>JAECXP010000002.1:7078681-8455852 GCA_018152965.1 Scaptomyza pallida
CCATTTTTATTTTGAATATCTTGGTTATGTTGAGTACTATCTTCAGGCCCACTTGCAATCCTATACCACCCAAGAAGGGTTTCAAGCCACCCATCAGAGCATAAGGAACACAACCCTCACGATGCGGACAGGTGGAATGTTTGGCTTTGCGCAGACGATCGTAGAGCTGAACGTATGCCGAAATATTGCTAAAGTTAAGCGGCGGCTGACTTGAACTTTGAGGTGACTTCTTAATGGGCTTTCGAATTTCACCCTCTTCGTCATTGCCAATGAAAATTCGCAGGGCCTTAAAGGTGACATCCTTAACCTTTGTCTTGTGGACACCCAATCGATACATATACAGCAGGGCTGACAAACTGCAGCCGAATAGAAACACATGACCATTGGGTATGGAGCGCACGAGACCACGAGCCTCCATCATGTTCCACAATGACTCCAAAGCCAAGTTTGCCACATAAAGCGCCAGAGGCGTTCGACGTTCCGGACGCTCAAAACACAGTGCAGCATAGCTGCCCAGAAAAGTGGGTACGAAGGCAACTGTGCTCAGATAGAAGCGACCCAGCATCTGACGTAGCAGGCATACCCATAATGAAAACATGTATGCGTTTGTAGAGAGAAATGCCGTTGACTTGATTATTCCAGTAATTGTGTGCTGTATGTCTAAAAGTCTGGGTATGCGCATTTTCATTAAAAGTCCCAGCTGAAAACTCAAATAAATAATTCGGTTAATGGTTGCATATAAGAAAGAGTTCCAATGAAACAATTTAGACCAGTAAAACTGCAAAAAAAATATTTGAAATTTTTTCGGCTTGTGAACCAAATGCAACTATTGTATGAACCTGGCTTTAATTAAAGAAAATGTTGCTGATTTCTTTCTAAATTAACAAATATATTAAGAAAGTCTAAGTCGTTATCTAAATATTCAAATGATTAAAAGCAATATTTTAGAAGATAAGAACTTGGTATGCGTTGATAATGAAAATTTTAATAGTTGTAAATTTATGTTCATAATAGAATATTCATTTCTATAGAAATAAAATGAATTGGTAAAGAAAACTTAATAACTTGAAAAAACAAAATGCAATTGTTAGAAAAATGTTTACGGGATTATATTTTCATATCGCTTGAAAAGCACTTTCAATAAAAACTTCTTTTAAATATTTGTAGTCCAAAATTATTCAAGATATTAATTTTAAAACAAATTATTTCAGCTGCAAGAAATTAAATCAATTCAAAAGAGAACATTAAAAGAGGTTAACAGTAATTGTCGTAAGTCTCAATTGTAAATAAATCAAGTCGCGTGAAATTCATTAACAAAAATTTCTTGTCACGTTACGTTGCAAATTATAATGATAAAAAAATCAAATACAAAATCGACAATAACGAGTTCGTAAAGCGCTGTTAGAGATCACGCCAAAAAATGCATTTCAGCTAGTTTGATTTTTTTATATTTATCTACACGTAATAGATAAATATATATTTAAATGTAGCCTAAATTAGAATCTTAAAAATAGCACACAGAACTTTTGGCATTTACGATAAATAAAGGGAGCAAGATAAATGTTGTCCAAAAATAGATATACCCAAATTGAAAATAATTCTTTAGTTTAGTGCTTACCAAATAGACAACGGTATAGGTGCGCATAGAGCTGGGTATGGCGGCAAGTAAAATTCCGGCACCGCCGGCCACACAGCTTGTTGTCCATGGATGCAAATATTCATGGCAGCTGCAGTTGATGGCAGTTTCAATTAGCTTGCTTTGAGCGGCCATGGTTTGTGTTTAATGTTCCGATTAATGCTAAAGCGTAACTGTGAAGATTATCGCACCTGGTCGCTAACCAGTGATAAGATTATCGATGGAACGTTTGCACGCACCAATTCCGCGAACAAAGTGCAAATGTGCACCACTTCACTTCTTATACTTTGTTCGTTTGGCTTAAACTAAGTTACGTTTGCAGCAAACACAAAATCCGCACATTAAAAAATTTATTATTCACGCTTCAGTTAAATCGTTTAACCTTTAACACGGAAAAGGTTAGACAAACAGTAAAGTAAACTATACAGCTTAACGCTTCAAATTCGACTGTCAATGAATGGAGCGACCAAATATTGAACACCATTTGTTTCGGAGAATTCCAGTCACCGCTTATCATAACACGCAAACATCGTTAAACAAGAGAGCGTGCAGTGCTTATCTTGAATTACATGAAGAATTTTTTGCTTTTGTGTGTTTGTATTTATGTGTATCAATTGCCAGTTTGACTCTTTGGTTGCGCTCTTGAACGAATCGGTCATTCAATATATTTTGTTGATATTCGTTTATTTGAGAAGCTGATTGCGATACAAAAAACAGTCGATTAATTGTCATATTCACCCATACTAACTAGAGTCCTAAGCCGTATGCACAAATTACAATTTGGCCTTCTTACATACACTTACATAAACAGAACAATTAACATATACAAAACATACAGAAAGAGATATATACAATACAATAGTTATACGGTTAATGATGAGAGGCGTATCGAACGCGGAATATATACGCACTTAAAGTGCTGAGACTTGTTAATGGATAGCACATTTTGCCGGCACGTTTCAGTTCGACTTCAATCGTGCGCTCGTTCAGGAGGCAAACGAATATGCGGGTAGCGACAGTTTGTCCAAGATTTTCAAGCTTTGCAGCATATCATTCGTTTGCTGTTGTGTATTCAAGCCGAACACATCGAAAGCGCTCAAATTAAACTTGTTGAGTCTGTGAAAAAAGTTATGCAATATTTAAAACATGATGTGCTTAAAGTGTGATTATAAAGTGTATGCATACCGCTCGCCCGATATGGCTTGAAGAAACTTGTAGTAGCTGGGTCGCAGCGATTGCGCTTCCATAATGCCAGCATGGAAAAGTACCGCCGTGAAAAATGCATACATATAAAGCATAAAGTTGGGTATACGTGGCAGAATACCACGCTGTTGACCAATGCCACAGAGTATCTGCAAATGGAATAAGATAAGTAAGCTCATGGAATTGTACGTATATTTGTTTATAAGTATTTAATCAACCTACTTGTATAGCTTTCCACATGACGTACAAGGCGACTGTATTGTCCGGGTATTGGGTAAAGGCTACAGACGCCACCAGACCAGCAGGTATCGCAAAGACAGCCTTATCCCGATTGAAACAGTGTCGCAGCAAGCAAGACATGGACTGTAAATAAAATATTCAAATGTATGTATTATATAACGTTTGTAGGGCATTGTCTATAAATATTTTATGCCTTAAAACACAGCTTTACGATGCGCTCGATGAGCTACTACAAAATAGTTTTAACAACGAAACGTCACTAAAAAACCGGACAGATTCTAATTAGCAAACATTAAATATTAAATGATTTTTTTTTATGACGTATTAACGACAGCTGTAAGTTTAACAAAGGTCATTTGATACCGAGTATTTTTCTTTACAAAATTAACGAGTTTCATATATAGCTTCATTGAAGCACAACAAAAGCAATAATTAAGAAACAAATGCCCCTATACTTTGTAGTTAACGTAATTTCACTTAGATCTATCTGGCATTCCCTTCACAATTCATCCACTCACCTTAAACAAGAAGGAGAAGCTACCCATAAACACGCCCATTTTTAGAGTGCTGCGATTGAAGATTTGTTTGCGCCACAGCATATTGCCATTAAATACGTTCTTAGCATTCATCACAAGTTTTAGAGCCACTTGCAAGGCTACTCCGCCCATAAAGGGTCGCAATCCGCCCACAATGGCATAGCTAATGCAGCTGGATTTGTGTTTGCAGTTGGCATTTTTGGCATGTATTAGATTGCTGTAGATGCGCACCCAATCGGCGGCGGTGGAGAAGTTCACTGCAGGTCGTTGTCTTGATGGCTCTGGTTGTTCACCGGACATCATATTGTCGATCCTAGTGATCGGCCCAGCCTCGTCCTTGCCCACAAAGATGCGCAATATGTTAAAGATGGAGTCTTTGGAAGCACTTGAACGATATAGATACAACAATGCCGACATGCTGATGGCAAATATATATGTTTGTCCGTTGGGAATGGATCGCACCCAGTTACGAGACTCGGCCATATTCCAGAGAGCTTCGGTGGCCACATTGGCCACATACAGAGTGAGCAATGGCCGACGCGCTGGACGCTCTACCACAATGGCTGTCAATGAGGACAGAAATGAGGGCACAAAGGCGACAGTGCCGAAATAGTAACGTCCCAGCAGGTTCCTTAGCAGGCAATTGTATAGAATAAAGGTGTAGGCATTTGTCACAAGAAATGCTGTGGATTGAACGATGCCTAGCAGCGTCTTTCGCAAATCCTCCAGCGTTGGCACACGATGTCGCATCAGCAGCGAGAAGGCATAGACAATTGTATAGACACGCAGGCAATAGGGCGTGGCCGATAGTAGAATTCCCGCCGTCGCATTTACACATTTGTCCGTCCATGGGTGTTGGAAATCCTGGCAAGTAATGCACAAAGGATCCAGCAGCTTGCTTTGCACACCCATTATCTGATTAATGCGACTGTAATGCGAATGCACAAGAACGTTATTAGTTATGTTTGTTATATTTAGCTGTTGTCCAGGGCCAAGGCCAAGAGTCCGTAGCTAACGCTTTAATCTTATCTATTGAGAGCATTTTGTTGTTGCCGATAAGTAAGAGTCAATCGGTTCTTGCACTTTCGATTTTCAATAATAAGATAATAACAAAATCAAGGTCGCACAGTTTGTATTACGTTAAATTTAGATATTAAAACAAACCGCACATTTATCAATATTAATTTCTTCATAAAGTTTATTTTTAGTGCGCCCTATCTGGTTGCGGGTCAACGAGCGAGCATACGCAACTGATAAACGGCAAAATGATTGCTTTCATCACGATTGGATGCTGTGAAAGCATCCACAACAACAAAATAGCGCGTCAACTTTTGACTTACACTTAATGATTATTGAGGAGAAAACCAGTTGTTGCTCAATCGCAGCGTTTCGTAAAACTGTTTTAAGCTTATTTTTATTCAGAACACTTGTAAGATTTGTAGTAAAATATGGAAAATAAATGAGATATTTAGTTTGAGATGTGGAATTGTTTTGCTCTGTGCTGATACAGCTACTGCGTTCCATAAAAACGTAAACAAAACAATTAAAACAGCTGTCAACAGTGCCCAGTGTGACCGTAGTGAATTTTGACGTTTGGCGTAAAAATTTGTAATTGAAATAAGGCGACCTTTGCACCATGTTAAATTGTAAGCAGTTCTCTTTTAAAAGGGTTAAAGTTGACTTAAGTGCCGGGCTTTTATGGCACTAAATATATAAATAGCTCACGTACACTTATTATTAAAGCATATGCATGTTCCAATATCGTGCTACATATCGATACCGGCTGATATCGGATTTATGCAAATGCGTGGGCGTACTCTACAAATAACACAGAGCATTAAGGTTTTGGATATTTTAGATAAATCATATAAAATACAAGACGTTAGACAGTAATAAATGTTAAAAATACAAAGTGAACTTTATAAGCACTCATAATATGCATTAGTACTGGATATTGGTATATAAATGTAAGACGTCCCACAATGGTTGGTCACAGAAACAAAATGAGCATATGATATCTATAAATTAGTTTAAATAAGCTATGAAAGGTAATGAATAATACCATATGAAGTAGTAAGAGTATTAAAGTTTTCTGATGCTTGAACAAATTTTGCTATCGATATACAAATTTTGCTACGATAGTAAGTAAAGTATCGTATGTGCGTGTCGCAGCAGTAAGCTTTTTAGCTTATGTTATTTTGGCCGCTTGAATATTGGCGCGAAACGGCTCTAGCTGTTATGGCCTTAATTACAAATAATAAGAGTGAAATGAGTATATTATGTAATAAATTGCTAATTATTTTTGAGTTGTATAACCAAAAAATTAATACGTCCTTGATATGAATTTTAACGTTAATATTTTCTTATACCCACTTTCCAATTAAATATTTTCAGTAATTTTTAAAAACATAGAAATTTGCTTCAAGTATTGACAGCTATAGTAATTCGTATTTTAATAAATATAATCGTATTCGTGAGCGCATTAAGCGAACATTTATAAGATTTCTGAAAGAATATCCATGGCAATTAAATTGGTTGCTAATGCTTATGACGCATCTTTGTATTTTGTACGTTACTAATACTAAGTAAAACCCCTTGAAGCGGCTTAGAAGTATGTTGAGTGGGGTTGGCCATATCATGTCAGTTGCCGCCGCCGCCTAGTGACATGCTTGACATTCTGCAAGGGATAACAAAATATTTCCTTATTTTGGTTCTCGAATGAAATGGAATGGCATGAACAGTAAGAGATGGGGGCGCAAGACGTTTCTCACTTGTGCGAAGCTATGCGATTATTTTTACCTTTCACCTGTAGAGCTCGTAGCGTGGGCTTACGCCTGTTAAGCTAACATGCTTAAGTATTTCCATTCAAAGAATATGACCGAGAAGCGTTTCGTTGTTGTTGTTGCTGTTGTTGTTTTTGTTTAGCTGCTTAAGAAAATTGCGGTTGCTTTTGTCTGATTTCCCGCTTTTGGATGGGTCTTAGGCAGTCGGGTGTCATGGACAACAGACAACATTGGATTCCCATTGGGTTGGCAGCTACTTACTTAATTTACCCCCCCAAAGGTGCCATACAAAGGCTGTGTGAATAAATCTTTGCCTTTGACATGCCACTTGCCGCTAAATACGCACTTGGAGTTAATAACGAACAGGCGAATGCTGCCGAACGGAAGGTGGGAAGGGGGGGTAGAACAATTTGTGCCGTATGGCAGAAGCTCAAGTGTAACTTTCAGCTCCAGGCATTACTTACGGACAGCTATCTCAATTGGCAAATAGTTGAATCATTGTCAGTGCTAAAGGTAAAGCTGGATGTCAATTAGTTCACAGAACAGAGAGTTTAATATGCACCCAATATTAGATGGTTGTATGTACGATTGTGTATGTATTCATGCATGAATGTATTTATGTATGTTTTTTGGTTCTGAAGTGCTATAAACAATGCAACAACAAGCTAGTCTAGAGTTGAAAGCGTGTATTTTGCTTTGTTATCGTGTCACGAAGAGTTTATAAGTTTACGTTTACAAAAGTGTTTACCCTTCCGAATGCCAAAAAATTATTATTTGAATACTTATTTAAACAAGTATACGTATATTGTTTCATGTGTAGAAAATATTTAAATCATTTTATTTAATCAACCCAATATTAAATTTCTTTTTAATTTCAATATCTGTATATGGTAACGGATGAGATACAAAAGAGGAGCTCCAGGTACCGAACACGCTTAGACCAACACCTAAACCATCTAGCAATTGGCCTGCTGGACAACAGCACAAACACGAGAAGACTAAAAAGAAACCATCCGCTTGACCTGTCTCGAACATAATATAATACCAACACCAGATACATGAAACACTAAAGTCAAACACCCCAACAAAAAACTTAATAATTGTCTAAGTAAGACAGATTTTAAATACAGTTAAAAGACAGATATAAAAAAAAAAAAAAAAAAAAATATCTGAATATATGTAGTATTATTATTTAACAGTTGTAAGTAATATCCCAAAAATTTTAATTCTTTTCAACTTTGCTTTTCGTGTAAAATACAATCAACGATGCTTCCATCTCTAGTTTCAGCTATGAGCACAATGAATGTTTATTAAATTGTTTGCCTGATGATGATTCTCATACCAGTTAGTAGTTGAGCTGCAAACTCCACCCACAAAACATGTTGCAGAAGCAATTGCTCATGTGGCTGGACTGTCATTGATTTCACAGACTTGTCTTTGGACGACGTTGGAGCTTTGTTCTTACTCTATACAGCTGCCAAAGCTTGGCCCATTTGCTTAACCATGTCTATGTCCAAGTGTGTGTGTGTGTGTGTGCTTATATATGTTGACGGTGGTTACAGCTTCCATCTAAATGTGTTCAATTAAGCGGTTATAAATTGTTCATTTGCCCATTGGTGCGCATGGACAACAACAACAACAACAACTATAACAACAACATTAACAACAATAAGAGGCAATGTCATCCGGTGCAACTATGTAGGAGAAGAACAGCAGGCGACAATGTTGGGCTCGTTGTAATATATTTTACTGTAGGCTTTAGGCCAGCAGTTTTTGGTCTTCTGATAAGCACAATATGCGAGTGTGTGTGTGTAAGTGTGTGTGTGTGCACATTGATGCATATCCTGCCATTAACAATCTGGGTTCCAAATACATATATAATATACAATTAATTATACGCAAAAGTTGTTGCCTTATTAATTGCAGCATTTATATTCGATCATTATTCGTTCAAACCATCGAACCATCCCCAGTCCCGATCATTTACGTGGCCAACAGCAACAATACTTTGGCTAACCGAAATGTTGGGCTGCCAAAACAGAAGCCAAAAGTCATCAATAGCCTTGGAACTTGATAGCCGCAAGGTCTAAAGTCCTGGGCAGTCAAAAGCAAAAAGTCAACACACACACATACACACACACAGTTATACATAGAGTGGGCGATTTAAAAGGGTTGTGTACTCAGCATTTTGGGCATAACCAAAAATTGTGGCCAAGACCGCAGAGACTTCACATCAAATAGAAATTTGCGGCTACTGCGAACAAACGAGCATCAACACACACACACACACACACACACATACATGTCTGTCTCTTGTGCTGTCCACATTTCCGCAGCAAATGTGTCAAATGTCACACACTCGCACTCATACTAACACCTCCATATACACACACACACATACGCATACAGAGGGGGGAGGAAGGCAAGTGCATTACAACTACTTTTTGGGCTCGGCCTGCACGAATTGCCTTGTCGAGCGGAAGCTGTTACCAAATGTAAAATTAACAATGGATTATGTGCTAGATGCTGTTGGTTGGTGTCTGTCCATGTGTCAGTGTGTGTAAGAGTGTTTGTTGTGTCTCTGCAGTTTTTCAATACCCTGCAAAAAGTCAGCTTTAAAAGGCCAAGCAATTATGTGTACAAAGTTTCAGTCCAAAAAATTCTTAAGTAAGTGAAGTTCTCCGAATATCTGTTGAATATCAATCTTATAAATATTTCAACCTTTTTTCCATAAACTAATTACCATGGCAGAGCATTCAATAGTCTGTCCGCTTACTAGATGCAAACTTTTATTTGCTTTTTATTTTATTAGACTAACGAACGAACTGAGTGCCCGAAAATGTCATGATGAGAACTTTGAGCCTCAAATTGTTGCAATTGAAATGAAAGCTGAGGCCAAGCTGCAAGTCGGACAATGTCTCATCTCAAATTACCATAATGAAGTGTTATACGATTTCAAATCGAGTAGCAGTCGATTTTATTGCAGCTTCAACATGCAACAACAATTGGGATCAGAGAGTATAGTAGTAGGTGCAAATGGTTTGAACTTTTGGGCTTTCTTTTGGTTGTTTTCTTTTGCGGTACATATGCAAATTTTCTTGTTAGGTGCTAGGAAATTTTAAATCAATTCCCCGCCATGGGGCAGCGTATGGTCTCCAGCGCAATAACCAATGCAAAAACATTGTGGCAAGCTCTCCCACACACACACACACACACACACATAAACACACATGCACACAGAAATTAGTTGGCTGCTCATAAAAGTTTTGGGCAAAGTTTTGCGACGCCTGCCGCAATCTCTGCCGCCGCCGCCGCTGACCACCCAAATATCCGTAGCATGCCCCCATAGCACTGATTTGTGCAACAAAACAATTTCGTTGCACTGCCGGGACCATCACTTGAGCAAACTTTCCTCCCAATGGTTTAATTGTATTTCGCAGTTTTCAGCTTTTCTCTCCCTTTTTTTTCTGCGCAAGAAAAATCAACGTGAAAAAAAAACCAGCGGAAAATGCGCAGCTACATTTTGCATTTTCATGCGTGATAAGTGAGCGAAATTTCTCGTTGGTTTCTGTGTTCTTCGATTAGATACGCAATTTTTGCCTCCTTTTTCTGCGCTTTCATCTCTACAGGTTTGTCTTTCAATTTGCCTCCAAATCCGTGGCTCGTTTTTGTGCCTAGACTGACTCTTTGCTTTGCCATTTCTAGCGTGGACCACCTTTCGTTGCAGGTTCTATCAACACACACAGCTTTGCCATATTAATGAACTAACGAGAAAGCCAAAAAAATGTGTACACTGGAAACAAAAATTGGTTGGATGAAGAGCTTTAGCTTGAAATGGTTAAGTGTTTCTCTCAGTGTACATGGCCAACTTGTAATTGGGCTTGCGAACAGTTTTTGGTATACTACGCTGAATACCGCTGGCTTGCCGAGAAACTTGAAGATTTAATTTATTTGAAGTGCCCTCAAGTTGCTGGCGACTTGAGGGTAGACCAACTCCTACCCTCCCCCAGCGGCATTTCAGCAATCCAATTTCGATTTTCCCGGGGTTTTTCCCATTTTGAATCCATCCATCTAGCTATCTATGTATCTATCGATTGGTGAAAAATGACTTCGTTTTGGTTTGATGCGCTGATTCGTTTTCCATTGCATTTATTTAAACGTTTCAATTGCTCGATTTCTGTTTTGTTTGGCTTCCGTTGTTGCCATTGCCATTCCGGCTGCTTTCCATTTATTCACTTTTCACTCTGTCTCTCTCTGTGTGTGTTGCGTGCCTGTATGTGTGTGTGTGTGTGTTGATGTCGATTTTATCTTCAAGTGATCTATTATGCAGCCGTTAGTGGGGCGTGCCACAGCTTTTTGTATACAAATTCAAAATGTACTCGACTCAATGTAAATAATAATTATATAAGAAGCCTGCGTCCTTGTGCGTGTTGTACCTTATAATTTGGCATATGGCAGGCCTATAACCGATTTCTCCCATGCGCTGCAACTGTTGAAAGTTAACTTTTAACTTTGAACTATAATTTAAATGCACGATAAATGTGGCTTCATGTTTTGTTGCAGAAGTGCGTTTGATTTGAATGAACAAGTTTTAATAATGAATTTTTAGTATTCTATCAATGCAGTGAAAAAAAAAACAAATTAAAAATGTTGCAACCTAAGTTTTGGCTTTGTGGCAGATCTGTCACTCGCAATCTTTATACCAAATTTTGTGACTAAAGCAAATCTAAGAACGATATATATATATTTTTTCCATTTACAAGATTTTTTGTCTCAAATTTTTTTTATATCGTTTCTGAGTAGAATAAAAGTCCTAACGACGATTCTTGTATACAGCTGATTTTCAAATAAGCCACGGATAAATTGAACTTGTTTCTTAAACATATATGTGTACTAGACTGGAATTCATCAAATGCTTCATATAAAATAAATAAAATATTTTAAAGGCCAATGTTCGCATCTTTGGATAAAGTATGATATAAAGTCTGGACACTAAAATCGGACTGAAAAAAGTATTAAATTCAAAATTAGTTTCTTTTTAACAAATCTCAACGTTAAACTAAACTGATTCGTGAATATTAAAACTATAAATTGCATTGGAGACTTTGTCCATTTGCATTTAATAGTCGATAATTTGGCATATGGCAAGCTTTACTCCCAAAAAATATTTCCCACGCGCTGCGCAACTGTCAACATTTAACTGTTAGCTGTAAACTATAATTTAAATACTTAATGTTAGAGCTCAAATTCGAGCTATAAAAGTGCGTGCAGTCATTCCACAGCTCGAATTATCATTCAAGCTCAAGCCAAGTCAAGAAGTCAAACAAAAAATGCCGTTAGCTAAAATGGAAAGTTTTTTAAAGTATGCCAACTTCTTTTACAAAGGAGTTGGCATTGAGCCCTATTCGAAGACGTCAAGTCCGAAAGTTGGCAGCATTTGGAAAGACGTTGTGTTTTGGGCCAACATACTTAACCTAGGTTTGATGTGTCTGGCCGAAACGGTATTTGTGCTGATTGCCTTCGCAAGTGGAGAGCACATTGTAGAGGCCATTATGGTCATGTCGTATATTGGCTTTGTGCTCGTCGGCATGAGTAAGATGACGTTTGTTTGGCTCAAGAAATCGGAGCTCAGTCACATTGTGTGGGAGCTGGAGGAACTGTTTCCAAAAGGCAAGGCGGCTCAGTCGGCCTATCAACTGGATAAATATTTGGAATCCATTTCCCGCATCAGCTTCACCTTCTCCATGCTCTACTCGGTGCTCATTTGGACATATAATCTGTTTAATATTGCGCAATATTGCATTTACGAGCTGTGGCTGAAGACGCATGAAGTGAAACTAACGTTGCCATATCAGATTTATGTGCCCTGGCAGTGGGAGGGCCACTGGAGTTATTATCTTCTGCTCTTTTCCGAGAACTTTGCGGGTTTCACCTCGGCCGCGGGACAGGTATCGACGGATTTGTTGCTTTGCGCCGTTGCCACATTGATCATTATGCATTTTGATTATTTGGCACGGATGATTGAGAGGCAGGAGTTGAGTGGCGTATGGTCAAAGGATTCGCGTTTCCTTGCCGAAGTTGTGCTGTATCATGAACGTCTGTTGCGTCTCTCCGAACAGTTAAATGAGATCTTTGGTGTTCCGTTGCTTTTGAACTTTTCGATCTCATCGTTTGTCATCTGTTTTGTGGGTTTCCAGATGACCATTGGCGTTACGCCTGATATGATGATTAAGTTGTTTCTCTTTCTTATTTCATCACTATGCCAGGCTTATTTGATATGCCATCATGGACAACTGATTGCCGACGCTGTACGTTTTAAAAGATTTATTTATATTTAATTGTTTCCGAAATTTTAATTTACAATATTGCAGAGCCTTGGCATTTCGGCGGCTGCCTATAAGCAAAATTGGAGCTATGCGGATGTTCGATATCGCAGATCCTTAACTTTTATCATAGCTCGCTCGCAAAATCCAGCTTATCTCAAGGCTACGGTTTTCATGAAGATCACCAGAGGCACCATGACAGACGTGAGTATTTGTAGCTTATTTAAAAAACTTTAATAAGTAATATTGCATAATTATGCATAAGATGTAATAATGTAATTTGTTTTTCGCACTTAAATCCTTTCTTTTTGTGAATTTTCACATTTTTTAATTAAACTTACATACATAGCCGTAAATTAATTCCTCGTTTGTTTTTTACAGCTGCTGCAATTGTCGTACAAGTTTTTTGCGCTGCTGCGCACCATGTATGCCACATAGGAGAGTGGCCGGCAAATACTTACTCGCATACACGTAGTGCTTATATATAGCAAATGCTTAACTAGAAATCCCAACCCAACACATATGCTTTTAAAGGATCAAGCGCGACATAGTAATAGGTCTTCATTATGCAAACGCATGTTTGGTATGCTACAACAAATGTGTTCCTTTGCTGCATTAGTCCAACACTTGCCACACAGCTGAAATCTCGTGAAAAAAACGGAGTGAAGGCAAAGAAAGGAATGAAAGAAGAAAGTGTAGAACGTTGCCTACTTTCCGGGGCGTGTTTGCTGAACATTCTGTGTTGGGAAAATATTTGCCACTGCATTTGATGCTTTTCTGGGCAAAAGTTGCGCTTTATGAGTTTTTTAGTTGCATTTTGTTTGATGTTGTCGTTGTTGTTGCTGCTGTTGTTGTTGTTTGTATATGGTTTCTTCAGCTTGGACATTTTTCAGCAAAGCTGTTTGATTGCATCTAATGCACTTTCTATGAAGTGAGTATGCGGGTGTGTGTGTGTGCGAGTGTGTACGAGTGTGTGTGTTGACTACGCACTCAGCAATATTAGCAATTTATGCGCTGAAGTGTGCGAACTGGTTACAAAACGACAGTGGAAAATACGAGTAGCTCAGGCTCGAATGCACTGGTTCCTTTATTTTCTCGACACTTGCTGTAAATGTACACTTAGAAAAATAAGGATTTAAACTAAAGGTTGTGATGAGATTGAAGCTTTTTGGGTTTTTAAATTCACGTATTAAACAATATTAAATGCTTTTCTTGGTCTTTTTTATACTAAAAGCGTCACTTTATTAAAATTAATAGTATATTATAAATTGTCTTGAAGCTAAAATAAAATATTTTTTTTTTTGTTTTATCGATTTGCATTTAAGTAAATCCTACAAGTTTGTTTTTTCTTTAAGTGTACGTTAGTTGCTTCCAGCTGGTTACATTGATGCCAAGAAGCTCTACTCACACTCTTCCAAGGCCTTTATTCAGCCAGAATGGAAGACGGAGGGCTAACAATAAAGCCAACACGCAATGTGCATTTTTTGACGAATTTATAAATCACCTGCAAATGCCATTCGCACAACTAACGCTTCAGTTCACCGGCCACTATTTTGAGCCACGCTCATAAAACATATTAAAATATATACATAAATATTCTCGTATATGTAGCATTTTTTCCATTTCTTTTCTCATACATTTGTACATTGTACATGCACTAACATGTCATTTCTATGTATTTATTTTTTAATATTTATAAATATGTGCGCTTTCATTTTGGTTGGGTCTTTGCAGGGGATTTATTTTTCATTTTTATGAAATTTTTATAAAGCTTCTATCTGTGCGACACTCACACACATTTAATTTCTGGTCACGTCTTGTGTGATTTTCAAATGCCAACAACAACAAGCAGGAATTTTTTTCAATATTTGCTATTTGCCTTTGTTTTTTTTTTTTTTTGCTTTGCGTGCCAATTTGTTTGCCATATAATATGGTCATATTTCATGGTAAAGTTGTAAGGCACGAAATGCTTACTGGGTCAAAATGTCACGGACTCAAGCTAATTAAATGATATTTTAGATTTCATATAATATCAATTTTGAATTTAAATAAGCAAATTATTACGTTTTATGTTCTCGAGTTACATTCTTTTATTGGGTTTCGGGAATATTTTAGTACTTAAGTATAAAAAAAACATTTTTGACATAATTTTTAAGTTTTTCTACTCGCGGAAAAATTCCAAATATGATACAATTTTTTTAAATATTTAGAACAAATATTAAATATTGTGTAAAAAATATTTATTAAAAAAAAACACGATACATATATAAGCCATAGTTCATTGTTTGAACTAGCTTTTAATAAAAAGTCATCGACACTTTGATCTACCTCCATGTAGCATCAAAAAAATAAAAAAAGACTTTTTTTTACTGTAGCATGTTGTGTTTGCTGCTGATTGTTAAATCCACTTATCAAAACGTGCAAATAACTCAACACCCGGGATAGACCCCAACAGCTGGCATCACAGCTAACACACACACACGTACAGACAAGTACACACATGCATATGCATATGGTTCACATGACCCAGTGAGCCGTGTCCATTCACCAGCTCACAAAAAAATGTGTGCAATTTTCAACAAAATAAAAAATAGAAAGTCTAGAAAAAACGGAAAATCACGAGATGCTCATGATGAGGAAGATGATATCCTTTAAAAATTTCAGATTTTTCGAGTTCTGTTTTGTAAAAAAAAAACACTTAATAGTAGGAATTTAAACATATATGACAAATTGGCAAAAAAGGTCATAAAGTAAAAAAAAAAAAAAAAAAAAAAAACGATATATAAAATTAAGCCAAATTTTAATTAAAAATGGTTTAATAAGTTGAAAAAATAAAATGTTTTAAGGATAAAAAAATCCAATGAATCAATTAGTTTTAATAAATAAATGAATTCTTAACAAATAAGGATTTTTCTAACAAAGTATAATTGGACTTTCAAGGCACTTAACAAAAGAGAAAACACCCATAAATGTTTTCCAAAATGCTTGTTTTTGCTTTAAGGGTTCATACAGGGTATACAAATGTGATCCGGTTGCTCAGCAAACTCTGATGTATTATTGTTGCCGCAATTTGGGCTCAGCTCGCTGTTTTTTCAATTAGCTACCATTAAATTGAATTCAAATATTGAAACAATATGTGGTCCAGCCACTCGTAACACAGCCCACCACAGTCTCCCAACCCGTGCATCTGACCCACCACATTGTATAGTTGCAGTTGAGCTTAGCTGAGTTCTTTGGCTGCCATCATATGATTTATTGATTTCGAGTTTGCAGTTTTTCTTGTCAAAAAATTGAATGCGGCAAAGTGCGAGTGTTGCGTTGCCAGTTTTATGGCTTGGTTTTTGGTCAATCCGTTGTCCACTGCAAATGTTTATCAAAATTGCTTTGGAAAATCAGAAAAACTGTTGCCAACTATCATTTGGCTTTTAAGGGTGGTCATCAGGCAACATATCTGAACTAAATATGAATGTGGGATAGTATTTGTGTTGCCAAGTACTTTAATGTGTGCAGCAATGATAAATCGGAAAGTTAATTGAATATTTTGTGTGTGAAATGTTCAAATGGCCGAATGGGTTACATCATAACACACACACTCAGACCATACCACAAAATGGAAAGATAACAGCAAAACGCATAAAGCTGCTTACAAATTGGTTATTTGCATTGTTCAATGTTGCCATCGAAAATAGATTGATGGCATGAATGATGATGGCAAGCAATTAGCATGTGTTAACAATAAATATCTGATTGCATACACATATTACGTATCATATATCATTGTAATGAACTTTAATTGCAAGAGGTGCTTAGGCAAATACCTTTTGTGTCAAAATGTGAAATAGTTGGCTGTCGGCAATAACAATTTAACTGTTGAGATGTATCTGTATAAATATTAATAGGAATGCTTTAAACTGTGAGTAGAATACCCCTTTTCGAGTTGGGAAAATGGTCGTGTTCGATTTAAGGAATGTATTTATTACTTATTATTGCACAATATTTGTAAAAATTTAAATATGGTTGCTTCTCTCTTAAATTCAGGTCTTAGCAAATTTTAACATTTATTAGCTAAATTTTAAAGTTATTCAGTAAGTTATACAGATTGATAACAAGTATTTTCCAGTCGTGTTTCTTCAACTGCAACTTAGTTGCATCTAATTGATTTAGATGACTTATATTAATAAGCGTATCTGGCGCTAAACTATGTATATTATACATATTTCGATTGATTTATTTGTTTTGAAATATTGGTCAAAATGTGGTCATTAAGGTGAGTCATTGATGAGTCATGTGTGTGAGCTTTTAAGGTACATTGACTTGTGTCATTTCTCAAAATGCAAATGTAATTAACTTTGTTAAGCCACTACAAAAGAAAAGAAGATAAAGAAGGAGGCTCCTGAAGTGGGCTCCATTCTTCTAAAAGTACTACAACTTATGTGTGTGTGTGTGCACAGTGCTCTTAGTAGAAAGGGCGACATAGAAAAAGAGATGATAGAGAGATGAGGACTTAATGTGCTGCTGAGACACACAAAGCGGCCGCAAAGAGGCGCTGCTTGTATGCACAAAGATAAGCAGCCGGATTTCATTTGCTCATTACTCAACGGCTTTAACGGCAAATGGAATGTGCGAAGGGGAAGGCGGGTGGGTGGGAAGGGTGCTATAGTTTCTCTTTCCCAACTTCTAGTATAAGAAATGCATGTGCACATAATTCATTTTTTACGCTAGATTACAACAAAACGCTGGCGACAGCACCAAAGACAGAGAAAGAGACAGAGATGGAGACAGAGCCAGCGAATGTGGCATGCCGGTTAAGTAGCTACAAGGAGCACCTACACACACATGTAGCACATATCCAACGCACACAGACACACACTTGCGCAGCGAAAAAACTTCTTAGAAGAAAATTAAGTTGAAACAGACTACGTTAGAGAGTCGACGTTGTTCGCCGTGCGTCGTTGGCGGCAGCGGCAGCGGAAACGGATGCGGCAACCAAGTTTATGTTAAAGTTTGATGCATGACATACACCCACCAAATCCCACCCAACCGTCTAACACATATAAAACTAAGTAGCTATATTTGCTGGCAAAGTAATATAGTATATATGTATATTGCCAGCAAGTTGCTTGCGTTGACTTTTATGCCTGTAGATGTGTGTGTGTATGTGTGAGTCTTGCAACTTGTGGTGGTGTCCGTGGCACTGTAGTACATACGTCTGTGTGTTGCAGGTGTAACGGAAATTAAATCAGCTTCATGTGCAGTGCACATCATTAGTATGCAAAAAGGCAGTGAACTATAGGGGAAAAATACAATCTTTGCGATAGTAAGTCATTTCGTAAAAGTGATCAAAAATTGAAGCAAGAATGCAATGAAGGCCAAATTAAAAACTTTGAAATGATTGTTGCATTTCTTTTTTACATTTTATATTTTAAAATTTAATATCCTTACTTGTTTTACATCATGTTTTTTGTCTAGTCGTATGCAAATTTTGTCCACTGTGCATTTGCGATTGCTTTCGCTTGTAAGTATGCAACAGTTTTATTATTAATCCTGTAAATTGAGTTTACGTAAAAGTGGCAAAATGTCTTGATTAGTTTGCTGCATGGCAAATTGAACTGCAAGACAGCAGCTCATAGAACAGATACATATTTCACTTTGGCTTTTATCGTCTTAAACGTAAAGTATGGCAAAGACTATTTTCCATTTCCTGTTGCTATCGCAGCTGACCAAACAGCAGAGATGCCATTGCAAACGTATCTAACAACTTGTGCTTCGTGTAGTTTGTGTTTGCCTGTTTTGTTTGTCTGTTAGCTCAAAGGCCAAGCAAAAGTGCTGTTAGCTGCAAATGCTGCTACTGCTGCGGCTGCTGCTGTGGCTGCTTCAGCATTTCTACTTGTCAAGTGGGAAGTTGAGTGGGGAGGGAAACAGTTTGAGAAGTACTCTCACTTGTATTTGCACGCTGACGCATTTGTCGCTTAAGCTGCTCTTTATGACATTTATTTTTATTGACTGCTCAACGGAAAAACACAGCCATCAAATGCCTTTTCACAACCCTAAACTGTTTGTGCATCAGCTCTGTGTGAGTCCTCTCTGAGTCCTGTTCGCGGCTCTGCTTCTGTAAGCTGCTTGCAAAAGATTTAAGGCGAATTTTCAAGTCGTTCTGCTGTTGCCGCTGCTCTCAGGAGGTGGTCTTGGTTAAATGGGTCATTAAATTATGTTAGAAATGGTTGGAACTATATGGTTGTTCCTCAGAGTGCAACAATAAAATATGGAACCGTTAACTTCTTTTTTAAGATTAAAAATGCTTTCAAGCCGCTTTAACTTTGTCGCTTATTAATGTCCAATTTAAATGGGTAAAAAAAGGTTTATCATAGACAAACATAAAATACTTTCTTATCGGTTACAGTTCTAGCAGAATACTACCAAAGTGCATAGCATTTTTTTTACAACTTTTCAAATAATAATTCTTTGGAAAATCTTGAATGCATTAAACATTGTTCTAAGATATTATAATATCCACTCCTTGGGACATAACAATACATGATACATGACCAACCGACAAAGAAGAAGAAAGCAGAAACAGTTGCGTATACGCCCACAAACAATAAGGTGAAACTATTTGTGCCATTATTTATATATTTAACGGGCAGCAGGTTGAGTTGCAGCTTGCAACAGCAGCATATGTGTGGCACATATATTTGTATGAATGTGTATGTATTCATAAATTACCTTTTTGCTGCTTCATTAGAAGAGTGCTCGGTGTGTTGTGAATGTCGACAATGGCTTTAACGACAATTTCATTATTGTTGACAAACTTGAGGCTGTTGTGGCATGCCACAGAATGCCATTGAAAGCAGTTTATTGGTCGCTACTGCTGCTGCTGCTGCAACTGCAAAACTGTCAACTATCAATGCCAATGCGGGCAGCACAGACAGACAGTGAAGTGGGCGTGGCACGGCTTCCTTTTTGCCGCTTTTGTTTTTGTTGCACGTTTGTTGTTGTTGTTGCTGTTACTGCTGCTGCTGCTTCGGTTTTAATATCATTTTCGTTCCACTTCAGTTAGCATTTTAATTTAAGTTTCATTTTCAATTTAAGACTTTGACTTGCCTGCAAACGCAAAATGGCACAACCCCTCCCATTACTCTCTTCTCCTGCACCAAATGCTTCGACGAATCCTTTTTCGCATCCGTTGTTTTGTATTTTCGCGCTTTTACGCTTTTGTGTGTTTGTTGTTGCTTGCGCAAACGCCATTTCGTGGCTATTTTGAATTTATTATTTGTATTTTGTATGGGGCAACGCTTTGTTGCATGCCCCGCCTCGCTCGTGGCCAGCTCACAGCTGAAGGCCGAGTTTGCATTTTCAATTAGAAAAACTTTGCCACGCAGACAACGCCTTGACAAGAAGTGCGCAACGGTTGCATGCCACATGCAGCAGGCGCCAAGCGCCAGGCGTTAGAGGGGTGTGACCCAAGCTGTGTGGCAGCAACTTCTTGGCTTCTTGTTGTCTATGCTAATGCCTTTGCATAATCAGTTAATGAGAAATATTTGTTGTAATGAATTTTCTTTTGAGTTGTGGTTGCTTATTATTATTATCATTGTTGCTGTTGCCGCGCATTTTCTTCTGCTGCTTCTGCCTGTCTCTTCTTCTTCGTCTTCGTCTTCGTCTTACGCTTTGGCAACGTCTTTGTTCGCGTGACAAATAATTTATTGGCAGATTTTTAATTAAAAACTTCGCCCTCAACCACATAATAGCTGCGCTTGTTTTTGCTCATTGATGATAACAAAATTCGATATTACAGTCATAAATTTGTATTTCAGCAAAATAATAATTTTACACTGCACGCAACAGAGTGTATTGTTGTCCCCATTTTGATTGATTTCGGTTTAATGTCTGCAGCTTGGATAAAATAGATACAAAAAATATCATCTTCAACCATGACCAAGATGATAATTTTTGTACAAATTTAATAATTAGAAAGGCTTATCTACTGCCTTATACAAGCTTTCGGTAAAGAAACGAGAGTCAGTTTTGATGAATACTATATACTAATATTAAAAGATTTTGTATGGTGTTTCCTTACTTCTTGAACTCTTG
The DNA here is from genome assembly GCA_018152965.1 of Scaptomyza pallida. Taxonomy (NCBI): domain Eukaryota; kingdom Metazoa; phylum Arthropoda; class Insecta; order Diptera; family Drosophilidae; genus Scaptomyza; species Scaptomyza pallida. The sequence continues at coordinate 7,099,491 of JAECXP010000002.1, forward strand.
CTAATAAGAATATTAAACCTCGATATATTAGTTTACTTGCTTGTTTACCTCAAAAGAGCTTTATTAAATTGTAACCAGGCCTATAAAATGTTTAACACTTTTAACATCTTACTTTAATATTATACTTAACTATATAAGGTTCCATAGCCGTGACAAAAACGATATGTCCTTAGACCTGGCGTCTAATTGAGCTATCAATTTGTTAAGTGGACTGCAGAAAAAACAAAAACAGAATACAATATTAAAGGAAGGGAAATGCGCAGCTGGCGCCATAGACCCGTCTAACTATGCCCATGTGTCAACTGGCAGGACTCTGGGGATCTTGAAATTTATGGCCATCAGGTGTGTGTGAGCTGGCTAAATGCAAAATCTTTAAGCTCCAAAATAGACTGTCACCTACCGTTCGCTACCTTTTTAGCCTCCTCTGTGTGCCTACCCTTTTTTCATTCTTTTTTTTAATAAACCCCGCCTGTCGACAGCAGACATTGCCAGTAGGATGGGAAAATAGAAAGAAAAAATGTTGAGCCGTCGACTTTAAATCAAATCCTGCTTAAAGAAGTAGTAAATAAGTTTGCAAAGCGTTTTGGTACACGCACAAAAAAAAACTATAGAAAACCGGTTAAAAAAACTAATAATAAAAAATATTTTAATAAAAATAAAAAAAAAAACTAATTTATTTTTCTATAGATCACTGAATTTAATTTTAATTTTTTTTTCTTTCAGTGCAGTCGTCCTTTTGCCCCTTGGCATCCACGAAAAACTAAGTGCCAGTTGCGACACACACTTGGGCAGAGCCTTTGAGCCATGTTCACTAAAAACTTGGGCCACAACAAAGCACAATACTTGGTTAGATGGATGGTTGGTTGCTTGGTTGCATAGACGGATGGATAGATTTGCCCTTGCTTGGTAATTTGCATTGCAATTTTTATTTTATGCTAAGTGCTTTGGCACAAATTGTTCGACCATCAACAATGCATCAGCGGCGATTGCTGTCTTTTGCCTGCTGTCACTTCTTCCGCCCTTAAAACGGAACATATCAAATTCGCAAATGCCACAGCAGCAGCAGCAGCAACAGCAGCAGCAACAAGCGACAACAGCATGAAGAAGAAGAAGAGCAAGTAGAAGTATGAAACATTTGGCGAAAAATGCAACTGCTACAAATTATGTGAATTATGCGTTTGGGTGGCGCATGCGTTTGCATAAATTTTGCAGCTGCCAACATAGCCGACAGCAAATGCTCAAACAGGGTATGAGAGCTGTAGGGAGAAAAGGAATGGATGCGCGCTTGCCTTGCCTCACACATACAAAACACACTCACATACATATCTTGTCTAACAAATTGCATTCGAGTGTTTAACATGCGCCCAACAGCCGTTGATGTTGATGTGCAAAAAGGGATGCGAAGGACTTTTCCATGTTATTCACAAGTTTTACACTTGCCGCGCATACCAGCCGTCACAAGTGTTGTGCTGGTGTGTGTGTTTCTCCTGGATTGTCATAATTTAGTTGAAGTGGCATTAATGGTCGCACAGTTGGCCCGCTGGCCAAGTAGCAAAAACCAAAAAGTGGGTGAAAAAGCGAAAAAAGAAATTTATTTCGCTTCAAATTTTGGATGGCCGCAAATGAAATCAAATGAAAAACGCAATGTGTTCTATGGCATAAGCAGCAAATACCACACAAACAAATACACACGCCCACACACACATAAACACAGAGTTGGCCACAATCACATGCATAATTGCATAAAACGGCCAAAAATTTGATTTGAAAATGTTGCATACTTTCGGGCAGCGGTTGCTCAGCTGCTGTACACAGTGAAAAGTCACACGGCGCACATCAAACCGACCCAAAATTGTACAAAATTTAATATGCAACAACGAACACAAACACACACGCGCACATGCAGACAGACAGACAGACACACACACATCTCATACTCGTATCGCCACTTATTTGCATTTAATTAAAATTCACAGTTATTGTCCAAAGTATTGAACGCCATTTTTTTGTTGGTAGTGTTGTTGTTGCTTGCTGCTGTTGCTGTTGCTGGTCAATTTTATGGCATTTGTAATTAAATTAGGCTTACAGCAGGCGCAAACACTGACGCACACACACATATTCACACATACACATGGCCAAATGTAAAATAAGGCAATTTAATTGCAAATTGAAATTTGATTCTGCAACAATTTGCAAACATTTTTTAATAATTTATTTGTAGCACGTCTGAAATTTTATAAAATACACACACGCATATTTAAAACTAAAGTAACTAACAAAAACAAACAGTTGTTTTAACTTTTTCTGTCATTGTGTAAATAAATACTCCAAATGTTAAGTTAAAATAAATGTTTGCTTCATCAAAATTTTTGTTTTGTTATATTTTTTATAATGCTTTTGAGTCTAGTTTTGGTTTTGATTTGTGGTTCAATAAGTGATACGTTTAATACGTGATCCTCTCTTTTTTATGAATTGAATTGATATACATTTTTTAAGAGATTTTTTTAAGAAATAAATATCCCTAAAAGTGTTACACATTTAATGACAACGTATTAATACCACTTTCGCAAGAGCATTAGAAAACAAAAAATTCCTTTTGGAAAATCCATAAATATTTTGTAAGTAATTGTTGACATTGTCCAGAGTTAGCCTTATATTGCAATAGAAAATTTTTGTGCAATTAAACTTGAAATTTAGGGCAAATGAATGTATTTATAAATAAATCGCTAGCACACATTTATACTCAACTTAGTCCTTAATTGATAGTCAGTTTAATAATTGAAGACGAAATCCCAAAAGTAAAATAAATGTGCGGTGAAAAGTTGATTGCCGTTGCTTAAGCCAAAATGAGTATTAAGCTTTATTGATTCTCTGAATTGAATTAATTATTTGCGGTCTATCCTTGCTAAGCATGCGAATACGTATAATATTCAAGATACATACATACATAAATATTTTTAGGGGTTAGAGCGGGGAGTGGCATGATACGAAAAGTATGTCCGTATTTACATACATTTGCTACAGTCCAGTGCTTGCGCAATATTAATGAAGCTGTGCGACCCACATATCAGCATACAATGAGTCACACACACAAACACACACACAGGAACACATACACACACGAGCTGACTAGCCGCCATTATGTTTGGCATTTGAGCAAATATTTACAATGGATTAGAATAGTTTAGCTATTAGCGCTCGGAGCTCAGCGCATGTAAATAATGATAAGCCGAAAATCGCACAAATATGATGACAACAATTGATTGCCACGCCCATACGCCCATTATACACACACACACACACACATTCATGCAAATAATAATAACAATCGACGTCGATAATGGCCCAACGAGTTTTTCATTTCAGTTTTTGTTCAATAAACACATTTATGTATTTATTTATACTTATTATGGAAGCAAGTTGTTATTAACGTAAAACGTTGACAGACAGCATTCAAGCCATTAATATGCGTTTATAAACGTTAACAAATGGGAAACAAAAAGGCAATAAATAAAACGCATCTAGGTAAATACTGATAAGCCAGGGAAATACCTTGTTTTAAATGTTAATAATGTCTATTTGATTAAGTTTTGTAAGATTGTTGATGCACTTCTTAGGAAGTTAAACTTTTAATGACTATAAATTCAAACCAGCTGAACAGTTTGTTATATTACCAACGCGATTATTAAAGTATAAAATGAATTACTATTTTATTGAATGCAATAAATATAATTTACTTTTTTATTAAGGATTTATTTTAATGCATCCATTTTAAATACTGTTCTATATTCCCAATAACAAGACCATATAAAACTTCTATAAAAGCAGGGTATTTAAAAAAAAGAAAGAAAATAACAATAAATGGCACTGATGAATAAATCAAAATTGAAATCGTACGCACGAACAGCTGTTAATGTTGCAATTATGTTAAATATCAGGGACCGTAATCATTATAAGTTTTACTATAAAAATTATAAAATAATGATTATTTTTTGATTTATATTCATATTCTCACATAAGATTAATTAATTTTTGAGTTATACGTACAACTCAATCAATAATCATTATTTTTGAGCAAAAAAATAAAACTCATGAAATAATGATTATTCTTTGAGTTTTATTTTTTTGCTCAAAAATAAAACTCAAGTTGATATTTCGACCTTTTCTTTGGGAATAATCCCAAAAATGATATATATTCCTATTCAGTAAATCAACCCAAACCAAAACAATCCATTTTTAAAAAAAAAAAAATTCCCTTAACAAATTTTGTTTTCTTTATTATTAATTAATTTTTACATATATATATATATATTTAGAGGTATTAGTAGGTGAGCATTAAGTTAGTACTATTAACAGTGGTGACCAGCCTAGTGAGTTAAGAAACAACATCAGCAGCTTATTTTGTAAATGCTGCGCCAAAAGATAAGAGCTCGTGTTTCTATTGTGCTTGCAGCTGCGCTTGATCGTTTTATTGATCTATTTATAGCAGTAATGTCAAAAGTAACCACCAATACAAATAAAGTTAACTGTTATTTTTGCTCTTACATAGCACTGAAAAAAATTTGTATATACATTTGAATTTGAAGTTTAAACTTAAAGTTGTGTTCAAAGAACCATTTTGTCCACCTATTCATATTAAATTACCGATTTTATTATTAATCTCTGCACTATGACCTGTACTCATATTGTGTTCCGCGCAAAGTAATTGCCATACAAACATTTTCGTTTAGTGCAGTCTCTTTTTACAGAAAAACAACAAAATACAGTCAAACTTTCGTAACTCGAACTTCCCTTACTCGAATTTTCTTTAACTCGAATCTAATCGAGTTGCAGTAGCGTCCAGTAGCGATAAAAATGTATGCAATGTTTCTTCCATAACTCGAAGTCTCCATAAGTCGAATTTTTTTCATGGATAATGGTGATTCGAGATATGGAAGTTTGACTGTACATTGAAATTTCGTAGCCCAACAACAAAAAATCCGTTACATTGCTGATAAGCATTGGCAGCGAATAGCTGATTTTATCAGATCTGAGGTGCAACCTCTCTAAAGAGTCGTTGCAAAAATTACTTTTTGTTAAATTAAATAGTAAATAAATAAAAGGTTCCCGCATTTCAAATGAAAATAATATATACATAAATGTATATACATATACATTAATATATAGATATGTATATTTATATTAATATATATATGAAAAAATTAATTAAAAAAATATATTGTTTTTTGAGATAACAAAAATATTTTTTTCATTTAAAAATGGATTGTTTTGGTTTGTCTTGATTTACTGAATAGGAATATATATCATTTTTGGGATTATTCCCAAAGAAAAGGTCGAAATATCAACTTGAGTTTTATTTTTGAGCAAAAAAATAAAACTCAAAGAATAATCATTATTTCATGAGTTTTATTTTTTTGCTCAAAAATAATGATTATTGATTGAATTGTACGTATAACTCAAAATTTATCAATCTTATGTGAGTAAATCCATAAAAATTGAAAATTTTTAAATCATGCTGAAAATGCATAAACGAGCCTTAAAGATGAATATTGGTATATTTCTCGCTGTCCCAAAGATACTATAAGTGAATGATTTATTTATTCAAAAAAAAACAAATAATCATTATTTGCAGTCCCTGTTAAATATTTGTTTGCTATACAAATATTTGCGTTTTAAAAACATTGTTATTAAGCATTTGTGGTCGACAACAACAATGACAACAACAATTGTTAGCGACTGTTTGCATTTTAATGGGTTTTTATATGGTATTTGGTAAGGTGTTGAACGCAGTTCTCTGTTCTGTTCGTGTGTGTGTGTTAACAAACATATGGCCCAAAAGCGACCGCCTAAAACTCTAAGCGTTAAAGAATGAAAGAGAAATAATGAAAAGAGGAAAAAATGTTGACAAATTTTAATTACTTTTTTAGCGTTGCGTCGCATTTGGGGGCTATAATCAAGTGTGGTATGTTTCATTATTTATGTTTGGCTAAAATACACACACACATCCACACACGCACTTCGAGATGGAAAGGTAGAGGGGGTAGGGGGTGGATGAGGAGAAGTAAGGAAAGCTTTCACTGCTGCTGCAGTTGTTTTGTATCCCATTAGCCGCTGACAGCTGGCAGCACGCATACGCCATGTGGGCCCGTCAGTTGCTGTCATGTAAGGGCGTTGTTGCTCTTGTGCCTGCAACGTTGCTTACAACACACATACACACTCGAGCATATACACAAGTAGCAGCTGCAAGGATGTCTGTATGGTTGTGTGTGTGTGTTTGTTGTTTCCATTTCATTTATACTTGCGATCAGATACAATTTGTGCACAAACAATTAATTTAAAACTGAATAGCCAAGTTGGCCAACTTATTGCGTCTTTTTGTGCGGTCATTTCTCAAGCCTGACAAATCGGTTGGGGCCAAGCCAATGCTCCAATGCTCCAAAGGCGGTGTAATGCTGCTATGAAAGCTGTTTGGGCCTGGCCAAGGACACGCTGCAATTGTTCAGTATGCAGCAGTCATTGCAATGAAAAGCTGTTTGTCTTATGCTTCAAATGCGGCTGTGCGACTCTCTGTTCCTTTCTCTCTTCCTGACAATTGTCAGACTGTCACTTGGCTGGAATTCAAAGGGGGTGCGGGCGTCCCAACCATTCAGATAGAGATAGAAATAGTGTTGCGCTATCGAAACGAAAAACACAAAAACACAATGCAAGCGCATAATGAGGCGAACTGAGGCAGCCCCGAACTGAATGACTGACTGGCAACGCATTGCGCAGAAATTTTTTAATTAAAATATTGCTACGAGGCGCTGAATAGGCAACCGGAACAGACAACTCCCCGTTGATGGAGGCGGCCTTGTGGCATAAAGGCGTTTGCTGAATGACGCTTCTGCTGAAGGCTAATGAATATGTCAAGATGGCTTTGCCTTCTCAGCAGGCAAATGAACGCCGGAGATTTCTTTGGCTTCCTCTACCTCGATTTTGATTGGGAATTTATGGAAAAACTGACATTTTAATGAGCCATCACGATTGCAATTATGTGCCATCAATTGACCACTTCTTGGCCTTTGTCGACGCTGCCATTAGTCAGTGTTTAACATCATCTAAGTTTAACATTTTCAGCACAGTGTATTGGTTTTGATGGTGTACCCTGTCTTTCGCATCCTTACTTATTGTTTGGAGTATGCTCGGTTTTGTGGTTGATATTACGGCTTCAACACCTTGTCGAGTGGCAGCTGTATTACGTCGTGGTCGCCAAACAACGACAATGTCAACTGCAACGTCACGTAGGGGTTAACATTGTCAGTCTACAATGCCGATGTCAGGCGCTTGGTTGCCATAGTCTGACTCTCAAATGTCTGAGCCGGAAAGGACACCTCCTTTGTAATGGCCTTGTGGCTGGCACAACATGCTGTGTACACCCGCCTTTCCGCCCCTTAAGCATACAAACACACACATTTAACGAGTAGGCCTCTCTCTTTAGTTGCAAGTTTGCTGATTGGAGTGTTTCCAGGAATTTCAACTCTTTACACAATTTAAACTTTTCCTTTTGCTTTTGTAATTTGCAACAATAATATAATGCAATTTTTTAAACTGAAATTTAAAGTAAGGTCTTTAATATTTAAAGCATATGCTATTATGAAAAAGACTAAAGTCCTGGCTTTATGTTCGTATCTTATTTATTTTATAGAATTTCCAATCATCCAATAAATAAGCCTTGTTTTTCTTTAAATCTCGTATTCCTTGCCAACGCACAAAGCTATACAATATGCATTGGTTTTTGAGCTCTTCGATTCTGTCCGCCAACACATCGAATTAGCGGAAGGCGGGCAAATGTGGCTAAGGTCCACCATTGAAAGCAGCTGCAGTGGCAGCAGCTGAAGCCGCAACTGCGAAAAAAAGGGCAACCGAAGCTGTTGTTAAGGCCAACAAACCGCAACAAAAAGCCACACAACATGGCCAATCTGTGGAGTTCATAAAAGTGTCAACAACTTGCCCTCGGCCAAGTCAGCTTTGGCTTGCCTTTCTTTTCGCTGCGTTGTGTTGCGGCCGATGCGGATGAGGACGCGGATGGGGTTGCGGATGTTGCGTTGACCGCTGATAACGCAACGCAAAATGGCCGACATGGCCACGCCCATAGAGCTAAAGAGTTTGCCTTGACTTCACATCTCTGCTCTTCTCGAAGGCAACGCATCGTTTGGCTAACTATCGCGCATTCGTTAGGGTCAAAGCTAAGTGGCAGCCATCCTGCTGTCCAAGCACCCAATGCCGCCGCCAGTGTTTTTTTTTGCTATGTCGACAACACCCAGGGGAGGCAATCAACGGACACTGCCTTCCATCCGCCTCACCCCTTCGCTGTCTTATCAGGCGCAGATTCACCTGCCAACATGGAACGGTCGGACTATCTATTTGTTGTTTCAGCCAGCACTATAAATGCATAATGGTTATTGTTGAGAATTTTGCAGTAAGAAAGACGGATGCAACAAAGAAAATCGTAAAGATATATATATTATTTTTTTAAAATGAATTCAAATAAAAAATAGTTAATTTATTTTTTCAAAAAATAAACAAGTACATTCAATTTAAGAAAAAGGAATTCTTTTCAAAAAGTTACAAATATCTTTCCTTTTTTTTAAATTTTATAGCAACACATGTTGATAAAAATACCACAAATAAATCAACTGAAACCCAAAATTCTCAACTTAATCTTTAAGTTATAAATTTATGTCATCTCAATTGTCAACTTGTCTCCACAGTGCACTTTGGAGTATATCACAGTGTGTGTGGGTGTACGCGTGTGTGTGTGGTCCAGTTTTAGCCGCATGGCCTTAAAACTGAACATCGCTGGCACCATTGCCTTTATGATCCCACACTCTATTGTGCTTTGCGTTTTGCTTTCATGCTTCGCGACATGTCCAGCTGCTGCTGTTGTTTCTGCTGATGCTTCTGGTGTTGTTGTTGCTACTGCACCTCCTCCGGTTATGTGGTTGTTGCAACGTGCATCTGTTGCCATGCAGCCGGATGTTGTATGGTATGTCTATTTATGCCCTGTATCCATTTAAAATCGAGATGGTATGCGTTGATGATTGGAGAAAGCTTGAAGTAGGCTAAGAATCTAAAATAAAGCCATTCTCCAACAAAGCTTTTTTACATTAGTTTTTTATCATACTTTTATAACTTTTTTAAGTTTAGCATCGAAATTAAGTAGATAAGATGAACGAAATAAACTAAAATATTAAAATGTTAACAGCTTTTTACAGGGCAGCTCTTAGTCCTTTCCTTTTCACACACCTTCTAAATATATTCGCCTTTTTTCGTGTCTGTTCTTCGGTGTATCAGTGAGTGTTCGTATGTTTGTGTGTGTGTGGTTCTCTTTGCTATCAGCAATTGTATATCCTTTTGTATGCCAGCGCAACATGTATCCAGTTTCCTGATTTATGCGATTTCATGTATGTGCCATACATACACCCACACGCTCACTCACACATACATGTTGCTGCAAAGCATGCAGCAGAGTTGCATGCATGCCAAATGCACCAACTGTCTCAGTGGCTGCAGCCACAGTCAGAGCCACAAAATCTGCCACAACGCTCAACTGTGTAGCATGTGGCCATGACTTATGCGAGTTCTGTGACAACTCTGCAAATCTCTCATTCAGCTTCTCGCACAACCCTAGGTGCGAGACAGTTTTAGATAAGCGTGCGAGCTCAGTGTGTGTATGCCACTCATTTAGTTGCAAACTCCAAACAACTACATATACTCTTTATTCTGCACTTACAGACACGCTTTTGCTGTTGCTGTTGCTATTGCTATTGCCTTTGCCTGTGAGTGGCGCCTCGTTAGATGACCTTTTGTGGAGTTTCGGGGATCTCTGCAAAAGGGAACAAAACATACGTTTTTAATTAGTGAGCACTGAGGGCTGCTGCCAATTAAATTTGGCACTCAAAGCAAGCCAAAAATAAAAAAGAATTAAATTAAAATCAAAAATGTACAGAAATATTCAAAAGAAACAAGAGGAAGAAGATTGTATTGAGTGTAGAACTTAAAGTTACTCATTGAAGAGACTCGATTTATTATCTGACCAAATAATTAATTATACATCTAAAAGTCGCTTAAAGAAAGGTGTACGTTTGCCTGAATATTTGTGTTTTCCAAAGCTCTTATAACGAAATTTTATTTACTTTACCATAAATACCAATATTTTTATGTGAAGATCTTAATTATGTTAAAGTAATTATGTTCATGAACCATTTCGAATCAATGACAACTTTAAGATGCAGGAATGTTGGTTCAATGTGCCGATTTAGTTGAGAGTCGCCAGTTGTTAGTTTGCCACATGCTACTTGCCCCTTGCCCGGCAGCCAGCAGCTGTGAGAAAATTGTCATATGTAGATTTATAGTGTAAGATAGGAATAATATTTACAACGCCCGGGGGTTACTAATACATACACAAACCAAGTATATCTATGTATGGCTATATAGATATAGCGACAAAGTTGACTTTATGTGTTGGTAAATGCTATGATGCCCCGCAGCCAAAAAGCGAAGCGACAACCAAAGCTGATGGCACATTATGCCACATGACGCCCCTCAAATTACGTATACGCAACGTATGTATGTATACACAGCTGGCTGGAGACTTTTGGCCATTGGGCAAAACGGCTATTCAACGCCCCAACAACACTTGGCTAGTTTCACATTTAATGTTGAACTTAATATCAAAACTGGACACTTTGATCGTAGCTGGCGATTAGATTTTCTGCTTGTTTATGTTTCCAAGCTCCTTGCCACAGGGGGTTTACCCTCTTTGTCTGAGTATGCATGTGTGTGTTTGTTCTTGTGTGTGTGTTATCATAGGATATGCAGTGTCTACTCTACGAGAAGGCATCCTCATAACAGACGAGTGTTGTTATTGTGCAAGTTAAAGATATTGGTTTTTAATATTGAATTACGGCCACAACTGTTGGTCTACGATATGAAGAGTATGGCGTAGAAGGAGCGAGAAGTGCAGAGGCGGGACCATGTTATCTGATGAGGCTTGCTAAGCGGGCAGATCCGTTGTTCAGCTGGGCTGTTAATTATCAGCTGCGAAAGGAAAGGAGCGATAAAGAGGAGAAGAGTGCAGCTCGAGCAATCAACACGCGAAAATGGATTGTGTTTACTCTCGTAATAATCGCTTTGGCTGACTCAGTTCAGATTACCAAATAAATTCCCGCAGCGTGTGCTGCCCCAACAATTTTAAAACAACAAACTGACACTCAAGTAACACTTCAAAAAAAAAAAAAGGGAAAAAATAATAATGGCTATAACTACGCAAATTAAAAGTCTGCTTTAAAAGTGGAAGCACGAAATAAAATAATCAAATTGCATTTATTTTTTTTTGCATTTTATTTTTAAAAGAAATATTTATTTGTAATGTAATTAATAAATATTTTTTTAAAGACACAAACAAACTATTAGATTTTTCTTTAAATTAGGCTCTGCTTTCCTTTTTGCCAAAAGAGTGACTAATTTCTAAACTCTTTGCCAATATTTTCTCTGAGTGCACTTGGTTAGCTAGGGGCAGTCGATTTGCCTTAAAAGTGGAGCGTCGTTGTCGTCGCCGGGAGCCGGCCAATTGGCGCCATTTATTTACTTGTTTGTTTCAACTTCCGTTCATTGCCACGCCGCAAAAAGTGTAAGCTCGCCGGGCTACCTACTGAACCTTCCTTCATGCTTTCATTCATTCGGTCGTCCTTTTCCCACTCTCGGGCGACTCATGCCACCGCTCGCATTTCCGCTGCCATTAGCCGACAAACTTCATTTGTCATCTCATTTTTCTGCACGCTCGACAGTTTTCCTTTTGCCGCACAGCGAAAATTTATGTAAACGGACATTCGCTTGTTCGTTTCCCCGTACCCAACCCCCGGCGCAGTTGCCAGTTTTGTCGTTTGGCAGGACACTGGACCAGAGTAGAAGTGAACAGCTCGTTGTTACGGCGCCCATCGTTGCGGTTATGATGACATAAAAGCCGCCACTGATAATACCCAAAAGGGCAAAACAAGCCAATCGCTGCTGAAAACAGCAGCAGCAGCAGCAGCGACAGCTGTGGGAGCAGAACAGAAACAAAAAAAATATACAAAAATAAAAATGAAAAAAAAAAAAAAACAATTCGCACTGGGCGATTGGGATCTGTGTGTGCGCAGCCGACATAATCGTCCTTAGCGTGTTGTCCTCGCAGCCGGAAACAGAACGTTAAATGCGCCGCGCCGGCAGCTCCCTAAGCTACCATCCCGCTTGCAGCGGAAATAACATGCTGTGATTTAAGACTTCATTTTGTCGGCGCCTGGACAATGTTCCTCTCCCCCTCTCTCAACCATTGCACATTTTATAAGCTTCATCACCCAGTTGGGTGTCAACAAACTCGGAACTCAAAGCTCGGATTGTTCCTGCTCCTGTTTCTCGTCGTAATTAAAAGTGAACGCATTGAATACGCATCAGATGAGAGTTCTCTTTCTGTTCGTTGTCGCAGCTCTCAACTGATTTTGCATGCTGCCTAATTGAATTGTTTAATGCCGCGTATTCCTAATTGTAACTGTTGCTTAAACGGAAACGGATATGGCAGTCAGTCTACTCCCATTGTAGTTGTTGTTGTTTGTCTTTTAGCATTCAGTGAATTCATTTAATTAAAAATACTTCTCAAACGCAACGGTTAATATGCGCATTCGTGATAATTCTGTGCTGGACAGCACCACTGAGTTTATGCCAGTTTGGACTTAAGTAGAAATTCATAAGTCAGTCAATTGAAATGGCTGATGCATAATTAAATTAAACTCAAGCTACAAGCAAGCATTTGGAGTGGAAAGGAATTAGTTTTTAATACGCTTTAAAGTACACTTATAAAAAGAATAAATTGCTTGACGTTCAACATATATTTCAATACTTTTTATCATTTTTATGTGCACCCAGCACATATTCAATGACTTATTAAAAACGTTTTCATTGTACACAACACACAAAATCCCAAACATTTAAAATGCTCATGTTTTATCCAAAAAAAAGATCAGCACACGTTCAAAGCGAAAATCTTTTAGCTGCAACAAAAATCACGTGCGCACATTTAAATGGAGTGTTGCATGTGCATTTCGTTTCATTGAAGTCGGTCATTGGCAGTCGCGAAATTAAACTATTTTGTTGCTGGTCAGCATGAAAGGCAGTAAAAGCGTCAGTTAGCCAAGTGGTGCGTGTGCAATGCAGCAAAGTGGTACAAAATGCCAAAAAGGATACAGAATGTGAGGTTATGAAATGAATGTAAGCTTAATAAAAGCATAGAGAGGGTGAGCAAGACTTTACCACACTTTGGATACCAAATCAAATTACCCCGCTGCTGGCATCAAAATCCAATTAAATTTTATAAGCCATGCTTCCTTGCTGGCTGCCACTGACTTGGTCGACAAGTTCAAGCTCAGCAGCCAGTGCATTGGGCCCCGAGCGCTGTTAAAACTTTAAGCACAACCTTCAGTACGAGATATCCATATAGTGTATGGTATATGTGGCATGCAGCTTGGCAGTTGCAGCAGATTCTTAACTACTTTTTGGGGTGGTTGGGTTGGCTTTGACAAAACCTCCAACGCTATTGAACAACAACAATGCCGTTAATTATTCATGAATGAGCTAAGCCATAGAAAAAGCCAAGTGTAAAAGCGTGGATGCTAAACTTATGCCAAACGTAAAAGTTTTCGCTCTGCTAAAACCCGAAAAAAAGTTTTTACTCATGGATTTGTTTAACTAGACAAAGCCTGTGTCTGTGACTGTGTATGTGTAAGGGTGTGTGTGTGTGTGTTGCCCCGTTAAAGGTCTGCCTGATAATAATGAAATGCTTGCTCTTAAGTATTCATCATACGCCACATTGTACAAGTTGCATATGTTGTAAATACTTTTGGGCTCAGAGTCCAGCCACAGCTAAAAAGTTGTGCGTTTGCTTTTCGGAAGGCCGTTTTTGATTGATTGATGTTTGAGGCTTGAGGGCTTCAAGTTCGATTTGGCCCGAGGGCTTCGCAAAAAAGGATAAGAAACTTGGCAATATGTTTTGCAACTTTTCTCGTTTTCATGCCTCTTGGTTGTTTGCCAAACTTATTTCATATTTATTTACAACAATTTAATAACTCACCAGCCCTGCGCCTCCCCAAATTCACTCTCGTCGTAATGAAAGCAATTGGATTGCTTTCCTCTTCGCCCCGAGGCTTGCCCCAAAATGTTTTCAATTAAATTCCCTTAAATTAGCATCAAACTGCGCAACGCTTCACACAAATTGCAATCATTTCGGGCACTGAAATCATTTTTGATATTTGCATTTACATTCGTTATTGTCGTGGTTGTTGTTTAACTTTTTCTGTTGTTGTTGGTATATAGTTTTTTTTAGGTTGGCTTTCAGCATACACAAATCAATGCAATTTAGAAAATTGCATTAAACGCCGAATGGCATTTCGAATTAAAATGGCATTCAAAATAAAATGCTTAGCATCAAATTGCGACATTTGTTTTAAGTTTGTTTGCATTTAATATTTGAACTAAAATCACATTTAAATATATGTATGTATATTTTTTTATTGTTTATATTTAATGGTTTTGTTTTTTGGACAGCAGTTTATTCAATGATCGATGTGCATTCGAAAATGCATAACAAGGCGTAAATTAGCGCCGATTGCGTTGTAAACGAGTTTTTATTTAGATAACATTTGAATTCGCGTTAATTTTCATTTGCATATTTACATTTAGAACTTTTTTGTTTTGTTTTGTGTCAGGGGAAAAACACAAACACAAATGCAGATTAACAGTTTGTACAATTCCAGGAAAATTATGAAAAACACAACGTTTATAACTTTAACACAGTTTCTCAGAATTTTTCAGGATGCATCAAAGCACAGATTTTAACTATTCTGTGGCTTCAAAAATGAATAGATGGAACATGATAAATAACTTTAATTAACATGAAAACTAATGGTAAAGGTCAACTTTTATAGAAATTATTTTTTGGGAACTTCCAGTAAACTAAAAAACAATTAAAAAAGTTTACATTTAAAACAGTTAGGTTAAAAATAATATACAAAAGACATAACGTTAATACATATTTAGAACTTTTATGTTATCAGCACTTTAGACCAATTTGATGAAAAGATATTATATTACATTCGGAAAAACGAAGGAAGGAAGCTAAAGTTAAATATATACAGGAAGTTTACAAAATTTAGTCATAAAGCAATTATTAAATCCTATGAGTTAGTGCTTCAAAATATGTATTCAATTGTTTCTTTGAGACTTAAATAGAATGTGCTTTCCTTTAATCAGAAAAAGCCGATTTGCGGCATAGAATACACAAAAAAATAGGAAAAAAAACTGTTGCCTACTTTTTGCCGCTCCCATATAACCCAAACAAATGATGATAAATTATTTCAAGTCCCGCTTGAATCTTGGCACAACATTAAACACATGAGTCAAATATATGTATGTGTGAATGTGTGTGTACATAAAATAAAAGACACATTTTATGGTCTTGCAGAGCAAGTGTTAAGTGTCGCTGTCGCTGTCGCTGTCGCCGTTGTCCTGCTCGTCGTCAAGGACTTAACATGTGTACATGCAATCTCTGGTTGTGTGTGGAAAGAAGACCAGAACAAGACATTTACAGTCGGGCGGAGTCAGTGGACCAAGTCAAGTGGTTGAACCCGCAAATGTCCTAAGTAGCCCGCTTCACCGAAAATTTGTCGTCGAGTCCTTCAAAAACTAAACAAGGACCAAGGACAAAGAAGTAAAAAAAAACAAAACCAACGCCTCAATGCCCAAACGGGTTGCTTGCTTAATAATTTATTCATAAGGAAAAATTTATGTCGCCTTGAGGCTGTGCAAATTTGTTTAGTTGCCCCTGCTTTGGCTCTGGCCTTAACAGGTGCGCACAAGACGTAACCCTTTCCCCTTAACCCCCATAAAGCCCATTGCCCACTATTCGGCTTGTGGACTAGCATCTTTTAAATGCTGTCACTGAGCCTGGAGTGTTGTTTTTGTTTTGGTTTTGTGGGGTTTTTTTTTCGTTGTGGGAGCGTCAATTGAAACGTGCGCCCTTTTGAAACGTTTATCATAAATAATTTATAACATTTACGAATTTCGAAAGCAATTCATTTTGATGTTATTTAATTTGCCATCAAATTGGCCAGAGCACCAAAAAAAGAAACTCTTCATCTGTGCTGTGTTAACTGGACAACGGCTGTTCGTATTGTTTGGCCATTTAAAAAAGTTGTACAACATTTTATATCGCAAAAGTAATCGTTTCCTATTATTATATTATCTTTTACTTTTATAAGGGAGAAAAAATTTTTGAAGAGAAGTGAAAGGAAAAGGGAGAGAAAGGTTTAATCAAAAGCTTTTCGACTTCAACTTCTTTTAATCTAAGATATGTATGTACTTGTATTTATTTTAATATAATGCAGCATTTCAAGCTCGGTTGTCATACCTACTTATTGCTTAGTTTTAATCATTGTATATTTATTTCTTTATAAAATTATTTAATAAATAAATTGGTTTTGTAACCACCATTAATCAGGTTGCAATAAAACCTTCCAGCAAGATGGATTGTTGCAATAGAAAATAAACGCTTTTAAATAAATAAATATTAATATTTTTAGTTTTGACATTATTTTCTTCGAAATTTTATATTGTTTAAATGCCATTTAAAAAGTTAATATTTGTTTAGATCCAATAAACAGGCATTAATTTAAACTTTGTATTCCCAAACGCGTTTGACAAAAGATTCTTCTGTCGCTTTATTTTATTTATTGAATTTTTATTTATTAAATTTTTTGCAGTGTATTTTATAATGCGGGTGTGTTTATGTGTGTGTGTGTGCTGATCTCATTAAATTGCAGCGTTGCTGCTGCGGCAGCTTGTGGTCGTCATGTTGGGGTTTCATTTTACTAATTCACATGATGCCACCAACACACATCCACACACACATCCACACTCGCGTACACCCGCACAGTTGCAACCAGAAGCAAATGTTAATTTTAATTTATGTGGCCGCTGCGCACATTTGTCGCATTAGTTTGGGGCACTTTAATGAGTGATTTATTGGTTAGGCCGCAGCAGCAAATCAACTGGAACAAACTACAACAAAAAATAAAATAATAATACAACTAACTGAGATCTCACATTGAATTATTTATTTATGGTTGTTGGTCGACGCGTCGTTTGTCGACTGTCGAATGCATTGCCAAATGTGTTCAATAAAAATTGTGCATTGCTGGCAGTTTTTGCCAAAAATGCGGTGTGAAAAATCAACACCACTGAAGCCTCTCTCTCTCTGCCCCTTTTTACTGCCTGTGGTACGCCAAAGGGTCAGGCTTTAACAATCCTGCTGGCGGCTGTTAAAGTAATTAGAGCATTTCGAAAGTGTGGTCAAGCTTAATACTTATGTAATTGTGAAAACAGTTTTGCACTGATTGATTAGAGGCGTGCCATTCCGCGCCCTCTCTGCCCTCTGCCCAATAAACTTGAGTTCAGCAGTGCAGCAGTCACAAAGCTTCGAGTGCAGCAGCAGTTTTACAGCAGTTTAAAAGTTGTTTACCAGTTAAGCGCCGGCAGTTAGCACTTAATGCACTGCTGCGAATCCAATGGTCTTCGCATTCCATGCCACTCACCACCCTTCACTCACACCCCTTCTACACACACAAATGCCACATCGTGTACCACAACTTTTTGGTATGCGAGCTCTTGTGAGCGAATTTCAAAAACACATTGCGATATTGAGTCCACTTCAGAATTTCGTTTGCGTATTTCAATTTCGGATTTTGATTTCGCATTTGATTGCCAAAGCGATTTTAGTGTTTTTCACCATGCATCACGCAAATGTTCAGATACACTTAAACACATACCCAAAGACACATTGAACTTCATTTCGATATCCTGTGAATGCATATTGAAATGGATATGGGAAAAGGAGATTTGTGAACTCTCGAAAAGGGTTCGTTCGAATAATATCTAATCTTACATTTTAAAAAAATTCATCATGGAAAAAGGGATTCAGCGACCGCACAAACTTATGGAGTGGAAATTCATAAAGGCGGACAGCAAAAGAAGTTTAGAGTTGTGTGGCTGGCTTGATTAACTTTTGTTTTTAAGAAATTGTCCGCCTAATATAGATGTTTGAACGGACAGGCTTAACAGTTTATTCATTATACCTTTGATATTCGCAGAGCGAAAACAATTTCTGATAGGACTTTGGATTGCTTACTTTTATTCCGAAGACCAATAATGTCCATTGTATTGAAGCAGGGTAAATTCTAGTTGTGAAGATAAACATAGGTAGAGAAGTTTTATCGCGACATCAAACGGCGATGTAAATGACGCACAAAAGCAATAGAGGGCAGAGGAAGACGATGGAGAATCAGGGAGCGAAAACCAAAGAACCTGATTGGGAAAAAGTTGGACGTTGGCTGCTTGACCCCACTGTGGTGCCGTGGTTGTCGTGGCGTAACTATTAATTTGATTAAAAGTGTGCATTTTTATTTGCCACCAACACAGATACCCTCACACACACACACACACACACACACACACGTGAGTAAAGTTAACGATAAATGCCGCTGACGGACTTTTGTGTCCCTGTTGTTGTTGGCAGCCCTTTTTTCGGTTTTGTTTTCAAAGCGCATTAAACTGTCGTTAAAGTTGCCGCAAATCAAATGTACGAATTTTTTGCATTTTTATTGCGCGCAACATCATCGTCAACAACAACATCAGCGGCGAAGAATTCACAGCTCGCAGAGTTGCAAATGGTTGATTGTGGTTTTTGGTGGCGCCACCTCGCTGCTTGCACCTTAGCTTGTATTGCTGTTGTTGCTGCTGCTGCTGCTGCTTAGCTGCTTGTTCGGCGGTTGACTTGTGGTTTTGTTTTGCGGCAACAACGGCTGCTGCCACACAGTTGCCGCCACAACTGCTTGCCATTTGCCACTTGCTGCCAACCACGGCAACAGCAACCACCCAACCAACCAACCACCCAACCAGCCACCCATCCACCCACCATCAACGTGCTCATTTGCATGCAATTCATTTTCTTAAGTGCAATTTCCATTGTTTTGCGCCAAGAGTTGATTTCCTTGCACTGCATTTTCACAGCTCTCCTTGCGCTTTCGACGGCTGCTGCCATTATTGCTGTCGCGGTTATTTTTTGGGCCTCCACGCTGCCACAGCTTGCTACCCCTTCGAAGACTCCTGTTTGTTTCGCGCGTAAAACCTTTTGTTGCAAATTACATTGTTATTGTGGATGCGTGTTGCCGTAGAAGAAGAAGAGAAGCTTAACCACGATTCTACCTCATGCTTTTGCTTATAGTTTTTGATTAATGCCGATTTCATTGCAATTATATACATAATCATCATGCACTGATGAGTTTTTATTCAATAAAATCATTTTAGTTAATTTGTATCTACAATTAAAAGTATGAACTTTTTTTGCATTTATCAGATATTAATACAAGACAGTACTAAAAACTTGAATAAACAATAAAATGTAATAATAAAGGTACAAATAATTTGATAAAATTTAAACACAAAAAATGCCATGTTATCATTTTGTTTAACTTTCCTTTGTGTGTCTTCTATTTATGTAAAATAATCTATTTACAAAAAATCTATTATTCTCCATCGAAGAATTCTAATAAATAATTATTGAATTGCTTTTTTTTCATATTTCTAGAAGTCAACTTGGCTCAACTTTATAATGAGAACAGAACACTCCAAGGTGACAACTTGAGCTAAAACAGTTAGTGCGCTTCAAATATTTAAAAGAACCAATGAAAAAAGTTTTGACAACCCCAAAAACTCGTAGCTGCTATGACTTATCAAGGAGACATGAAGACTGTGTTGAGAAATTCATTTAAGTTGGACTTTGGCGAGTTGGAAGCACGCGCCAGAAAATTATTTGCACTCTTCTTACATTTTTGTTTAATTAATTTTACAAAACGACTGAGCAAATGACGCAAGAGAAAGAGATGAAAATTGAAGGGGAATACTGTCGTTTGGAGTTTTGCTGTTGTCAAAGTTTATGACACTTCTGTTTGGGATTTCATGTTGACAACATTGACAAAAATGTCAATGCTACTGTGAATACTGACAGTTAGAGGCGAAGGAGCGTGAGGGCTGGCATGTTGAGGGGATGGCGCCGCATAATTAGCCTCATTGTAGCCCGATTTTGGGGGTTGTACATTTGCATGAATTAATTAGCCTCAAAAAGTTGCGTTCGAGTTGTGTTAAAAACTCATCGTTCTCGAATACTTTGTGTAATTGAAATTGTTCTTTTGTAGCGCATAAAAAAAGTCTCAATCAATCTTCAGGCAAACTCCAAATATCTGTGCTTTTACTTTGCTTTGCTCTTGTCTTCAGTTTTATGGATGTTCGTCTTATTTTTATTTTTCGACTGCTGCGTTGCATTTTAATTAAAAGTACAAACTGCCGCATGCATATTTATGAAAGTGGGCACCAACAGCAACAACAACAACAACAGCAACCGCGACACCCATGCTGCAGTGCACGGCTGCAACCTGCACCAGGTATGTGCACCTGCTACCCCAGCTTCAGCGTCAGTTTCTGCTGGCCGCACGCCTAGTCAAAATTAAATATGCGCATATTTTATGCATTTTGCGGCGTTGCTCACTTTACTACTATTCTTTTTTCTCCATTCCTGTTCTCTCTTCCTTTTTTTTATCATTCATTCTTTATTTTTTATACGTATGTTTTTTCTCTCACTTTGGGGACGCTTTCGTTCTATGCCAAAAACGCAAAATCGCTTTGCAGCCTGAAAGTATGCAACAGAGCGTAAAGCATGCAAAAGGCTACCACATACCACCGATTGCTTCTCGGAAAATACAAAAACAAAAAAAGAAGAAAGCCCGACTAGTGTTGGCCACGATCCGTGCATTCTTTCGTGTCACGGCGTTGCAAACTCAAACCGGAAGAGTCTATTTCGCGTTGTGGTTCACTGGCGGCCACAAAGCAAAGTTGCAAGCACAACAGAATTGAAAACTACGAGTTTTGCCAAAACGTATGTCAAAAATTAACTTGGGAAAAGTGGGCAACGTTCCAAGAAAGAAACAAAGGGTAAATTAAGTTGTATTGCTTATGAGAAGATTTTTATGTATTTTTTTTTTTATCAAATATTAAGCAACTGGAGCTAACTCTTTCAAGTGCCTTAACATAGTCAATTAATCATTTCAATCATCAATTTGTATCAATCTGTGTTTACATCACAAACATAATTACGTTTAATTGCAAAGTGCAAGGCGGAAATTGCTAAGTCAAAATAATTACAATAAAAGCTACACGCAACGGGAATTAGGCCTAAAGCGATATTTTATTGGATTCAGTTAATTAACAGCAACATTATTAAATAATCACTGAAGCCTTCAGTTCCGCTTTTAAATAAATCGAGAAACTGATTTTAAATTTCATTATTACTTTTACGGCGCTGACTTTTGACCTTATGTTTACTTAATGTGTTTTATACTTGATCGGTCAAGTAAATTTGCATAGATTTTGTGCAGCTTAAATCAAGTTTATTTTGTTAAAATTATAAATATTGAACTATGCTTAATTCTGTCAATAGTTTCTTAAGCTATTTGAAGTTCTAAATGCATAAATATTAATAAAGTTTTATAATAAAGTTGCTCAACTCAGTCACGACCCGAAGACCATCTCTGCCACAACAAACACAACACCCACCCCACAATCACTCACTGTCTGAGTACGTGTGTGTGCATGTTTGTTTGTTTGTTTTGTTGTTTGTGCGCTCGAGATGAAAAAGTTAAATTTGTTTCGTGTCAAAGCGTCGCCAACGGCGCCGGACTAAGGCTAAGCGCGTTCGACATTTTTTGGTCAGAATTGAAAAAGCGTATATACGTATGTATATGTAACACACACATACGTGTATGTGTGTACATATAGATGCCATCACGCAACTGCACCTGTGCGCCACCCATCTTCATCCTCAACGCAACCCAACTATTGTGTGACAGCTCGGCTTTGTGCACATGCATATTGCGCATACGTCACGTTGGCCAGCAGTGGGACAGTTTTGTGTTTTACTTTAAATTGCATAAATATCAGCTTGCGTGTATGTGTGTTTGGTTATGTGTATTCACTTGTGCTCTTGTATATTTTAGCCACAAAAGTGTGGCCTTTGCCGGCGTCATCGCCCTGACAGTTGCCCGTCGTTTTGCCTGACACCTGCAATGTTCGCATTTTATTACATTTCATGTGCGCGCACACACACTAATGGGTGTTGTTGTTGTGCGACTCTGTCAGTTGGTAAACGCATTGGAGCGCATAAACAAATGATATTCAATTTATTGTATTTATATTATTGCACACTGCCATTGTTTTCACATTGTTTATTTCGTGCCCAATATTTTCGCACTTCATGTTTGGTATACTCTATGCATGCATATATAGAATGGGTGGCCTTTGATATCCCTGATATTTTTGTTGCTGTTGTTGTTGTCGCATAAACAAATCATCTCGTTGGGCAGCGCTTAAATTCGTTTTCTCGCGCAGCGAACAACAAAAAGGAAAAAAAAAATGAAATGCGAAAAATGAACCTACAACAATGTCAACAAGGTGGGCGCAGGGTAGGGTAGGGTGGGGTCCCAGCTGACTGTCACTCAAAACTCATTTTAGAGGATTAATTTGACTAAGCGCCGAACCGAGCAGAAATCTTTGCTTAAATCTATAGCCTCTACCCCCTTATCATACCCTCGCTCAGAAAGGCGTCCAGCCGAATGTTAAGGCGATTTAACGGGCCACTGACGGCTTGGCCAAAAGTGTTAACAAGACAAAAGCGCTTGAAGTGTCGAGACTAAGGCAAAAAGCAGTTGCCACGCCCCCTCTTTTTACTGGAATAATTAGCAGCTGGCGTTGCAATCGCCTTTTGCAATGCGACACTGACTCAGTTTCTACCATCATCGTCTTCTTCAAGCTGCAGTGGCCTAACTTTAGAGGTGCAAGTTGTGAATTATATGGTATGGTATTATAATATATGCGATGAAGCTTAAAATTGTATGCCACACTGAGATAATAAATATCTAGGTACATATAGTTTAATTAATTATTTAGAAAATTTAGAAAAAACATAAAGCCTAAAACATATTTTTTTAAGAAAGATTGACATGTATACCTATTTCATCAACATCAAAAACAAAAATCATTAAACGTTTTAAAAAAGTTTGGAAGTGCAAAAATATCTTTAAAAATTAAATAAATTTTAAAATTTTAAGCTATTACTAAAAAACTTTTGTTGTAAAAAATATTTTTTATGGTGCAAGCATAAAAAATTATCGATTTATTTAATTTATTTTCACTATTTTCTTTCAGTGTATTTTGGCCATGTGCAACACAATGAGACACTGCTTTCAAAGTTTTTGGGAGCTTTGTTTGAAAGTTTTGTGCCACAAGTTTTGCCAGCGCCAGACAACGTCTTACGGTTACTGTGGTCGCCTCAACCCCTCCGATATACATAGCTTCGAGTTAGAGTGAGTAAAACATCTTGAGCCTGCAAAGCGCATATGATATCCACCATGACATTCAATCTCTGCTAGAAATTGACTTTATTGCCCAAGCTATGCTGCATCTTCTACAACGTTCTCTGCTTTCGCTCTCTCTCTCTCTGTTATTTGCTGCTTCTCCAGTTCAAGTGACACAAAAAACTTGTAACAAAATTTATTGAACAGTCCGTTCAACTTTGTTGTCGATGCTTTCATGAACTACCTGGTGTTTAAATGAAGTGTTGTTGTTGCTGTTGCTACTGCTCTATATGTTGGCAATGCAATCAGCTAGAAATTAAGCTCAGTACCTTTAGCACTAACTGGCAGTCCAATTGTTTCATAAATCTCTGCGAAAAATCGCTACTAAATTGACGCTGTCCATTATCGACGATACAATTTGCGCTTCGAAGCAGACAAACAAATTTTTCGAACGAACTTTAGACAAAGCGCTAAATAACACAAAAAGGGGACAAAGAAGTTTGTTGGTTTTGAGTGTGTCGAAAGTTAAATACTCTGGCAGAATATTAAAGCGGATGGATACAAATATTTAAAGTAATTACTGCTTGAATTTATAGGTTATATATTTGTTTCATTATGTTATAAACTATTCAATAAGATATACAAATATTTAGTTATGTTACCTTTTCCATACGAACATAATGAGTATATGAAGCTAATAAACTATTATAAATAACACAACTGCTTGTTCTTGTACCAAATAAGATACCTAGTCTCAACTAATTAAAAAACATTTTTAACATTGCACTTTTTAATTCCAAATTCGAGATGACTCCTTTTAAGATTTTACAACAAGGGCATAAGAATAACGAAAATGGATGAATGCAAATATACGACTGACACTGCCACTGGGGCAATGGGCTAAAACTAGAGCTTGCTCCATAGATGTGAATTAGTGGTGGAAGCAGGGGGGAAGGGTTTTGAGGGCCGATAGGGTGTGGCAACTGTTGGCAACTGGCGTTGAAGTCTATTGCAAACGTTGCGCCGGCGGATGTGGCCGCTGTGTGTGTGTACAGGCACTTAGTAAGCATATCCGTTTTGGTTTTATTTCCGCTCGGCACACACACACACACACACACATACACACACACACACATGCACACACTCTCTCTAATACACAAACAGAAAGCACACCTTTGCGCCTAAACAGAGCTGTGTTTGTGTTTAGTGTTGTTGCAACATATATATGCATAGATGTGCAACGGCAATTGCAATTTGATGCACAAACAAATCCAACGGGCCGGCCAAACCAAATCGTATGCGTGTGTGTGTTTGTTTGTGTGTGTGTGTGTGTGTGAACTGTGGCTCCCTATGCCCTCTGTTAATGCTTTGGTCGTTTGCAACTCAAATTGAGTTGCCAGCAAAGTTGGTTGCCAGAAACCAAACTCACAAAATGGCGCCCGTGAGCCATTTTTAAATGCGTTTTGCGTTGCATACGATTTTTTTTTGGAAGGGTGGGTGGGGGACAAACTTAATTGCCTGCACTGTGGCTGGCGCTTAGGCTGTCACGTGTTTGACGTGGCCCCAAAAGCTCATTTCCGTTTGCCACAATTAAAATGTTAATCACGCCGCCCTCCTCTCGGACATCCACAGACCTCAAGACATCACGTTACTCAGGGCGTATGCGTTATATAGTGCGCGAGAGAGAGAAGGAGAGACAGCTGTCGTACTTATAGAGCCGGAAGCAGCACAAATTGCTGCTAAAAAGCGAATCAAATTTGACAAATTTGTGTAAATTTGAAATGCAAATTGTGAGGCAGCTGCACTGTTTCCTTCTTCCCCAACACTGAGAAAAAATTATAGCTATAGTTAGACAAAAAATTTAACCTTACTATTTAAGATTTTTGACTTTGGAATTTTATTTTCAAGCAAAATCAATTAAAATTATTTTAAAATAGTTTTTTTTTCATTTTGCTGTGTTTTAGTTTTTTTTTAAGTGTAATGAAGACCTTAGCGTTGCACTCTTGACGCCTGCAATTTTAATTTTGTCGTGGAAAATGAGGCAAGGCACAGGGCATGTGGCAAGGGCAAGAGCGCACATCGGCTGGGCAAACAATGAGCCGCAGAATTGTTTCGCGCATTCATTTCGCTTGACGCCTAATGTACAGCTAAGTGCAGCTGCTGCCACAAAAGGCAGAGCTCGCAAGCGCGAGGCGCAATGTGGTTGTTGCCTCAAGCCTGCGGTGCAGCAATCTTCATAAGTTGCTCCAACTGCTGTTGCTGCTGCTGCTTCTCTCGCATTTCGCCTAAAAATGTCAAGTCACAAGTGTTGAATTCACACTTGACAAAGCAGCAGCAGCAGCAGCAACTGGGCTTGGTGAGTGCTGGGCGTGGCGCATGTTGCCATCAACTTGCAACGTACACAAACACACACACACACACACATACAACTGCATCTGACAGTTTTCATTAAAATGTTATCAAAAACGCAAGTTCCGTTTTGGGTACCACAAATGTGCCTGGCAGCAACCATAAGAAGACAGCATCCAACAACAGCAGCAGCAGCATCGGCGCCAAACTTAAATGACAGCGAAACACTAATAATGCCACAGTTGCAGCCAGCAGTCAGTGTACACAGATACGCACAACGGCAACTGTTGCAGCTGCTACTAATCACAGCCAGTTCAAAATAAGTTTTTTTTTATCTTGCCTTACAGTGAAGCCAGAATCATATATGAATTATATTTATG
This sequence comes from Scaptomyza pallida, assembly GCA_018152965.1. NCBI lineage: Eukaryota > Metazoa > Arthropoda > Insecta > Diptera > Drosophilidae > Scaptomyza > Scaptomyza pallida. The sequence goes on from JAECXP010000002.1 coordinate 7,125,748, forward strand.
GCTATTTAGACTAAGGTCAAAAAAGTTCGGCATACTTTATGAGATATTCTCATCTTTTTTAGCTATTTTTTTCCCTGACCGTTAAGTTTTCCTTCTACTTTCATCACACTGTGGCGTAATTATTAATTACGCTTGCGTTGTGTGGCAAATGCAACCGCAGCGGAGTCATTTGTCGCTGTGCATCATGTGCCACATGCTCGTTTTTTGGCGCCCTTCCTGTTTCCCTATTTTTTTAAGCTAGCACCAAAAATTTCTTGGCATTAATCAATCCAAATTAACGTAAAACCTTCAAAAGTGCAACTCAGGTGCTCTTCGGCTTAGCTCAGTTTGTTGGTTGCACTTGCAACATGCCACCTTCTTTACCACCCATTTATTAGGGTAAACTTTGTACACACATACACACACACACACTTGTACACATTTACTGCTTAGATAATAATTTATTTAGCGTAAAATTAAAATGAATGTAAATTTTTGGTGGCGTTTGCAAAAACTTTTTGATTAAAGCGAAAACGAAACTGCCAAGTTTTTCGGAAAGCTATGTCTGTGTATGTATGTGTGTGTGTGAGTGTGTGTTTATGTCTGCTCATGTTATCACAGGTGCTGTGTGTAATAGTTTTAGTTAGCTCTGCTGTTGCTGTTGCTTCTGCTGCTTTTACTGTTCCTGGTGCTGGCAACATGAAGTCTATTGTTGCCGAAATGGTTGGCTGTTGTGTCTGCATGTACGAGTAGATGTGTGTGTCTGTATGTGTGTGTTGGCCATGTTTTGTGTTTTGCCATTTTGAGCATTGTAAGGCAAAAAGTTTCATTGACTTTGTATTATGCTCCACTGTTGCTCATTAGCTAAAGTTGAGCCAGCAGCAGCAACAGTAGCAACAGCAGCAGCAACATCAAGTTGCAAATCAAAAAATGGCTGCAAGAACTCAGCTCCAGATTGGATAGTCAGTCAGCAGTGACTGAAGCAATTACACAGCATAAATAAAGAGAGAGAGAAAGAAGCGAGTGAAAGAGAGAGAGAGCGTGCTTATTGGCATTTTTTCGCAATGATTGCAGTTCAACACGCTGCGATAAAAGCTAATCGAATTATGCTTTTGGCAATTGCCAAAAACAGCCACAGCCACAGCAACAACAATAACAGCAACAGCAACAAACACAACAAAAAATGGTAGAAAATAAACGAACAAACAATTGTTGTGAATTGTGGGTGTTTTGTGGGTGTGTGTGGGGCATGTTGCAATGTGCAAAGTCATGTCAATGGCCAAGGCAGCCAGCAAGCTGCAAAAATTTGGCTTCCGGCAAAACGAAGAAGCAAGTAAAAATAAAAGTTTAGAACTACTGCTAAAAAAAAGGAGCTGGCCAAAACGGATTTGTGTATGCTACAAAAAATTGTTACAAGCCATTAACAAAAATGTTGCGCCTTGCCATATGCCACATAAAATTTAGCTGCGAGTCGGAGTCGAAAGAATCTGAGCCAAAATGTGCATTGGCTGTGATCTTGGCGCCGTTGTGTTCCTCTCTTGGTTTTGCTTTTGCTTTTGGGGGCGCTGCCGGAAGCAGGAAAAACAAACAAGCGAATTTTACAGATGGCGAAACCAAACACACATACATACACACACACATTTATAGTGTATGTGAAGCTGGCTGGAAAAAAAAGCAAAACAAAAACTGCGCGTTACGGAAAGGCATGTAGGAAACGGGCAACAATAACACAACAACACCCTACAACAATTGCTGGAGCGCTTGCTCGCGCCTGTCGTCTAAAATGATAAATTTAAACGCAGTGACATGACAAATCGCTGCTCATTTGTATTAATCAGGCGAACAGAAAGAAAACGAGTTGCTAGCTATATACACGGAGTAATACTGAAAGCATGCAGAAGAAAAAGAAAAGACGAAGAACAAAGTATACAAAAAAAAAAAAATTTTAACCCTTTAGCTCTGCCCTTTGAGTGCATAGAGTGTTATAGATTTTATAGATCTATGTTTGCATAAGCTTCATATTGAATCAGTTATTAGGTTTGTGCTATATTAAATATATATGCACATTTTTACAATCCCCTTCGAAAAAAAGTTTGTGTTCAGATACTATATATTTTATTACATATTTGTTTTTTTAAGTCGTTTTAATTTTTCAACATCCTCACAAGAGTCTTTAAATTCAAGTCTAATTATTTTTAGCATCTTCTCAAATACTAAGTCGCAATATTTTTTTAAAACCGCTTCTAAAGCTAAAATCTAAAGATAAATAAAATACTCTCCTTTGAGCGACTTCAACAAAGTTTAACAATTTTGTTGGCAGCATTTTAAGAGTATTTTTCACACTAATGCTTTCATAATTTCACATCAGCAAGGAGATGAAAAATTGCTCAACAAAAAATATAATAATAAGTTGTTCAGTCAAGGGTTAACAGCTTAAAAGAGGCCAAAAACATTCAACCTCCCCTCCGAAAACGCAGCTGTTTGTTGTTGATGTTGCAATTATTGTTTTATGGTTAGCTGTTAGCTGCAGCCCAGACGTTTGCGCACTTAAGTGATTCGCCTGGGCGTGCCACTGTGTATAAATGTGTATGTGTGTATACTTATTATTATTGTTGTTGTTGCTGTTGTTATTGCAGCTGGAGTTGTGCAGTTTGCTGTTGGCATTTGCATAGTCGAGCATAATAACTTGAGTAAAGTTAATTTTGCGAAAAATTAACATTTCTCTTTGTGCGATGCAACTGAAGTTGAAGTAACCCAGCTCGTTTGCCCCTTGCCCTTTATCCTTATTATACTTTAAGTAGTATGTGTTCTGTGTGTGTGTGTGACTTGGCTTTGAGTGATTTATTTCGGGCAGAAACTGGCAGCAATTGAAGAAACCCAGTTGTCTTGACTGCTGTTGCTGCTGTTGATGATGCTCCTCTTGCTCTTTCTCCAGCTTTTGCTACAACTGACCATCGCCACCTTCACTGGCTTGGACCGTTATCTGCTTGTTGTCAGCATGTGTCAATTTAATAAATATACAACACACAAACAATGATGAAGTGCCATATATATACACACACACACACGAGCACAACACAAAAGCCTGTCTGAAATGAACGTGCAAAGAAGCTGAGAACTAAAGGAACTGAAAGAAATGTGAAATGAGAAATGATTGCTGTGAAGATGTGACTTCGAAAAAAAAATGAAATGAAATAATTCCAAAAACATAAACTGAAAACATAATCGAGTGAGTGTCAAGAAAGAGAGCAACGTGCTGCACCAACAAAGGCATCGGTGCCACTGACCCAAAATGTTCTCCTTTCACCTACTTCAAATCAACGCCATACCCATGTCGGAACTGTTAAAAAACCCGAATCATTTCTTAAAATATTTGTATACTCTTAGTTAAAAAATTAAAAGCTAACAAGATTTTAAATGTATAATAATTGAAATAAAATTAAATATAATTAAATTTATTTGTCTATTTTGAGATGACCGATCGCAAATTTTGAAATTTAAAAAAAAAATTTTAAATATGAAATGAATAGTTATTCCTACGTTTCCAAAGTTTATTAAGCTCGTAATGAATCATTTTTAATTACTTAAAACTTAATTACGTCGTTGTTATATTCTATAAATGCTTTAACAACACTTTTCTTTTTATTAACAAAAAAAAAATCAATTACTCAGCATTTTACAAAAATGTCCTTATGAAACTTTCATACAGTGCATTCGCTCGAAATGACAGCATATTGACTTCAGGACTCTGACACGTAAATAGACCTGTGAACAACAACATCAAAACACAACAACAACTGAAGCACACGAACAACATGCGCCGGGCCAAAAAGTAATATTTGTGATTAATTTGGTTTTGCCATTTCGGTTGGTTGGACAACGCGAGCGCATACGCCAAAATATTACGTATACGCACTTCAGACTGCAAAACAACAGCAGCAACATCAACTATTGGACAACGCGAACGTGAGCTGTCAACAACTTTTCTGCGACTGTTGTTGTTTTGTTTGGGGCTGACTCAATTCTGATGCTGCTGCTGCTGCTGCTCCGTCTTGTGCCATTGTTTACTTTCGCTTCAGTGACAAAATTAAATCGATTTCATACAGCTCTGACGCTATTTTTTTCTTTTTTTTTTGTAGCTTTCTGTAGTGGACAATGGCTCTGTTCTGTGCAGGCTAAAGCTCTTTAAGCTGTTATTAAAGCGAACTCATTGAGCAAAAGTCATTGCGAGAGTTGAAGACTTTATTTAATTCATTGAAAAAGTACGCTCTGTGCCAGTGCCAAAAGATTTCTATGGCAGCAACAGAAGCGGCAGCAGACACAGCAATTGAAATCCGGCTTGGCCAAGTTATGATAAATTTGCAAACAGAGCCAACTTAATGAATAGTTTTAGCTATTTCTTCAGCTGGCTGCCACTTGGTGACAGCCACCCCGCAGACCACAGAACAAAGACTGCCCAGGACACAAAGCAATAAAAATGACAACAGCAAAATCTATATAAACAGTCGAATATTTTACACACTTCGTAGGGCACAAAACAGAATTTAGCTGTTGTTATTTTAAATATGTTATTTTTTAATGCAAAATGACATTTTCATTTTGAATTTTGCATTTTTTCATTTAAAAACAATTTTTTAAGGAAATACCTGTATCAACTTTCTGATGTGCTAACTTTTTTGTATATTTTTGGTGTTTGCCAAGTTTATTGATGCACTCATTTTCACATTTATTTCGCTCTTTTTTATTTTTTGCCTATGTGCTTAAAAAAAGTTTTTATAAAGGTTTTTTTTTTCAACTACATATTTTAAAAATATTTTTAGCTTGCAGCAAATAATTGAAATACTCTGATCCTAAACTAAACAAAGTTTAAATTTTTTATGCAAATTCAATTACTAAAAAAATATACAATAAATTTTTGGGGTATTTTTTGATTGTTTGTTTTAATCTACTGAATTTTTAACCAAATTTTTATGTTGCCAATTTTCTTGTTGGTCTAAAATTAACTTGAAAATGTTCCTATATAAATGAAGGCAAACCAATATTTTCGCTTAAATATATTCCTTGTGTTTACCTTTGCATCAACATTAAAACGAAAAAAAAACTCATTAACAATAAATCATATCTATACTGTTTGACATAGTAATAATACTTTGGGCTCCCGAATAGAGTATGCTAAGAAAAAGTCAACAGTCGTAAGTAGCGACAAGAAGTACGCAGCTTAACAAGCAACTAAAACAGCAAATAAACGCACAATGTGAAAAGAGTTTTAAAAAAGATAGAAAAAACTAAAGCGAGGTCCACTTGCAAAACGAACTAGAAAATGCAGTTTAAGCTGCAAGGATTTTCAACTATATACAGACGTATATAAATTTATATATATGTATTCAAACCGACAACAGTTTACTGACAATATAACTTTGCTTTAATCCACTGGGAAAGAGACAAAAGATAACTAAAGTCAAAATGGCATCCTAATTGTTGGCTGGCATTCAACACTTGATGCTGCTGCTGCTGCTTAATGCAACATTAATGCTGCTTGAAAGCAGATTCTTTTAGCTTTTGCAAATTGAAGAGCGCAACGCGGACAGCGATTGAAAGTGTCGATTGAAAAATACAACAAGTTTTGTTGTATTGTTTAAAAATACATTGCTTAAAGGAAAAAGTTTCCAGTACCTTTTTATTTTATGTCAATAATAGAGTTGGTTGGTATTCCTTGTTTTTGTCTTCTCTAGTTGCATATCTTTAGTTTTAATAAAAAATGTTGTAGGTGTTCGCAAGTATCGTTCAGATTCATTAGTTGGACAACATAGGTTCAGTACAAAAGTTTGAAAAAGTTCATAGGTGTTCGGAAGGTACCCGAAGGAGTGGTCTGATTGAGCTTCTTTGAGTCAACTCCTTTCCCTGACAATAACAAACATAATAAAAACAAAAGGAGTTTCAGCTGTTCTCAATTGATGAATAATTTTTAGTGTTTTAAAATATTTTTATTTATAAAATTTATATTTAATTTTTTTATTTTCATACATGATTGTTACTTTTTGTTAAATAACAATGTTTACCAAAGCTTTCAAACCCAATACCCAAAGTCTTAAAGTTTTTCCCCTAATGCATTGGTCAACAGCTAATAAAGGATTGTTAGAGTGATATGTTTACACAAATCGTTTGCACATCATTTAATCTTGCACTACTTGTTTAAAGTTTAAGGACAACCCGCATGCTTTTCGCTTTAATTTTCACTTCTTTTGACTTTGAGCATGTGAAATATGAGTAGATAAACATGTTCATAATATTTTTAATCAGCGACCGTGCAAAGCAAAGATGCAAAGATAAACAAAATTTCTTTGAAGCGCATTTGTGCATCGCACAAGTGGCCCTCAGCTATTTTTTTAATCAATTCACTGATAACCCACTGGTGCAGTTATTTCATACCCGTCCACACTTCAACCCCACACCCTTCCGTTCCCCTTACCTTTGCTCCCATCATGTCGCTTTTCTTTTTCAGTTTGGCTTCACACATTTTGGCGTCGTTGGGCATAAAAATATTTAATTTTAATTAAAGTGACATCTTCGTCGTCGTCATTTTTTTCTCTCTCTGTCTTTGCCTCCCTCTCTCTCTCTTTCTCTTCCCGTTCACATTCTCATCCTTTGCTTTGTTCCACGCCCTCGTCCTTGCCATAATGCACCCCACTCTGCTCGAGCTCCGCTTGCGGCATTTGCGCGGCTGCATTGCAACAAAAAATAATTTGCATATTTTTATATTAAAGTATTGAAGCGCGTTGACGCCGAAGTCGACGTTGATGCTGCTGTTGCTCTGTGTGTGTGTGTGTGGACATACAGTGGGGCAAAGCGACAAAGCGCAACGTCACAAAAGTAAGCTTGTGTTGTTGTTGTTGGAGTTGGGTGTCAGTGACTCCGTATCAAACCCCAGCGACCACTTACGCGTGCACCTAAGCGGCAGGCCAGGACTTGCAACAGCAAAAGCAACAGCAGCATCAACGCGTTGCGGCTACCATTTAAATTGTTGGCTACATAAAAAAAAAGTTTTCTAGCAAAGTAACAATAAAAGTATAAGTTGCGAATATGTGATACCCTGTAAGTGGCAGCAAAATAATATTATTGTGGAAAAAACTTTATAACAACCATATTAGTCATCAATGATGAAATTAAAATTAGGCCATTTTTTGATAATTAAGATTTTACCATTACTAATATTTTATATATATTAATAATAAAACATATATAAATTTGTAATATATTTGTATAACTGATATTAATACCCGACCTATCCATGTCTAAGCAACATTTCTACCTTTATCAAATTTGTATAGGGTATCATAAAGCGACAAAAAAAGTGTAGATTGCAAGTGCTTATATTTTTTTTTTTTGTGCCACACGTGGACACTTGTCGCGGATGCTGTATGCTAGCGGAAGGTTGCATCATTTGAATAGTCTCGAGTGCGACGACTTCTCTGCCTCGTTTCAGTTCCCATACAGACACACACGGACACATGCGTGCAACATTTGCAACACGTTTAACGCTGTGTCCGTAGTAAAAGTTGATTTAATTTATCAGGCAACGTCACTTTTGCACTCTCTGCATGCATGTGTGCGTATGTGTGAAGACAGCCTAATTCTGTAGAGAAGGTGCCAGCGTGGGGCCAACGAACGAGGCGACTTCAACGCACTTAGCCAAATGAGTAAGGCCAACAAATGAGCAAAAGCCAGCAAAAAAAAAAGTAAACCGTTGCGGGGCAAAAGAGCTCGCGACCATCATCCTGTGATGTGTGTGTGTTAGTGTGTGGCATATAGCGGAACTTGTCTGCCCGCCAGGTGGAAAGCACTTAACAGCAGGCGTGCACCACCCACCCCCTAAGGCCAACAAAGAGTGCAAGCTGGTAGAGAGATGGCTTAAACAGCCGTTGCCAGGCAGTTACTGCCAAAGTGGCGCATTGAGGGTTGCCCAGCATGCAAAAAAAAAAGGATGCTTGGCAAATGTCCTCTCTGCTCATCGTGCTGTTAGCTGTTGTTGTTGCTGTTGATTATAACGCATGATAAACTGAAATGCCACTCAGCGACTGCATAGTGAAGAAGCATCCCTTTGTGAGCATTATTCGCCCTGTGGGAAAATCCAACAGCTTTCTGATCTATTGCTGCCCCGCATTAAACATTGTGTGCCAACTATCGTCAATTGGTTTAACAACTCGACTGAAACTAACAAAAACTTTAAACAAAAAAAAAAAAACACAGTCAACATTCCCATGCACATTAAAAAACAACGTAAACACCACAACAACAACTACTGACTGTGGCATAGAACCCTCCCCATGCTCACATTTTTGCGGTTGCCGTGTGCTTTATGGGCCTCAAATATAACTATGCTTCTACTATGCTAGACCATATTCAGCAGTTGTTGTTTAAATGTAAACAAAAACGCCCCCCTTAACGGTTGCCCTGTTGCCTTCGTTGCCTCTGTCGCTGGTGCACTCGGGCGTAACGACAAGTCAAAATTTGTCGGCGTCGCTCTGTCCATCTACTTCCTACTCTGTATACCCAAATCTATACCCATACCCATACCCAAATAGCTGGTCGCTGTTGTGCAATGTTTGAAATGACAGCGACAATGTTGTGTACAGGCGGGGAGGTTAAGCACAGGGACGGATTTGTTCTCTAACCACAAGATCGTTCTTAAAATGGACAAAAATTTCTTTGAAAATGCTGACAGGTGGTCAAGAATAGTAAAACAATAGCAATATAAAACGATTTAATTATTTTTTAATTTTGTCTACATAAAACAAAAAATTTAAAAAATAATTAATTATTATTTAAAAAAATAAGTATACTTTTACTTGTTGTAACATCGGGTTATAAACACTAATTACTTATAAAAACAAAACTTTTTTGAAATAATAAATCCAAAAGCTCAGTAAAAACTTTAAACATAACATAAATAATAATTCTTACAACTTTATCATTTGAAATATATCTTCTGAATAATTATAAGTATATATTTTAAGCTGTATTTGTACTAAAGAATGAATAAGACAAAAAACTTGTAAAATATTTCACGAAACCAAATTCTTTATTTTAAAAATAAAATTTTTATTTTTATTTTTTTTTTGTATTATTTTTCAATAAAGCATGCATTTATCAGCTTTATATAATGTACTTTTAGACCAAAAATTTTTGACAATTTTCTTACCGTCTGCATATGTTTGGATAGAACCTACCCTCCGCTAGTCAATTGGTCGCATTTGCAGTCCGCTCCTGGACAAAGGTTGACGCAGCGAGGCGTGAACAGGGCGTCGTTGTTGCTGGCTTCGCAGTCAACGTCGGCGAACGCTGCTTGGGATTTGTTTTGCAAGGTTTACTTAACGCACAGTTCGTCGGCTCGTCTATTCGTAACTTACCGTTTGCGATTGCCGTCTGTGGTGGCTTCATTTTGGTTTATAAAACGGAAGAGAGAGAGAGTAAGAAGGAAGGGGGATAAACTCAGATTCTTGGATACATATTCAATTTTATGCTTGGCATGTGCCGCGAAGGCTGGCGTCACAAAGTTCGCCCCGGAATCAGTAAAGTGAGATCTTTTTCTTCTTCTACTTCTCTATGCCTTGAGACTTTACAGTAGTTCAGTTGGTTGACTGGCTAACTGGCTGGCTGGCTGGCTGGCTGGCTGGTTGGCTGACACACAAAGTTGGCTGGCTGGCTGCTGATTACTTGACATATGTTTGGATCCGTTTGCTTTGTGCGGCGGCGTGTAAAACGGTTTCGTTTCGTTTTCTCGGTTAGCCCGGCTTAATTTCGGCAGTCAAGCTTACCTTAACTTACCTAACCCAATACTAACCCAACACTAACCTTGTCCTACCCTGCCCTGCCCTGCCTTAACTCACCGTAAAGATTGCTGCCAAAAGCTGGGTAAGCGGCAGCTGCTTTGGCCCATTTGGGGGGCTACGCAGCATAGCTTGACAGCGATGTGATTAATGAAGCGCATGAGTAGCGAAAAATGTCCCAAAAACAACAACAAATATTAAGAGTGTTGGGACCGACTAAAAGATATCCTGCACAACTGATTAAATGTGCTTATGACACAATAATTTATATATTCACTTTCATTATACATTTCCCTTCCTATTTTTGCCTTTGAGTTTGGCAAACAAATATACAAGAAATGAAAATGCTTTAAGGCTTTTCTTGAAATATGAAATTATGTTTGCATTGACAGTTTAATTGTCAATAGACACAAAAAATACCTGCAGATATTGAATTCATTTATTTTATTGACAGCACAAAACTCTTGTTGACAGCATCTTCAAAAATATTAGTTGCCCGAAAGAAATGTAATAAATTTAAATTAAAATTTGAGCAATGTTTTTACATAATAAATATTGGCAAATAAATACAAATACACAAAATATGAAATTTGCATATAAAATATATTATTTTTTTTTGATTTTGATTTATGTGCAAAACTAAGAGCTTAAATCTTAGTAAATTAGAAAACAATTTTAAGAATTCTTGTGTGTATATTAAAAAAGAAGAAAGCGTATACGTAAGAAAATGTCTTGTGTTCGTTATTTAATATTTAAGCCATTTTGTTAGGTTTAAATATTATCTTAACTAACTAAAAGTTCGAACTTCTCATCAATTAACTTGAAACAATAAAAATAAATGCAAAAAAATATCTTTATTACAATTGTGAATGTCCTTTCTGTTCGATTCGATTGTCCCAAAAGTACTCCGAAACTCATGATACACTTTTGAACCATTTTAAATGGTTACAGGGCATAAAAACTTGGTAAGAGGGGCGTTTGGGGGTGTAGAGGGAGACAGACAGAACGCAATGACCTATGCCGTGAGAACAGCAAGCTGGTCAGCTGCCTAGCTGCCTGCCCCCTCGCTGCCCCTGTTGCAAGTTTTCGACAAGTTTGTAACAAAATTTACTAATTTAATTTTTGCAATTTTGTTGAGTTTTTAGCGCTGCCAGACAAAGTTGTTGTTGTTGCTGCTGTTGCTTCTGCTGCTGTGTCCTTTAAGGACGAGTTTTGCATGCATGCAAAGTAGGAGAAGAAGACGAAGAAGAAGAAGAAGCGACAGCACCCCACTCAGTTGGGACGTGCCGCACGTTGCAAAACGTTATATGGCTGTAAAGTACCTGCAGCAAGGAGCTTTCTTGCAGCTACCGTGTTCGGGGGAGGGATATGGGGAGTTGTGTCCTTGTGTAGCCCAAAACTAATGTGGCATTATTAAGTTTTGAACTTTGTCAGCAGCATCGCGCATCCGCCAAACAGCAACAGTGGCAGTGGCAGCATCAGCGGCAGCCGCATCGCATCCTACGCTTCATTGCATGTTGTTTGTTGTGTTTACTGCTGTGTGTGTTCGTGTGTGTGTGCACACCTTGTTAGATCATTAAGAGTCCATTAGTCATTAGCTACGTGTTGTCAGTGTCACACGCTTCGTGCTGCTTGCTGCTTGCCACTGTTGCTGCTGCTTGCTGCTGCTGTTGTCATCGCTGTCGCCTCATCTTAGTTTCAAGCTACCCATTGAGTGGTCCCTTTCTTTGCTCTTCTCCCTTCTGCCACAGCTTAAACTCTTTCCCAGTTTGCCCGTTTGTGGCGTCGCGCATTGGAATATTTGAAATTCTTCTTGATTTTAATGGGAATTTCGGTGCGGCTACACAGCAAAGAATTTGTGTTTAAATTGCTTTCACATAACTTGAAGTTTATAAACTTGTAGAACTGTTACAAAAACATTGTTACTTTAAAGTATAATCCTATATTGGTTGTACATCAGTACATAGTGCATCAGGAAATTAAAACTTTAAAGTTTTTGAACCTTGAGTTACCTCTTTGACAAAGTTTTTTCTTTCAGTGCACTGCAGCTAGCGCACACTCTCTATGCTGGCGTGCTGTCAAAATTGGTTGAGCTTATAGGCACTTTTCGGCTCACGATTTTCATCATTCAACACTAAGCAGTTCAGGTGGAATACGAGATACGCGATACTCGATTACAACTTTATATGTCAGAAATTTTTGCTTGATTGTCTGTCAGTTACTTTGTGTTTTTTTGTATTAATGACTAAAAAAATAGCTTTTTAAACCTTCAACAAATAATGCAGTCGATTAAAAAAACACAAGAATCTTGGCTGTAAATAGTTAAGAAAACTTAGCCCAATTTTAAGAAAACTTAGCCCAATTTTAAGATTTTAAATGTTTAAGCGGCAAATGATTCTATATGTTGATATTATTTAAATAAATTTTAAAAATATTTATAACTAACTTTTTATAAAAACCAGGCTTCGATTTATCAACTGCTCTTATTATTCTTATTCTATGAAAGTTAAAGTTGAATTGGAAACTGAAAAATCAATGAAAAAATATTTTCAAAGTATCCACTCAAACTTAAAACTAACAAATCCCAGGAATTAACTTCGATATATAGAAATGCCGGAAAACTACAAGCTACAAAGCCAAGATCAGAGATATGGAACTAATAAAAAAACGTAAAAAAAAAATAAATATTTGCTTAAGGGAAATGGGAAATTCGATATGTGGACAACGAAACACGCTTAAAATAAAACCAAGAAAACTTTTTAATATGATGTTCGTTATATGGAAGTATACTTGCGGAAAACGAAGTATGCTATAATACCAATTGTGTTTAAATTGTAAATAAATTCGTTAACAAAGATTTTTCTTGTACCATAAGTCTTAATAACTGAATAGCGAAATAATAAAAAAATCCTATTAAAAATCTTTAACCTTTCACTTAACTTTTGTTGAATTCTGTTAACCCTTTTTAGTAGAAATTAAAGTAAGTTTGTTCACAACAGCTTGCTTACAAATTCTTGCCATTTGCATCTTTAAAGCTTCAACATTTGGTTTGACTATCGTTCAGGTGAAATACTTTCGCCTAATTTCGCCAGATTGTCGTCTGGCAGTTAGTTGACTTTTTAACGTCTGGCACTTTAAAACTTTTGTAACTTTATCTCGCGTTGACCTCGCCATGTAAGCCCCAAAAATGGTTAATTAAACGTTGACGCCCCCACCGTTAAAGTGGGTTCGGTTCGTCTTGAGCGGAAGGCAGTCGGGCGTGAAAAATGTCGCTGTAGACCGCAAGGCATAAAACGAGAACGAAAATGTGAACTGGAACTGCTGAGCTGTGGAAAGGGAACGAGAACGAGAGCGAGAACGAGTCAAAAAGTCAGCGATGCGTTTTATGCGTTTACCTTAGGCCCATAATTTGTGCGACATAATCAGGGCAGATATGTACAATGTACATACTTATATATTCTTCAATAGGCGACTCTAGGCGACTCTCTTTAGAAGTACTTGAAAGCCGTTACCGCGACTGTTGTTGTTTATTGAAGCGGCAAAATGAACTTTAAAAATATTCTCAAAATCTGTCGCTATGTGAGTAAGTATTTTTGTAAGTTATAGCAGTAAGGAATAAATTTGTATTCTAATGTCTTATTTGAATAGGAAATATTTAAAGTTCATTAAAGTTTTAGATTTTTAATAGTTTTATTTATATTCATTGTCAATGAAAGTTTAAATTCGGAATTAATCAAGGTTAATCTATAAAGAAAATATTTGAGTTTTTAGAAAATTTTATTTTTTTTTATAGTTTTCTGTGGTTAAAAAAAAGAAAATACGGAAGACAATATTGTTTTTAGAATTGTATACTTCAGTAAAGTTTTTTTTTTTTAATACAAAACTGTGTTAAAAAATAAAAATAAAATATGTACATGAATAAAATTGACTTTTTTAAAGTGACAGTTAAATACTTTTAAAAAAACAAAACATAAACATATAATATACATAAACATAATTTTAATTACATACATTTTTGTTCAATTTGAAACAACTATTGGTGTATTTGAACATTTATAAAACACCACAAACGACATTAATTAATTATGATGACGGATATTTATTTTATAGGGCAACAGCTTTGATATTTAACCTATTTTCAACATAATTTATTTAAAGTAAACAACAAAAATAGCCAAAATTATTTTTTTTGGCATGTTTAATGAGCACTCGACAAATTTGTGGCACTTGTTTGTATTCGATTTAATTTAAAATATGCCATTAAATTATTGGCAAACAAACAAAATTCATGATTTATGCATGAGTTGACTATAAAATATGTGATATTTAGTTACAAGCATTGACGAAAACAAAAAAAAAAAAACAATTTAAATTGTTTACGGACAAAAATAACTTTAAAGCCACAATTTTATTTATAATTGCACGAAAATAATCTCACTCAAACTGAAAGCCGGCAACAAAACTGAGTGAGTCAAGCATGTTGCAGCAACATGCGCATGACGCTTGTGCTCGAACCGGTTTATTAAGCAAAAGCCGCCTTTTTAAAACGTAAACACAACATGTTGCGTGGTGTGCGACACACAACATGTTTGAGCACATTGTCATAGGTCGCTCGTTCCTGGCACCCACACGATTTCAATTCCAGTCGTAGCGCAACGCAACATTCACTCTGCGCGAGAGAGAACAGTTAACAATCGGCACGTTGAGACATTACGTTCCACTAACGTCAACGCTAAAGTTCAGTTCACTTTGGGATTTCGTGCGGGATTGTTCGGCATCACGGCGAACGCGGCTCTATCTCTCTCGCGCTAACATAAAACACACCAACTACCAAGTGAAAAACAAAAAAAAATAAAATAGTAATAAAAAAGAGTCGTATGAAAACAGTGTAGTTATCTGCCCCAACGCGAAATCTACAACTCGGGCCAACAACACCCACCGAAAATCGCGTAAAAGGTATAAAAATCAGTTCATGTTCAAAATCTCAATTTACATAAAATCCTACAAATAACAAAAAAATCAAAAACAAACAAATAAAAAAAAGTCACGTGCTCCGGAAACTATGCAACGCCGAGTTATTTACTAGCTGCTACTTGTGGTTAGTACAACATGCTATTCTAAACGTTCATATGTATTAGTGTGTGTTGTTGTGTTTTGTGAGCTTTTTTGTTGTTTATAGCCCCCCTCTGACAAGTGTATTAGTTTCAGTGTTGTCGTGCAACAAATACTTTGACACACTTTTGCTTCCAGTTTCGTGCTAAACTCTTAACTTTCGTCCCAAAGTAAAAAAAATGTGTCCTCGACAATAGAAAATGTCGAAAACGAAAAGAGTGAAAAACAAAGTAACAAACGTTGCAACAACATAACAATAACAATAACAAAGCGTAAAAAAATCATTGCCAACATTTTTGTCCTCATCAATAAAAATAATGGCAAAAAATATCTTTACGAGCCAGAAAAGGACTTGGGCCTTTGCATCTTAGAGGCCAAGGCTAAAATATATATCATAAACATCTTTATATTTATATACAAATATTTTAAGTGCGACAACGGATTAAATGCTTCGTTGCCCTTTTTTTATGTAATAAATATTTATGGACAATTATACAAAATGGCGTTAATAATAACTTAGATTTTTGCCAAATTCTCTGCCCCCCTCTCTTTCTCTTTTTCTGCCTGCATTCTTTATTTGTCAGCTGTCATTTAAGCTTCTGACATTTGCTGTCCAAGTTGAGTTGTCCTGTGATGGATCCACCATTTTGTTTTCGCACTGGTCACACAATAAAATTTAATTAAGCTGGCATTTCGATTGTTTATAAATTCATGTTAATGATATTTTGACAGGAGCGCAAGTGGGGGGGGCGAATAAAACAACTGCAATTAACTCGAAACGCTCAAAACGCTTCTCAAAATTCGTGAAAATTTTACGCTAATTGTTTTCTCCCCCCACTCTCCCCCGACACTCCTTCGTCTCATTCGGCATTCCAGCAACTTGAAGAATGAAATTTAATTTCCATTGACGGCGCCAGCTGTGCTTTGTGTGTGTGTTTGTGTGTGTGTGGAGGATTTCATTTTGTTTTGATATGCAAAATGGTCTTAAATTTCCACCAAACACTTTGGAAAAAAACTTTTGTTTTCCAACTGTTTGACTTAAGCTGAGAACAATTCTTAAGAGTGTGGCACGGCGATGTTGGTTGTGGCAGTGGTGAGGGGGTGGTCGGTGATTGTGGCAGAGGCGCGTGCGATGGAGTCATTTAATTTTAAATGCCTGCCATTTTTATTAATGTTTATTATTGCCGTGAGTGTAAACGATGCCAAAACCAGAACTCCCCTCACACCCTAAACGCAATAATCGAAAATTGTTTTCTTTTTTTTAAGGGAAGACACGCTAAATTTTAAAGTGCTTTCTCTCTCTCATACATACTCTCTCTCACTCTGTGTTTGTTTTGCTTTATGTTGCAAATAAAATTTAGTGTGCATAAAAGTTTGCCTTAAGCCTTAGCCAAATGAACTGAATGGATATACATACATACATTTATGAAATGATGTAGTCATCCTTCGCTATAGTAATCACTTGATAAAGTGAACACTTGAAGTTTAAAATGCCAAAGTTAACTCTACAGGAAAGAAACCAACGAAATTGGCATTTATATAAGATTGGAATGCAACAACTTATTAATGATGATGGATGTGATATGTTGTCAAGGCATAATCAACTCTTTAGTTGAGAAAAAAATTTTGATATATTTTAAATTTTAGTCAAAAAAGTCCTGTAAAATGTTCTAAGTCGAAGGATGAACTTCTTTAGAAACATAGAACAGCTTTTGAAAACCACGTTTCTTTTGTTTTTTCTCATTGTTTCCTAACATTATGATAAAAATATATTTCAAACAATATTTCTAGCCCAATTATAATAATAAGTTCATCATAGCCCGTCAATACTGTACTGTACCAACTTGCCTCTTCAAAAATAAATCCCAAAACAAAGTTAAAACTTCTTAGCTTCTCATGTTTTTAGAGAGAAATTGTGCATGAACTTGTGAATCTCATAAAAGAAACATTTCATTTATTTTCCAAAAAAAAAGCTTTAAGGTTCAAATGATGACACTTTTCTCGCTTTCTTTTGAGACATTTTCTACAAATTTGCGCACATTTCACATAATTCCATCCATTTGCCTACATACACACACACACACACTCGCACACACACACAGAAAGAGAGGGAGACGCCAGCTTGTCTGTTTGCACAAACATTTATATCAATTTCTTTATTCCTTTCGGAATTGCATTCAAGCATACAAACAAACAAATTTGTGTATGTATGTATATTGCCCCCCTCCCTCTCCCCCTCTCATTCAAACTTCAACTCAAAAAAACTCCTCCGTTAGCTATTTTGGATTTTGGCATTGGCCTGGGAAAATTTATGTATGCGTTTTATGGCTACGTTGCTCGTAAATAAGAAAAATGTTGCATGCCCCGTTGGAAAATCGCTCTTATCTCTGCCACATACATACTGTAATGGGGCGAGAGGGCTAAGGATAAGCGTTAAAATTGGCAAGCCAAGGTAGGATATACAGTAGGGCATAGAGTGGGGTGGGTTAGGGTAAGGCAAGGTTGCTTTTTAGTATTTCATCGCATCTGTTTTGCATTCGTTTGCATCGTTATCATTATACAGTTTATAAAGCTGTCGCTGCTGCCGTTGCCGCCGCCGCTTGCAAAACTGTTTTTTAACTTCTTTCATTTGAGTTTTTAGTTATTTTGTTTTTGTGCTACCTTTCTTTATAGATTCGTGCAATTTAATTACCTATCTGTAAACTGTTTAAGTTTATCAAAAGCGAGTTGCTTTTTTCTTATTTGGCTCGAATTTCCCTTTTGAGTGCAGAAAGTTGCCTTTTTAATTGCATAAAGCGAAAAACTGATCAACTGTGTTGATTAATTTTTATAGAGTCTCTTATTTTTGTCAAACGATTTCTCTTTAGAACTTGCAAGAAAAAGAGATTTTAGATAGGTTGAGGTAAAGGAAATTTATAAGGAACTCCTTGTTTACGATATTTCTTGTTGTTTTGTTTACGTTTGAAACTTTTCTTTGTAAAAAAATAACTATGATTATCTATTTGTGCCAGGGCTTTCGTTAAACCTCATTTTATTATGAAATATATTAAATAAAGTATAATTTCAAAAATTGATAGAATCACTGGCATTAACGCAAGAAACATTATTTTGCTCTATATTGCAAATATTTTTGTACATATTTTAGTATTTAAAAGTGTTTGATATTCATATTGAAACTGAAATGTAAGCCGACGGGATTTTCTATTATTTTTAAAAAACATTTTTTGTTATTCTTGAGCTTTGTTTTTGAAATAATTTCTTCTAAATATAATTGTGAATTTTTATCAGCAATAATGAATATATTTCACATACATATTAACAATTTAAAGCTTAAATCAACGCAAAAAAAATGAAAAAGTTTAACAAATATTTAAGTATATGCCAAGTGTATTTTCTGGTCAAGGACTTTCAACACAGCACTTGTGTCTGTTGCACGTAGAAGCAACAAATATAAAAGTAACTGAAAATCGCATTTAAAGCACAAACGCTTCATTAGGCAGGTGTTGTTGGGCAGATGGCCGAAAAAGAGGCGCAAAAGGCATCAACAGCAAGACGTCAAGAGCAAGAAGGCGAGAGAATGAGTTGAAATATTCATAATTGAATTAAAAATTCTTGTGCAAACCATACAACACACACACACACATTCAAATTGGTTGGTGTGCCAAACATTTTCAATTTAAATTTTGATTTGCTTGTTGTTCTTGATGATTGTTGTTGTTGCTGCTATACTTTTGTTGCTGTCTTCGGGTTAACAGGGAGAGAGAGCGAAAAACAATGCACAAAAAATTGTTGTGCAGAGAAGCATGCGAAAAGCGAATGGAGATCGCCGAAAATTGGTTTGCCATTGCGGCTCAAACTAGAAAGCAAAACACAAAAGCGAGAAAAACGCAGTTCGTTAAACTCGGCCGTTTATGAATTTATACAACAAACACACACAAACACACACATGCATGTTGTTGCCTGTTGTGTTGTTCTTTCTGTTGTTGTACAGGCAACGAAGCAGAACGTTGGCTGAGCGGCATTGCGTTGCGTTTTTCGGTGCCTGTATTTGCAGGTTTTTTTTTATGAAACAGAATTTGTATTTGTTAAACTTTACCACACACACACTAGACACACATGCACACACAGCAGGTCGCCGCCCCTCCCTCGCGATGAGGCAATCGCCCAACAACAACAAATAACACACAACAACAGGCAATAGTAATAGCAACAGCAAGTTTGTTGCAATAACAACACCCCAACTCGAGAAAATAACATTACCCACAGGTAATTCAAATGATAGACAAAGTAAGAATACGGAGGGAAAAGGTGGAGAGTGAGTGTGAGAGAGAGGAAAAGAAAAGCCCACCCTCGGCAGAAAATTTTCATGCTTGTGAAAATGTAAAATAATTTGAATATTAAACTAGAATTAGCCAAGTGAGGCATAGCGCACCAAAATGCAGCAGTTGCACAGTTGCAGTTGCGTGCACAGTAAGAAATTCGAGGCACAATGTAATGCCATTATAATAATAATAATGAAATTTGCATTTAACAGCGGTTTTTTCAGTTTGTTGTTTTTTGAAACTTATAGGATTTAACCTAAAAAAGTTTCACCGGGATATAAAATATAAAAAAAATAATTTGAAAAAAGAGTATTTTTTCAAGAATATTATGCCGAGAACTTAAAAATAATTGTAATAATATTTTGTAACGGTGCAACAACTATTATCCACCCCACCTTCCCTCTGCAATACAAGTTCTTGTATTGTCAAAGCCGGAAACGGAAATGCACAAGGGACACTCCCTTGCTGCGCTTGCTTTTGTACTTTATGGGTGGAGGGGGGAGGGGTAAGGTATGTGTGCTCTCAATTAACTAGAATAATTCATACACGTGCGGTGTGTGTGTAAGTGTGTGTGTCACAGAATGTGTGCAGTTGCACTCAAGTCCTTGAAACACTTTGCTCCCACCAATATTCACAGCCAATTACCTGTTAGGCATGTGTGTATTGTGTGCTTGTTGTGTGTGTATAGAATTCACTTTCCGCGAAATCAATTCAATCAATTGACTTAGTTTACTTTCCATTGTATGCGTTTTAAAGCCTTTTCTGCGAATTTGCCGCCTTCGCTTCAACATTTAACATGCAACATTTCACAATTGAGTCAGCAGGTGAATTTTCTTTGGCTTCATTTCCCTAAGTTTTGTTGTATTCATAGGAAAAACATTGCAATTAAATGTCATTAAGGTGTTGTGTCCCACTATTCAAATGTCAAATCAATAACTATATTTGCCTTAATAGAACAAAAAACATTAAGTATTTTTTCTGCCATTAAATTCGTAAATCGATTTGCGTTTTCAGTCTGGCGAATCCACTTCGCCTAATCAGCTCTTAATGCGCCGATGCTGATGAAATCGAATAATTAAAAACTCTTAGCTAGAAAAATTGCCACTCAAATAATCGGGCAGACTAGACGAGCTGAAGAGGTATAGATGAAGGAGGGGCATGAGGGCTTTAGGCATTTTATTTTTACGCTGAGAACACTGTAAATACCATAACAAAATGGCCTAAAACCAATTTGATTGAGCTTAGGGAGTGAAAGAGTAAATCCTCTAAATATTTCGGCATAAATTAATATTTTAACTTGCATTTATTTGTGTTGATTTTGGAAAAAGAAAACACATAAATTTCGATTTGCTTTCGGCAACAGAGTTTGTTATTATAATTTTATTTTGTATTTATTTGCATTTTACAGAAAAACAATATTTACAATGTTAGGAAAACAGAAAAGTTGTAAATAAAAGTAATAGGATATTTGGTTGATTTTTGGCAAAATTAAAAAATAAAATTGTTCGTTTCAAAATTTTTTATTGCAAAGTAATAATAAAAGAAAAATAGTAAAAGCAAATATTAAAAAACATCGCATTATTTAGTAAAAGCGGATAGAATTTAAAAAAAAATATATTTGTGTTGAAGAATATTAATACTAATTTAAAAATATGTTTGTCTTCTTATTTTCCGTAGCAACTTAAGAACTACAGCACCATAAATTAATTGACCCAAGAATAAAACAAAAGATTGTTGTTCTAATAATACTTTTACTACCTAGACAACTATTTAGAAAATTGCTTCTACTACTTCTGCTACATACTATTCTTATACACCTAAACCTACATTTATTTAACATTTAGTATAAAAACATTTATATAACAAATCATAGCCATTAGCATAAGTATTTATGCTATTTATACTTTTAGCTTTTACTCCCAATTTAATCGTGTCCTACTTCCCATTTCTAAGAAATAATGCATGTGTATAGGGTATAATTTACTGTTGCTTTGTCAGTTCGACTGTAATTTTTCCATTATGACTGATTTGTACATTATGGCACAAACAGACAAATATATATATGTGTATCTGTTTCAGTATTCAGCTTCACATATCATTTTTCATCGGCACTTTTGGTGTATTTTGGTCGAATGCACTCGACTGCCATTCATAGGGCTTCCCTGCCTCCAATCCTATGTCGGCGCAGCCAGGTCTGAGTGTTCGGAAGCCCATTTGGTTGCATTTAGATAAGCGCATAATTTTAACGAGTGGCAACATTAGCTGCCGTTGCACAGTTGCATAGTCGTACTGTGTTGCAGTAGCTGCAATTAGGCGACATTAACCCGGGGCGCTGCACTTGAAATGCACTAATTGAATTCGAGTACCGTTAATCACTTCACATTGCCAAAGGACGGGAGAGGTTTGGGGATGGGGTGCGGTGCCAATGAACTCACATGACAGCTTTTTAAAAGCCAAATCCACTTAGGATTAAGTCATAAAGTTGATTTTTTCCTGCCTTTTGTTTTGGTTTATTTCTGTTTTGTGGCATTCGAAATCGAATCAAATGTCTGATGAATTTCTACTTAAAAATTCATTAGACGCTTCATATCATAAAAGCCAAATAATTTACTAACAATGCCAAACGACAAACAACAAAAGAAGACAAAAGTCAAAGAATGCGAGTTGCGTTGTGCCCAGTGCGTTTATGCCCCAAAACGTTGCTATGCCACACAGCACACACACATACACTAATTTGCACTAATTGATTTCTTTTCGATGCCCCCAGCTCACTTTTGACCAGGCTCATTTGGCGGCTTTAATTGAGCGTCTGTCCGCCTCTCCGCCCGTCCACCTGTCAAATGTATCTTTCATTTGACATGCGTTGACAGTTTGTCGGCCCCACAAGAGAGCGGGGAGCATAGTTTCCTCATGCTTTTTTCTTTCCATCTCCCATTCTTTTGTTATTTTTGGTTGTCTGTCGGTGTGGCAGCCAAATCGAAAACTAAACAGCCATCAGCCCAGGGCCTGAGTTGTAGTTGTAGTCGGAATCGCAGTCAAAGTCTCATTAGCTGATGGCTCCGATACCAAACTTGCTTGCCTCAGCTTGCCTGAGCTTGCCTCCACTGCCACGCCCCAACACTCTGATTGGGTTTTAATGCGCGTTGTTGTTGTTGTTGCCTCCACGAGCCGCAGCTGAAGGTTGCCAACAAAAACACAAAAAAAAAAATCGGTGTCGTCTTCACCCATTAACCATAAAACGATCGCCGCAATGACAAACACTTTCTCCCTTTTGAGACGCGTTGCTCGTTTGCTCGTTGCTGGTTGCAATTAGCCATTACGCACAACAAAACCAAATCCATTTGTTCGCCAGCTTAAATAATGATAGAAATTATATACCTATCTATATTTACTTTCATACACATTATGTATGTATGTGTATTTTTAGTATCTTTGTTTTTATAGTTGTGCCTGATTTTCATTGGAATGTCCAAGGGGAAATAGATACAAAAAAAAAAAAAACAACATACTTTTCCAATATGATTAGGCACAAAGTATAATATTTTCCATAGAAATACAAGCAAACGCACTAGCATAGCATATTTCCAATGTATGAGGGTTTTGGGATTTATTTAGTTGAATGTTTGATATGTCGAAAAAGTAGTTAATCGAAAAGTTAACAGTTTTCAGTAAAATATATAAAGTTTAAATTAAATAAAATCTATCAAAAATCTTTTAAAACACACATAAAGAATTTAAGCATTTTTTTTTTTAATGCTTGTGAACATAAAATGAAAATTGTTTAAATATGTAATATACATTTAAAACTCTTTTTCTATACCTTTTAATATTTTCTCAGATTTGCCGTTTAATAAAAAGCTAACTGCAAATCATAACTTCACTTTAGATTATATTTTATAATGCAAATTCTCCGAAATATTTACGTGCACATATTGTTTGTAGTATAACGCAAAACCCAATTAAAAATGACAAAAAGCACAAAGAGCTAACTGAAATAGCAATTTGCATGCTTATTAAAAAATATATATTATGAGCCAAAACAAAAGTCAAAAAAAATGTTAAAAAGAATGCATAAATAGCATCATGTAAGGTCTTGCTTTTTACGTGTTAATCTGTAGAATGTCGAAAAAATTTATAAAATGAAATGCAAGAAAAAAAGATAATAATTTTCTTTAAATAGGTTTTCGTACTACACGCAAAAACATTTAAATAATCCTTACACTTTAAATACATTTTTTGTGTTACTTTTTTTTGCATATTTTTTTAATCTTTTTATCTTATTCAGTTTGTTTATGAAAACAATACTCTTGACATTAAATTTTCATCATTAATATAAAAATTGTAGTCATATCAGTTTCCACTGGCTTTAATCTATCTACAACAAATCAATATTCGCCAAATAATTGAAATTGCATTGAGTATTTTCATAAGTATTCCGATTATAATCGAGTCAGTCACGTGCGTAACCCTTAAAATGCGCACATACTGCATTAATGGATGCGTGTTGCTTAGTATATAATTTAGTATAGTTATGCTAAACGGCATCGTTTCGATAGTGAGTGGAGCAGTGGGAGACGCGGGGGCAGATTTAAATGGTGTCAATGATGCCTTGAAACATGCAAACTCCATCAAATGCAGATGCTGATCTGCGGAAGGCAGACAATCCGAGA
The DNA here is from genome assembly GCA_018152965.1 of Scaptomyza pallida. NCBI lineage: Eukaryota > Metazoa > Arthropoda > Insecta > Diptera > Drosophilidae > Scaptomyza > Scaptomyza pallida. Next base: position 7,149,658 of record JAECXP010000002.1, read on the forward strand.
CGGCTTTGTTGATGCGCTTCGCTGCCTCGCTGCCTCGTGCAGTTGTACAGGTGTCCAAATACACACTGACACACACACACATGCATTGCAGATTCACTCGCATGGGCAATTTAGTGGCTTACGCCCACCTGCAAAATCGTTGGCAAGTAGATGGAAGAAGAAGTCAACTTTGGAGTTGGCGTTGGAAGTTTTGGCCCGGCACGATTTTCATGGCCCTTTTCCTTCTTCTCTACTCATCTCTTGGCTGTAAATTGCCCTGGCCGTGTAAATTTGTACGTACAACAACAACAAGCAACAGCAGCAGCAGCAACAGCAACAGCAAAGAAGCGGATCAAAAACAATAATTGCAACGCCAGCAAAAATGAGCACAGAGCGAAAGAACTTCGTTTGGAGCATCGCGACGGCATTTCAATGCTCCAGTTCCAGTTCACAGACATTGACACAGTTTTGAAGTACGTGGTATCTGCAAGTCGGCAACAATTTGTCGTCTGCTTGTGGTGTGTGTGTGTGTGTGTGTGTGTGTGGGAGTTGGCGAACTTCACGAAGTCAGCTTCTTCGTTGCCTCCAATCTAATTAGTAATATTTGTGCAGCTTTTCTTGTTATTGTAACTGTTGTAGTTCTTGCAAATGCCTTGCTCGTGCAACGTGCAACGTGCAACTTGTAATGAGACACAACACAACACACAACAACTTCGTGCAGCTCATCGAAAATTGAAAATTGTTTGTTTGTTAGTTTTGCTTCTTTTTTTTTGGCATTTTTTTCTTTTTTGATGCTCGTAAATCTTCAATTTTGTCTAGTAACTTTGCTTGCTGTTGTTGTCCGTTAGTTAACAATATTATTATTATTATTATTACTATTACTTTTCAGCTCCCTCTTGCCACAAACAGCACGCACTTGGCTCCTAATCCGCTTACGTTCTGCCTTTCGATTCGTTTATCGTTTTACGAAAACTTTTACAATTGGCTTGCCTGTGGCATCCACATCAGCAATCTATGCATGTTGTATTTATGTAGTATGTAAGAGCACTCGTTACTCGATACACCGTACGAAATTGTGGTCTCACATGTATGTAAATCCTTCCGTTTGCATAAACATACACACACTCACCCACATATAACAATCAAAATGGAAATCGCATAGAAAGAGTTGGAGAGATATTTGTATATTGAGTGAACAGAATTTAATTTTTCGGTCTGCTGCACTAAAATGTAATTTGTTAACTAAAAACTAAACTATACTCTTGGACAAACTTTTGATATGGATTTGATATGTAGAAATTGTTGTTGCATACAATTGGCTATTGAACTTCGGGGTCTTTTGTGTTTGCTTAGGATATTTCATTTGACTTTGCTTCTACTAAGCTCCATTTGCGATAAGCCCAAAGCAAAATAAACTTACTCTTGTGACATATTTTTCATATTTCTCTTCTTTTTCATTGGAATTTGGGGCCTTAGACAAAAGTTAATTAAACCAAAAATGTGAAAAACAAATGGATTAAGAATTTACAATTGTGCAACGAATATTATTTTTATTCTTTAACATGCCTTTGTTGATTTCAACATTTTATCAAAATTTATTTTTATTATTTTACTTTTTTACTTATTTAAACGTTAAGTTTGATAAATGAAGTTGATTATCATTTTTAAGTGTTATGATATTTGATTACTTTAAGTCAGAATAAATTAGTTTATGTTTTAACATTGGTTACAAAGCTACTATGTTTATTTTACGGTGTACACATTAACTTCTTATTTTTCTCTCTGTTGTTTTTTTTGTCTTTTTTTGCATTTAAGGTGCTAACGAGCTTCGACATTCGATGAATGCCACGCAAATGGCACAGCACGAAGGTGTTGTTGTTGTTGTTGTTGGTTTACGTGGCTGCTGAAAGCCGCTTAAGTAAACATTTGACCAGGCTGTCGTTACATACATACATATATGTATATTTGTTTGGGGTAATGTCGTGTGATTCACATGCTGCTGATTTGTCATTCTTATGCAGAGAGAATCTGTTTGTATCCTCATCGAAAATTCAAGTGCCAAACTGCAGTGTTTGTCTTTTTTTAAGTTAGGAATCACAAATCTGTGTCAATTATGTTAATTTGATTTAGTATTTGTCTTTAATTTTTTGTCTATTTTTATTGTAGTCCATTTTTATGGGCAAATCAAATTTGTTGCGGCAATTGCATTAAGTAGCCAGAACAAAAAAAAACGAAGAAGAAAACAAATTCGAATATAACGGGCCAAATATTGCCGCAAAAGGAGCATAATCAAATACCTCCACAAACTGGACAAAAAAACAATATACAAAAACAAGCAAAAATTGTTATGACAAAGCAAATGAAAATAAATGAGCCCACAAATGCGCTGAATGTCCGTCTGTCTGTCTGTCTGTCTGTTTGGTGGGAGAAATCACAGACACAGGACTCTGTGTCCTGTACACAATTCTTTCTTGCTGCTGTTTCTGTTTTATATATAAAAGTATTTTTTGAAGATAAGCGTGCGGCGACACAAAGCGTTGCAAAATTGTATACAAATGGTCAACTTAACTAAAACAATGGCCAAACCCCCAAAGCCAGCAGCAAAAGCAGCGAAAACAGCTGCAGAAATGGCAACACACTAAAATGAGCAGTGCCCATAAAAGAAAAGCAGAAGCAGCAGCAGCAGCGGCAGCAGCCACAGCTCAAGCTAAAACAAAAGCCGACCAAGACGAGCGGAGGCGCCACTAGTTTAAGAGGGGCATAGCCCACTGGACCTTGGCCTAAAGGCAACCCAAGGGTAGAAAGCAAAGAAAAAGCAACGATGTCACCATAAAACGAAAGCCAACGAGCTGCAAATGTAAAATTAATAAGAAATCAATTCGGGGCCAAAGAGAAGCAAAAATATCAGCGACGAGCCAAATGTATCGAAACGAAGCGACATAAAACTCATAAATAACAAATGCGAATATGCGCTAGATTAGGGCGGTGGAAAGAGAGGGATACCCTATATCGAAGGGTAAAGATATTATAAGTATTATGTTTGAAAATAGTTTCCCTAAAAGGTTTCTTATTTATTTATTTTTTGTGTTTTATGAAGATAAAGTTGCTGAGCAATAGAAAAATTGCACTGCTTTAAGTATTCTTTAATTTTTTATTGGTTATTTTAAAATTTAATTGGACGAAAGCTTGAAAGTAAAAACATAATACTAAAAAAAACTTAAATATCAATGAATTAAAAGCTTTAACTAACTAATACTTCACTTCTGTAACATGCATATTCTCATTTGTTTGTGCACATGTGTTCAGGATGTAAAATAAAATATATATTACATATTTAAAAGCAATTTTCTCACTCGTATACTTAATATATAAATAAAGTTGCTTTATATTAATTTTTTCTACACTCTTTATCAATATGTTTCAAAAAGATTTCCTTAAACATTTATCCGCAAAAAAATTGAGTATAAATCGTATGTTTGTATTGTTTCACTTATGCAACATGCATATCCGCATATTTATGATATTTATAAATTTTAAATGTGTGTGTCCAGAGTATAACAAAAATTGATTGTAACAAATTTTCTTACTCGTATATTGCTTGTATTTTTTTCTTTTGTCATTTCGCGGTTATCAATTCTGGGGGGACGCGCACAGCTGGGCAAACGAACGCATGGTTTTACCATTAGCCAATAACTAAAATTCGACACGCTTCGACCAGGCTTCAGCCTGCCCCCGCAGCCCAGCTTGCTTGCTCAAAAACCAGTCTAGTCGAATGTGTTTTACTGGTTGCCACATGCGCTTCAAAAGCTCGAAGCGCTCCCACGCTCCAATGCACAGCGCCAAAGATGTTGTGCGGATGGTGGGGAGAGAGGGAGGGTGGCAGGGTAGAGACACAGACGAAGACGTTTGCTGGCGCATCAATTTGCGATTATGAAAGGCTGCCTGGCCGGCTGCAATAGCAATAGAAAAAGCAAAAGCAAAACAAGACTCTCTGCAGCAGCAACAATTTTCAATCTGCCCCGCCGGCTGCCGGCTGCTGGCCGCTGGAGTCGTCGCATCTAACAATGGGCCAGCTCTTTATTCAATTGAATTTTATGTGCATAGCCAAGGCAAGAAATCTGTGCATTAAATGCGCTGCCGATGTCGCATCGTTAGCATCCACTGACCCAGCGGCCACTTTGTTGCCACTGCCACAGCTGCCACATAGCATCGACAGCGTCAGCAGCAGCGGCGGCAGCAACGCTTTGGTTCTGGCTCTTTGGCCTTCACATTTAGCGATTGGTGTTTGCTGTTTGTTGTGTTGCGACTGCGCATTTATGAGATTGGTGTCTTCAATGAATGTTGTTTGTTGTTTGTTGCTGTCGTTATATTGCAGTTGTTGATGTTGTTGTTGCTTATGCCCTTGCATTATAGGGCACTTTAATTTCCACACATTGATAGAGACATTTCGGAGGTGAAATCTAATTTACTTTGTATACATTTTATTTTTCATTGTTAAAGGTCACTTTATTAAAGGCAAAGATGCGTCATTTGGGTGCAGCATTAAGCATAATTCACACAGATTTTGATTTTTATTTTATCAAAACAACTGTTTGCAGGTAGCAGAATTGTTGTTATTACTCAAATACTTCATCGTTTTTTTTTTGCCAGTCATGATTACCGAACCGAATAGCCGAACGCGCTTAGCTAATAAACCAGTTTTAAACGCATCAGAATTGGTCAATGTCTCTATTTTCTTTTTATTGTGAAACCAATTAAATAAATAAGTCAAATTTCACTTTTTACGACCGAGGTTAAGTGTGAAAAAGTGTGAATTTAACAAGGGTAAATTATATAAAAAACAATTAAAAAGTTAAACAGATATGGTGTGAATTTAACGAGGGTTGATAATGGACATAGACACTTAAATTTGGGAATAAAAATATCATTAGTGAATGTTAAGGTCAGTTTTCCTTAGATGTTTATTATAATTTGACTAAAACGGATTTTAAAATATTTTTTTATGTTAAAATTTTCTAAAATAAGTGCAAAAATTCACACTTGATCACAATTTTTCAGTTTTTCCGTTGTCTGATTATTTTAAAAACATTCGGTTACTCTGTTTATTAAAATAAATATTTAAAATCAAATGTTTATTTTTTCTTTTACCATAGGCCTTCATACTAATAGCTTATGCAACATAAATATTTGTTCCTCAAGGGCATCTAATCTTCGTTATAATGCAGCTTTATTTTTTCTTATAAATATTTGAATAGAGAGTGTTGCTGAATTTGTTTCTGCTGCTGCTGCTGCTGGTTTGGTGCTTAGTTCGTTTCATTTCGTTTTGTTTCAATTCGTTTTGTTTCGTTCCGCTGCACTGAAGCGCATCACCGGAAGGTTTGTCTCTGCTCCACGTTGCTGTTGTTGTTGTTGTTGTTGTTGCTGTTGGAAGCCGCGTGCTCATTCTTGTTTATGCTGCAGCACGCAGGGCAGACGATCTCTCCGACTCTGGTTGCATATTCAGTCAAGTTGTGATTAAATGCGGATTCGTGCCACAAAGCAGGCCTCTCTTCTTGCGTCTCTGTTTGATTTTTATGGATATTTCGTGCTTTATTGCCTAAATGCCAAGAGCTGTGCCACTTTCAACATTTAGAACTCGAGTTTGGGAATCGAAAAAGAATTTTTCGTTGTTGTTAATTTAACGCTAAATGAAGTGCGAAATTACAAAAAAAAAGAAGAGAAGTCACTCCATTCCCCCCTCACTTGCCTTTGTTTGTGTAAACAGAGAATCAACAGTCGGAGCCCCAAACTTTGACTGCTTTGACTCATTTCCTGCTCCGTCATAAACAAAACAAAGACTCAGCGGTGTTCAACTGTAAGCTGAGAACTGGAGAGCCAAGTTGCAGATTGGACCATTGGACGGTGGTGAGACTGCTCCGTTGATGGTTTTTAGCTGGCGATGTGGTTTATTAGTTTTGTTTGTTGTCGGTATGAATGGTTTTAATTGTTCGCCCTCTGGGAAAAACGATGCTTCTTGATCTTTTGCTCTGTTGCGGGTGGCTTTATGCTATGTCAGCAGTAAAATGATTCCACAGCAAGTGTGTGTGTGTGTACGTGTGTGTTTGGTATACATGCCATAAATGCTCAAAGATGTGCAACATTAAACTTAATTTTGTATATTACTTACACATAAAGTTTTATAGTAGTTGAAAGTTGTTGAAATTAAGCCATTGCGTTGAATATTGCAATTAGCTTCGAGTTTAATTATTTATTTGATTCAAAATGAATTTGCATTCACGTTTTGTAAGCTTTATGTGTATATGTTAGTTTGATTATGATGTTATTTAATAATTTACAATCCCTTTAATATGCCATTTGAGCTACTGACAAAATATTTATTGTTGTTGAACAGCTTAAATGTAAATATTTCACTTTTAATAGCGAACGATAAGAAATCAATTGATGGCTTAAGATTTCACATTATGATAGTGCATTTTGATTCTAATTTAAATTGAGAATTTGATTAATTTATTAAATCAATAATCAATTACAGATTAATGATGAAAAGATTAATAATTATCCTGTTCCTTTATTTGTTTTCATCACAATTGTAACGCAACTCAAAGAAACAGATATAGTCTGCGCTAATAAGAGTTTTAATTCGATGGAAATGAATACATACATAACATACACGTATTCCATAAAATACTTCGTTGTATGAAATATTTACTTTACACTTAGAGCTAAAACGTCAAATTTTATCAGGTTAGCCTTATTTCCCCCCCTCTGCTGTTATAACCGGACACCAATGAAGTTATCTCTGCGTTCAATAAGTGAATGCGGCATTTTTTTGCTTACCTTTTCTGTATTCTCTCTTCTGATTTTACGCCTCTTTGCACACACACGTGCATCGGAAATGAGTGGCAACAGCAACAGCAACCACAAGCAACAACAACAACAGTGACCAGCGGTGCACAACAATAACAATACATATATTGTATATTTAGTAGAACGATAAGCAAACAGAGCTCTGATTATGCGTTGCAGTCGCGACATGTTGCATGCCGCACAGACAGGGCGCGCGTCGCTAATGCACCTTTAATGCATGCAACGAAACAGCAATAAAAACAGGTGCTGCCTGAGGTTTTTAGTTTCAGTTTCAGGTAGTCTGTCTGCTGTCTCCACGAGTGTGTGTGTGTGTGTGTGTGTGTGAGTCATCACGCTTTAGGGTTGCCTAACAACTGGCAATTTGCGCTGCCTAATAAACCATTTAACAAAATGTTTATATTCATGTGCGTAAAGTCTAGAGAGTCTATAAATAATTAATGACCCAGGCAGAGGCAGAGGCAGGCAGCAACAAGCACTCAACGCACTTTGGCTTGCGCCAATATAATTGCCAATTCTCAATTCAACACACATACACACACATACGCACACCCATTCGATGCTGTGGGTGGGAACAGAACTGACCTTGCCTTCCCGTTGCGGACTCGTTGGTTGGTTGCTTGGTTATCTTTAAGCCTGGCCTGTTTGTCTTTTTCCTGCCTTCTGCCCTTCTACCTTTTTTATACTCTTATATATACATTGAGTGGTTCGCCGCGGGCTGTTCGTGAAATTGGCTTGTTGTTGGTGTCTTGTTGTGTGTGTGTGTGGCCATAATCAGAAAATGATGCCTGCCTCTGCCTGTCTGTGATGGCGCATTGTTGCATTTCAAGGCCAATCAATGCGATTTATCAGCAATCGCAGTTCGCTTGCATGCCAAACTTTACCTGCGGGCAAAAAGTGCTTTTCAGACTTTATCTCAATTTATGCATTTATATTTATATTTTTTGTTCTTTTTCTTTTGCATTTATTGAAAGCTTATATAAATGTGTATGCAACAGATTAATTATTTAATAAGACAATTTATCGAAGCGTTGAGTAATTGTGAAATCCGATACTTTTGCCGTACAAAAGTTCTTTGGAATTTCGTTTTATCAATTAATATAACGAATAAAATATATACAATATTTTCATACAGTGTTCAATTTATTTGTTTCGTGAAACAAACAAGTAATAAAAAGAATTTTTTTAAAAAAACATACGCATTTTGGATTTAAATGGATTATGTCAAAAATTTTCAATTAAGCTTGTTAAATTCATGTGGAACATTCCGCAAATTTTGAATATAAAAAAATATATATAACACAAAGTTGTTACAATTTGTTTTCTAATTTTAACAAACACAATTTCAACTTTATCAATCTGCCATACTATTAACAATTTTCACGTAATTTTCTCAGAGTTTCTCTCTCTCGCTCTATCTTTCTGTCTCCTGTAAAGTTTTCTCTTAAGCCAAATTAAATCGAGGCTTTTTGGCCGAAAAGTTGCAGCGCAGTTAACGGAAAATACGGAAAACTCGACTAATTTGACTCCGCATCAAGTTTTGCATTCAATTTTGGGCCACGAGTCGTCGTCGTTGTTATCGTCATGCCTGGCTTAAAAAGAGTTTTCGCTATTGTTTGCCGCTCTTTTAGTTATGCTCTCTTTGCGAATAGCTTGCGCTCTCTCTCTCTCTCTCTCTCTCTCTTCTACTCTTTGGTATGTTTATGGTCTATGGTCACGTAATTCACCTGCCTTTTTGTTGAAATTTATGTATTTGTATTTAGATTTTTGCGGTAGAATTGTTGTGTTTTGTTGAAAAGTTCATTAGAAAGTGTTGCTGCTTTTATTGCTGCTGTTGTTGTCGATACGGGCGTTGCACAGACAAAGCCTCGGCACTGTGCAGCATGTGTCACGGTCATGGATACTTGCAGCTATAGCATCAGAAAGTTTCTTTCTAGTTGTGGTCTATGTACATTTTTTTTTTTATTTTCCGCGCGTTTCTCTTTATGCAAAAAAACCTTGGAGTTTTCAGTTTGTGATTCGATTGTCAAACCCCCCAAAGAGCTGCTAATGCTAATGAAGCCGGCCGCCAGAGGGCGCTCAGCTAATTGGCTTGCCACTGAAGTCTCTCTCACACACACAAACACACTCTTACTATAGGACTTGGCACCAGCCAGGTGTTAATTACACCACAAAGTCGAGTGTCCGTGCGGGCGATCGAGTGTCCTTTAGCATGGTATAGTTTAGTTGGAGAACCCCCTCCTAGCCTGCCTGCACTCCTAGTGTTGGTGGGGGGACTCAACATAAAGTGTTTTTGTGTCTATGCAACGAGTGTTTGTTTTAGCCAGCGTTGTTGTCAATGGCCCTCAATTAAAGAGAGAGTGAGAGAGGAGAAAAGCGCGAGGCGGGAGTGTAATTAATATTCAATATATGCGCTTCTGACTGCCAGCTAATTAATTGCCAGGCAGGCCCACTTTCAAGTAACATTGTTATAGCTGAGACACACACACACATGCACACACGCACACGCAATTTGTGGCAACACGCGAAGACTTAACCACACAGCTGCCACAACCTACAAACCAAATTCAAACTGTAGCCCAAACTGAAGCCTGATTCCGAGAACTTATCGGCGCAACATTATTATTGAAATTACGCAAATATTTACCAAAATAATTTGTCAACTTAACACGAAAACTTAACCGCAGGCCACGGCACAAAAACCACACACATGTTTCCTGCCCCTCATAATCCCTGCCTGCCCCCTATTTCAGGACTTGTATGTTTGCTCGAAATTTGATTGAGCGTACAATTTGACTCGCTTGGATTAGTATGTGTGTGTTCTCGATTGTCAATTGCTGCAAGCAACAGCAGCCGCAGCTCAACTTGCTTCGAAATTCCTTTTCAGCGCTTTCCTGCCTCATACCAACAGCATTCATGCCACTGAAGCACGCATAATTCTTTGTTAAATTTTGTTTTGGGCTTTCTCGTTAAGCTCTTGGCTCCTGGCTAACAACAAGGCTGTTTAGACATGAATATATATGGCTGGCAGCTATGAAGTTTGGCTTTGGCACCTGGCCATAAAATTAAAATTTCTTTACAAGCATTAAACGCTAAATGAACCTGAAAATAGCACACACAAATCGGCAGGCATATACAAAATAAAAAAAAAATACAAAAAAAAAAAAAAAAAAATGAAATGGACAAAGACAAAGTTGGGTGAGATGAGCTCCATAATACCCTGTTAATAAGTTGTCAATTAATATATTATCCATCAACTTACATGAGAAAAATTGTTCAACTATAGACCAAAACTCTCATCAAACAATTTTAATGTTAAAAGGGTATACAAAAGGTCCAAGCAACAAAAAAAAAGCGGCCATAAAGCGCGTCAATTTTGTTCACAAAGCGAGCGAGAAGTACAAAAGCGATGCTTGTGGGTTTTAGACAAGAGCAAAGCAGTTGACATTGACATTGTGTGTGGAGGGTTGGGAGCAGGGAGGTGAGGTAGACACACACGCACATGTTTGGCTTGAATGATTTTGAGTGCTTGACGCATTGAGCGAGCGATTGAATCTGTAGCTGAATCTGAATCAGAGTTTGAATCTGGCAACATGCTTAACGCCTTAAAATAACCGTTGTGTGTGGGTACGTGAGGGTAAGCGTGTGTGTGTGTTTGTGTCAAATTATGACAGTAGCTAGGTTTTTATGGTATAGCCCACCTGTGTGTCCTACAGGATGCAATCTTATCGATGGGGCAACCTTTTTGTTGCGGCATACTTTTAGGCGTACAAATTGCTACCCAACAAAACAAAAAAATAAAAGGGTTGCCATCAAGCGCAATGTTTACACACACGACTTGTTATGGCTGTGCGTGCTGTGTGTGTGTGCGTTGAGGTGTGTACTCGAGTGTGTGTGTCATGCCAAAAATATTGCTTTATTTTTGTTAAACTGTAGCACGCGGACTCATAATTTTTGAGGCCCACTCTCACTCTCACCCTCTCTTTTTCTTTTTCGATACATATACAAATGTGTGTGTGTTTTTTTGCTTATGAATATAGATTTTTCCACTCTGTGCGTTTTTGGCCCACCTGAAAAAAAAAGAGAGGTAAAATGTTTGCCATTGGCCCAAAAGCAAAAGAAAAGAAAGAAAAAAAATCATGCATATGTAAATTATGTATGTATGTATAAAACAATGTTAGTGGAGTGGAAGATTGAAGTGGGCGTGGCACACACACATTGTCGCCTAAAAAGGTGTTGACACATTTTTATATACATGTATATGTTTGAGTATATAACATATATTAATACTGCTAAGCTGCGTTTTTTATGCCCATTTTGCTGCCTTGCCGACAGGTAATCAATTTTAATTTGCTTTTGCAAACGCGCCTAAGAAACTGTCTTTCCCTCTCTCTGGAGTATTTTCTGTTTCTTAAGCGTATTTAATGATTATTCAGATTTATGTGTTTGTCTGTTTGTGTCTGTCTCTGTTGAATATTTGTGCGTAAACATATTTTTTTTTTATCTTCTACTAATGTTTATTTCTCTTGTTTTTTCAATTTGCAGGTAAGCCTCGTAACAACAACAACAACATATGCGTTATAATAATAACAATGTTTGAAATTGGAGCTTCTTTTTTTTTGCTAACGTTCGGTAAGTTTGCCGATTCACTGACTAAACTGACAAACTGGCGAACTGACTAAATGTCAGATTGACTGCACAAGTCGTTGACTCTGACAATATTCTGTGCACTCTAACGTAAATTTTTTTTGCCAGCTCGTCAGTCGGCTTTTCATCCCCCTCTCCAGCCACTCTTGCGAGTAGAAATATATATAAAAATTGTAACACGCCAAGCGACAACTAATGGCTGAAAGCATCAACGGAAAATTGCAAATGTTGCTGGTGTAGGTGCATGTGTGTGTGTGTGCGTCACATAAACTGTTTGCACTGTTAGTCTAGTTAGTGGAAAAGGGCAGCTGAGGGGTTGATGGCGGCTTTAGGCAATTTCGCTAAAGTTGTGCCAAAGGCAGACAGACGAAAACATTTAGCTAAAAAGTGCGAGCTATCACAATTTAACAGTTTGAGATCTTTTAAAAAAATAAGTGGCAGACTCGGTCTAATAAATAATTTGCGAATAAGATCCTACATAGACAAAAAAAAAAAACAGTCGCATTTTTTAAGCGGCGTCAACAGACCGTCCATAATTATTCGAAATGAAATTATGCTGAAAGATTAAAGTCATTTATTTTAATCTTCATACTCGGTACACATTAAAAATTCAGCTAATGGGGTATAATGAAATTATGTAACTTCTTCAAACAGTAAGGATGGTTTAAGCAGTAAAACCTAAATAAAAAATTTAAGACAAGACAAATAACAAAATCTTAAAATTTTCCTTGACTTTAATTTAAAATATTGTTCGTTTTTTTTAAGAACTTACACATTTAAAAAAACAGCAAAAGATTTTCAAGTATGACCAATTATTCAATTTCATTTATGTATATGAATCCAAGCCCAGTTAGCAATGTATGGAACTCTTTTTCTTCACATCAACAAAATAAACAATTTACAAGACTTAGTAAATATAAAAATTCACACTTTGTATGGTAATAAAAAATATATGTTACCCCTGTATAGTAAATACTTTATGAGTGTGTGAGTTTGTTATTGAAAATGTTTGTGTTGTTAAGTGAAACCCTTCTTTACATCTATAATTTAGCTCCATCGGAAAAAGCATTCAATAATGTAACTGCCTCCCAAACGTGAATTCAAATAAGGCTTCTCTGTGTTTGTAGATACAATAATACTGATAGAGCGTGTAGCAAAAGCATCATATCTTTAAAAACATTATACCATCTTTAAACTAAAAGCAAAAAACATAAAAATCAAAACATAAGGGCTTGTTTTTGTTTTCGTTGCGCGATAAAAAAATATAATTTTTCACATGTGGGACTTTTATAAACACACTAGTAAGTGACCCGCTTGCTTCGCTGCGCCGATAGTTTTTTCAAAATTTTAGCAATATATATAAAATAAATACAGCCGTGTCTGGATGAAGTGAACTAATTTTTGCAAGGACTGTTCCTTATACCGAGGTTGTTCACTATTTCGAGACACACATTTTCTTTTCTTAGTGCTCGATGAATGGAAGTGAAAATTTCAGCCTTCTAGCTCTTTTCTTTAAGGCTGTGGGTCTCTCAATAATCAGGACAAACTCTTTTTATATATATAGATTTATTACTCTTTCAAATGTACTAAATGGTTTGAACTGAAACGTCACAACAATAACACGTTTACTTTGGAATAACACATAAAATTTTCTAGAGATATTATGTGATTGGCACTGCAGATACAGGTTAAAGAAAGATTAAAAATAACATTATTAGTGTAAAGTGTGCTGTGATTATATTGGCTAATCATATACAAGAAAAAAATGTATTTAAAGAGTGGCACACAATTTATTTTGCAGGTCATTGATACCCATGTAAATGTTTAAAAAACACAAATAGATAATTTTATCCTTTAATATTCTCTAATTTAAAGCACGACTTATTTATTTGTTTCTATAATTGAGTTCAATGAATATGCTAGTGTGAGTTTATGCAACACTTTAAACAGTTATTCACTCAGTCTCTGCCCTTCAATCGCCATCCAGCAGATTTCGTATCCTGTGGATGTTCAAGCAATTACTTTGAAGTGGAGCATGAGCCAACTATGTGCAGCTCCATGGGCACCATTATATTTTGGCACACTTCATTGGCTCGCACTGAAATAATAATTTATTATTTAATTTCAGTCAGCCCTCGTTGGCCCTGTGGCTGCGTGTTCTTTTTTCTCGTCTATTTTCGTTGGTGCTGAAACGTTCGCGAGTTGGCTAAGTTTAAAGTAATTAATTTTCCGGAAGTGTCAAAGTTGCCATGCGGCTATACAAAATGTTTTCAACTACCAACTACCAGAAACACCCCCGCTCTCCACCCTGAAATTCAACATCCCACAGCTTAAAGTGACCCCAATTGAAGGAAACTAGACTGAAAGATTCAAAGCCAATAATAATAAGACTGAAATGTGAATACATTTTAAAGCTTAAAAGTAAGAGATGAAACGTGTCTAGTTCTCTGTCTCTTTTCTCTCTCTCTCTCTCTCTCTCTCTTTCTGTTTTTTGGGGTCAAGTGTCTGGAGGCGCAGCCATCTTCCGCTTGTGGACATTGAGCGCATGAATTAAAAATTTAAATTAATTTTTAATATGCCATTTTGTACGTTTTGCCGTCCGTCAATTCATCATCTTCAAAGGCATGCTACGCACAATTAGCGTTTAATTCGCCATGTTACACACGTGTGTATGTGTGTGTGTGTGTGTGTGTGTTAAGGACAAGCAAATTTAATGCGTACAATTAGTGTGGGACAGATGGGCCACTCGCCCTCTCGTTGTCCGTCATAAATTAAAAGGTTCGTCCTTTTTTTTACGCTTTTATCTTAATGCCGCTTTTTATTTACGTTTTGTTGTTGTATATATGGCACAATAACTTAAATGCCCAAATTTCATTAGGCATCTTGAATACAATTTTATTGCATACTTAGAGCAGAGACGGAGCATCCTATAAATAAATAAAGCACTCAAGGTGCGCCGTAAATGTCCGACGATTATTCAAAATCGCATTTAATTTGCTCGAATTACAGTAAAGCCCCTGGCAGTGTTACCCTTGCCCATCAATGTAATCGTAATCGTTATCGGAGGCGCAGTCAAAATCGATAAAGTCTAAAAACACAAGCTGATGGAAATAAAAACTGAGACTCTGGCTTAAACCACAAAAGTAAGCCAAGAAGAGAGACGAAAAAAGTAAACTTGAAAGCAACTGCAAAACAAATAAACATTGGAGCGAACCCCACTTGACCCACTGTGGCGGTGTGGCTGGCGTCTCACCACAACGCTGAAAATTGGTAAAACAAAGAGAAATGTGCCAAATGAATGGCCAAAGTTGAGGCTGAAAGTGAGCACAGGCGAAAACATTTTAAATGCAAATGAAGTGGCGCACTTACGTTGCCATCGGTGTGAAGGAGAGCTGAGAAGGGAGAAGGGTAGAGTCTGAGCAATGTGAAATAGGATATGGGCTAAGGGGTAGCCAACAACATTCAATGCTGATAAAATTAGTTAAAACGAGAAAAAAGAAAAACAACATAAAAGGGAGTCGGAAAAAATTCGCTGATGCATTTTACTCAAGCATTTCCAAGTGCTATTTTTATTTTTTAATGAACTTCAACAAATTCCTCAACAAAATACAAAAAAAAAAACCTAAACAAAATTTGTTGTTATAGGAAAATATTTTTTTTTTTTCACTTACAACCCGCACACGTTAGTGAATGAGCTGGCCGAAAAAAATAAAATTATTGCAAAGTTGTTGAATATTTTTTTTATGATAAATTTAAAAACAATTCTCAAGTGTCTTACGCCTGCCCCCGCCAAATGTCTAATGCGCTTACGGCTTTTGTGTTGCTTAACAAACTTTGAGAGTGGCATCAACTCAAAAAAAAAAATTGGAAAAAATGTACTCGTAAATAATAATCAGGGCTCTAAAAATTGTACATCTTGCTTTTTCATACACTTTCGTAATAAGGTTATTTGCATTGTTTCGAACCAATAAAAATATTTATATATAAAACTCGAAACAATCCAAACAAAATGCATATTTGGGTTACAAAACAGATGATTAATAAAACAACTATTTTTATTTTATTAAATTTTTTACGACTTGTAAACTTATTATTATTATCTTAAAAGTTTTCGGCATTAAGATTCAACTTTTTTTTTACTAGTTTTAAGAACATTCAAAATTCGTCCTTAAAATTTTGTTTGGATTTTTCTCATCATATTTTCGTTCACATTTCGCTGTGGGGCGCCAGCGAAGTTGTAAGTCCTGATTGACGGGCATTAAGAATGGGCACTTATTTCGTTGATCTCGCTGATTTATTTGCTGCATAATTTGGGACGCAATAATGGAAGCCCGCTGCGAGGCTTTGACCACAATTGCCCAGTCCCTAGCAGCAACCCCAAGCCTCGCCAGCCCCCGCTTAGGGGCACGAGTTGCAAATAAATTGAAAAGCGTAAAGTTTGTCTGTCAGACAGAACTTTTGCTCGGCTCTGCTCTTAGCCTTAAGTAATGTACTGGGAGTGCAGTAGCGAAACAACAAAAAATATAAAATAAGCTTGCATACTTTTTGGTGTGCTTATAATTGTTTTTCAGCTTTAGTGGCAAGACGGGTGACGCCCGAGCGTTCCCATGCCACTTCACGCTGCACACAATTACCGCCACATAACTCATTAGGCAAAGTTTAATGCCCAAACTGGCGGCAACGAAGCGACGCGACGCGATGCGCCTGAATGTTGAGATTTACTTTAACTACTTTTGCGCCTGCAGCTATGCAATAAATTTTGTAAAATTTTGTGTCCTTCCCAGTTTGCACACAGCCATGACCCAAATACCCATCGCCACACACATATATACGAAAATCCAAACTAGCTGCAAGTTATATAATAAGCAGCATTAGCTACACATGTTCAGGTATTTGGGACCAATGGGACACAAACAACAACAGAGAGAGAGAGAGAGAGAGGATAAGAGAGGGAGGATGAGAGCGTATTGTCCGATGGGACTTTATTTCAGACACTGGGCCAAATCACAGCTGCTATTGTTGTGGAGTTACTTAAGTGCAAGTGCGACTAAGTCAAGCTGAGTGCCAGTTTATGGGTGGGTGAGTGTGTATATGGATGCGGGTAGGCGGGTGGGGGGGACAGCTTGTCCAGTGGATACTGTCGAAACTTTTCCAATCTACGTTAAATAAAAAGAAAAGTCCTTCGTGTCTATCATGTCAGTAGGTATTTTATTATTTTTAACCTGCACAGAGAGCAGAGCACAAGTTGCGTTAACCAACTGACGCACCACTTCGCCCCCACCCCCATACAAGTACGTACACTTAAAAAAAAATGGTTGGACATCAACATAGCTTTGTGTTGAAGAAACAACCCAACAAATTTATTATAAGCATATATTTAATTTAAATGTTTACTTTATTAAAAGCTAAAAAAAATGTTATAAATTTCGTCAAAATAATTAAAACTTGCTAGAAAAATTGTATTCTTAAAAGAGGAATCATAATTAATTATTATGAAATATTTATAAAAGATCACTTCTTTAGTATATAAAATGCAAGTCAATATAATTTTGAGTGTAGCCACCGAAACCCGACCACCATCTACCCACACCAAGCACTAAGCTCATGCCGAGCTGTTGTCTTCTTCTGAAACTAATTTGTCAATGTCAAGTGTTATGCTTTATATTTCCTTCTTTTCTTTTGTCTCTTTCATTTTTTTTTTTTTGTTCTGGTGCGTCTGCAAAACTTTTGCTCACGCATCCCTCTACGCCCTACAGCCCCTATTTCCTTAACGTGCCCCCCTGACTGGTTTTTATAGCACGCACGCTGCGGTTGCACGTATTCTATATCAATGGTGTGTGTACTTTTAGGCGCTCGTGCATGTGGCCTCCAGCCGAATTGAAGATACTCAGCCAGATTCACATAGTCACAGAGTTTGGCTCAATCGCAAAATGTGGCAGCTAGCTGGCGGCTGGTGGCTGACAGCCGGAAGCGTTCGCGCAACAAACGGCAAATAAGAAAACAGATGCCGCCTTCCTGTTTGACACTCACAAAAATTTCAATTAGGCATCAGCTTTAAACATTGCGACACACCACAGAGGCATGCAACACACACATACACACAAACACACACACATACCTAAAGATTGACACAAAAGTTGGCCCAAAAAGGCAGCAGCAAACTTTTGCTTATCACAACAGGCGGCAAATGTCACATCATTGCGAAAGACAGAAAGAGACGGAACAACAAACTTTTTGACAGTTTATAAAAATATGTTACATGCCCCTCAATCTCAGGCTTCTTTTGCTGTTGCTGCACTTCGTTAAAGTAGTTTCTGCCAGCCAGCTTCATTTGGCTGTCATCTTCAGTTTCCTACGAGTAGGCGGGGCAGGTGACAGTTGGGCGGATGAGCAGCACTTTTGAGCAGTTCTAGCGCTGCCTAATTGCAACTACCCCTAGATGTGTCCTGATTTTGTACATCTTGGGTTTTTCTTGAAAATTCGCTAAATAGATTTCGTTGTAAGACGTTTTTTGTGACACTTTCAGCAGTCGAAGCAGCAGCAACAGCAGCGTGGAAAAGAGAGCATCTCGTAAGCGCTACAGTTGACACTTTGTGTCAAAGTTCATTGCTGCAACAGTCGCTCTTGGTCACTGTCAACGTCAGCGTCAGCGTCTCTGTCTGCGTCAGACGCAGTTTCCCCTTGTCGCGTGCCAAGAACGCATATATTTCACTTGACTGTTTCCGGGATATTTTTTCGTTGCTTGTTGTGTGGCTAATTAATTAAAGGGCGAACAAGGTGTCCCAAACACTCTTAAGGTTGTATGTGGTGTGTGTGTGTGTGCGTTTGTTGGTGTGTTTTAAGCTTGTTTTCAAAAATTAACGAGTGAAAAAGGCTCTCGTTAAAAGGATTTCATCTACTTAAATTTTTGTTCTGCTGTAGGTTAGTTTGGACAAATTTGTATACAGTAGTATTAATATGTATTATAAAAAGTTTGTCAATAAAGTTTGCTTAGATGATAATTATCATTAATTTATATTATTTAATTATAATTAAAGCTTTAAACGTTTTCAAATCACATAACAAAACATTTTTATTCAACAATAACAATAATAATAAAAATAACAAACAAACAATTAGTGTTACACCTTCATTATAAAAAATTGACTTCGCTGTTTACGTTTCTGATCCTTCTTTTCATTTGTACTCTTTGCATGCAGGGTATTTAATGCCGTTGCTTGTTTGCTTTTTTTCTTGTGTTCGTTTCAAATGCAATGCTAAGTACTTTTTAAGCCCTATTACAAAGCGCGAGGCAAGCACAGGCCACAATTTCCATAGAAAATCCATAATTATGTGGCACTCAGGCATAATGAAGCTGCCTTTTATGCCCGCATCTGCATCAATCGACGACAATGAGAAGACGACAACAACGACGACAGAGTCGCGACATCGAGAATAAAGAATGGACAATAAAGAATACATGTGTGTGTGTGTGTGTGAGAAGGAGGACAACAGATCGTTGTATAAGTCGAGTCGACGCATAACAATTGATTAGAGTGGAGTCCTGTGTGGGTAGCACGATGACGCGGCATGTGAGCAGCGACACATGTGTTTTTACGCGTAATCACATGCCCCACTGAATTTATTGAATGCTTAATAATATATGTAACATTTTGTCATGGACCCGCAGCATTTGCGGGTTCGGAGAGGGGTTCGGTTCGTGTATAAGCTGGCCATGAATGTCTATTAGGCGCAACAATTGCTTTTATTTTGCTCTTCTTGCGCTCATCAGTGACAGCCGCAGCAGCAGCAGTAGCAAGGACACACCACCATAAATGTCAAGGCATACCAGTTCCAGGCCAAATCTGTCCCCCTTTTTGGCTAACGCACAATCACATTTTGCCTTACACAAGGCCACAGCATTCTCAATTTCCATTATGATGACGAGCACAAGCAGCTGTTGGATGTTGACGCTCGCGCTCTCGCCTTTATAACAATGTTTAACACCCAAGCAAGTACGACAACAACAATGACAACAACCACGGCAATGAGTATGCGATTTAATAATAATAAGGACGCACATATGGCCAACATGAGTGTGTAGCACAGAGTTCAGCGTGCGGCACAAAAAAAGGTCCTTGGCACAAAAAAAAAAATGTTTGTTAAAAATGTAAATGGCAGCCAGTCGAGCGTGTAGTTAACTTGGATCTCTTTCTCGGCCGAAATTGCCTTGCGCAACTTTATAAAAATTAAGCTGCAAATATATTTATCAAAATTACTGTCAAACACCGTACGCTCCATGAACCCAGCGACATGCTACCTGCTCCAATATAATGCTTAGGGATGAGCGACACGACTGTTGAACAAGAGATTGAAAACACGAAATGTGAGGAAAGTTTTATACATGTTAAATTTATTATATGTCTTAGCATTGAGATTTATCTCAGATATCCTTAAGTTTGTGCACACATCTTTCATATATTATTCTATATTTCAATATTTTTTTAAATTTCTTTATGTTGTTTATCGTCTACAAAAGTGAAAAGTCACGATTTGTGACACGAGCACGCATTCTGCTCTAATCCCCCAGCATCGCTAACTGACATTGCCGGTTGCCTGTTGATACAACATGACTAAGGGAGGTTAGGGTAGCGCAGGGAGGGTAGTTCATCCATGACCAACGAGACTGAGTTCGCCTGGTCTAAATTAGATTTTCCTTTTTACACTCATCAGGGCTGTCGGTTCATTTTGTCAACTGCTCGCTCTTGTTAGCGCGTTGAAGCAACGAGCAAATGACCAAAGCATCGCCTCGCCATGCTACGGACCGCAGCGTTTCTCACAATGGGAAGATGCTTTCGCCTCAAGCTTTGGCCAAGCTGGTAGTTGCTGGTCGAAAGGTTCATTGTTCGCTTTGCTGTTTGGCATTGTGACATCCGCTGAATGGCTAACTAAGTAGATTAGGGCCAATGTCAGTCTATATACAATATGCATGGGTGTGTGTGGGTGTAACGCCTTAGTAGCTGCTGCAAGTATTTAATTGTATGAATTTCATTTATGACTCTCTCAAATTGTCTCGTGAGCTGGATGCCAATGTGCCGCAAAAGCCAAATTAGCTTTGACTGTATAACTAAATACAAAAGCTATTGTACACTTGCCCCAAACAGAGTCAAGTAAATGTCATAGCACAATAACTAAACGATAGAACTAAATGATTTTGTAGAGCTTTTAATGAGAAAATATTCTTTAAAATAAACATAATTACAATTGAACTTCCATATGACGAATCTAGACATAACGTAATTCAGAATAGTTTTTGTGTAGAACTAAATCAGAGCGATCTTCAAATTGACTTCGTTCTATGGAAATAAGATCTTTCTAAACTTTGAGTGTGCTTTTTCGAGAAATTCTCGTATTTGTTCATTGTGCAATGCAATCAACTGTAATCGTTAACCGCAGCACATGCTAGTATGTGGGCTGCTGCAATATGAAAGCCAAAATACACACACACACATACAAATGCACAAACATAGGTAGTGTTCTGTCTATGCAATAGTAAAAGTAGCCGCATACAAATACCGAAAGCAGCGAAATGTGGGAACGCAGAGGATGTGTTGCCGGAAGCGAGCGCACAAAAGTAGGCAACATGCCAGCAACATCACTGACACAGGCACATTTACACGGCAGCGAACCAACAAAACGCAATTATTCATAATTCAATTTTCTAACGCTAGATGGCGCATGACAATTTGAAAACCCAGCAACGAGCACAATTCAAAATGCTGCATGTGTGCGTGCGTGTGTGTATGTGTATTTGCATGTGGTGCAGTTAATGTGCTTTTTGGCATGCATACCAGGTTATGCAATATTAAGCATACGCATTCGCATTTCGCCATGTTTGTCAACGGTAGGTTAAGCAAATGTCACCAAGCACCCAAAATTCAGATCTCGCAACTGCAAAATGCAGCTTCAACAACCACATTAACATGCACTGCAGCCCACACAGCCGCCGCTCTACCATTACCTCCCCGTCTCTCAAGCAGCACTCGTATTTATTTAGTTGTCATATGTATGTGTGTCGTATGTGCATCGGTTTGCATTTGTCAGGCATTATATATTGGTGTTAGCTTTGCTGCGGCTCAACTAATTGTGCATGGCCCTTATACTGGTTGCACCTTGCCACCCCTTGCACTCAACCACACACACAACAACTAAACCACTGCTGCTACACTGAACAAAAAGTTCGTTCCATATTTTTTCTCAGTGCATTCTTTTCAATTATGAAAAACATTCTCAAACAGTCTAAATTATTCGTATTTTAAAAGATTATCTATTTTGTGATCTTAGTCTTTGGACTATCTTAACACTCCTTTTTTCTCAGTGTACTCATGTGTTTGCCATAAATCCCAATCAAGTCGTTTGTTTGCTTTCAGCACAGCTGCTCCACAATAATATGCAATTAACTCCTTCGTCTTTGCCGAGCATTTGTGTGTGCGATTTATTATTTCATAAATATACATATACAAATTGGCTATGGATTTAATTATGGCATTAGTTTTGGCAACATACTTTATTGCCAGCTGGCAGTAGCAGCAGCAGCGGCAGCAGCAGCTTTGCTTGTCAGCCAGGCACCACTTAGCGTCAACCATTTTGTAATTTTATGCGACATATCCGCTTGCCGGGCATTTAGGTTACATTTTAAGTAACGCAACTCCCGCTAGCTAGCTGATCCCTTCTCCTTCTGCACTCCACAAGCTGTAGCAAGTTGTGCCTTGGGAGTGGGCAAGCCTGCACCATCCGGCAGCCTGCACTTGAGGCACGATTAAAGGCTGCTTCAGTGGTAGCCTCCTTCGTTTCGTTGCTCTCCTTTCACAACGGATATCCGGCAAACGTTGCGCACGTTTCAGAGGCATTTTTTCTTCAGCTTCAGCTTTAGCTGGAGTCCAGCTGCAGCAGCAGCAGCGTTTGTAGATTGCAGATTTCTTTTTCTGCTCAGACATTGTAAGCGCCGCACGCGTTGCGCTGTGTGAAACACAAGTAGCGACAACAACAAGGACATTGAGGACAACCGAGGACACCGACTCTCAACGCTGCAACGCGAAACGTAACCCAAAAAATACAGAAAGAAGAAATGCATGAATGCAACGACAACGAAAATGGCAGCCAACAAAGGCTGCAAGAGAAAAGAAAACAGAAAATGGCAACATTTTCGCTCTTTAATTTATTTTTGGCGCCTGAGCAAAATGCAAAACAAAACATGATCGTTACGGTCGCGTCTCGTCTCGCACTCATTCCTTTTACCATTTTCAGCACTTAAGACGGGGTAAAGACTTAAGTTAAAACTCGAAATGGCTTGGAATCGGAAGACGATGAGAAAAGTTGTCAAAAATTAAAGAGGAATTAAAATAATGTCACCCAATGCAACTTTAAAGTTCTTTAAAATAATGATATTTTCTAAAGAAACTAACGAAAAAAATTTTTTTTTAAGAATGTAAGCGGGATTTGCAGCTTATTAACCATTCTTCTTAATAACTTCAAATATTGATGAATATCAGCCAATAAATATCAACCCAATTCATTTCTTAAACAACAGCAAACTCGAACTAAATACAAATTCATGTTTTATTAGACGGCTTAGAAAGTTACTTCTCTTGCCATGCCGTTTATTACTTAGACGAATGTCTTTGCGAAACAGCAAAACAGAACAGAAAAAGCAAAGCCTTTGAAACGCTTAGATTAGTTTTTGGCACAACTTTCAGTCATTTGAGCTATATATCTCTGTATGTGTGTGTGTTTGTGTGTTAAATGTTGGTTGCTTGCTGACTTGCTTGTTTGGCTTTTGACTATCGCATGTCAAGCTGATATAATGTCGACCTGCAAATGCAATTTGAATAAATGTTGTCGTTTTGGCTGTCGTGGCAGGCAGCGCTGCGCGTGACCTCGTGCCACACACACACACACACACACAGACAGAGAGAGACCACCCATTGCGCGGTTGAGAGCCACAAAAATGTCCTTGCTGTAACCCGTTGCGCGAGAGAGTCACAACATTTTTGCGAATGAGTCTAGTCGTTGTTGTTGTTGTTGATACAGCGGCAATTTGTTGTTATTATTTTGGTAACACTTTAATTTTTTGCCGTGCTGTGGCGCCACGCCCAGCAGGAGTGCTAGTCAAACTGTGCTGTGTGTGTGTTTGCTTTTTGCTATGGCAATAAGGATATGCGTTATCCTTTTACCAGCTATTTAGCATTTAAATGTTAAGCGCTTACGCGTTTTAGCCTTTTTTTCGTGCTGCTCTCCTCCTTCTCCCTCCAACGCATTTGCAGACAACAACAACAACAACAGCACAAGCAATAAGCCTGCGGGTTGTCCTGCGGGGCCTGCCTCAATGCGGCACGCTAATTTATGCGACCGCTCAACGAGAAGCCAATTTTCGGTGAGTTTTATCAGCTCATATCAGGATTGGGAGCGTGATTTGCCAGCCAAACAGCAAGCAGTAGCAGCAGCCGCATTCAAGTAGTTTCACGCGCCTTTCCCTAAAATGCTAATGAAAGCGATTGTCCTGATTGCGGCAGCTTCGAGGCATGTGGCAGGCAGTCAGGCATTCAGCGAGACTATGAAACTTTGACTTTTTGACTTTCGCTTTGTTACGCATACGCCTTGTTGTGCGTTGCATGCGAGTGCTCAACAGCTTGCATGTCACAATGGCACAGCAAAAGTGAAAGGTTAAAGCAAAAAAACTATACATTACAAGTCATTCATTGTACGATTTGCAGTTACAATTACAGCGACAGTCACTTTTCTTAGTTCGAATGACAGCTATGATTAAATACAAACGTTTACGCATTTTGTTGGCCTAGTTTTTGTAACCTAGTTTCAAAGCGGAGCGTTATTACTTGCAAGTATAAATGTCTTAAATAGTGCAGTTTATTAAAGCTTATACTATTTTTAGCTGCTTAGCTGTTGCATTTTTAAAAAGCAAAATAATTTTAATGCACAACACAGAGCTACAATGCTTGACTTAATAGGACTTTTGTTCTTAAATATTTTAACATACATAAGATTAAAGTATGTATTTTTGAAATGTTTTTTATAAGCCCTGATTAACATTTACATCACAACGATTAGAAAGATGAGTCAATTCCACGACTTGAGCAATGTTTGCAAACAGTTCGTAAAAACAACATAATTGGATTTGGTTCAAACAACTAACAGTAATTGTTTTCGTGACATGGTTAGGTTAGGTTAGGTTAGAGCGGTTACCAAGGAGGGATACCCCCCTTAGCGCACTTAGGCCGCATTCGGCCCATTGTGATACCGCGAAAGGCACTGAGACCCCTCTATTACTCCTGGTATGAATCCGCCTCGAGAGTCCATCCTGCGACTTGGATGAACCTAGCTACATCTTTGGGTCTTTTACTCGCGAGCTCCGATAGGTTTTCGAAGAAAAGTCACCAAGAATTCTTCGCCTAGTTTTACATAGGGCTGGGCATGTGCCAAGAAGGTGAAGAACGGTTTCTTCTTCCTCCTCATCCCGACAACTTCTGCAGAAGTCATTATGTGGGACCAGTAGTCTGGCCGCGTGTGCCCCCACAAGCCAATGTCCAGTCATCACTCTGGTGACAATTGAGCACTTTTTCGGCTTAGAAGGCAGAGCTCACTTGATCTTTTCCGGCATCTAGTAGGCCAGGTTTGGTGAGCAGTACGTGAGTTGTGATTGGAGACCTGCCATACTCTATTGGCTTCTGTCTCGAAGAAATCTCTTAATTTGAGTTTACAGGATGCCATAGGTATACCAATGCTCTCTTTATCTGGAAGGAGTTCCATGGTAGTCCCTAATCTGGCCAGTTGATCCGCGATGCAGTTGCCTTCTATATCCCTATGTCCTGGGACCCATATTAGGCTTATATTAAACTGCTTTGCCATCTCGCATAGAGATTTGCGGCAGTTATGAACAGCCTTAGAGTTCGATGTGTTCGACTCCAGCGATCTAATTGCTGCCTGGCTGTCTGTGAAGATGTAGATTTCACCAGCATTGCACATATGTGGAATGTAATTTAGCGACTCCTGAATTGCTATCACTTCAGCCTGGAAGACGCTGCAGTGATCAGGAGTCTGAAAGCCTTGCGTAGGTCAAAACTGGCGCAGAAGATGCCGCCTCCTACTTTGCTGTCCAACTTAGAGCCGTCTGTGAAGATTTCTACGGCTTCCGCGGGTCTTGCGGGCAAGCCTTCTTCCCAGTTCTCTTGTTGGGATAAAGGTATTAAAGGGGTGTCTAGTACACCTGTGAGATCTGATAGTCTGTATTGTCTGGTATGAGTGGATTATCTTCCAAGATTTTTGCATGTCCAAAACCCTGACCTGTCCACTGTTTGGCTTCCCTCATCCGAAGCGCTGACATATTTGCTATTTTCCGGCCCATGACATGGTTATTTGCATACAAAAAATAAGCTCAGTGAAGTTTGACATTTACATGATTTGTATTTCGAAATAGGATCTTCGTTTAAGAGAAGCAACAGTCCAGTAAAACATAAAATCACGTTTACAATTGCAATTAGTTAGGTAACAAAGAGATGTTGGAGTATGGGTAGACCATCACTCTGTACTCCAAATGAAAGTCACAGTCACAGTTTCCATATTTGTACTTCATTCATCCATTTCATACACTTCATCAGCGCCAGTTTTCATCTTCCAGGCTTGCCTGCGTGGAGTGTGTGTGTGTGTGTGTGTGTGCATGTTTGTGACTAAGTAAGTGTTCAAAATTTGAGAGTAAGAGGGAAAGTGTAGTCGAGCGTTGCCAGTTGATTATACACATGAGCTTAGCTGGCAGTCCTTTTGCAGACATTAACCCCAACCATACTGCTTACAGAAGCAACTGGCATTCGCACACGCAGCGTTGCTGTGCAAAATGTTTATGCTATTTATTTAAATTCCCATTGTGTTGCGTATTACACAAACAAACAAGAATACGCGCGCACACACACACACACACACTCATGCAAATAATATATAAGATGATGTTCGCTTGTGATTTTCAAGTCAAGTTTTACACCGAGTTGGTGGATAAAATGTGCACAGAAAGGAAAAACCACACGGCATTCGTGGAAGGGCAAACTACTTATGAGCGAACTCCAACAACCCTCACCCCTTATGTAATAAGCAATAACCGTTACTAAAGTGGGTTGAGGGGGGGGTGGGTGTGCGCATTGCGGTTTTCGTTGAGGCGCGTAACGGGAAATGGCACAAGTTTATTTAATAACTGAAAAAGCGAAAATGCATGCGATACGCGTACGCGTCGTATGCGTAATGTTTTCTAGAGTTGAGCCAGTTTGCTATGCCCTCCAAAAATTTCCAGGCCGTGTCAACACTAAATGTTAGACAAGTCGCAGGCGAACGATAAAAACAACAACAACAACAGTTGGCGCCACACAGTTGGAAAAACTTTGTGCGGTTTGGGCATTCAAAAATATATTTCAAGTATAAATTTAGTGCGTTTGTTGTGCCCCTTTCCCACCCTCACCAACCACTTTTGAGAGCATCCTTTTCAGCTGTTTATGTAGCGCAAACACACACACACACCCATACGCGCACACATACGAACAGACCGCACATGAGTTTATTTTTTCATACATGAACAAGAAGAAGGCAAAAATGTTGTTGTCGTTGCTGTTGTTTAACCAAAAAAGCAAAAGCAAAGCAGCTTAACTTATGTCAACCCGATAGCATCTTGGCCCATAAATGTCTATGGCCAACAGTCAGCATCACCCTCGCACTCCGCCTACAATCATCCCCCCATTTATTTTGCCAGTCTATTACCGAAACCAGAAGAAATCGTTGAGACGTTGCGAAATCAGTGAAAAGCTTTTCACAAAACTTTTTGTCAAACATTTGTGTGGCACTTGTAAATTTGTTGTGATTTCTTGATAGCTCCTTATGTGCGTGTGTGCAACCCCAACTCCAACCCCAACTCTGTGTCTGTTCACATCGTAGGCAGGCAGCAGACTTTTATGAATTCTCATGTGCTTTCAGGCGTTCGTTCTCGTTGAATGTGTGAAAAAATGTGTAAGTCAGACAATTCCTTAAATTCTGTCTGTTTGCTCACAAAAGAATTCTGTTTCATGCTTGAATTATCTTATTATTAAGAATTTCAAATACACTTTTCACGCTGATTTATTAAAAGTCGATCAATGAAAAAAAAAATAAACAAAATTAGCTCAAGCTGAAGCAATATCTTTTGTGCCAACAAAACATAAAAGTTGTGAAAAATTTGAGTTTTCATCTAGAGTTGGATGCGTCTCAAATGCTAAAAGAAAAGCAAAAAGGACTTATGTATTTAAAAGATTTAATACATTCGACATTTATTGACTTTATTTGAATTATTATTAAATACTTCTTCTTCTTTTTAAAGTTTCACATTCCAAAACGTTTTTAAGCACAAAAGAAATTTATTTTAGTGAATTTAGAATTTCTGAGATAATTTAACAACATAAAAATTTAATATAACAATCTTCAAAAATGCTCGTGTTCGTTCTAGTGTCGTCTTTTTCAATAATCCGATACGCAACCATTTCAACTATTTCGCAAATTATACAAAAAAGAAAGTTTCTGATTAAGTGCTGCGGTGCGAAAACGAAAACGCAAATTCTTATCGCAAAGCGACCAGTACGGTACGGTCAATGCTTCTTTTTCTTCGTCCTGTTCATCTGTTAGGAACTGTGACTGCAGCTGCCGTAAAAACAAAATCAATTTTCCGTGATAGTAAAACGAGCCACCAAGCAGCAGCAACAGCAGCAGCACCCACAGCAGGCGGTCAGTTTGACAATTTTTGTTAGCAGCGCAAGAAATAGAAAGAGAGAAAGGGTGAAAAAAAAAACCCGAAATGAAAACACAAGAAAATTGCTAGAAAAATTCTTCGTTGCCACTTTGGCACTCTATAAAAAGCAGCAAGCAGCCAAGCGAAATTGTTCAACAAACTGCTAGGGTGGGTGGTTGTATGGGTGGTTGCATGCCACGCCCAACTATTGGAAGTGCACTTCATCATCATTTTCGCTGGAAACCATCAAAATGAAATGTCAAACTAAATGGCAACAATTTTGATTGAATTTTTTGCTGTTGTTGTTTTTGTATTTGTTGCTTGCTGCGCGGGGTCAAAAATATTGTGCTTTGCGGTTGCAGCTTGCAGCAGATTGAGATTGTGGAGAAAATGCTGCGGTTGCACAGCAGCGGCTATTTGTGCTGGACCGGAAAGTTTTGTGGCGTGCAGGCAAATAGCTACACGTTCTGCGTTCACTTATCTTGTGCACTCAGGAAAAAATAAATATTGATCCCCAATGTAATAAACAAAAAATTTCATTAAAGTGATTACAAGCCAGACGAGGCTTTAAAAAATTTTATCAAAGTTAAAAATAACAATTTTCTAGCGTAACTTCTTTAAATGTTTTAAAAATAGACAAGAATAAAACCTTTTATACA
Source organism: Scaptomyza pallida (assembly GCA_018152965.1). Classification (NCBI taxonomy): domain Eukaryota; kingdom Metazoa; phylum Arthropoda; class Insecta; order Diptera; family Drosophilidae; genus Scaptomyza; species Scaptomyza pallida. Next base: position 7,178,596 of record JAECXP010000002.1, read on the forward strand.
AATTTATCTTTGTGTTAAAAAATAAAAACTTTCGTTTTAAGAAAGCCGCAAAGTTTTGTATTTCTATAAGACACGCTTTGAAAAGTCTACTCTCTATTGCAGTAGCCATAAAAATACCAGTTTTTAAATTCTTAGGGATGCTTTGCTTTTTTCTTAGAGTGTGATGATGATGCTGGAAGTAGCTGTCATAAGTGTTGGTTGTCCCTCGGTGGCTACTTAGCTATTTAAAGCCCAAAACGTGCCAAGCAAAAAAATGTAGAAGGAAAAGAAAGAATGGAAAACCGCATGATAAAATGCCAACAATAAAGTGCAATTCATTCTTTAAAACGGAGTCCACGTCCGCGGTGACGGTGAAGACAAAACTGAAGTTCTTCACCGGAATCACAGTCATGTGCATTTTTACTGTGCATGTATGAGTATGTGTGTGTGTGGGTTGGTATGCCATTTTATGACAATGCCAATCTAAGCGAAAGCGAGAAAGACGTTGACATATTTTTCTTGCAGCAAAACGTGCAGTTGCTGACAAAATGCGCCCGTTACGGCAATCCAATGATGAAAACGGCTCTGCAAGGAGCAGCATGTGGTTGTGGGGTATGAGTAGGGGTAGGCAGCTAAGCCCAAGAGCTAAAACTGGTAGCATGTGAGTGTGAGTGAGGAGTGGGTCTGACATCAATCTGGCTGGCGCTGTCGCTGCTGCTGCTGGTGGTACACTCGGAGCCGAGAACACAAATACTACATTAACCCAAATGAAAAGCCGTGCCAAGAGCCTCCCAAGTAAATGCCCAGGAGAGTAAGAGAGAAAGCGAAAGTCATGAGTGTGTGGCATTTGCAACCACATCGTGACGAGATGAATTGATGCAGCACGGGACTCGAATGCAAGCTGCCAGTTACGAATCAGGCTTAAATCAAGGCCCTAATGCTGTGCTTAAAATCCAAATCTAAATTTTACATCAAAGCGAAAATATATATTTTTAGATTTTACATTGATAGCTCGTCTAGCTAAGGCAATATTGTTGTTACCAATTTCAAATTGAAAACTTGGCAAAAAGGAAATCACTTTCAGAAGTAAATACATACATCGAAAAAATAAAAAAAAATTTAATACAGCAGACATTTTATGATAAAAATAATACGAGCAGGGATAAAAAGTATCTTTTATACATTTGCAGGTTTGATATTTTTGAGAGTATTGAATTTAATCCGAAAAAGGTGCACTTCAAGCTTAAAATTTCAGCCTACGGAATATAAAACTGAAGAGAAAAACACAAAATACTTTTTTCATTAAAAAAAAAAACCAATTAAATACAGTATGGCTTTTATTACCAACATATCAAATTTGTGAAAAGTCTTAACCATTAATGTAAATTTAAATAGAAAAATCATACTTATTCAATTATACACTGTACCCGTTTAGTATGCTGCTTACCAAAACAATCTTCGTTGATTGTTTTTTTGCGTGTTACTTCTAGTTTTCTAAACGATAAGTTCTTTAAGTTAATTTGACACATATTGCTTTAGCCCCAATTACTTCTCGCAAAAATCGTTTAAGCTGTCGTCATGAAGAATTGGCGGAGAAGTGGGTGAAGGCTGCTTTGAACTTGAACCCGTTACATTTTTGTCCCATTTTTGCTGCCTACTTTTGTGGTCTGCCTTTTGATTTGCATTCGAGTTTTAAATAATTGCAAGTGGCGAGAGCATTGAAATAAGAGCGACAACAGCAGCTGCTGCTGGCAGTGGGTCGCTCGAGCGCTTTCTTATGCTGTGCTTTCTTGGAGTGCTGCCAAACGGATATGTTGTTGTCCCTTTGTCCCGATATGACAGATCCAACCAAATATGAAATGGCCAAACGCAAAAAGGCAATACCAGCGACGACAACAACAACAAAAACAACCAAACAACAGCAACCAAGAAACGAGCAAAGCAGAAAAAAAGGTCAAAAACACTTGGCAGTACATTATCTGGGCCACTGGGCTGACCAACTCAGCCACTGACGGAGGAGACGGATGGGGAAACGAACGGATGGACGGATGAACGGATGGAGAAGGTTGGACGAATTGCCGCTTGGTCTGACATTTTCGTTATTATTCTTATTCGTGCATGATGTCAGTTGATGTTATTGCCCAGATGCACTAGGAAAAAAGTCAATCAACTTAGAAAATCAAAATATTTCTTAAAATCAGAAATGTTTGTAACATTCTAAGCACGAGTTGTACCCTTTGGTTTTCATAGTTTGATTTTTGTTTAGTGTAGTTGTAGCTGCTGTTATTGTTGGCTCAATTTCCTAGCCATTTCCGGCTTTTCTCTGAAATTACGTAAAACATAGAAAAAGAGAAGTTACAGCAACAGCAACAACTGAGTGCCAAAACAGACCAAAGAATACATAAACACCCAAACATACACACACATAGAGAGAGATAGAGGGGGAGAGAGTGAGGTAGATGAAAACTGAGACCTTGCGGGTCATTCCACTTGATTTCCGAAAAGGATACTGCCCAAGCACAAACACACACACACAAGCATACAGAGAGAGAGACAAAAAAACTGGCCACTCAAATCGAAGACATACTTGGTGGATGAGGAATTGCGGGTGAAAAAGACGACCGCAAGTACTACAAAAGAAATGAGCTCGGGGCGGAGCACAGTTGGCTTTGGCATCTCTGTCTCTCAGCTGCTGCTCAGTCAATGGTCCATAAATCGGTTGTCAACTATTCAAATGCAGACAATTGATTACAGCGATAAAGCTGAAGAGCCTTTTTAGCCTGCCTTCCCTATCTCTCTCTCCCTCCGTTTGTAAGTGAACGAATGCTTGATAACTGTGGCGTAGGGGGTAGCAATTGCCAGGAGTTTGCCTACGAAGCCCCCCACTCGATAGCACTTGACTTTAATGAGAGCGCAGCTGCGTCACGCAAAAGACAAACACACCCAAAACACATTGAGGTAGTAGATGATAAAGTCCAATTGTAAGTTGTCCACTTTATTATATGCCCTCTCGGTGGTTATTTGTAGTTTGTATCAAGTAATGTATGGAAAACATAAGAGCTTTGTCTATATACATCTCTATAAATAAAACAGTTGACTAAGACTGAATGATTGACGATCTGAATCACAGACAAAGTGTGACTGATGTGTAATGGGTGACTAGCTGAAAAACTAAATGCTGGGGAAATGAAAAAAATTCAATGAAACGGCGCTTGGAGATCCTATGCATATTTCAGGCTTAAGTTAATAAGTGAAAAGATTGTTTAAAAGAAGTAAGAAAAGTGATTGTTATACCTTCTTCCAAGTATATGTATTTGTACGCAAGAGTATTCGAACTTCGTCAGCATAATGCTAGCAAATATTTTTCTCGTTTTCTTTTCTTTGTTTATGTGCTACACAATCAATGAATATTCAAAGTGGTTGGCTGCCTTTCTTTTGCCTTTACCCAAGCCCAATCCCAAAATATATATTAAACTTAGCGAGTCAATAGCCTGTAAGTCCATTAAAGCACCAGCTCTGAATTAGGTTACACTTGCTCTTACACACACACACCAACACCCACACCCTCGCACACATAAAACTTATATAATTGCAGACCAGTGCAAAGACTGCAAAGTCAACACAAGTTTGTGCCTCAAGTGTCTATCGATTCGTCTTCACATGTTGACGAGTGAGAGTTAAGCGGCCGTCTGGGCTAGTGGGGATGGGTGATATCGAGAGGCAAGCATTGTATGGAAAGCGCTTAGCTTTGTGAATGCGCGCTCAATGTGTGTGTGTCTGAGGTGCTTCATGTTGATGCCCGTTGGTAAAAATATTTATGCACAGATCAATAAATAAATACACTGAAAAGAAACGGAGCGAGGGAGTATCGAGTATTCTTATATCTATCTTTATTGTGCACTAAAGCTGAACGGTAGTTTTAAATAAGAAATGAATACAACGCCTCTTTGTGCAGCATTGAGTTTAGTTTTTAATGTGCGTACAATCCGCGTATATATATATATGGGTGTGTGTGTGTGTGTATTGGTGAATATATTTGCTAAGCTGCGGCAGTTGTGGGTGGCGCTTAAAGTGTGCCCGGTTTCCTGCTCTAAGCCCCAAGCATTTAACACTTTGTATTTACTGAGCTCCCTGGAGAAGTAGCGTTCAGTAACAGCAGCAGCAGCAGTAACTGAAATAGAAGCAACAACAACAGAAAGGCTTAAACACATTTACCATTTACAAGGCTATAAGCTATGAGCAAGGAGTAAAGTAATGCAAGCATTAAATGGAGTTGGGAGCAATGTCTTCGCTTCGACTTACGCCAATAACGTTGAAGACAATGCGATTGAAAGGAGTGCGTGCGGGGCTAGCTTGGCCAAGCCAAGACAGGGGGGATTCGACATATCGTTGATTGGGCTGCCACAAAGCGCAGTCTCTTTGGCATTAGCAAGTGTGGCCACGTAGACAGACATTGGGCCAACTGTCTAAGAAGGGCTGCCAGTTGATGCCCAGCTTTATATGCAACATGCGGCATCCACACACACACACATATACATAGGCAACACAAATTGTTATGGGCAACTGTGAAGACTGTCTGTCTTGCTGTTCATGTTCTATAAGTGCGTGTGTGTATTTCTTTTATCTAAGCTTTTCTTGTTACGTATCGTTCTGCATCTTGCAAATGTTTCGACTGCAACAATGAATACGTAAGCTAGCGGGGGAAAAATATTTACACAAAGAAAAAGTTTCCTTTAAAGTTTCAAGTTTACAAAGTAGTTTTAATTTTAAATGGTATGTGGCATTATTTTTTTCAAATTAAGTCTTTAACAAACCACTGTTGATGAAAATAATTTGTTTTTATGTACAACACATCGCATTTGTATTTTTAAGAGCATTTTATATAAGGTGTTAAACGTTTCTTTTTTGACTTATGTCAACAAAGCTTAAGCCAACTAACAGGAGCTTTGGTACTGTCAGAAAGATATTATTTCTGTCATCGTTATTTTCGCTTAAGCTGCACTTTTTATTCATGTTAATTTATCAATTAAAGCAGACTTGCGTTCGCACACCTCCTACAAAAAGTTGGTATTCAATTTGCAGTAGACCATTTTTTATCGCGTACATTTTTTAACATCCTGTATTGGTTCCAATTTAATTAAATGTTTATGCTTGTTACATAAAAACTCCAAGCTGACATTCAATTTACACCATCCAATTTTTTTGGCACTGTGTATCCAACTCGTAACTGACATGACATCAACAGTCAAAAGCATAAAAAAAGTGTTGCTTAATGCAATGCAAGGACATCGTTGTAGGCGTGGCGTGACAGAACTAATTGGCAACAAAAAATGAAGAACAAGTTTTGTGCCAACTGTCAATTGTCAAATGGCAGCAGTTCGTAGCCGACTTGAAAATCCGTTTGAACTTTTACAAAACATAATTCGCTTAAGCTTTCTCCCTCTTCCTTCGACCCCTACTACATTATCACTACAGTCAAAGTTCAACTGGCAATATGGCTGGCTGGTAGACGGGAGCCTCGTCCGGTCATGCAGTTTATAGCCTTAGCCAATAATTTAAGAAGTTCACGCTACACAAAGTTCAAGTGAAGTATGCCTGCCCTGCCCTGAATGATGGCAAACGGAAATTTACTGCAAGCACGAACAACACACACACACGAACAACAAAAGGGGTAAACACACACATACGTATACTTGGCCCAGACTATGTGTGTGTAAAGTTTCTAAAGAAAAGTGGAGGCTTGAGCAAAATATGCACATTTCCACACTTAATAACAAAATATGTTAAACAAAATCATTTGATGTTTGGCGTAAATTTGCTTTTCCTCCCCCCCAACAGCAACAACTGACTCAATGTGTATGTGTGTGTGTGTGTGGTTGCCAGGAGGCACGTAAATAAGCACATGTTTACATGCAAATTACATAAAGCAAACGGCAGCAACAACATCAACAATGGCAACGGCAAACAAAACGCAAATTACATGCTGCATACTTTTAGGCTCAGGCAACGTACCGTATCAAGTTGCAAAAGCATCGAAAAAAAGCGGCCTGAATAAACAGTTATCATTAGAATGGCGAATACAAAATACACTTTGCAGGCATCTGAAATTTGGTGAAAAGAAAGGAAACAAGCGGAGATGTAGAATTATTTTTTTCAGCTTAAATCAATATTAAATCCAAAATGATTGGAAAATTGTTTTTCATTATTTAAGGGTTTAATTATTTGATAAAAATTTTTTAATGAAAAGATAAAGTTTCGTTTATATATTTTATTTTTTCTAATAAGATTCCATTATCAATATTTTTATATTGAAATTTTTAAGCAATATTTTATTTAATGCTGTTACACCTTACATCACAAAATCCAAAATACCCCCAAACGGCAAGTGTATTCAACTCCAAAAAAAGAAGGGAAAAAAGTTGAGGAAATTATATGGGGGATTTTTCTTACATTTATTTCCGCAGAAAAACGGGATGGCGCCGCCACAGTGCAGCGTCCAGACAATGTACCGCCGCCACCGCAACGTCTGTTATGCTGTCCCTTGTCTACCTCACCCGCCCTTCAATCTCCGCGCATACGCCCCAACTCACTTTGCAAACATTTAAAGTTGGTTTTTTATATGCGTTTTGTTTTGCCACGCCTCGGCGCAACATCAGCAGCAGCAACATCAGCGACGCAACAGAGACATGTAAACAAACTCATTTAACTGATTTTCATGAAAGAAAATGTGGCTCCTGGGCAAAAGGCTTGCTGATGGCTGCCGGCCGTGTAGCCGGAGTATGCCAAATTATCATCATGTCGACGTTGACTGCGTTTTTTTCTTTTCTCTCCTCTTTCATTTCTTTCTTCCTGTTTTTTTCTTTGGCTGTTGCGGCCAACTCTTTTCAGCCGCAAACGGCAACTGCAAAACAAAATGGCGCACATCCTGGGGCAAGATTTACATGTCACTCGACAAACTTTGAGCCTGAACTGACCTCTCAGCTTTCAGCTCCATGAGCAACTCGACTGCCCTTCCTCTTTCCATCCGTTGTCAAGGGTCTGTCTCAAGTTTGTGCACACAATCTTTGCATAATTTCTCGCTTCCAGATTCAGACCCAAGCCTCTTCTTATCCCTGCTTCCCTTTCGGCAAGTGCTAGAGCGGCGTTACAGCAAATGTCAGCACAAAAAACAAACAACTAGCAACAACTTCTTTTTACCATGATGCGTGTAAAAACCCCACCCAAAAAAAAAAAAAACAACTCTTCGCTTAAGGTTTGCCGAGCTAACAAATTGCCACAAGCTTAATGATGACTATCTGAAATGAGTAAAGGCGCTTTTTGGCACTTCAGGCGGGGGTGGATGCCGAATTAGCACACGCATTAGGCTTATATAATCGAGTATGAAAATGACGAACTTATGTGTGTTTAATCAGTTGTTGGGGGCCACCACACACCACACTGCATATCAAGTGGATAAGTTATACTTGAGTGGATTCCTAGTTGACCTTGTCAAGAGTGCTAAATTGACAAAGAGCATATCACAACATTTGGTTTCTAAGTGCCTCTTTTGACACATCATACTAAAAGCTGTCAGAGATGTAAACTTCAGCAAGAACTATCTACAATATCCTTAAAAACTCATTAACAGCAAACTTTGAACTATTGGGTAAAAATTATTAATCATCAAATGCATTATTCGATAGGCTCGAAACATAATGATGAACTTAGTATGAACATATATTATGTAATCAACAGTGCAAGGGCTTAAAAATTATATTTATAACTCCTTGAATAAGATCATGTTCATGAACTCAAAATATTTGTTTCTTCAAATTGTTCAAAACTTCGTTAATTTTCTACATCAATTAATGTACTCTTATGAAGAAAAGTACTTCGTTAAGCCCAAGCGTTAAGAATTTACCATTCGTTATCTAATGTAAACTAATATTCATAGTCAAAATACATGTTCTCCGCAATAAATCTATCACAAAATCATTTTATAATAAATAAAATTCGTTCTACATACGTAAAACCGCATACAGAACTGACAGCATATTAAATTTGTAAGCTAGAAAAAAAGAATTTAAGAAATAAATAAGAGAAAATATATATAAAAAAAAAACGTAACCAAGGCCAGATCCCAAAAGTTATCTGCACCATTTCCGGCGTTGCCTCGAAAAATATATATTATATTATTGTGGAAATGCGAGAAGTTCTCCACGCGCTTACTCCATCCCAATATCAATTCCATTGGCATATCAATTCTATGCGGCATATCAGACTTCAAGGTTGTCAAAAGTTTGCTTTGAAATTAGAACAACAGCAAAACAACTCAAAAACTTTGCCCAGCTACTGCCGGCATGGGGGTAAGAGGCGGGGGCATAGGGGCACCATTCAACAGCGAAATGGCGTGCAAGTGTGCAAAATTTTGAAAAGGATAATTGAGACATGTAAACAATATCCCTAAGTGCAAAGGCACAAGAAAAGTATTGCGCACATCAAAGGTCGTCTTTTACAGTAGTCCCCTTGCCCCATCCCCTTGAACTCAGAGTTTGAGTTACGCCCAACTGGAAAGCAATTAACACGACACGAGCATAAGCAGAGGACAGGTAGGCAAAACATTAAAATATTAAATACCTACTCAACAAAAAAGTAAAAAAGGGGTTGTTGCAACAACACAGCGCCAAGGGTGGTGCCACAAAAGTGCCTTGTGCACACACACACCCATCCAAACACACGTATGCACGCACGACAAAGCAGAATAATAAATTTCAATTCAAAAGACGACTCATCGTCTCAGCCTTTCGCTCGTCGACTTCCATGTTGATAAGATGCTGCCACACAGCACTCAGTGGCGCCGCCATGCATGCAGATGCCGCTCTCATAAAGTTCAACACGAGGCCAGCTAAAAAATCTGTGTGTCTGAGGTGACGCCAACACACACAAAAATATATGTTTAAAATAAAAGCATAAAAGTGTTGAGGTTGAATATATTAAACTAGAAAATACCCTGCTTCCAAATCGTTATACTATAGTTAAAATAGTTTAATTAAGCTATAAATCATTTTTATCGTAGTACAGCTCCGGTTGACAATCTGAGCCATACGAACTATCAATAATATCTTGTACTTTTAGCAGGTTTTAAAAGTACTCAAAAGTGTCACACATGTGTGTGTGTTATAAGTTAAGATATATGCCAATGTTGTTGTTTCTTTAACCGAAAGTCTCTCAACTTAACTCGCAGAAAATGTCTCCTTCTTTTTTGCCGATTTTTGCGACTTCATAATTCCCTGTTTGGCCATTTTTAATGGGAAAGGCGTGTATGAAAAGCAAAAAGGCTTTATGCGAATGCACACACAAAAAGCCCAACGAGCAAAAGACTTGCATAAGTTGCTAAAGAGTGGAGAAGAGTGCACCGTAGCAGCACTGGCTGCTAAAAGGAAATGCGCAACGCAGCCCAAAGGTGTCAAGCGGAAAATAAAGCATAATAGCCGTCACTGTTTTGCACTTTAGCTGCAGCTGCTGCAAAACTCATAGCCTGCAACGGCAAACAGAAACAGAAGCAGCAGCAGCAACGGGAATGTGAACAACGGCTGCAGTGGCAAAGTGGAAAAATGGGAAAAGCCTAGACAGGCATCAGTCAGTCGGTTGGTCGGTCTCTCTGTTGCTGTTGCGACCTTCGGCTGTGCGTAGACTGAGGCAGCAAACAGAGTGACGCATTTCCCCGGCCACCATTTTCGAAACACAAACATACACACACATGCATACTTAGCTGGATGCAGTGCATTGTGGTTGGGGCAAAGCCCAACACAGCTCTCTGCAGGTTGGCCAAAAGATGATGGTAAAAAAGTTGATGTATCAAACGAGAAAGTTCATAATCAAAGCTTCAAAGCAAAGCTGACTTATAAATTATGAAAATTGCGCAAAAACGACAGGAGAGAGAGAGAGAGAGAGAGAGAGAGAGCGACTTCAAAGTACATTTGAAATTAGGCGAGGCTCAAACTCATACTCATACATACATACATAATGTAGCATTTATAATTATTAAGTGATGTTAATGTCATCATTATTATATTTATGCCAGAATAATGTATCCTTTATTTTTAAATTATTTGCTTTAATTTTTTTCCAATTTCAAACTAACGGCTATGCTGCATAAGCTTAACAAATCTAAATGTGAATCGCAAATGTCGCAAATATCTCAAATAATTGAAATATCTACAAAAATATTTCACGTTACTTAAATTGTTTAGTAATATTGTGTTCTATTTTATTTTTTTGCAGGCACTTGGCATTATTCGAAATAATGTAAACATGCACAAGGCGAGGCCGTATAGCAGCAAGTGGAGCTACAAATCGAAGCTGTGCATGTGCAACATCTTGTGGCTGCCACGTCCATGAGCCATGTCCAAATGCACAACGATGCGACGCGGACAAACTCCAACAGCCAGAGCAACTACCAACTGATTTGAAGAAATGAACATGACATGCAACAACAATTACAATAATAACAAGAACAAAAACAAAACAAAAAGCAACAACAACAGCAGCAACAATAACAATACCCAGCAATAACGACAAAAGTAATTTGAATTTGTGCGAGCAACAGAAAACAAAAACAAAGCAAATTGACATAGCGCAAGAGCAAGAGACGGAGATAGAGAGATACAGACAGAAAGAGAGATAGAGATAGAACTCAATGCAAATTGTGTACATAATTTGCTAGTGTGAGTGTTTGTTGTTGTTGTTATTATTTGGGTACGGGGGTGTCCGTGTAAATAAATGCTATATAAAACAGGGCAAAAGAAACAGAAACAGAGAGAAAATAAGAGAGAGAAGAGCAAGAACAGCATCAGCAAAAGAACAAACAAGACAAAAACGGCAAAAAGTGCAGTTAAGCGTGGAAATTGCATTAAATAGAAAAAAAAATAATAAGAACGAAAGAGAAAAAAAATACATATAAAAGAGAGGGATGAAGAAACGTTGTAGCTAACGAGCGCTAAAAAGCAACAACGAAAAAGGGTAAAAAAAATCGCAACAGCAGAAAGTGAGTAAAAAGTTTTGATTGAAAATTTTCATTGTGCTTTCATTTGGCTGCGCTGCAGTTGCAAACACAAATACAAATACCAAACACATATACATACACACATACATTCAACACAACAATTGCAACAAGAATTGCGCCGCGACGCCAATTTGTTTGCCACCAACGCCCGATGCGGTGACTGTGTAAATTTCTGATTAAAAACGCCAACACAAAAAACAGAAACAAATAAATAAATAAACAAAAAAAAACATAACAATCAAAGAAAAATTGCGCGAAAAGTGAAAATTGCGGCAGGACAAGCGAATATAAATTACAATAATAAAAACAAAACAAATACAAATAATAAAAGGACTGCAACAACACAATAATATATCACTTTCAATGCAAATCTTAACGTATTCACAATTTGATTTCATAACTTGCAGCTCGTTGTGAAAAACGTCACAGGCTGAAAGTCATACAGAAAACAAAAAAAAAGGAACAATCCAATCAAAATATAAAAATAATAAAAGAGAAACAAAACTTTTGAAAGCTGTTGTTGATTGATTAAATTGTTAATTTTTAATTTGTATTGAAAGTTGCCAAGTGCAAAAGTGATTTATATATATATTTTTTATTACATTTAGATAACGCCCGCAACAAGCAGTAAACAAAATAAAACGGAAAAACAAAAAACCTGTAAGGCCCCCAAAGTGAGCTGTAAGTAACCGGAAATAGTGTTCGACCAACGGTAAACTGTGTCTGTGTGTATGTGCCACACAATAAAAGTCAAGTGCGTGCCACTTAACAAACCACTCGACAGATAGAAAAACGAAAAAACCAAAGAACAGAGTGAGTCGCTTTGTGTCATTGACAAAGTAACGCATCGCGAGATAAGAGCCAACCAGAAGCAGACAACGACAACAACATAACATAAATGACATACAAAATGAGCATCACCACCAACGTTCACAGGAGCAGCAGCAGCGGAAGAAGGAGAAGGAGCAGCAGCAGCACCATCAGCAGCAACAGCACCGGGAGCATCAAAGAGCTGATAGCACAACTATTGCTTCTTATCAGCATCACATCCAGCTTGCCGGGTAAGTGCCAACCAAATGAAATGATGTTGCCCCTCACTACCTAACAATGTTTCCTGGTTGAATACACTGTTTTTGATGGAGTTTAGAGTATATTCAATCGAGTAATTGACCTCGGAATCAATGTTAAAGTACATTTTATTTTGAAATATTTTGGAAAAAAATTTGAGCTGAACATATGTCAACCGCTTTGAGAAATTTTTATAATTCAAATATGTACAAAGTATTTTTCACAAAAACAAACATAAATTTTTAAAATATTTTCTCTTATGCAAGTAAATTATGCCAACAAGGCATTTTGCAGTTGTCGCTTGTAATATTTGTGCCCGTCTGACTAATCGTCGCCCAAAATTAATGCAAATATTTAACGTCCTTTTTTTTATGGATTTGTTGTTGTCATGCTTGTAGCTTGTAACTGGTAGCTGGTAGGTAGACAGAGTTGCCTTCCAACGCTTTAAGCATTTACGTTGCCTACATTTAGGCGATGTCATCATTGACAACGTCTGTCGTCATAAAGTTGACAGTCAGCCATGCAGGCGGCAGGCATTTATTGAGGCTGGCAGCCAGGCAGGAAGCTCAGCTCATCTCAGCTCAGCTTGGCACGGCTCGGCTCGGCTGGGTTCGGTCCTCTACTTGACATGACTTATAAATGGCTTTCGATTAAGTTGTCACATTAGCATTAATCTCAACACAGCTGTGTTTCCCCCGCGCGGCCAGACCATTGAAGTTCAATCAAGTTGTCTGTGTGTTGGCAGTGCGGGAAGCGTGTTAATGAGCCGTGAGCCCTTATGAGTTTGATTTCGATTATGACGTTGACGTTGACGACGACGACGAGTCGTTTTGACTGCCCGAATGCGAAGCATTTGCATGCTTGAGGTGCATTTTGTGTGTGGCTTGGATCAAAACTGGGTCAAGTCAAGTCAACTAGCTGCTGGCCCCGAGGCATGTGCGCTATTCTCTTCAGCATTTCACTCTGTAATTGGTTCGATAACCTAACGATGACCCACTTTAATGCATTACATAATTGAATATTAATTACCCAACCTGAAGGCATCAATTGAAGCCACAATGAATTTTTAATGCCTTGACAAAAGGCTTGTTAAACGTATGTGTGTGTTACAAATCTGCCCTTCAATTTAAAAGTCATCAACACTGCTTTGTTCAGATTGACAGGCGATTAATCTGCGGTTAACTTATCAGCTGTTTCTATGGATATGGATATAAGTGATATAGTTATGATTCTTTACACACAACACAAGCATAGGGTAATTTACTGTTTTGACTAAAAGCATTTCCAAGTGATGCCAAATTCGCTATTATTACGTATACGTAATGTGTTAGGCACACCTTTTTATTGACATTGACAAGCTTTATTTCTAGCAACATTTTTGTGCTTCAATGATTTGAAAACATTTTCGCATTTCCTGTCAAACGAAACAGAAATTCCAGTTCCCAATCCCCCTTTTTATTATTACTTTTTTATTATACTTTTTTGCTTGCGCAACAATAGCAAACAGTTAAATGAACGATTCGATTCGTTTCGTTTCGATGCGAAAAGAAATAAAAAAATAAAATAATAAGCCAAAATCAACAGCTGGGCGGGTGCTTTTGTGTCACTCGGTCGCACGGTTTTTGGGGTTTTGTTGTTTTTTTTGCTTCACTTGCGTTGTGTTTGCAATATTTTTGAGCTTGTTTAATTTACAACAAACAGACAACAACAAAAAAATGTTGACATTGTTTTCATTTGTCAGTGTGCGTGTGCTCGCATTCTGTTGTGCGTAATTCCCCATTTATGTTTCATGCCAAAGTATTTTTGATACATTTTTGTTGTTTCTTAATTTAAATGATATTTGTTGCGTCGCCATTTCAACATTGGTTGACATTTCTTGCATTCCATTAGTTTTCTGCCATGAAAATTATTGAAAATGATTTATCAATGGGCAATTGCTTTTCTAATAACAACACAGCTTATGGAATAATTTTAGCATTCGGCAAAGGCAAAATTGCATTGAATATTATATAAAATTTACAAAATTCCAACAGCTTATCGGCAGAGAGCACACAATTTTGTTGCAGTACACTGCGTAGTTAAATAAAAATTAAAAAACAACCCAAAATACGAGACTCACATTTAAGAATAGTGCAAACCGACTGTGTGGAACCATAAGAAAAAATCTTTACAAATCGTAGAGCCCATAAATAAAATATTCGATTTTTATTGTTAACGCGAACTTATTTTGGATGTCGGTGTGCGGAACGGGGGGTAACCAAGGAGTAAGTTTATTTCTCTGCTGCTGCGCTCCACTTGTCATTTTATAGCTGTGCCAAGAGAAAAAAGAATTGGGCTCAATAAAAATTTACGTTTCATAAAATTTATTATGTTTGCAACACAATGGTAATAACAACAATCGATGCTCCACGGGGGGAAGGCCAAAAAGTTAAGATCGTAGCGTGCTACTGGCAAAGCGGCAAAACTTACACTGCATACAGAATGACGTCGACGTCGACGACAACGACGAACGAACGAGAAAGCCCTTTCATACTCCTCCCAACGAAAATCAAAGACCAAAGAACAAGGAAATGAACAACTTTATATGCAGGATAATGGTCAAGCCATTATTAAGGCTCACATCCGTAAACGTGAGTGTATACATATATGTGAGAGAGAGGGAAAGAGAGAAAGTCTAAATAGTGAACGCATTTGTTTGGTCGAAAGGAATTTATGATGTGTGTGCGGCCCACAGCACTTAAAGATTTAAGTGTGAAACAGCTTTTGGGGTTTTTCGCTCAAGGCGCACTTTTAAAAGGACGAACCTTAAAAAGGTGAACAGTCTATGATAATTTGTAATGGCAGCTAGAAGTAAGAAATATAAAAGGTCAACTACTTAATTGATATAAATGCTAACATTTTTGATTTTGAAGACTTTAAGCTTAGATCTTAAATATATTTGGTCTCATTTGTTGTAACGTTTTTCGTAAACAATTGAAATAAATATTTAAAAAATTTTAAAATTTATTTGCCAAGCATTAGCATGTTGCACATGCATAAATCTCTGTACAAATAAATACTATTGAGCTCAAAAGATATGGGGTATAATAACTTTTCAAATGTTGAGATACAGTTAAAAGATAAAAGAAATTTTACTTCAGTTTATTTGGCTTAAATAAAAAATTCAAATAATATTATGCACAGACTTTTAAAAGTTTTTTAGTAACTTTTGAAGTAGTTGAAAATGCTTTACAGACTTAAGCTACTCCATGATTACAGCATATGTGACTTGTCGAGCTTTGAAGCTTAAACTTTCGCCACTTGCCTTTTCATGCCATCTAAAATGTGTGTGCGTGGGTGTGTGTGTGTACATATGTGTATTTAATTGCTGATGTTTGCATTGGCCAATGCTGAAATCGTTGGCATCTTTTTGTTTAGCTAACATGACATGGATTAAATCCTTTGCCAGATTTACGAGTAATCGAAGTTAAAAGTTTGCTATCGCAGTATTTGGGAACTGCAGCTGATAAAAGCTTTTGCCTAATGGCTGCCGACAGACAAACAGTCAAAAAGACAGAGAGAGCGAATGCAAGAGAAGGATAGACAAACAGACATACATAAATGGACGAATGGTTGGGCAAACTTGAGTATTAAAAGTCAAATTTATGTAAAACATTATGTAAACTGTGTGGGCGATATGCAAATACAAACTTTTGTCGGCAAGGGGGGCAGATAGTGTGTGCGGGGAAGAGGAGAGGACTTTCACTATTCAGCATGACTTTTCAATTTCAAATGTGTTTAATGGGCTTTTATGGCGTCGAAGGGTCGCTCGCATCGCCGCTTTGGCATTTATCAAGTGAGAACCATTCAAATAGCTCTGTCTGCAGTCCCCTAGCACCCCTGCAAATAAGAGCAGCAGACCCGCATGCATGCAAGTGTGTATGTGCAAGTATGTGTGTTTGTCCTGTTAATGAAAATTGAACTTTTTGTACCACACAAAAAAGAAAAATAAAACCAAGACTGAGCGAGAGTGCAGCACTTTGGGAATTGTTTGGCTGGGACTCTTTAATATTTGACCTGACACCGGCAGCAAGTTTTTTGGCCGGTGTAAAAAGTTTGTCCTGATTGGGCAGCAGGCAGCAAGGCAGCCTTTAGTTGCCAAGGGCAACTTTTAATTACACTAAAATAATTATAAACCAGTAGCTTAATCAATGCGTTGCGCGCCCAATCAATATTGCATCACACACACACATACACACAAACACTGGCAGCGAGTTGGCAAGCGTGTGCAACAATTAAGCGAAACTCTTGCAAAGAGTACACATAAAAATACAAAAAAAAAGTCACCAAAAATGGGTTGCTAGCAGCGCCGGCAAACTTTGCCGCGCTTAAAGTTCAGAGCAAAATATTTTAAAGGGTAGATTTTATTGTTATAAGTATTGAAAATCAATGCATTTCCTTTTTGTAGCTGGTATCTTTTTTGGCTACGATATTTTTGTGCACAGAATATGGTTCTATAAATTTTCACAATATCAATTTAAATTTTGATTTTTTTTAATTTTTGGCAATAATTAATCTTTTGCTAAGGTCTTAATGTAAAGGCAATGGTTGTTACAGTAAAGACATTCTAAAAGTCTCCATAAATATTTTTACTCTAAAATTTTTCTGCCTATTTGAAGATTAAACCATTCAAAGCACTAAATTTGAGTTAAAAAATCAAGGTTTCGCAACACTCTTGTTGTTGCCCCATGTGAAATATGAGAAATGAGACCAAATTTTGTCGCTGTAGAAAATGTTGGTAGCATCAAATAAAAAAGGGGAGCAAGGCAACTTCCCCTATTCGGCTCTGGGGTTTGGTTTTTTTCTGTGCACGTAATGAAAATGTTGCTCATATGTAAATACCAGATACGTGCATGTGTACGTGCTGTACGTGTGCTCTATATGTGTATGTATGTGTGTCAGTTTGTTTGTTTGTGGATCAACAGGGAGACATTGTATGTATATGTGTGTTTGGCGGCTGATTGCGTTGGGGCCTTACGCGCGCCGCGTTGTGTGGCATGCGCCTAATTAAATTAGAAATTAGAAAACGGAAATTTGAGCACGAAGTCTAAGAACATTGCAGAGGACTGAGATTTTGGGTGAATGGAGGGGCAATGGAGTAGATTTAACAAAGGGATCCAATTTACTGTTACATGTTCAACCTGCAGAAATACTAAAGTCAAGAGCTGATGCAGCAGGGAGGTCGAGTGTGTTGTATTACCCATTGATAGCAGAAAGCACAGAAACATAGTTTTTACTAACAAAATTATGTTAAATTTTTTTCTGCAAAAGATGTAGCTGCTTCAGGCACCATCCTACTCTGCCCCATTCTTAGTAAAAGCGCAAACAAAGTCGTGCAAATATGTGCACACATGCCCACAAACACAGCTTGTGCGTGTATGCATGCATGTGTGTGTGGATGTTGCAAGTACTTTTCTAATGCAAAACAAGCAAGCTAAACAAAAGCAGCTGCAATAGCCCCTACTAGCAGGGAGCAGGGAGTTGTTGTTGCTGCATTTGCTCTCCCTCTCTCTCTGCCTCAGAGTTCGCACAGATTAAGGATTTTTGCCAGTCAAGGCGAGTCGACTCGAGCTGAGTCGAGAGCTGAGTGGCCTTGTTGAAGGTTTGTGTCCTCTTTATAAAATATACCCTAATCACATTTAAAATGGGTATGATACATTCAATGACTCTAAAATATATCAATATTATAGATACATCTTTGTTTTTAAATAGTATTACTTTATATCAATAATTATGTGGAATATTTCAATCTAGTTAATGGGCATCTTTTAGTCAAGCTCTCACTTGGACTAAAACACTTTTACTTGTTTGTTCCATGCTGCTGGTGTTTCACTTTTCTCTCTCTCGATTTTTTTTTTGCAATTTTTTTGTTTGCCTCAAGCATTGGAGTGGACTGCGGGGTGTGTGGCGTGGCCTTGTTTGTGGTTTACTGAAAGTCTTTTGCTTGCAAACACATTCATTATGCATGCATTTTAAATTGTAAATTTCAGTGCTCGTCACAGCAAAAATCCCCAACTCCCGGATCTCTGTCTCTACGTTCATCCAGTCTCTGGCAGCTTCAACAACAGTGCAGATTTGCTGGCAGCTCTGGGCCATGGCTAAGACCTGCTGATGCGCCTGATGAGCTTTGAGCCATATTGTTTGAATTTTTATGGACCCAACTGATCCCCTACTGCTCACCTGTCCCCATTCACCTGGCCCTGCCCTGTAGGCTTTGAGCGGCTTTTCGTGTTATTATCCTTAGTGCTATAGGAGAAGGCTCTTGTGCATTTGAAATAGTTCGCTCTCCCTCCGCTGTGTCCCTCTCTGTGTGCAGGCATTTTCCAAATAATAAATTTAATTGTCTGGCAATTGTTCAGCTCCGGCAGCTTTTGTCCAACTCCCAAGACGAGTTGGAATTACACGACAGCTGGAGCTTGAGCTGCAATAAATCTTGACAGACCCCTAGAAAAGTGCACGGAGTAATTTATAGTCGGCGAATGTAATTCAAGACGCTGCCACTGCCAAAAAGTTTATTTTGTGCTGACCAAAATTAGTAACAACAACAAATCCAGATTTGTTGCGTCAATTTTGCGGATGCTTAAGTTTGGCCAACTGCAGAAACTTCAAGATGCTTAAGCGGCAAAGCAAATTGAATATCTACTTGCCACAATTTGTGTGTGTCATGACAACTGAGGCAAAACAAACAGACCGCACCGAGCCGTACCCGCTATTCAATCCGAGAACTTGCCAACTTCTTGTGTGTGGCATAGATCAAAAACGCTGAAAAAGGGTTTCTCAGAGTACTAAACTGTTGTCCTGTTGTCCGCTCCTCCCACTTTACTTCTTTACATCCTTTAGCGATGATCAAGATAATGGCTATTCAGGCAAATAGGCATAGACCTTCTACCAGGGCCATGTTGCTATTGTTGCCAAGTGCCAACAAAGTCAAGCAAACAACAGGAAAAAAAAACCTCCTCCATAGACATTTGTTTGGCTCACACACTCACAGATACACCCTTTTCTTCTTTTTTGCTCTCTCTTGCTCTGTCTATCTGTGGCAATCCGTTTTGGGTCAAAAACTTTTGAAATACCTAATCCTCATGCATGTGAGGAGGCAACATCTGAACAGCTTTAAGCGCACAGTTACGATAGTGATATGCTCGCTCCACCTCCTTCTAACTCGATGAGAGGTGCGGATAAAGTGTGGATGGCATAGTGGATTGCGGATGGGGGTGGAGTATATTCTTCTCTCTGTGCTCGAGCTTATGAATTTGGCACACACACAGACTGCGAGTTGAGTGCTTGCTTGGTTGCCTTGTGTCATGATTATATCCACACTTTTGTAGCGACTACACTTGCGAAAGGGTACTTTAATGCTGTGTCTGAAATAGTTTTTCTGTATATTAAATAATTAATTGCTTTTAAAAACCTTATTTTATAAGATTTCATATATTTTGCTTATGAACATTCAGTCAACTTAAGTGAAAACTATTTAAAAACTGTTAATAAAAATGTTTTATGGCAAATTTGAAACATTCCTTGCCTTCTATCATATACTACAAGCCATCTCTTGCAACACATCAAGTTAATTGCAATTCATTCCACTTTTTATGTCAATACATGTCAATGGCATTTATTACCCATTTTTCCTATTAACCTCGTAACGAAATTATTGTCATGATTCGTATCGGTAATTTGCAGCGCTTTATCGGCAAATAATCAGATCGGAACGGTATATGACAAAACCGAGTTGCATGTAAATGTCGCAGTTGTCATAAGTAGCAATTTTTATTTTATCTTCGCCTCGGTTGTCGATTTGACAGGAAGAATTAACAATTAATTGGCTTAAATAAGATGTCGCTTATCAATATGTAACATTTTCTACAATTTTTTTGAAGGGTATTTAAATATCGTAAGCATGCACCAAATGTTTGTTGTTTCTAATTTTTTACGTGCTTTTTTTCGATTTAATCTAGATGTTCACTCGGCTCGACACTGAAGGGGTTTGTCATAACCTAAGTCTGTCATGTGAAGCATTTAAGTTGATTCTAAAAAGCCCACACACACACGTGTACACACACCTACACCTACACACAATCTGGCAAATGTTACATAGGTGAATTGAAGAAGCGACTTACAAGTCGCCCACGCTTGTCCCCTGCATTGAGGGGACCTAACGAAAATGCTATTAATAGCAAATTGGTTGAGCTCTCATCCCCAGATGCACACACACACACACACACACACACACACATGCAAGCACGCATACATATAAGGACTGTCACATGGCAGCCATAAATTGAGTTTGACAGTAAATCCTTTAAAGAGAATCTCATCGCGAAGCAGTTATGACAAGCAGACAAGAAGAAGAAGCGCTTCACATCCCTAAGTATCCCATATTTATGTAGGTCAAAATGACAGTGTAACCCCGCCCATCTCCCCACGAGAGACCAACTCGTATAGCTGCCTACCTTTTGCTCTTCTTTTTTTCTTTTGTTCTGGGTTGAAAGTGCATTTTAGTTAAGTACAATTTCATGTTGTTGCCTCTTGTTGTGCTGTAAAGTTATTTGATGTTTTTGGCCAACTGATTTTCAAAACTTTTTACACTTTTTATGAGACGCTTCAAAACATGGCTAAGCTTTTCATACAGTCACGGCCACCTTCATCTTTCGTTCGTAATTGAAAAAGATTTACTTTTGCCTTGAGCTCAACTCATTTGCATACTCAGCTCGAGATGAGCAAAGTGTCAGTGGGATTTGCAAACGTGATAAAGGAAATCAATTTTCTGTGTTTTTGTGCAACCCAATAGATCGGTTGTAGCCACATGAAAGTGTTTTGGTCGAACTAGCAGATAATTGAAATCAAACGTACAAACATATATACAAGCCGAGAAGATATGTGGGAGTTGGGGCTATAACTTTTCATTGTGGCTGCTTTGTTAGCGTTTCTGGGAGCAGACACTAAAAATTAACGACGCCATTTCGCTTCGGACAAAGTTTACGTTTCGGGGTTTGGCTTTGCGGGCCAGCAGCCGCAGATAAAGCCAAAACAAAACAAGTTGGCTACATGCCCCAAAATCGATAAGGGGCAGCGGTGGCGGTGTCCAGTGGGGCGCAGTCGACGGGTCACGTCAAAGCGAAAGCATATAAATCACGAAATCTTACAGCAACAGACGCCAGAGAGCGCTGTCCGCTTGAGGTGAGTCCTTGACCAAAAGGACAACCATGTATTAGTGTTAGCAAGTGTGTGTGTGTGTGTGTGTCCGTGTTGTTGTTGTCCAATCGAAGGCAGCGTCAAGTTATCAAATGATTTATTTACGAGCCCGCTAGGCAAACAAACAAACCACATTGGAGATAGAGAGAGATCGCAGCCTGGGCCACGACAATTTGCAACTAGAGTGAGAGAGAAGGGAAGATGCAGGCGACATGCACCAGTTCAAAATTGTTGAACCCAGGCAACCTCTTGAGGCGTTGTTCTCTATATAGACTCTCCAGACACATTTGCCAAGTGACAAGTAACAAGAATTATAGCCCCCAAAAAGGCGTACGCCTAGTCAAACTGGGCGTGGCCCTTAAAGCATTTCACTGCTTTAAACGAACAATCAATGTAAACGGGACTTTCCTAATATACGAAATTGTGAAACTGATATGCTTGTGTGAGTGAAAAAGAGAATGCCCTGTGCTCTGATATATATTTGTATGTACATATTTATGAAATGAAATTTAATCATTTTAAAAGCCCATTCAAAAATTGACACAAAACAAACACAACGCAACACACAATTGTTGCTCTCTGGTCACACAAGCCAACAGAAGACTTGTGTGAGGGCTTCTTCTATCAGATTTACGACTCTTTTTGGCTTTATCCATGGAACAGCTCAAATACGAGGCAGCTTAACAGGGCGTGCCTCCGTTTCCACCTTGGTTTCCTAGGCAACACTTGACCTAAATTTAGAGTTGGGCACGTGTCTCGTTCTTGATTTTTATTTTTTTATTTTTTTGCTTATAATGACACTCTGGAATTTTGTGAAAGACAGGCATGAAAATCAGGATAAATAAATTAAATTAGTTTAAAGTAATTTTGTTATATTAAAGTTGAAAGTTATTACAAAAGCTTAGGACATAATGAAATGAATATTTCACAAAATATAAACATTATTAAATGCGCGTGTACCTAAATATACTGTCTTGAATAATATTTGTTATCTATATATATTTATGTATGTAGTATATAAATGACAATGACAATGCCAATTTCCCACTCAGCTTTAATAAGCGAAAGAAAAGTGTTTTTAAAAATATATAATGCATAATGTCTAAATATAATTGTAATCCATCGCTTAAGAATTTGTCTACTTATAAGGACAAGAAGTAATTGCATCTGAATGTGGCATATATGCTTTAATTTGTAAAGAGTCCTTACGAATGGCTTGCAATGCAAATTTTACTCACCTTTGCACGTTGCGAAACACATAATACAGATTTATGCTTACAATTTCCCTGCCAAAAAATATCCAAGTTTCTAGTCAACAAACCCTTAATCAATAAGTCAATTTTGTGCTCAAAAAGTTCATGTTTTAAATTTGTTTCATCGTGTTTTCATTTGTTTTTTTTGACGCCAACCTCCCCTGAAACAAGAAATTTCAAAAAGACAGCATCATAAACTATGCTCTGCAGTTTGGCATAAGCAAGGAAAAAAGAAAACCAAGAAGAAAACAAAGTTCGTCTCCCGTTTATGAATACAAATTGAACTCTTTAGATGTTGTAGCTGAAGCAACCTTGTACGCTTAGCTTAGCTACCTTCTCGGAGCGCACCGCATTAATTCATTTAGCTGCCGAGCTGTTGTGGCCTCAAGAGCCTCAAATTGAAAAGTAATTCAAAGCTCGACATCGTTTTAAGCCACAAACCCGCCCGCGCAAGGCTACCGCACCGCAGCCATATGCCACCCACAATCGTTGGAGGCGAGGTAGATGAAAGGTGAAGCTACCGCAATTTTGAGCAGCAAACCACAGAAATTTATGTTTTTAGTGTACTAAAATAAAAATGAAACCGTAGAGGGGGAGAGTGGAAGACGAAAGGTGTGAGTTTGAGTGCGCGCACATACAATAATTTTCAATTTAAAGGTAATTTTAACCCAACAACAGCAACAACAGATAAAAGCATATGTGTGTGTGTGTGTGTGTGTGTGTGTGCATGTGTGTGCACAGGACAAAACAGGCAAACAGCTTACAGGCCAACATGGCCAACAGCATTTTTGGCCATAATTTAACTTACAACAACTTTCAATAAGGCGACGCTTGGGCAATGTGTGCGCCCCTTCTAGCCAGAAAGTCAGCCAGTCAGAAATTACAAAAACACACACACACACATACACGTCATTTCATGCTGGCAGCTAAAGTGGATTTAGCCATAAAATGGCTGAGCGACGCAAAAATAACAACAACAAAAGTTAAATGCAGTTGATGCTTTAGCTGTTACCTTTCACAGTGTGTATGTGTGTGTGTGTGTGTGAGTGTGTGTGTGTGTGTGTGTTGAAGTAGCCTCAACGTTAAACTGGCCAAAACTGGCTTTTAGCTGTTTGTTAGCCAAGGGGTTAGCTGGTTTAGCTGTGGCGCTTGGTGCTTTCGTGAAAAGATTTTTAGCCGTAACCGCAATTCATATTTCACATTGCTTATGGCCTTATAAAAGGGCGGGCTGTTGGCCAAGACCGAAAACTAAATGCCAAGAATGGCGTAAGAAAATTACGCAAAAAGGAATAGCTGACAAGCATGAAGGGAGTGCGGTGGGCGCAACTGACTTCACTTGACTTTTGCAGCATTTGCTACGTTACGTATACGCCACGCGACTCCATAGCTGTTGTTGCTGCTGCTGCTGCTGGGTGCAAAAGGTGCTGTAAAGTGTTTGCAAAGTAATTTCCGTTTCCTGCTTAGCTACGAGTGGCAGCCGCAAATGCAACGTTGCGTCCTTCTGTCGATCTGTTAGGGAGGGGGTGTACGGCGTTTGTGGGTGGAGGGAGCTAAAACAGCTTGAATAATGGGGTGCTGCTGGTTGGAACTGCGGTGCTCATTATGTTGCCACACGCGACGGCGCAACTAAATGAAATGCTAAACAAAATGGAGCTAGTAAAAATTGTTTTAGCAAAGAGAGTTCGACACAGCTGATACCCTTTAATAAGTGAAAAATATGGTAAAAACAATTTTAACATACACATTAACTTAATTAAATTTTCAATTTGCGAATTAAATCAATTTTTGAGTCAAATCTTATCCTGCGTATTATTTAAACGCCCGCAGGATGCCCTTTTGATAAAGGCTTTACATAATTTAATATAGGTACGAAATTACCCGCTTTACACACCTCATATTTTATACAGGGTATCCAAAAGCGCTTCACAGATTTCATGTCACTTGTGGCCAAGCCATTTTACTCACAACGTGATGAAGTTTTTGCCCAAAAATGGACATTGCCCTATTGCTGGGTACGTGCAGGTGGCGCAAGCAATTCCCATTGCCGCTGGCTGGCTGCGCTGCCAAGCTGCATGTGCAGCGCATCTCAATCAATGGGGCAACAACGAGCCGAGAACAGTGCACAAGATAAACACAAAACTGAAGCATTTAAATTGCAGTTGAAATCGCCTCAACGAAAAAAAAGAGGAGTAAAATAAACTCAAACATACCGCTGACACAACAGCCCGTTCCCTTACCCATCTGCCCCTGCCCCAACACCTTGCCACACACTCGTTGCAGCATGAAGACGCAGCCACAATTTCAACGTCAAGTCAAGAGCAAATACGACGCTCAGATAACATTTGGTCTGCAGACCGAAAAACTCCAAGGGAAATGGAGCGATTCACATAACGAATTATTTTTTATGCGCCACCCCGTTAAGCAGCAGCAGAAGAAGAAGACGAAGTCGATGGCGAAAAAGAAGGTAAAGAAGAAGAGCGCACATCAAATTGCCAAAGTGCAGTTGAGCTTAAAGGCAGCGCTTGCAAGGGGGAGTGTGAAGGGGCTTGTAGTGTGAGCTATGACTCAACACAAACGTCGGCACTACGCAAATATGTACCCGAATATAATTTTTTCACCAATGTCGATAAATCGTTTCGCCTTGCATCGCATAAGTTAAACCAATGGCAACTAAGGGGCTGTAAATGGAAGGATTGTGTAAATGGGAGGTGTGTGTGAGTGAGAGAGAGAAAGTATGCAGCAGCTGGCACAGCTTTATTGATCAAAGAAACTGTTGTACCCTTACAGAGGTCGCTGGAAACCTGATTTAAAATGTTTTAATATAGAAGTTGTTTAGTGGAATAATAGTTTCATTGTCTGCCATTATTCTTTAATTAAGTCATACTTTTAATACATTTCTTGCTGCTTATTACATATACAATAAGCTTACTCAATCTTAAAATTTTTCTTATGCATATCTTATATACATATGAATAGTGTACATAGAGTATTTCATCTTCGACAATACGAAGTTTTTATTCCAGCTTTCAGTTCGCTCTAGTTTTATCCTTGTTTTATGGTGCACGTTGCTTGTTGTGTTTTGTAGCTATTGACAGCGCAGCTAATCAAAACTTAATCAGCAACATCAAAAGGTCGTTTGCGAAAAGTTTTGCGCCAGAAATCTATGCAACATCCGTTGAATTCTTTGTGCCACCTGCTACACTAACGGCAGCAGCATCCACAAGACTACTCACTCAACAGTGGGTCAAGTGCTTTATTTCAGATTGAGTTTGTTTCGGTTTGCTATGCGCAATTCAAACAAAAGCAGCAAAAATTGCCATAGTTCAGTGCCAGGCGGAGTGAAAATAGTCATTGGCCGTGTCAGTATACATATATACATATACATGTATTTGTATGTGTACATACAGTATGGCATACAGTTAATTTGATTATACTATGCCGGAACAAAAGTAATCATAATAATCCGAAAATAATAATGAAAACGGAAAACACAGCACACAACAAACAAACAACATGAAGGCAAACAAAAAACCATTAACTCATAACTATTAACAACAGCACCAACAACAACAACAATAAGCCACTACAGCTCGTAAACAACAACGAAACTTATAATGGACACATGTACAAGGCACACACACACACATAAATACATTGCTTTACATTCACACACACACACACACACATGGCGCTACTACAAAACCGCATTACACACACACACACACACACACACACACACACACACACACACACACACACAGAGCCACAGGCTCATTATCCTTTTTAATAAAGCTTATCAATGACAGAACATGCGAGCTGCCAGCAACAGCAGCTGAGAGCCGAAGCCGAGTTCGAGGCAGTTCAAGCAGCTGCCGTCGCTGACACCGCCGGGCATCCCGTTAAGCCCCGACACCCATCCTGCCCAAACCCAACCGACAGACACTATAGTGACAAGAACAACGAACATGCACAACAACTACAACAAGAACGACAACAACGCTGACAACAACTGCGATAACAACAACAACAGCAACAGCAACACTGACAACGATGAGAACGACAAACAGTAAATTCAAAGGTAATTTATTATAGCGACACCTGTAATTACCATGCGCCATAAAATAATGCCCACAAACACACGCACACACCCAAACACATACAAATGTTCATTATATGTCTGCATACATAAGTTTATATGGATATTTACTTACACATGCACATAAATGATTTCGATTTGACTCTTGCTGTTGTTGCTGTTGTTGCTTTATGTTGCTGTTGCTATTGTTATTTTGGGTAAGTCATTTGTGTGCTAGGATTCACTTTGGTCCCAGCTGTCATCCACTGGCATAACATAATACACATAAATGTATATATATAGTTGACAAAGGTGTAGCTATGACTTGAGGCAAGAGATTTAAACAGCTTTGCTGCAAACCTTTTTCGCACTTTAATCACTCAAATAAAAGTATAGGAAGTTCTATTTAATTTAGAGTGAAGCAAGACTTTGAATCTTAGTTAAAAATATTATAATAAGTACAACACAATTTAAACATTTCAAAGGAATCCAGTTACACTGCATTTTTGTATTTACTTTTATAAAAGTTTAAAAAAATATTTATTAATAAATAGTACATAAACAAATATTTAACAAAAATTCATAACAGTTTAAAATAAAGCTTTAAAATACGAAGTTTTATTTATGATTGCAGAAGCGTTTGAAAAAGCTTTCTTGTTAATTTAGAGAAGACCCTTCAAACTGCATGATTGCACAAAAGAAAACGCATTATGAAAATTATTTTTGTTTATTGAAATGTGAATAACAAATTATGAAAATACACTTAAAGACAGATACATAAACGTCAGTAAAGTTTATTCCTGAATATTGAAAGCAAATTAAGAATCAAACCATAAAAACTTCACAATAAACATAGTCAAAAAAATTGCTTGTTATTAAAATAATATGGAATGATTTATAGCTTCACCGTTCTTTAAGTTCTTTAAAGTAACTTGAATAAAGTTTTCAATGTGAACAGAGTATCTAACTTGTCCATCAGTTTTATGACTAGAGCACAACTAGTTTTTACAACTTTTGCAGGGACGTGCAACAAAGTTTGTGGAAGGGGCACAAAAACAGTCTAAATGAAATTGCCACCTTTAATTGCTTGGGCCAACTTTGTTGACTGGCGTTTTAGCTGTTTTTTTTTTCCAACACTCACACATACATCGTCAACAGACGAGCAAACGCACACATATACACACTGGCAACGATTTTTTTTCTTTCTTTTTGCCCCGGCAGCACTTTTAATCTTGTTGGGTCACATACACACACACACACACACACACACACACTAACACACATACTAACTCACATACATAGTTACATGCAAACATTGCGAGCACAAGTGTCGCTTACATATTTTATATTTATGCTCATGTAGCCGCTGTCCATTCTGTCTCCACTAACTGAGTGTGGTCCCCATTTCACCGCCAACTGCGCCTTCTTGCCCTCACGTGTGGCGTGACTGGAAGGTATTTTGTGGTCGACAGACGCGGCATGAAACAACTACAAACAACTACAAGCATAACAGTCATAGTTGTTGTTGTTGTTGCAGCTAAACACACATACAGACTGAACATTTTCTTCTTTCACACAATACGCTTATCCTTTGCAGCATATCCTGCCCCAATCCCCTAGCGCTGATTGATGTGCTTTTGCTTTTGCACAGTGCTTGGCGCGGTTTCTAGTTTTATTGCCCGGTTTGCTTTTTGTTTCGCTTTCTCACTGCTTTCTGCTCGCCTTCTGCCTTTGTCTTTGGCGTGGCTTTGTTTATGGTTTAGTTGATGAGTTGTCGCAGTCGTCGTCGCAGTCGCAGTCGCAGTCACAGCCACAGCCACACTGGAGCCAACGTACTGCGTACGCTGCGTATACGTGTTGTGCTCTCAGGTATAACACATTTGTTGGTCTTCTTTCTTGTCCTGCGTGTTTTCGTTCTGTGTAATCGCATATGTCAAAATTATGCTCTTTCACTTTGAAATGACAAGGTACAAGGATGTTGTCCGTGTCACGCTGACATTGCATGTCCTGCATCAAGCTAAGCTCCTTAAGCTTGAAGCTTTGAGGCGAGTAGCAAGCACACCTGTGAAATCTCGTTGTTCCTACATTTTTAAATTTATATATTTAAATTAAACGCAAAAGTCGCACAGATTTAGCAGCAAAAATCTATGTGGAAACCAAAACAAACACAAAAGATTTTAAACTCAGAATACTCGTGATCAAGTTGATTTAAACTTCTGTTAATGATGCGAAAATGCATAATGTACAAATGTATATCAAAAATCATATTGAAAACATTTTCTGAGTGTAATAAAGGATGTCTAGGACTCAAATCCTTTGTCTACTCTGTTATGCTTGCATGTTTTTTTCCCCCTTTATACACATGCATATCTTTTTAATTACACTAAAACGTGCCGCTGTCCACTGAGCCTAAGACTCGCCCTAGCCGTAGGCAGTCTCAAATGGAGGTCACTTGAGCTAACGAACAGCTATCCGTCACACACACACACACACACTTGCACACAGTTGTACACTTCTCAGTAAAAACTACTGACACACTAATCCGATTAGTTTGGCTGACGTTTTCTGCTGGCAAAGTGCAGCGCAACAACAACGCAAAGGAGCTAAGCTCAGCGACCCTTGCGCTCTTCCATCCACTTTCCCAACTCTTCCGCTTACTTCGTATTCATTCATTTTATTCAAATGTGACAAGCTCA
This sequence comes from Scaptomyza pallida, assembly GCA_018152965.1. Classification (NCBI taxonomy): domain Eukaryota; kingdom Metazoa; phylum Arthropoda; class Insecta; order Diptera; family Drosophilidae; genus Scaptomyza; species Scaptomyza pallida. The sequence continues at coordinate 7,207,945 of JAECXP010000002.1, forward strand.
AAAAAGAGCACTAAAACCAACAACAACAAGAACTCCAGAACTGAAATGCAATAATTAAAAATAAAGAAAAACAGCTTAGGGCAGTGAGGCATAAATAAATACAGTTGCCAGTTAAAGATTCATTTTGGCTTAGCAGATTAAGATAAAATCAAGTCGTGTATGGTATTTAAATCTTAAATGCCACAAGACATCACATTTGAACTCGAGATTATTCATTTTGAAGAATCATAAAAGTTTCTTGGAAAATAGTTTTTGAAGAAGTAAAAATTGTTGTGTCCTTTTGGCAAATAAGCCTTTGGTCAAAGAAAAATGAATATTACTAGCAAACATCATAAAGAGTCAATGGCATGTAGATATTTTTGCTGCCTAGAACAAGTGTCAACAGCGTGCGTGAACGAGCATGCTGCCAATAAGCTTGCAAATTTCTTGGTATTCTTGCACAATCATTTAATGTGTGTGTTTTTTTTTCTTGGATAATGTCTTTAATTGCCAATTTGAAACAAAAAACGCTTTTGAAAGAATTCTTTGAATGCGATTTTTTCAAAGCATTAATTGGGTTTTCCATGAATTTTATGTACATTTATATTTGTATTTCAATGAAACAGCAATGTTTTTAAATGTTACTCAATCGTTTTAATAGATTTTCGATTGAGTTTTATTTAAAACGATAACTTTTTAAAATTAAATTTCTGAAGAAAATCCGAAATTAATTGCACAAATGATGCAACAAAAATCTTAGGTCACAATGAAACTTTAATAAACGAAAGGTATTATTCACAGACCTAAGTTTGGGTTTTTCTGTAGAAACTCCAAATAAACTACCTGACAAAATAAATTAAAAGCTCTCTCAAATTGGGATGACTTTAAAAAGTTTATAAAGCTTATATAGAGAGTTCAACGCCATCTTTTGACTGCCAGTTTCATTAACACACTTCTCATATGCCCTTTTTATATACCGGGTTCGTAAAGTACAAACTTTTTATGGCTTGAAGCGTCGACAGTTGTTGTGTTCTGTTCGCTTCCGACTAATTTGAGACGTATGACAACTGCTAAAGGACTCGAATGGCATGGAATGCTGTTAACTGCAAACTGTAAACTGCAGGCAACACGAGTCATCGCCATGTCCTTTAAAATGCATACAATTTAAGGCAGATTGCTGGCACAGTTCGCGCATGTCTCGAATGTCCTTTTTATTAGCGTATTTAAAATGTGATTTCGTTGAAGGCGTTCGTTGTCTGAGACGCAGTTTCGGCATTTTTATCACATAATATTTTATTTTAACGGCAATAAAGCGTAATTTAATGAGCCCATAAAACGAAAATACATTAAGGACACAACGACAACGCTGACGACGAGGACGAACGAGGCCTACCTGACTGAATGCCAACCGTTAAAACAGCTGCCTGCCTCCGCCTAGCCATCTGTCAGCATAGCTCATTCAGTTGCCAAATTAAATGTGTGTTGAAGGCCGAGATTTGCTGCTGCTTCTTCTACGTTTTCTTTCTCCATCTACTTTTCCTTGGGCTTCTATTGTGACGGGCTTAGTGCTTGTGGCATTTATTAAGCGCATCAACTTTTGCCGCTTCTTGAATCCTTCTTGTCGCGCATATTACACATACGCCCCATATTTCATTCTAGCCATTGGTGCCAGCTACTTTTCCATTTTTCTGCAGTTTCTACTTCACTGTCGCTCTCCCTCGCTTTGTGACTATTTATTCGCTGTCTTTTCTACATAACATGACATTGACTTTTATTTAAATGATTTTCACTGCGACTGCCTTTTACTTGCCTTTCTTGAATGCTTTGCTGTTTTCTTACTTTCTTACTAGCAGCCTAGCTGCTAGCTGCTCTGGTTTAGCGCAGTATCCTTGAATGTGGCAATAGACTGCCTGCCATATGCCGTTGTTCTTGCTATATTCCATCGTGGTCGTTTTGCCTTTGCTTTTGCTTTGGCTCATGTTGCCTGCCACGAGTTACGACTGCCCTTGCCACGGGCACAATCGACTACATGGTAACAAAATTAAAAAAGATTAATTAAAAAGTCAAAAATATTACATAGAAAAGAAACTTAGTTTTCGATATTAATAAAAAGGGCATTTAATTAAAACCCGATTACAATTGTACTAACAAAATTCTAGTGAAAACTTTCTGCCCCAAAAAGCGAGTAAAAATTCCACGGTGCCACTAACTGCAGCTGCTGCTTTGGCAATGCCTTTCACTTGCTTGTTTTCGTTTTGGTAGCAGACATTGTATTTATTGTTGCTGATGTTTTTGTTGTTGCTCTCATTCTCGTTGCTGTTGTCTGTTGCTTTGTTGAATGCAAGTTGTAATAAATATTGCAGGCGCTGGCTGCTCCTTGGTTCGCGTCGAATGCTATAAATATTTGTTAGCCGTTTACTTTACCATTGCCGATTTGTGATATTTGCTGGAAAATATTATCATAGTGCAAGCGCATTTGCATTTGTCAAGACATGCATACATATATAAATGTATGTAGAGTTTAGTTTAAAATGTCTTGTGAGATGGGAAGTCAAATTGATTGCCTGAATTAGAGCATGTCCTGCCTGATACTGTCAGCCCTTAAGTATGCAACACATTTGTAATGAATTCATATTAATTACACACAATAAGAGCAACACACACACACACACACTCAATGACCAGACATGACAGCTATTTTAATAAGTGGCAATAAATTTGTGCAAAATGCAAAATCGATGCCAAACATTTTGCAACATTTTGCTAAATGGGGCCAATGCCATTAGGCATATGTAATGAGCATTCAACCATTTAAATATGTATGTATATATGTGCACGTGTGTGTTTGTGTGTATATCCTGTTGCTGTTTGGACAGCCGAGCGTCAGTCCTAACACGGCCCCAAATAAGTTTTTAATTAACCCAAATTTAGAAAACTAATAAAATGGCATAATGACAAAACAACAATAACAACAACATCGGCAACAACATGTAGCAATCGAGCCTAAATAATTTACAACAATGCCAAAAATACAACAAGAATAACAACAGCTGTTCGGTGTTTGTTTTTGTGGTTCTCTGCCCCCCTCTCTCTCTCTCTCTTTCTCTCGGTCTAGTTGCTTGTTTAACCAAACGATTTTGCAGCCAGCAGCAGCAACAACAACATTGTTATTATGCAATTACAACTTGCAGCAAGAGTGTGTGGCAGGCAAAAGTTAATGCACTGCATTGATGATTATTAAAATATTTCCAGCCTGTGTGTGTGTGTGTGTGTGTGTTCATGTGCGTCAGCGCAAATGCAGATAATAGTGCCGCCCAACTTTAACTGTTTACATTTCGCATAACAAATCATGTGCAAACAAATAATGTTTAGCCCCACTGTGCGTTCAGCTGGAAACACACACACACAGTATGAGAGTGAGGAGTAGCAAACAAATAGGATATGGTGGTGGAAGAAGGAGCATACAGAAAAGGGTCTAGTCGATCAGCTGTTGAACAACTTTAACAAATTGTGGTGAAAAACGCTTAGCTCAAAAATGTTTGGGCATTCTGCCCCAAAAGACCCCAAGCAAATCAACGCAATGCGCATCAATCAGTAAAATTTCAGACATTTGGCTATTCTCTCAACAATTAACTAAAAACCACACACACACACACATAGACTAAGAAATGTGCGTGCTTTTCTATTAGCCAAATGGGTATTGTGGCAAACCATTTAGACAATAGTCAGTGGCTAGTGAGAAGGGTCGATGGTTGGGGGTTGACTTTTAATACCAAGCGGAGAGTTCAAGCGTTTGTATTCTTGTCTTTATCGGCTGGTTGCCCTTTGGCGCCCTTTGCGAAAGTCATAAACAATTTAAAATGTCATATATTGCGTATACGCGACGCAAATTAAAACGGAGGTGGAAATTATTCAACTCAAAGCAGTCGAGCGCCATGAAAAACACCCAAGAAAACACCCCTTAGCAAAAGCCAAAAACCCCAAAAACCAAACGAGCGAGTAACCAACAGAAGCAAACGGCAATAACCAAGAAACCAGCAGATGAAGAGTGTTCACGACTAAGATATATCCTTTAAAATTTTATAAAGAATTTAATTTAAGCTTTTCAACAAAAAGTAAACGTTTTGCCCTGATCGTCTATACCCTTTATATACAATTTCTATTGGGTATTACAGCAAAAAGAACCAAGAATATAGAACGCAAGCAAAAGCACACAAAACGCAAAGCTCAAAAGAAACAAGCCATAAAGAAGGCAGGACACACACACACGCATATTCAAATACAAGTTTACGAGTATGCGGCGTATACATAACGTTGTTTTTACGGCACCCACGACTCGGTTTACTCCATCCGCCTCTCAAAACGCAGCAGAAGCAGCAACAGCGGCAGAATGTATAAATGACATGTGGCTGAATGTGTTGCCTGCGTAGAGGGTTGTGTGTGTGCGTGTGTGGTTGGAGCTTATGTGTGTTGTTGGGGGTGTGGGTTGTCAGTGGCCAAGTAATTAAGCAAAGTACAATTTGGTACCATTAAGTAATTTCACTTCATTCATTGACTCCATGACTTTGACTATGACTCCGATTTCAACTTCTCCCATGCAGCTCTAAAAATAACTACAGCTCCACCTCCGAGTCTGATTGACGTAGCAGCGAGTCACCTATCCGAAGATTGTTGGTTATTTATTGCCAGCTGGACTAACTAACGTAACTAACGTGCAGCAGTTCCTGTGGCTGACCACGCTGCGTATGTGTGTTATATATGAGTGTATTTGTTTGTATTATACACATTTTGCCGTTTTGCAGCAGCTATTTAAAAAGGATTCCAATGTGGACGCCTTTTACTACCGTTTTGTTTCTTTATCTTTGCATATTCGAGTTTATTTTCAGCATATGCAAGTTTGCCTTAAATGCCTCAACAGAATAGAATGTCTGCTGTTGGCTTACAATTATTCACAGTGAATGCGGTGCTGCAACGTACCAGTAGAATAAAGGACACGCAAAATGGTAGCAAGTGGCCAAAGTGTGTATGTGCTCTAGTATTTAAAAGCCGGATTTTAACTTTAGCTCTGACCTCTTGACCCCCTCGACTTTCAGTTGCTTAGTTCAGAAAGTCAATTTTAATGCAATTTCGGTTGAGTTTAGCAAAATGTCATTAGAAATACTTTCCCAAAATGCAACTAAGTGCAACAAGTATGTGTTGTGGTTTTATTTGTAAAGAACTGTTTTAAAAAAGATTATGTTCCCTAGAACTGTTCTCAAATTCTTTCACTTAATGAACTTCTTGTAAATTCTTGCCTATGAATTGTTGCTTAAACTGTCAATTTCGATTTGTTCTGGACTTCCTTTGCATTTATTTCCAATTACTTCAAAGTAAATTTTAATGTTTTTTCAGTTTAGCTTAGCCACAGTTCATTAATGCCAAAAGGTGCCTGCTGTGTTAAAACACAATGCGAGCAATTCAAATGCCACACTCGAGGGTATTTCAATGGGCCAATTCCCCCGATGGCTCATTGTTGGGATTGCGCACACTTGATTCTAGTCTAGGATTTATTCAAAGTGTAGAGAGGAGCCACAAAAGAAAACAAGTGAAATCAAAACAGTAAATGCTGCAACAAATTGTGACACCAGGGCTAAAAACCGAAAAGCAAACAAAACTGAAATGAAGTTCGTTTGGCTTTTCCTGATTCTTTGGCACTGCACGCCACACACACACACACCACACAGTTGAATCAAGGCACACAAAAAACTGTATACACCCATATATAGACAGACAGTCTAAACTTTAGCTAGGGCCACAACACAGGCAAACAGATACATAGAAGTTGGCCAAATAGCAAGAAAAAACTTGCAAGTTGGCAAAAATTTGGTCAAAACAACCTTAGAAGAACTTGCAGATAAGAGAGAACAGAGCAAAAACATTGAATACGAATTGTTGTTGCATGCTTATTAGTCTTTGATTGGGCCTACAAATTTGCTAGCAAGTGCAAGAATCTATATAGTATCGTATAAGCTAAGATAATAATGAAAATTTATTGTGTGTGCAGCTGTGTGCATAAAATAATAATTTATAAACATAATCAAAAGGCATAAATTACACTCTCATTGCTTTGTGGTGTATCAACGCTGAAGTTGTCAGCTGCCAAAGTGCTGGAAATCCAAAAATTAATTTCATTAAAACACTGCTGGCAGCAACAAATGTCAAAGGTCAGCACTAAAATTCCGAAACGCACTTCAAATCAAATAAATATAAAGATATATATCAAAAACAGCAGCAAAACACAATTTGAAATGGAAATATTGCATACACACATGTGTGTAGTTTCTTTTCTTTTTGTGGCTGCATCAGACATTACGCCTGTCCAATCAGACTCAACCGAGGGCATGATGATGATGATGGGCAGAGGGAGGTGTGTGTATCCAGGGGCAAAGCTGATGAATAATGTTGCCTGCTTTTCTACTGCAACTTTCTGCTTTTTACTTGACACTGTGTGTGGACTCAAGGACCTGGTCACAGCAATTTCAAACTAGCAACTAAAATGAGGGGCAACAAAAACAATGGCGCTTGCAACAACTGTGTGTTTGCTGCAACAAGATGTCGTGATTATGGCAACAAAAAAACTGCAGCAATACATTTAAAATGTTTTTCAATAAAAGTTTTTCCGTTCTGCAATTGTTTTTCGCTGACGGCTACAGAACTCTCACATATGTGCACCAAATGTCTGATTCTGTATGTATATGTGTGTGTGTGTGTTGAGAGGTGACACACGTATGTGTATGTGTGTGAGATGGCATGGCTGTTGTTTGTTAGTTTTGCAAGGGGGACTTATGACTTTATTATTATTAAGCTATTAATGAACAAAATTTTGATTTAAAAAGTCAAAATATAATAAAACGAAATAATAAATTACCACTAAAATTAAGAATTTAACCAAGAATAACTGTTGTCAAAACATATATAAACTAAAAAAACTCATCTGCACAAGTTTTCGAACTCTTTAAGAAACTCATATGTCTAGTCCCCTGTTGACTACACCACTGTGCGTATATATGACACCTAGCAAGATGTTCGAGCATTTTCTTTTGTTTCTTTCCGTCTTTGCTATTCAATTGTTGTTGTTTTCTTGTTTTTGTGTCCCAAGTTGAGGGGCAATTTATCACTGCTCACAACAACGGCTGCTTGCAATGCATTTCCTGTACGCCAGCTGAAACAGAGGAGAGCATAATCCTTTTAAATACAGCACAACATCATGTCCGCCAGTGTTGTACAACGTTGTCAAGTCATGTCGGGCACTCAAAGCAATTCAACTTGGCTTCTTAGATAGCTTTTTGTGTTGCTGCCAATGAGGTTAACAAAGTTGGATAAAAGAACCTACGTATAAAAAGAGCTTATCAGATTGTGCAATCGCTGAAAAGTAAATAGAGGTAATCAATTGAAATTAACATTTAATTAAACCGAATGAATAACTGTACAAGTTATCGTATGAGTTGCAAAGACCTCCATTGAAAGCATTCATCGCTCGAGGACATAAATATCTTTATGACTAAATTGCAAAGAGGCAACAAAGCGGAACTAACGGCCAGCAGCAGGCTCATAAAACATAAACAAGAAACTCAGGCCAATGCCTCAAGGAGCAATGATAAATGTCTGCTGCGTAAAAGGGGAGAGAGTTTGGGTGCGGTCCTCGACTTGAGGCTAATAAAAAGCAGTTAAGTGTCAGAAGCAAAAAATAACTGCGCGCATTTTAAACATTGACAATGGCTGTCCGAGCGATAAGTAATTAAAAGGCAGCCACGCAGCAGGAGCAAACAGGACAATAACGTTGCTGCTAACAAGCAGCCAATATGCGACCAAATAGAACCATATAAAACAGCCATACGATGAAGTCGTCTACACGAAAGATACCATATATGCCATACAAAATGCCAAGCCAAAGAAGTTTTGAAGTCATCAGAGTTAAGAACCTGCCAGGCAGCCAAACCGAGCTGAACTCAACTGCTAAATAATGCATAAGAACTATGTGACGAAAGTAAAATACACGCACGCAAAGAGACAGCGAAACAAGACAGTCCACTAAAAATGTCACGAGAATAAAAATAATAGAAATAATAAAAATAAGCGACAACAACTAAATGTGACACAAAAATGCATATAAAAAATTGTACTAAACGAGCCAAAGCAACCTGGCAGCAGCAGCAACAAAAGCCAAAATAAATGCCGCACAAATGAAAACCTGGTAAGAAAACGAGTCGACAAGTAGAATTGCCGTACACTTGAAAAAAAGTGCTGTAATACTAACATTTATGACCTATTTTTGATGGCAGGAAAATTGTTAAAAATTAAGTTACATAATTTATAATAATTACAATGCCTTTAAGAAAATGACAAATTATACTTACTATCTACAAATAAATATATAAAGTCAAATGAATATTTTTGGTTTAAGTAAAAGTAACTTTTTCGAGTGAACTAGTTCTCTCCCCAAGGAAAGTTTTCAACAGACAGCGGGCGATAGAGGAAGAGGGTGTAAAAGGGAGAGACATGCAACGTTAGAGGTGGCAAACTAGGTGAAAGCCTCACACACACACACACAAAATAAAAATGTAGTGCCACACAAAAATATAGATGTTTCTGTAAGTGTCTTTGTATGTGTGTGTATTTATGGGCAGCCTTTTATGTGCTGTGCGGCCATTTGTAGTTTCGTTGTTACGAAACTTAATGCGCCCTTATCAGTGTACGTTCATAGACATAGAAGAGGAAGAGCAGCAACATCAGCAGCAGCAGCAGCCATAAAACATATATTTTTATGATCAGCAGTTGCAGTAAGCTCTGCAGCAGCCATCAAGATGATTTTTACCATTTGTGTTTGCCACTTGACTTGTCAATATTTGTGCAATAATATCAAATCATTTTTTGTATATGAGTTCATCGATGCTTTAAGGCTTGAAAATATATGAATTATATATTTCCACAAGTTTATATTTCAGCATTCGACAAACTAAAAGTTTCGAGATTCTTGTTCATTTACTTGCCTTTTTGATGTGAACACATTTGTGTCAAACACAAAAAGACATTCAGCTATCAGCAGAACACCTTTTACTGCGCCATTTGAAGGTGGTAGGGCTGCCATTGCAATTTCTATTTTGTGCTGCTCTTGTATTTGCCATTTTCATTTGTCGCCTCGGCAGTTCTTCGTTAACATTTGTCTTGGGCTTAGTTTTGCACTTCTTCAGTTGCAATTCCAGCCTGCAATCTGCATTCTTATTTTTTTTTTTCCACAAACAAAGCTCACTAACTGTAATATCGCGTCACCCAGTGACCCGTTTAGAGTTTACACCTGCAGAACCAGTGACAAATGTGGCGAATGAGTAATATTTCTTTAATTTGCATTCGGTGTGGTCACAGAGTAACCAATAACACCGGCTTACACATGTACTACCCATTATTTGTGTATCGGACAACTTTTTGTTCTCTCTTTGTGGATATTTCCAATAAACCGAAAAAATTCGCAATCACCTTGGCAATAAAATGTGCATAAAATTCCATTATTTTAGTAAACGCAACACGAAAACATGAAATTTACTCCAATTCGAGCTCTCTGTTAAAAAAAAGGCGACAGAGCCGCAACTAACAATAGCATCAACTGTTTGAGAGGGGAAAGGGGTGGCTGCTGCTGCTGCTAAAAGGGCTACAAACAACAATTTTCTCGTTGTTTTTTTCGGTGTGTGTATAAAATAAATAAAAGTGAGTTGAAACGCAAACAGTTTGCAACAATATAAAAATTGTAAACGAATGGCACAAAAGAAGAAAAATAAAATAAAAGCCGTTGCGCGATTGCGACAAGAACTATAAGGGGTTGGGGTGCATGAAAGGGGAGTGGCATGACCTTTGCTGTGGCACGGCTCGCCTGGCGTTTATTGGCAACAGTGTTGCTATTTGTGTAAACGACTCGTAAAATTTTATATTTGCAGCGTTTCATTTTTCTTTCTCTTTTCTCATTTTACTTTTTACCGGGCAACATATTTTGTGTTTGAATAAGGGAATGGAGATTGAGCCAGAATTGAGTTGCATGTCAACATTGTCGAAATGCAGTCGAGTCAAGTAATTTGAAGCAAAGCGAACACTCTTGCAACACCTTCAAAGTTGCCTTTTACTTATCAATTTGTTTTGTTGTCAATTTAGTCCAAAATTGACAACTCCTTTTTTTGCGTACTTGCAGCTGCATCATTTTAAGCTCACATTTTCCATGACAAACGACTCACAAGGGGTAGGGTGGGAGATGTGTGTGCCTCGAGGCAGCAACATATAAAAGTTGCATATTGATTACATTTCACTTGCAGCCAGCTTGTCAATATCAATTGGTTGAGAGCCAAAAGCACTTTAGAGTCACCCACACTCACACACACACGCATATACACATGCACAACAAATGTATTTGAATCTCAAATTGCTTGTTGTTGATGTTGCTGTTGTTGTAAGTGTTTGCATTCAGCTTAACAGCTTTAGCTGCATGTGTAACAAGTGTCGAGCCATCGAAAAAATTCATAAGTCGCCAAGTTAAAAACTTCGCATTTGCATTTCACACTAGTTTTTTTATATTGCTCAAAGGCTTTAAGCTCAGTTTTTATTAAAATTGTATTCCGTTTAAGGAATGGAACTTAAATTTACGAATCTAAAACCTCCATTATAACACTTCATTTTTAATGGCAATAACACCAATCTTATTTAGGTTAAATATGTTTTATATGTGTCTGTAAATGTTGCAAATTTATTAGCTAAGTATAAGATTGGTTATTTTTGCTTCTATATTAATTTCGTTAATTCGTTTTTGAACTCATGAATTAACACTACGCGTAATTCAATTAATTGCTGTATGTGTCTTCTAATTTAGAACTAATACATACAAATCTTGTTTTTTCTATTCTTAGGGTGTACTTCTTTGATTAATTTTGGCTTCTATTTGGGTCTGATATATATCAATGGGCATAGTATGACTGTGTACATTTAATATGTTTTAGCACCATAGTGTTTTGCTTGTTATGTAGATTAGATATAGGCATATATTTGATTTACGGATACATTAATGTTCAATAGCTTTCAACAGCATATCAACGCGCTGTTATTTTAAATGCGTGATGCAATGCAGCTGACACCAACATGTATGCAGCTCAGCTAAAAACGCAGTTTGCTAATGGGAGAGAAGGATACTGAGTGGGAGTAAGAAAGGGCTGTTATAATTATGAGTGACAGAGTGTCGCAGCATTTCGGAAAATGCGCAACTGTCACAAAAATCAAATGAAATATTAACACCAAATACAAAACAGAAAACGAAATAAAAATGGGGATCAAAGATACTTTGAGTACTTTTTGCTGTTAATGCGACGCTCAAGGCTGCCGTCGAAACTCAATTTTTGTTTGTCAATGTGCCCATTTAAAAATGAGCAAACTTTTGAGCTGCCAAACTTTGGCTAATTGCCATGGAATTTAAAGCATTAATTTGTTGCAATGTTGCAACAGCTGACGTTTGCTAATCAAATAGTCAAATGTTGTCTCTGCTGTTGCAACTATGTTACAGTTGCTGTGAGTAGATGGAATTCCACCTGGCGACGTTCATGCCCCAAATCGCATGTTTAACATGCTGCAAATTAGAAGCAAATTTGTTTAATTCAATAAAACGTTGATTAAAATGCGATGTGAAAACACGAGTTGGGTCAAAGAGACAGATGTACTCCAACTAAAGTATTATATAATGAAACGATATAAAATGTTTATCATACTAGTATGCATGTTTGTATATATGTAGGTGATTTTCAGGTTGGCCCGAAACTGTTTTTATTTGGAAATTGCTGCGGGGATATTCATGCAAAATTAATTACTTAAAATATCAACTGCATATTTCGCTCGATATTATTTTAATTTTAAAGTTCTTCAAGCGTATTTACCCATTCTCTCGTTCACTCTCTTTCTCTCCCGCTCTCACTCGTTTCTAAGCGCTGCCTGTTTATATATTTATATAGATTTTTTTTTGTTGTCCAAAGCGAAACATCACAAAATGCAACCAAAAACAAATGCTAGAAAAACTTTTATATTGTTGTTATTGTTGTTGCTGCTGCTGCTGACTGTTTATGGCTGCATTTCGAATTTTATTTTTTGTGCGCTTATGTTTGTGTGTATGTGTGGGCTGTGTGTTGCTATGTCAAGCTTATCATTGCGGCTTGTTTGGGAGAATGAGAGAAACAGACACACAAAAAACCGCAAAGAAAGTCAAAAATTTCACCGACTAAGCGAGTGTTTATATGTGTGTGGGTGAGTGTGTTGATGTGTGTATTTTAGAGGAAGTCCGCCTGGCACAACAATTTCCGGCATCTGGGTGAAAAGTAAAACTTTGCTGTGGTCTTTAATAAATGTATTTTATTTGTGTGATGCCCAGAAAAGTATGCTAGCTTTTTCATTTGGCTACGCTTAAATAACGCCAGCGACCTCATTGCATGCACAATTTGTTGGGTGTGAATAGATAAAAATTAATAACGCGATTCGACAACAAAAATTGTTGTCAAAGGCACTCCAAGCTGAACAACGGGGCTCACTCTCAAAGGGCGCGTAATTAAAATTTAATTTCAAGTTGAAAATTAGACTATGAAATTCCAATAAGAGCGTGACGCAACGCAACGCAAAGCGAGGAAGTGGCAAGAGTGAAATGTATACGTTGGGAAATTAAATACAAGCAAAGTAAATTAGTTAAATTTAATGTGAAAATCCTTTTGATTAAAACCAGTCAAGTATGTACATTAGCGAGAAACAAAGAATACACTTCGGAGGGAGGAGGAAAGAGATTTTCTGAGAAGAAAATTGTGTTCAGTTGCCCGCGCTTGAAAATACATTGAATACATAAGCAGCCCGCACGCGTACTCTCAGCTAAGAAAACAAACAACAAGACAAACAGGGCGACACATGACTAGCACCCCCGTCCCCCTTCCCTGGTCGTGCCCTACCCCTTTGTATTACGTTGCTTGTGTGTCCCTGGCGTATGCCCAAGGACACGCAAGGAATCCCATCGGTGCGCCCAGAGCATGATGGCATAAATTGTCAAAACGAAGGCAACGGATTACGCGAGCAACCAAGTGAGCTTGTTGTGTGTGTGAATGTGTGTGTATATGGTTGTAGTGTGTATATATTTTGAGATGGGCTAATATTGATAGTAAGGACTATCGATGTTAACGATAGTTTGGATCCCAGCAGCTTTCAAAAAGGTGTTGTAATTAAGATTTACGTTTATGCAAGGGCAAGGATTGAGCTGAAAATAGTAAAGAGAGTTGATAACACAAAAAGTTTATGCAAAATATTCGCTCTTTAAAACTTCAAGTTGCTTGATAATATATATTCAGTATATAGTAGTAATATACTATTGCCTTTTACCTTTTTACTTCGTTTGTAAAAGGCTTTAACAATAGTTGATCTATTAATACAAATACCATCTATAACCAACTTTAACGCTTAAAAGAGATCTCTGACCTTTAAGACAATCAAATAACTGGGAAATATATTCAACTTTCAAGCTGGAGCTGCCAAGCAGCGTTGAAACACAACTATTAACAGGCTGCTCGCACTGCCAGCCAGTTGGACTTAATGCCAGTAACCACTGTACAGTGTACACTGTGCACCGCCCACCTGCGGCAAGCAGCTCAATTTATTTATACGCATTTAAAACTGATTTATGTGCGGCAAAAGGCGACAGCAGCTCTATGCTATGCTCGGCTTGTTTCTGTGCTATGCTCTGCTTAAGGCACCATAGCCGCGTGAGATGCATCTTTAATTTAGTTCTACTACACACACACACACAAACACACACACACACTCTCTCACACACATTCACATTCGGTGTACACGCCCTGGCGTTTACCGCAAATGCGTCTTCAATGAATTTCTCACTTGCTCAGTGGAATAGCAGTTGGAGGCAAGGACGCATCAGCTGGTCTATAAGGCACGATTAATGTGGCATGTGGAGAATGAATCTCTTTAAGTGCGACTGCTAGCCAGCAGTAAAGTAATCTGCTTTTGCTAGCAGTTAGTTTGCTGCTCCTCCTGCTGCTGCTGCTGGTGCTGCAACATGCTTTAAAAAGTCCTTAATGAATTCCTTTGCCTCGAACGTGGGAAAAATGTTCGTAAAATGAAAATCACTTTGCAAGCGCACTTAAATCAGCTTTTTCCTGTTCTTTTTTTTTTTTTTTTTGCTAAAAGAAAAAGGCGCAATCAAATTTTCTTTTGCCACTTTTTTTGCTTCCCATTCAGCTGCCTAGCAAGTGTGCTCAGTTTCACACACACACTCACACAGCCAAATCTGTTATCGCATTAACAATTTCCTACTAATTTCGGCATACACACACACAGAGAAAGAGAGAAAGTTGTGTATGTTCGCCAGGAAATATAATTAAATTGCGTGCCTCGACGACACTGCATGGTATGCCTGGTCTGAAGGCTCGGATATTCGTATAAGCTTCTTGTGCAGACGATGAAGTAAACGAAGTAAACTATACGCAATAACAAATAATTTCATTAAAAAAGAGCCGAGCTAGCAACAACAAACAGAAGTGAGCAGCAGCAGCAGCAGAGGCAGTGGCAATAAACCAGTCAACGAGGCATAAAAATCCAACTGAAGGCAAATAATTCCCACTTGTATTTAAGTAATTATGCAAGCAAATCCCTAAGCTGCACAAAAAATAGAAAAAAGCACAAAAACCAACCACAGCAACAACAAACACACACACACACACATGTATGTGTATTTGTCCCCAGCTGAGTGTGTGGCAAATGGCAAAAAGTAAGCTTCACGCAGAGCAATCAAATGTTCGTTATATTTATACACCCCAGCTCCCAGCCCTAAAATATATATCAGTGTTGAGTCTGAGTGTAATCAGCTCAATATCTGTATAGACTAAAAGCTTTCATACATACAAAAAAATAAAATAAACTATGTACATATTACATGTTCTTCACTTCATTTAGTTGCTGTTGCTGTCGTTTGTTGCCCATAGGGTATTAAGGTTGGTCTAAGCGGCTTTAGCAAGTACTTCTTATGTGTTAGGTAAAACTCTATTGAATAGTTGGAGCATAAATCACTGCCAAAGAAAAAACAACTGCAAATATGTTGTTGTCATTAAGATACAAAAGCAGCGAAAATTCAAGAGCTAAAATCCCAAATAAATTATAGGACCAAGAACTTCATAAAATGGATTCATCGTTAACAATTAATATGCAAAAATGTGTAAAAAGGAGTAAAATCTATTTTAAATCCGTACATTTACTGGATTTTTTGTTAATCAGTCTTCCTGTTCCTGGCAAGTTGCGTTTCAGTTATGTTCAGCAGTGAACTGTAAGTAATCTGAAATAAGATATTACCAAAACATCCACCGCTGAAGCATAATTTTTGGCAAACCATATATAGACATACATTCTTGTGTATTTCAATGTAATGTGTCGATTGACATTTGACAGTTAAACTGTTTCAAAAGGCCATCGCTTTACGTGTGCACTTCATCAACATAAATCACTCATACGTCACGTTAAACACGCTCAAAGTCCACTATGACGGCGCATTTAGCATAAGGAAAAAAGGAGGGAAGGCCCCGGCCCTCCCTCAGATGGCAGACATGGCCATAAATTAATTAAAGCTGCCACATCAAGGAGGCAAAGTTGAGAATTGGCATCGTGTAAGCTGCAATTAAACTGTAAACGTAAAAAACGAAAAGTGGCAACAGCGGCAGAGGCAGTGGCAGCAGGGAAACAACGACAGCAAATTACAACCATTTACAATTAATTTGGACAACACTTGCCATGCAAATTGCGTGCCATGGCTCATAATTTCCAACGGTCACACAACAACAACAACAACAACAGCACACACTGTGAGCAAATGTCAATGTCGGTATTTAAAAAAAAGGGCAACGTGCAAACACTCAATTAGCATATCAATAAATCAAGAAAAAGTGTTGCTGTTTGTTGCCTTGCCAGACCAGGGCATGCCCCGCCTCCCTACACGCCCACCTGCTGGTAATCAAAATTTAGTTAACAACGCCAAACAATTTATTAACTTGGCTCAACGCCGCCGTCGTCGCTGGCTGCTTCGACTCTGACTCTGACCTTGTGCTCTTTCTGTGTGTGTGGGTATTGCGTTGGGTGTTGCGTATACGTGATGTTTGCGTGCCAACAATATTAATCATTGGATAGCGGCGATGTCAACGACGTCATTGATGTCCTGCTTGCACTTGTCCTGACCATCTGACCCATACACACCTGTACGTTTCCCTAACCTCAAAAAGTAGTGTTTGTTTGATTGAAGCGCCCATAAATTACACAAGGCGTTGTCCATTGTGTAAATAGTTAAATTTATTTTGAGGTCCAACACTGCCTGCCTGCCAGCCTGCCAATTAAAATGCTGCCAAATGCCAAACCAGACAAGTTAGTTTTCTCTATCAGTCTGTCTGCTGTGTTGGGCCAGTCAAATGTAAATGGTACGCATGCTAATTGGCCACTTTGATGATTTAATTTATTTTAATTGGCAACAGTAATGCAAAGTGCGCGCGCAGAGTCCATGAAATGAACGCCATTTGATGATGCCACATCCGAAATCATTCAATTAAACAGTGTTCAACTTGAAAAAAATGTGGTGACCGACGATGCCAGTCGCTGTTTCTATTTCTATTTTGACAAATGCAGCAAACACTACAAATAGCGTTTTTAGCACTCGTGAGTAGACAATTTAAAGCTGAATAATTTTAACATCTTGTACTAAAGCATAGAAAGGCTTAAAGCAATAAATCTAAGGGCTTATGTTAGAAAGTTGTTTTAAATTGAGTTCGCGTTTAAGCTGCACATCAATCTGATGGCTGATAACTTGATACCACTGCTCTTAACTCGTAATGCTTTCAGCTGTTGCTCTTTTTGTTTGTTAATGGCGAGATAAGCTGCAAGGATACGCGCGCAAATGCCGCAGTAAGTGACACACACATTCACCTGTTAAAGGCAATTTATTAAAAAAAAAACACACAACCAACAACGTCTTGCTGCCAGCTGCTGTCAGCTGACGCGTCCCAGTCTCGACCAAGGCTATGCCGAGTGTCGCGCCGAGCTGCACTTGCCACCAAAAAGGAACTTTACTTTTGTCGAGCAGTACACCATCAACATGGTAAGCTTGTAACGAGAGTAACATGACAGAAACCAACAGAAACTCTATTACTCAGTGCTTGGAAGAGTGCAACTTTATAGGCTCTGGCTATATTGATGCAGATCCGCCGTTTCGCCTGGACATTGTTCGCATACAGAAGAATTTGGAGCATATAATGCCGCAACCTCAAAATACAACAGTGCCCTTCATGGTCGATGCCTACACCAAGTGTGAAGCTTTTCGTGAGTTCCAATTCAAGCTGTGAGAGTTGTGAAAAACGCTTTGTGATTACTTTTGTGCTTGCAGTGAAGTTACATGGCACGCACTTTGTGCTGCATCCGCCGGATATTGAATTCATCGAGGAGAAATGCAATGTCGCCTTGCTCAAAAGTATTTCACCCAGTGCGTCGATGACATTGAATCGAATGTGCTGTAGTCAGAATGGAGTCAGAACACCTTTGAGCGCAAACGACGATACGTGTAAATGAAATGTATAAAAGTTCATAAAGTTCTGCATGCATACATATAAATTCGTGTTGCACAAAGAACGTAAAAAAAAGTGAACACCCAACACACAGCTCTCAAAAAATAAAAGAAACTCAAAAAAAAAAAAAAAACGAGTCATAAAAGTCATAGATGAAATATGGCAATTTGACTTTGGCGCTCGCCTTCTCCCTCTGTATGTCTGTGGGTGTTTCTAGTTTCACATGCTGCTATGTCAAAACTGCAAATTGAATCACACTTTTTTACACACATATACACATGCATGCACACTTGTGTGTGTTTGTGTGTGTGTGTGTGTGTGTGTGTGTGCTCGCATGTCAATGTCCGCTGCTGCTGACTTTGCATAACTTCGTCTGCTCCTTCAAACTTCCAAGCGTTTTGGCACTCTGTTTTTTCTATTCTAACTAGTTTTTGTCTTTATTTTTTTTCACTTCTCTGGAGTCGAGTCAGCAGTAAAAGTTGACTGGTGTCGGTGTCCGTGTGTCTGTCTGTGTGTGTGTGTGTCACAGGATGTGTTATGCAACTGAAACAAAGGCAAATTTATGTGTTAGTCCAGTGCCTTTCAGCGCCTGCCAAACCAACCAGTCAGCCAAAGCAGAGCAGTAGTAGAGCAAGACATGGCATGGAATAGCAGCTCACACAATCTTCATTGCAGGCCCTGCAGCGTCAGGTTAAATGGAATTTATTTGCATCGCCCTTAAAGGCATGGACTGGAGTTTGCTTGCTTGTTCTTGCTGTTTGTCCCTTAAAACAATTATCACTCCACAGTAGTTGCTCAAGATTTAGAAAATGATTGATGGTAAAATTATTAATAAGAATTTCACAATTATTTAAATATCTTAAGTTTTCTTTAAGGTCAAGTATTAAGAACAACCACAACAAAATATTATAATTTTCAACAAAATATTATAATTTTCAACAAAATATAAATTTTCGAATTTATGGAACAATACAAATATTTTATTTTTATTTTTATTTTTAAAAACTTTTTAATAAACATTCGCAAATAAAATGCATTTACAGTTTAAACTCATTTGAGAAACCAAAGTGTTTTAATTACAAACTGACCACTGTACCGAATGTCTTTTTCAATTTCTCTTTCTTTATATTTCTTTATTTTTCGTCCTTTCTCTTTCGCTGGTACGAGTTGTGTATTCTAAATCTTTGGCTTTGAGTTTACTTTACTGTGATTTGCATTTCTCTGGTTTCTATTCTTGCTCCCGCTCCTGCTCCTGCCCGCTTTGGCTAGCAATCAAAGGGCTTTTGCATTTTTCTTTAATTACGCCCTCGAGTCAAATTAAAAGCAAATGATAGCCATGATATACATATACACACATACATAGATAGGAGGCACACCCACACACTCACACACACTTAGCCAACAGCTCAGAGCAATTTTGTAGCCTTTTCCATTTGCGGCTTTGCAAGCTTTACAGTTTTACAGTTTACTTAGCCAAATCAAAGCGCACGTTTGGCCAGCTTTCAAGCAAATTATTTTCATAGACAATGTCTGGCCAAGATGTCTGGCCAAGACGGCAAGACGGGCAACGCCTGCCACACAAGTCTGCCATAGTCTGGCGAAATGAGTTGTAAGAAAGCACTTTTCCAAAAGCCAGCTTCATACTCAAGGGCCTAATGACCACTAGGTATTGCCCATTTTTGTACTAGCTAATTAGTTCAGCTCTTCGCGCTCGTAGTTAGCACCCTTCGCGTCCCCACTTACCCAGCGAACATGCACTGCGGCGGCTGTGGCAAATAAAAGGAGTCGAGTGCTTGTAATTAAAATAAAAATCCACTAAAAAACAGTATAAAACAAAAGGCAAGCTTCAGGCAAGTTTCACGTGTGTCTGGCAGCAGTTGTCTGTATTCTTAGAGATGGGAATGAGTGGGAATTCAAATAAAACACGAGCAGCGAATTGAGTTTAGAAAACATGACTTTTGAAAAACTAAGGCAACAATGTATATTATATATATTGTTGAGTTGGGAAATCATTTTCGGAGTAAAAGTCAAAAGATAATTTCATTGCCATAAGCTGATAAAATACTCTATATATTTCATAAATGTTTGTATAACAACCAATCTTTATTACCCTTATTAAATTTATTAAACTTGTTCCTCCTTTCAACATGTCTTAAATTTGTATGTTAAATGTCATGTTGTCGTGTTGACGTGCTAAAATTCAGATTTTTATTCACGAAAAAAATACGTCACACGCCAACCAAGCACTGTCACTCCACTGTGCATACAGCCTTAACCCTGATGGCAGCAGGGGTTGGGGCTAGGAAGCTGCATAATTCATGCAACCACTGCCAACAATAACAAGCTGCCAGCCTGGCTAGTGAAGGGGGTGAGTAAGTGGGTTTGGGGTGTTGCCCCACTGGGGGGTGCATGCAATCAAAATTATTATAATTGCGACGCGTTCGCCATTGTGCGACAACAATGACTTCCGCTTCCGTGCTGAAATTTGCTTGTCTGTCCCGTTTCGTCCTCTGCTCGTTATTCGTTGTTATTGCTTTTGTTGTACCATCTTGTTGTTGTGTAACTTGATGTTGTTGCATGTGCGACGCCTGCAACTGCATTGTTTTTAGGCAGCGTTCGTTTCTCTATACAATACAATACAGCTGAAAGAGGGGGCAGCCAGAGGAGAGAGTATAAGCGACACATTAAGTGCCTGCAAAAGACGCGCTCCAAACAAAAAGTGAGCAACGCCCTCCAGCCAAAGGGCCTAACTGATGCTCAGGGGGTTGCTGAGGCTAGACGTGCTCAAGTGTTGAAATAGCCAGAGAAGATGTTCAGCACTGCGGGGGGAGGTTGTGTGCAAGTGTTTGTATACGTCCATGTGTGTCTGTGTGTGTGTAACAAGTGTAAGCTGTAATTTTACTTTGAGCATAAAGGTACACAAGAGCAGAAAAAGGACACACAAGTTGATATATTTGTCTATCAGACTGTGTTTAATTAAAAGCAGCCAAACAAAACTCTGATTAGCTAAACTTTGACATCCGTCAATATTATACACTTAAACACACAACGCTGAACATAACCTTTGACAAGACAGTAAGCAGCTTAAATCACACACACACACACACACACTTTCAATCACATCAATCAAAATGTGTTTAGTCAAATTTCAAAGACACAAAAGTCACAGACAGAGAGAAAGAGCAAGAGATCAAAAGTCCAGAGTCCAAACACATTTTGGCCTCTTGGCACGCAACTAATGACATAATTCGATTTGTATATAGATATATATGTATGTTTGTATATGCGAAATTACTTGTGCCTTGAGTTCTTGGTATTATTATGATTATCACCCATCATAACTTTGCCTAAGTGCATTAATTTAAGCAAAGTGTTGCCAACAAGCTGCCCCCCCTAGCCCTACCCTTTCCCTACTTATCCATACTCCTTGAAAATATCTTCGTATTTGTCTGTATTTTGGGCATATAATAAAGTGCAATTTAATCAGTTTAATTAATAAGCAAGAAAGTTGTTCGTTGTTGCTGTCCAAAGCAAATACACACACACACACTCAAATACAAACGCATACACACAAAAAGAGATGAAAATGAAGCAGACATTAAATTGACTGTTTGTCTTTGCATGAATGAATATAATTCTGAATAGCAGCGCTGATTATTGCAATGGAGCGTGACATGGCATCGGTAGATACATATATTTCCAGCTATATACAATATTTGTGCTGTGCCCAATCTGCTTTAGCTTTGGGGTCTTTTAATGGGCATACATGCCATTTTGAATATGAATGCTCCTCCGAATAGAGTAATGGTTACATCTATGAGAAACGTTCGTTTCTAATCCTTTACATATTTTCTAATCCATTATCTTGTTAAGTATTGGATTGCTTGATTTTATAAAATAACTTTTTCACTTTCCCTTTGTTTATGTCACATTCTAATTGCTTCATTACCAAAAAACTCCACTCTTATCATTTGTTGTTGGGTTGGGGGTAATTGTTACATCAGATATCAAACGTTTATGACACCAAAAACCCGCCAGATCTGAGATATGTATACGTGCATATATTTTAATTAATTGTTATTAAGCTTATCTGTCACAAAGCGCAACGAATCTTAGCCTGGGTTACCCCACCCTATTCGCCTTTGTGTTTGGCATGTTAGCTATGCGATGTGTTGTTGGGGTTTTTAATTGTTACGCATACGCCAGGTGGACCCATGGTCCGTGACACAAGCGAAAAACCCCGCCGTTTGCATATTAATGTCGACACGGCATGTGAATATGTGTGCTTGTGTGTGTGTGTGTGTGTGTGTGTGTGTGTGTGTGTGTGTGTGTGTGTGTGTGTGTGTGTGTTGGTTTTGACTTTGCCCTTTGCCACACTTTTAGCTATTCGCGTGGTGCTTTGCGTGCCTTTGACACTGGCTTTTATACCGATATACCGTCGCTGCCTGTCGCCAACCAATTTCATTTGGTGTCGGATTTTCGCTGATTAAATATGCGCGCCCATATTTCATATTCCTACGACATGGAAGCCAGTTTTCCTACCAGCCTGCCAGCCTGCATGTTGTCACTTTATTTCGCCCTGTTCAATTCTCGAGTGCACTATTGTATACATATATGTGTATAAATAAATATAGGACGATGCCAGCTAATCGATGCACATAAAAACATTTAATACTTATGGTCAAGTAGGGCACAGCCTGGCAAAAGGAAATGTGGCTGTGAAATATAATATTTATACTAATATAGTAATAACATATAAACCAGAGCCATTGCATTAATCCAAAAGTGGCCACTCGAAAGCCCATATGAATATAATGCACAAAACACACACACACACATGTGCGTGGCGTGTTTCGAGTGCGACACTCAGGCAAAAATATTACAATACGAGAGCACAATACAAATAAATCAACGAGCCATGTTCGCAGCTACAAATAAATGCATAAATTTCAAGTGCCAAACAACAACAAACAATAATGGAAACTTGACGCAAGAGCGTTACAAACCATTTCACGCGCCAGTCAATGAGCTATAAAAACGTGGCAAGAAAAAATAATAATACATAAGCAAGTGAAAGACGACTAAGCAATACTCTAGATTTCTACATTTTGGGATTATTCTGTAAAATTAAAGTGAACGTCAAAATTAATATAACTTGCCAAGTCAACATGTCATATCAACACAATAAAGAAATCTCCGTTCCAACTCTAACAAACCCATGTGTAAAAAATCAAGAATAATCATTATAGACGACTTCTTGTGCGTAAGTCTAACTTAAAACGTTTTGATGAGGGGTCAGCTGCTTGCTAAACAAGTTTTTGGAAAATGTTTAAAGCTTGTCGCACGTGTTGGCTTTAAGGAAAAAAACGCACCTCTCTTCAAACAAATGAATATTTATTTATAGCTGAAGTATTATGGTGGGCAAGCGCTAGAGCTCAAGCTAAGCAATTGGGCTGCATTTGTGTGGAAGGTTCTAAATAAATCTGCTGAAGACGCATTACGTATACACACTATTGACGCAAACACTTCACAGAGAAAGAGAGATGAGCTTTTCGAGGGTTTGAATAACTTAATGCCGGTGTGTGTTTGTGTGAGAAGCGAAGCTTATGAAATAATAACAAGAAGAGGCATCAGAGAAATGAGAATGTGCCACAGATTGGTGCATGCAACAACAACAACAACTGGCAAAAGCGTAGAAATCTGTTGAATATCAAATAACAATCACTTGGCAAGCTAAATATATCATTATGCTTAAGTAGGTGGCCGTATAACTGGCTTGCAGGCATTAACAACAACAACAACAAGAGGAACGGCCGCAAGGATAACGCAAAGATACCATTTTAGCTTAACGCACACACGCTCACGCACACACACCCGCACATGTCGGGGCTTTGAGACCTTAACATTTTGCGCGTTTGCTTTGCTCTGATGTTCCCAGGATGTGTGTAATGTTGTTGTTGCTGTTATTGCTGGTTGTGCTGTTTCTTTTGTTGTTTTTCTTTTGGGTGTGTCTGGGTCTCGCCTTTTTTGTGTACAGCAAACGAGAATATTCCCTGTTATAATCCCCATGGCTTGCATGTTTGCTTAGCACCTACTCAGGGAGTGTCTGTTAGAGAGGGGGAAGGGTGTGAATGTATTGAGGGGTGCAAAAGGGATTTTTGGGCAACTGTTGTTGCTGCCACTTCTGTATGCTTCTACAATGTTATAAATTTGAAAAATTTACAAATCATCGTCCATATTTGATTTGCATAGATTCAGCTTTTTTTTGTCTTTTCTTTATCAAACCTTCTTCTTAGTTGCCAATACCTCTTGAATCTCATGTGTTTCCTGGTGAATGTGTGTTGTGCCTGCGGATTGAGCTCGTTTGTATTTTGGAAAATTGCACAAGAGATTCACAAATTGCTTTCATTGATTGCCGACAAAGCTGGGGGAGAAAGGTAGTCTCAAACCTCGGCAAAGGCAACAACGAATCGCTCAAGGCTAGACTAAGAGAGGAATGGGATGTGCGATAGGGATAGCTCTTTTGTAGAGATGAACGTGTTTGATACCATATTGAACACGACTTGAACATTAGTCAAAAAATGGAAATACTTTCAGTATTAAAAATAATAAATTTTATTAATTTTTGTATGTTTGAGGTCGTTCTGTGCTGCATTTATTATTTTTTTATTACATTCGTGCCTCCAAATAAAGCACGAATAGCTACTCCCAACTCTAACGTAGTCAAATGTGTGAATTCACATTGGGAATTGGCCTTAAATTGTCTCGTTGCATAAGGGAGCAAGAGAAAGAGAGAGAGAGAGAGTCAGTGGAGTGAAGAGGAATGACTAAGTGGGCACAGCTGGTGCTTTGGCTGCCCTGAAGCACACGCGGCGTATGAGTAACGTAGTTCGACAAACACTTTGGCAGCTGTTTTATAGCTGGAAAAAAGAAGGACTCTGACCAGCTGCAGCTAAGAGGCTTGCAGTTGACCCGTTTTCGACTGTTGTTCTTGTTGTTGTTGTTGCATGCCGCGGACATCTACGTGAAATTATTACGCTGCAATGCATCATCCAAAGTAAGCAGACGAAACTGCCGCTGACATGTTGAAGAGAGCAACAGAGAAAGAAGAAGCAGAAGCAGCAGCAGCTGCAAAAATGTATTTAAACCATTGGGCATCGCTGGCAGTGTAAAAGTATTTAAGCTCTAAACAATTGAAAATAAATAAAACGTAACGAAAACGAAAAACAGACAGAAAGACAGTCGAAAAGGGAATGACGGACATGCCAGCTAGAGTAATTGTTATCCTTGTTGAATGTGCGCAGGCACGTTGCACACTCCAAAAACGTGGAACGTGGCGCGAACTTGGAGTGCAGGAAGGGAGCGAGAAGAAGCAGAAGAGACGAGAACACTACACAAAGCACAAACGGCACTTGAACGTGGCAGAGCGGAGAGGAAAGCAGCAGGCAACATCACAGTTGCAACAACAGCAACAACAACAACAACCACAAAAAGCTGTAAGCAGCACTCAGCGGCACGCACTTGAATCCTTGAATGCTCCTGCTCTGAAGGCTACACGAGGCAGCTAAAACTGCAATCGTTTGGGGTTTCGAAAAGCTGTAACCAACTTCCCACTCTCTAGCTCTGCCACCCTCCCTCAACCATTTGTTTGTTTGTTCTTTGTATTCTTTATTTTTAGGGGCAGCTTCATTGCTCCACGCTGTATAATTTATGTTTGCCTTGGAGCTGCGCGAACCTATTTATTTTTAATATTTTTATTTGCTTTCTGCAAATAAGTACTACTCTGCATTTGGGCATTGTTTTTATTTATTTATTTATTTGTTTATTTATTATTTGTCTGCGGCTTTTTCATTTACTGCTACACAAATCTTTGCATAACAATGCCATTCAATTAAGAAGCAACCATGTCCTTGGCACAGCATCTTGAGCATCAAACTCAAACTTGAGTCTCGAACTCGCCTGCAGCAATGGCATAATATTGTTGCACAGCAACAACTGGCAGCACTTGTTGGTGGCATCAATCAAAATATCAAGAGCATTGGCGGCCACATATCCTCGGCTAAGTTGGCTCAAATGCCACAATCGACAAATACAGTAAGCACTCGATAATAACAACTTTGAGACAAAGTTTCAATGCTATTTAAATATTGATCATCGCATTATTGTTTATTAAATACTAAATATTTTGTAAATTCTCTTTTCGAAAACCGAAAGAAGAACAAATCAAAAGCATTCACTGTGAGCTGCAACAATGGCCAATGGTCGATGTGTTGATGTTGGCGGCATGATATGAATGGAGGTCGTACCCGTAATTGAAATACAAAGCCAATTTATGTACGAAATGCGATAAAATGCAAACAGAGCGAATGGCTGGGCGGCTGTGCGGGAGTGGAGAAGGGGATGGTTGCTTCTCTGAAGCGACAGCAGCAACATTGATGGTTTTACAAAAACCAAGCATACAACAAACGGGAAAGATGAAATAAAGCATCAAAGTGGCAATCACGCCAATCACGCGTAATAAATCATTGCGTGAGTGTATGCACACACACATAAATAAATACAAACGTGCGTGTGTGTGTTCGTGCGTGCGTGTGTAACCATGTCAAAAATGACGGGAACTCAGAGCAGCTAACGTCGGTCACGTGTTGTCAGCGCAAGGCTTACAGCACACTCACACACACACACATTGTAAAGGAAATGTTTGTTTATTGGCGGGCCATATATATAAAAAAGCGGAAGTTGGGAAGCCAGGTAACTTGGCCAAAGAAATGCGAGCGCATAAAACAAACAGCAACAAAACCCAGATACAGATAGCAGGCCAAACGCATTGTGATTTGTTGCGGTTTGCCGTGGTTTCTTGTTATGCAAACGCCCATTAAAAGAAAGAAACATAATATTAACCTTGATTAACTCATGACAAAAGTGAATTTTAAGGCGAGCTGCACAGAAAAGCTTAAATCTCAAGCTTCAGGCTTGGCCCACTTTTTTTTCTTATTTGGAGAGCTGCTCCATTTCGTCAGGCATCTCGCTTTCCGAGTCATTAAGAACTGGTTCAACCTCACATGGCAGCAACAAGGGCAGCAGCAGCAGCAGCAGCGCCTGCTTTTATCGTGCGCAAGCAGCGCGTGTAATTTCCACCTGTAATTGGTGTAATTGAGTGCAAGAGCGAAGAAAATATTCAACATGCCAGCAATTAACATAAATTCTCGGCTTGCGCCAAGTGCAGATGCTGAATATATGCTACAGCAATGACGAACTCGTTAGTACACTGCCAAACATTTGGGATATTAAAGAGAGAATTTATAGTATTCATAGGGAATACAAAAAATTTAAGTAAAAAATCTAGTTTTTAATATAATTCTGAGCAAGTGTTAAACTAAGCAAGTGGCTAACGCATCCTACTATTGCTTGTATAATGTAAAAAATCAAGATTATGCCATCCATTTAAATACTCTGGGCAACCATTTGCATAAGTAAATGGATAGACCCTGCTGCGTATACTACTTTATTACCGTTGCGCTCGTATAAAAACAAACGCAAAAACGAATGATAATGAAGCGTCCCATGTTTGGGCGTGGCAGGTGGCACAAAGATAAGCAAATGATGGCTGCCGCAGTGCGCTTTTGCCGCAGCGAGCTCGCGCTGATAATTGCCTGCGTGCGTGACAAATGCAAGCAAGCCGAATGGAGCGATATTAAAAAGTATAGCATACTTACATGCGCAACGAGCGCCACCTAGTGAAGAGCGGAGCCAACGCTGCTTATTTATGACGCTATATGCAGCAATGTCAACGCGTCTCTCTCGAATTTGTAGCGAAGATAAGTTTAAGCAGGGAATGGGACATGTACAATGTAGTTCTGGAATTATTGTGCAATAAACACAGGTCTCGCGTCCATTCGAGCACATTTCTTAACTTCACACGTGACAATTTCTTATTTGCTGTGCTTTTTATTTTTTCTCTTTGCAGGCGTTGAGTGCTTTCAACGTTTCTCGGAGCAGCCCAAATACACGGAGGTGAATCCACGCGAGGATGCCTTGCTCACATGCAAAGTAATCGATAAGCGCGGCTCGTGCTCTTGGCAAAAGGATAACAAGGTAATCATGCTTTATATATATACGATATCTGTATACATATCAACAGTCTGCCTTTGTCGACAACCTATTGATGATGATGATGTTCAGTCAGGGAGTGAGAGAGGAGTGGAGGGGGCGGAAGTGTGTGTTTGTTGTTTGCTGATATAGTTTATAAATATCCTTAGTTAACTTGCCACACCACAAAAACACACATACACACATACATATATAGCATAAAGTCATTTCATATGCGTGCCGCGTTGTGTGGTTCAATTAAGTGCTCTTTTTGCTAGTGTGCGTGGGCGCTGACACTGTGCCTGCCAAAAACTAATTTACGCCCTTTGGCTTAGGCTAACCAATAATGCGAGACCTTTGCCCTCTGGGCAGCATTTCTTTGCCTCTTTTTGGTTTTGATTAGAACATGTGGCTAGCCGAAACTTTTAATCGAAAATGCGTGAGAGACTCAAACCCAGTAAGCCTTTGGCAGTTACGAAAACAAACACGCAAACTCACACACACACACACACATGCAGGAATATCTACTCAATTAGATTCTTTGCCGTGTTACATGGAAACGTTATTATGATATCGGCAGCAGCATCCATCTATCGGGCAGTAGTTGCACCAAAAGAAAGCTCTTCATAGTTTTGCTTTCAGTATTTTAATTAAGCAAATATTCGCTTGATATACTTGTTTAGAAAAAATTCATCTGTTTGCATGAATGCACTTAATAATTTCCATTAAAATAAAAACAAATACAATATGCATGCATGTATGTTTGTGTACCTGCAAAATGCTTTTGCAAACCAATTAAGTTGCTTTAGTCTTTTGCTCTTTGCCAGCTCGTCGACTACTCGGCAGATATCTTATGAGAAACAAATTTAAAATACCCTGCGGTTGTTAAAAAGTGGTTAAAGGGGTATATTAGCGTAGGTGAAATGTACTTTTAAGTAGTAACATTATAAGACTGAAGGAAATACCAGTTTTATGAACAAAGTTTACGCATTTAGCGTACATTATTAATATAATATATTTAAAAACATAAATCCTGATCATTTTATAGTCGATCAATATGCTTTGAGCAAATTAAACTAGCTTAAGCTGAGCTGTTGTTGCTTGTTTCCCCATGTTTTCTTTGCTCCACTTTGATCATGTGTGCTGTATTGCTTTTGGGTGTATGCGTGAGTGTGTATGGCTATAACATATCCGTGTTAATTTGCATAGCAGACGAAAGTGGTTTGCCACAGAGTGGACTCATTATGGGCTCGGACGCAATTCCAAGCTATATAGAACTCTATAAACGAAAACTTCACATCGCCTTTTGCAGAGAATGATTTTGCTATGGCTGCTGCTGCTGCTGTTGCTGCTTGTTATTCATGGCATTTGTATGCGTTTGTAGCACATCTTTTATTTGCTTCTTTGCCAAGTTCCCCTGTTTCTCATTTTTAAACTGCTGCTGCTGTTGTCGTCTTCGTCGTCGACGTTGTGTCTGGTGGTTATGCAAAATAAAATTATGTAGGAGTTGTGGGAGTTGGGGAGGAGGGTTACGAGTAGGGAGGAAGTTACTTGCATGACAAAAATCACAAAGCATTTCAATTGTAGTTTTTCATATGCTGCACATCGCAACGGATCGTATCGCAAAGCATCCCAACGCATCTCATTGCCTCGATTTTTGCAGCAGCATATACTTAAATGTTTACATGGCTTGTGTCTCCAGGGACACTAAAGTGAAGCTAGTACTTCTTGTATGGAGAGAGAGATGGCCAAGCAGCGCATTTGCATGCATCGAGTGTCCTTTTCATGTGCAAAAGCATCCTTAACACACACACACATACACATACGTTTTGCTTGCTGTTGTTTGGCTTTCATTTAAAATTCTACTTATATTTTGCATATTTATCGCAATTGTTGTTCGTTCGTGATTGCAGATGTGTGTGTGTTGCATGTGTGTTTGCTTTTTAAGCTAACTTGCCCCATTTTTGCATAGCATTTTGTGTACTGCACTTTTCCCATTTAACATTTCTCGAATGGTTATCATAAGTAGTGCAACTTTTCTGCCAAAAAAACACTCTAACGCAGACTTAAAACAATCAACAACAATTGAAGCACACAGCATATGTTTCTATTAAATTGCTTATTAAAAGACCCAAACAAATGATGTTGGGGTGGTCAACTTTGCCCAAAAAGCATTTCACTTAAGACAGCAATTAGTAGGGGTAGATGGCAAGAAAAAAAATTTTGTAGTCATTTGTGCAAGTTTATAACTCTTCGAGCAGTGAAGCTATTCAAATGAACATAATTGAAGTCATATCCATTTTGTGGCAAGCATAAATATATGCTTCTAATGTGTTTGTGGACAGCTACGGGTTAAAGGCATATGCAGACTCAGCCAAAAAAAATAATAATATATCAAATTTGATGTTATATTTTATACTTATTTCGGTATATCCAAGAATTAATTTTTTTAAAGAATAAAAAAAACGTTTACTGGTCTATATTTAATATATACCACGCTTCTCTTTAAAAACAGGGCATTAAGTCGTATTGCATACAAAACAATTGTGTGCTGCAGAGGCTGAGGGTGGCATAAAAAATAATGTCGATTGGAAACGATTTAGATCACTTTGATGGCAATAACCACAAAGCACACCACAAACACACTGTCACACACACTTACACTATCGAAAATACGTCAGACACATCCAAACAGTCACAAACAGCAACTTGGGAGACAAGAAAATATTTGTTGGCTTTCAAAATTGTTATTTTGACAATTGGCAGAGCTGCCACATGCGCTAGTATTGAACAACATCCTCTTTGTATTTTGGCCAGCTCACAAAATACACAACAGGAAAAAATAGAGAGAGAGAGAAAGCGATAGATAGAAGGTCATTTAACCTCCGGTCGCCGTCAAACGTTGGTGCAGCTGACCAGACGATGCTTGCTCAAAGAAAGCCGACACAAAAATGTCAAAACGTAGCTGAAATAATAATTTTAATATCTCTAACATACTTAAACCGAATGCCTTTTGGAAACACATACTACCAGTAGCAGCAAGAGCAGCGGCAGTCAGCTAATGCCAAATGCAAATGAATATACATTTACATAGTGCTGCGACAAGAGCTGAATACGAATATGCGAAACGAACATAATGTATATTATTTTTGGGTCAAATGACATAAAATACTTTAGACTGCCTGTCTGTCTGTCTGTGTATTACATTATGCAGTAAATTAACTGAAAAATACAAATGCATAAAATAACCATTAAATAAGATAAATATATGTTTGGGAAATTCTGGAAAAATGTAAATTCCATACTTAGAAATTTAAATTAACAATGGTAAAGTTGAACTGATTTTCTCGACAGAACTGATAACAAACATATAAAGGAAAACCTTTAAATTAATTTAACTCATTTGAGGCGGCAAGCACGAAACGAATTGGTTAAAAAAAAACCGAACGAACCGCCAGGCGACAAATGAAAACGCAATTAAGCAACTAGCATAAAATTAACATGTTTGGGGGGCGTTGAACATAAATACTTAAATTGCGAACGATGCCATCCAGCGCTGCTCGAAAGATCACTAATTGTAATTTAATTTCCAATTAGCAAACAAACTAATGCCAATTTAGAAACAACAACAACATCATCAACGAGAAGTACAAACCCAGACGGAGACAACGCTGACTACTGTAAGTGGAGTTAAACGACACGTAGTTGAAAATGAGGCAGCACTCTGTCTGTCTGTCTGTCTGGAGGGCATCATAGGGGCGGGTCAAAAGGCATTGTGGATTGGGGTCAGCACCATTCAATAGTCAAACCTGCCAGCTGCTCTCTTTCTCTATCTCTCTCTGTATCGATGGGTAGACGATATTATTCGCCTGACTACATCGAAAAGTTAAACATGCTAAACATGTCGTTTGTCCTTTGCGTTCCGCCCACCTTATCATCATCATCATCATCGTTGTCGACCTTCTTCCACTCCATTGTTTTAGGCAACATTAGTAATTTCTCATTCCATTTCTCATAGCCCGTTGGCATCTATCCGAAGAAATACGAATGGGCCTCACGTCCAATGACTGGCAATGGCGCCCTGCATCTCGATCTACATCCGCCGCCGCCCATGCAAATCGGTGGCGATTGCTCCCTGTGGATACGCTCGGCGACCCTCGATTTTGATGACGGCTTGTGGGAGTGCCAAGTGACGGCCAGTGATTTTACCGCACAGGATGCGCTCACCAGTCAACCGGTTCGATTGGTTGTACGTGGTAAGTGTTAATCCAATAACTGCAAATTGCATAAGAAATATTACTCAACATGGCGTATGATTAAATTATATGCTCCATTGTCAAACAGAATGTGCAACTAGTGTTGGCTTTTGCTAAATTAAACCCTTTTAGAAATAAATAAAAATTTTACCTCCATACATTTATATGCTGTAAGAGAATTTACCGCAAAATGTAGTCAAAGCATGCAAAGCCGGAGATTGACAATAGAAAATTCAATTAGTTTTTCATTTTTTGACAAGGAAAAAAAAGAAAGAAAACGTAAAGCATTGTAAGTAAGGAATTTAATAATCAGATGCAGAACATAGTTTTAAGCAAATCTAATAATGCGAGCTACAGCTTATAAGCTGAATAAAATAAAAAAGAACATAATGGGCATGTTCTCCTTTTTTATTTAAAAACTATTCATGTTAAACTAATTTCACTTTTAGAAAAAAAAAAAACGATTTAATTAACCCAATGGTCTTAATTTGTATCTAATATCAAAAGATATATATTGTGAGATATTTGATATTTGAGATAAAGTAATACGTAAAAATGATTTCATGTTTGCGATCGTAAATTGTTTATACAAGAGTCAAAGATTTGTATTACGAATCTTTAAGGGACATTTGCTGAAATTAAATTGAATGAAATTGCAGTGTATCAAAAATAAATTAATCACGTAGAAAACTTTTTAGTAGACAAGTAGTATTGCCCAAAAGTTCAGTTATTTAAGAAAAAAAAACTTACAAAGTTATTTAGTCGTTCTGCCATATGTCAAAGGTATTTTATTTACGGCCACGTCAAAGATAATTCTGCTTTGAAATTGGGTTTTTATTTTCATTTTAATTTGACTTTGAGGTGAGCTGAGTAACATTTGTTTGACCTAATGCATATCAAATAAGGCAGTTGCATTTGCTGCAGCGTCCTTCATCGTGTCTCGTTTTTTGTTGGTGGTTTGGGGGAGATTTAATTAAATTTGCTTGCTAGCTGCTCGCCGCACTGCTGACATTTATTGCCAACCGCAAGCCGTATAACTAATCTGTGTATATGCCATTTCTCTCTTGCTCTTTCCCCCACACTCTTACACACACGCATGCATTGGACACTTTTAGTGGCGCCACAACGTCCACGTCTGGAGTTTGAGAGCGCCCCATTGCCGCCGGGTCACAACATAACCGTAGATGCTGGCGCCGTGGCAACGGTGAAATGCGCTTCACATTATGGTAATCCTCCTGCAACGCTTAAATGGTATTTGGGTAAGTGTTGTGCCTGCTTTGAAGCGAAGTGGGAGTGAAAGTGGGCTTGGCAGTTGGAGAAGGTGGTGTTGTTATCCTTTGATTGCAGCTGTTATCCTTCTCGCAGCTGTCTGTGACATTTGTCGTGTTAATTAATTTCAACGATTTGTGCTCTCTGTGTCCTCCCCCTATTCATTCCCCACCCATGTACTTCTAACAGGTGACCAGGAAATCTCCCCGATCCACCCGCAACTCAATGCCACCGAACCGGATAATACACGCACCTGGTCAGCCACCTCGGTGGTTCAGGTCTCGGCCATGAGAGAACGCCACGGCGACATGCTGCGCTGTGTGGCCTTCCACGAGAACTATGAGGCCAAATCGGTGCCAGTCGAGGCGCGCATGGATGTCAAATGTGAGTATCAAACAACCAAAATAAAAATACATATCAAATGAAAACACGAAACGGAACAAATGCAGTTGAGATAAAAGAATTCGTCTGGGAGATACCCTATTACACGGGGGCTAAAAGATTTCAATATTTGTAACACATATGAATACAGATTAAAATGAGCTATAAAACTGTTTTCTAGAAAATTCTTTAAGCAATCAATAGATATTTTTTTAAGCAATAATATCGTTTCTGTAAATGTTTCTATATGTTTGCTATATCCTTACTTTCTGTTATGCGAAGAATATCTTAAGATATGCATCAAGCCGCGAAATATCAAGCTTAAATTAAGAATTGATCGGTATATTTTGTTCAACATGCCACAACTTTATAAATTTTAGCTTCTGAAAACTAATTTTAACTGTTGCCCTAAAATAGTATATACATATATATGAAAACAAACACCCCCTTTTACTGCAGACCGATAACATAAATATCTTTTCCAAAAAAAATACAATATATATATGAATATAGCGTTCAGACGAATAGGCACACAAACTCTGCGCATATATCGATATTCGAGTTTTTTTTTCTTGTTTTTGAATAAAGCATAAAATATACAAACACGCATACACACAAGCTTAAATGCCGCAAGCTGTGTTGCTTTATTCCATTGACCCACACTTTGGGGCGAAAAGAATTTTTTAATAACTTTTGTGTTTTCTACCCGATTGTTATGCAATTTTCGGTGCAAAAACATACAATTTTAAAACTGTGCATGAATCACAAAAATGGCAGTAGTTGTAGCCTTGGTTAAAGCTGGAAGAGAACATAGCCAGGTATTCTAAAAATGTAATTGATATACAGGAACATTGCGATGAACGGTTTTAAAAACAATTCTAATTGAGTTTTCAGGGGAATAACAACCCAAACAATCAAAAAATCTTTAGGAACAGCTTTAAAAAATAAAATCAGTACTTACGATGGAAATGCAAAAAACCCATTTAATGGGTCTTAGATCTGATTGGAATCATTTCTATGCCTGTTTGTTGCACAAACAAGTATGTAGACTATTTATTTTAATGGGTATCAAGAACAAGTTTTTGGACTCCAGTCTGGCTAGACATCGTTTGTGTATGTCCTCTGGACATAGTCCTTTGCCTTGGCTGGCTAAACTGGTCGAGCTGGTAAGTTGATTGCATTTAGTTGCATTCGGCTTAAAGTCACAAAAAAAAAGCTGGCAAAGACATTGCAAACAGCTGTAACAATTCAATTAGCCACAATTTGCAGCAATTTCCTGTTTTGTTAAGCAATTCAAGATTTTGGGCAGCTCCCCAAAGACGAACTTAGGATGCTAGAAGGATACTGCATTGTGTGTTGACTTGTTCGTTCGTTCGCTTTGTGCTTGTTTTGCCTCAGAGAGTCAACTTTGCTGTGTGCTTGTCTTCTTGTGCATTTTGCAGACGCGCCAACCATTCGTCTAATTGGCTCACCGGAAATCGACTTGGAAGAGGATAAGGATGCGCTTGTCCTGCGCTGCGTGGCCGATGCCAATCCGCCAGCCAGCATCGTTTGGCGACGTGCTGGACGCTCCGAAATAGCCAGCTTGCAGGTAAGCCAACGAATACCTTCCATTCCCTCCCTAACCATCTCTTGAACATGTTTTGCCTGGCATTCCTTCCTCTCTTCTTCTTCTTATTCTTCGTCTACTTCGTTGTTTATGTTGCTACAAAATTTTCGACGTCGCTTTTGCCGTATTTATCTTAAGTGTAGCAGAAATTTGTAATTGTATTAAATTGCCATCTCTCTTCCGTTCTCACTCTCTCTTTCCCTATCCATGTATAGGAAACTCTGCAGTTGCGTCCTGTTGGACGTCGGGACGCTGGTTTATACACCTGCCAGGCACAGAACTCGGTGGGCACCTCGGAGCAGCTGTCGGTGCAGTTGGACGTGAAATGTGAGTCCTGCTTCTACATCTGCAAGCTGTATTTATCTTGCTCGCTTTATTTTTGTTATTGTCTTTTTGCTTGGCTAACAATTTTTGGCTTAAATTTATGTATTGACGCACCTCTCGTTTCATTTCTGTTTACCTGCGCCATAGATCCACCGAAAATAACTTCTGCCGGCCCGGATCGTCTGACCACAGCGCCACTCTTCAGTCCCGCTGCCTTCGAATGCGTGGCCAATGGTAATCCCATGCCGTCCTACAAGTGGGTCCAAAGGTGAGTGCACAAAACGTCCAAAGGCAACCTACAGACCATCTCGACTGCGGTTAGCCAGTGCAATGCACAGCCTGAAAGTTGTATACCACATTCAACATTTTTGTGTTGCATACTTTTGGGCGCAGTTTGCGTTTCTGCCACTACCCCCGTGGCGTTAATTAAAACACATTGCGTATACGCTTTGTTTGCCTTCTTTATAAATGGAAGACTTTAATCAGCGACTTGCTTTATTAATATTTCGTGCATATATTGAGGTCGAATGCATTTGCCGCATTTGTTTACAAAAATACGTTTAAATGGCCAATAATATTCAATAGCTCTATTTAAGTAAGCTGAAATCGATATAGAAAATTTATATTAATTGGGTTTTCAATTAAGTTATAGCACACGCCATGCTTTTATGCATTAGTTTGTAATTCATTTTATACCTTTTGCTTTGAACACTTAAAATCGTTTATAAAAATGAATTGGCGAATTTTTCGTGTAAAAATGAAAGCAGTTTTGTGATATTTTAAATTAAAAAAAGATGCGTAAGTGAATATTTAATATACACACAGATTTATTTAATTCGTTTGGCAAGTTTAATGAGAATACGTAATACCCCTTTTAAAAAGCTAAGCAAGAACAATCTAATTAAATAACTAAATAACTTGAGCTTAAACAGAAACGAATTTTAAGTACGGAGTTTATTTAATTTAAAGCCCTATAAAAATCTGTATTAAACGCTAAGGACATAATTTAGTCCTTCCGTTGAACAATTTTGCGAATTAAACTTGCAGAATATCTTACCAAAAGGATAAAATATTACATCAATCTTCTGCAACATTAAACAGCTAATAGAAAAGTCAACGTTGATTAAGTATCTTGATCATTAATAATATTAAAAATAAAATATTTATCCAGGAAAGTGCTTAAAAGCAATTTAAGCTTCATAAAAATGTAAATAGCGTTAGTTTTGTGCAGATATGATTATGAAGTAGAATTGAAATTTCCTGTATGCGGGTGAGCTTCCTGTTGCGCGTGGCATGGCGCAACCAGACTCGGCAACATGCAACAGTAACAAGCAACAACAACTCCAAAACAGTGGCAGTTGCAGCAGCAGCAGTTGCACATCTGCTATAAAGTCTGCCCGCTTTCTATTAAACTTGATGTTTGCGTCATTTTAATTAGCTGCACAGCGGAAATTGTGCACCAAAAAGGAGAAAGAGATGCAAGAAAGGCGAAACAGAATTAAGAGCTGAACAGTAGGGGAGAGAGAAAGAAAAAGAGGAGTCGCATTTTGCTATGGGGCATTTGCCTCACACAGAGACCGGCAGGCAGCCTTTTGACTGCAGCATCAAATTCTTCTTCTTATTCTGCTTTCAGTGCTTTTGCTTCTTTTGCGTGCATCTCTTTGGGGCATTAATATGCAAAACAGTGCCACACTCATCCGGCCGCTCTTTTTCGTTTGTCCGTCCATTCAACAGGCAGGCAGCAAGCTTGTCATGCACAGTGGTCGTGCCCGAACCCGTGCCAGGGAAAAATCGAAACACGTGCCCCAAACCCCACTCACTCCTGACCCAGTTCTACTAGGGATGAGCATGTGTTAAATATTTTTAAACACGATACAAACACGAATAATAAACAAAATACATGACCAATTAGTATTCAATGCTTTTTACCTAACATTCAACCGATTAAAAACAGCAAAAATATTATTTTTATTAGGCTTTAAATGTTTTATTTATCGTTCTTGATTATTTCCTCAAATCAACACAATATTTCATAAATTCCCGTGTTAAGTTGTGTTAATGTTGTGAAATCTGATTTCGAAGCACGAAAGACGTCGTGTTGAGTTACGAAAGAAAATAGGACATCCGCCTTGCAGGCGTTGCTCCCCCATGTCGTTATTGCTGTTGCATGCATGTGGCACAAAGTCAAACTCCAGCTGCCCAGATCAGACAGTTGGTGTGCAAAGGGGGGCTCCCTTAACGCCTCCGGCAAGCAATGCCTGTACGTGATTTGTGATTTCATTTGTTTGTACTTTAGGAGTTTCATATATGTGGGAGAGGGAATGCGGTGTTACGAGGGCCTTAAAGTGATTTGATTCGTCGGCTCGCGTCAAATTCTAATAACAAATGCGGCATGCAACACGCGTCTGGCGTGTTGACTTAATGAAGCGTGCTCGCGCGTGTTTATCAGAAATTAAATGTCAATTGTTGAAAACTAATTTCCACGCGTGAGACTCGCAACCACCTTGAGACACATTAAATGGCGCGTGCCACACACAAAATCTACAAGCAGGCCAATGTGCGGCTGTAATAAATCAATGGTGTGCCCCGTTGACAGGCTACCAATGTTGGCTAAGGCTAAGGCTATGACTAAGGCTTGCATGCAAAAGGCGCTTAAACCACTGGCTAACAATGTCCATACCTGAAACCACAGCAACCACCCAGTCACCCAACCACCCACACATATGCAAATGCAACCACACAGCTTGGGTTTTTGCAAATGTACAGAAAACGAAAAGAACGTAAAGGCATCGGAAAAGCCATGTCACTTTGATTTACGTGGAAAATTTCGACGGAACCAACACAAAGCTGCGTTGAATAGAAAAGTAGGAAACGCTTTGTAAGCTTAACATTCTTTCATTATACATACACACATATATAAATATATATGTATATGTATGTATGTATATTTTTAGGTTGGTCGAATTTTTGCGACTTCATTTGTGTTGCAGCATTTGCATTTAAATGGCTTTCTAATTTATTGCTTTTAATTGCATCGATGGCCAAAGTCCACTTTAATTGCCGCTTTAAGCTCGATGACAAATACACACTGATACACACACACACACATATACAGTCTATGCCAAAAGTATCAAGGCTTGGTCACAACTATGTTCGCCATATCAAAGGAATTCGTCTGGGCGAACACATATACACAGTTAAGAGTGGAAAGTGGTTGTGTATGTTTTGAGCTGTGTGCTGAAAGCATTTCGCAACATAAAAGGCATTTCTCATATTAAAAAAAAAAATGTATCAAATATTTTTTGTGCTTGCAACGAAGCAGCGGCAGCAGCAGCATCAACGAAAATATCTCGCCCACAAACGCAATTTTCAATATTGCTGCTCAAAACATGCAACAGCAACAGAAGCTACCCCCCACCTCCCTACCATCTACACACCCCAAGTTGCAATGTGGCTGTTGCATCTCTCCCAATCGGTTTTGAAGCTCAAAAAGCTGACGCAACCAGACAGCACAAAAACTATACATAAATAAATAAAGAAAAAAGCTGAAAAGAAAAGCGCATGGCGAAAATCGCGCTTAAAAGTATGATAAATCCTTACTTAACAGCTATGGATATTTTTTAAATGTTTTTAATGCATTTTTCTATCTTGACAAACATTTTTTCTAACATTTCTTTAAATTTCTACTTTTACAGAATGTCACATGGCTCCAAGTACGTGGAGCGAGGCAATGAGCCTCGTCTGGTCATCGATAATGTCACCTATGAGTATCAGGGCGAATACGAGTGTCGTGCCACAAGCTACATCAATGGTCAGGAAAGGGTTGCCATATCCGATCCTGTGTCCCTACAAGTTGTTGGTAAGTGTGGCTTATACACAAACATACATACCTCCATCGACAACAATGTTTTATGTACATACATGTTGCTGCGGGTGCAAACCGCAAAAGCCGCAACACCACAAAATATGACTACAGCCACAACTGTCGCCAGAGGCAAACATTGTAAAAAACAGGCAACAAATTTTGTGTAACAAATTGACAAAACAGAAAAATATGAAATTTACTAAAAAAAAAAAATGGTAAAAAAACAGTATGAGTTATGAGTTGACAAACAATGTGAGCAACTGTTAGGCAAGCT
Organism: Scaptomyza pallida; assembly: GCA_018152965.1. NCBI lineage: Eukaryota > Metazoa > Arthropoda > Insecta > Diptera > Drosophilidae > Scaptomyza > Scaptomyza pallida. The sequence continues at coordinate 7,247,633 of JAECXP010000002.1, forward strand.
GATGACCAGCAACAACAACAGTAACAGCAGCAACAAAAAAGTTATGGGCACTCTCTCAAATTTACAGCCACGTTAAAAGAAACAAGTTAAACGTGTACACCATATGTGAGCCAAGTTACTTACTTGCCACAGCGACTCTGTCTCCTTTGCCCCGTGCAACTAATGCTCACTTAAAATAACACAAAACTCCATTAAAAACTGCAACCGGAAAACGCGTCGAAAACATTTTAAGCGCCTGCGATTTTACCCCAACATTCCTCCTTTAGTTTACCCCTTTCTTACCCCACTTTGTCTGGCGTTTCTCCCCACACAATTTGGCGGCTCCAGGCGCCGCTGGTCGCGCACAGCACAAATTTAGCAAACGGCAACTGACGCTGGCAACAGAGACTAAACCAAAATGTAACACAAAATCAAAATGAACTTATGACCACAACAAAAAACGCAAAGAACACAAAAAAAAAACTAAAAAATAAAATGCAAGCGCACAAAAAAGCGCGGAAAAAACGAAAGAATAGAACAACTGCCATGGCCAACATAGCCAACGGGTAGAGCAGCGCTGAAAAAAAGGAAGCGACAGAGAGAGAAAAAGCAAGCGAACAAAAAAATATATATATTTAAATTTAGTGCTGAATACCACAGCACGTACATAATTTATGACCAACCAAGGACACGAGCAATTTAGCCGAGCCAGCCAGGAACAAGAAAAAAATTCTATATGCTATATGTATATATGCAATGCACGCTATCTATATAAATATACATACAAACACAAACATACATACAAACCTAGTGTAACTAACGAACTAGTTAACTAACAGCAACAGCTAGCCACAAAAAATAATATAAAAAAATGTATTGAAGTTGAAAAAAAAAACAACATAGCTCATTATATGCTGCAGTGCGCTCACGACTATTACATACCCTACAGGCAGTAAAATTTTGTCAACATTTACCAAAGTTTTTAACTGTTTTTTTGTGTACGTGTCAGTGGCAAGTCCCCAATGATACGCTTAAATGGTTAACAAAATGTGCACAATCAGCTTAAAAAATAAAAAGGATGAACGATGATTATGGCTCTTCACACTACCATAATTTTTAATATTAAATAAACTACATTTAATTGTTTTCATAAGCTTTGGAGACTTTTTAGACAGCTGTCTTATTAATTTAATTGGTATTTAAATTTGTCAATTTTTACATATGATATACAATTGACATTTAGTCCTTTAAAAGCAATTATTTTTATAAATTAGTACTAATTACAGGCGGAAGTATAAGTAAACTATTATGATTATCAATTAAATGGTAGGGGAACAAGTGTTTTTTATTAACCCAACAAGTTAACCGCATTCAGTTGGTAAATAAATTAATATGTATTCAATTTTGTACAAATAAATGTAATTCGTAAATTTTTGTATGCAAACATAATATTCATTTGTAGATTTGCATTTTTCTTTTCATATTGTGTATGATTGTTATATATACAAACAATTTTTTCGGCCCTGATGGAAGTCTAAAAAAATTGCGGTTTTAAATGCTGCACAAACATAAAATGAAATTGAATATTAAAAACATCAAATACGCTTCAGGTCATTGTTATAACTATTATATTCAATATAAATTTCGTATAAAAAAACAACACATAAAATTTGTTGAAGTACATTTTCCGTGAAATGTTTTTAAGACAAATAAAGTAATACAAATAGTTTGCAATTCCGCTGAATCAGATCGAAAATGACCAATTAATATCGAATCAGATATTGCGTATGAGTAATTTCTTTGAACCATGCTTATTGCATGTAATCAATATGAGTTGTTAAGAAGTATACAAAAAAACTGAGAATTTGTGAAAGTTCACACAAAAACAAATATAAAAGAATATTCTGTTGATTCAGTTTACAAACAATTCTCTTGAGTATTTACAATAAATACATGCGAATGTGTAATATTTATACTGATAAATTTGTTCATTTTAATAATTTCTTTTTGCAGGTGCACCGCAAGTGCTTCGTTTGCATCCCTCCATGCACACAGTGTCTGTGAAGCGTGGCGAACCCGCCACTCTCACGATGGTCGTCTGTGCAGATCCTCGTCCCCTACGCGTTGCCTGGGAATGGGGCTCGCTGCGTTTGGAGGCCGGTTCCGGCATAGGTGCGTATACACAATGTTCGCCTCATTGGGCAGCTAATGCAAATGCAATTAGACTTTGTGCTTAGTCGTAGTTTTACATTACTTTTTCTGTTTTTGTTTCGTTTTCAATAAGCCACAACTCAATTAACGCACAATGCACGTCACGTTTAGCCTGGCCCAGGCCCAGGCCCTGGTTCAGGACGCAGCACGCTTGAGTGCTCATTAACAAACCTTTTCCGCAAATTTGACACTGAACAAACGTTGAGCGTGTGTGTTTTGTGTGTGCTGCGCTACGTGTGGCTAAAGAGCAGTAGACAGGAGACAGCGGGATCTGTGTGTTCCGCACAAATCAAGACAAATTACACGTCCAGAGACAACGAGCCAAAATCAGACGAATGCCAAGCATCATGTTTAGTAGGGGGGCGTTGCGGGGGCAACAGCTATGGCTCTAGTGTGTGGCATTAGCATTGGCAGTCATAAAGAGAAGGGGCGTTACACTCTGAAAAAATACAACGAAGACTACGAATAAATCGTTTCATGGATCCTAGAAACACTTCTTTGGACCAAATATTTTTAAAAAAATATTTTGTGTAGATTTATCTTTAGTCCTTGGCTTTCAAACAGATTGAAATACATTTGACTCCAATTTTTTTTCTGAGTGTATGCTCAACGCATGTTGCCCTGTCCATTTGAGCAGACTTCCCACGCTTGTCAGCTGCCGGTAATCCCGGCTACAACAGACAGCGACACGCCACCAACCAGAACCTAGAACGCAACACACCAACAGCCATATGTGAGGAGCTCGTTTTTCACTTTTAAACTGCATTGCATTGCATCTTTTGCCAGCTGCGAATCCATCTCCTGATGCAGCTGATGCAGCTGCAAGCCAAAGAGCAACAGCTACCAAACAAATCTCGCGCATTACTCTTCATTTTCAGCTTGTCTGCGTGCGCATCCGGGCTGTCCTTCTTCTGTCTGTGTAGTCCTTTCAGTCCATCTGCTCTGCTGTCTCTCACTCCGTGCGTGTAATCCTGCGTACTTGCCACTGACAGCAATCAAACGAAGCGCATTGCATGCAGCAACCGCATGCTGTTTGCTGCTGATTCTTGTTGCGCATACGCCGCATTGTCTTCATGACATTTAATTGTTGTTCAAGCTTTTGACTCTTGTGTTGTTGTGTTGTCGGTTTTTTCACACTCATCAATTGACAAATTGTTTGTAATTTGAATGTGAATTATTGTGCTGCATGCCACACACATATAAATTGTAATGTTCGCCGCCAGTCAACGGAAACAAAATAGTTATTTATGATTCTATATATGTTTAATATTTTGTAGATCGCTTCCGCGCCGACGATATGATACAGGATGCTCGCGAAGATTGCTATTTGTCCACTCTACACATCCACCACACAGATGAGCACGATTCGCGACCCTACTATCTGGTGGTGGAGAACGAGCGGGGCACCGATCGTCATGCCATTCATTTGATTGTGGAGGGTACGTTTGCAGGTGCATAGTGTTTTCTTTATTTTTCCTACCATTTAAATACCTTAGTTAAACACACACACACTAACTTTAATATTTATGCAAATATTTTTAAAATTTAACTCAGCTCAGTTTCGTCAATTTATTTCATATACATATTCACTTGAATGTGTTTTGCAAAAGTGGCCTTTTGGGTCAATTGCCAATGGGTATTATTATTATTATGGCCGGCAATGAATGCAGGCCGAACAGCACTTATTAATTAAATTTCATATTTCTCACAACACAATGCATGCGAATAAATAACTCATTAAGTATTTTTTATACATACGCCATATTAATTATTCCAATTAAAAATGTACCATACATATATACATATGTACATACCAATTTAATATTCCTTTTACGCTTGCATAATCAATGCCGTTGAACATCAACAACAACAACATCCAACACAACAACAATCATCACAATTGGGACCAAATTGTACAGAGCCTTTGGAGATGAGCTACTTGCTGGGCGTCGCCGGTGGCTGCATGGCCGCCATTTTGATATTGATCTGTCTGTGCATCTATGCCATCAAGAGCAAAAAATGCTGCTTCAAGGGTAAGTTGATGGACAGCTCCTTCGTGGACGTTCTGCTCATTAAAAATAAAAAATTCAATTTTGCCAAACAACAATAAACAGGAGCAGGGACAATTGCAATGGCTGGCAAACAATTGGCAGCTCAAACAGGACCGCATATTAATTACAAACGCCTCAAAGCGAACGCGTCGCAACAATTAAAGCATTTCCCCTCATTATGCCGCCAGATGGCGTTGAACTTTTCGCCACATTTTTTGTTGTCATACTTACTAATTGCAAGAGAAAAAAACTTGCAGCCGCCAAGCCAAAACATAGAAAAAAACCAACTCACAAACAACTAAAACAATAGAAATGGCGCGCGTATATTTTCTTTTATTTTTTGTTCAACATTTTCTTTCTTTGGAAACTCAAATAAATCTCATAAAATATTCATTAGCGCGTTTTGCGCCGTTAGCGCCTGCGGTCAGTTGGCCAACACAAAAGGGTTAAGGTCCGCTAAGAACAAACCAACAACAATGTTTTTTCTCTTCGTCCTTAGAACATTACTAGATTTTAATGCGTCTGCTGTTTAAAGTCGTTGAATTTTGTTTTGCCCCTAATTAGAAATCAAAATCGCGATGCAAAAAAAAAAAACTTTTTGTTCAACGCGCAATTAAAATGCACATTTGTAAAAACAATTTACAAAACACACACACAGAAAGAGAAAAAAAAAAAACGATTTGGGGGAAAAGCGAAAACAAAACTTTTTCGCCGAAATAAAACTTTTCTCAAGGACATTCCGTTGCTAGGATAGTTGAACGGAATTTACGCCATGGGATTTGTTTTGGGGCTGGCCAATTTGGCTGTTAAGCTAGCTGATATAAAACTCTTAGCTGGCAGTCGTGTAAATATAAGAAGTGAATCCTTTCATCGATTCCATTCGCTGCCAGGCGCGTGCAATTTCTCAGCTGTCAATCAAAATGTCAATTTGGCACAGAGCACGGCAACAGTAAACGTTGGAATTTGAGCAACTTCACACAGCTGCCGCCCAAGTTGCCTCAGTTATCGTATGGCATTTGACAGATCTTCAATTGCCTTGAAACACCATCTTGTACCCCTTTCTATGGGTTCCCAACATATACTCACGCGCGCAATTTCATCTAGTTGAAAATCCATCAAAATTACCCAGCTCCTAAGACTGGGGGGCTTTAGGCAACTTTACACCTTTTTGGCCATCAATAAGTTTACGGCTCATTTGTCAAACGTTAGATCTGCAGATACAAATGTATCTGTGTGTATCTGTGTTTGTGTGCAACTTGCAATCTATCTATGTCTGTCGCTCTCTCTCCCTCTCTCTCTGTCTAACTTTCCATGTGCGAATTAGCAATTCTCAGCATTTTAGAATAGCAAAATCCACTCCATATAGTTAATATTTCTTTCCTATACATAGTTGAAAATACGCAAAAGTAACAAACGAGTTTTCTCTTATACACAAATTTTTATATATTTTATTTTTGCTCGCCTTTGCAGGTTCCACTGGCTATAAATCATCGGATAAGGACAGGTAAGTTGAAGCGAAACACACACACTCACACACACTAAAAGCAACACACCCAAACACACATACACACTTAGTAGCAGCACCCACAACAAATGGCCGGTTATGATACAATTTTATAAAAGGGTGAGAGGGAGGAGGGAGCGCATTGAACAGCCAACAGGTGGCGCTGGCATACCAATTTATGCGTCCCGAATGGCCATACGTACAAAAAAAAGCAACAACACACACTCACTCACAACCATGAATAATGCGAGTTGTCTGCTTGTATACAGCAAATATGAGAGATATTCTGAAATATATACTTTGTGTCAAAACTGTGACTGTAACTTTAAAATTAAACCAACAAAAATTAGTGAAAATGAATAGTTATTGCTGGAAAAGAATTTCGATTGAGGAGTTTTTAAATTAGTATTATACATTTAAAGAACATAAACCAACATAAACGTCAAACCGATGTCTTATGCTTTGTGTTAAACATTATTAAGCATGATAAGCATAAGACATGTCCACCTGCCCGTCTGTCCATTTGTTTCTAGGCAAACTAGTCCCACAGTTTTTGAGCTTTCGAAATGAACCGTTGACCAAAGTCTTCTGTTTATATATATAAAATACTTCCTCAACTTTCTGAAGACTTTAAGCTAGTTCTTCTGCAGTGGTAGATATCTAAGAATTTGTTTTTGATCACGTCATTCGGTCACCGAATATTTTATAAGTCACAGGTTAACCACACATCACTGACGTGCCGTGCATGATATATTCAACGTTTTTCATATATTCAATATTGCAAAGTCGGCTTTTGCGAAAATATTGCACTATTTTGCCGCGCATCGTCAAACACACACACACACAGACACAAACCCATTTACACGGCAAACACGCCCCTTAACAATCGCTCATTGTAGCGGCACCCCCTCCCTTCCCTTCTACCTCTTTTCAGCTGCTCTGACATGAGTTATGGGGCTGTGGCGGTTATTTGGCTCGCCGCTTCAACGTGGTCCGCCTTCTCGTATTGCCCCATTTAAAAATTACCATATTTCGTTTATGGAGCACACACACATACACACACACACATACATACACACGCATGTTTGCGCCAAAAATTGCATTGAATAGTTTTTGGGGCACGTTATTATGGCAAAGATTTTTATTGTTCGGGTGTGTTTGTGTTGTTGCAGCGGAAATGGATTTTGAATTTCCGTTATAAGTATATTTGGGCATCGCAACAGCAGCAGCGGCAGCGGCAGCCACAGCACACATTTCCTAACGCCATTCATTATTTATGCGACCTCTGCAAACCAAAACCCAAAACACTCGCCTCCAAAAAACAACTAACACAATTTCAAATTTATACAATTTGGTATCAATCAAAACGAAACTGAATCTTTGTTAAGCAAAAGCTGCCTTCAGGGATTTGCGAGGGGTTGGGGCAGAGTAATATTAAATAACCCAATCTCTTGTTGCTGTCGTTGCTTGGAGTAAACCATTGCCGACAGGCAGATAAAATAGCTGAATATTTAGATATGCCATTGGCATTAAATTTTGCCAATCAAACAGCAGCAAATTACAGCTAGAATACCAAAGTTTAAATACTCTTAATGTCAAAAACTTAGATCAAGAAAAGTATTATTATTCTAAAAACTTAATTAAATTGTATTTCATTTACAAAAGTTTAAATATTGAATATATGTATAATGCCCTTAAGATAGTTCGTTGAACTAAGGTTTGCCTATTTAGTTTCCTATTTTTTCATTATCAGAACGTTCGCTCCTTCCAAAAATCATATATACCCTTCAGAAGTGTATCCAATAATCTATTCCATTACCCACACTCTTACACACTTACCCAAGAAAAAACGCACACAATTGTCACTATACAGCCTTATCTGTTGAGAGAATTTTCGTTAACAATTTCTGTCATTTCTGTTTTCTTGTTTTGTTTTTGCCTGCAGCGAAAAGGCTGATTTGAAATCACGCTCGGATAGCACAAGTGGGCCCCAAGGTGATTCAATTTACACAACGCCCGCCGGCTTCCATCATCACCAGCAACAGCAGCAGCAACAGCAACAACAACAGCAACAGCAACAACAGGCTGCGGCAGCAGCAGCGGCAGCATTGCATGCAGCATCACAGCATGCTCAACAGCAACAGTATGCGGGACATGGATCGCCGGAGGCAATGAAGGTACGCATGGCTGCAATGATATTACAACCGCCCACTAGGGTCTAGCAGGCAGTTGATAACGAAAGCAACGAGCTTCCCTATCAACAACAGCCAGAACAACAACAACCACAACAACAACATGAACATGATAATAGTAATGCTCACACAAATAACAACAATAATACAGACACAGCAACATCAACCACAACAACAACAACAGTACTGACTGCAACAACGACAACAACTTTGACCAATATTAGTAATAACAATACTATAGAGTTAGCTAAAGCAGCCAACAGCAGCAACAGTAGCAACAGTTCGCATAGTTTAAGCCTAGACAGTACGCTAAATAGTAGTAAAAATAATACCAGCAACAGCAGCAGCAGCAACAACAGCAATAAGCAGCAGCAGCAACTAGAGAATAATATGAACTGTGAGCTAAAGCCAACAGTTGCTGGTGGCAAGCTTTTGAATTTAAATGTAACCAGTGAGGAGCAGGCAGTAGAACAAGCAGTAGGCCTAGCAGTTGATCAAGCAGTTGATCGTCCAGAAGCAGTTCAGCTAAGCAGTGAAGACACACAGCTGCTGCTGCAAAAGTTGAGCATAAATAATCCATTTTATCGCTTTCGCAAACAGAGTAACTCCTTGAGAGAGTTAAGACGTTTGCGTCGTCGACGCCAGCCGCGTCGTCATAGATCCGAGACAGATCTATCTCAAACACACAAGAAACAAACACAGCAACAACAACCCCAACACAATGAAGCCAAAGTTGTAGTTGTATTAGACAGTAAGCAACAATTAGCATTAAGTAATAATAAAACTGGCATTAAGACTAGATCCGTAAGCAGCTTAGCGCCCGACAACTCAACGGTCATAACAAATCCATTCTCCATATTTCACGACGATGAGATTCTTACGCTTGGCGTTAATCCACGTTTGCGTAACGCCAACAACTCAGCCAGAACTCAACGTTCTAGTGGCAAAGGATTACGAAGATTGTTTGAGAGCAGCAGCAGCAACCGACAAGACTCGGCTGCAATCCCAACTGAGATCAGTCATCATTATTTGCATGGTGTGCCCGTGCGTCGCTTTGAGCGCCAAGACTTTAGCCAGGACTCCAACACAACGGGCAAAACGAAACGTTCCAAGACCTTAATATTTAAGCAGCTGTCATTACGAAAACTGCACAAACCCGAGGACCAGCTGGCTCCAAAGCTCAAGCTCAGCTACCGCTATCCAAACCGCACACAGAGCATACAGAGTATGCGTGCAACAGGCAGCGGTGGCTACGATATACAACACACTGCCTACCGACCACCGAGACTAGTTTCAACCACACCCAAATCCAACTACTTTGAGCGACTGCAGGCAAAGACGCGTCAAGGCATACAAAAGATCAGGGACAAATGTCGCAACTTCAAGGCCAATACAAGTAGTAGTGATGCCAGCAGCAGTGGCAATGCTAGCGAATTTAGTGGGTTTCATACTCTGGCCAAGGATGAGAGTTTTCGCTTTATCAGCGATCGGGCAAACATCTCCAGCTATGAATCTCGCTGTGCGGCAGCGCATGCAGCAGGCAAACAAGCGACAATATACAAGAGCTACAAATCCGAGATTGATCTGAGCAAGAATCTGCACTATCTGGAGCATTATCTGGAACAGAACTTTGAACAGCAACTGGGCAGCAGTAAGCAATCGGCGCATTCGGTGGGTCGCATAAGCGGAGCTCAACGCAAGGTGTTGGCTGCACAGCGCTGCAGGGAGCGGGAGAGAGAGGAGGAGACACCAAAAAGACGCCATAAGCGTAGTCAATCGCAGGCAAATAACAATAGCCGCAGTTGCTATGAGAATCTGGGCACACTGCCCATCTCAAGGAAACATAATGCACACTCAGATTCGCTAAGCAGTTCTGATTATGCATCAGTCTTCAGCGGACCAACAGCAGCAGCAATAGCAAAGCAAGCAGTCGAGCACGAGGTGCAAGCAGTTGAAGAGCAGCCATTGCAGCAAAATGCTTTGAAACTGCGCTACGAGCATCCAGATAAAATGTGTGAATATTATTTTGATAATCTTAATAGCTATACGCTGGCACTGGAGCAAAGTGAGGATCTGCTATTGGCCGAAAGCGCCAAATCAGCGAGTTACTTTTACAATGATAACGATGAACTCGAAACGGATGATGATGATGATGTAGAGGAGGATGTGGAGAAGGCAGCAACTTTGGCTTTGGCTTCTAACGAGGCGGATTATTTGGCGCGTGATATACGCATACGCGTCAATGTCAACGAGTGTAACGAGCATGTGGATTGGTATCAGCAACAGCAGCAGCAGCAGCAACTAGAGCTGGGCACAACAGCAACAACAACGACGGCAGCAACAACAACAGTGTATAATGAGAATTTAGCCGAGAGCACTTTCTATCAATCGCTCAATCAGCATTTGCAGCGACAGGCAATTGCCGTTGACAGCGAAACGCAGCAGAAAAGGGAGGTGACAAGGGATAGGGATACAGTGGCAGCAACTACAGCAGCTGCAGCAGCGACGGCAGCTTCACTTGGAGAAAACTACTTGGCGCATTTTCAACGCAGTCGCAGCGATTTCGAGCGCAGAAATGAGGACTTTGAGCAGCTTTATGCTCGCGGCGAATATTATGGCTTTGGTGGTGGCGGGGCAGCTGCTGGAGGTGGTGGTGTTGGTGAAACAGAGGTCTTGTTTGCGACCAAGCAACGTAGGGCAGACTTAATGGAAGCGCACTATGCAAGAAGCTATCCAACGTCAGCAGAGACAGCAGCAGCAACATCATCGTCAGTACGCCATTTAATGCCCAGTAGCCTAGAGGCAGACAGCAGCGGTAGCTATAAGCGCACCAGAGCCATGAGAACGGGAGCAACAGCGTCAACAGCGGCAACCACAACAAGCGTTAGTAGCCTAAGTTTGTTACGTCCAACCACAGATGCGCTCTATGCTACCAGCAGCAAGCAACAGCAGCATCAACAGCAGCAGCAACAGCAGTTGCAACCCTTGCCGGCAGCAACACCAACAATTGCTGCGCCCGTTGCGGGCAGCTCGAACTCAAATACGAGCGCAAATAGTCGCTATATGTTGGAACATATGCGCAAATACTATGCAAATCAACAGCAACATCCGCCCGCACATTCCGTCAATTCATCCTCGCTGTCCAATTCATCATCATCGAACTCATCCATGTCACAGCAGCAGCACCAGCATCAGCAGCAGCAGCACAAACTCAATCTAACCAAGCAGCAACAACAACAGCAACATCTGCAACAACAGCAGCAACAGCAATTGCATTTGTTGCCACGTCGCAACTCGAGCACATCGAATGCCTCATCGACAGCTGACAATTTTGATAGCTTCATTGCGCTGCGCAATGCCACAGCAACAGCAACAACAACGCCCGCAACAGAATATGTAAGCAAACAGCACCAGCAGCAGCAACGTCGCAGTCAACATCAGCAGCAGCAGCAGCAGCAAATGACATCAAATGCAGCTCCGCTAATCTCAGCGCTCAACTATTATGGTCACGGACTGGCCAGCGGCAGCAGCGTTAGCAGCAGCAGCAGCAGCGGCGGCAGCGTACTCGCATACAATGGCAAATTAACGGCAACCGCAATGTTGTCCCAAGTAAATTTGCCGAGATCCACATTGCTGCATCAGCAACATGCCACGACACCAACGGCAGCAGCAGCGGCGGCAGTAGCATCGGCAGCAGCAACATCAACAACTTCCGCTTCCGAGACCTTTATACTGGAATATGAGTGTTAGCGCACGTTTAAACTACTATCGATCCAAAAGCGAGAGTTGTGGCTGCACCTTAGCGCCACCTGTCGACAACAAATTGCCACCAACACCACACTAAATGTCTTTCTCACTCTCGCTCGCGCTACTCGTTGGGTTGATTTTATCCAATTGCTTTGGGGTTACGTTTGTCCAAATTACAATTACAAATTGTTAACGCAACTGATTGGATTAACGCCAACCCCAAACCATAGCGAAATGTGTACATATGTATGTCCTATCACCGAATACCAAATAGTAACTGCAATCGTATAAATATATATATATATCTGCTAAGGCATCAAATTCTGTGCTGTAAATGTAAGCTATAAATATATATACGTTTGTATGTATGTATGTGTAAGTTACTTGTGTATTCATATATGTATATGTAATATTATTATTGCCGTTGATTAGATAAGAGTCTAAGATTATATGAAAGTACATACAATACAATACAATGAACGTATACTCATATATGTATGTATGTATAGTTAGGTATACATTATCGTAAACTACTGACAATAATACAATTCAATTACCGTTTACATTAATTAGCCAAGTTATTAGCGAATTACGACAACATCTTACGAAAGAAATGCATAAATCAAATTTATAGTTATATCGAATACAAAACAAACAAAAAACAAAGTCATACTCCTAAAACAAAATTATTCTTAACAAAAATATCGAATTTTGATGAACTTAAACTCCAAGCTAATCGTTACCAATTTTTTGGATATATAAACTATATAAAAATGCGAGTATTCGATTGTTTTTTCAGTGCTGTTAAGTTTTTTTGTTAAAACAAAATATATATTCCAGTCGTTTGAAACTTGGCGATCGAAGATCTGCAATGTGTTTTATACTTTAAGGAATTTTGTCCAATGTAATAATTTGATATTACTACAATTTATTGCTCTACAAAAAGTTTCTCAAAATTAATATGAATTATAAATTTAAGAAAACTGCATTTATTTAATTTTTCATTCAACATTTGACACTTAAAAAATCGAAAAATTTTCAACTATTCCTAAAAAAAGCTTTGTTCGTTTTTAAAAAAAATACAAACTACTTTATCAAGTTCAAAGCTCTTAGAAGCAAAAAGAATATTATTTTTGAATTTCTCAAAAAAAAACTTATACACGCATTGCAGATCTTTGAAATCCATCAAAGACTTAAAAGTGCTGACGTATACTTAATATACGTTAAAACAAATAGGCAACCAAATAATAATTGAGGTACAATTTTCCAAATGCAAAGCAATTAAGTTGAATTGAAAACTTTTATAACAAAAAGAGAAAGAAAACTACAACAAACATAAATAAATCGTAGCAAAAAGTAAAATTAAAATGCGACAACAACAATTTTGAGCTTCCACGTTGACATAAAGGAAATTAAACCGCTCGCTGCATTTAAGGACAGCAACTAAATTTACAATAATAATAACTACAACAGCAGAGAATGTAATGACAAAGCGCATAAAATATGAAAATCTGTAATTACGCTGAAAGCAAATAATAAAAAACACAAAAAAAAGAAAATTGAAAGAGAAAAAGAAAAGCGAAGCGAGCGACAACATATTAAATTTATTTATTTATGCGGCAAAAGCGTATTACGTAAAAGGATGTTTGCGGCTTAGCTGGCGAGGCGCCACATCGGATACTATATGGAACTATAAATATATATATAAATACTATAAAGTATATATAAATACTTACTATGTGTGACTTCAATAAAATGTTTAACTTTTAAGTGCAACAACTGTAAATACAACTACAACTAATTGCAATTGCAACGAAACGATAGGCGACAAAAATCAACATACACTCAATTCTCATTACTTATTTCAACATTTAACGCATGCAGTGCGTATACGTAATATTTTCAATCATAACCCACAAAAAAGAAAGGCATAAATATTTGTTTAATACACACGCATTCATATGTATATTTAAACTGGCTTCTTTACTTGTGTTTTTTCAAAAAGTTACATATGAAAATTATTGCGTACCGCATGTGCTCGTATTTTTCAAACCCTCATCCCCGGCCTTTGCCAGCCTGCCAACGCCCATGCAATTATCTGTGTGCGCGCAATTTATCTCATTTGCGGCTGAGTTATTTTCAACTGCAGCAAATAGCTCGACCAGTCGAGGCAGACCTTTCCCCCCTTTCTCTTTCTCTCCTCAACCTTTTTTTCATTGCTGTTGCTGTTATTGTTGGGCAGCCAGCACACTTTTCCGCTTAATTTACTGGCTGGCAGCTGCCCCAAAAAAAAAAAATAAACGAAACGAAGCGAAATGAGAAGAGAAGAAGCCGGGGTTGACAACAGCAATTGCTGCATAATGCATATGCCGACCGGGTGTGCCCAGTTTGTGTATCGTGTTGATCCCTGGCTGGGGACCTCAACAGCCGTTTCAATTGCTATTTGCTTTTTGCAGCAGCAGCAGCGAAAGCAACAATAATAATTCATGGCATACTTTATGGCTGACCATCAACTTATCGGCAGTTGTTTGCTGCATGCCACACATATACATACACACAGATATTACGTGGGGACAGTCGGCATATAAATTAATGAAAGTCAAATTAAAATTTCTTTGATGCGGTACGCACAATGCTTGACTCAAATGTTATCGGTAAGGCTGCAACATTTTCGCGCCTGTGTTGCATAAACCATTTAATAAATTATCTGTTGCAAAACACACACACACACATTCCCATTTTTTGTGCTAACGAGATGCGAGTTCATTTAAAGAGTAATTAAATTAGTAGGCTTGAATATGTTTTGCGGTTAAGAAATGACAACAATTATAGCAAAAGGAAACAGAAGAAGAAGACTGCTGCAGTACTTGAGAATTTATCGAAATGTCGTACAGAGACACCAACTACTATATACACTATCAAACTGCCTATACAAAAAACAACCAACTTGAGACTCAAAACAAATACTGACCCAACAACACAGTTAAATATATATATTCCATATATACTTCTATATACTACTATATACTTTTTTCCCCACAAAAAAAAAAAAAAAAAACAATTTTCTAATGCCTAAGCCTATGTTCGTGTTTATCAAATTTGTTTTAAGTATGCAACAAAACTGAAAAAAAAAAAATTAATAATAATATCAACAGCAACTGGCAACCAAAAAGCGCAGCCTCAGCTGCACCCATTTAACATATAACTTGTATGATTAAGTAATCCGTATGATTATATATATATACTTAGTAATTTTTACTTAGGACATCTTGCTGCATTCGTCTCGTATTAATTTCTTTTTATGAACAAACATTGTGCTAATGTTAATTTTAGTTTTACATTTTATTTACAATTAGTTCTTTTTTACTTACTTACGTATACTTAACTTTATTCAATGAGATTCTTTCACAAAATGGGTTGTGATAACAAAACACCAATACACATACACTCTCACACCACACATACATATGTAATAATCTCATCACGAACGACACCCAATTGCCAACGGAATGTGTACCCAAAAACAAAAAAATATTTTACCAATATGTAAAACATCAACAAATCAAAGCAAGTAACCAGTAATATTTCTGCATACAACTACATTCATACATTATATATTATAATAATCCGTAACAATGTATGTGCTCCATGCATTTTGTGCATTATTCTCTTTGGTAAATCTCAACAAATTGAAATTCATAACAGTTACAGTTCCTGCGATCTACTTTAACAACAACAATTTATGGTTTGTGTTTCTGTTTATGTTTGTTTTTTCTGTTCGTTCACTTTCTTTGTTTTGATGATGACACTCTCTCTTGTTCTATCAATTTTTAAATAACGTTTGTAACTGTGTCTACTAAAAAATATAAAACCAAAAAGCAACCCGAATCAGCAATTACAGCAACCAATGTGCATTCACCCCTTACCTAACCCCTTACCCATTATTCCTTCAATTCAGTTCGAGCTCGAAAACTAAAAATAAATATTTTTTGTGCCTGACTTATGCACGCGACGTTTTAGCGATGTGTCGCAAATCATGCAACATGCAACAATGTTTCTTATTTATTTCAATTCTCATATTTATTGTTTTGAGACTGTGTGTTTTTGACTGTCTGTCTCTGCGAATTGAGGCATGTTTTCTTTTTACATACATATATGATTCAGGTCATCGAAATAAACAGTAAATGTTTACTAAAAAACCAAATCTGTTCATTAACTTTTCAAACTTTATTTTCTTTACGATTTTTCTCTTAAGTTGCTAACAAAGTTCTGTTTGTTTTGTGTTGATGCCTCCATTTTTGTTGCACTTTATATAACACACATACATATATACACATTTTGTGTTTTATAGCCACCTTGCTGTTCTAACAGCATACATCATCATAAAAGGCAAAATGTTTCTGTGCCTTGTTTTATTACTTGTTTACTCAATGCCTTACATAATAGTTCATTTCATATCATTTTTTCTATCTTCATTTTGTGTATTTTCTGTTGTATTTGCTCATGCGGCATGCCATGCTGTCTGCCTGCCTGTCTCTCTGTGTGTGTTCAATTCTTGTCTGTCTGTGTGTGCAAGTGTGTATATTGATTTCATAATCTTCATTTATACCAGATATAATATCATGAATCCAATTTTCAGCATTCAATTAAACCCATGAAAATGAATTGTAATTAATACTTTCAAGACTAGCTTGCTTTTCAGTTTTCTGTTGCCTTTTCTCAGTTTCTTTTTGTTTGCGCAATACATTTACAGCCATAAAAACAAGCTAACAAACAGCACTCATAAATAAAATGCCAGTCAACTGGTAGCCAACACGCACCACAAAACTTGCCACCGAGTGCATAAATCAAAACTTTACACTTCTCAACCACTTAACCAGGACCTCTGCCCTTTCGCTCAGTGATTCTCAAACTATTAGTCGCAAAGGCTTTTCGGTGGACAACATGCTGAAACTTTTTGCTCAGTGGCATCAGTCAACATCAACCAAAATACTTTATTACATTATTACATTGCCACTAAAATCTGTTAACTTCTTTTTGAATCTGCGCCAAGTTTGTGAAGCTTCTACCCAAGACGCTGCTAATAAAATTATCTATTTAATTGCTTAGCCGAGGTTTTTTGGCTAGTGTGGGCTTAACAACAATGCAAAAGTTTTTCGTGCAAACTCAACATTTCTTGGTTGTGCATTTTAAATTAACAAAGTGCCAAAGCGATAATCTCGACAGCAGCTTAAAGAATGCATCTGGCAGCAGGTATTTTATGCATATTATGGCCAGCACACATTATGCGCACTCACAAACACATACACACACAGAGCATGTGCACACTCGCAAACTTCACTTGGCACACACTGTTTCACACACACACACACATTGAAGTAAAGCACACTTTGAAGCCCTTTTCGTTAGCTCTTTTCGGCTTGCAGCAAGTTTGGCTTGCTAATAACTTTCATATTACAAATTTGACATATGCATTAAGTAATGGCATTACTATAGTAAAAGAAGAAAAAGGAAAAAATCTCATTTCGTGCTGTCAGTGGCTTCAATTATAAACTCTTTTTTACAGCCAATTAAATCTGAGAGCAGTCGGCAATGTCCACAAAAACACCCAAAAGCCAAACCACTTCAAATTCCACTTTAAATCACAAACAAATCAAATTGCAGCAACAATTACAACAGCAATATACATACATATGTATATGAAGCGCAATTATTATAATATTTTTGTTTGCCTGTCACATAAAAGTGTTTCCTTTCATTTACTAAAGTGATAAATTGAAAAAACAACAGAAATATTAACAATATTTATAAATATTAGCGCTATTTAAATAGCGAGCCACTTTAAATTGAGTCTGATGCATAATGAAATTACAAACAATTTCCCCTCGGCACGTTTATTACAAAATTTTTAGTTTTTCTCTCTCTCTCTCTCTGTGTGAACAACAAACAGAAATGCATAACAGTATTTTCTTTGGTATGAATCGCAACGAATTTTAAAACAAATTTTTTGAATATTTCTTTTGAGGCGCTCTGCTTGGTTATTTGTTTTGATTTAAATGTGTTTAATTATTACAATAATATTTAAGTCTATACGTTTTATATCACCCCGTTTTTTTAATATGCTACCAATTTATACATTTATATATTTAATTGATCGATGTTTTAATTTTAATGATTGAGCTGTATTTATGCCTTTTAGTTTAAAGTAAAGATATACGAAACGGCGTCTTTGCAGAGGCCAATTAAAATTGAAATTACAAAGACCGCGCATAAGAATGATGATGATGTTGGAGATGATGATGTTTGAATCTCAAGTGAAATGCAATGTAAATGTGTGCACCGTGTATTTAATTTTTATTACTAAGTGTATATTACAAATAAAAATTATTCATATGTCTATTTATTTGCAACTGAAATGCCTAAAAGCAACCAAAGTTGATTTTTAATAAACAAAAAAATATATATCTATTTACATTTTACTGTTTTTAGTTTATTTTTCTTCATATGGAATTGCGGTCAACAACAAACTAAATAGAAAGAGCACTAACAACAATTACCATGTATTCCTAGATTGAGTCCTGAACTTAAAAATAGTACAGTTGTTTCCTCACTTAGCAAAAACTCAGCTCAGCTTATTAGCTTAATCAACGCATCGTAACATTTGACTTTCCCTGTAGCGTGATTAAAGAGATAAAAATCTATTCATAGTTGATTAATTATTTTCATTCAGCTCATGTGTTAGTTGCAATATGTAACAGTTTGTATTTTATGTAGAAAACTATTTTCTCATGAAGTTTAGCGAACCACAAAAAAAAAAAAACAAAACAATAAAAATTAAAATAAATAAGTTATACAAATATTTATATGATAATTATGGATAATGCAGAGCAACTAATTTATAACAAAAAAAAAGAACAAAGAGAATTGAAAAGGAAAAAAACAAAATATTAAAAAAAAACTGAGTACCGCATTAAATGATGAACAAATTTATAACAGAAAAAAGATATTAATAAACAAAAAAAGAAGAAAGAAATACAAATACAATACAGTTTATTTGCGTATGCGTGTGTGTGTTAATATTTACTCACTTGTGTGCCTTAATACATTTTCAGTTAAATTTTTCATTAATATTGCATTGGGCATTATTACAATTATTATTATTATTAGTATTAATTATTGATTTTGTTCGTTGTATTTCGTATTCCACCTTTTTTGGACGCTGTATGTGTGTCTGTGTGCCTTGTGCAAACGTTTGGATAATATTCTCTCTCTCTTTCTCTCTTAAACACCCACACACACACACAAACATATTCTCTCTTGTGTATGGATGGAACAATAAAAGTGTTGTTTTATTTCTGAGTTCTGATTTATTCATGAGCCCAGTGCTGCGCTCGCTCCGTTTGTTATGAATTTTTAAAGCTCTGTGCGCTCACTGTTAGTTGATTGAAAAATATAAATATATACATATTTTTTTTACCCCCCTCACAAATTAAAACAAACAATGAAAACTACTCGATACTCGTCAACACAAGTCAAATAAAAAACAAGACTGCAAGTACTCGTAATTGGGATTGTTGTTGGCAATCAACAAATGCATTCGTTGAACTAACAGAATGCCCCGTCCCTTTAAATTTGCACTTTCATCTATCATATATCAAATGCAGCATCTTTAAATACACACACACACAGATAATAACATACATTTATACTACATAGACACCTTGGCAAATGTCTTAACTTGCATATGTGTAGACTTTACCTTATTCAACTCGAAACTATAATTACTTTTGTATGATTTCTGCGTTGCCCCTTTATGATTATAGTATAGTGTGAAACCACCCTCTGAAAGCCACCCACAAAGTAAGAGTTTTATTTCATACACCCAAACCCACAACACACACACACACACACACACACACACACATATATGTAGGGCTATAATTATATAAAGTTCCAACAGGCAATTATCAAGTTAATTAACCGAAACGAGAGAAACTTCGTCACAACAAAAAGCTCTCCGCCCCTTTCCAATCTAATTTTGTTGTATTTTTTTAAAAAATCTTCCAGAAAATTGATGAATTTCATATGCAGACGTAGAATTCTTATGAAAACTTATTTTTGATTGCTTTAAATTTTTATTTTCTTAACGTGGACTTGGTGAGCGCCCCAAACCCAAATACTTCCTGTCTGTCTCTCTCTCTCTCTCTTATCTCTTGTGTCTATGTCTACATACCTCTCGCTCTGTCTCTCTTTTAATTAATATATATATATATATAAACCGCATACATGTAAATTGTTTAATTGATATGGATTGATGAATTGACCTTAATTACTTATATATACACACGAAAACCTAAAAATATATATGTATATATATAAATACAATTTATATATATATGTATATTTACATACCATATATCTAATTAATAATGAATATACCATATTTATATGTATATGATTATTTTATTCTTACTTTTGATGACCTTTGATGATGTAATAATAAGCGAATGAACTGGATTGAATTGACTTTTTACTTTGATATGTACATTGAATTGTCATTTATATCTACATATATACACATTATATATCAATATCTATATCCATATATATAAATACATAATCGTACATAACATATATATATACAGTAAAACCAAAAAAAAAAAAAAAAAAATCAAAACAAAAAAAAGAGAACGCCGAAAATTGCTGATAATTCCTACGTTCGTCCCTTCGTTCGTTCGTTCCTTCGCTCGCTCGCTCGCTCGTTCGTTCGTTCGTTCTGCTGATGATCGTGATTTGCGCATACAATTTACCAATTAACAGTTAATAAGCATAATTACATAATATATACCATATATATACTACTACTAATAATTGTACTTGTACCAAGCTAATAATTTGATGACCTGATAATGATATGATCATGATTTGTTATGTGGTGCAACCCCCGGCCGTATATAAGAACGTTTTTCTTTTTCTTTTTGGAATTTCATTTACTTTGATCAACACACACAAAAACCAAAACCAATACCGAAACCAAAACAAATAAGAACAACATTATTTTTAATACTTATACTTGTACTTGTATACAATATATATAATATATATACATATTGCCTATTAATCTATTAACGGCATTTAATTACCATATATACGACCTAGTCACATATACTACATATAGTGTACGCATCATCCAATGCATATTGTAATTTTTAACTGAATGTTCTGTGATAACCAGCGAAGCGCAAAAACAAAAATCAAGAGATCCTCAAACATAAAAACAACAAAAATACCACACATACTGATACCTATTCAACACTGCCAAACACAGAAAATAAAAACACTTTGCAGCAATGCCACACAAGGGCCTTAAATACACTACACGCATAGAAACACTTTAAGTAATTAGTGTGCACCATTATTTATTTACACACGCACACACACTCATGAGCACGTACTGTGTTTTATGTTCTGTCACGATCATTCATACGCACAACATTGTGCGTATACTTAATATTGTGGCGATCTGCTACACAAAACATTTCTCGCTGATGGCTTATGGTTTATGACTCGGCACAGCTGCCATACCCAACTCATTATAAATTAATTAAGCCAGCAATTAATAATTTCACGTTCCATTTAAGTTTGTTAATGAATTAATATGCTCCACAGAGAGACTGCAACAACAAGAACAACAACAAACACACACATATACACAGCTACACTGCCTACAAACACAGCAAGAACAATAGGCTATATTAGCACACCACATTCACCACTACCCTCCCCCCCACTAGCACCACCACCAACCACCCACTAAGCCACCACAGCACAGTTCTCGTGTCTCGTTTTCGTTAACATTTTTTTTTTCGAATTTTTTTTCCCCGTTTTTGACTCGTTCTTTGCATCGTAGCTTTATTCAGACAACATAACTACCCGTGAAATTTAACACCCTTAGCGTTTCTAATGTGCACCCTAAAGTAATTTGCATACAACAAAGTTTGCGTTTCGTTTGGTTTCAGTGTGCTGTTTTTTTTACTACCTTTTTTACGTGTATGCGAAACTAGCGACCGCACAGTTTGAGAACTTTTTAAATATAATTTAAGTTTTATAACTGCAATTTGAGTGTTACAAAAAAAAAATATTATGAAAAAAAATACGTAGCTTAAATTTAATGAGGCTTTTCACCTGCAGCAATTTTTAATTTCTTTCTTTTCTACACTTTTCGTTTTGCATATAAAAATATATATTTAATTTGATTTAAGTTTTGAATGCACTAATTATAATTGTAATTATAATTTCCACAACTCCACCACCAGCACAAATTGCACTTCTGCATTACCAAAGCACCTGCAACTGCTCGTTGAATCGCTTGCCACGTGCATTAAGCTGCCAGCCCCTCTGCAAGAAATGCGTCTGCCCCTCGAGTTTTTATATTGCACTTATAAGCCTGAAGCACTCGCAATTTTTGTTATCGCTTGCACCGAATTAAAATGCATTTATGAACTTGGGGAATATCTAAATGTGTTTATCGAATTTTTGCTCGTTTCCAAAGTATGCAATTCAAAAAGGCATGGCTCGGATTTGTTGAAAATGTCTAAAAGCTAAAATGGTGACATAAATGGGATAAAAATTAGCTTTGAGTATAATAATGTAATTACATCCATCATCTAAATTAGACAAAAATGGTCAAAATGTATATCTTAGACGAAAAAAAAAAATTATTAAAGCTTTAAGAATATTATTTTATATTTTATAAATTTGGGTACCCAAAAAATATGCACTAAGGCTTGTCTGGTATTAATGATGATACGCCTTAAAGATCCGAGATATACTTTTTGACGTTTTTAAAAACATTTTTACAAGCTCTCAAAAAAATGTAAGTACCTTAATCATAGATGTTTTTCTGTATAAACGTTAAGTTAATCTAACTCGTTTTTCTAATCGATGTAAATATTAGTTTAAAGGGCATTTGCTCATTTGTCAGCTGGGTATAAATATTTGAAGCTTTCTCCGTCTTCTCTTGACAGTAGTACTCCCTTTCGACACATTTATCAACTAACAGCATAAGTATTGCTATGCTGTTATGCTGCCATTTAATAATGCGACAATACTTTCGATGTGATTTTTCAACCCAGCTTGTCTTAACACAATTCTTGGGTCATTGCTTTCACATATCGTCATTCATTTGGTATGCCTTTCAGCGCCATTTTAATGCCTCATCGCATACACATACACTGCAAAGAGCGCAACAACACTCGTAAGGCATATAAAATATATAATGCCTTGGCATTAATTTTATTGCATCTTTGTTGAAGCATTTTCTTACATCATTTGCTTGCTGGCTGGCCCGTGGGCAGGAAATGCAAAATTGTTCAACGTTAATAAATTGTATTATTGCTATGTATATACATATATTGTGAGCCCATTGTTGTTGTGTTGGTGTGTGTGTATGTGTATATGTAACGTTCTTGGTTGTCGCATCTTCGTTGCAGCTGTGCATGTGCAACATTTTATTGTATTTCATTTTAAGTTCAACGCACCATAAATTTCCGCAAGGATTTATGTTTGGCCAGAGAATATCCTTTGGGGTCCACCTCAGCTCCAACCCCAAACCCAGCCTCAGCGCCAGTCTCATTCTCAGCCTCATCTCATACCATTGCATCGTTGCCATGTGTGTCGCTTCATTCGGCACGGCTATAATTTATTGCGTTTGCATTTCCGCATTCAGTTCATTGAGCTGCATGGCCAAGCGACTCGACTTTCAATGCACGTCCGGTCGCCTTTTGTCTCTTTAAGAGCGCCCAGCCCAGCCCAGCCCCGCCCAGCTATAATTATTATAACATTTTTCCCTTTAATTGGAAAGTGTGAAGAACAACTTGCCAGCGCACAACAAATTTTAAGTAAATTATGTCGTTGATCAAAAAACTATTTTTTGTGTGTTTGTTTGCAAGTTTGTGGACTTGTGGCCAAAAGTTTGCCTTGAGGCCAGTTTGGAATAAGCTGAAAACAATGCAACATAAATTCCGGCAGCTGGTACTGCCTGCAATGCTAAACTAATGACAACTGCCACGCAAAATGAAGAAACAATACGTGCATAAATTACAACAAAATTGCATAGCAATGGCTAAGCGAGAACTAAACACCACCAACAACAACCACAAGAACAGCGAGAAACAAGCCAAAAATCTCAGCTGACACTACAATGTCGTCGAAGACAATGAAAAACGCATGCGGCAAACAATGGCGCATCAAATTACACCAAACAACAACAACAAGCAACAGCAAATGCAAAAGCAAAAGCATAAAAAAAAGGAGTAGCAGCAGAAAAACAGCAGAAGCAGCAGCCATAAGGATACTCCCACTATCTATATCCAGAGCTTTTGCATTGTCGTGGCTTTTGTTTCAAAGTGCCACGGCGTATACGCAATTTGCCTGCACACACACGTTAGCTGTTAGTGTATGTGTGTGTGTGTGTGTGTGTGTTTTGTGCGACTGCCTATTGTAATTTGGCGCTATTATTAAAAATCCTTTATGATGCCAGCAACAGCAGCAATGGCAAAAGCAGCAAAAGCGACAGAAACCGCAGCTCAGCTTTCAGCAAACGCATTTTGTTTGCTCTAATTGCACCATTAAAAGATGACAAACGAAAATCGTAGTCTGTATGTGTGTAGTCCATAGTCGTTCTGCTCCAGACGCCCATAGACGCCCAAAAACAATAGCGCTAAGAGTAAGGCATTTAATATGGTTTTTATGCGTTCACCATGTTTCGTATACACTTTTCACACAATGGGTATTCTAATTTTGTACACACTTCTAAGAATAAGGGAATAATACCTTATAATACCTTATAAATTATCTCTGTCACTTATTCTATGCTGTTCTATTCAAATTCATGTCCGTAAAGCTTACTTATTAGCAAAATTGATTGACAATATTTTGGGATAAATGTTCTACTATTAAATGAATTAGCTAATCCTTAGCCATTTTAGATAAAATACTCTTTTTTATTTCAATAATTTCCCAAGAGTATCTAGACTTCAACACACAACAAGAAGAAAACCATGTTTCTTTTGCCATTGTTGTCAGCGCTTACAGATTTTTTTGTCTGCTTCTTTTTGGTGCACGGATGTCATAAATGGCATTCTCCAAAAGAAAGGGGCTTAAGTATATGCTGTGCATGCGTGCGTGTGCGTGTGTTGGAGTAGGTGTGTTTCTCCACGCTAAAGTTTACACCAAAGCCACTATAAATGTAATTTATTTGCGTATATCTGTGCAGCGAGTATCACCATCTGCAGGTGCTTTTTATATTTTTTAATATTCTTAAGAACAAAATACAAATTTGCATTTTATTGCTTAGTGCCAAAGCGGAAGTCCTTTACAACTACAACAGTGCAAAGAAGCTTATCAAAAATAAATGCACTAATCTCAAATTAAATCGTAAACAATTGTGTAGCGAGTGAGACAGAATATTAACAAACTTTACTAAAAACTGTTTCAGGGGAACATTTTTATTGCAACATGGTGTTAAAAATATTAACATCTATTTTAAAAGAACACCCAGACTTAAACATCTTAATCCCTGTTCCCTTTTTAAGCTCAAGCAAACAGTAGCCCAACTTATATATTTTCAATCTTATTGATGGTATAGACCAAAGTCCTATAAACGCAGAATTGAGTAATTTAGTTTTAGATAACCAAAACGTTACCATCAATCTATTTATCTTAATCACAAGAATAGTTAAGAAGTCAAGTGATGTATTTATTTTCATAGTTGCCAGCCGACCTGTTTGTGTACTCCTAACCAAAATCAATATTGTATATACTTAACATAAATATAGCTGGCTTAAAGTAAGGCATAACGGTTATTTGATTAAATATAGAAAAGCATTTGGAACCTTTTGCAATGCTTAGCCGAATTACTTTTAACTTTTCTTTAATTGGCCCAAAACCTCAATGTCTTTCTTTTGGGTTCTTCGCCTTATTGAAAAATTTAGCTTGTAATAAAATTTAATGACTTTGCGCTTTTTTAATAAAAATGCGTCGCTCCCTTCCCCCTTTTTTACTGTTTCTTAACGCTCAACTAATGCCCACAATTTAAGCGCAAATTTGTGTTCATAATCACAATTTTCGTACCTTTTCCCTTTTTTTTTGTTTTTTTTCGGTGGTGTTCGTAATGACTATACAGAATTTCTGACGCAGCCCCACCCTGATCCCTGACCCCTGCTCCATGCTTCAAACGGCGCACTGTGCGTGCAATAAAAAGTAACGAGGCCGTTAGCATTAAGGCAAACGGTCAAGAAGTCAGAGGAGAAGGTTAAAACAAAAAATGGAAGGAATTCTACCCACAGACTCATTGCCGTTAAGTCGGCGTTAATATTTAAATTTATATTGCGGCCGACAGACGCCGACATGGTGATACCCCTGTTGCTCCCTCAACATCCCCGCCAACACCTTGTTTGACCATCAATTCTTCTTTTAATGCCTGCACAAATATTTGCGCAATCAGCAAACAAAACAAGCGTCGTCGTCGTCGTCTGTTTGAGTAAAGCAATTGACCGTTGCTCTTGAACACGGCAATTTACGTGCCTTCAGCAGCAACAATAAAACACTGCCGCAAACTTCACTTCCGTTTCCGCATGTCCTTGGATCGTTAAAGTGGTTGGCGTTCTATTGACCGCGTTATATGAGTGTGTGCGTGTGTGTATGTGTGTGTGCAACATACAAATACTTATGCGGTGGTGCACGCACACCACCAAACACCAAGCCCACAACACCACACCACCGGGCATAAACTATAGTGGGCCAATTTAACGAACGGCGCGTGCCGTAAATAATCTTGTTAATCATTTCATTTAGGCACGGCCACATGATAGCTCATGCTCCTGTCCAGCTGCACCCCCTCCCCCCAACCACCAGCAACCACACACGTAAATTCAAATATATGGCTGTCGCCTTTGCTCCTCTAATTTATTGTGATTTACTTTGCTGCCAATGTGTGCGGGCAACGTGCAACCAATGCCAAAAAGCTAATTTTTATGCCACCATTTTGTTTGATATTTGGTTAATTGCATGCGCTTTTTTATGCGCCATATATTCAGAATGGCTGTCGGCCTGGGGGCGTATAAGTAATTGGAGGGGGAAGGCTAGAAAGTTGTTAATAAATTTAAGCAATCATAAGATTATTTATCGAGACTTTTAATGAATATAATAAATAAAATAGTACATATAAAAAAAATGGTTTTTTGACGAAAATTTTATTGAGAAATTAGTCAAGCAAAAAAGAGACATTGAAACAATATGTATTAACACTTTTAAATGTGTATTAAATAATAGTTGAAATTTGAACTTATGTTGCTGACTTTTTAACGAAAATTCTAATTATTAAAAATGTATTATAAAACTAAAAGTAAATGCAAAAGCCGAAAGCAAAAACTGACAGCTGAGTTTTGGCATTTGTATTTATTTTTAATAATATTTGAAATTAGGATTGCCAGAAACGGGAAATATGTAGATAATTAAAAATACCCAAGGCACTAAAAAATTTGTAATTGGATTTACTCTTCTTAATTCACCTTTTTATGCTTTAAAACAACTTAAGGGCCATGGGGCGTATGAGCAACAACATTTGAGAAAGAACGAGGGCAGGTGGCAAGCTTTGTTGCATACTTTTGAGAGCGCGAATTTAAATATTTTTCAGTCAGGGACACTGTTGTTGCCCGAAGTTGCACGTTGCACGTTGCGCAAATGCAACTACTACCATATACTATTTATTTACAACTTACATAAGTACGTGCTGGCTGCCACTTTCAACTGCAACCTCTTGCTACAGCTTCTGCTCCCCAGGCCATCATCGTATTTTTAGGAGTTTACAGTATTTTCTTGCGCTAGAAGTCGCACACACAAAAATGCAAAAGTATAAACATTCTTGCGCTGGCAGCTGTAAAAGTTTTCGGTAAACGCATTTCAAACACTCGCTGAGATAGTTATTACAATTGTACACAAAAGCAACAGCAGCAACAATAACAACAACGCGGGGGTCAGGGAGGGGGCAAGTTGGTAAACTTTGCTGCATTTTCTTCAAATGAAATGCAAAACGCGCAACTCGCAACGCAACACGCAACGAAGGCAACGAAAGCATGCGGCGTAATGTTTACAAAGCAGTTTTCTTCTTTTTGTGGCGCGTTGCAAGATAGAAGCCATTTTTGAAGTGCAGTTAGCTTTGATCGGCATATAGGGCGTGACGCTGCCAGGCGGATGCATGTAGACACACAGAGCACACCGGATGCCAAAGGGACGACAACGACCGGGGAGTAGAACGACTGCTGAGCCAAACATCCGCTGGACAATTGATGAAAGCATTGTTATTGTTGCTATAGTATATGCAAAGGGCGTAAGAGAGTATACTTTTGGCCTTACCATCTTTTGGAGCCAGTAACTTTTGGGCCAAGTAGCTGTTGTTGCTGTTGTTGTTTTTGTTGTAGAAGTGCAACAAGCACATTTGCCGTGTGCAAAACTTTTGTGCAGCTGCTGACAACCAACTGCCAGGATGAGATCCAAGTTACGCTAGACGGTTGCCTATAATATATAGATATATATAGAAATACATTTGTAGCTTGTTATAAATACTCTGTCTTAGAATTGGGTTCCATTGAAAAGCTTTAAGAAGGTTTAAGAAATTTAACAGAGGTGAAATAAAATATATTTTCACAAATAAGCTTATTTTGAATGCTTGATAATTCTTGATCTTCTGTCTTAATAAATATAATAAATCATTTTTTAAAATGTTTATATATCTTTTTTCAAAAGCCTTTCCAAACGCATTTAAGGACCTTCGATTCAAGTAACTTACTATTTTGTAAAGGGTATTCTAAAATCGTTAGCATTATTAACTATATTTTATTTATATATATATTGTATTTTGTGTGTATTGTGTTGTTGTCGTAAAAGGTCCTGCGCAACGTCGCCTGATGTTTTTCTTTTTCATTTCGTTTCGTTCGTTTCGTTTCGCGCCAGCAGCAAAAGTGCACAGCGCAAAAGTTTTGTTTACAAAGTTTTCAAATTTTTGTGGCACCGACTTGAACTTCCTGCTGCTGCTACTGCTACTGCCACTGCTGCCATTGCCAGTGATGGCTTGCAGGCCACGTTAAGCGACAGTCAACTTCCGGCTGTTGATGATGTCGGCAAACTATGCTGCCAACCCATCTTATTCCCATTGATAATCTAACGATATTTGCTTGCAACGGCTTCAAATGAAGTGCACCTTTTAAGCAGCACTTTCTGCCCTCTTCCTTTTGGCTGCTTTGACTGCCTGGGCAGCATTTGTTGTTCTTGTTGTTAGCTGTGGCCATAATCCATCATTAACAGCGTTGCACAAATGTAAGCCGCAATTATGTGGCAAGTCTATTAAATTGCCATCAATGCACTCTTGCTTGTTAGTAAATGATGCAGAAAATGCTGCACTTACTGACTGACTTTTCTTTCGAGACGTTGCGGTGTTTGGGTGGTGCACTCTGTGTGTTTGTGTGTGTGGCACTTACTTACGCGCTTATTTGCCTGCGAGGCACTTGAGGGTCGCGCATCCGGCGGCAGCTTGTCACTGCGTGTAAAATTATGTCAACGCTTGTCAACTTTTATATAAGAGCATGCATGTATGTATGTATGTGTGTGTGGCAACTAAGAAGAAGTTCAACTGTAGCCTTGCACCACCACTTCAATCTTACCACAGCGAAGTGCCTTTGAGTGTGCATTGAGCGAATGAATGAAAGTTTCTTTTTTCGCCGCGCATGTTTACCTTAAGAGTGTCTGAGTGTGAGTGTGTGTGTATGAGTGTGTGCCGCCTTCATTTGTTATTGACTATGCATAAAGAGTGCAGTTGCAGTTGCAGTGTGGCACCGTGGCAGTTGCACTTGCACAAAGTGCCCCACGACTTGTCTCAGAAACTTTTTAATTTCAAATGTAAAATTTAGCGTCTCACAACTGGCAACTTTAAATGTGGCAAGTTTTTGGTATCCCTGCAAGTGCCACAAACCATTGCTGCCACACCCACTCATTTTCGTCTCGCTTCTTATTAAAACTTATGCTCACTTTTTTCAACCAAATTCTCCCGGCTAATTAGCTTTCTTGGCAGTTTTTTTCTCACATTGCTCTTTTTTAATACACTCGCTGGGAATATGTTTAATTTGTCGTCAAGCATGTGACGTGTTAGGGGAAGACATCACTGCCTGTTGCAACTTAATTTTTGCTTGCCTTAACAGAATATTTATCTTAAGGTTAAGAACATTTCAAAATGCGAACTTTCTGAAATTGTCTGAAATTGTTTTAATCATTTTATACTGTTAAATACGATTCGTACTTTAACATAAATGCTCAAAAAAGTCTTTTTAAAATCTATTTGTAAAATTTTGATAATGCTTTTGTTTTTTTTTTCAATGTTGATCTGTCTTAAGGCATGAGATCTAATATAAGAAATCTGATAAATTCTAAAAATCATACCGGAAAGACTAACTAGCTCCAAGCAGTATTGAAACATTTAGAGAAAAAGTTAAGAATATTTATATCACAGACATATTGGAACAAATTAAGGATCGAAGGTATAACTGTACTATTGTTAAAAAGAATTGAAAACTTTACATAACATAAATTTTTTTTTGGCTTGCAAAATATCTTTTCAATCAATTTGTTTTGAAATCTTTAGGGATTCTTGTTATATAGAAAAATATAAATTCAATATCTTATAGCAACAGTTTTGTTTAGTTACAATTATATTAAGTGCTCTAATCCGCTTTGCAAGAGTATTAATCTTCGGCCTTCTACGAAAGCTTTTTAAACTCCTTTTTTTGGTTATTTTCATTATTTTTTTTTTTTTTGCATTTGGGGATTGCTTAATGTGCTGCTGGAACTCTTGTCGTTATGCTCTAACCATTCATTGCCTGAAGTTCTCTGTCTTCTTCTCCCATACTATCTGTGTCTTGTGCCTGAGTTTATCAAGTTTTACACGCCACTTTATGCTGCATACCACAGCAGCCGCATCGATGCATGAAATTTCGCTTGGCCACGCTTGGAATTTATCTTATCTCTGGCTGAATGCTTATGCTAACGCAGGCTAATCAAAAACCAAAAAATAAATTTAGTTTTTTTTTAACAAATCGTAATCGTGTTTAAATATTGTAATGTACTAACTGTTTGTTAAATGTATGTAAATGACTTTTATAAAATATTAATTTTAATTATTAATTTTGTTTATTTATTATATCATTCATTTTTAACTTGTTTTAAAGCACTTTGTAACTTGATTGATTCAATTAGTGTTAGTTGCAATATAGAGTATATAAATATTTTAATAAATCAGACACGCCCTGCAGACAAAACAAAAAGAACTGGGCTACCTGACGCACCACGTTCTTATAAGGAAGAGACACACTGTCACACACTCACACTCACACTCAAACATACACACACACATACTAATACATATAAGCAATATATATATATCTCATACACAACTTATATGATAAGTGTCTACTCTTTTCCTTTTTTCGTCTCTTTTTACGCTCTGAAAATTTCATTTTCCGATAAAAACCACAACAAATGCGCCCTACAACAACAACAACTACACCAAAAAACCACACAATGCACAACAACAACACCAACAACCACAACAATTCACAATTGCAAATGTGTTAACACCAATAACAACAACACAATTCAACCAAACCAAACCAAAACCACCAACACAACCACCCAACCACAATCAGAGCGTGCCAGTGCTGCGCACATTTGGCGGGCATCACATCGCGTAGCGGGAACTTAATGTGGCCAGCACCACCAACAATATCAACAACAACACTGCAACAGCAACAGCAACAACAACAGCAAATGCAACAGCAACCACTTGCTCATCATCGGCAACCACGATAACCACGCCCACTGGCACACCACCATTACCGCCGCTGCCCAACACATTTATTGCCATCAAAACGAAGAGCGACAACGGCAGCAGTAACAACAGCAACAACAGCAGCAACAGTCTTACATTGCACAGCGGCAACAATAGTTTTAAATCCAATGGCAACAACACAAACCGCAGATCGCCAAATGCCCAGCAGCAGCAACAGCAACAACAACAAAATCCACCTCCATTGCCAATGAAAAATGGTGCCAAACAACAAAACAACACTGACTCACACTACCAGCATCTCAGCTACAACATGACACATCTGCAACACTTCAATTCGCGCAGCAACAACACACTCGATCGCAAGCAGCAGCAGCTGCAACAACAGTTGCAGCACGGTGCCACTGAGGGTGACTATTGCACCCAAATAAATCCACACTATCTGCAGACATTCGATAGTCTGGATCATGATCATTATAGTGTGGCTAACCTGCATCCACATCCGCATCGCAGTCAGTCCAAGTCACAGATTTATAGTTATGGCAGCAGTGGCACTGCCAGCGATACTTCCAATCAGCAGCAGCAGCAGCAATTTCCACAGTATCACAGCAGCAGCAATATAGCGCACATTGAGCACCACTATCAACACGGTCACATGCACCCACAGCAGCAGCCGCAACAGTTGCAGCTGCAGCCCACACACCACCAACATCACAGTCTAAAGCACACAAAACACAGCAAGGGTCATAAGAGTAAGCATAGCTCAAAGAATAGCAAATCGCAGGATGATTTTAAGGTTATGCATAAGCAACAGAAGTGCAGCAGCAGCAGCAATGGCAGCAACAGCAATAGCAACAAGCAGCAGCAACAGCACAAGCGCAACAGCAACAATCAGTCGTTGCCACAGCAACCACAGCAGAAGCAACATTATTCCAGTTCGAGTGATAGTCTACCGTTTGATAATAACTATTATTAAAATTTGCACAAACAAACACATACACACACTAACTCACACTGTTAAACTCTTTTACACACGCACACACTTTCACTTATTGCTGTCTCAGTTGTAAAATGTTGTCGTTTGCCCAACAAAAAAAAAACAAATAAACCAACTCACACAAAAGTCATTTGTCTAAAATTGCACATCCACATGCAACTCAATGTGTCAACGCACTTATACACTGAGCAAAAACACTCATTTACACAAACACACAACTTAAAATAGTTTTTAGTTTGGTTATATTAAACATGGCGTATGCAGAATATACCAGAAACTGAACAAAAACATAGCACAGTTTTGTGCGCATTATTGCTTCAACATTTATGACTGACTATTGGGTACG
The DNA here is from genome assembly GCA_018152965.1 of Scaptomyza pallida. Lineage (NCBI taxonomy): Eukaryota > Metazoa > Arthropoda > Insecta > Diptera > Drosophilidae > Scaptomyza > Scaptomyza pallida. The sequence goes on from JAECXP010000002.1 coordinate 7,280,554, forward strand.
AAAAATAGGGGAGAACGCGAGTCGGGAGGCAAAGAGAATAATTTAAGCTTCTCAATTTCCCCAATATATTAGAGCTCACAAAAAATTAGAGCTTTGTTAAACACCTGCCCATTTACGAATGTTCGCATGTGGTCTATACGACTAACAACATATATATCTAAAAAATTAAACAAGTTCTAACTTTACCAGCATTCAAACCAAACAAAAGAACTGTATTTTAAAAGGATGTTTAAAAGGGAAATGCATTTATAGTCAACCTTATTTAATTACATTAATTAAATGGAAATGAAATGTCCCAAAATGTTGGAGCTTAAAGTTTTTAATTTCATTACGAGTTTCAACAATAGACAGATTAATGATATATTTTTGTCACACCTTGTTAGTGCCCAGTATTTGATATCATTTTATGGGAAATTTTGAATGTGTGGCACAAACAGGCCAAATGCAATTATGCAATGCGAAATTAAGCAAAATGAAAAAGTTGATGAATGTTGAAGCATTAATGCAATAATCGAAACGCACACAAACAAACATACATATAAATCATTTTTGACAAAAACACGAATTTGAAATCGATGCTGCTGTGCTAAATCTGGCAGCTGTTTGTGTTGTTGTTTATTATTGAATGGCAACGGCCAGCCACAGTATATATAAAACTGAATTTAGCTTAAATTCAAACAAATATTTAAATAGTTTATCAAACATTATTTAGATGGTAGTTAAACTATATACACACATTATAATAATGCTAATAACAAATATAATAATATTTATGCAATGCGTTAGTAAAATGCTAAAAAAACAACCAACAAAAACAAACTTCTTGAAACGAAGTCAAAATGTTGTAGGTGTTCTTTATTTTGTTTCTCTAAGCCAAATGTCATTTATTGTTAAATGTGTGGTCAATATGTGTATATAATAATTAATTAAATATTAAGTCTAAGTATTTAAGCTAAACATATTTAAAGTTTAAGCCCCTCCAACTTAACCCCTCAACCAAAAAAAAAAAACGTACCCCGCCCCTTTGCTCACCAAATCAGCCACAATTTTTGTGTCTCTATCTGTCTTGTTTTAACTCTCTCTCATTTTCTGATGACCCTTTAGCTAATCAGATATATATATTAATTTATTTATTTCATTAACAATTTGCTTGAATTTCAAATGCCAAACAACTCGTACACAACAACAACAACATCAACAACAACAACACATACAACAACAACATACAACAAAACGACAAAAAAAATATATCCCTACTCCAATCTAGTCATCTAGTTTGGCCAGCGCCAGCGCCCATGATGAGCTGGGCAATCTGCTCTGGCAGCAGGATTCTAGCGAATTTATTGAGCAGCATATTCCCTGCATGGCCGCACAGCATGTGGCATGCCCCCTGCCACCAGTGCGTCACTGCCAGCACGCCCATCCACGCGCCACCAGCGTGGGTGGCGGCAGCGGTGAATTGTTGTCCACCCAGCAGCGACATCAGCGTGATCTCTTCAGTGGCGATCTGGGCATACCGGAGATCAATACACATGTCGGCAGCGTTGTGCACAACTTTGAGACGTTGGCGCTGCAGCGACGCCTGGCGGAAGCTGATCGTGAGCAGAGTAAGTATGAGATGCAGCGTGCCACCGGCAACAACAACAACATCCAGAGCAACAAGTACAATCAAGTGAAGCGTAGATCACAGGAGCTGCGTCAGCGTTTGCAGCACATGCAACGCCTGAAGCACAATCACTTTCATCAACATCAATTGCAACAACAGCAACAGCAACAGCAACAACAACATGCACCTGCACAAAAGTTAAGCAACAGTTGCAGCAGTCAAAGTCTTGCCACACAGCTGGCCACCTTGCCGCGACCCGCCGTTGTGGCACATTCCATAGAGCAGCTGCCCTACGGCTGCATATCGGAGGACTATCGCAAGAATCTCTTCGGCACCCTAAAGGCGCGCAGGCAACAAGCGAGCGCCGAGGAGCTGCAAGATGAATCGTTCATTGTGAATGCGGCTTTCGATGAGATCTTTGCGCGTTACGATGATGACGGCGAGGATCTCACAGAGGATCAAACACCTTGCAGCTATACCAACACCATTACCAATACCGATGACATATTCGAGGATGAGCACATGCTGGTTAGTCTCAGTGAGCTGGATGACGATGTGTTTGCCAGTCGAGCCCAGACAGCAACCAGTACACCAACAACAGCAACAGCGGGCAGGACACCTAAGCACAGTCAATCCTTGCAAAAGTATCCAGCGCCAGCGCCGCCGCTTCAAGAACGCTCCAGCACACTTACAAATCTCTTCGAGCGCTTCAGAAACACTTCGACAGCCAAGCGAACGCTGAGCAAAACCCATTCGGAGCAACAGTTGCCGGCGGGTGCAACAGCAACAGCTGCTGCGCCCACACCATTGCACAAGTATGCGGCACAGGGGCAGCTCAATACCGAAGCGGACTTTAATCGTGGCTCCACTTTGAGTCAATCGTTTGTGCGGCAGCTGAAGCGAGTGTCCTATAAGCAAAAGAAACGTGCACCGCCAGCACCACCGCCAAAGCCGCGCTCGAATGTGGCACATGTGACACCGCTGCGCAATGCTCTGATCTTTCCCAAGCGCTCCAAGTCCTCAAACGAGCTGCTTTTGGATGATCTCAATGTGCAGGCGCGTAAGTATTTTCGACGCTCCGAGCATAGCGCAGCGGTCTAGGATTCTAGGATGCACCCACTATAAATAAAAACCACCCTGTTAATTGCTCATCCCACCCCACCCCACCAATCCCATTTGCCATTTGTGATTTCTTTTAATTTGCTCAAATCATTCAGTCTGATAATATAATATTTTTATTGATTCGATTCTTGGCAGAGGCGACGCTTTTGTAGATTAAATATATAGCCCCGAATCCCGTTTATGACCCACGATACCGATACCGATAACGATTACGATTTGAATAATAAAATAAACCAGCTGTGGATTGAGCATAGTTAACCCGCCGCCTCCAAAAAAAAAAAAAAAAAAAGAATATTTAAAAAATATTTACCAAATACAAAGGAAGCAAGAATAAGTTTCTCTTGATGGAACCAAAGAGATTTGCGCCATAATTGGATTGAAAAATTGCCAGCACTCGTAAAACCAGCTAATTGAGTAAATTACAATATTAATTAAGTACTTACAACAACAACAACAGTGGTCGCTCGAGAAACTCAAACAATTTTCAATTGAAGTACAAAGAAATTTTCAATTTAAGAACTAAGAAGAAGTTTTCTTACCTACCTTTCCGCAGACAGAAAAAATAATTAATAAAATATGTTTCCAAATGCTCTAAATGGTATCAATCAAGTTTTTGAAAGGAATTTAGAAAAATCTTTAAAGCTCTTTTACTACATCATTAATATTATTCAAGCCAATATGATCGCTGCAATCGCATCGTTCTACTTTTTGAGCGACCACTGTACTTCTGACATTGCGTTTAAGACAAGCTCGTTATAAATTATGATGAAAACAAATAATAAAATGTATTTATAAGTTACCAGCTTCGATGTACTTACAAACAAATGAACACATTTATATAATTAATATAAAAACCTTCGTACATATTCTTTAAAATATATATATATACATATATAAATATGTTTAAGATGCATGCGATCAAATCAAGTATATTGAAAGATTATAAGCAAAAATTTATAAATGTACAAAATAGAAATATATGAAAATCAAAATAAGTAAATTTGTGCCCTCAAAACTAATGCATGTTATTAATGTCATTTTTTCAACAAAAAATCGAGAATATTTATATATATATATATATACGTAAATACATAAAGAACGCATATTATAATATAACACCCCGGTAAATAAACACTCAATAATGTTGTCAATTTGTATGGCGCATAACAAACATTTGTGTACTTACGTAATCTGTTGTAACGTGTAGGCTAATCATAACAGGAATCAAATGTAAAACCACTACAAAAAGGAAAACAAACCTAAACTTTTATGTGCATGCAATAAAAAACATCAAAAATATAAATTTCCCTGTTTTTAGTACTGAGCAAAACGGGCGGGAAATTTTTTGTTGCTATCTTTGCAGGTTGCCGTATTCGATACGTAGCATGGCGCTTTAAAATGCGTAGGGTTGGTGCATAAGCTTAATGCGCTGAAGCAAAATAAGAATTTTTTGCAAATTGGAAAGAGTGTCCTAATTCGGATTTAATAATGAAAACTTATGAATTCGCACCAAAAATCCCATTACAAAACTGCGTAAATACAAGTGGCTGTTGATGGTAAATTAATTTATTCTAGTTGTCCATCTACAGACTTTTTTTCAGAAGGCCGAATCGGTCCAATTGGAGTTAGCAAGTAAACCAACCAGCAGATGATTTCTATTTAAGTGTTGCCATACTTTTTTAACGTGCTTATACGATTCGTTCGTTCATAAAAACATACGTTTCTCGGTGCTCAAAATATTTTAAATATTTAATTATATTTGTGTGTAAGAAATGTTCTTATAAAAAAATTTTTACGTATCAAATATGACACATGGCTTGCAGCAGATCCTGAAAACTTCAAAAACTTAATTTAAAAATAGCTTAATTATTTGATCTGAAAAACCTTAACGCCTGGCACTTTATGGTTTGTTTTTACAGATTACAATTCCTGATCCTGATCATTTATATTTTGACCTATGACTCCACGTCAGCTTCTGTGTTTGGCTTATGAGTTTTGACTTAATTTTATGCAGTAATAGATGATGATGCTTCTAAGATTTTCGACACTGCTCGCAGGTTAAAGTCGCATTTTTAAATTCATGAAGTTGCATGTAAACTTTTAAAGTACCATTCGTTATAAAGCAACTATCACACATTGTCCATGTGGTAACGGCTACGCTCATGCATTTTCAAATGGCCCCTCCTCGTAAAACAGCGATCGCACTTTTTGCAGGCATATTTACGTTCGGCTGTGTGCGCTAGCGTGTGTAGTTTAAAATGTGCGGCCTTAGCGAAGGACCGTTGACAGATAGGGCAGATGGTCGGTCCATTTGTAGTTTTCGGCGGTGTGGGCGGGCGCTTTTTAATGGGCTTTACTACCTTGATCTCGCCGGCGTGAGTGGGTAAATGTTCGAGAAGGCTCGTCGCTGTCTTTAGACACTGGAAACAGTGGACGCAGCAGTAGACGCATCTATGACGATCCTTTGCACCATAAAGCAAATCACAGTCTTTTGGCTTTTGGCAGGTGTGATCGGTAAAGTTTGTCTGCTTGGTGAAGCAAACTCCACATTGGGGGCATTCATTACAGGGTAAACCGCGGTGTCTACGTTTAATGTGAATTTTAAGACTCCTAGTAGCTTTGAATTTTTTGTCACATTCATCACAATTGTAATCGCCTTTTGGTTGTTCAGCCTCAGCATTCTTTTTCTCAGAGTCTGTTGTTCCTTCACTATCAACACTATTATCACTATCGTTATTACCATCATCATCATTATCCCTACAATCGCTAGCATCAGCATCGTCAAGCGCTGTCGTTTCGGGCAGCTCACAGGAGTCATTACTGTCAATAGGGTCGAATTCTATTAACTCGTCTGTATCCATACTGCTCCTTGTCTGTTGATCCGTTTCAACTAGCTTTTCAATCAGAGCCTCTTCTTCCTCCAAGTGCTGCAAACAGCGCTCTTTTACGACTTGTTCTGTCTTATCGCACTTGTCGCGAAACTTTGCTGAAATTAGTAGGTCCTGTGTACACTCTTGACACAAGTACTTTGGATAAGAATCATTCTGTTTGACCTTCAATGGAAACAAATATGTACTTTAAAAGGATCAACAAGTTAGTTTTTGAAGTTCTTACTTCTAGGTTGCCACAGCGCTGAAGTAGTGTGCATAGATCTGTTTGTATGTCGTTTACGCGCTTGTAGATATTAACCATAATATCGTCTCGCTTAAGACAAATGCGGCAAATTAAATCACTTAACTTAGCTGTCATTATTTTAAATCAATTGTTTACTATTATTGTTGTGCTGATGTGATGCCTTGACTCCAATGCGATATGGCAAATTTAATCCATTATCGGCAGATGCAAATTGCGCGCTAGTTATCGATACAAAATTCTTGTCATTTTGAATTAACCTGCGTAGAAATTTCGGTCACACTTTTGTTTTAATGTACGAGGCGAGGGCGCGCATATATTTATAATCTTTAATTTAATCCAAACAAGTCTGGTATTATGTAAATCAACAAAGTTTTCCATGTATTTAGGCATTATAACTCAATGATAAGGCTGAATATTTTTACAGATACATATTGATGTCAACGATGGATCTACTTTTCTTTATACATACATAAAATAAAATATTTATTTTTCAAAGTTTGAAATCTTTATTATTAATAGTAATTAAATAGATCATGTCAAAATTTTTGTGATGATGTTTGAGCCCGCTTAGGCGTCTAAACGGATCTAGCAAAAAAAAAAAAAAAAAACTAGAGTGTGGATTATCCTTAAGCCTTTACTGTTTGTATGTTCTTATTTTTAGTTTCTAAAACAAGATTCACAGCTTATAGCTTTAAAATACATATATTAATATTTTCAGGATAAAGTGAAGGGCTTTGGGAATTTAAAATACACTTCTCCCACCTTCGGTTAAAAGGAGTTTATGTTCCAAGTCTAAAGTCTGAAGATTAGTTAATCTCTGAAACAGATGAACATTGAAAATAAAGATAGATTCTTGTTGTTTGTAGTATACATTTGGACAAAACCCTTATAAACTTTATCACATGGGTACAGGGCATAATGGATCAAACCATTTCTTCTAGTAAATAAATAAAATACTTTTTTCTCGAAAACAACTTAACAATTTAATTTAGTAATACTTATTCTTTGAGTACGTCACCGTCCCTTATATGTCGCTTTTCATGGTTATTAAGAGTCCCGGAGTTTTTGAATGTTTTAGAGCAATAGCTGCAGTCAAAGGGAGGCTCCTTGGTGTGCGTGCGGAAATGCTCAATAAGGCTGCTTGCTGTCTTTAGGCATTGTCCACAGTAGACGCAACAGGAGATGCATTGATGACGCTTCTGTCCACCATTAAGCGAATTAGAATCTTTTGGCTCATCACAATTTAGTTCGGCTTTTGTTCTTTTAGCTTTAGAATCTTTCTCCTCTGAGCGACTTTCTATTCTCTCTTGAGTTCTTTCTTCTCGCGGTGTTGATGCGGTCTCGTTGCATGCACCAGCATTGTCATCTGCATTTAATTTCTGTACCTCAGAAATATTTTTAGGAGATTCTCCGTTCTCAATTCGTTGGAAACATTGCTCGAATATAGCTTTTTTAGTTGCATCGCACTTGTCGCGAAATTTCGCTGCAATAATCAGCTCCTCTGTACACTCTTCGCACAAGTACTTAGAATATGTATCCGAATTTGTTACCTAAAATGTAATTATTAGCTTAAGCAAAACCACAGTATTCATTTTGTGTACTTACTTTTATGTTGGCACAGCGCAGAAGCAGTGTGCATAGATCCGTTTGTTGCTGTTCCACACGCTTGTAAATACTTACTAAAGGCCCGTCTCGCTTAAGACAAATGCGGCAAAACTGTTTATTTAATTCTGGCACCTCCATTTAATAGCAATTGTCTATTATTGCATTAGTTTTAAGGTGCGTATGCTCCGCATAGTTTTGTTGTCATAAACGCGTTCTGGCAAATTTAACTCTTTATCGACTTAAGCATATTGGATATTGTCATCGATAGTAATGTAATCACAACATATAACCGCGCAATTGAAAACCCATATTTATTCAAAATAGAAAGGAAATTGCATTTATAAATGTGTGAAAGGATTATGTCAAATGCTTTTAAAAACATGAAGACGCTTTTAAGAAGATGAATAGTAAATGCATCTTTTCTTTTATCTTTGTCAGATCTAAGTACTTAAGTATTAGCGAGTCTGGTCACATTTTTGTGTTGATATCCAAGAAGGCGCACAACTTTATGAAAGACTAATCAAATACTTTTATATAAATAAATGCTTGCTTTGTAACTGTTCAATCAGTTTAATGATGTAAAAAAGAGGTAACATTAGTTAATAGATTTTTGTTCACCATTACATTAACTATGAGTCCATTACAATTTCAACTTTAGTTTGTGTGTCTACAGAAAGGCAGGATTTAAGTTGATGCTTTTTAAGCTGATTCACACGACTAAAAGTCTTTTGGCAAAGATTGCAGCAATGCCGCCGCTTGCCAGAGTGAATAAGCTCGTGGCTGCGCAGAACGCCCTGCTGGGCAAAGCGCCGATCACAAATGCTGCAAGCATACGGACGTTCACCTGTGTGAGTGCGTCTGTGTACTTCTAGCTCATTGACGCGGGCAAAGGAGCGCTGACAAGTGGTGCAGGTATGAGGTTTATATCTTGTGTGCCGCGAAATAATGTGTCGTTTAAGATTACTGGACTCCAGAAAACCCTTGCCACAGTGCTCGCACTCGAAAGCAATAAGTTTCTTATGACGTTTCTGGTGGAGCTCTAGTCCTCCATTGGTTTTAAATGTTTTCGGACATTCGTCACAGGCAAATGGACGCTCTCCTGTGTGTGTACGCAGATGCATGATCAAACTAGCGCTCGACTGTAGACACTTGCCACAGTAGACACAACAGTAGCCGCAGCGATGACGCCCTCGTCCCCCATCTTTAGGCAAAGCAGGTTCTTTATGGCCACTGCAATTGTGCTGCTGTAGGTTTATTTGCAGGGTAAAGCTATGACCACATTGTAAGCAATTGTGACAATTGGCATCTGCGTGTAGTTTTGCAATGTGCCGCTGCAGCATTGCTGTGCGGCTGAAAGCAGCTCCACATTCATCACACTTGTATTCCGTTTTTAATTGATTGGCTTTGGAAACCATTGTCTCATCCAGCTGAATATTTTGTTCTTGTTTTATCGTCTCTTCAGTCTCAGCTTCTAGCACTGTTGTTTCGCTCTCCTCATATGGTTCAACACCTTCAATGGGATCAAATTCTATCAAATCATCTGCACAAAACTTATTATCCATCTTTTCATCCATTTCAACAAGCTCCTCTCCAGCCAAATCAGTAATAGCCAGAGAGGCTTCTTCGTCCTCAATTCGCAGCAAATATCGCTCTTTTAGTGCTTGTTCCGTGGCAGCACACTTGTCGCGAAATTTAGCTGCAATTAATAGCTCTTGGGTACACACTTGGCACAAGTACTTTGGATAGGTATCTGACTTTTCGACCTAAAAAGATAACTATTAAACTTATGGTAAACATGAAGTAAAATAATATGCACTTACTGTTATGTTGCCACAGCGCTGGAGCAGTGTGCATAGATCCGTGTGTTGCTCTTCGACATGCTCGTAGATGTCCACCAAGAGCTCATCCTGCTTGAGGCAAACGCGGCAAAGAAGTTCACTTAACTGTGCTGTCATAGTTTCATAAAAACTCTCTTATTTTATTGTTTTGCTTTAAAATTGTACATGCGAGAGTGATGGCAATATTAGGATTTTATCTACAACAGCTGGTGCATAAGGTATCGATACCAACAAAAATTTAATCGACATTTATACTCGCTTCTCGATACAAGAACAATCATTAGAATGACCGCGAAACTTAAAATATACTGAATAATTAAAACTTTAATTTTTCAATACGTTACTGCTAGTTTATTCATTCTATGCAGATTAAGTTTAGTAATATATATTCTATTTTTTGTGATAGAAGATTATGTCCTTTGGTCACATTTTTCACAACAGGGTAATCTATTTATTCCAAGTCCTCAAAGTATCCCAGATGCAAAAAACGTTTCAGATGAAATCTAACATCATCCACGTAGGCATGGTTGCGGTAAAAAGTCGTTCTCAGATCACGATTTTCAATCATTTCAGAAAGTGCAAACTTTCCATCTTTAAGCGCATACGATAGGGGTAAAAATGTTGTAAGCAGAAAAAATTCTGAAAATAGTTTTATAAATATAATGTGATTTAAGTACATCAAATTTGTAAAGCTTACCAAAATATCTATGTCGAAATAGTTGCTGTCTGAAATCATACAAATTGGGTATTGGACCATCATAGTTAATCTTCTTAAGCGTATCCGTAAATGTAGAGAAGTAAAAGTAAATTATTTCATCACGTTGTGTTTGCCGTTGCTCTGGCGAAAGCATCTGATAGATCGAGTAAATTATATCATTGGGCATGGGACCAACATTGCTCATCTGAAAATCCAGCAGCATGCAGTCATCCAGATCTCCGTTAGATTTGTTGTGCCGAAACATTAAATTCCTTAGATGAAAATCCCCGTGACAAAGTACATAGTAAGCATTATCCTGCGGATTTTGGCGATGCTCGATAAATGTTTCCCGACAGCGCTTAATGAAGTTTGGTTGAATTTTCTCAAAATACTGCTTATATTTTGTTAAATCCGGCACTGCATCAAGCAACTTGAAAAAATGATTCATTCCCTTTAAAACAAATTCATCCTTCTCAATGCGCGGCAATTCGAATAAACTATATTTGAACTTCTCAAGAGCTTCAGGCTGTTCTTTATACATTTTAAAGCTGACAGCATGCCATTTAGCTAGTTTGGCATATGCAGCTTTTATCTCTTCCAGAGTTGGTTCACGATCCCGCAACACTATGTATCCCTGGGGCAGTAAATCTTCAAAGATCATTACCTGTCTGGGGCTCAGACTGTGATAGATGCAGGGCATATGCAATATGGTTTCATCTCCACTTTGTCGCAATATCTCCTGAAATCTGGGCAGGATCTCCGAATACATCGCTATCTCTGTCTCAAATATATGCGATTCCCCAATCAGTTCCTTTTTGTGACCCTCTTTCTCCGGCATGGTTTTGATTATCAGTGATTTGAAGAAGTTGCCTTTGCTGTTTCTCGTATATTCCACAGCTGCTCTAAACATGACACTCGCATAATGATCTCCCTTGCCGCTGGCGGGTGAGATTTTTAAATCCGTTATTTGAACACTCTCATCATTTTCAAATGTGCTCAGCACCTCTTTGAAGTATTCCAAGTTCAACCAGGAAGGTGCTTCCAGTTCATCGGAATTAAAAGATTCACTATTTGGTGCCATTTTATAATTGAAACAAACTCTTTACAGCTTCCACAGATAACTCAAAGTAACAATTCTCAAGCAGATGGCTTTTATACATCTTGTCTTCTTATCGGGGCATATGTATCTAAATTGCCTGTTCAAGATTATCTCATTTTCATAGATAATTCTTGTTAAACGCACAGTCATTGTCTATATTGTTGATGGCAAGATTATTATAATAATGAGTAGGGAAAAAATAATACATTGTTGATGGCAAGATTGATACCATGAAGAGCGGGGGAAAAATAATATGGTTTTTGAAAATTAATATGTTAGTTAGCTTAAACTTAGTTTATTTATTTTTTTTTTTACTAAATTTGTAAGAGTCTAGCTTAAAAACTTTCAAAGATACGTACATTCCCGATTGTTGGTCACAAATTTTGGGTTAAAAATTGAGAAAAAAACGCGTTTCTAGATTTAAATGCTAAAACTAAATTTTTTTAGCGCTGAATACTAAATTTTTCAGGAGCAATATATAAAATTGTAATAACATCTACGCGCGGAAAATAAATGAAATACATTTAATAAAAAAGTTGGTTGTACTTGTTGCTTATCAGCTGATAAGATTAAGTAGATATAAAACAAAGCACAAGATTAACCAAAAATCGTTCATTTATGAATAAATTAAAATTGTTTGATAAGCATTCTATAACAGTTTCATACGTGTGTTGTCTAGATAAGGAAGACAACTGATTTCTATGATCGAATAACAAAAACTACTATTTAAATTTTAATGATGACTCGACTGCTGACAGAGCTCAAGTACATACTCTTAATATTAATGAATGTTATCTCTGAGTCGTCATCAACTCTTCTACCTCAAACATTTCCTATTGTGTCTATTCTATGTATGATTTTTATTGTCATGGTGAAAACTGTAGTTGAAACGTTTTGCTTTTGCCAAGATAGCCATTAAGTTTCTAACACTTTTAAATGCAAGTTCACTGTGGCTTGAAGATAATAGTGATAACAATAATTGCGTCTACAGTAAGAAAAAATAACATAAATAACAATCAAAAAGCATTTGTAGTTAAATTGTAAATTTTTTTTTATTTTTTTTTTTTTTTTATTTTTTTATTTATTTTTCAAATTGCATTTATTGTTTTTTTTAGACTCTTTTGCTTAATGTTTTATTTAGCTATTTTATGGCGACAGGGTATTCAAACGTTAAAGCATATACCAATTAATAGAATTTCTTATCACTTAACAGGCTTGTTCATAATAGATAAGCCCCATTTGAAATGCCAACAATTAATCTAACAATTGCACAAATTGTGTAACTTTTTCATAATTTTAACTATTTTGTACACGGCTCGAAGTAACCCAAATGCAGCATTCGAGGCAATAAGTATTCCACTTCCTTTCGATACTCCTTATTAGCATACAATTCAACACGACGATCTGCATTCTCCAATAGCTCACCCGGGTCCTTGCCACCACGCATATTATAGCTGGCAGGCAAAAATATGGTAAGCAGCATAAAATCTATAAAAATTAAACACAAATTAATACATGAAATGTTTCTTAGTTGCTTAAAAGACTTACCTGAATATCTTCTGTCGAACATTTGTCTACGAAACTCTACCAAACTTGGCTGCTTGCCCTTGAAGCCAATTTTTATTAATGTCTTTGCAAAGGTATCAAAGTAATGATAGATTAGTTCATCGCAGTGATCCTTGCGTTCGTCGGCAGCCAACAGCATATATTTGGCATAGTGTAAGTCATTGGGCATACAACCCACATAGGACATTTGGAAATCAAGTAGCATGCAATCGTTGCCCTTGAACATCATGTTTCTTAGATGAAAATCACCATGACACAGAACATAATAGGCATTCTTCTGACGATTTTCACGGTATTCACGTATAACATTCTGCCAGTTCAAAAGGACATTCTCAAGCATTGGCTCAAAGTATTTACGATATTCCTTCAAGCTTTCCATCTCGCCCAGCATATTGATAAAGTTTGGCAGTCCATCTGTCATAAAATCCTGTTCCAAAAGGCCTGGCAACGTTGTCAAATCATGTGTGAGTTTATCAAATAGTTCAGGCTGCTCCTGAAGCAATTTATAGCTAACTGCATGCCATTTGGCCAGCTTTTCAAATGCCGATTGCAACTCTTCCATTGTCATATTTCTATTGCGTATCACTTGATATCCTTGTGGCACTAGATCCTCAAAGATCATCACCTGCCTTGGCTCCAGGCTGTAGTACACGCAAGTCGCACCAAATGTTATCTCTTCACCCGCCTCTCGAAGTATTTGCTCGAATTTAGGTATAACTTCAGTGTACATGGCGATCTCAGTTTGAAATATATTGGAATCGCCTAGGAACTCCTTTTTATGACCCTCCACCTCAGGCATCGTTTTTATAATCAACGATTTTGAGAACTTTCTCCTTTCTAAGGTGTACTCAACACTTGCTCGAAACATAACGCTCGCATAATGATCTCCTTTGGCACTGGCTGGAGACATCTTTGCGTCTGTTACTTTCAGAGTGGGTTCCTGAAAATGCTTGATTAAGACATCTTCAAAGAACTGCTTGTTCATCCATTCTGGTGCTTCCAGCTCGTCTGTGTTAAACGTATCATTATTGGTTGACATTTTTAATGGGACTAAACCGTTCCGCTCTGTCGCAAATTTATAAACAAACTAAGTGAACTACTGATAGTATTCTGTATTTATACTTGCTCGCTACTATCAAGAGCTTTTCAAAGCTATTTGGCTTTAATCTATCGATTGTGAATGTGATGAACAAACTATGAAATAAACTCAACACAATGTTTGGTATTAAATTGTGATACTTTTAGTATTTAAAAGAGTATGTGTTTTATAATAAAAAGATGTTTTGTTTTATTATAAATTTAGCTCTATTTAACAATGGACGGTATTTGTGCTGAAAGACTAACAAAAAATATTTTAAAAACTAAATAAATAAAAATTCTTAAATTTTAAATACCTATGATTTTCTTTATAAATTACATACATATCTTTAACGCGCATTTCTCATATGTTAAATAAATAAAATAATTCTAGTGTACAATTTTCATTTAACAGCCTTTTTCAAAACGATTTTCAAGATCTACGAAGTAACCGGAATTATGCATACGTTCCAATAAATATTCGACCTCCTCTTGATAATCCTTGTCTTTGTACATACTCGTGCGTCTTCTACAGGGATCAATGGCATTTTTTCTAGCTGAAATCTGCATTGGCAAAAATGTTGTAAGCAGCAAAAACTCTAAAATAAAAATGTGTAAATAAAACGATATAAGAAGATAAAACTAAGAAAGTATTTATGATATTTACCATTATGCCTCTTGTCTAGCAGCTGACTTAGAAACTCTTCAAAGCTCGGTGCCCTTCCTTGATATCCAATACTTGTCAATGTGTTATTGAATATTTCTAAATAGTATTTTATCATTTCATCTCGACGCGTTCCACGTTCTTCTGCTGAAAATAACATATACATGGCATAGAGGAAATCATTGACCACAGGACCCACATGGGATAACTGAAAGTCCAGCAGCATGCAACTGTTATTCTTGAACATTATGTTTCTGATGTGAAAGTCGCCGTGGCAAAGAACATAATAAGAACTTTCCTGCGGCTGCTTACGATATTCTCCTAAGCTATCTGCCCATTTTTGAATTAAGCATCCGCGCATTGCATCAAAATACTTTTTGTACTTTCTTAAACTTTCCACCTCATCCAGCATGTAGATAAAGTTTGGCAATGCACTTGTTAAAAAGCTTTGATTCAAGAAGTTAGGAAGCGTTGAAATATTATATTGTAATTCCTCAAATAACTCAGGTTGTTCCTTTAACAACTTGTGGCTTACTGCCTGCCATTTGGCTAGTTTTCCAAGCGCTAATTTAAGTTCATCCAGGTTGGCATTTCTATCGCGTATTACTTGATATCCTTGTGGCACCAAATCCTCAAAGATCATCACTTGTCTTGGCTTCAAGCTGTGATAAATGCAGGGCACATAAAGACTTGTTTCTTCACCCGCCATTCGGAGTATTGCTTCAAATTTCGGCAGTACTTCTGTGTACATTGCTATTTCAGTCTCAAATATATGTGAGTCATCGACCATTGTTTTCTTTAGACCGCCGGTCTCCGACATTGTTTTGATTATTAAGGATTTGTTAACACTTCCATTGGGTGTTGTATACTTTACGTTAGCCCGAAACATAACACTTGCATAGTGATCTCCCTGAGCACTTGCTGGCGTCAATTTAAGCTCAACTAACTTTAATTCTTTTGTATTTTCATATTCACTTAATATATCTGTGAAGAATTGTTCATTAAGCCATTCCAGTGCATCCTGATTGTAGTTATTTGAAGACATTATTTATTTTGGTAGAGTCGATTAAATAGGTATTTGCACGGGTACGTTTGGAAGCTAACTAAACACAATTCTTACTATATATTTTGTCATATTCATGCTTTTGTATTTTATAAGCTTTTTTGTTGCGCTCAAAAAGAGCAAAGCAACAGTGAAATATTAAGTGCACAAAATTTATTAATCAACGGGGCAATACCCTGTCTTCAGGTGACTAAATAATGTTGTGTTGGTTGCTTCTTTTCAGTTAATGAACGAAAACTGAAATGCAAGATTCAAATAAATATTATCATTTACTATACCAAGCCATATTTGGTAAAAAGCTAATGCTATGAGTGATAACAACTGAGAGTGAATAGGTGTGAGAGATTTGGAAAAGCATTCGCTTCGCTCTGTTTACAAATCAACTTGTTGCTAGTGTGACCATATTTGGAGAGGTGAAGCACCCAAAAAAAGCTCTGGTACCGGCATTTAGCAGCGTGTTGGCTTTAGCTTTTTGTTCTTGAGCACAATGGTATAAAAAAAGCTTTACGTAAATAAAAAGCAACAAACTAATATAATTGTGGCTTGCTTAGTTGCAGAGGAGCTACAAAAAATTAGAGCAAAATTCAAGGTACAAAAAGAACATAAGAAACATTTTACATTTAATAAGTATCTGTTTTAGAAATATAAGACACATGATATATAGTCCTGAGCTTATTTATTTCCCACAGACTATGTTTAAATAAGTTTTATGATATTTTTTGTAAAGTTAATTCATTGGCTAGACTAGAATCAATAATATAGATTCGCTAAAAATAAGTTAATAGTTTTAATTTTATTTTTTCATTATTAATAAATCTTATTTATTTATTTCAATACATAAGACACTTATTTTAAATTTATGTTAGTAAATATAAGTAAATAATTCGTTAAATTAATAAAAAATAAAAAAATTAGAATATATAATAAGTGTAAGCTGTCGAAAATATATACAAGAAATCATTGAAATATCAAATAACGTAATATCATTTACTGATCAGCATCCAGTAAGCCCTCACGATCAAAAACAGGCAAAAGCTCACGAAGAACTTTCTGAGTTACGGGATTTGTGTAGCAGGCATCCTTGAAGTTGATTGCTCTCTGATTTGTTTCCATCAAAGCATTAAAATCTGCATCATCTGTTTCCACATTACGTTGAATGGCAAAGATGCCAATACTCGTGTGCATGGCTAAAAATTCAAAGAAGATTTATTGTTTTACATATTCGAAAATACAAACGTATAACTCTACTCACCATAGAAAGACTTTTTCTTCAACTCCAGGGAAAAATTGTGTAAACTGGGAATACGCGCCTTGAAACGCAACTTTCTTAGCGTTTCAGCAAAGATCTCAAAGTAATGTTTAATAAGTTCCTCCTGATGATGCAAATGGAAATCCAATTGCAGAGATGAATTCAAAAAGTAGAACAAATCAATGGCAGGCGATCCCCAGGCAGCATATTGGAAATCTATAATGATGACATCCTCTGGCTGACCAGTTTCCTCATTGTACTTCACCAAAACATTATTGGTCCAGAGATCACCATGAGCCAAAACATTGATTCCCGGACTGAGATCAAAAACTCTTTTGCCCAACTCCATATAGACTGGAAGCAGAGCATTCAACTTATCCGCATACTGTTCAAAGCCAGGCCATTGAGCCACACGTCGACTTGCAGCTTCAATCATGCCCACAAAACAAGGTGCATAGTTATCCGTATAGCGATTGAACATGCCACGATCATAGCTCTCCAGTGCACCACATTCACGTTCATTTAGAACAGCCGATGTGGCATGCATCTTGGCCAATTTGCGAAGCACTATTTGAGCCAAGGGCAAATCCAAGCCTACCAAGCGGTCTGGCATTACAAAGCCACGTGCACTCAGATCCTCAAAGATCAAAGCAGATCGATCATAGTCCACAGCCATAGTTTCTGCAAAGATTTGCTCATCATCCTGGATTTCCCGCAGCAATTCATTGAGTTTGGGCAAGATCTGTTCATAGATGGACATTTCACGATTGAATATGTCGTAAGGTTCCATTGTTTTGCGTGAGAACTCATCACTCTCAAAGGATGTTTTGATAATATAATGACCGCTCTTCGAGCAGCCGTCTCTCATGGTAAACTGCGCTTTGATGCGTGTTAGAACTCCACCATAGTTTTCACCACGTCCCAGCGCAGGACGACCATCCAAAGCGGTAATCTTAAGTTTTTTATCATTATAAAACTTGCGTAATGCATCCTGCAGATATTTCTCTGTTAGCCATACAGGTGCATCTACAAAACTTGTATTTGTTTCGGGTGAAATTGTTGATACTTTGTGAATTGCATCAAAAGCACTTATCAAATCTGTCACGGACATTTTGTTCAAATTTGTGTCTGTTCCAAATGGACTTTCTCTGTGGAATTGCATTTAATTTTCTAAGATTCGCGTCTTTTTATACGACATGCTTTTACAGCAGGTGTCAGCGGCGTGTGTTGCTATCACAATTGTGATTTATCTGGCTACTAAATATTTGCATATAGGCGAACAAAAAGCGTCTTGAGATTATTACTTTTATTAGGTCTTGCCGCCTCAGCTCATTCAAATTCTCACTTTTTTGCGCTGTTGCTACTGCCTTATGTTTAATTGGGGGTTGTTTGTAGACAAATATAGACTTGATTTCGGTTATCTAGTACTAAGATAATTAGGGTTGGATACTATAAAGTTTGCGACGGACTTCAATCACCGAGCATCAGAACTATTTCAAATAAATAACACATAAATATGTTTTTTTCTTTGTACTAAAGGTATATTAGGAATATATAGAAAAAAAATTAACAATGATTTATTAATTTCAAATGTTTTAAATTAAGTACATAAACTTTAGTCTATGTCTATTTGAACAGTTAGTTACAATGTCTGGGCAAATAGTTATAAAGGTTTTACAGCTACCCTTTTAGGGATCTTGTTAAAGGGCTACTTTGTATATCTAGTCAAATTTACGATCCTCTCAGTATGTTATACATACGAATACGTCATTAAAATAAAAATGTCATTGTACAATTTATGGTGAAGGTTTTTTTTACGTTTGCTCAAATCACAAAACCTTAATGATATAATGTTAATAAAATATAAACTTAAATAAGAAGATACAGATTATAATATGATTGATCAACAAACATAGGTATAATTTCTTTTGTACGTAACAAATATTACAAAACTATTTTACTTAGAACGATTTTTGGAACTTTTTATTTGGAAAAAATTAAATTTCTTTAAGATTTTTAAGATTATATTAACAAGTGAAAAGAAAGTATCTAGTATTGTTCAGTAAATTGTAAAATATATATTTGTTTTGATTATCAAATTAACAACTATAAAATATATTTGTTTAAAAACTATTTTTCTAATAATTTTTAATCTGTCGATTTTTAACTCTTTCTTAACAAAACTCAAATCAATTTATGTATGTATTTGATTAAAAAATTATACACCCAACTCTTTTTTTACACGGTTTTTTTTTACACGGTTTTGAAGTTACACGGTTGAAAAATTTTTTCAAATTTTTTCAAATTTTTTTTTTTTTATCTAGTACGGTTTTGTAATTATGTTTGGTTTTACAACACTTGGCAAAATTGCTGAAATGAACATACATAGTAATAACAGGGGAAATCCCCTTAAGCGGCTTCTAGACGGTCAATATTATTGTGCAATGTGGGTTGCACAATGTAGTGGTTTGTGCAAAAAGTTGTACCATATGGAGGCGATATTGAAGGTTGTGCAATATATGGCACAATTATAATTATAGTTCAAAACCTTTACTTGATAAGCAATCAACAGACCACATGACAGAATATCGTGCAATACTGCCCATAGATGATGCAATATTTTCCAGGTTGCACAATTTATTTTAAACTCTTCGTCAATCGTGCAATATATTGCGCAACCTTTCAATATCCTTTACACACGCTCAATTTAATTGCACAAACCGTAATATTGTACAATAATATTGACCGTCTATGGGCCGCTTTATTCGAAATTTCTTAAGGCGCGTTTACAATGTCAGCGTGAGATTGGAAAATGTTTTGTCTCTGTCTGACACACATATTTTTCACATAAGTTCTATAAAAGATTTCTTAATATAAAAAGTCGACGGCGCAAGACCTTTCGGAAAGTAGTCCGACAGTTCAAAACTCTATTACCGGAAGACACTCACCATTGGATTTGATGAATATCTCCAGTGGTGATACCGCCTTTAGTCCAGATCGTCGCAAACAATTGCTCTTGTTTTCAAGTAGCAACTAATAATTATGTAGCTATGTAAATATTTTTTCTTTACTTTCATTCTAATTTTTCTGTTCTTTAATTCTGGACTAACAGATTCCAATATGAATTATGTATTTTAAGTTTAAATGCTCATTAAAATGCCATATGAACATACAATTTGTATGAAATTTTATAGCTTTCAACTTTTTTTACACGGTTTTTCGAAGTAAATATAGTTCTTTATTTCATCTTACACGGTTTTCAAATCACATGGAACGTATCCCCCGTTTTACTATAGGAAACGCCTCTTTTTTTACACGGTTTTTTTTTACACGGATTTCTGAGGAACGTATCTACCGTGTAAAAAAAGAGTTGGGTGTACTTTAAATAATTATGTATTTTTATCTCCCATAAATCACACCAAGCAATATCCCATACCTAAACATACAATTTGAGCCTTAAGCTACATAAGTATATTGCTTAGTTTTATAGATTCTTGAACAGGTGAACAAAGTAACCTAAGCTGTGTATGGCTTACATGCGTTTCAACTTGAATAACGTAGTTCCCAGCCGTATATCAAATAAATTTATAACACTGCCTTAGATAATTTTTCCATTCGCATTCGCAAGTGGCAATTTGAGTGGCGCACGTCACAGCTCTCTCTTGAAGATCTGGACCTGTTGCCACACAGTATCCCTAAAATCTAAAGTAAATATCATAGATATAGAAACATAAAGTCGTCGTCAAAAAAAGTTTGCTCTGATATAAAAGAATCGTGCGTCGAAAGAGTGATACAAAGACACTCAGAAAAAGATCCTGTTATTATTTTGTTAAATTTTATATTCTTCTAAAATTTGGGAAATTCCGTATGTTTTATTTTTGTGAGATATTTAAAAATGAATTTTTAAAAAGTTAAGTATGTTTTTTTTTTCTTTTTAAATATAGAGTAGAAGTACAAGATACCGTCTCAAGGAGAATACCTTTTATGTCAACCCCTTCCAATACATACTAAACTATTTTTTCACAACGATTTTTTTCCAAGTGTATAACTACCTAAATGTGTACTCTATGTACTGTATGAATTTCACCTTCATCAAGAGCAGTAGGTAGAGATTTTAAGCTCTCCACGTATATAAAAGTCAGTGAACTTACTTGATATGCATCACAAACGTTGCGAGCTTATACATAGAAAGACACAATGGCAGCGGCACCCGAATGGTTGACACATGACTACATAAAGAATGCACTGAGAACACATCATAAAGATGCCCATTTGCAAATTGTGCAGTTGGACCTGAACCCAGCTCTGGGTCCTGGAGAGAACTATGGCGGTGTCTTGACCAGAGTTCGAGTGCGATTTACACTCTCCCACAAACCAAAAGAAGAGAAACTGCAAAATCTGATTGTGAAAACCTCCATTGATGATGATGAGTTGAGCAAGGAGCTAATGGCGCCCTATGACATCTACAATCGTGAAATGACTATTTATGAAGAGGTGTTGCCAAAATTGAATGATCTTTTGAAGGAAATCGATGAATTTGAGCCACTTTTTCCCACCGCCGTTTTTGTGGATCGCGAGCGCATGGCCATCATTTTTGAGGATCTCGCTGTGGAGAACTATGTGATGGCTGATCGCATTAAGAGACTGGATAAGGAACATGCTCATTTGATTCTACGCAAACTGGCCAAGATGCATGCCACATCAGCCGTGTTGAATGAACGCTCTAAGAACTGCCTGGAAAAATATGATCGCGGTTTCTTTAATCAATACACAAATGCGTACAGTGGATACTTTGTGGGTGGACTGCTAGCAGCAGCACGTTGGATGAGCCAAGAGCCCGAGTGTGCTCATTATAGTAAGAAACTGTTTGAGTTGGCTCCACATTACATGGACATTGGAAGGGAATGTTTTGCGCCCTTGAGTGAGTCGGTGAACGTTTTGGCTCATGGTGATGTCTGGACCAATAATGTGATGGTCAAATATGACGAAGTTACGGGTCGTCCTCTTGATATCCTGCTAATAGACTTTCAGTATTCGTTTTGGGGCTCGCCCACAATCGATTTGCATCATTTCTTTAATACATCATTGCGGGAACCGTTGCGTCGAGAGGAGCAGGGCGCTCTCTTCGAGTTCTATCATCAAATATTTAGAAACATTTTAACAAAACTCAATTACAAACAACAACCAATTCCAAGTTTGCACCAGTTTCAGCTGCAAGCGGAACAGAAACGTTTCTTTGGTAAGTTTAATTTTATTATGATCTTGAGGAATATTTCAAAATAACTCTGTTTTTATTTTATAGCTATGCATTCTGCAGTTGTTGTGCAGCCTGTGATGATCAGTGAGGATCCGACAGATGCGTGTTTTAATGCTCTGATGAATGATGACGAACGTGGCATTCGCTTCAAGAATCGTCTCTATAATAATCCAATTGTCCAGCAAAATCTCAAAGCCCTGATGCCATTTTTCGACAGAAAAGGGCTACTTGAGGTCAATCAATGTTGTTAAGTTGGGGGATTTAATTTAAAAATTGTATATTAGCTTATATATAAAGCAAAGTTAGATGTAAATAAGCTTAAATAAAAAAAATAAATAATACAAATAAACAAAGATCTTTTCTCTTAACAAAATCTAAAGTTTTACCTTAAAGCTTACAATATATTTATAAATATATATATTGTATATTCCTATTTTTTATAATTTAGAACTAATAACGAACAGATTTTTAAACGTATGTTCAATTCGCATTTTAGATAAATATCCTCAAGAAAAATTTCCATCTAAAAGCGAAATCACTTCTATTGCAAGACGGATTCTTTTACTTATGAGTAACTCACATCTATTTTTCCACGTTCATGGACTATGAATCGGTTTAAAAATGTTTTTTTTTTTAAATATACAACGCACTCTAACATATTATTCCTTGATGGATAAAAAAAAAATAATAATCAAATCAATTTGGTTTAAAAGAGCATCAAAAGTGTGTCACTTCATAAGAATATTGCATTCTAGTCTTTAGAACAGCTATAAACAAACAAAATGAAACATTGTTTAACATTTATAAAACAAATAGAGTACTAGATATTCGATAAGAGACGTATCAACTGTTTGCAACGACCTCTGACAACGGATCTGTTAGCTTAATTCAGGCACGACGATTAAGCGCTACAATGGCGAGAAAATTTACTTATGCAAACACAAGTTCCAAAGCCGTTTAATCTAACTAATTTAGATATAGTCGATGTCGTAGTCACAGCTGTGCTCTTATCGTAGCCTCGAGTATTGTATAAAGGTAGCACAGCTCAACAGATTTTTCTCAGAACTGTAAGAGCTTATAACTATAGTAGAAACAATGCCGGAGCAAACTGTTCATGAATTCCTTGCCGCGCCCGCTTGGCTCACTCGCGAATACGTCCAACAGAAGCTGCGTGAGTATCTCAAGGATACAAAACTGCAGCTACAACATCTCCACATTAAACCTGCCACTGCAAATGGAGAGAACTATGCCAGTGTCATGACCCGAATTATTGTGGAGTATGTCGACAAGAATAAGCAGCAAGAAAAAACCACTTTTATCATAAAGACCACATTCGCTGATAAGGACCCAGCTGCTCATCTGCTTGAGCAATATGGCATCTATGTACGTGAAATGGATATGTACCAGGAAGTGTTGCCCAAGCTGGCAAATTATGTAGCAAAAGAGCTTGACGATAACAGAAAGATGTTTGCAGGCACTGTGAATGTGGATAGGGAACATGATTCTATCATGTTTGAGGACATGTCCTTGGAGAAATATGTTGTGGCAGATCGTATAAAGCAACTAGATCTCGAGCACACACGATTGGTTCTGGAGAAGCTGGCCGAATTCCATGCCGCTGCAGCTGTTCTTAATGAAAACCAACCAGGAATATTCGAAAAGAAATACGATCGTTGTTTCTTCAACCCACACACAAGAGCCTATAAGCCATTAATGCAAAATATGCTGAGATCAATGGTAGAATCCATCAAAGATGATAAATTGTTTTATCAACGCTACTCAGATAAGTTAAATGGTGTTATTGAACGTATTATGGAATATTGTGAAAGGGCAATGGAAGTGAATAATGGAGACTTTGCCACTTTGTGTCATGGTGATCCATGGACCACGAATATGATGTTCAACTACAATGATTATGGCAAACCAAATAATGTCATCTTTATAGATTTTCAATTCAGTGTTTATAGCTCTCCAGCCACTGATCTTCAATACTTCTTCGCTACCTCGGTGCAAGACGACATTTTCCAGCATCATCAAACGGAACTAGTTCAATTCTATCATCAGAAACTTGTAGAGTCCTTGACTAAATTAAAATTTGCTGGTCATGTGCCCAGTTTATTCCACTTTCAAAGACAATTCCAGGACCGTGGTTTTTATGGTAAGAAACTTGTACTTTGTTCATATATAAATTGTCTAATATTAATTCCAAATTCTTTACTTAATAGCCATTTTTGCTTCCTTAATATTCCTGCCCGCAATGATTCATACGGGCTCGGAGGTGTTTTCTATTGAAAGAGCTTTGAGTCTTGATGAGGATGATGCTGCAGTTAGATTATTAGTTTATAAAAATCCATTAATGCAAAAGAAAATAAGAAGCCTTTTGCCATTTTTTGATCGTAGAGGTCTTTTGGATAAGATGTAAGCTGAATGAAATATTAATGTGTATAATTTGTATAATTTTAGTAATATTTCAAGTTTAATTTAAAATAAAGTAAGTTTTGTTGATAAGAAGTTGAAGTTCTTCATTTAATCTATGGTATGGTAAGCCTGGAAGTTTTTTCAATACTTATATTTTTTATTTTAATTAAGTGGATTTCTTGCGCGTCTCATTACTTAATTTGCCGTATACTTGTTAAATTTAAAATCATTAATAATAACAAAATATTTTATTAGAGATGTTTAAAAATGTTTTTGAACAACTATATAATAAAACCAAATAACACATCTTGAATGCATGTATTTTATTGCACACTGCAATTAAAACCAACTACGTCATGAATTTTGTGAGCTTGTAAAAGGCGGACAGAATGACATATAAGTTTCAAAGCGTGCAAACATTTTAGGAGATTCAATGATAAGATGGAAAAATAAGCAAAATTGATAATATAAACATAGTAAGTCATCTTAATTGAAAACAATGTTATTAAACAACTACGTCATAGGGTTAATCAACTGTCAAAAAGAACATTTTTTGTGCCACTTTGGTGCCCTTATCTGAGACAAGACTGTATATTATTGCTTATATTGCTATTAAATACACCCAACTCTTTTTTTACACGGTAGATACGTTCCTCAGAAATCCGTGTAAAAAAAAAACCGTGTAAAAAAAGAGGCGTTTCCTATAGTAAAACGGGGGATACGTTCCATGTGATTTGAAAACCGTGTAAGATAAAATAAAGAACTATATTTACTTCGAAAAACCGTGTAAAAAAAGTTGAAAGCTATAAAATTTCATACAAATTGTATGTTCATATGGCATTTTAATGAGCATTTAAACTTAAAATACATAATTTATATTGGAATCTGTTAATTAAGAATTAAAGAACAGAAAAATTAGAATGGAAATAAAGAAAAAATATTTACATAGCTACATAATTATTCGTCGCTACTTGATAACAAGAGCAATTGTTTGCGACGATCTGGACTAAAGTCGGTATCACCACTGGAGATATTCATCAAATCCAATGGTGAGTGTCATCCGGTAATAGAGTTTTGAACTGTCGGACTACTTTCCGAAAGGTTTTGCGCCGTCGACTTTTTATATTAAGAAATCTTTTATAGAACTTATGTGAAAAATATGTGTGTCAGACAGAGACAAAACATGTTGAATAAGGGGATTTCCCCAGTTATTACTATGTATGTTCATTTCAGCAATGGTGCCAAGTGTTGTAAAAACAAACATAATTACAAAACCGTACTAGATAAAAAGAAAAAAAAAAAATTTGAAAAAAAATTTTCAACCGTGTGACTTCAAATCCGTGTAAAAAAAAACCGTGTAAAAAAAGAGTTGGGTGTACCTGAAAAGTCAGGGATAGCTAGATTGGGATACCTGAAAGTCAGGGATAGCTAGATTGGGATCCCTGAAAAGTCAGGGATAGGTAGATTGGGATCCCTGAAAAGTCAGGGATAGGTAGATTGGGATCCCTGAAAAGTCAGGGATAGCTAGATTCGGATCCCTGAAAAGTCAGGGATAGCTAGATTGGGATCCCTGAAAAGTCAGGGATAGCTAGATTCGGATCCCTGAAAAGTCAGGGATAGCTAGATTCGGATCCCTGAAAAGTCAGGGATAGGTAGATTGGGATCCCTGAAAAGTCAGGGATAGCTAGATTGGGATCCCTGAAAAGTCAGGGATAGCTAGATTGGGATCCCTGAAAAGTCAGGGATAGGTAGATTGGGATCCCTGAAAAGTCTGGGATAGCTAGATTGGGATCCCTGAAAAGTCAGGGATAGATAGATTCGAATCCCTGAAAAGTCAGGGATAGCTAGATTGGGATCCCTGAAAAGTCAGGGATAGCTAGATTCGGATCCCTGAAAAGTCAGGGATAGCTAGATTCGGATCCCTGAAAAGTCAGGGATAGGTAGATTGGGATCCCTGAAAAGTCAGGGATAGCTAGATTGGGATCCCTGAAAAGTCAGGGATAGCTAGATTGGGATCCCTGAAAAGTCAGGGATAGGTAGATTGGGATCCCTGAAAAGTCTGGGATAGCTAGATTGGGATCCCTGAAAAGTCAGGGATAGATAGATTCGAATCCCTGAAAAGTCAGGGATAGCTAGATTGGGATCCCTGAAAAGTCAGGGATAGCTAGATTGGGATCCCTGAAAAGTCAGGGATAGCTAGATTGGGATCCCTGAAAAGTCAGGGATAGCTAGATTTCCCCAGTTATTACTATGTATGTTCATTTCAGCAATGGTGCCAAGTGTTGTAAAAACAAACATAATTACAAAACCGTACTAGATAAAAAAGAAAAAAAAAATTTGAAAAAAATTTTCAACCGTGTGACTTTAAATCCGTGTAAAAAAAAACCGTGTAAAAAAAAGTTGGGTGTACCTGAAAAGTCAGGGATAGCTAGATTGGGATACCTGAAAGTCAGGGATAGCTTGATTGGGATCCCTGAAAAGTCAGGGATAGGTAGATTGGGATCCCTGAAAAGTCAGGGATAGGTAGATTGGGATCCCTGAAAAGTCAGGGATAGCTAGATTCGGATCCCTGAAAAGTCAGGGATAGCTAGATTGGGATCCCTGAAAAGTCAGGGATAGCTAGATTGGGATCCCTGAAAAGTCAGGGATAGCTAGATTGGGATCCCTGAAAAGTCAGGGATAGCTAGATTGGGATACCTGAAAAGTCAGGGATAGCTAGATTGGGATCCCTGAAAAGTCAGGGATAGCTAGATTGGGATCCCTGAAAAGTCAGGGATAGCTAGATTGGGATACCTGAAAAGTCAGGGATAGCTAGATTGGGATCCCTGAAAAGTCAGGGATAGCTAGATTGGGATCCCTGAAAAGTCAGGGATAGCTAGATTCGGATCCCTGAAAAGTCAGGGATAGCTAGATTGGGATCCCTGAAAAGTCAGGGATAGCTAGATTGGTATCCCTGAAAAGTCAGGGATAGCTAGATTGGGATCCCTGAAAAGTCAGGGATAGCTAGATTCGGATCCCTGAAAAGTCAGGGATAGCTAGATTGGGATCCCTGAAAAGTCAGGGATAGCTAGATTCGGATCCCTGAAAAGTCAGGGATAGCTAGATTGGGATCCCTGAAAAGTCAGGGATAGCTAGATTGGGATCCCTGAAAAGTCAGGGATAGCTAGATTGGGATCCCTGAAAAGTCAGGGATAGCTAGATTGGGATCCTTGAAAAGTCAGGGATAGCTAGATTCGGATCCCTGAAAAGTCAGGGATAGCTAGATTCGGATCCCTGAAAAGTCAGGGATAGGTAGATTGGGATCCCTGAAAAGTCAGGGATAGCTAGATTGGGATCCCTGAAAAGTCAGGGATAGCTAGATTGGGATCCCTGAAAAGTCAGGGATAGCTAGATTGGGATCCCTGAAAAGTCAGGGATAGCTAGATTGGGATCCCTGAAAAGTCAGGGATAGCTAGATTGGGATCCCTGAAAAGTCAGGGATAGCTAGATTCGGATTCCCCAGTTATTACTATGTATGTTCATTTCAGCAATGGTGCCAAGTGTTGTAAAAACAAACATAATTACAAAACCGTACTAGATAAAAAGACAAAAAAAAAAATTTGAAAAAAAATTTTCAACCGTGTAACTTCAAATCCGTGTAAAAAAAAACAGTGTAAAAAAAGAGTTGGGTGTACCTGAAAAGTCAGGGATAGCTAGATTGGGATACCTGAAAGTCAGGGATAGCTAGATTGGGATCCCTGAAAAGTCAGGGATAGGTAGATTGGGATCCCTGAAAAGTCAGGGATAGGTAGATTGGGATCCCTGAAAAGTCAGGGATAGCTAGATTCGGATCCCTGAAAAGTCAGGGATAGCTAGATTGGGATCCCTGAAAAGTCAGGGATAGCTAGATTCGGATCCCTGAAAAGTCAGGGATAGCTAGATTCGGATCCCTGAAAAGTCAGGGATAGGTAGATTGGGATCCCTGAAAAGTCAGGGATAGCTAGATTGGGATCCCTGAAAAGTCAGGGATAGCTAGATTGGGATCCCTGAAAAGTCAGGGATAGGTAGATTGGGATCCCTGAAAAGTCTGGGATAGCTAGATTGGGATCCCTGAAAAGTCAGGGATAGATAGATTCGAATCCCTGAAAAGTCAGGGATAGCTAGATTGGGATCCCTGAAAAGTCAGGGATAGCTAGATTCGGATCCCTGAAAAGTCAGGGATAGCTAGATTCGGATCCCTGAAAAGTCAGGGATAGGTAGATTGGGATCCCTGAAAAGTCAGGGATAGCTAGATTGGGATCCCTGAAAAGTCAGGGATAGCTAGATTGGGATCCCTGAAAAGTCAGGGATAGGTAGATTGGGATCCCTGAAAAGTCTGGGATAGCTAGATTGGGATCCCTGAAAAGTCAGGGATAGATAGATTCGAATCCCTGAAAAGTCAGGGATAGCTAGATTGGGATCCCTGAAAAGTCAGGGATAGCTAGATTGGGATCCCTGAAAAGTCAGGGATAGCTAGATTGGGATCCCTGAAAAGTCAGGGATAGCTAGATTTCCCCAGTTATTACTATGTATGTTCATTTCAGCAATGGTGCCAAGTGTTGTAAAAACAAACATAATTACAAAACCGTACTAGATAAAAAGAAAAAAAAAAAATTTGAAAAAAAATTTTCAACCGTGTGACTTTAAATCCGTGTAAAAAAAAACCGTGTAAAAAAAAAGTTGGGTGTACCTGAAAAGTCAGGGATAGCTAGATTGGGATACCTGAAAGTCAGGGATAGCTTGATTGGGATCCCTGAAAAGTCAGGGATAGGTAGATTGGGATCCCTGAAAAGTCAGGGATAGGTAGATTGGGATCCCTGAAAAGTCAGGGATAGCTAGATTCGGATCCCTGAAAAGTCAGGGATAGCTAGATTGGGATCCCTGAAAAGTCAGGGATAGCTAGATTGGGATCCCTGAAAAGTCAGGGATAGCTAGATTGGGATCCCTGAAAAGTCAGGGATAGCTAGATTGGGATACCTGAAAAGTCAGGGATAGCTAGATTGGGATCCCTGAAAAGTCAGGGATAGCTAGATTGGGATCCCTGAAAAGTCAGGGATAGCTAGATTGGGATACCTGAAAAGTCAGGGATAGCTAGATTGGGATCCCTGAAAAGTCAGGGATAGCTAGATTGGGATCCCTGAAAAGTCAGGGATAGCTAGATTCGGATCCCTGAAAAGTCAGGGATAGCTAGATTGGGATCCCTGAAAAGTCAGGGATAGCTAGATTGGTATCCCTGAAAAGTCAGGGATAGCTAGATTGGGATCCCTGAAAAGTCAGGGATAGCTAGATTCGGATCCCTGAAAAGTCAGGGATAGCTAGATTGGGATCCCTGAAAAGTCAGGGATAGCTAGATTCGGATCCCTGAAAAGTCAGGGATAGCTAGATTGGGATCCCTGAAAAGTCAGGGATAGCTAGATTGGGATCCCTGAAAAGTCAGGGATAGCTAGATTGGGATCCCTGAAAAGTCAGGGATAGCTAGATTGGGATCCTTGAAAAGTCAGGGATAGCTAGATTCGGATCCCTGAAAAGTCAGGGATAGCTAGATTCGGATCCCTGAAAAGTCAGGGATAGGTAGATTGGGATCCCTGAAAAGTCAGGGATAGCTAGATTGGGATCCCTGAAAAGTCAGGGATAGCTAGATTGGGATCCCTGAAAAGTCAGGGATAGCTAGATTGGGATCCCTGAAAAGTCAGGGATAGCTAGATTGGGATCCCTGAAAAGTCAGGGATAGCTAGATTGGGATCCCTGAAAAGTCAGGGATAGCTAGATTCGGATTCCCCAGTTATTACTATGTATGTTCATTTCAGCAATGGTGCCAAGTGTTGTAAAAACAAACATAATTACAAAACCGTACTAGATAAAAAGAAAAAAAAATTTGAAAAAAAATTTTCAACCGTGTGACTTCAAATCCGTGTAAAAAAAAAACCGTGTAAATAAAGAGTTGGGTGTACCTGAAAAGTCAGGGATAGCTAGATTGGGATACCTGAAAGTCAGGGATAGCTAGATTGGGATCCCTGAAAAGTCAGGGATAGGTAGATTGGGATCCCTGAAAAGTCAGGGATAGGTAGATTGGGATCCCTGAAAAGTCAGGGATAGCTAGATTCGGATCCCTGAAAAGTCAGGGATAGCTAGATTGGGATCCCTGAAAAGTCAGGGATAGCTAGATTGGGATCCCTGAAAAGTCAGGGATAGCTAGATTGGGATCCCTGAAAAGTCAGGGATAGCTAGATTCGGATTCCCCAGTTATTACTATGTATGTTCATTTCAGCAATGGTGCCAAGTGTTGTAAAAACAAACATAATTACAAAACCGTACTAGATAAAAAGAAAAAAAAAAATTTGAAAAAAAATTTTCAACCGTGTGACTTCAAATCCGTGTAAAAAAAAACCGTGTAAATAAAGAGTTGGGTGTACCTGAAAAGTCAGGGATAGCTAGATTGGGATACCTGAAAAGTCAGGGATAGGTAGATTGGGATCCCTGAAAAGTCAGGGATAGGTAGATTGGGATCCCTGAAAAGTCAGGGATAGCTAGATTCGGATCCCTGAAAAGTCAGGGATAGCTAGATTGGGATCCCTGAAAAGTCAGGGATAGCTAGATTGGGATCCCTGAAAAGTCAGGGATAGCTAGATTCGGATCCCTGAAAAGTCAGGGATAGCTAGATTGGGATCCCTGAAAAGTCAGGGATAGCTAGATTGGGATCCCTGAAAAGTCAGGGATAGCTAGATTCGGATCCCTGAAAAGTCAGGGATAGCTAGATTCGGATCCCTGAAAAGTCAGGGATAGGAAGATTGGGATCCCTGAAAAGTCAGGGATAGCTAGATTGGGATCCCTGAAAAGTCAGGGATAGCTAGATTGGGATCCCTGAAAAGTCAGGGATAAGTAGATTGGGATCCCTGAAAAGTCAGGGATAGCTAGATTGGGATCCCTGAAAAGTCAGGGATAGCTAGATTCGGATCCCCGAAAAGTCAGGGATAGCTAGATTGGGATCCCTGAAAAGTCAGGGATAGCTAGATTGGGATCCCTGAAAAGTCAGGGATAGCTAGATTCGGATCCCTGAAAAGTCAGGGATAGCTAGATTCGGATCCCTGAAAAGTCAGGGATAGCTAGATTGGGATCCCTGAAAAGTCAGGGATAGCTAGATTGGGATCCCTGAAAAGTCAGGGATAGCTAGATTCGGATCCCTGAAAAGTCAGGGATAGCTAGATTTTCCCAGTTATTACTATGTATGTTCATTTCAGCAATGGTGCCAAGTGTTGTAAAAACAAACATAATTACAAAACCGTACTAGATAAAAGGAAAAAAAAAATTTGAAAAAAAATTTTCAACCGTGTGACTTCAAATCCGTGTAAAAAAAAACCGTGTAAAAAAAAGTTGGGTGTACCTGAAAAGTCAGGGATAGCTAGATTGGGATACCTGAAAGTCAGGGATAGCTAGATTGGGATCCCTGAAAAGTCAGGGATAGGTAGATTGGGATCCCTGAAAAGTCAGGGATAGGTAGATTGGTATCCCTGAAAAGTCAGGGATAGCTAGATTCGGATCCCTGAAAAGTCAGGGATAGCTAGATTGGGATCCCTGAAAAGTCAGGGATAGCTAGATTGGGATCCCTGAAAAGTCAGGGATAGCTAGATTGGGATCCCTGAAAAGTCAGGGATAGCTAGATTTATATCCCTGAAAAGTCAGGGATAGCTAGATTGGGATCCCTGAAAAGTCAGGGATAGCTAGATTCGGATCCCTGAAAAGTCAGGGATAGCTAGATTCGGATCCCTGAAAAGTCAGGGATAGCTAGATTCGGATCCCTGAAAAGTCAGGGATAGCTAGATTGGGATCCCTGAAAAGTCAGGGATAGCTAGATTCGGATCCCTGAAAAGTCAGGGATAGCTAGATTGGGATCCCTGAAAAGTCAGGGATAGCTAGATTGGTATCCCTGAAAAGTCAGGGATAGCTAGATTGGGATCCCTGAAAAGTCAGGGATAGCTAGATTGGGATCCCTGAAAAGTCAGGGATAGCTAGATTGGTATCCCTGAAAAGTCAGGGATAGCTAGATTGGGATCCCTGAAAAGTCAGGGATAGCTAGATTGGGATCCCTGAAAAGTCAGGGATAGCTAGATTCGGATCCCTGAAAAGGCAGGGATAGCTAGATTCGGATCCCTGAAAAGTCAGGGATAGGTAGATTGGGATCCCTGAAAAGTCAGGGATAGCTAGATTGGGATCCCTGAAAAGTCAGGGATAGCTAGATTGGGATCCCTGAAAAGTCAGGGATAGCTAGATTGGGATCCCTGAAAAGTCAGGGATAGCTAGATTGGGATCCCTGAAAAGTCAGGGATAGCTAGATTGGTATCCCTGAAAAGTCAGGGATAGCTAGATTGGGATCCCTGAAAAGTCAGGGATAGCTAGATTCGGATCCCTGAAAAGTCAGGGATAGCTAGATTCGGATCCCTGAAAAGTCAGGGATAGCTAGATTCGGATCCCTGAAAAGTCAGGGATAGCTAGATTCGGATCCCTGAAAAGTCAGGGATAGCTAGATTGGGATCCCTGAAAAGTCAGTATGTATGTTCATTTCAGCAATGGTGCCAAGTGTTGTAAAAACAAACATAATTACAAAACCGTACTAGATACCTGAAAAGTCAGGGATACACCCAACTCTTTTTTTACACGGTAGATACGTTCCTCAGAAATCCGTGTAAAAAAAAAACCGTGTAAAAAAAGAGGCGTTTCCTATAGTAAAACGGGGGATACGTTCCATGTGATTTGAAAACCGTGTAAGATGAAATAAAGAACTATATTTACTTCGAAAAACCGTGTAAAAAAAGTTGAAAGCTATAAAATTTCATACAAATTGTATGTTCATATGGCATTTTAATGAGCATTTAAACTTAAAATACATAATTTATATTGGAATCTGTTAATTAAGAATTAAAGAACAGAAAAATTAGAATGGAAATAAAGAAAAATATTTACATAGCTACATAATTATTCGTCGCTACTTGATAACAAGAGCAATTGTTTGCGACGATCTGGACTAAAGGCGGTATCACCACTGGAGATATTCATCAAATCCAATGGTGAGTGTCATCCGGTAATAGAGTTTTGAACTGTCGGACTACTTTCCAAGGGCGTCGCCAGGGGGGCAGGGGGCAGCTGCCCCCCTTTACAAAAATTAAATTAAATTTTTTTGTTAAAATTCATTATTCATAAGCAAAAATAATAAAATTTTTCGCAGTGTTTGCTCATTGCTTGTTATCGACATTCACATCGAAACTTGCGTCTGATAATTTCGATAAATATGTATAAGGCATGTCATATTTATCGATGAAATGTTATTATTTAAATATTTTTTAATAAAAATATTATTTAAATAAACACAGAACCACACTACCAGTACCTTACAAGCCTTCGTTTTTTTGCTTTCTAAAAAAATTTTTTTTGGCCCCCCCCTTCCTCAGATTCTGGCTACGCCCTTGCTACTTTCCGAAAGGTTTTGCGCCGTCGACTTTTTATATTAAGAAATCTTTTATAGAACTTATGTGAAAAATATGTGTGTCAGACAGAGACAAAACATGTTCCAATCTCACGTATGTATGTATGTTCATTTCAGCAATGGTGCCAAGTGTTGTAAAAACAAACATAATTACAAAACCGTACTAGATAAAAAGAAAAAAAAAAAAATTTGAAAAAAAATTTTCAACCGTGTAACTTCAAATCCGTGTAAAAAAAAACCGTGTAAAAAAAGAGTTGGGTGTACATATTTACATACATTAGTAGAGACAGTTACAAATTAATTATGTGCTGCACATATGTAAGTCAAGTATTAGGTTCCGTATACGAACCACGTCAGTTTTCGGGAACGAGACGTAAGCTTTTAGAATCGCTTCGTAGACCCTTTAATATAAGCTGTTCTGTTATCTCAGCGTAAAATGTTGCTCATATTAAAGTGGCAAAGCTTTAGTGATTTCAATCACAACTGTTTGAACTTATATTCGCGAAGCATGCCCGAACAAACTGTAGTAGAATTTCTTGCCGCGCCCGCTTGGCTCACCCGCAAATATGTTGAGCAGAAGCTGCGAGAGTATCTACAAGATACACAGTTGAAGTTGCAACAGCTTACAATTAAACCTGCAACTGCAAATGGTGAAAATTTTGCCAGCGTCATGACTCGAATATCCGTGGAGTATGTGGACAAGAATAAACGTCAAGAGAAAACTACATTTATTTTGAAGACAACATTCTCTGATAAATCGCCGGCTGCTCATTTGCTGGAACAGTACGGTGTCTCTGAGCGAGAAATGAATATGTACGAAGAGGTGTTGCCCAAGCTGGCAAATATAATAAAGGAGCTTGGCGATAGCAGAAAGATGTTTGCAGGCACTGTAAATGTGGATCGAGAACGCGACTCCATCATGTTTGAAGACATGTCTTTGGAGAACTACATTATGGCTGATCGTGTAAAGCAATTGGACTTAGAACATGCTCGATTGGTTTTAGAAAAATTGGCCAAATTTCATGCTGCTGGAGCTGTGCTCAATGAAAAACAACCAGGAATTTTCGATAGGAAATACGATCGATGTTTCTTTAGTTCACAAACAAGAGGCTTCAAGCCTGTGATGAAAAATATGCTTAGAGCGACGGTTAAAGCCATTGAAGATGATGAGCAACTGCATCGACGCTATGCATTCAAGTTAAATAGATTAATTGAAAATGTCATGGACTATGGTGAAAGGGCAATAGAAGTTAGTGAAGGAGACTTTGCTACTCTATGTCATGGTGATCTCTGGACCATGAATATGATGTTTAATTATAAGGATGAAAAGCCCAACAATGTCATATTTATTGATTTCCAATATAGTGTATATAGCTCACCGGCCATTGATCTTCATTACTTCTTTGGCACTTCATTGCAAGACAACATTTTCCTTCATCATCAACCTGAACTGGTACAGTTTTATCATCAAAAGCTAGTGGAATCTCTGACAAATCTTAAATTTAGTGGTCATGTTCCCAGTTTGTTTAATTTTCAGCGACAATTTCACGAGCGTGGTTTCTATGGTAAGAAACTGAAAATTAACTTTTATATTGTTTGACTAATTTAAAGATTCAATTCTTTACTTTTTAGCCATCTTTGCTTCATTGATTTTCCTGCCCGCACAAATTCATACTGGCCCAGAGACATTTACAATTGAAAATGAGTTGGGTGTTTCGGAAAGCGATGATGCAGTGAGATTATTGCTGAATACGACTCCGATGATGCAAAAGAAAATTAGAAGACTTTTGCCCTTCTTTGATCACAGAGGACTATTAGATGAGATGTGAACAATATGCAATCTTTTAGTGCAACATGCATAGAGTTTAAGAATTATTCCTTGGGAAAGATAGAACTGTATGGTTAATAAAAGTTAAGGCTACTTATGATAATTAAACATTCAAATTCATGTTCAGATTATCTTGTATACAAACCCTTTTTAATAAAATACTTCAAGTTTCAGTCTCCCATTTATATAAAGCCAATCAAATAAACGATAAGCAACACATTTTGAATGCGTGTCACACTTTGCATTATAAATCTAAATGCTCTTTCGTCATAATATTCTTTATCTAGTTGAAACTGGATAGCATGACATATTAGTTTAAAAGCGTGCAAAAATCTTAGCCGACCCACTGATAAGGTGGGAAAATAGCTAAACGAACAAACGACTTAGGCTATATTTATAACAATTGTATAATGTAAATACGCTGAGAGGCTTATTAGATGTCAAGCAGATGCATTTGACGCTCATGTAAGTGATTTATATACGGCACACTTAATATAAATACTTATACTATATGTTTACACTTATATTTGATGTGCTAGTCGCAACTACTATCTGTGTGTTTGTTATAGTTGTTCTGTTTGTTCTCAGATGACTGTGCAGATTATTTAGATTTCTGCAACTACAGTGGTCCCTTGCTATGAAGATTTTGTTATTAAAGTAGACTCTGGGCAAGTATAATTGGAATTAAATACATAATAACTTTAAGTGAACTTAAAACTTTAATAAATGTATAAAAAACCAAGTGAGAAAATTTATTAAAAGAATTTAAGGCATGTGCCTAAGACCAAGTATTTTAATTTTTATTTATCTTAAAGCAGAATACTTTATAAATAATAGTAATTTATTAATAAATGTTTTAAATTTAAGTAATTTATAATGAAATATTTTTTTTGTTTTCATAATTTTCCGAATTTATAAAAAAAGATATTTGTTTACTTAAAAAAAATGTTTTTCAATAGAGTTTACTGTAAATAGTGTGAATAGAGGAAGCTGAAGACAGTTACACAGGCGAAATGTGTTATAACAACGACACACATAAGTAAAGCAATTGTCTCGAGACTTTACAGCTATAATAATTACGGGTAGATTATATGTAGTAAGCTTGCGGGAACGTCAGATAGACAGACCCACTAGACTATAAATTGAGACTGCTTGACGAATCGTTGCGAGAGAACCAAGCAACCATGGTCGAAAACAGCAGCAACAGCAACGGTAACAGCAATGGCCAAAGCCAAACAGATGCCGATAACTATCATCCTGCGCCACAGTGGTTAACTGAGTCCTATGTGGAAACCATTCTACGTCGTCACAAAAAGGATGCGGCTCTAACTATTCAAGATTTGAATATTAAACCAGCGACTGCAAAAGGTGATAACTATGCCAGTATTATGACAAGGATCAAAGTGGAATACTTGAGAGGTGGCAGCAATCAAGCCGAAACGGAATTCTTTATAGTGAAGACAACATATGAGAATGATCCATTTATCTCAGGCATCTTTGCCTCATACGAAGCGAGCAACACGGAAATGATTATGTACGATAAGATTCTGCCAAAACTAAGTGAGCTGCTGGAGGCAACAGATCAGTCGGAAAAACTATTCGCCAAGACACTCCATGTGGACTATGAACATTCTGCGATTATCTTTGAAGATCTCGCTGTGTCCAACTATGTTCTGGGCAATCGTTTGACTGGCTTTGACTTGGAGTACACCAAGTTGGCGTTCCGTAAGCTGGCCAAGATGCATGCCACAGCTGCGGTCTATAATGCGCAAGAGCCTGGGATTCTGACCAAATTGGATCATGGCATTTTTAATCGTCATTCACGTGCCTTTGCGCCCATGTTCGAGAGTCTGATGGGCGTGGCAGCACAGTATGCAGGAAAATGCCCGGAACTGGGAAGTGTCTATGAGGGGAAGTTGAGACGTCTGCAGAAGCGAGTAATGGAATACACTGAGAGCGTCTACGATCCACAGGAGAATGAATTTAATACCTTGACTCACGGTGATCTCTGGACCAATAACATAATGCTAAGGCATAAAACTGATAAGAATGAATTGGATATGCTGCTGATTGATTTCCAGTTCTCTGCCTGGGCATCGCCAGCTGTAGATTTCTATTACTTCTTTTGTACCTCGCTGCAATCTCAAGTAAGGATCGAGCATCAGGATGCCTTGGTTCAGTACTATCATGAAGTCCTATCGGATACATTGCGTGCACTCAACTATAAGGGCTACATACCGACCTTAAGGCAGTTGGTAATGCAGCTGGAAAAGGGAAAATTTATGGGTAAGTACTAAGAACACATCAATCAACTTGTCATAATATATTTTCTATGAATTTCCTAGCTGTGACAGCTTCCCTGACCTGCCAGGCAGTTATGCTCAATGAAGATACCAAAGATGCAGATTTTAATGGTCTTATGCTGGATGATGAAAGGGGTAGGAACTTCAGGAACGGCATGTACAACAATAGGACAATTCAAGAGAATGTCAAACATTGGCTACCTGTCTTCAATCGCTGTGGTCTACTCGATCTATTGGAATAAGTTAATTGTTTATTGTTTTACAATTAAGCAACAACAAACTTAAGATTAAGAATAAAATATATACATACATATCAAACTTTATAAAATCCCGTCGTTGGCATTTATTTTTTATTCTTAACTTATATTTACATACAATATATGGAATTTTGAAACTCAAAGATTTTTTTATACCAATCAAAAGAAAATAAAATAAAATTCTGAGCTCTTAGCTAAAGCGTGATTAATTTATTTAAAAGTGCAGGCTTTTGTTTTAAAATATATGTTCGTGTGTTTATGATTTTGAAATAGTTTTAATCCCAAGACAATTTCAAGTTTATTAAGTTTGCACATAGTGTGGTTTGTTAGTAATTATAATAATTTGTAAAACAAATATTTCAAAAAATGAATAAAATAATCATTATGTACTTATTTTATTTTAAACTTTATACTAAGTATCTGAGATTCACCATATTGCAATTGTGCCTTTTTTAAATCAGTTTTGCCGATATACTCCCATGAGTTCTAGTATTTAATACTGCAATAGCTACTATCTACTCCTAGTATTATCTACTACCTATCTGCTATTATCTACTCCCTAACTAAACGACAATCACACAGTAACATTTTGTTTATGATTAAATCAACAAGCTTTTATTCAAAGAGACTTACGATTATATATTTAATATAATCCATGCAATAAACCAATTTCATCACAGAACGAAACAGATCTTTTACATCAAGTTCATCTAGAAAGAGCTTATCAACGAAAGGCAGGAATTTCATTTATTAACAATGGTTCGTGTATCAAAAATCGGTTGAAGAAAGCCAAGTAACTCCATTAACTCGTTTATAACATTTTGAACGTTACATAGGATCCAATAATCCTTTATGATCGAAGAATGGCAAAAATAGTCGAAGTTTTCTCTGAATAATGTCATTTTTATAAAGAGATACTCGCACAGCAGCATCGCATTCATTATTATTTATGTCTTTTTCCAATGGGAGGTCTTCTTTGCCAGCATAAAGCATCATTGGCAGGAAAGCTAAAGAGCAAAAAGTTGCTGTAAAACACAAAGCTTAAATGAAAACCACTTTTGAAAACTATTCAAGCCTTAAAATTTTTACTCACCATAGAAAGCACGCTTTTGAAACTGTAGTTGGAATTCGAATAAGCTAGGAACTTTTCCAGTGAACTTTATTTTAGTCAGGGACTGCACAAGATTCTGGTAATAGAATTGAACCAATTCAGTTTGATGATCAAGGAAAATATTATCTTGTACTGAAGTAGCGAAGAAAAAATGTAAATCGATGGCCGGCGAACAATATACACTAAATTGAAAATCTATAAAGATGGCATTATTTTGTTTGTCATCATCATTGTAATTGATCATCATATTCGTTGTCCACAGATCGCCATGACAAAGAGTCGCAAAATCGACGTTATTCACTTGCATGGCACGATCTCCATATTCCATAACATTTTGCATTATTCCATTTAACTTGGCTGCATAGCGTTCGTGAAGCATCTTGTCATCTTCAAGAGATGTTATCAGTGCTCTTAGCATATTTTGAATAATAGGCTTAAATGCTCTTGTGTGTGGATTGAAGAAACAACGATCGTATTTATTTTCGAAAATTTTTGGTTGTTTTTCATACAGCACAGCTCCAGCTGCATGAAATTTGGCAAGTTTTTCTAGCACTAGTCGAGTATGATCTAAGTCCAGTTGCTTAAGGCGATCAGCAACCCTGTAGCCTTGTAATGACATGTCCTCAAACATGATTGATTCCAGTTTGCGATCCACACTTACAGTGCCTGCAAACATCTTTCTGGTATCACCAAGTTGCGTATTTATTATATTTGCCAGTTTTGGCAACACCTCTTGGTACATATTCATTTCTCGTATGTAGACATCATGCTCCTCAAGCATATGCGTGGCGGAACTTTCATTTCCAAATTTGGTTTTAACTAAAAAGCAGCCTGTCTGTTGATGGAGGTTTTTATCCACATACTTTACATTGATTCGAGTCAGAACGCTGGCATAGTTTCCACCCTTTGTACTTGCAGAGCTTAATTCCAGTTGTTGCAGCTCCACATTTGTATCTTTTAGATACACACGCAACTTCTGTAGCACGTACTCACTGAAGAGCCAAGCTGGGTAAGTGGAAGTCACTTGAACTTGCATAATTGAATCAATCACGAACTGGGCATCTATAACTTCTAACTTGTATTGCTAAAATTGCTCGACTTTTATATGTTTTTTGAGTCAACAAAAAAAAAACACCTGCAAATATTTTTAGGCCACATTTCAATTATTTGCATCTGGGTTTTGTAATTAGATTGGAAACATAATATTACATTTTCTTTGCACAAAGATTTGCACATTGAGGTAAGAATAACTATAAAATTATCTGAAAAATAAAAAACTAATACATTTAAGGGTTAACAAATACTTGCTATATTATATAGTAAGGAGAATTCCATAATTTACATATTTTGTTTATATACACTGGCTTTTGGTTGAAGTTAAGTTAAAAATCCCAGCCGGCGTACTCTTTAACCACATCTTTGTTCTCCTTACGATGACGATGTACTGCACTCGCCTCTCCCTTGGCCACACAACGCTTGCGTTGCTCTCGCTTCTCCTTTATGTCCATATTGCGACGTATGCGATCTGTGATCACCGATGGAGCTATCGTGCTGGCTGTTGTGGAATAGGAGCGTTGACTGCGTGTATCATCTATCAGCTGTTTGACCATCTTGAGACGATACTCGCGGGAATTGGGATCAAGACCATTTAACTCGGGCACTTCGTCCTTTTCCAAGTCATTGGAACTGATTGAACGGGCATCTTCTGTAGCTTGGGGAGTTACTATTTGAGTAAGAACAGCTTCTGGTGCTTTTATCTCTATGGTTTCGATCGTCTTTTGCTTAGGAACAGGCTTAATTGGTTCGTCGTCAATGACTTTTGGTGTTGGCGTCAACGCTTGATCAGTGTCTTCCGAGCCAACGGTTAGATTGCCCAAGTATTGTGTGCACGATTCAATGTAACGACGAATCGCCTCATCTGATTTCTTTGCCGGTTTTGTTTCACTGTAGGAAACCTCATTTTCAAGTTGCCTGCGGCATTCATCAATCTCAGCTTCGGCAGCCGGCACCAATACTGGCGGCTCATCATCACCAAGCTGTTCATCTTCCTGCACTCCCTCCCCATCCTCGTTATCATCCTCTTCGATCATGCCATATTCCATCAGCAGATCCTTTTCCATTTCCTTAGTAAATCCATAGCCAGTGCAATGCACCTCAGCATCCAAATCATCGTCACGCACCAAGTCACTAAACTTGGGATAATCCTCACTCTCGTAGCCAAACTTGCGACGGAACATTTCACGCACACAGTGTACATCGCGGTCAAAAAAGCTGTC
The DNA here is from genome assembly GCA_018152965.1 of Scaptomyza pallida. Taxonomy (NCBI): domain Eukaryota; kingdom Metazoa; phylum Arthropoda; class Insecta; order Diptera; family Drosophilidae; genus Scaptomyza; species Scaptomyza pallida. The sequence goes on from JAECXP010000002.1 coordinate 7,322,221, forward strand.
AAGAATTGTTAATTAAATTGAATCCAATAAAGCATAAATTAAAACTTACAATTCGGCATTCTCGTGTGAGGTTGACATCATTTGAGGAAAATCAATTAAAATGGGCTTGCCGGAGTCGGTGACCATCAGATTAAATTCGTTGAAGTCTCCGTGAATGACTCCAGCGTTGCCCAGGCGCACAATTAGATTCATAAGGTCATCATAGACCTGTGGCGCATCTAACAGTTCATGCACTTGTGTCCTGCAAGAAAAGAGGTTTGTGTTTCAAAAATCTTTTTATAGACCAAGTTAAGATTGTAAATACTAACATGGGCCAACCGTTGACAAGATCCATTAGCACACAATGGCGATTGAAGTCTATGGGCTTGGGCACAGGAAAGCCACGATCGTACAATGCAGACATGTACGCAAACTCTCTCGTAGCTGAAATCCTCGAAAGATACAGCCAGGAGGCCTTGTGGCGGCGACCATGATAATCACGCTTCGCTTTGATATTGCGGAAACAGGTGCGTCCCAGGCGATGCAGTTTAAGGCAAATGGGCGTGCCGTCTTCGTCAGCAACCACGTAGATGTTCGACTCCTTGCCCACTCCAATCTGATTGCCAAAGGAGCTCACAGAGCCGCGCAGTGTCAGTGATTTTAATGCGAGGTAATCGTAGCCAGTGTTGGTTAAACGATAGCCATCATCTATGAAGAAAAGGAAACATTAGTTGTTAAATATAAAAAATACTTAAATGCATCTTACACTTCTTGCCACGCTCGTAAGCAATCAGCTTGTGTTTGCAGAGCTCCTTGAGCAGTTTGTGGACACCGCCAGTTTTCAGGTTGGCAATCGCAGCAGCAAGCGGACCAGGCACCAGTTCGTGATTCTTCATGCCCATCTCGATGGCTGTCAGCACGCGAAAGTCCTCTCTGGTGAGGTAGCGCAACACCGTTACATTTAATTTGCCCATATTTTTAAGTTTTTAGCAGTTTGTGTGCATTTATTTTGTTTTGCGTTGTACACGTGCGGGCTGGCCGATTACGAAGAACGATGAATCGATATTCGTTCAAAGCAAGCATCGATATGTACTCACAGCTGAGAAAGTATCGAGCTGCTGTAGGGCAGCATTTTTTTGTTGGCAAAACGCGGTCACACTTCATATCGTCGTCGTGTACAAAAATCAATTACTATTACTGCTGAAAGTGTGTACGAAAAGCGTTTCCGCAAGTAAACAAAACGGCAGTCAACCACAATTAGCAATAGAGTTTGTACGTGTTTAAATTAAAAAATGCTCGCTGGCAGATATCGCTTATTTGTGTGTATGTGAGAGCGGTTGTCTGCATTCGCTTGAGTGTGTATGTGTGCGTATGACTCGTGCTTTTTGCCGACATACAATTGAAAAAGAAAACTGCCAAATAGTGGGCAGTCAAAGGCCGACTTAACAATTAAACGCACAATCAGCAACTGGAAGAAAAGTGTATTAACGCGAATGCCAAGCTTTATTATTTTTGCTCATTGTCATTGAAAACATACGCATAAAGTGCATCCTCCCCCGTGATCGCGTGTGTGTATGTGCATTGTGTATGTGTGTGTGAAGGTTGCAGTCTCAAGTGCAACACATTCAATTTCAAAGAAATCTAAATCAAATTTCCTCTTTATTTCCTCTCTCTCTTCTTTGCGTTCACTCGCATGCGTCGTTTTGTGTGTGCAGTAAACTAACGGAGCAATAACATTTGAAAAAAATGCAGATCAAAGAATTGTAAGTAAAAATTATTAATAATAGTTTTTTTCAGTTTGTTGCTTAAAACTTAAGTGCAAAACGCTGATTGTGATAAATCGATTTGTTTCTCAGCTGTGACGCACTCGCGCTGCTTGCTATCTCTCAGGTTCTCGTTTTTGCTCTCTCTCTCTTTTGTCCGTTACTTGAGTCGCGTTGCCAACTGCTCGACAATTACTTCAATTTATTAACTTTCAATGTTAGCTTGTGGTTTTTGTCTGTCCGCTCATTCTGTCACGGTTTGTGCTGAAAATGTTGTTGCCTTATCAGCAGGTAACCACACATTTTGCTATTCACGCTTACTTGAATGCTTGCATTTGTTGTTGTTTACATGACTTCGCTGATGACGTAACGAATGGTAATGCCAACTTTATCCATTTAGCTGAGATATGCAAACCAATTTACGTTTTATCCATTACGTTTTATTCATTTAGCCAACGAAATTTATTAGCATGTGGCGCTAAAAATACCTGAAACTATCACTTTTGCCACGTTACCAATTTTATTTGTATTGTATTTGTTGCTGACGGTGCGATAATGAAGTTTACAGTGTTTTTTTTTTTTGTTTTGCCGTGACTCATTTACTTGGCAACTGTCCTCTCTTCGTCTGTCACACGCGCTCTCTTAGCCGTATTTTACTCTCTCTCCCTCTCTTGTAACTTTCGGCTTCATTATTGGTGCAACTTTTCGCGCCGGTTTTTCAGCTGCGTTATCAGCAGCTGCGGCACATACATATTTAATCAAACAAGTTGGCAATATTGATAACGTAGCGACGTCGCCGCTTGCCGTCGTCGCATGTTCCCATTAGATACATATGTTTGTGCATGTGTGTGTCTGCTCAATTAGCTATCTCCCTTGCACATTGGCTGACGGTGCTATTTATTGCCAAAGTCCTATTTAAGTCGTTATTTATACGTTTCTAATGTGCAATTACAATGTTGATTTGTTTGGCCGGTTGGCAACCTAATCGCCTGCATTTATATTCACATTTAAATAAATTTATATAATGTGCAATTTGTAGTTGTGAATAGTAAACAAACAATCGAATATTATTATGTTTAGAGATTTGGATATTTCCGGTTTTCAATCAGAATATCTTAAGTCATCATCATGCCCTTGCGTCAAATGAATCTCGTTAAGTTGACGCATCAATCAGTCATTGGTTCATTTTGTCATTTGCAGGTTGTTCACGTTGTCCAAGTTTTTGGCTCTCTCCCTGCTTTCGTCTGGCCATCCAAGCACATTTTCATTCATGAGCGGAAATTGCCAAAAAAAAAATAAAAATAAATCTATTTAATTTTTAATTGATTCGACATTCGTGCTGCCACTGAAGGGTAAACATTAATTATAAAACGACTTTCTACTGATTTTTGTTTGTTTTATAAATAAAATAGTTTAAAATTTGTAATCTTTCATTAAATTCTGACTGCCACGTGCCGTTAAAGCTATCGATTGCAATGCGTTTCCTGTTAATAACAAATAAAAATAATGCCAGATGGTCACACACTTGGCAATAAAGTCTGAGTACTTGCAAAAATATATATACAAACATTAATAGTGGTGAAAAATACACTTATAATTGTGTATGTGTGTGCTACGTGTCTGACTGCACATGGAATCCTGTTTGTTTTTCAGGCACTTTATGCAATTCGTGTTTATGTTCGATTGGCAACGAAAATAAAAATATCAACGCTACGGTTAAATGAAGCAGCAAGTGCGCCCACTGTGCGAGAAAAACGCATAAATATTTCAATGCCTGTTGGCCACACTCTCTCACAACAACAACAACAACAAAAATATATCAATGCAATAATAGCCACAACAAGAACGAACAATAAAAGCAATTGTTATTGTTTAATTTAAGCGCCAGCTCCATGGTCTTCCTGCTGCTGGCAAGTAATTAATTACTGATGTGCGGTTTTTAAAAATTGTTTACTTCAACTTTTGTCGCCTTTAAATGCTGTTGACAGTTTTTTTTCATTAACATCGTCGATTACATATTAATATTAAATGAATGACTAAAAATAAACATATATCGCTTACTTGACAAACAGCCGCATTTCCTTCCTCTCAGCCCCCATTCATTGCAGTTTTTTCTTTTATTTACAAAACCTATTTGAAATTGTGGTTTCGCCCATTCATTAAGGTTTAAGTAGTTTTTCATTTACCATTTGGCCTTTTTTTTTTTGGCATTATTTTTTCAGAAACTTGCTTTGAACTGCAGCATTTATATTAAATGGAAATTTTATTTGCAAATGAATTGATGCAATTGAAATAAGTAAATTAATATCAGTTTATTGTGCTGATTCGTGTTAAAATTGGTTACACACTTGACACAAAGTGTTCAATATTAAATTGAAATGTTGAAAAAGACCATTTTTATGCTTGTGCAGGGTTGAATTGTTCAGTAAAGGGTTAAATATATTGCAATATAGTTTTGCTTTAAAATGAACCTCAAAACATATAAATATGTATTCTACAACACAAAAATATGATATAATATTATCTTATTGTTAAAATACGCTTGTTGCTTGGGCAATAATGGCTTTAAGTTTAACTATCTGTAAATGAGGTTTAAGCTTTCAATTAAAGTTCAAAATGAAAGTCATAATCTCACATTAGGGTCACAACTTTGTTGTCATTAAGCTATTATTAAATTCGCTTAAAATTTTGTTAAATGCAACTCTTAATTATAGTCGAAAGCATTTCAAACTGCAATGCGATACTATCGCTATTTTACTATGTTTGTATTCGTTTAACGTTTAATTGCATTTTAAAAAGTTGCTATGTATTAAAATTTTGTACTTAAACTCGCGTGACTTTACTACTTTAATAATTGCTTCGTTTTGTAGCAGACTCCTATCTAACTATTTTGTTGCCCCCCTCTTTCGCTGTCACTTATTCGCCCCTCCATGTTCCACTTTGAGGTCAATTTAGCGAATAGTACACGAAGCGCTCATTTTGGCCACAATTCGTGTATTGTGGTCTTTTAGTTGGTTTGCGTTTAAACTGTTTGTGTTTCTGTACCTGGCTCTCCACAGATTAGATAACACGTCAGACAGTTTATAGTTTTGCCTCCCCCCCTTTCTAACCTCCATAACAAATTACGTTTCGAAAACATTGTACCAAAAAATGCTCTAATTTTATAGCTGGTTTGTTAAACGTAATGGTGTGTGAACCCAATGCCCAGTAAAACCGAGCAGCAAATATGCAAAAATTTTGTGGCTATTTAGTTTTTTTTTTTTTAATTTTAATGGTAATGGAAGCATTTAAGTTTGGCAATCAGTTGAAATTATAAAAATGACCTTAACCTTTAGCATTAAATTTATTAGAGCTCTAATGGTCAACATTAAAATGTTGTACGTTAGTTTTAAAGGCAAAGGGCTTAAAAACGCAAAACCGAGATTTTATTTTAAGATTGTCCACAATAATATTTTGATATCTAAAACCCTTCCAAAGCGTTTAAACAAGTTCTTTCCACTGTGATTTGAGTTTTGACACAAATGTATAAATATTAAAAAAAAACCTTCTTGACTTTAATGTAAAGAAAAACCGAAGAAAAAATAATTTAATTAATATTTAAGCATTTAAACACTTAAACACGAGCTAAATTAGTTATTCAACGTTACGAATTAAATGTAAAGACTGTGAATTCATGTTAAAAGTAATATTTGGAGCCCTAGAGCTTATAGTCTGTGGTTTATGTACATATACATATATAGCTAAGCACTGATATTGACTCTGATAACGTTAAGTTTTATATAGTTGTAGTTGTAAACTATCATAAACTATTGGCCAACCTATCTTAACTTATCGTATCATGACTTTATATTGGATGATAACATTTGATATTGAATTGGGGCAATAAATCCAAACACAAACATATTTATTTATCAAGAATAAGCCACAAGTCTTTTCCTAACCATATTAAGCTGCCTGAAAAGAGTTCTCTAAATTGCTAGGATATTGTTATTCGATTTAAATTGTGAATTTCGCTTTGTGGCCATCAATTATGATATAAAGCCAATCTCTATAGAGTCCATTCAAGTGGAATCCAAACCCACAAACAACAGACCACACAAACGTTAGAGCCTTGACCAAGTATCTTATTCATATGGCCAACACACAAACAAACACACACATTTACTTCAACGCCCACACTTACTAACTGCCACACATTCACTTTCCATTTTCAATTACGCCAACAAAGACAACAACACAATGCCCCTTGTGTATGTTTCAGATCTGGTCTCAATAGGTTTTTCCCCACTTGCTTTAAACCAAACTAACCATATATGTATGCAAAATTGTCTGTATGGACTCTTTGGTCCAGTCTCATTAAGGGTTCTTCAATATTTTTTCTTTTGTTTTTCGTGACTCTCTTGACTTTTATTGCCCCATTGTAACCCATTTTGACTGTCCCTCTTCATCTCACACACACACATGTTTATTTTCCTCTCTCTTTCTTGTTTTCAACACAACTTTCATCTTGTCAGACATACAAAAGAGTAAAGTATTTTATTATCTAGTTTCACATATTTTTTTATTTTTTGTTTGCCCTTGCATAATTTTGTTGATGGCTTTCTTTGCTGTTATGTTGCTTCTTCAGTTGCCATTTGTTGTCGTTTCGCTTTGCCACACTCACACACACCCAATATTCGTTTGATCTCTTACCATTTGATTTTTGACCCAGTTACATATTGTGAACCCTGAAAAAACTTATTTACTTATCTTATTGGCACCCAAAATTTGTCGCAGTAATATTTTGCCGTTGTTGTGATTTCTGCTGTTATTTTTATTGATATCGTTTGCTGACTTTGAGGCAAGTTCCCCCTGATGTGCGGCAAAACTTTCAGGCCAAAGAAAAGAGAGGGGACCGGACAAGGCGACAGACGACATTCTTTATGAGCAATTTACTTTATCAGAAACTTTTCCAATTTGAATTGATTTAACCGGCAACTGATTAAAGTGACAAGCGAAACGTAAAATCAACGATTTCGTTTCAAATTTGTTTAAATAGGCGGAAAGTTTGTTAAGTAATTTCTGATTTAAAAGCAACTCAAATGGAATGGAAGGAGATATTTTGTCGCATTTATGTGGGCGGTTCATTAAACGGTTGAACAAACATAAAAGTATTTAAAGCATTGCTTTTGAAACTTTTAAAGCATTTTATTTAAATTTATTTACTTTATAAACACAATCTTCCCTGAGTAAATAGTTCATATCTCAAAATTTACACAATTAAACTTGCGTTCATAACTTATGTTAAATGGAGTGGCAATAACGATACAGTCAAAATGCCAAATAACGAACTTTGGTAAAACAAATTCATTTACACAACACTGCAGTTTGCTACTCAGGTGAAAAACTTGGTTTCTCCATGAGTTTTCAACTGTATTTAATGAATATTAACTTATCCAAAGAATTTGCTGTTGATTACATTTGTAACCTTTAATCTTCTTCACTTGAACACTTCACTTCAACTAATGCAGGATTAAACGCTCTGCACACCAAATTAAGTGTAAATAAGTCAATTTGCAAGGCAAACACACTTTCGTGAATAAATTGCCACCCCCAAAAAAGCACGCCCACTCAACTAAACTCAGCTCAGCTCAACTCAAGACAAGTTAAGAGGGCAAGTGTGCCTACTAAGCGCACCTTTAGTTGTCAAGTTGGATGAACTTTAACCTTTATTAAGTTGCTGCAGCCAAGAGTCAACTTTTTGGCCTGAACTCTTAGCACTTGTCGTAAGTTTTAGCTGAGCGACACACAAGAGAGTCCAATAGGACAAGAAGTGAGCAACAGGAATGAATGCACAGAGGCCGATGTGGCACGATTAGGCTGGCAATTAGCAACACATCATTACACGTGTCAACAATGGCAAAAGGTTAATTGCCACTGGAAGTCATCGTCGTTTGTCGTCGTCGTCTTCGTTTTCTCAGCTTTTGGCAACCAACTGGAATTTCCTTACATTGTTCGCAATTCCTGATTCTCACATTTCGTTGCTTAGGTTAATGACAAGAAGGAAAGAAAATGAAAATAAAAATGAATGAAATGCGGCGACGCGACAACAACAACTCATAAAATGTGGCTAAATGAGAAACTTGACTGCGCCAGTTTTATGGGCCAAGTTTTGCACCTTGGCCAGGTTAACGACTGCATCAGAAGTAGCTTGCGTCACGGCCAAAAAACACAGATTCGTGTTTGTGTCGGTTTTTTTTTTTGCTTGTTATGTTGCCAATTTCACTTTTCATTTCCTAGATGTCATAGCCATTTGAGTGGGTAAAACAGCAACTACAAAGGTTTTGTAGCATGATTTAGAGATAAGAATTTGAAAATACAATAAATAGATTTACAAACATTGTTATGTTTATGTCTTATTGATGTGAAATGAGTTTCGTGCCAAATTAAATATTAGAACTTGCATTCAACGCTCTAGAATTATTGTGAAAAGTGGCTCTAAGTACTATAACAGAAGTTATAATAAAAAAGAGTATACGCAAGTCGACTTTACCAACAAACTTCTTGCCTTTTGCAGTTGCGCTAGTAAATTTTTCAATTTAGGTTATCCCACACAGCAACCGCAACGAAGTGAAGCCCAAATGCAAACAACTTTCACGGCCGTCGCAATTATGTTTTTGTACAAAACTTGTGGGTGGCGTTAAATGTCCTTCACTGCGAATGCCCCCCTTCACCTCCCTTTCTCGTTACTTCTGACACTTCTGTGTAGGGCTGTGCGTTTATGTGTTCAAGGCGTCGCTTATTTGAACTTTAAGTGCGGCATACTTTTAGGTCGGTTTTATAAATGAAATTTTTGCAGCCTGATGAAAGTTTCCATCACGCTTGGCCTACATTTAATTAAAAGCAAAATGTACATACATAATTAAATTGAATTAATTAAAAAACAAAAAATACCTTGTTTTATTTACCTAAAACAAATACAAAAATGCTTACATCTCTTTTCTGTTGCTCTTTATCTTTGCAGCCGCGTTACTTTGCCATTAACTGTGGAAGAGGTGAGTGAGATTCAGAGGGAAAAAGCGTTAATGATTCTTTTTATTTGCTGGTATTTATGATGACAAATTTTGTGTTTCACAGTATCAAGTAGCACAATTATTCTCTGTGGCGGAGGCGTCAAAGGAGAACACGGGTGGCGGCGAGGGCATTGAGGTATTAAAAAACGAACCCTTCGAAAATTTCCCATTGTTGGGTAAGCTGCCATTGAAACGAGCCAACGACACATGCAACTTTCATTTTACTTATCCATTTTTATTCTTTCTTTCTTTTTCTCTCGCCTTCTCTTGTTGTGCTGTGTTTATAGGCGGCAAATACAATTCCGGTCAGTATACATATAAGATCTACCATCTGCAATCAAAAGTTCCAGCGTACATAAGACTATTGGCGCCCAAGGGCTCTTTGGAGATACACGAGGAGGCATGGAACGCTTATCCTTATTGTCGAACGATTATTACGGTAAATATACATGCATACATCCGTACATATATATTCAATGCGAAAAACTTTTCGTCATTCGTTGTTGCCGAATGCTACGAAACTTCTGCAATCTACATAACAAATGAAATCCCTTTCACAACTGACTTGCAATTGTGTTTGTATGTGGCAGTCCCAAATTCAGATGGGCTTAAAATAACATACATAGAAAACAAGAAAATATATTGGTTGTTTTAAGCTAGTCAATTTTATATGAACATTTTGATTAAAGCTTAAGCTGAGATAAAAAGTTTAACTTTTGATTTCATTTTCATTCTTAATTCAATAACTGAAAATTAGAATCTGGAAGCTTGAATTCATTTTTTAGCTTTAAATTTACTGACTATTTAATAATAATAAAATTTCGAAAATGGTTTTTTTTAAATGATTTACAATCTTTATATTTTAAGATACTCTAATTGATATAATCATCTTTATAATACAGATCGGTGATGGAAATATGTATATATTATTTGAAAGAAAACTAAATTTGATTTAATGCGGCTTATTTTAGAATCCCAAATTTATGAAAGATGCATTCAAAATTACCATCGACACGTTGCACGTCGGCGATGCGGGAGACTCAGAGAATGTAAGTGTATTCTGTATACAGTGTTTAACTAACTTGTGTGTTTCTTTCTTTTTCTTCCATTTCGTACAATTTATAATCTATACGCATAACTACTAACAATATCTTTAACAAACAAAACAAAAAATCTTATACTAACTTGAAATCGAAAAAAAAAAATACTTTCTTATAACTGATCATCATTTTTACATTGCCAATTCGTTTTGTTGATTATGGAATTCGAATTCGATATTCATTGGGTGCGTTTGTTTTTGGGAATTTTGCTTATTATTTGACTGTTAATCGTTAGAATCCCGGCTATATGCACGAAAACTTTCGTATAGTTATTGACTCACTACATGTATCCAATGATATTGGCGATTCGGAGAACGTGAGTGCTTTGGGTATTAAACTATCATTTCATTTTATATTTGCGTATTACCTTATCATTTCTTCTACTTCTTCTACTTCCAACTCTCGCTTTAAAGGTTGACCCAAAATTGTGTTTCTTTTCATGTGCATGTCTCGATTGATAGCCGCTTTATGTTTATACCAATTTTTAATTGTAATTTTTAAATGCTTTGCATGTTCTTCACACTTGTCACGCACTTGTTTTGTAATGTTTTCTGGAATGTTTGCAATCGATCTTCTTGCAGGTGCATGAACTGACGCCAGACAAGCTGAAAATGCGCGACATTGTGTACATTGACATTGCCAATGATCCAGTCCTGCCTGCGGATTACAAGCCCGAAGAGGATCCAACCACGTAAGCTATAATTCTTGAAAGTAATATTCATTTTATCTTAAACTATTCGGTTCTGTATGCAGCTACAAGTCAAAGAAAACTGGACGTGGTCCTCTGGTGGGTCCAGATTGGAAAAAGCGTGTGGATCCCGTTATGACCTGCTACAAGCTGGTTACATGCGAATTCAAATGGTTTGGCCTGCAGACAAGAGTAGAGAATTTTATACAAAAATCCGAGCGACGTCTCTTTACAAATTTCCATCGGTAAGAGAGCATACTAAAGCCCAAACAAAGTACAAAAGTATTGATAATAATCGTTTTGAATTTGTATTACAGCCAAGTTTTCTGTTCAACTGATCGCTGGTACGGTCTAACAATGGAGGATATACGCGCCATTGAGGAGAAGGTGAAGGAGGAGCTGGATAAGTCGCGCCAGGTTGGCGAGGTGCGGGGCATGCGTGCGGATACTGATTAAATCTAGTAGAAAATTTTTAAATATGTACATGTAAAAACACAACACAAAAACACTATGATTAAAACAAAACACAAGCAACTGAATGATATATATTTAAAAAAAGAGAAAAGAAAATGCATAAATAAATTTACAAAACTAATTAAAAAATGAAAACGAAAGTAAATTACAAACAACAACAACAAAAGTAAACACCAAGTGTAAAACAACAGAAAAACAACAAGAACAGCAAAGCTTAGCTCTAGTTTAGCGACCACACAGCTCCCAGGAAAAATAAAAACAAAAACAAACGCCTATTAGTTAAGTTTTATTTTGTACGTAAAAATGTAATCAGGAAAAAATATACATACATACACCGACACACACACATGACACGCAGCTAGAAAAAAAGGACACTTTAATTGCACACAGACATACACATCCTATCCAATCACAGCCACAAAAGCCTCACCAATAAAAGTCACACATTAGCATTAAATATATAAAGTGGACGGAAAAAAACAAACTGTAAGGGGATAAATTCAAAAGTTGTTTACTCGTATTCAATTTGTATTATTGGTTTAATTCGTTTAAGTTGCAACTGTTAATGAAATCAACTAAATGACAGCCAATGTAAAAAGTTCAACAAAAGAAAAAATAATAATAAAAAAAACTGCACACGATTGTGGTGCAGTAAATAAATAAAAGTGAATAAAGCGCATCGAAGCCAAGCGAAAACAACAAAAGAAAAAAATTAAAATCAACTTAAATGATGGTTTGCAATAACTTTAGAAATACACACAACAAACACCCACACATCCAATGTTTGTAATACAAACATATAGAAAAGATTGAAGAAGTTCGAAGCATATTGTTTTTTATGCAAATTGTGCAACGGAGCTGACATGTGAGTGTATCTGGCATTCGATTTGCATATGGAGCCGATGTGTCGTCTAAGGGGAAATGCTTAATCATATTCGGATGTTGAGTTCATGAAATATTCAAAGATATGTACAAAGAAATCCACACACAATCGGATTGTCATTTCTTTGCTAGTAATAAATCTATGCAATATGAATGACAAATGTTGAAACTAAGTAGTTTTCATATCTTTGTTTCCGTACTATGAACACATTTAGTTATAGTCTTTACATCTTTTTTTTTAAAGCAAACAATATGCTACTGCCAGTATTGAAAGACGATAATTGCACATAAAACACCAAACCGTTTCAAATCATCTAAGGCACCTCGAATAACTCCGAAACCCTGCTCTAGGCACACCGAATACTACAAGTACTTGCCGCCATATTCTGCTCAAACTATATAAACTTTATCTATGTATCTATCTCTATAAAACAAAACGTCCATTTTAAAGTAAACCTACTAACAGCTTTTAACACAACAACCAGAAAACACATTTGAATTACTACAAAAAACAAAAACCAAGTTAGTGATCAACTGGAGTACATGTAAGAAAACGTGCTAGAAACTTTAGTTTAACAAATGTGAATTTTAAGGAAACCTCATAAGCTTAAAGCGTGTATTTGGCACAGCGTTCAAGAAGCGCTGACAACAAACAACAATTTACATAATGCCGAAAGTGTTGCATATTTAATGGGGCGACCGCGTTTGTTTTCATAGGCGCAAGCGAGACGCGATTTACGTTCAAACCTTAACACACATAAATACACACGCACACATGCAAATATGTGTGTGTTTGTACATTATACACACTGAACTAAAAGCAAAAATAAATAAGGAATATTTGCAAAATAATATATATGTTATGCGTTACGAGATGATATTCAAATATATTGTACAAAGAAATAAAAACAAAAAAATTGTTATTTGCTGTGTGAGTTCCCGTTCAATTTAGTTGGTTCGTTGATTTGAATATTTATTCAGCAATTGTACCGTATTGTACCACTTACTATTTGTGAATTTTACACTTACATAATATGTATAGTTATATATGCAACACTTATACATTTTTTTCCAAATGCGCTCTAAATGTTTTACTCGAATTTATTAAAGCTGACGACGAAAAAACAAAAAAATATAATAAAATTTGAACACGAGTACATTTTATATATTCGTATAACTACAATCTTTACAAATGGCATCAACGATCAACATCGATTCTTAAATGTCTAATATTGATATTTATGTATGTACTGTTTGTGAAGAAATGTAAAAGCTTCGGCATTGACGGAGTTAGCTGTTCTCAGTTTTGAAGTTTTGATTGTGTAGCAACTGTCGAAGGGACTCAAGTTTCAACAATAAATCCATTTAAGTCCCATTCTCAAATCCTTAAGCTAATCTCATGATATTGGCCGTGGTAACCAAAACCTATTGCACACATTCTACAACAAAATGCAAAAATAAAAAATTAGATTCGAAATTTTAGGCATTAAAATAAAATATACACACGACGAATATATATACATAAAAATTTAATAATATAAACAAACCACAAATGACATTACATTTTCATCAAATACGCGTAATGCCGCCAATAAACAAACAGTGAAAACTTATAAATCCATTTAAATTTTTGCAAATTAACTCACGTTCAATACTTTTCTTAAATAAAAGTAAAAATAATTTTTATTCAAATGCCGTGTTAATTACAAATAATTTGAAAGTGTAATACAAATGATAATAATAAATATATATATATACAAGATAAATCACATTAAATTAAGCTAAATTAAATAAATATGTACGAGTAACAAGTTATAAGCTGTTAAAAAACAAATACAAATTGTATTGTAGCAAATATTTTAATTAAAAAAAAAACAAAAACAAAATAAAGCATTATTAATGATATACATCAACATATATATATACGGAAAGGACATTTTTATTATACACTGAATGAATTGGTACGATATTACAACACAGTTACACTTTGATATACATTTATAGATAATTGGCATTTAGTTGCTTCAGTCGGCCAGCCAAAAGAACTGACGCACCTCCTCCTCATTGGAGGGCCGGCAATGCGGCGGTGGCTCAATCAGCGAATTACGCAACGCCTTCATAGCCGACATATTCCGTTTTGAGGCCAGCGACAGATCAATTATACGCTCCGGATAATGCACACCAATAAGGCACTCAAAGCGCTCCTGATGCTCCGCTGTCATGCGCCACGGTTCATGGCTGCAAATGGGAAAATTAAAAAGAAAGTTGAGCATTAATAAAAGGTAAGGTAAAATAAAGTCTAGAAATGATTTTGAGGCTACTGAGTTTAGGCAGTGTTTGGGCAAGCGCATAATAAACTTAGATTTTTGCTTAGTTATTTTTATCTTTTAATGAAAACTGCACTTTAAACGTTACAAGTCTAAATAAAACTAAAACTTTATGTCAATTAGTTTGGCTTAGTTTTCTACTCACATGAACTCCTTGGGCACATGTTGCAGCTCTGGCACGTACTGTTTGATATAAATGCCATTGGGATCGAGACGTTTGGCCAGTGCCACCGGGCAGGTGACCAGCGAGGAGTCAAGTAGCCTTTCGAATGCCGAGCTAGACACCCACATCCAGTTGCCAGCACACACAGACCAGTCCGCATCCAGCAGATACTTGAGAAAATGCTGCAATCCAAACTCCCAGTTCTGCCAGAGACCACCGCGGGTGAGAAAAGTGGCCACAGTGTTGCGCAGTGTGTGATGCAGCCAACCTTCGGCCAGTAGTTGCCGCATTGCAGCATCAATGAGTGGAAAGCCCGTCTGGCCGAGACGCCAGCGCTGCAGTTGATCATCGTTGGGCTTGGCCCACGGAATGCTCAAGCAAATCTCATTGCCCTCCATGCGATCATATTGTGGATTATTCACGGACATCGTATAGAAGTACTCACGCCATATAAGTTGGCCAGTAATGTGGCCACTACTCGTCATCTGATCGCCTCGCACACAGGCACGCAACTGCACATTCTTGAAGAGATCATGAACGCTCCAATAGAAGCGACGCACTGACAAGCAGCCAAAGCGCAGATGGGCGCTCATCGATTTGGGCGTGTCCAGAATATTAGGCACAGCCTGATTGGGCAGATAAAAGCCACGCTCAAAGGCATGCTGCTCCACCTTAAGGCGTTCGCCCAGCAGCAACAACGCTTGCGACTCTCCACCCACCCAATTAATCTTGGCCAAATAGCCCATATTGTCGCTGTATACGTTAAAGTGTTCTGGCGGCGGTGTCTGATCAAAGCAGCCGATATCCCGGCGCACCTCAGCCGGCAAATGCACAAATCTAACCCCATCAAAGGTTGGATCCCGCACAGGACGTGGCGGCAGTCCAATTATCTGCACCGTGTGCTGTACCCAAACATTCCAAATAAGTAACTGAAAACCAATTAAAATGCAAGCCTTCACTTACCAGAAACATTTGATATGTTAATGGCGCAATGCCACCATTCGTATCGATGACCGTACGTGGATCCCACAAGGTGTGCGACACCTTCTCCACATACTCAATGCCCAGCTCACGGCACAGTGTTTTCGTTGCCTCATCCCTTTCGTTCCAGATGGGCTCACAATCCTGTTCCACACAGATACGATTCAGACGCACCTGCTTGTGCAGCTGGCGAAAGATGTGCGTGGGTTGGCCCTCACAGATAAGTAGGCCACCGTCTCCATCAGTTGCCTCCTTCAGCTGCTTATCGATGTCATGCAGCGAGTCCAACAAAAATCGCATGCGATTGTATCCAACGCTTTTTGTGCCTGAAAAGGTATTCAAATTTGAATGTCATTATGCATATATCGTTTTTCTAGCTGCCTGAAAGAAATGTTAATGGATTAGAATACATTTTGCATGACAATGAGTTATATAAGAATGCAAACTATCAAGGTTTCTTGTAAAAAGTATAGAACAAATTTACCAAACATTAAATATTTAATTCAATCAGCAAAATGTATAATAAAATTTATTCCAATTTTGAAATGCAATAAAAAAAATGGTTACAATCGATTTGCACACAATGTTCATGAATGAAGAAAAAATGCAGTTACGTGTAGTGTTATAAGTTCAATATACATATAAGAGACTAGATTTTAAATTAAAATAAAGAAAAGAATTAAGTGTATTGAAAAACTGAGAAAACATGTTAAATGTTAATAATCTTGCTTTTCACTATGCCTTAATCAAAATACTCTATTTGTTACAACAAACCAATGATGATAGCGATTAAATATTAATAACATTTTAATTTTTGTTGTGGACACAGAATGAAACAAAAAACTTTAAATGAAAATAAATATCTTATTTATTTGGCTTAATTATTGGCCGCCACGACTGTACGTATTTAATTGTATATCACTTTTTTATAAGCAATCTACGTGAATGTATTAACCGGCACGACTCATATATGTGAACGTGTTTGTAGCTTCTCTTTTTGAGCAACAAAATGCATTTGATTGTGTTGTGATTGTTGATTCTCACTCTACGTTTTTTTTTTGCTCTCACACTATGTATTTTCGCCTCTCCCATTCGCGGTGCTCTCACACAAATTGCATTAGAACGCAACGTTTGTTTGTTATTTGTTTGTCTAAACAAAACAAAGTTGATTGTACCAAAGCACGAGTTTCCCCTCTACACCACCTGAAACCCCTTAAATTGCTCAGTTTGCATGCACGAGTGCCGTCAACTAAATATTTTGTAACACGAGTAAAAAAAGACGCTGAATTGCACTATTATCTCATAACGGAACCCGCAAAACGTAATCCAAGAAATGAGATACTACGTATATTTGTTTGCTTGTCTATGGAAACTTACCTGCGCTCTCGCCATCGAATATGAATATGGGTATCAATGCAATGGCATGATCTTTGTCAGCCAGGGCAGACAACAAGGCGGGATTGTCATGCAGTCGTAGGCCATGCCTAAACCAAATTACGTTAGCGCCACGCAATGCCATATTGAAGATTTATTAAGTTGTTTAGTATATATTTTCTATTTTTTCTATTCGATTCACTTTTGCAATACTTTGATTTAAGTGTATTTTTTGTAATGTGTTCCGTGCACGCGACGCGCTCGCGCCAACGTTCAATATGCGAATGGAGCAACTGCGACGACGTGGACAGCCGACAACGACTGTAGCAGCTCACTGGGGAGCCAACTGACTGACTCTGTGACTGAGCGACTGAGTGACTGGGGTCGCTTTGACGCGGTTCTCATCGTAGTCGAGTGCGTCAATACAAAAGCTGAGCGCGTCTATCCGACTTCTCTCTTAAATCTATGTGTGTGTGTGTGTGGACATGTGTGCATGTATGAGTGTGAGTGCAAATGGCAGCAGCGGGAAGCACTTAACACACGGCTCGTTGCATTTTGAGCACTGCACTACGCTCAGCTAACCAGAGACGCAGCTGCCCCCAACACCATTACTCCCGCCCCCAGCGAGAATAGCAACAAGCGTCAGTCGACTGCAGCCCTAAAGTTCTAAAATCGTAGCCACAACTGTTGCTGCTGCTTATTACGTCGTATGCGTTTTTAGAAGCAAACAGTTGAGTATATAGATTATGTCATGCAATTTGCACTATTAAAAATTTGTAAATAGTAAAATTGTATTACAAGAATAGATTATTTATCAACGTTAAAATTATATTTTTGAAAGACAGATGAGCATACTTTTTGCTCTTAAATAATTATCTTACACAAGATGAATATATTTATGATGTTTTTTCTTATTTTTCAACTTTAATCATAGCATACTTATTAGATATTTTTCATCACCATTTTTGACACAGAAATTCTTAAAACTTGCCAAACCATTTATTCTATGAAAAATATTACAAAAATATATTATAATGCCTGGAAAAAGTGCATACATCTGCGAACAGCATTTTTATCAGTCAAAAAATCATTTATTCATTCCTATTAACATTTTTTAAATTACAACCAAATTCAAAAATTAGCAAAATATAATTAAAATAAAATATATTTTCAACCATGCGTGCCTAAGGATTCGAAATGTAGCTGTATGCGATAAACAAAATAACCGATTATCCCTTTGCATTATAATAATTATTGATGTAAGAGCACCCGTTATCCGTTGTTACTTTCTTATTCCAGCTTTCTGTATAGTTGTGGTTGTGGAATCGACAGCGCTTTGGTATGCCAATCCACAACCAAAGCCGACAGCCGGCTTTAAAACCCCCACCCTCTACCAATTCTTGCTTTGTCCGCTTTGTTGTTTGCAAACTGCAGCTTTGCATGTTGCCCAGGTGAATTGAGCTTGTCGTGACGGGAACCGGGCAATATTGGTAACTATTAACTGCCACTGCCAGTGCCACTGTAACAACCTCTGCCCGTCCACTGCCAAAGCCCAGTAACGCACGTGACACACGTGTTCAACTCGAGCGTTGCATTTGGAGCAACAAAAGCAAACTGGCAACAAAGCTCTGCCATTTCAAATTAATGAAGACGCAGGCAGGCACTGAAAGGGAAAGCAAAACTGATAAGAAATGTAAGACCGTACAATGGAGATGGTAACCAAACACCTGGCACAACTTCTAAGCAACATAAATTTGCTTACAATTAAGCCCAATCATAATGAAAATAATAGGAATGTTAACATAAAAATCAATTACATTAGTATCAGAAATAAGAAACATTTTTCAGTAGTATTAAGAATATATTTTTCAAAACTTTTTTCAGATATAAAACAATAAATATTTATTTATTTTCAAATGTTTCAACCCAATTCAAAAATTATGTTCATATTTTAAAATTGAAAAATAAAATGTATGTTATAAATTTTGTTTAATTTAACAATAAAATTGAACTAGAAAAATGAAATAAATTATTTTTAAATGTTGCAAAGACATAAAATTCAGTGTAACATTTGTTAGTAATTTAAATGCAAATAGCTGAAATAGGTTTAAACTTTATTTTGCCAAAAAAAAGTTGTGGAATTCTTTTGAACTTCTGTAAGCTTTTAGTATATTAAGATATCCCGTTGGGTTTCTGACCACCGTAAAATGTTTTTTCGTCTACCGTGCCGTCCTGTTGTTACGTTGGCATCTCAGGTGCGCCGCTTTGAGTTCGTTTGTGCTCCTTGGGTCCACACCTGCTGCTCCAGCTCCTGATCCTGATGCTGAAGTTGCTATTGCTATACGGCATGTGACCTGCCAGTTGCTTGTTTCATTCTTTCGCTCAACACGTCACCAAGGGCTTGACGGTCTTCTTTTCTTTGTGCAATCAGTACAAACATACTCACACACACACACACATGGGATGCTGGCTTGTTGGGCATCTTATGGCTGCAGTTGGCACTATTTGTGTTGATGGTTCGTTACTTTACATCATGGCGAGTGCACGTTCATGACACTGAAACGATTTGGGAATTGTGCAGCTTGCTGGGCGCTGATTGTTAAATAAAATTTATATAATTTTTCATTGCGCAAAGAGTTGTCCATTATTTATTATGAATTGTGTTTTCGCTCTGGCTGCCATTAGATAACATTGTAAACAAAATTGCTGTACATGAAATATGTATGGATAAAGTAATCGCTTATGCTACAACGAAACAATCCCTCAACAATTTTCTCATGCAGAAGCAAGCTCTCAAATGCGCAGACAATCAATCAGCTCTCGCAGCTGGATATAAGTTCTACTTGTTTGTGAAGTTTCATTGGTTTATGGTCTGTGCTTGACAATGATTTCAAATATGTTTCACGTGTCATAAGCGGAAATGCAACATTCGATTGACGTCATTCGATGATGATGTGTGCCATCACAGGCTTAAAAATAAATACACAAGCACATACACTTGAAAATAGAATCGTACGTCTATAGTGTATTGGAGAGTTTTACATGTTTTTGACAGTTTCAGTTTTTATGCTCTATCAAGGGAATGATTCGTTACATTGACGTCATTTGAAAATGACACTACAAAGAATATCGGCTTAAAATAAATATATGTATGTGCATGTGTGTGTGTGTGTGTGCAAATGGCGCGTGTTTGTCATTACATGATGCGCAAATAGGCTGTAAGCGGATAAATAATTATATAGGGCCATGATTTTGTTTCGCAATTAGTTTGAAACGTTACCAAATGCTTAAAATAATGTAAATCAAATGCTCTAATTCCATTTTAACATTTTTAATTAAAAGTGAAATTAAATATATTTTATGGTGGCATGCAATATGAACGGATGATAATAATCAATATACTTATAATCATAATAACAAACAACATACGTTTTTCTAGACCGCAGCGGTTCCAACAAACAAGATGTCCAGAAGAGAGTTTATTCTAGTCCTTTTTGGAAGTTTGACTGTTGAACTTTTATTATTCATTTTCAGTTTAAATTTTCAAAACTTTATGACTTTCTGCCAATATCTTTCACTCAATCTGCTGAAATAAAACATTTTTCCCACATTTTTTTTAATAGTTTTCATAACAAAATTGGCCCATTAACAATCTTAAATTTCTTTTCGCATAAGCCAACCTTAAAGCTCTTTTTGTGGAACAAGTTAAATATTTTGTTATGTTGTAATCCCTAACAACCATAACTGCCTTGTCTAATAGCTGCTCAGCTATGCACAAGATAAGGCGATTATATCAACAGGCATAACAGCAAAAAACAACAACAATTTTTGCAAAAAGAATCTAAGCAATCAAAATAAGCCAGTGAGCTGGCCAAGTGGCAAATCCTTTGACTTAATCGCCTTGCTGCACACTCAGTTCCCAGTTACTCATTATTGTTCCACACACACACACACACACACACACACACACATCTATGTATATGTACTACATATATATCTAGGAACAATTGTATTTTTCTTCTTATGTTTGTATATTTTTCGTTTTTTTTTCGCTCTTTTAGTTTATTTTGCCCCTTTCTTTGCAGCTTCACTCTACAATCTATTGTTGACACGACTAATACAAGTTAAACAATTCAGTATACACACTCTCACACGTACACATATCAATCATACGCACCGCTGAACTTTTGTTTGCGACACACACACATACACACATAGATTCACGCATTTATTTGAAACAATATCAACTGTTTTTGTGCTGCAGCTCTAAGAGGTATTCGCAGTTCAATACTCTTCAAGTGGACATAACAACTATGTATATCATGCAGTCTGTAATCTATACTTGTTCGATCATTTGCATTACACTGATGAATCAATTCAACCATACAGCACTTATGTACATGCTTGTGCGTGTGTAAGAATGTATATTTATCAATATTTTCGTAATTATCTGCAATTTATAAACACTCTTAACATGTATTTTATACTTTTTTTCGCTTGCAATTAACCATGCATTTTAATTATTAGTAGCTCAGTTATAAGTGGTAGAAAATACATCATTCCCTTGCAATTTTATAGTCATTGAAGTGATTAAACTAACAAAAATAAAATATTTGATGGTCGTTTTGAATCGAAAAAGTAAATGTTAATCATTTTTGTTTCTTTGTCAATTGAATAAGCTATTGCATCGAGATTGTTGTGAAAGGACTAAAAGCTTTTATAACTTTAAAAGACTCACTTTTACTTATAACACACTGTAACAATAGGAGACTGGTAGAATTTTGACGGTTTACTTTATCCATTCGATAACGCTTAACCACTTACATAACATATATATGTATGTACGAAGCAACCAATAATTCTACTCATTTGTTGGATATCAGCTCTAACACTGTTTACTTTTAATATCAACTAATGTAGCTGAAAATAATTTTAAATAAGCTTCAATCAAGTTCAATACTTTGAATATTAATGACCATCTTCCAAACAAGATAACAGAGCAGAGATAAAGAGCTGTCACAAGTTGAGGTTGAGTAGTGAAACAAGAACAGCATTGAAGAGTGTTTGATTATTGGCTTTACGAACAGTTAATTTGGCATAATATTTGATATCTATTTAGTGTGTGATTGAGATTGTCTTTCAAGTCGAGCAAACTACTCAACACAATTATTGAAGGCTGCCCAAAATGCATCCTTAAGGGTATTTAGATTTCATCTTATCTGGTTGCATGTACGTACATATGTATGTCCATATGTATGTGCTAGGTTTCGTTTTGTTATTGTAGTAGCCATGTTATTCTTTTGTTGCTGTCTCTATTGTTTATTTTAAGTCAAATGCCAGACTCATAAACACCCACACACAGGACCATAATTGATTGGTGTGTGAGTGTGTGGGTGTGTGTGCTTGTGCTTGTGTTTGTGTTGGCAAGTGGCTGTCAACAGCAGACACCACAGGAGATAGCATACCTGCTGGCACGTATACTATATATATATTTGAACGCAGCATGCCTCCAAGCCAAAACGCACTGCAATCATCCATTGACCATTCAACCCGAAATCCAAACGAAATTTCTCAGTCCAACGCATCGACCGCAAGTGAAGCCAATCGAATTAATTTCGTAGTTCGTTTTCAAATTGTAAATATTGTTTTAAGTCTGATTGATTGCCACCACCCACTACCCAAGCCCCTCCCCCCCTTTCAGTGTCGTAGACACATGCGTGCCAAACAAATTAACTCTTATAAATATTAATGCTGAGCAGCAGACAGCAGAATCCTTTGAATTCACACAGAACTGGGCCTAGCTTGCTCCAACCTCAACCAGACAGCATCGGTTGCCCAAGCGTAGGTAATTCGTTAACTTTGCAAATGTAGGTCGCTGAATGATGGTGGATGCGGCAGGGGGGTTGTTGGTTGCGGGGGCAGTCGAGATGCTGCGAACGTGGAATATTATTGAACTGCGGCAATGCGAGCTGTAAGCCAATTAGACTGTGATTTAATACGGCAACTGAAAGTCAGTGAAGTCGGTAAGTTATTGTACAGGAGAGAAAGAGAGAGAACGTAAGAGACATAGAGAGAGAACGAGCGATAGTATGTGTTACGTGGTTAATTGCTTGGGGAATGCTTCGAATGCAATTTAAAACATATATATTTCACTCAGAAATTAACGAAATTGACTGCCTGGATTTAATACCTTGAATTCTTGGCTTCGTCTGAAATGATATGGCTGAAATAAATGCTTAATATCTCTCACTTTAATCAATGCATGTACCTAAGGGGCTTAAAAGTTCTCTTCGATATTAAAAAGAAGAATTTTATGCCTGATATATTTTTCTTTTTTATTAAATACTACAAATATATGTTCACAGGCATTAAAAAAGAATATATTAATGTATTACCCCGATTCAAGCACAAAATAAAATGTTAAAGCATTAAAGCAAAATGCTTTGTTGCATATAATTTTCTTCTTAGTCCTGAGCAGGACTTATTTTTCACACTCAATTGCTTAGCAGTTGGCACTCTCATGCACATTAGTATATTATTTATTATTATTATACTATTTGTACTACTTAAGCAACTCATGCATGCCTTCATAAGTGTGTGTGTGTGTGTGTTTTTGGGGGGATAAGAGGTACGTGACAAATACGTTATATAAGCAAATTGTATTTGATTTGATAAAAGCCTTCTGCCTGAACACATTTTCCTTGCAAACATGTGTGTGTGAGTAGGCACATGTTATTTGTACATATTAGGGGTACTCCACTTAGTTTTGGCTTGCCTGAATTTTAGGTAATAGCTTTGATGTTATGTGCAGAGGCAAATTGTCGTACTTATTTGTATTCGTTTTTGGCCTCAAGTATATCAAACTCAACTCAACTGGAAATGAAAGCCTTGAGCCAAGCGACGAAAAAGAAATTATGCCCAAGCACAATAAATTATGTGCTCTATAAGAAATGAATCAAAATTGCAGAATTTTATTAATATTTATAGAATTGTATATCGGACTAGACATCATTTGTGCTACAAACGGCAATAAATATATTTTTCTAAGAAATGTTTTTTTTATTGCTTTTTTTGTAAACCACAATCGATTTCCTACGAAGGCAAGCACACGTGGAATAGCTTAGTTAATTTTATGAAAACAAAATTCATTCAATGCTTGGAACATGTGGTAAAAATGATGAAAGCTGGCCAATGCATAGCTTTTACCTTTTTCTTTATTGCAATTTTATAAGGCTTAGGCTGGCGCAAAGAATATTTTATTTAAGTTATAAATGCGTAACGCAAAGAGAGAGGAAAAATATTGAGTTTAAGTTATATTTATAGCTAGTTTAAGTTAATCCTTGGCAGGGTTTGGTTTTAACTTGTCCACACTCTTTGTTAAGAGCTTAAATTTGTAACCTTTCATTGGCAAATCTATGTATAATATTGCAAAGTCAGTTATTACTTTCATACTTTGACTTTGAATTTGGAAAGCTCTTATTATTAAGTACTTTTTTGTCCTTGTCAATGTCAATGTTCTTTCCATTAAATTTAGTTAATATATATATTTAAGACACATATTTAATTGAATTTGAAATCGATCTCAACATATGTTTCGGTCAAAGGCTGTTTAAAACTATGCTTTGGCTATTTTATTTCCATAAGAAGCTTATTAAATAATCATAAACTTTCATAGCTCTCAAATTAAGCATCCAAAATATAACAAACATTATGTTGAACATTTTAGCTTAATGTCGCACAGAAACATTGACATTATTTTCGGGCTCTATTTGCCCAAATGCTAATTCTGACGCATTGTGTACAATATTAAATGGCTCGTCAAGTAATTTCTGCCTTATGGCAAACATTTTGCTTGCATTGAATATTTGATCGGCTTATTGCGAAAATGTGTGTTGAGCTTAATTTCGATGTTTGTGGTCCAGCAGCTTACAAGGCCTTTGAGTGTAGTTGTTGTATGCATAAATCGTTAGATTTTAGCTGTTGACAGTTATTAAAGCTAACACATAGTAATATTCTAGGCGGATTCTAGGAGCATACCTCAAAGGCAACAACGGCAAATGTCAACTTCCGGCCACTCATCAGATCTTAAACGCTCAACCTAAGCAGTTAACAAAAGAATTAATCATTTTTCGTAATGAGATAAAGTTCTGCAGCAGATTTATGAGTTCAGCCCATCACATTGCCAGCCATTTTAATAAATGCTGCGAGGGGAGGCAAAAAGGCGTGCAGCAAAGAATAAACAAATATTAATCACTCTTAATGAATTTTATGTCAAGCATGAATATTATTATGCAACTTTTTCGCTATGCACGCAGACAGATAGCACAGGTATTTCGCCTGATTAAAATGCTTTTGCACACACAAACAGTCTAAAAACAGAGAAAAACATGTCTCTGATTCGGGCTAAAAGACAGCTGTTGTTCCCAGGGCATTCATAAAAGTAAATTATGTGAGCGAAAAACTTTTCTTTTTGGCCACTTTCTGACTGAGAACAAGTTTCATTTGTTCGTTGTGCATTTCCATGCCGAGATTCGAGTTTCATTTCCGTTTAGCATTCAGTGAGCTTCTGCTTTGACTTTTCATGCAAAATTCAAATAATTGTTGCGAACCGAACACAAGTTCAACTAATTTTCTTTTTTCCCAAGCAAATTTAACTTTTTGTAAAAAAAATATATATTTGTATATCTTTGTACTTGTTGTTTATGCTGCACTTCTTTTACGCCTGTCCAAATGACAGGTAAGATTGTCTGCCCTAAATCTTGACCAACAAAAGGGAACAAAAAAAAATGTTGCACCAAAGCAAAAGCAATCGATAGTTGGAAAATCTCAGTTGGAAATCTCCCAAGCCAAAGAGAAGAAGAAAATTAAGTTGTATAAAGCTAGTTTAATTAAAACAGCAACATAAACAGATTTGTTTGTTTTTGAATTTAAATGAAAATGTTGGAAAAAAAAAGTTTTAAAGCTTTAATTAAATCGAGTAAAATAAGTTTTAACGGTCTTAAAGTTTTTTTTTCCTAATTTCTGAGTATTCTATGATATTATTATCATCACATAAATTTACAGCTCTTCAAAATTGATATGAAATTACGTTTTGAAGTTCCACTTTGGGCTTTTCTCTAACCAATATTTATTATATTTAAGCATGTGCTTTAACATTTTTGACAGCTTCTTCAGCGAGCTCAATCGTGCTGTGAAATGTCTTTTTTCTCATTTTTTGTGGCAAGGCGCCAAGGGGCTGCAATTTTGGCTTAGGGCGACTTAAAGACAACATAATCTTAATGCCCAGATCTGGATTGAAAAATGGCTTGATGCGGCGTTAAGAAAGATTTGGACGCATTAAATGCTGTCGTTTATCTCACTCACACATAAACACAAACATATTTGAGCAGAGGGCGCACACAGCCCCACTTACCTCCCCTAACGACACCCATCAGCCCCACTGAAAACAAGCACACGTGTGTTGCATGTGGCAACAAAAGGGCGGCTGGTGTAGCCATCGGCGATGTTTGCTTAATACGCTTCAGCTTCTTTGCCCATAAGCCAAAACGCAGACGTAGCCATACAAACAAACAAAGAGGCACACACTAACAAATACCAGCGGCCATGTCGGCATGTCAAAGGCACGTGCAATGCAGTATAAACAATTTCAGTCACACACGCACACATAGACACACCTAAAGACAAGCCGTGTGTGCTTTATGTGTGCGTGAATGCTGGACTTTGCGGCGGCATTTTATTTTACGCACACAATTTCTTTTGGCCATTGGCCCTTGTAGTGTTCAACTGAGCTGATTGTACCAGTTGGGTAACTTCCAGCCAGGGATGCCTGCATAGGCGTCCGTAGCTCACACTGTCTGAAGGACAATGCGTACAGAGGATTCAGCGGTCGTGCACTTCTAGCGATGCTCTGTGCTATGCTCGTCGGATATGGCGTGGGTTGTTGCTTCCTCCCGCTATATGGCGCTACTTGACACGGAAAATAAATATAAGTGCACTTTCTGAAATCTACGATAAATGGTTCAAAAATTGTGTTTGGGCTGTACCCACGTACAAGAAAAGACAGCAGAGTACAAACAGGTTGATGATTAGGGCGGCTGAGGTGTAGATAGCCCCCTTTATTCTTTACCCTCCCTACCTTGGTAACTGAATAGAAGTTTGTTGGTTACCCCTTATCAAATACTTTATTTCATTTAGTTCAAATAGTGTACACACATTATGTCGATTCGGCGACGGCTTCAATATAATTCTACTCAATCATAATTTCGTTTATCTCTACAATTTAATTCTTCAAATATATTTTGCATGGTCCATAAGGATTGCATGACGCTACGCGATTTCAAAATGTAAATACTATTCTAAGCTTGTTTAGACACTCATATACGCATGTTTTAATAATAGCAAAATTCTCGCTGAAATAAATTACGAAACGATATTCTTGCTGATGCAAGTTGTACTCACGAAATGTTAACAGTGTATATTTCAAACTCACAATCCTTCCATCGATGTATCTTCGCCGGGCCCGTTGAAGTTACAGTTGATGCGTTGGCGTTAGTCGACTGTATAAATTAATAAAAATATTTAAGCGGGAGTTCTACTATTACCAATTACAATTTCATGCCGTATGATTTGCACCTAATAAAGTTTAATACTCATTTATATTAGAGACAAATTCGAATTTCAACTTAACTGATCTGTGGTTCTGATAACTTGGTATTAAGCACAAATCTACGTTGGCGATACAAACTAATTCCTTAACAGAGCCACGCAATGCTGGACTTAATTCCGCTGTGCGATATTGAGCGCTGTTATTGTAGTGGAGCAGCTAGAACGCGCTGAGCTGTTATTGTACCCTGTACATGTGGTGGGGTATATTCGCCGTTCACAATTTTCTGTCGCTGAGAGTTTCGACCCATTTTTCTCAAATGTAAAACTGTGTGCCGCTAAAGTATAGCACTCCTGATCCTTCTCACAATTCCCATAAGACCTTTCCGGATCGTTTCGAAGCTTCGTGGGCACGCAAATTGGTGCGATACACTTGACTCGCCGACCGGTGGCACTTATTGAAAGAGAAGCGCGAAAGCGCAATGCACTAACCGGCCGGCGGCGAATAGCTGCTTCTGCCGTTATTGCTACCTCTATACAAAATACAACTGAACGTTAGGTCACTATATTTGATCTAGGAATATATTCAAATCACCTTTCACTTGCTGCTCACGCTGCAAAACACTTGGTACAGTGGGTCGGCAGTATGTAAGCATACGCCTTGCCGATCTTCTTATAACTTTAACTTAGCGTGATTGAAATTCACTACCATATATTAAACTTATATGTACAGTTTAATGGCTTTAACTAGTCTTAAATGACTTTCGTAGCTCCGTTGGCACATGCACTTAGAAAAGAAACCACGCTGCCTTGTGATGCGCTTTTATAGCTCTGCTCATAAGAAAAAAGGTACAAAGCGTACACAGCGTAATTGGCCTACGTGCAGTTTTACTTCCAGATATTGGAAGGACATAACTGTGCTTGATCTGCCTATGCTGCTTCTATGCTCATTCGTTTGCTCTCTTATTGTCAAATTTATACTACACACATGCAATCATGTGGGACTGCGGTCACTGAGAGCGCTCTCATACAGAGAGAAATATGTTAACAGAGGAATATGTTAAGTCTTACAGTTATGCAAAATATACAGACGCGAACTTATTCATGTTACTGGAACTGGCCACTACAGCGCAGATAATGAGACGAGAGTCCCATCTCGAGAATTATTATCTGAAAAAGGGTCAGTTCTCTGTACTTGACTCTAGCATTTTATGTCTTTCAGGTGGTATACGCCTATAGACTTGCCTTGTTCATTTGCTACCTCGTAATATGCTGAACTTATTTTTTCTTATAACACGGGCTTCTACGAAGACTGGAGCTAATTTGCTGCTAAATTTCTTGCTTGCATTACTTTGAGCAAAGCTGCGAACATGTACTCTATCTCCGATTTTCAGTTGCACTGACCGACTACGCAAATTATAAGATCTAGCGTTAGCGTCATGAGCTTGCGCTATATTAGTTTTAGCATCGGCGCGTGCCAATTGCAATGACTCAGATGCACTAAGCATGGTGTCATCAGTCAACAGGTTTAATTTTCTAAGGAGCTCATAGTCCTTGCCGTTAATTATCATATTTTGTCCGAAACATAAATAGTACGGAGAAAATCCTGTGCTACGATGTAAGCTAGAACGCAATGATGCACTAATTTCGTTCAGGTTTCGGTCCCAATTCGTATGATCTGTGCCGACGTATGCGCGAATAGCTGCTAGAACAGATCGATTAAGGCGTTCACTAGCGTTTGCTTGCGGAGAGTACACTGCTGTGCACACCTGCGAAACACCGAAGCGAGTGAGAAAAGCTTTAAAATAGCAAGATCTAAACTGCGAACCGTTGTCCGTTAGAATTGACTCAGGGACCCCGAACGTAAAGAAGACATAATTCTCTAGAAACTCACAGATGCGATTACTCGTAAATTTCTTTAATGGGTGCAAAAAGTGAAATTTTGTATTATGATCGACAATGATCAAAAGACCTATGTTGCCATTTTTCGACCTTGGGTATGGTCCAAGCAGATCCATATACAATTTCTGGAATGGTCTCTCTGAGGTAACTGGCTTTCCCATTGGTGGTCTAAGAACGACGTTAGGGCTCTTTGTTGACTTACATATAGAACAACTAGATATGTATCTACGAATTTGTGTGACCATACCTGGCCAGAATAAATATCGCTTTAGCTTCTCCACCATTTTTCCCATGCCCAAGTGAGCTGAGTCAGGAGGATTATGTGCACGAATCATAACTTCTGTTCTCATATTCTCTGGAACCCAAAGTTTCCAAGATCCGGCTTCCTGCAGAGCATCACCTTTACTGTGCTCTGTCCGCTTATACACCATATTATCGACTATCTTAAGGTCAGGGAGTCTAGTTTGATTGTCGCGAATCCTGCATATCAAGTCTACATACTCTGGTGATTTAAATTCGTTCGAAGCTAAGTCGATAATCGGTCCAACATCTGATAACTCACTAATTGCGATTTCATCTCTTCGAGACAAGGCATCGGCTACAATATTCTGTGAACCGCTACGATGCTTAATTACGAAAGAAAAGCCTTGTAGTCTAATCGACCAGCGAGCTAAACGTCCAGATAAATCTTTTTGCTTCATTAGCCACTGTAGTGAAGCGTGATCAGTGACCACAATAAAATCTTGCCCTTCTATGTAGGCTCTGAATTTCTTTATGCCCTTGATAACTGCTAAACATTCGAGCTCTGTAACTGAATAGTTACGTTGCGCTTTCGATAATTTCTCGGACATATAAGCAATGGGCATCTCGATGCCGTCGTCACTCTCTTGTGCTAAGACACAGCCTAACCCATACAGACTTGCATCGCATAATAATACAAACGGTTTCGAGAAATTTGGAGTCTGCAAAATTGGTGCAGATGTTAATTTCGATTTCAACAACCTAAATGCTACTTCTGCCCCACGATTCCAGTCGAATGTCTTACTCTTTTTTAAAAGCTCAGTCAACGGAAGGGTAATATGTGCGTAATTTTCCACAAAACGTCTATACCATCCGGAGAGTCCCAAGAATCTCCTTAACTGTTTTACGCTTTGGGGCGCTGGAAAATCATTTATGGCGTCTACTTTATTTGGATCGACTTTCAGTTCTCCTTCTCCGATAATGAATCCAAGATATTTAATTTCTTTCATGCAAAACTTTGACTTAGCAATATTAATTGTTAAGTTAGCTTTACGCAAATACATAGCTATTTCTTCTAGTAATTGCATGTGAGATAGAAAATCGTCCGACAAAACCAAGAGATCGTCTAAATAGACAAATACTCTCGTTCGTAGGCTGGCTGGTATCACTTGATCCATTAGTCTCACTAACGTCTGCGCTGCATTACATAAACCGAAGGGCATTACCTTGTACTGATACAGCGGTCTATTTGGTATCGTAAACGCGGTATATGGTCTAGACTTTTCTTCCAGCGGAATTTGCCAGAAAGCATGTTTCATATCGAGACCAGTGATAAACCGTGCTGGCGGCAACCTGCTTAGAATGCCATCAACGTGCGGTAATGGGTAAGCGTCTTTTAGGGTCAGCTTATTTACTTCTCTCGAATCTAAACATAATCGGACTTTCTCTCCCCGTTTGACGAGAACGCAATTGCTACTCCACGGACTCTTAGACTCTTCGATAACTCCTAAAGCTAACATATTTTCAATCTCTGCGAACATTTCCTTTTCCTTAGCGGGTGATACAGGCCAATGACGTTGTTTGATAGGCCTGGCATCGCCAACGTCAATGCTGTGTTCTATCACATGCGTTCGCCCTAACCCTTCTGTCTCATAGGATGGAAACTTGCTTATGACGGAAAGTAATATCTTCTGCTGTTCAGTGGAAAGGGTATGCTTTTGTGGAATCTCTTCGGTATCATCGTCCCGACCTACGTCAAGTTCGCTTACGAACTCTGATTTTGTCATGATACTATTCAACAAACCAAATTCTTTCCAAAAATCGATGCCTAAATAAAGGTCTTGCTTCAGATCTGGGATTAAGAAAAATGTCATAGCCTTCGTACAGTCCTGGTACGTAATGTTTATGCGAAGTCTGCCTATCACCGGGCATTTTGTACCACTGGCCGTTACAATGTTTCCCGCACATTTTCGGAATTGAGGATGTGTCTTAAGTTCTGTCGCTGCAGTGTTACCAATACAACTAATTGTCGCACCAGAATCTAGCAAGGCTATATATCGTTTATTTGCAATTTCTATGTCGGTGTATAATCTGTTATCCGTGCTGAGGAATATGGCTGAGAGAAACTTTTTTCGATACCCTCGTACCGTCTTCCAAAACTTACGCATTCGGGTCGTTGACCGTTTAGGTTCTTGCTGCCGAGCGCAACCACTAACGTCACCGAAGATACGCTGTCTCGCTTCTATGTATTGAGCTGCTCTTATATGATATGGCTGTTGTTCATTTGTTTTCGTCCTTGGATAACTAACTGATAATCTGCTTTGTTCACTCAGATCCGAATCCGCAGAAAGATCGGTCTGTGTACTGACATCGGATTTTAGCGTTTCGGATGCGACAGATAGACTTTGGCTGTCGCATCCCCTGACGGTTTTCCGTCGGATTACATATCGGACATTTGGGCTTGTAGGTGTCTTTCGCTCCACATCCGTAACAAAAGATACTGCGTGTTTCAAAACATTCGTCAAAACGATGTCCTAATTTATCGCAGTTCCAACACTTAATTTGTTTGCGCTGTAGCGCTGAAACTTCAGCTTGCTCAGACTCGTTTAAATCTTCAGCAATTTGAAATATGCTCGCTCGTTGAGTGGGATTATTCTTACTATACTGAGGTCGAACTTGTTTATTAAACTGTTCGTGTGTACGAATTTCTGCTCTCAAGCGTGCTAACGTGTTTATACCTAAATGCATTAACTCATATCTCAGTGCCGGTTTTGAATGGCGAATGAGTAAATGTACTAACGCTTCTTCAGAGATCTCACATTTCAAACGGGCTGCTAATCTTTCAACTTCAAATTGATATTCTTCAAAGGATTCTTTATCACCTTGACGCCTGCTGTTAATGAATTCCCAAGTATCCATATCAGTATCGATGTTCTTGAACTTCTCTCTAAATTCTCTGCAAAACTCAGTCCAGGTAAACTCTCTGTACGATCGGTGAAATTTCCAGAACCACTCGTTGGCTTTACCAACAAAGAACATATGTAAATGGTCACATAATGTTTGATTATCTCCATTCAAATTCTGTCGCGCCAAAGCTTGTACCCTGTATAAAAATTCTTCAGCCTGGACACCGTCTCTAGCTCCATCAAATTTAATGTGCCAGCTTTGAATAATATTCGGTACTTTCTCAGGCTGAACCGAACTACGAGTTCTGCCTTGATTGATCGGGTAACTACTCTGATCTGAGCTTGAACGTCTGTTGATATTATTTAGTCCAAGCGAAGGCTGCTGAACAGAAGCTGCTCTAGCTGTTTCGGTTTCTAAGTGCTGCCTGTTGCTACCTAAATGTACGTTAGACAACTGGGTTTGAATAAAAGCTGTTAGAGTCTGCATCAGCTGTTGCTGTTGAGTCTGCATTGCTTCCTGTACCATCTGACTTATTTCTATGGCGCTTATGGGTCTCGAAGAATCCACTGAGATATTTGGCACACTTGTTGTGCTGTTATCCACCTCATCTCGGTTGTTACGATTCTGTGAACGAGTTGTCACGCCTCTACGAAAGCTCGTACTACCTCCTCTACTACTATTTCTACCTCTGCCTCTACCTCGAGATGCCGCTTTACTTGTACTAGGTCCTGCGTTGACTGTTGCTATGTCTCGATCTTGTTGCGACGCTAACAGTTCAGCTTGTAAGGTATTTCCACCTGAAGGTAATTGTTGCAAGGAGCATGGCTGTTGACACGTAGGACAACAGTCAGACTGTTGCAAGTTTTGGGAAATGCAATGCCGGTGAAATTCGTGTCCGCATGGCGACACAGCAGAAAGATTAAGAGAACTTATGGCCTGCTGACAAATACCACATAGCGTTTCTTGCCTGCTACTAATATCAACTAAATTTTCAGTACTACGTCGAACTGACATTGTTATTAAATAAATTTATTTTTTTTTTCTTCTTTTTTTTTTTTTAATTCTTTGTCCGTCACCTTTCAACTATATGCGTGTTACACTATCTGATCATCAACTTATTTTACTACTACTGCTGCTTAAAACTGAAATTAAATGTTGCTGTTTCTGCTTCAGCTCAGTTTGTGTGTATTGGTCATGTACCGAAGTCTCTCCGGTGACTGCAATTCCTAATACACCGTACTGGGCATTCACGTTTGTTTTTATAAGTTACTTAAAATGTTGTAAACGATGAGCTGCGCACTAGTCGATTGATCCGAAAGCTCTCGAATCAAGATCGCAAATTCATAGTGTCGAGGATCTCAATCGTTCAGTAACAATATCATTTAACTGTGTAGTTATTCTATACTCTGAAGGTTACTCCTGAAGTAAGCTTCGCTTTTGGTCGACCAATCCGTAAGTACTCGAATTGAAGTCGCTATTCCAGAAAACGAGATTCTCAAAATCATTAACGTAATCTCAAACTAAGAAAATTGTTGGATTATAAAAATGCAAAGTTTGTAATTTAATGGATGGATTTACAGAGCAGTGGTGAGTTCGACTCTTTGGGGCGACTCTTTTTCAAAAACATGAAAAGGTGCTGACTACTTAATGTACTCGAATCGGCTCATTGGGGTGGTCTTTTGTTTACTAAAATCTCTGCCCCACGTTTTGGGCGCCAATTTATTTTTATGTCGTGTTCAACTGAGCTGATTGTACCAGTTGGGTAACTTCCAGCCAGGGATGCCTGCATAGGCGTCCGTAGCTCACACTGTCTGAAGGACAATGCGTACAGAGGATTCAGCGGTCGTGCACTTCTAGCGATGCTCTGTGCTATGCTCGTCGGATATGGCGTGGGTTGTTGCTTCCTCCCGCTATATGGCGCTACTTGACACGGAAAATAAATATAAGTGCACTTTCTGAAATCTACGATAAATGGTTCAAAAATTGTGTTTGGGCTGGGTGGGTGTACAAGAAAAGACAGCAGAGTACAAACAGGTTGATGATTAGGGCGGCTGAGGTGTAGATAGCCCCCTTTATTCTTTACCCTCCCTACCTTGGTAACTGAATAGAAGTTTGTTGGTTACCCCTTATCAAATACTTTATTTCATTTAGTTCAAATAGTGTACACACATTATGTCGATTCGGCGACGGCTTCAATATAATTCTACTCAATCATAATTTCGTTTATCTCTACAATTTAATTCTTCAAATATATTTTGCATGGTCCATAAGGATTGCATGACGCTACGCGATTTCAAAATGTAAATACTATTCTAAGCTTGTTTAGACACTCATATACGCATGTTTTAATAATAGCAAAATTCTCGCTGAAATAAATTACGAAACGATATTCTTGCTGATGCAAGTTGTACTCACGAAATGTTAACAGTGTATATTTCAAACTCACAATCCTTCCATCGATGTATCTTCGCCGGGCCCGTTGAAGTTACAGTTGATGCGTTGGCGTTAGTCGACTGTATAAATTAATAAAAATATTTAAGCGGGAGTTCTACTATTACCAATTACAATTTCATGCCGTATGATTTGCACCTAATAAAGTTTAATACTCATTTATATTAGAGACAAATTCGAATTTCAACTTAACTGATCTGTGGTTCTGATAACTTGGTATTAAGCACAAATCTACGTTGGCGATACAAACTAATTCCTTAACAGAGCCACGCAATGCTGGACTTAATTCCGCTGTGCGATATTGAGCGCTGTTATTGTAGTGGAGCAGCTAGAACGCGCTGAGCTGTTATTGTACCCTGTACATGTGGTGGGGTATATTCGCCGTTCACAATTTTCTGTCGCTGAGAGTTTCGACCCATTTTTCTCAAATGTAAAACTGTGTGCCGCTAAAGTATAGCACTCCTGATCCTTCTCACAATTCCCATAAGACCTTTCCGGATCGTTTCGAAGCTTCGTGGGCACGCAAATTGGTGCGATACACTTGACTCGCCGACCGGTGGCACTTATTGAAAGAGAAGCGCGAAAGCGCAATGCACTAACCGGCCGGCGGCGAATAGCTGCTTCTGCCGTTATTGCTACCTCTATACAAAATACAACTGAACGTTAGGTCACTATATTTGATCTAGGAATATATTCAAATCACCTTTCACTTGCTGCTCACGCTGCAAAACACTTGGTACAGTGGGTCGGCAGTATGTAAGCATACGCCTTGCCGATCTTCTTATAACTTTAACTTAGCGTGATTGAAATTCACTACCATATATTAAACTTATATGTACAGTTTAATGGCTTTAACTAGTCTTAAATGACTTTCGTAGCTCCGTTGGCACATGCACTTAGAAAAGAAACCACGCTGCCTTGTGATGCGCTTTTATAGCTCTGCTCATAAGAAAAAAGGTACAAAGCGTACACAGCGTAATTGGCCTACGTGCAGTTTTACTTCCAGATATTGGAAGGACATAACTGTGCTTGATCTGCCTATGCTGCTTCTATGCTCATTCGTTTGCTCTCTTATTGTCAAATTTATACTACACACATGCAATCATGTGGGACTGCGGTCACTGAGAGCGCTCTCATACAGAGAGAAATATGTTAACAGAGGAATATGTTAAGTCTTACAGTTATGCAAAATATACAGACGCGAACTTATTCATGTTACTGGAACTGGCCACTACACCCTTCAGCTGCCATCGTACACAATATTTTGTTGTTGTTGTCCGTTACTGTTTTTTGTTTTTGCTGCTGTTCTGCTTCACAAGTGGCACCACTAACTTACATACACGAACACACACAGTTTTCCATACACATCACACGCGGCGTATACACAATGTCAAAAACTATCGATGGCGAATTTACGCCTTGTTGTTGCCATTTGTTGCTGTTGTTGCTTCTGTTGGCACGTTAGCTCTTGCATTCGCACCCAGGCTTACATTGGTTGTTAATATACCCTGTAGCCATGGTATATATGTATGTATATATATATTCTTCGTTTTGGCATATCAAAGTAATCCGAGTTGTATGTGTATGGCTTTTATTTCGTGCTTTATTGCCATGCAAGGGTATTATGGCTACTTTTTTTTTGCTCATGTACATTTTGGCGAGCATAAAGTTTATTTGGTTATTAAGCATGATATGTTGATTTTATGCCTGTATATTTCGATGCCTCGAGCAGTGCTATTGAATTATTTTTTGGATGCTTGTTAAAAATTGGTTCACAATGCAAATGTAAATGACAAGGGATTTGGGTAAAAATTACAACGTATCAATGTTTGATTTGGTATATAAATTTATTACTTAATCTAATTAAAATGCTTGAAAATTTTTATTGATCAAAATCTCTTGTCTCGATTTAACCCTGACAAACAAAGCTGCCTTTCCAAAAACCCTATTTTTAAAACATTACCATAGAATATGTCATACAGGATTTCTCAGTTTTTCAAAAATTTGTATTGTCAATTTTAAAGTGAATTTATTCACAGTTATTGCTGTTTACAAAGATGACTTTCGACACAGCCCAACATATTAAATTCAAAACAATACTACTATACAATAGAACAAGTTTTTAATGAATTTTCATCATAAATTCTTCAAAATATGAATAATATGACATTGCAATTGGGTTCTCAACGTTTCCATGGCAGACAACGCATAAAGGAATCTTTTACATGCCCGCAGCGCATGGAATTTAGGTTAAAACTTTAATAACAAAAAAATATTTTTGCCCAAATATTTGTCACGTGCGGCCTTAGCTTTGAGCCATATTTTGTAGGGTAAAGTTGAGGTCTCGTATATGTAACATATTTGTTCTTACATTTTTATTTTTTTATTTTTTTTCTTCGAATTTTTTCTGGTTTTTTTTTGTTGGCCGTTCTATCGCATATTTCACTACATTTTCATTTTAGCGCGTTCTCAATATATACACACGTACACACACACACACACGCATGCATGCATGCCCAGGCGCACACATACACACACACACACACACAATGGCGCATTTCCTGTTTCCGCTTGTAGCTGTAGTCGCCATCGCCCATAGTCATGGGTCAGGGGCAGTCTGGGGGAGAAATTTGCATAAATTTTACGTACTTTTCGCACAGAAGGCAAATTGCATTT
This sequence comes from Scaptomyza pallida, assembly GCA_018152965.1. Taxonomy (NCBI): domain Eukaryota; kingdom Metazoa; phylum Arthropoda; class Insecta; order Diptera; family Drosophilidae; genus Scaptomyza; species Scaptomyza pallida. The sequence continues at coordinate 7,359,782 of JAECXP010000002.1, forward strand.
TCAGCACAACACGTACTCCATTCAACTTACCCACACACACACACTCCACCCCCGCACACACACATTATCGTAGTTTTTGTTACTCCATGCTAAAGGTAGGCCGCATGTCCTTGCCTGCTTTTCTCTCCTGCTGCTTCTAGTGTATAGGTGCATGTGTGTGTGTGTGAGTTGGTTTAAGGCATGCAAATGTTACGAAAATTGCTTTTTACTTTTCATATATGTGAATGAGTTTACACACACACATACACATAGTATGCGCAAAAGTTGGGGGATTGCCTCCCATTACTGAAATCGAGGACAAAGACCTGGACCTGGACTTACACACACACAAAGTTAGTTAAGTGTTTGCCTTCAAGTTGTTACTACCGAATTACCTTTTATTGTCATTGTGAAGCAGGTCAGAAGACAATGGAAACGAAATCAAAAATACAAAACATAAACATAATAATAAATAGAAAATATTATCAAAGTTTTGTGATTTCTGTGCAAAATCAACAGCGAATTGTGCTAAATTATTCATTGCTATCTGGCTGTTTTTTGCTACATTTTGTTTGTTGTGCTCCAATTTTCAATTGGGATTTGTTGGTTTTCCATTGCAATGCAAAACATTGCTGAATATGACAAAATATGCATGAATATATTGGCAATTCAATGGAAATCCAATTAAACTCTAATATTTAAATTTCTGGAATTACAACAAAGAAAAAAGAGTAAAATCAAACTTTGTTGCATTCCAAAACGATCTGAAAAAAACTGAACAATTGTTAGATGGTATTAATGCAGAAAAACTCAATTTAATGAATTTATGAAAAGGGCAAAATCAATTTGTAGGGATTTTTGTAAAAAAAACGAGTTTTTTACTATCAATAATAAATTAAATTTAATTAAATTCAATAACAAACTGAGCAAACTAATGTTTTTAATTTACTAAAAACAGAGAAAAATTGAATATGGAATGGAATGGGTAAATTTAATATAATAATATGTGTACCACTACGTGTAAATAGCCTGCAAAAAAAATTAATTATTATGCACTTTTTTACTTATTATTATTTATATGATTTTGACACATTCGGTTCCTGTCCTGTAATTAAGTTTATTTGAATATAAAAATGTATAAGCATATGAATATTTTATTCTTTGAATTTACTTAATTAATGATGTGATTTAGGGTCTGTCAAAAACATTAATTTACCCATTACAAGTCATTATTTAATTGCATATTCATTTCAATAAAATTATAAAATTAAGTTTTTGAAATTTATTCCCTTTTTTTTGGTAGTCCGCAGACGATGTTGACCACAAACACTTTTATTTGAGCCATTGTACCCGAATCTCAGCTTGACTTACCTCTCTCTGGCTTTTTCTCTGTCGGCCTTCTGCTTGATGTCCTGGCAGTCTGTTAAATGATGTGTTGTTAGCCAATTTGGGAAAAATACTTCGTCTCCTATTGTGGTGCACGTGTGCAACAAAACGAATTTAAAATGATTTATATTGTTATTTAGTGTGTAACTTTAAAGTATTTAATTATTCGGAGACAAGAAAAACAACAACAAGGAGAGTTAAACTCAACTGCTGCTGGTTTATTTTAAGAGTTCCTTTTTGTTTGTAGTTGATGTCTCTTTTTGTATCTTGGTTAGCTTTTCAGTTATGCATGCAAAATGTTAAATGCAATGTCAGGCGCCAAAAACGTGCTCAAATAATATTCTGCATACCAAAAATAAAACACACTGCTCTTAATGGCTGGGATTTTAAAATGCATGAGCCTTGCCAACCTTAGATCCCTTTCCCTTTATCCAAGAATGTAAGTGTGTATATGTGTGTTTGTATTTGGTTTTGTTTTGTGAACTGTTGAAGTTTATTTTCTGAGATTTTAATATGTATGAGTTGAAGATGAAGCATTTATGGCTCACACACATATATATACGCACGGGCACACACACAATCACAGATAGTAACTGTTTGTGTATGTGTCTCGAATATTTATGCAGGTTCTCAAGCTTTTTGGCTTACAGACTTGTTTTGGTTTTTACTTCTTGGCCACATTTCTTCAATAATTTCTTGACTTACCGCCTTGGACTGGTTGGCTCTGGCCCTGGCGTTCTTTTCGAGACATTTGGCATGCTCGACAAATTTCTCCAGTGCCAAAACCAGTTTGACTAATGTAACTTACGTGTACAACATATTCCACCAGCAAAGCTCTATGAGTGTTTCTTGTCCTAGTCCTGGTCCTGGTCCTAACTTGGCTGCTGCTGTTCTAATAATGCAAAACATTTGTATGAAAAAAATGTATATCCAACAGATAGGGTCTTCATACACTCTCACACACACACAAACCCCTAACACCTACACCGAGTGCAGAGCATGTACATTTTTGTAGCATATTTTTTGCGGCTCGTTAAGTTAGCCAGATGCCATTTGTTTTATGTGACCAAGTCAATTTATGAATACCGCACATGCAAACATGTGACGGGATTCTGTAAGTAATCAGAAATTGTGAGCGTAATATCAAAGCATGGAAGTCAAATATATTGGAGGACAGCATAAGAATTAACGAATACTTTTACGGTATAAGCAAACACTAATAAACATACATTTTTTAATAGCTTCAATTTATTATTTAAGACATAAACACCCAACAACAGTTTTATGTATGGCTATTAACTATTAATTATTAAAGCTGCTGGCAACTGCAGTTTTTTTTAAGCTGAGCTAAGCGTATGAACTCTTGACACCATTTAAAAAAATAATAAATTTATTTTTAAAATAAAAGATTTAAGTGAAGCTCTTTGGATAACTGTTTATAATGCTTCCCAATGCTCCATTTGTTTTTGTGTTTATTTGTTTACTTTTACTGTACGAGTCTCTATAACAACCATAACATGTAAAAAGAAAGTTTTTGGGCATCTGTTGAAATTTTGGCGCACAAGGTTGCCCTAAATATGTTTATTTCATAAATGATTTGGACAGTTGCATGAAAAATTAGTCGAACAATGCCGCATGTAAAAATAAAGTTAAGTGAAACTTAGAACTTTCATAGCGTAAAACAAAATCATATACATTATGTCGTACTAAAAGTTATTTTACAAAAGGCAGTCAAAAATAAACATCAACAAATGTGTGGAAATTGTGAAAATTCTTTCGTACGAGATGATAAAAAGGTATAATCATGATTAAAATATTATCAAATGTGCCAAAACAATGCTAACTTAGTTAAAAATAACACTAAACATCTTCGTTATATTCGCATTATTTTACGATTTATATTCTTACCTTTTTTCTTGACTGTGTATAAAATTTAAGAAGAAATCTTGAACAATCAACTCAATATTATTAAAGATCTATTTGAAAGAAGTAAACAATACCAATGTATTGCAATCGAGGCCAAACGCAAATTGTTTCCGCCCTTTTGTATAGTACCAAAACTAATTGCTATTCCTAACAATACAGCCAAAAATATATATAGCTACGAAAATGGCTAATTAATATTTCCAGATGATTTAATGTGCTGCTGCTACTGCTACGTAATGAGAATCTATTTGCTATCTGCTGTCTGGGTGTGAATAATGTTTGTCACACAATGCCATTGACAGAGCAGAGCAGAGCATAGTAAAATATACTGTTGACGACATCCGCATATCGATTGAGTGCCAAACATTACCAAGCACAAATTGAAAACTGGCATTGTGTTCTGAATTTTCGACTGTTTATTTGGGCAACTTAAGCCGCAAAACGGGTTCACGGCTGCTGGTGCGAACACTGTATCTTCTGTTGGCTATAAAACCGAAGCGTTGATTGCCAAACAGCATCAGTTACAAACAAGTCAACAAGCCACAACAAAACCCAATCAAACCAAAACAAATCAATATGAAATTCATCATCTGTTTGTCTCTGTGCATTGCGGTCGCCCAGGCGGGTTTATTGGCTGCACCTGTTACCAGCTATGCTGCAGTGGCTCCCGTTGCCACCTACTCGGCAGTGGCTCCCGCCGTTGCCACCTACTCTGCTGTCTCACCACTCAGATATACCACGTATGCCGCTGCTGCTCCTGTCTACAGAAGTTCATTTGCCACTTATGCCGCAGCACCTGCCACAGTCTACACAGCTCCAATTACCAGCTACGCAGCAGCTCCCATTGTTAGCTCATTGTGGAAGAAGTAGATCAAGTACTAACGCTAATCTATCTCCTGACAATTTGTACGTTTGACCAATTAAATACAGTTTAAATAAATATGCCAATATTAAAGAAAACATTTAGTTTCACTTCAGCACAGTCAATGTTCTTAAGAATTACTTGTACAAAACATTTTTTACAGCTTTTTAACCAAGGGAATAGCTCTTAGAACTGTTGTTGAATGAAGCTGCTCCTTGATTGAATTGTTGTTGAAGGGAATTGGAAACGAATGCAGAGGTTTCTTTGTGTTTGCCATGTGGTGTGTCGCTCATACGTCTTGAGTTCACAATGGAATATCGCAACAACATTACGAATATGTATTTGATTAAAATACAAAAAGTGAAAGGAGCTTCATAAAAAAAAAAAATATGGATAATAATCTATTATGTTTGTACCCCTATAAAAATGTTTTCTTTTAGAAAACACATTCTTGATGACGGTATAAGAATGCTTAGTTGAATAACTTTTTATTTCATTTATGAAAGTCAAGAGCTCTGCTTGAAGAGTTAAATTTAAATAATATTAAATTAAGAGCTAACATGAATTTTAAATCGAGAACATAAAGTGAAATTTCTCAACTCATTTTAGCTTCAATAAAATTAAAGTAAGCATGTTATAAATTTTGTAAGTCCAACATTGATCTAAAATTGAATTTAATAGCAAGAATCGCAAAAGTAAATACTATAACAAGAAACTTAAGTGTTGAGTCTCAATTGTTATTGCAGTAAGCATTGTCTTGAGTAGAACTTCAGTTTGCGTGCTTCAGCCGCTGCCTTAACTCAATTGATGTTAGCTTATTTTCTTTACAGCTTAAGGTTTCTCCTGATGTTTCCGTTTCCGCGCAGCACACAAATAAACATGTTCACACACACGCACACATACTCGCACACATACTACATGCATCTGACATATCCTGGCGATGTTATTTCGTGCGTTTTACGTGCTCATTACGTGAGCTTCCGAATAATTAGATTCAATTACCCACTCTGTCTATCTTCATAATATTGACAGCAGCCGTTTCTAATAATTTTTGCTACCCTCCAACCTATATTCCTTGCTTCCTTTCGACTGGTTTTGACATTTCAAATATGTTTGCCTGTTCACAGTTTTAATGCAAACACAGACACAAGACACGTATGTCAAGTTTGCTGGTTTCTCCTTTTAATTTACTAATCTATCAATTTATCTTTGGCATCTTTTTTGGTCGAGTTTCTCGAGCTGTGTTGGCAAATTGCACAAGGTGAGCGCAGTGGGGCAGATTAAAGAGGTATTAACGCTCATCAGTAAGTCAATTGCCTGTTAAATTTTCAAGGATATTCGTCAGACTTTGGGCCTTGGCTGGTATTCAGCTCTTCACCGTTGCCATAGATATATTGAAGGCATGGACAGGTTTTGCTTTGGCATTTCGTTGGTCTGGAGTGCCACTTATTTATCATTTGTGTGTCCTCTTATTTATCTTGTAGCACACTACCCCAGCAATGGCAACAACAACAATAAAGGCAAAAGCAATAGCAACAAACACTTGAGCACAGGATTATGTTTAATGATGCCGATTTGTCTGTTCAGTGAAGAGTAGAAATAAGTTAAGGACTTAAAGACATTGAAAAATTAATTCTCAACATGTACTTCAAACACACATAACTAACTGGATTCAAATGTTAAAGACTAATTAAAGTGCTAAAATCACTGAACCAATTTGTTAAGCTTATCCCAAAAATGTGTTGAGTCTTTATTAAAATGTTAAACAAAATAAGTGTATTGATGAATAAGTGCGTAAACATATTGCTAAAAATGTTTGCAAAACGTTTAACACAAAAATGATTAAAAAAACATGAAAAGTAATTTTATATTTCTTGCATGCACTTCCCAAATTTCATAAAAGATGAAATCTTATGAGCAATGATCAATTTTAATTTTCTTAACGCACCTTTAAAATATATCTTACCTTCATATTTACTTTCGCCCATCTATTCTCTTTAATAAACCAAACATTTTTTTATGTGTTTATCGTTATATTACGTATATTTTGTGTATATAATTTTTTGTGAGTATTTGTTTCAATTTGCTTTGCATTCTTAATCTGAAATTGTTATTTAAAATCACACATTAAATAAATTGCCTCTTGCACTTAAGGATTACATATTACAAATTTCTAACAAAATTATTCCTATCATTATTATTTTTATTCATATAAAGTAGGTGTACTAATGCGTGTGTATTATCATATCATATTTATTCGATTAATCGACATTCATTATGTGCAACAACTTACAAATTAATATCACTATAAATGCACAAAGATTATATAGTTTTTTTTCTCTTCCTATAGACAGACATCGTGAGCTGGGTTCGTGTGGGGGACGGCTTGAAAGAAGTGAATGTGCGTACAGATTAAGTGTAATTAGAATTCGGTGTGAAAACTGTTAGCCGTATCAATCATCTTTGATTGCAGAAATATCTCAGCATTGTCAGTCATCTAAACAGAAAGCAAAAGTTTATAAGATTCGTGCAAAATAATAAATTGTTGTGTTATTAAGCGTACCTCCTTAAGTGTTAATAGTTCGTCCTTGTTCTCATCACACAAGCTGAAAAGTGTGGCTGCCTCTTGGAGTGCATAGCGTGGCGTCTTTGGATTCACATAGTTGAGGAGCTCGCCACGATCCGCTTTGCCGTCATGGTTCTTATCAATAATTCGCTTGAACTCTTCCCGACGTTCCACCAGAGTCTTTGAGATTAGCGATTTGCGCAGCAAGTCCTCATCATCATCCACATTCAAATCAGAGAACTCCTCTAGTGTCAGTTGATCATCGCCATCCTGATCGAATTGACGCAAAAGGTCATCAACAAGTTCCAGCAAGTTGGATACACTTGATTCCGGATGCCTAAAGCTCAAGTACTCATCAATTGTGAGCGTAAATAGATCCGTTCGTGCCGCCTCCGTCCATCGCGCCTTATCCCTCATCATGTCCTCTCTGGCTTTGCGATTCAGTGTCGTATGCTTAATCTCATCATGCTCATCAATATCCGCCTCGGTCATGCCATGCTCGCGCAGAAAGAAACGGTGATACTCATCCCATGTTATCAGTCCATCGGCTGGCGCAATGTCCACGCGTCGAAACTCTCTCGCATTGTTCATAATCGCAATGTCAATATGCTCGACAATTCGTTTGTTTATGTATTGGCCCAGCTCTTGTATGGACACACGTCCATCATGGTTTCGATCCGCTCTGCAAATAGTGCAATAAAAGTAAATTTAAATATTCATTTTTATTCGCCGTACTGAGCATTCCTATACTTCATTTCCATATATACCATCCTAAGAATTTTTAATATATTTTTGACCTATTAAAGCTGTTCAAGCGCCTATCCATTTACAAATATTTTTAAAATTGTGAAAAAAAATTTCTAATTATTTTGCGTGAATAAAATAAGTTGTAAAATATAAGCTTTTGCTTTTATGCCATTAAAATGCAGAACAAATATTTTATTTTTTTAAAAAGCTTTTATAATTTGGATAAAAATTAGAGTATATACATCGTATTGCTACTATTTAAACATTATTATTTTTATTTCTATACCCCGCATAACTATAACTAATTAGTTTTCTTGGTTTTCAAATAATATTTCCTTAATTAATGTTTATGAATTTTTATGTAAATTTTTCAAAAGCCCATTAACATTTTTTTGTATCTATATCCTTTTGCGTTTGTGCAACGTAAAAACAACCCACACTGAAATTCAACCGGGCCATTTCCCAAGTGTTTCAAATTTATGCCTGTTCACAGATAATGCAATATTAAAAAACAAAAAAAAAACATAAAGCATATAATGAAACTGATTTATGGGAGGACGGCTTGTCGCCTAGGCATTAAACTCCAATTAAACTGACCGAAAAATGTTGTGATAATTGCGTGTATGAAATTAATAGCCATCATTTGTGGCTTTTGCATTTAAATTTCATTTTAATAATGTGGTCCACATATACAGCCATCTCCCGGACCAGCCTCAACGTACGTACCCACGTGAGTGGCGAGTGCCATTTTAAGGGGCAATTAAATTGTAGCTGCAACTGTGACGTTGCCACGTTGACAATTGTTATAAATTTTAATTGTGCACCCTTTTCGCTGGGAGAAGGAGGATGTCTGTTGCTGACAATTTCAACACTCACACCCACACATTGAGCACACTGTTATCATTACACACGCGGCTCGTTAATGTCCTGCCCGAGCATACCAATTAGGGGCACTCGTGGCAATAACCCTTTCGGCCGGGCTGGGTGCCTGGCTGGCTGGGTGGCTTGTCCGCACATTGATTTAGCACTGCGCAAAAGTTGCGCACTTCCGCTGCCGTTGGGCCCACACAAAGAACTAGAACATACTACAACACAAGTTGCATGCAACACGCAGCGGCACAACTTCACAGTCACTGTCGCAAGTGTACCGGAATGGAAAACTAAAAGCAAGACTAAACAACTTCCCTAACCAAGAACTATGGTATACAAAACAACGGGTGGCAAAAATTCGAGAGCGCGAGTTGACTTTCGAGACTTGTGGAATGTTTGGGACTGAATCTGATTTATTTATGCAAGTTTGAGAAAGAGAATCGCTGGGAGAGCTATAAATTTGTTGCATTCATGAGACATTAGTCGTAGATATGTTTAACCATTTATCTCTGTCATGAAATCAGTTTTTGTTCTTCTTAATGCAACATGCTGTTTCCTCTGCTTTCATTACAGACATTTTCAAGCGTTTTACTTTCTTAAATATCTACGATTTTTTACTCACTTTGCAGCCATTAAATTACCAAAAGTCGTTTCCATTTTCAACAGCTTTTTAAATATATATTAATATTCCCAGCGTCACGTTAAATAAAACTTTAAAATTCCTCTTTTCTAGTCCCTTTTTACATTTTGATATTAGTACGGGCTTTTATTCTCTCTTTTTTTTTTGCTACAAGCACAACTTTGACATAACCAAATCTAAAAGCGAGCTCAAAAAAAATATCTCATTTCACAAAATCTTTGCTGTCTCATAAAAAAATATCTACCAGTTGCAATTGGCAAAAAGAAAACCGCAGGCTTATGCAAAATGCATTTTTCGCCTAGTAACTAATCCCACGTCCTTCCACTCGTCTTTCACTCGACTTTGTACGCAAAAAAAATGATTTGGAATGCGTGCAAGGCATGTGAATGACTTAAAGATATTCTGTAGACAGGTCGTATGATATATATTTTAAATTTTTATTTAAAAATTGTTCTATTTTTGCATATAAAAATTATTTCATTCTTGATGCTTGTTCCTCCATCATTTTAAAAACCCTTTCAGTTTAATTTTTTTGTGTACAGGGTATTTTGATAACAAATTCAGGAAATGTGTAAAAAATGCAGTCAAAATAAAAAAACTCTTCATTCGAAATGTGTGCGTAAAAGATGCGAAAGCGCACAAAAAGCAAAAGAGATTTTATCCCTACTTTTTTTCTCGAACTTTTTTTCTATATATTTTGTTTTGTTTGTTTTTTATGTTGCGAGGATTTGCGCGCTTTGAGCCCCTTGGGTCACCGAAACTCAAACTCGAACTGCCAAGGACCACAACGTACATACAAACATACCATGCCAAATGGATGAAGGACTCCTGGTGCTTGGGGAGCGAGAAGAGGGAACAAACAACAAAAGTTTTGCGGAAGGAAACTAACTTGAAATCGCTTTAGTTGCCAGTTTATTTATTTAAGTTCTAATGCCTCAACTATATGCTAATGAAACCACTGTGCGGTGCAGCCACAGCATCCCTCTCTGCTGTCCCCTCATCATGCCCAAGTGCATGAAACACAAACGTAAACACACAAACACAAACTACAAACGAAATAATCCCTTAGATACGCATTGACACTCCCTTTGCATCCATTTTGGTCATTATTCCGTTGGTTAGTTATCGTCTACTGTGGGCGCAACCCTGCCACCCAATTGAGAACTTTAATAACTGACACCTGTTTGGGGCAATCACATTACTGACAGCACTTCCCATTTCACAGGAGAGTGTAAATGTTTTGGCCAAACAGCTCACATTATTTAGGCACACAAACACTTAAGAGTCGATTCCAGGAAAACCTGCTTCAATGTGTGTTAAGTAACGCACACTAAAATTGCCTCGAGTGGGCTTTGTACCAAGTACTTAAGTCTATGAAATTCACAAAACTGTTCCATAGAAAATGGTATTTACAACGGCGTCTTAAGCTTAGTGTGCTTTAACTTCTTACAAAAGAATTAAGAAAAATTTGCCTTAAACAATCATTATGTCTTTTCAGCTACATATAAAACTCTATTAATTGTTGTCATCATCATTCTAATAAGTAATATAAATTTTATTTGAAAATTATTTTCGCATGCACAAAATTTGATTCAATGCCATTAATTGCCAAATTAAGATATAATCAGCATTTTATTATGAATTACAAAATTGCTATTTAATGAACATACTTTGAAGAATATTTTGCTGGATGTGAACTCTTTTAGCTCACATTAATCAATAAACGAGTAACAAACTTAATTGCAAATAAAAAGCGTATTTTAATCATTTAAATTTGTCATTCTCTGCTTAATGCATTAAATGCATTAAATGATATTAAATGAAATGAAAGAACGGATTAAAAATCTTTTTCCATTAAATGTTGAGCTCGTTAAAGCTTTAAGGCCATTGACAAAGTAGCCAAAGAGTGGATTTTATCTTTTATATGAATTTATTTGCTTGAACTCACATTATTGCTCCCAGCAGAGCAACAGTAATCGTTATATAAAAATAAAAGTACTTGTAATTACTTTAGTTGCCTTAATATATGGTTTGTCGCTTCAGCAGTTGCGTAATTAGTTGCGCTATCCCTAACTCAGGTCAGTATAACATATTGAAGCCAAAAAGTTCAAATCATGCTATTTAAATTGCAATTTCATGGCTGCTGGAAGCAATCGAGCGAATAATTGCCAAAAACTCTGAGCTTAAAAGCAACTTCAAGTGCGACGAGTAATTTGTGAATTGCTTAGTTGGAGACACCAATCAAAATGCAGCAAAAATGGCAAAAGTTGAATGCCAAAACAAACAAAATAAAAATATAAAGTTTGCCAACAGCTGCAAAATCTGAATTGCAGTGCAATATCATATTTATTTTCACAAAAACAAAGTTTACCCAAAAAAAAAAAATAATAATATATAGAAAGAGACGACACAAGTTGAATAGTATATAGTATATGGTATAAGCGGAAATATTTTGATGTGAGCTTATTTCTATTCAATAAATATTAAAATCGAATTTTCGTTTTGCTGTGCTAAGCTATGATAAAACTGATTGCAGCTGCTCTCAGTTGCTACTTCTCCTTCCCCTCAATAAGGCCATCGAAATGGCATTTATATTGAATGCCTTTGACGGCAATTCTCACAGGATATAAATAAGCATAAGCATGGCATTTACCTAATCAGAATTAATGATAGTTCAATGCGATTACTAAATGCCGAATTTAAACAAGACCAGATGTTGTTTGTGAGCAATGTTGTCTGGTTTAATATTTGACTGAGGATTAAATATACATATATAAAATACATATTGCACACAAGCCGGACAGCTGCTCTAGGGGCTTGTTCGCTCTTGTTTATTTATTATTGCTGATGATTGTGATTATGAAAATTAAAATATAAATGCATTTGCACAATTTATTGAAGTTTTAAGCATATACATTTAAACAGCTCTTAAGCAATTAAGTTTAATTGTTATTATTGAAATCGTTTGTTGATTTTTATTGCCAATCAAATTGTTGCTATCAACTATGTGAATGCGAAATATTTATTGCCTGGCAAGCCAATAAAATAGTTTCATACTTGTGTGTGTTTGTTTGAAGTATGAGCTGCAAACAAGTTTACAGCTCCGCCTTCAACCCTTTGATAGTCTTTTGTACACATGAAAAACAATTTTGCAGTAACCATTGCCCTGCGGTTGTTGGCCACCTTACGGTTTTTTTTCATATCTGCATTATATTAATACCGCAACGCGACAATCAAAGGATTAAATTCCACGAACAACTTGAGCTTCAACCTGGTATGGGCATTTTTGTGGTGGTTGTTCATGTTTCTGTGGCAGCCGACGGCTTCAAAGGTCGCAACACAATCAAAAGTTTTAAGGGTTGTTGCTCATACGCCACGTAAAATTAATCACATTGTATGTTTTTGTGCTCATCCTTAAAAATATCGCATAACTTTTTCTTTTGTTTCAATACTTTATCTATGCTGTTGCATATTGTGGGTATATTTTTAGAAGGGTTGTATAAAATGGCACAAATGTCAACAAGCCCAATATTAAAATGCCAAAAAGTTTTTTAATTATATTAGATGGTTAATTTTTGCTTCTAATTTTTTCTTGCTCATAAAATATTTTTTACTCTGATACCATAGGTATGATAAAACTAGACTTACGCATAGAAAAGCGATTTTAGCTCGATGTTTATGCGAAAAATTTGCAACCAAAATTCTACCTGGCATTACTTTGTCAAAATCATCCCGATTTTCAAATGCAATACCTTAAAATTCATATAATGAGCTCTTAAATAAAACTGCACTCAAATATAGAAACGCTATTTTTTACTGGATTTTATGACAAAAATTAGTGGCGAAAAGTTGACCTTCTACACCGCCCACCGCATAAAATCGGATATATCCAAATCTTTCTCAGTTTTTGAGCTAGAGTTACCAATCCGCCACAGATATGCCTTTGTATCAGAGTATACCCCATCTATTGCCTCCGAATGCAAATATTTTACTTGCCTATGTTAAACAATTTCAATTTTTACTTCTATTTTAGCCTATCTATCAATATATGTTCTTCTTGTTTAATCGCTAACGTTATAACATCTAACCTTAAGTGTCGTTAATCATACGCCATGTTGCCCAAAAAGCCTATTTATAAACGCCTACCAAATAATTCTCATGGCCTATCTAGCAATAAATAAGCTGTCTCACCAAAATGATTTACAGATAACTAAGGATACTCGATTATCCACAAATGTCACACTCAAGTGATTTAAAGATTTGTTCGAGATTTTGTACAAAATGGACCTTCAAAAATTCCTTATAGCATTTTTCTTTAACCTTGTAACTAGAATATTAAATTGATTACAATTTGCTACCTTCATCACGTGTCTGCAATCAATAATTATGATTGCCTCTGATTTGGCCCTTTAATCCGATTATCCCGCATCCAATCAAAATCATTCAAAATAACAAATCGCATTTTTGTGGTTGCCCTTTTCCATGCCCGCAAACACACACCTTTTGCACCACAGCCACATCCATCAACGGCGTGCTTTGGTGGTGCTAAATCAGCGGCTCATTCGCTTGTGTTGTCGTAAATTTCACAATTTGTCGTACACACAATTATCCCACGCACTGTTATGGCGCCCACCAATTTTTGCTGTATGACTTCTACTTCTATCAGTTTTTATTCTTTCTCTCTCTATCTCTCTCGCTCTCTTCGCTGCTATCCATTTCACTGTGTGAACAATGGCCGTGGGGCAACAATGAACAACAGCCGCCAAACTAGCACCAAATTATCAGCCAAACAGTTAAGCGTAGCTGCCAAGGGACTAAGAGAGAGAGAAGCGAGGACTCCCATAGCGAAAAAAAAAAAACTATGACTCTTGGGCGTAAACTTACCGTTTGAAAGCTTTTGCTAGTATTTGCTTCTCGTTCACATTGCTGGCCGTTAATATAACTGTTTCAGGCTGCCGCTGCTGCTGTTGTTGCTGCGACTTTTTACCACCCTTTTCTCCTCCCACTGCATTAGCAGCTATCGGTTGCAGTTTTCGTTCCTGCTGCTGTTCTTTCGCCTGGGCACTGCCCAAATTGTTCGTCGTTAGCTTTTGCTTTTGCTCTTGTTGTTGCTCCAATTCCTCAGGCTGATGCTGTTGATGATGTTGCTGCTGCTGGTGCTGGTGCTGCTGGTCGCGACTATTACGACCCTCATTGGGCAACGTTTGAGTTTGGGCCTGCTGCTCAACGGCGCTCTGTTGTTGTTGTTGTTGCTGCTGTTGTTGTTGTTCACGCTGTTGATGTTGCTGCAGCTTGTGGCTGGTACTGTGCAATATGAGGCCAATGAAAAACATATAAAACAAAATGGCGCACAATGTCGAGCAGCGAAGCCAACGGAAGCTTTTGCTCAGCTTGTTAACGAAAGTCATTTTGTGGCCGCAAACCGGACGTTGGATTGCTGCCACTGCCACTGCCACTGCCACCGCCACCCACAAGTAGTAGTGTACCTCCGAAACAGAGAATGCAGCCTCCTTTTGCAACTTACGTTGCGTGTAATTTGCAGAAATTCCTGTTGCCAGCCGCTTCCGTTAGTTGTGAGTGCGGTGGGTTTGATGCTGCTGCTTCTTGTCGCCACGTTCGCTGATTCACCAGCGATTGTTGTAATTGTTGTTGTAATTGTACATTAATTGACTTTTATGTTGCACAGCCAGCACCACCAGAACTCAACGTTTTGTGTGTGTGGTGTTCTTTTTCTTCTTTGCTTCCTTTAACTTTGGTCACGCCCCCTATGCCCCTTACGCCTCGAACGCCCAAAGTTTTCAGTATTGTTCACGAGCTGTTGGCCGCCTCCTGCAGCTGCTTGTTAACCTCTAATACCAATTTGATGTGCTGTTTCTTGCTGCTGCTCCTTGTTACTCGATGCTACTGCTGTTCCTCGCAACGCTCCATTTCCATCCATTTGCTTTTAACGCAATTTTACATGATTGTTACAGGCGTTTCCATTATGCATTCAACGGCGCATTCCAACTGCTGTTAAGAGAGAGAAGAACAATAGAGTTTAACTGATTGCATTAAAGCTAGTATTTTGCCAAATTTACACAAATTTACAGTTACGAGTATAAAAGTGAATTTTTGTTTGGGTAGTCCGAGCTCGTTACAGGCAAGATCTTAATACAGCAAGCTACATTTTTTGATATTTAAGAAATTTCTTAGTGATTGATTTATATACTTTAATTAAATATTGAGTTACACTTTAATGAGCTTTTGAGCTTTTTAATCGTTATAACGGTACAACTATACGATTTTTTTAAGTTTTCTTATGTTTAAAAACTTGTTAATCATTAACTCACTTTACATAAATCTCAACCTTTCAATTCAAATCAAAGTAATAAGTTGGGAACTTAACTCAGGGTTTCTTACTTGCTTTAAAAAGCCATTAATTATTTAGGAAAAACTCCCAACCATTAGAGCTTTCAATTACTTTTTGTTGCCTTAACCGACTAATTGGCCCCCACTGTTTTGGCCATTGTAATGCCGCTGGGCTCATCCATTAGGCGACCAAGAAACAAATTAGAAAAGCGCATAAATCCGCTCTAGATTTGAATGAATGTGCCATGGGGACAGTCATTAAACAGGGCCACAATAATGACTGACATTACGCCCAGCACTAAAAATCAGTCGTAAAACAGATAAGATGCGTTGCTCTGTTGATGCTCTTAATTCTTGAGTGTAAGCCATAAACTTTCTAGCACAGAAGTTAACGCAGGGTCCGTCTATAATGAACTTTTCTAAAGTTAAGTAGATTTCAGTAGCAAACGAGCATGTTTATCGTACCCTACTTATGTTTATATTGGTTTTTTCGATATAAATACCTCTGACAAAAGTGTATTACTTGCGATGTACAGATAGGGACTAAGTGTGGTTGTTGACGTGGCCATAACTGAGCTTTTGTTACACATGTCTGAGTGTTGACCTTTTGTTTAACAGCCAGTTGCCAGACTAATTTGCATATAATTATATGATTTTTTCTCCGAGTGTATAAAAATGTCGCCACATTCAATTTGAATTCACTTACGCAACATTTATTGACAAGCAATATTTAATAAATGCATTTACTTTTGATTTCATTAGCGCTATCCAACAAAATTACATCAACACGTTCTGACTCAATTTTGCGTTGACGGTTACGAACTCAATTTATTAACGGATTTGAATGGGTCTATTTGACTTTCGCTAGCTAGCTCTTCGCCGTTATTGCCATTGTCTTTGTCGTGCTGTTGCTCGTTGTTTGTTGTTTGTTGCGCGCTGTTTACTTTTGTTTTCATTTCGCTTTGCCTCGTTGGTTGTTTTTGTCTTTTATTGGCTCACAAAACCAGTTGAACATCTTTTTGAGTCATCTTTTGCCACACACACACACACAAATGCGCTTAAAAGCTCACACAAACAAACACACATACCATTACATCACTGCAGAGTCGCAGCTGTTTGCCATTTGTTGCTGTTACTGCGATTGCCATTTTTTTGCTTCTTTTTTCATGCTTTTTATTAACTGCTGCCCTTTTCTTTTATACTTTTGTGTTTTTTATGTCACTGTGCATTCTTTTTTTGTTGCTTATTAGTAGCAACATGGAAGCAGCTGGGGCGCCAAGAAAGGGCAGAGTTGAAGAGAGAGAAAAAGTTGGCAATAAATTTTTAATAAAAATTTTCACTCAACTGCGAACGCAAAGCGACTGAGAAGTAGGTAAGAAATGAAGAAGAAGGAAAAAAAATGGATTTAATGAATTTTCTTCATATCGCAAAATCTAATCCAATTAGCAACTTTATAAGCTTTCGTCGAGAAATGTGGGGATTTGTTAGGGGGGCAATCACCCACTTTTGTGTCTGCTCGAGTTGCTGCTCATTAAAAGTGTCTCTGGCAAAATTGTAACACTGATTCATTTCGCGCTACCCAGACTTCCCCCCACCCCTACCCACTTTAACGCGCGCTTTTTTGTCGACCACTTTGTCGTCCAGATAGTGTCAATTTCAATAAAAATTGATGATGAAGCAAAGTGCATGAAGCACAAGAAAAAAAAAAAATGCGTTAAACTTTATTGAGCGCAGAGCGTCGGGTCCGAGGTGATGGGGAAGGAAGTGTGCAAAAGCAAAAGGAAGGAAATGGTCGCAAAGCCTGCAGCAGCATCGATAAGCACGCAGCTGGCCCAAGTTTAAAGAATTTGATTTGCAAAGCTCTTCTTAAAGTTCATCGTCTCGCTTCTTTATGTGGGAGGCTGGACACTGAATGGATAAAGTTACCAATGACAGTGTAAATCTAGCTGAATGGCATTGATGATGAAATGTTTACTTGGCCATTGATACATATGAATCGATAAAGCAGCCACTGAGCAAAGAAATGAAAAGTAACTGCTTAGCAATACTGTTACAATGATTGGTTCAACTAGACCAAAATATGCAAAAACGCCAAATTAAGCCAATTACAAATGATCCACGCTTGTCAGCAATTGTAACATTTTAAAATGTTGCAACTAAACTAATTACAATTGATTATAATGATATTAAATATACACTAACATACTATAAGCCCTTATTTGTTAACAAAGTAATTTTAGACATTATTGAATTTTGCGCCATTTTGTAATATTCAAATTGAATATGACAAATAAAATGCTGTCTGTGAGCCGGCGGCCATCAAGCCAATAACATACAGTCAAAATTTAATTAAATTCTCGACCAAGTAAAATATGAAAACAATTTTGCAACTCTGGCATTCCAGCTATAAAATTTTCAAAAAAGCTATGATAGGCTTATGTTGAGGATGCTACAAACGATGAAGGATGATGATGATGATAAGCATACATTGCTGATAATTTTAATTTAACTTTTTAATTGACTTGAAGTGGCTCAGCTTGAACTTTTACAAAGCACAACCCCCCGCCATTACAAAAAAAGGAAACCGAAAATAAATTCAATTAAAAAAAATTTTCCCTTTTGCAAAATTTGTATATTTTCGGGGGCACTTTCGATAAAAAGGGGCAACATTTTACGTTTCTAGTACCTTTTAACTCTAAAATTGTACAATATAATTGAGTTTGTACTTGAAGCACACAAACATATCTCTCTCCCTCTCTCTCTAGCCATTTTGCATTTTACGATTTGCTTGTAATCCTTTGCTGCCATTTTATAATCAACTTTCAAGCTGACCAACCACTACATACATACATGTGCTTGGTTTGTATGTATGTGTACAAACTGAACTCAATCAGTGAGCGCACAAAAAGCAAAACAAACAAACCAGCAAACGGGCAAAAGAGCAAAAACCAAACCTCAAATGGGGGGCACTGAACATGAGAATGAGCCTCAACCGCATGCAGCTCAAAAATAAAAGTGTGCGGGCTAAAATTTGAGTTGATTTGTTTGTTATTTGCATATGAGCGAATGAAAATCCCAAAAAGCGCAATTCAAATGTTAAGTGAGGCAAGGAGTAGAGATATAATGTCAGATGGCAAGCGTTCATCCATCCATACGCAGCATGGCGAGAATCAACAATGGCGGCTTTTAGAAAACAAGTCTTGTTTGTCTAACGTTTGCTCAACTGACTTGAATGCGTGTAGAGTATACGCAGCGTTGCTCAAGCGTATGCAAAAAAATTACCATAGCAGCAGCAGGTGGGTTGCAACTTGCACGTTGAAGAGGTGCGAAGGGTGGCTGGTGGGGAGGGTGCAAAACATACGCCACATGAAACGCTCCTTAAAAATAGAAGCGTGGCAAATGCACAACAAAACTTTGCGTGCACTTTAAATGCAAGGCGTCATCAACACACACAAACATACAAACACACAAACCTTATTTTGGTGTGGTGTCGAATACCCTTAGTTTGTGCATCTAAACAAAATATAACAAACAAGATGTAAAAGTTTAGTTACAAAAATTTTTGTTTGTTTATGCTTCTACAATAATAGTTAAAGTAAGTAGTAAAACTAAGTTTAATAATTATTTATATTTAATATTGAACAAACATTTTTATGATAACATGTTTGGTGTGAAAAATATATTAAAAAAATATATATAAAATAAATAACTAATCTATTAACAAAAATTAAAAAAATAAAAAGCAAAAAAATTTTTTTCAAAACAATTTTAATGTAAATTGCGAAACATTTAATTAAAGCCATGCACGGAGAATTTAGAAATGCAATTCAAACACTCCAAATTTTAGATTTTCATACATGACCTTTATACTTCTTTTTTTTTGTTCATTTATAGGGTATTAACAAACACCCTTGCAGTTGAGCTGCCATGTAAATGCAACTGAGTGCATGGAATGCTGTACGTTAGACATTTGCACTTGTCACCCCACTTTATTGTTGTTGCTGTTGGTGTTGTTGCTGCAGTTGCTGCTGTCAGGACAACGTGGCAGCAACATCAGGTTGTCAGACTCCATTGCCGCCCCACCCCCCTTTGCCACCTTCTTCCACTTACAACACTCATTCCCCACATCCTAGAGTTGTGTTCTGCCATTTTTTATATCATTTACACGTTGAATGTCGTGTTTGTATGTATGTATGTTGCAGTCGACACATTTCAATGTGTGCGGCTCCTGCTGCAGCTGCCAAGGTGCTTGTGGGCCAAGGGCAAGGGGTAACAACGTTTAGTGCCAACCATGTCTATGTGTTTCGTGTGCAAAGACTGTGAATGGAAACCAACATTGCGAATTGAAATGTTGAGAATTTTTATTTAATATTGATTGTCATGGAATGTTACTTGGCATCTCCAGTAGCATTATAGTACCTTCAACTATTCAGGATATTCGAAAAGCTAATTCAAAAGACCAACAACTTCAACTTGAAACTAGTGTGCGCTAATATTGGCTGACATTTTAATAAAAACTATTTTTTACTAAGTTTGCAAGTGTATTGTTGAGTAGAAAACTGGCATAAATTATTGATATATTTATATTTGTTGCAAAGTTTTAAGAAACGAAATTGGATTTATGATTGTTAAATCAAAGCAAAAATATCTAAACCATATTTGACATTGGTCTTTTCTTTTTAATTGAACCAGAAAAATATGTTTTGGCTTATCTGATTTGATATTTAATGTTGTGTTTGTTTTGACCAAATATATTCATTGATTTGAATTGAACCAAAAATATTCTTTGCTTCTTTTTCTTTTAATATTTTTTTTGTTTATGAATTTATGTTCACATCAAAATCAATTTGTTCTATTTTGCAAGTTGTTTCTCTGTCTCTCAATAATGTGGAATTTGTCATCCATCATACAAAACGCAAACTAACGATTTGGCAGCTACTTTTCAACCAAGTTCAGTTCTTTCTTTCTCGCTCTTCGCTTGCTTATCAATCATTTTGACACTTGCTAATGTCGTAAGCACAAGTTTCAGCAACCATTATTTGCAAATTATAGTGCTTAAGATTAACAAAGTGGTAATTTATTAATTAAGTTGTGTTTTACTTTCTAGTTTGAAGCCAGCTGAAAAGCAAAATAATTAAAGTTTAATGTAATTATCTGTCCATCTATGTACATTGGTGTGTTTCTGTTCATCTACTATAAATTTCTATTTATAACCGAGCCTAAGGTTCACCGCACAATGGGCGCCACGCGGCGTATGCGTAACATGCTGGTCAAATGATTGAACAATTAGGCGTATGATTAATATTGATCGAACCATTTTTGTGTGCGTTGTATTGTGCATTGGGGCCAAAAGCTAGCTAGCCTAGTGGCAAAGTGGCAATCAGGAACACATTTTCCATGTGCCTGCAGATCAAACGATTAATTGACATGTGCTGCAATTATACATTTTCCTGCCAACACACACACACCCTTTGCCCTCTCTCAGCCCTTGCTGGTTGACCCCTTTTTTCGACTTGTAGCCTGCACTATGATTATGTTACTTGGCCAAATGTAAAATGCAAGCCACAAAAGGCCACAACACAACCGGTTCTATCTCTATCACTATTTCACCTTTAACTTCCATGCCCCTATTTCCATCTCTTTCAGTTTGCAATCATGGCAATTGAATCATTTGGCTTGGACAGCGCATACATGATTTACGTTCCAGCAACAGCAACAAAACTCTTGTGACTGAGACTTAAAAACTCAAAAACCTGGTCATGATTGTCGTTTTGCCAGTTTTTGCTTTTGTTGTTGCACAGAAGCAAAAACAAAATATAAAACATACAAAAAGTGAAAGTGCACACTTGGGGCTAACACAACAAACAGCTCTTATAGGCACACACAACACATCAAACACACACACAAACACACATTTATATATAAATATTTGCATATGTTTGTTTGTGTAAGTCACTGTGTATGCATACACTGAACGAGTTATAAAATAAAAACAAATTTAACTTATTTAACGCTTAGAATATTTACTGATTGCAACAGGAGTCTGAAAATACGAAGTTTACCAAAGAAACTATTCGTTTTTATTTAAGTTATCGAAAAGGTGATCTTTAATGTTTTTTTTTTTTTTAGTGTAGCTTGTGTACTGGCTTTTAAACGTAACTGATACTTGAGCTCTGACAGCAGCCACCATGGAAATGTCAGGCCGACTGGGCAAGTCAAGTCTTGTATTATACTGGGCACCGTAGCGGCAGACCTTCATGAATGAATGAATGTAACTAGAAGTGTGTACGCTATACGTACGTACGCTATATGTATGTATGTATATGGTTGTGTTTTGATACAACAATGGAGCGTGCAGAAGTGCAACAAAATGCATGAATAAACAACAACTCAATTTGAATCAGGCAAAAGAAGCGAGGGAGAGCGAGAGAGGGAGAGCCACGTGTCCATTGAGAAACAGAGAATAGTAAGTAAGAGGGAGAATGCAAGCCCGGTATTTTATCAGGCATTTGCAGTACTTTTTGAATAAATCTTCAAATCTAGCAACAACTACAACTATTACTATTGTACTAAAAAAACACAAATAATTCCGAGTAAAACAAAGAATTTTTGCATCAATTTCAAATTAGGACAAATGTTTACATACAAATGTGGGCATATATATGTAACAGTATATACATATATATAAGTACGTATGAGCGTTTTTGTAGCGCTGTCCGTTGGGGCTGAAAACAATTTCGTTTTATAGCCCGAACACATAAAAATGTGTGTAAAGGATGGGTTAAGCAAACGGAAGTCAAAACGTCCCTTTTGGAACACACTTTTATACACACACACATACTTCTTTTTAATCTACATCAACATTCAGTTCAGTCGCAATTTATAATTTTAAAATGTTTATACAACACAATAAAAATCGCATTTTCAATTTTGTTATGTCATCTTTGGCATTGTTATTTTTATTTTTTTGTAAGCCACATGAAAAAGAAGCGTTAAAGAAATTCACTTTTCAATTTTCTTCTAAAAATGTATTGTACGATGTGTTGTACGATATACTATGTCAGCACGAAAGAATAAAGCAAAAGTATTTTGAAATAAGTTTATTTCTAAAAGCTCGAATACAGGTTTGGTCAAAGTCATGTTTTTGTTGGTCTTTGGTCTCTGTGCAGTACATATGTACATACTATGTTCAGGTACATTGTTATTTAAGATTATATTATTATTGCATATCACAGTAATTAACATCATATACACTGGATGTGCTCTTAATTTGAAAAATATGACTAAAGAACTGCTATCAACTGCATCTTTAGACATACATACATCTTAATGTTAAAGTGTGTTCATTTCATGATTATTAACAATATTTGAAGAACTCAATACACTAAGGGGCGTTTGTCGCTTCTCCTGTTTAAAAGAACCTTGTGCTAAAAATAATCTTGTTATTAGAGGAGTACGATAAGGCCGATCTCAAAGTGTGTGCGAGAAGCGATCCGATATTTCGTGCTATGATCGATGCAAAAAAATTACAAAGTAAAAGCTTTAAGCAAAGCGAGATACATTTTTATTCGTAAGTTTTATTCTATTTTTCTAATTAGCTGTGAATGTAGAAAAAGTCATGATTTGCTTTTATTTTATTGAATAATAATTAATAATAATAATCTGAAATCATGTTTTTTTGCTCATCTTTCTCTCGTCTTTTGGCAGTTCTTATAGACTTTAAAGAGCAAGATATAAAATATATTTTTGGTTTTGTTTTTTCCTATCATTGTTTTTGTAAACGAGCAAAATACGCGGATCAGCAAGACCCTGCACTCTAGGGAATTGGTGAAGAGCCTTTTCGACTGGATAAATTATAGCTTTATGTTAATACCAAGTAAAAGCAAAAGCAAAATGTTTGGATTTCAAAAGTTAATAAGCATATTTCAATTTTCTAACACATCGAGCATGCGTCGCTTGTCAAAGCCGCAATTCCGAAATAGTCAAACGTGAAGATAAAAACCTATTGACCCAAATCAAATTGCAATCAGTTTCAAATACTGATGACTATTTCATGCATTTTTGAGCACTCAAAACCAATAACATATATAATTAAAAAATATTTAAAAACAATAAAAACTTTGCTATTATGTTTTAGACTTTTTCCTGTATGCAAAACTTGCTTGACCAAAAAGAAAACAAAAACCGGCAAGATATAAATATTTATAGATAAAAAAAGCTTATATTTTTAAGCTGTTTGTGATGGAATGTATGTGACAACTGATAAAGCATTATTTGTGAAACATTTAACGAAACTGAATTGAGAGTGTATTTAAGCATCGGTGGTCCTCCTCATATAGTAAATTTATTCTTCTTTTTTTTTTTTTGTTCATTTTATGAACTTTCAAAATTGATTTTCACTATGACCCGCGTATTTGTTCAGCAGACAAATGCAAATGAAATTTTGAAAGCACTTTGGCAATAGACGGCGCTAGGGGTGGGTGGAAGCAGCGGCCAAAAGAATGACAGTGCACAATGGCAGGACAGCCAGAACAATAAGGACATAGTTAGCAGTTAAACAAACTTAAAATTGACAAATACAAAAGCACTTTACACACAAACATACACACAGACACAAACACACACACAAGCAGAGAAAGAGTTTGTTGTTGATGGGTGCCACCTGGCGGCGGGGGGGTGAGGATAGAGGCATGGACTGCAACAGAAATGACAAACGTACTTTTGATAGACTTGTTGACGACAAGCTCTGGCACTTGGCAGCTGTCAGTTACAGCCAAAGCGAATGTCTGTCTCTCTCTTTCTCTGAGTGTGTGTGTGGGTGTGTGTGCGTGTTGGCGCCTGCTTGTTAGCATGACTGTGTTTGTGATTATATATATATATGTATGTTTACATGCCGAGTAACGGATTAAGACATGGGCAGGCCACAATTTTTGTTACAACTTTTTTTTGCATTTCTCTTTTTTTTGCGCTTGTTTTTGTGTGGGAAGGGAGGTGGGGTGACATAAATATATAATGGACTAAAATCAATATATGTACATGATTTCTGGCCAATTGCCGCAAATATTTAATGGGAAAAAACACTCGCACGTTTTATATATTTTGTGGTCCAATCTTGGTAATTGCAATTACATGTTTGTTGCAATTAATTTATTATGTTTTTAATGCACAACGTGTCTGATGTGGTAACTACAACAACTACAACTACAAACACATACACATATAGCGGAAAAAAAGTTACAACAACATTGCACTCACTTTGGTTTGTTTTGTTTTTTTGTTGTTTTGTATTTCCGCGCGCGACGGAGAAGGAAACAAACGATGACGAAATATTTAGCGTGTTTTTGTTCAGTTGCGTCGTTTCAGCGGCTTATTCGACAGCACGTCCAACTCGCAGTAGCGACGCTTACGTACTAACTTAACGTATGCGACTTACGTGCTGTCCAACGAGAGCCGAAGTGATTTGAGCCCGAACCGAACGAACGGGCATTGAAAGCGAAATTTTAAGCGTTGCACGTTTATTGGGCAACAGTTGGAGCAAAAGAGAGTGAGAGAGATATTTAAAGAGAGAAAGAGTGAGCAAATAAAGTTGATGCCGTAAGCCATCAAAGCAATAACGGAATCAAAAACCATAACAAAAACTTGTTTTACAGTTAATGCATGGCTTATGCAAAATCGACAACAGAATGCATGCAGATCCGGTATATGCAAAGGCAAAAATAATCAAACAAAGCAATCAAATGTTTATATGTACATTTTTTAAATATTTTAGCATATAAGCAGTTTTAAATTCAAATGGATTCACAAATGGGTACGTTAGATTTCATTTCAAGTGTTGGCTAATACTTTACCCTTGAACAAGCTCTAGTGCTTTTTAGAACTAGTTCACTCGATAACGATATCACTAGTAGCTGGTATTTTTGGTATTTATTTGGTAAATTATCGCACATATGTTTTATATTTAGTTTTTTTGTGCATTCAACATTGAAGATTGTGAAATTTCACTTAATCTGAAAGTAATATAACATTTGGTTCTCTAATTTGACTTAAACTATGCCTGTGTAATGCTAGAAAACATTTCTTTGTGTGTCATCAAAATCGAAATCGATTTGGAAGCCAGTGAAGGTAAATGAACTCGTCAACAAAGACAAAGACATTTTTTTGTGAGGCATTTACTTTTCTGCGCAACTACAAAGCCAAATTTTTATCCATCCAAGCAGAACAAGAGGGCGCCGTCTCCACAGAGCATCCAACTAATCCGCGTGTGCAAAAAGAACGCGAAAGAGATCGCGGACTGCGTCTGCCACGCGACATCATCATTGAAACATACACAAATCAACGTTGGAACAACGAATTGAAAGCCGATAGCGAATCCAATAAAATGAACTGGTCCGCCGCTCTACAGCAGCACACAAATAGTCCAACAGCCGGCAGCTCTCGTGAAACCACTCCTCGCAGCGGCGATGACTCACAGGGAGTAGTAGGTGGCGGACAGACAGCCTCGAATTTTCCACAAGAAATCGGTTACTTCTCCGGCAATCCCATTGTCGAGGTAACCAAGGGCATTATACATCTGTACAAGAAAAAGTGTGTATTGAAAACTGTATGATTATCACAACTACTTTAATGTCAATATTGTGCTTACAGCGAACGCAAAGCCATCAAGGAGGCGCCCTCGAACCAGCTGTGTTTGCTGGCTGTGCCGACCACACTAAATTGTCACGACTTGCTTAACTTTATAGCGCCGTGTCATGCCGAGATAAGGCATGTGCGCATTGTGCGTGATGGCAGTCCCAACCAGTTTATGGTCCTGCTAGAGTAAGTTCAATTGCACTTAACAGAAATACCTTAAACATTAATGTAACTTCTCTTAAAGGTTTCGCTCGAATGATTCAGCACTAGAGTTCTACAAGTCCTACAATGGTATTGCCTACAACTCGCTGGAGCCAGATTCGCTTTGTCACGCCGTTTGGGTGTCGGAAGTGGAGCGTGGAGAGAATGGTTTGACGCCGCTAGGACATACTGAACTGCCCACCTGTCCCGTGTGCCTAGAGCGCATGGACGAGAGTGTGGATGGCGTTCTGACCATACTTTGTAACCATGCTTTTCACGCCAGCTGCCTCATGAAGTGGGGCGATTCCACCTGCCCCGTCTGTCGTCATGTGCAAACTCCAGAGCTGCTCGAAGATTCGGTGTGCATGGAATGCGAAGGCACAGATTCACTGTGGATCTGTTTGATCTGTGGTCATGTGGGCTGTGGTCGCTATCAGGGCGGCCATGCAGCAGCTCATTATCGGGCCACCAATCATACTTTTGCCATGCAGCTGGGCACCTCAAGCGTTTGGGATTATGCTGGTGACAATTTTGTGCATCGCCTATTCCAAAACAAATCCGATGGCAAGCTGGTTGCCTCGCAAACCGAAAAGGATGAACGCGAAGAGAAAATTGATTCTATGCAAATGGAGTTTACTTATTTGCTGACTTCACAACTGGACACACAGCGCAAGTACTATGAGGAGCGCATGGAACGTTTGGAGCAGGAGTGGCAAAACTTTAAGGCTGATGCCAATGAGGCCAAAACAGAGATAACCGACTTGCAGCAGCTGCAACAAAGCATGCAAAAAGAAAAGCAAAGTCTGGAACGCAAACTGGCACATCATACAACCAAGTAAATAGTGAATTAAGCAGTCCGCTTCTCTTAATAACTTTAAAACTCTCTTCTTTGCAGATTTAAGGAGGTACTCAAGCAGTTGGCCGAGGAACGTGAGCTCTCCAAAGCCTTGCAAAACAATCAATCCTCCTGGCATTCGAAATACAAAAACCTTGAGCAGCAGTACAATGAGTTTAAACAGAACCATGACAAGGAGGTTACCGATCTCAAAGAGCAGTTGCGCGATGTCATGTTCTTCTTGGATACCCAGGAGAAAATGGCCAATACAGAGCTATCTGGAGCCTCCATTACAGGCGTCACAGATAAAGATCCACCAACAAATTCGCGTCGTGGAAATCGACGCAATAAGTAGAAGTTTTTACGGTTTTAACATTTAAGCGTTTGGGTTCGAAATATAAGTAAGTTGTCAGGACCCTAATCCCATGCCTAAAGTTAGCTAAATGTCGTCGTGTAGTTATGATCTGAGAATGCAACAACAACAACCACAACTCTATATGTGATTTCCTTTGTGAAACAAAATGCTTAAGCATTAAATATTTATATAAACAAACCAATATGATTAAAGGCTAATAATATACATACTGTCATATAAATTAAGAAGCAACTTTCCTAATCTGAATTTTTCCGTTGGTATTAAATAAAGTTAAAATTATAAACTGTATTTTGGTTTTCGATCAGCTTAATTTATATTGTCATTAACTGGAAATCATCCATATTTTAATAATAATAATTTAAAATAATAATCATTCTGCCTTGGGACAATCAGTGTCACAGTGATATGTTGGATCTGGCAGCTCTTTGACCACATTTTCTTCTTGATCCTGGAATAGATTCAACTTCTCCCTAACCTCCTGTTCATTGCGTTCCACGTTCATCAGATAGCCAGCAATGAACCCATACGGATCCTGTGGCATATGAAGATGCAACTGGGCAAATGCACTCACCAGAGTCTTGCCCATCTTTTCCTTAAGCTCATTGGCAATAGTGTCGACTGCTTCCATACCTTTGCCCGGTGGCATCCATTCGTAGTCCTTGAAACAACAGCACTCACAGTAAACATTTGGATCTGAGTCCTGCAGTAGCTTAAAGAAGGGCTGCAACTGTGTCTCACAGTGCTTCAGATTGGCCACCTCCCTGACGAATCTCTTGTGCATCTCGCAAATATCACGCTCGCAGCGACGTATTACTTCCGGATCCTGTGACAAAGTTCCCGTACGCTTGATATAGTCCACAGTGTTCTCGTGAAAGGATCTGAACTTACATTTCTCCTCATTGTAGGCCTGCATGCACTGTCTGCCATAAAGAATAATGCTATCCCGACGCTTGCGCAACTCCTCGCAACGTTTGGTGTAGAAATGCTTCACCTCGTCCAGATCGATGAGCTTCTTGGTGTACTTCGTTAGATCTTCATCCACTTCACAAATCTTAGTTTTGCCTGTGTTGCACTTTTCGACGTCGCGTTCTCCATGAGCCTTTTCAATTTTTCGCAGCTCTTCGTTTAGTTCTGTCTGAAGATTTCGAAGTTCTGTGTTTAAACGCTTCACATCCTGATCATTGCAGACCAGCGTATTGAGCATTGATTGCAAGCAATTCTTGTGCGGATTGGGCAGCTCATCGGGACAAGCGGTAAGCATATTGATTTATTTCAGAAAATTTAATAATATTTGTTTAACGTTGTCTGTTTACTAGATGAAATGAATTTTTGTTATGCACAGATATATAAAATTAGGGTCAAACACTGATTATTTCTCGACTGCTTAGATTTTAGAAAGGGAAATGAAAAAGAAAGTTGATTTGATCAAATCTCATTACAGAAGTTTAAATATTTTATCCAATGACAAAGAATCACAAATTAATTAGTTTTTCTGCTGATTAAGTTTATTAGATTTTTTTTTGAAAGTGGATTGTGTTGCGAATCTTTGAAACCGGTTTGACGAGAAACCGAATCTTTTCCTAAATTGTATTCGATAGCAAGTACAGTGGTCACTGGAAAACAGAAAACTTTGATCTTGAAGAGTTCATTTTAAAGCGAGTGCAAATCCAATTATTCTGAAGCTATAAATAAAATAAACTTATTTGAATCAGTTATATTGCTCCAAAGAAAAAACTTATTTTGCTTAATTTTTTGGGTTCAAATAAATCTTATTAATTTTTTTATATATTTAAATATTAAACTTCCATTTCCTAATCGATCAAGTAAGGTTTAATTAATAATATTTAAAATACATTTTTCCGTTTCTTCAAACTTGGCAGCCCTGGTCTTAAGCATTTAACGAGTATGTACTGTATTATTTTTTTTCTACAACTTAATACAAGAACAACTCTCTATCCAAATTTTTAATTGGCATACATCGTCTTCCCACCTTTCGTCCATTTAGCTTCCATCAACTGGTTGTTAATCAATCATTTATTTCGTTTTATTTCATTTTTTTCATATGCTTGCCAGCAATTTTAACTGTCGATTGTCCATTTTGTTTACAAGCGCAACTTTAAACGAATTCCACTCTTTATTCCCGTCTCTCTGAAGCTGTCATAAAATGAATTTTGGCACAAGTTAACTAGTTTGGTGTGAGGTCAGTCAGAGATGTTCATCTCCAGTCAATTCTCGGGTCAACAGGTTGCCTCATCTGCGTGTCTGTAATTAAGTTAATTAATAAATTTTAATCACAAAAACAGCTTTTTAATTTGAATATTTGCATCTTTATGCATATACATACATTTTTATTAAACGCTTGTATTTTGCCAATTTTTTGGCGACTGCATAATTTTTGCATATTTTATATTTGTGTCTTTCCTAATTAATTTTATAAAGTTTGATGGATTTTTATACCATTGTTATCTTACGGTGTCACATGTCGTGATTGATTTTGCTCGATGGCGTTTGAAATGCTTTTAATACAAACATGAAATTTCAATTTAACGTGTTCTTCTGAAAATCCAAAAGCCCGTAGTAAGTTTAATTTCATTTCCAGTTTTTTTTTTAACAATTTAAATGACAGATTGCATATATTGTGAGACTCGGATTGCTGATTAGCATCTAATAAATTCGAATACATTTTCCACATATTTCCCGTACAATTTTGTCTCAAAAGCGAAAAGCTATTTTCGATGTACAAATCTTTATGGAAGAATAGAGCATAACGAGCCTCAGAATTAGAAGAGCGGGAAAATCTTCGAGTACATGCAGATGAGAACCGTAAGCCTGATTCATCTGATCAACGAGATGATCGAAGAACAGATCAAATACATGCTACGCAGACCCATTTGTTAATCTAGAGTTTAGACGGACACCGCATGCTAATATTAATTTCAGAGCATAATATGACATTATGACAGAAAATAATAATGAAAGACTATATCCAAGTGTCGTCATTAAAAAAATTTAAGAAAAAAATACATACCCCAACCGCATATTGGCGAATCCTTTAAATTAGTTTTGGGACAATCCTATTTGTTTGAGCATTTTAATGTATCACATTTTTAATACTTAATACTTTAATATTTTACATTGTTAATACTTATCAGAAAAGATAAAGCAGCTGCATTTTTTCATTTCATGCTCTCAAGCTGTCTTTAGAGATGGAAATATATTGAAATAATTAGAATTATTGAACATGACTAATGATCAAATATTGATTTAAGCATTGAACAAAGCGCACAAAACATCACAAAGACTGAATATTTAAATAGATCAACAAATAGCAAACCCAAGGCGTTATCAAAAGGAAGACGCACAAAAGTTTTTTTCACTTACCTCAGGGTAGCTTTGTCAATTTTAGCCTGCGGCTGACTCCTTGTCTTTCCCTGATTTGCATACGCTGTCTACCTATCAAATAGAAAACTGGGCAGATGACCCAGCCAGGCAGTAGAATAGAAAAATGTAATCTGGAAGATTTTTTCCGAATGGAAAATTGGTGCAAGGATGCGCTTAAGTAATATTGAATGAAATTGTATAGTGCAAGCTGCCATTAATTAAATCATTTGATGGATTTGACTTTAACTCTGGGACTTTTTTTTTTAATGGCCTTGGCTACGCATTAAGAAAATATTTGAATAATTCTCGTATTTTTCTATTTGAAAGAACATTTTTTTTCTTTCACTTTTTTTTTCTTTTTAATGGGTGAAATGAAAAATGATGCTGACCCTGGACGCACCCTTGACAAAGGGACTTGATCAAATATGCAAATTAGTGTGAAGAGCGGACGTTCGACGAGCAAACGGGATGCACAGATATCCTGGGCGAGGATCACGTTGTTCAACCCTTTCGAGTCCGATCCGCGAACGTGTCGTGCATAAATTAAGCGCTTTTTTATCCTTTTGTGTGCACACCCTTTCCTACTTCTTAAGCAGTTTCGTAGCGCTTCCGCATGGAAATGAGGCAAAAAAATCCGGATTTTTTTTTCTCTAGCTGTCTTTCTTGTGTGTGTGAGACGTTCATCTTTTATCCTTGATCGTCACCCAGGCCTGTGGGTAGTCTTGAGCACACAAAAAAAAAGGAAGAAAAAAAATCGTGAGAACATTTCCAGCGGCAAATATTCAAATGAGCTTCCAAAGGCCGCCCGTTGCATACTTTTTTGGGTGTAGTGTGTGTTTTTTTTCCTCTTTGGTGTCCTCGCATAAAAAAATCATCAGGCAGCGAGCGCATCCTTGCTGCAAGCGCGCCTTTTATTCAGCTCGTCAGATTTTTTTAACCCATTTTTTTTTATATTTTATATTTTTTATGCTTGACTACAGAAAAAAGTCGTTTATAATTGGGTCTCGTTTTTTAGCGTGAGTTTTTTTTCTTCTCTTCCACGGAGACCTTTTGTACATATGTTAAAATGCTGTGTGACAAGTTTTTTTTATTTTTTTTTTTCGACTGGGCTTGTGAATGAGCATTGTTAATTCGTTACTGTAAAATTTAAGCT
The DNA here is from genome assembly GCA_018152965.1 of Scaptomyza pallida. NCBI lineage: Eukaryota > Metazoa > Arthropoda > Insecta > Diptera > Drosophilidae > Scaptomyza > Scaptomyza pallida. The sequence goes on from JAECXP010000002.1 coordinate 7,391,681, forward strand.
TGGGCCGGGTTTCATTTTTTGCTTTTTTTTGATTTTCTAAACATTTTTACAATTGAAATCGTTTTTTATATTTTGGTAGGTTTTTTTTGGCTTAAAGGTTAGCGTGAAAATGTTAATTAAATTTATGTTAGTGCGTCATTTTGGTTGCTTTCAAACAGGATTACAAATTGCGTAGTTCATCTCTGAATTGAAGAAACACGTGCGTTGAGCTCCGCTCTTTAAGTGGTCCTCCAAGGGAAGTGGCCGGTTTCAAAACTGAAAAAAATACAACAACAAAAAATGGTGTGACAAAGTTTTTTGTTGCTTCTACAAATATAAGCAAATTTTTATTGAAAGGGTCTTCAGTTTTAGGGAGTTAATGTTATTTATATTTGAGAAAACAATTTTTAAACTTTTTTAAAGCAGAAATGTTGCTGTATTCGATTTTGAGCATTATATATTTTGGCTACAAGAATATTTGTAGCTTTTTGGAAGATGTGATAGTTTGAAAGCAATTTTAACTAAAGGAATTGTTTACTTTATTTAAATTTAATACTTCCTCAAGCATGATTAAGTTGATACATATTTTTTTAATTTAAGATTTATCATTTTAATCAGATTTGAAAGATTATTGGAATCATAAAATTAGCGTTAATAAACAATTACGTTCAAACTTTTATATAACGAAGTTTTCTATCTAACAAAATCATGTCCAGAACCCATAGATTTAGTTCCATCCAAAAACTTTTTTATATTGCAAATTTTCCCTAAAGCGAATTTTTATTGTTCATTCATTTCCGTTTTATAATTATTCGTTATTATTATTATTATGGAAGTTCGACTGTACCGCATTTGAGTATTAAAAAAATCTACTTTAAAAATTTGACTCTTTTCTAAAACAGAACCTTTAAGCTATTTGCTTAAAAATACAAATTTTTACAACCATACATATCTTAAACAAACTGAACAGCCTTTATCACACATTTCTAAGCTAGTCTTAATTAATTTTAAACTTTCATTTCAGTCAACTTTAAATATTTGCATAGTACGTCAGAGTTCGTAGGAAAGCGTCAGACACAAAGATGATCGTCAATAAGGTGCTAATCGATGCAATTTGCATTGAACCTATAATTAAATATCAACAAATTTAGCAATATGGCAATATACCTCCGAATAGAAGGGCACTAATAACAACATATCAATCGAAATGATAATCAGTTGAGGCAAATTTCGATGCTAACAAAAGCAGAACACAATGCCTCAAAAACCTCAGCAATTAAACCCATTGTGTACACAAAATAAGGTGCATTTTGAATACGTAAGAGTGTGTGCAAAATACCGGAAAAGGGTGCAAAATCTTATATGTGGATGAAAATCGCATCAAGTTTCACAATATCGCACCTTATTAGAATCGAACAATGCTCTGAATGGCATAGATACAAATAGTGATGAGGTCGAACAAAGACTTTTGTGAAACCAATATGCAAAAATTGCCAAAGAATGGAACTGGATCGGAACAACATGAAAAGGCGCACACAGCCAACAAGAAGTTATGGGAAAAACATATACACCTCTACGCCTGCGGAACTGAAGCGAGCTAATCGGAGCACCCCACTCGATATATTGTGCGCATTGTGTAATAATTTCATAAATAGTTTATCCAAAAGAATACGCTGAATACCGACTAAATGCTTTTGCGAAAAATGCACGGGTTACATTCTGAACACACGCACATACACATTCAAAAAAAAAGGCTTCACACGCAGGAACATCCTTTCTTATGCTAAACTCTGTGGATGGTTTTTGTGCACTGAGGGGTTGAATACAACCCCTGGGGAACCCTTACTGCATAACCACTCTGATCCTCATTCAAAGCAATTCTGTGTGTTTTGATTATGTCTAGAGTTTAGAAACCATAAATCTATTGATGGCATTGATGCCGCCTTTCTACACAGCATCAAATTATCTTTTGGCATTGAAATCACACACAATCACAGTGTATTCAAATCAATGTAATTTTCATTTACATATTGGCTTAGGACACAAGGATGCACAGGAGGGCGAGTCTTGTGACCATAAAGTTCATTTTGTTTTATTTAGCAAAGAATACACTAAGTTGTTTTTACTTGGCTTAAGGTGAATGTTTATTTTAAAACTGAAGAAATTTTTGTTAAAATATTAAAAGTCTTTAATATAATCTAAATTTTAGAATCAAAACTTTATTTTCCGTAAATACTTATTTTTTAAAAAAATATTAACTAAACTTCTTTCAAAAAAAAAAAAAACAAAAAATTATTTTAAAATAATTTTATCTAAGTCTATCAATCTTAATCTAGTTGCTCTAAAAGAATCAAAAAAAAAAAAAAAAATCCCTTATACCTCCTAAGTTTTTTTAAACGTCTCAGCTTCTAAGCAGATGCCTCTCATTTTTATTATCAACTCACTTTTCAATGTGACCTCAGGCATTGCATTCTAATTATCATATCGATCATGGCCGGTAGACAAGAAAAGTGACAGTGAGCAAAAGAATCCTGCGCCAGGATAGATTTTTTTCTCATAGTTAACATAACAAAGGCTGATGATGCACACACTGAAGAAAATAATAAGAGGAACAGCTTCGTGATGATTTCAGCACCCAGCATAACATGACAGGCCCAAACTCGAAACTCACAATGAGCCACCCCAGAGACTGTGAGAGATCAGGTAAACAATGATAACGAAGATAATAACTGGATGCAGCACAACCAAACAATCCCATGATCATTAGTGCATTTATAATATTGTATATTGATATGCTAATCAATGACTAAGCAGACAAACATTCGCTCAAACATGGACTCCATAGCCCAAGTTGAATGATCGATGCAAAAATCAAATCATTTATCAATTAAACTATTGGCAAACATTGCGTAGCGCCTTCAATATAAAGAGATCTCACTCGAGATACTACACATACAGAGAGATAGCGAGAGGGTTGCACAAACAATTGGCAAATTTCCCTTTTTGCAGCACAATGGCAAAAAACAAAAAAAAAAAAACTGCCAAATGATCGATTATCAATCGCTATTATTGCCTTTGTGTCTAGCGATCTTTGTTTCGGTTGCTCAAACTTGTGCTCTCTGCGGTATGTTTGCCAATTCTTTTCATTGCATCTTTTGTGTGCCGATCTTTGACGGGTTTAGCGATGATTTGTTGGTTTATTGCCCGGCAATCCTTAAAGTAGGGATGTTTGATGTGCAAAAAATGGAAAAAAAGGAAAGGATGCAAAGAATGCAAAGGTTTGCGAAAGGATCACTCGTGCCGAAATGCCTCACAAATATCCTTAAATTTCATTGTATTCAATGCTCAAGCCTTGTTGACAAACAGACAATTGTCGAAAACCCTTTTGAGGTCCTTTTACAACTTTAAAATTGTGCGTTTCATTGACTTTTTGTGGGTGCCTCATTGTTTTCATGCCATTTGAAGAGGTTGCTTCGCCATTTACCGAATTTAACGAGCCTATCAGAGGTACTTCCTTTTTTATGGGTCCTCATAAAAGTATCGTAAAATACGTTGTTTCACAGGTTTTATTGCATGTTGGTTTTTATTTGCCCATTTTATATGTATATTTAACACAATTTGCTGTTATTAATAATGATGGTATTCAAAAGCACGCAACAATCGTTGAGCCCAAAACACCTGTTAAGAACTTCAAACTGGTTTTTCGTTGAGCGGCTTATGAATTTCTTGTTTTATATTGAGGGATTTACATTTTTGTTGTTGCTTATTAATTTGCCATGAAATTATTTTGAAGTTTTTTTTATTTAAATATCAATTTATGAACAAACAATATTTAATTTGCATTCTCTGCACATTTTCATTTTTATCTTAGAGATTAATCTGTTATGTAAATAGATTACCCAATTTTGCTTCCATTCTTTTTCACAATTAGCAGCAGTTACGCTCAATGGGAAAAATTGCAAAATCTTTAAGCTTCGTTTGAGAACCTTTGATGTACTCATTTTTATTTCTAAGTGGACACTTGTGGCTATAAGTTGAAATTCGTGATGTGCTCAGTAGACTTAATAAGCAGCTTCTTGTTGAACTGTAAAAAATATTATAGGAAATTAATTTCTGATCTGGTCGTAACGGCAGTAAAATACCCTTCTGGAAGGGTTTAAACGAAGCTGCAAACATTCAACCATATTTCTTTGAATAAAAATGGGTAAAGAAAAATTTGTAAAGTGTATTTGCTTAAAACTCTGGTTTTTTAAAGCGAAACTGATTTATGACTAATATAAATTACCAAATACTTTTTGTTAGCATATATTTTGCACATCCGTTTCAAAGTATATTGTTATATCCAAAAATATATGTGTTTCCATATTCTTAGCTCAAGCAAATCCATCATTAATCTTTAACTGCGACGTCAATCTAGACAGCAGCAGCTGTTGCCAATTAAAATTTTGGTGTTTGAAGATTTTTGTTTAGTGCCCAAATAGAATTCAGGGTAACGGGGATAGAAACACTGAATGGCTCTTACTTATTTCATGCCTGCAGGATGCATTCTGCATAAGAACATAAATCTTTGGTGTTGCCTGGGGCATATTGTATGCGACGGACGTATCGTCCTTTTGATCAACTTAAGCGGATTACGTGCACTTTTTCTACATCGTTGCATCTTTTGGTTGCGGTTTCCAGACTTTTTGAATGCATTAAGGACACAAATTGCATAGGCTTTATAAATAATTTTCTTTTTATTTTAATTCATTATGTTTTATACATGGTATTTTGTTTTGCTTTAAATAAACTTCGGCCGTCAACTTTGCATGGAAGTGGCATAAATATATAAAAAGTACTTAATATGTATTGATACGAGTCGTTAGAATTAATCGATACAAATAAGATGATTGTATTAACTACGTTGATACGTTGACTTGTACACGTATGTACAATTTTGTATGTTTGTATATATGTATGTTTGTGTATACAGAAACTATCGCAGTACTTTGTACGGCACCTATGATACTCTATATTATAGGTTGTTGTACAGACTTAACGTAACCCTTATAAAAAAAAAAAACTGTAAGCCAAACAATATATCAAATGGTTTAGAGTTTTTTTTGTCTGGCATTGTGTAAATATTGCTTATACAAGGTTTACAAAATTTGTGTTAAAAGCTAAATTGAAAAATCCTGAGTTTTTGCTTGAAGAAACATTTATGGAACTGCTGTCAATGGGGAAGTTTAACTATTTTATTAAATGTGGCAGTATTGAGAGTTCTATGGTGTGTTAGGGTTCATGAATACATCAATGAGGCACAGCATAATGTTCACTTTACTGTGCCACATCAAGGATTTCATGGTTACCAACTGGCATTGACAGCATATCCAAAAATTAGCCTCGACCCTAAACTATAACTAAACTAAACTAAACTAATTGTTGTCATCGTAGCTGTGGCTCTTTTGGCTGCCTTTTATGGGCCGAAGCCCGATACTATTGAGCCTTTTCCTTGGCCATCGCACTGAGTCCTAGCGCCAAATGATCGCTGGGAATCAAGCCAGCTCCGGGCTGATGGGCATAGTTGCGTATCTGATGCAACGAGATAAGCTGCGTGGGAAACGCTGCGGCGGCAGCAGCGGCATTCTGCTGATAAAGATAGGCGGCGGTAGCCGAAGGCGGTGCACGATGCTGCTGCAAGTGAGAGGGGGGTGGCGCCACACTAGCAGTCAGCGGCGTGAAGGCTGAGGAGCCGGGACCGGGTGAATGTGCTGCCTGCTGATGTTGTTGTTGTTGCTGCTGTTGATGTTGTTGCTGCTGCTGTTGTTGTTGCTGCTGTTGCTGCTGCTGCTGCTGTTGTTGCTGCAGATGATGTTGCGGTGTTGATTGACGCAACACCAAATCCTCACCAGCCTCATCGTGCGGACTGTGCGAATGTCCAGGCGTCTCACCACCGCCATTGGCCAAACGTTGATGATGCTGCTGCAGTAGCTCCTGTTGCTGTTGCTGCTGATGTTGCTGTTGTAGTGTTGCAAAGTTGGCATATGAGGTGCCATTGGCCTGCGGCAGCTGTTGTTGTATGGCCTCCGCCAGCGTCGCTGCAGCACTATCAGCACCCATCTTAGCCCAATACACAGCGTTGGCATCATTCATGGCTTGACGCTGCAGATTCAACCCAATCCCTCCCGCAGGCACATGCTGCTGCAAAGTGGCAACTGTTGGCGTTGTATGTCGCTGCTGCTGTTTCTCGGCCTTCTCGGCATGCTTCTGCAGATGCTTTTGCAGATAGGTCTCCTGCGTGTAGGATTTGCCACACAGCTGACAAATGTGTGTCTTCAAATGCTTGGAATCCTTATGCTTCGGTATGTGCTCCAGCAGCGTCACCTCATCCGTAAAGCACTTGTAGCATGAGTTGCATTTGAACGGTTTGTCCGTCTGATGGCATCGTGAATGCGACTGCAGATTCGACAGCTGTGAGAAGGCCTTGGGGCAGCCGGCATGACGGCACTTGTACGGCTTGTCGCCCGTATGGGTGCGTATGTGCTGTTGCAGGTGCGACAGTTGGGTGAACTTGCGCTGACAGATCTCACAGCGATAGGGCTTGATGCCCAAATGGATGCGTGTGTGCTGTGACAGGTACGAGGAGTTGGCAAACGATTTGGTGCACGATGCGCATTTGTACGGTTTTGTTTGCTCTCCACCCGATCCTCGCTGATCTTCGGGCGATGAGCCGTTGCTGCCATTGCTGCCTCGCTGTCGTGATGGCGATCGACTTGGATCATACTGGAATTTATTGGGGACATAAACAAATGTGGCATTAGTATTTTGTATATAAATTATTCAACATCTATAATATGTAAATACAAAAAGATTGTGTTTTGGCAATTTTTTAAGTATTTAAATGTGAGCAGACAGTAATTTATATTAACAACGATTAATCCATATGGTGTCAATTCATTATTTATAACAATAAGATCCGTTTTATGTTATTTTGATAGTGTTCCCATTTCAAGCTCAAATAATATTTGTTATTTATACAACTGTATTCTATCTTATTTCATATATATTTTTTGCTTTATATGACTAAACTTTCATTGAAGCATTATCATTTAAGACGAGTTTAATTTTTCAGCTCTAAAGATATTTCTAATCAATTTATATTTTCAATTTTTAAAATAAAAATTGAAAAATAACTCTTATTTTTGATTGATAAAATAAGAGTTGATAAATAATTTTTATTTTTTATTTTTAGAGTTAGGGAATGGGCCTTTATTCAACAATTTTTAATAAAAAATTGAAATTTAACAATTATTTGATAATTTTTTTTTAAGTAAAAAAATAAGAGTTAGGTATTAAATTATTTATAAAAATTGAAAATAAAAGTTTATTCGATTTTTGGATTCCCAGCTACTTAAAAAGTTATTTGGCCGTTTTTCAACCCCATAACTCTTATTTACGGTCCCTGATATAAACAATGTCTGTAAAGCTTTTCAAAGCATAATTTTCTTAATGACAAAATTTTCATACATAACCCATAGACTCATAGAAACTCAGATAAGTAATCATTAGGATATCTATCATTGGAATACTTTTATCTTACCTTCTGTTCCTGCTGCTCGCTGAGCTGCGTTGGTGTTGGCGGCGAACTGGGCGCACTATAATTGCCCTTCAATTGCGACGGATGATGCAATTGTTGCTGCTGCTGTTGCGATTGCTGCTGCTGCTGCTGCTGTTCAGAATCATGCTGATGCGAAGGCTGATGCTGTTCCACATGTATTTGCTGCTGCTGCACAAGTCCATTTTTTAGCGAGTAGTCCAGACGCTCAACGTTCTGGCGAAACTCGCTGATGTTGAAGGGCTTGTAGTCATGGACCAGCTGGGCAGTGCGCAGATCCGCCTGTGTCAGATGGGTCAGAGTGCGCAGCTGGTCAATGGAACGATGTAGATAGTCGCCACCAGCGCCAAGGGCAGCGCCGTTTGGCGTTGTCGGCAGCTCGGCCATAAGCGGCTGCCCGCCCAGGTTCAGCGGTCGATAGGCGATTGTCCGTGCGTCCAGATTGGGGCCTTTGATCGTGTTTGGAACAAAGGGTGGTGCAGCGAGCAGCGGGCAGGAGGCAGCAGTGATACCGAACAGAACAACGATCGCAACTAAAATGAGAGTGACAAGCTTTTTTGTGCTTCGGGTGTCGATTTACTTGGCCCCGGCAGCGGTTTACACAATCTCTGCTGCTGCCTCTTCTTCTTTGTTTAGCGTTTTATGCTGAAAATACAAAAATATTGTAATTGTTATTTAGGCTTCCGTTGCTTTGGCCGCAAATTTCTGTAGAGTCAACAGAACTGTATTAAACTACTTTTTTTGATTTAGCTTTCGTTTTTTTCGGTATACATACATATATACAACATTTTTGTTTTCTACTTTTTGTACATAAATTTCAGCATTTTAACATAAATGTGCATGAATTAATTCAATGTTTATGAATTAAACGTGCAATAAGTAATGCAAAAGTAGTTGCATACACAAGAAACTCAAGAATTGCACTTAAAAAAACAATGCCAAAAAAACACAACAGAAAAAAAAAAAAAAAAAAAAAAAAAAAGGCGCTTGTGCCAAGCAAAAAAAATGTTCGATGTGACAACACAACATTTTAATTAAACCCAAAATAAAAAAATTTGATTTTTTTCATTTTTTTGCCTTTCAATTTTTGTGTACAATTCAAGCAACAAGCATAAAACGAAACTAAAAGCAAAGCTGGGCAGCGAGCAAAGGGGTGCTGGAACGGGGTAGAGGCAATGGCAGTAAGGCCAGCAGAGAACCAGGGGCGCCAGTGGTACGTGTCAATCACCTCGAGAAACAAAAAACAAAACATAAAACCCAAATCGAAAATGGGGCAGCTTTGTAATTAGTCACAAGATAAACCCAAAAAAGATGCTTAAACAAGAAACAAAGTATTAGACTAAACTTATTTGTTTTTGAATTCATTAAAGAACTGAGGGTAAAAAAAACACAAATGTTTGCTAATTTTTGTGTTTAGTAAAACCTAAACCATCTGGAGCAATAAGCCGAATCCCAAGAGCACAAGAAAAAAACTTCGTTATATAGAACAGCCTTAAAACTGCAAACATGCAATGTACAGCCAAGATCAGAAAATAATCATAGAAAAATAAAAAGATAAATTTAAAAAATGAGATTGTTTATTTTCACATTCTAAACGTCATCTGGGAACTATAACAAAAACGATTATGATAATTCCTTACAGGGAGATACAAAACGCAAAAGAGTTCAAGCAAAGGCCTAAAAAATAATCTAAAAAGTGCGACATATAGCAATGTTCACGAAATTAATTCGGTTTATTTAAAAATTTGTAATACGTCAGTTCGTTACATGGAAGTTCGACTGTGCTGTGTTTGTAAGAAATTTGATTTAAAAATTATTAGCATCAGCACGATCAATTAAGTTGACCTCTAAGGCAATATATTTGATGAAGAATATATTCGACATGCCGGTTTTTTTTTTTTTTTTTTTTTTTTATTATTGGTTTTATTTTTTGAATCCTTCCTAATAATAGGGAAACTAAAAAAAAGTTTACAAATCTGGCCGCGTACCTTAACTCATCGCTAGGTCGGAAAGTCATAACGAATATTAATTACACTATTTACTTTGTGTAACGTAATGTTTCCTATAACTAAGCTTTTCTGTCCCCTTGAGATTCGTTGTATAAAAATTGGACAAATAAACTTTATGTTCTTTAATTTCCATTCCTTAAAGCGTTATTATTTTAAGACTTTTAAATGCTTATCGAAATTATATAAGCCTTTATTTTATGATAGATTAATAAAGATTTTCACATAGATTTGTAAAAACTGAACTTCAGTCGTTAAAACATGTAAGATATAAATGTATATCCGTACCCTATTACCATACATTATATATTTAATAGATAATCATATATTCTCACGCTGCGGCTTTATAATCCTTCGAGGGCAATGAAACACACTGACCCACAAAATGACAGAAAAAACAAGAACGGAGAACAGAACGAAAAAAATGAGTGCGAGTTTGTAAACAAAAACCTGTCACAGGTGTCTGCGGTGTCTCTTGCTTTTTTTACGCATGTTTTCATTATCAGTTTTTCCCATTTCTTTTTGGTATATTTTGGTTTTTGCTCGTAAAAAAAACATCACAAAAATCAATAAGAAGAAAAACAATCGAAATTGGCGCGCGCCGCCTCGTAGAGAAACAAAACAAATTGAGTTATTAAATTGGCAAGAGAGTGGGAAAGAGATGAATAAGCAGCGAGGGAGAACGCCAGGAGAGTGGATGAGTGAGTGACACACATACAGACACACTGACGCATTGCGTAGCTGTTTTTTGTTGTTGTCGCTGCTGCTGCGCAGTTGACGTCAGAAGCAAATTCTTTTTTTTTCCGTGAGTGTTTGGTTTGGTTTTTTTTCTTAAAATATTTTTTATAGCCCGCTGGTCAAAAGAACCGGTTGTTGTTCTTGTTGTTGTTGTTTCTGGGGCTGCTGACGTTGGTCCGTCAGTTTAACAGCAGTTCAACGACAAGGGAAGGGGCGTAAAAACACAGGATGCCTCGGCTGTTTGTTGAGTTTGTAGCACAGCGGTGAGGGGTGCATGAATATATACATCACTCATTCATATTCACGCAAATATAACTGTCATCTGCAGTTTATTTTCATATTTATTGAAAGTGTCGTCAAACAAATAAACACACGCACACAGTCCAATAAAACATGCATACATTCATATGCATGTAAATATGTGTATATGTATGTTTGTACTCATGTTGTACAAGTGAACTCAAATTCATTCGACCGGCCCCAAAAGCACGCCAACGCCAACGTTGCTGTTCAAAAGCATATGAAAAAAATGGTATACACAAAAAAATTCACCGAACGCACACACACATAAACAGCAAACTCTCACACACATTGTACAAAAAACGAATCAACGAAAATTAATTGAGCGCAAGCAACGACCGCAGCTGAGCTGAGTAGCATAGCAGCGGGAGAGAGAGCGAGTGAGTGAGCAACATAAACAAATGAAGAGCCGGACAGAAAAAGCAGGCTGCAAAAAAACCCGAATGACCAAATACAAGCGTATAGTGTAAAGCAAATAAACGAAAAAGGCTGACGGGGGCGACATGTGCAAAAAAAAAAGAGAACAAAAAAATATGCTGCGCGAGAGAGCAAAAAACCATGGAGATAAAAAAAAAGGAAGGCACACAAACCGCCACCGAATGAATGGCACATAAAGAAGTTAAACAATGACCAGGGGCGGGTGGGTACTTTTTGCCAGCCGTCGATGCACAGTGTGCCAATTTTGGTTTACAAAGAAAATTTATTAATGACGAGATGTATTTGAATCGAAAGAAAAAAATGTATCCGCGTTGTGCGACCTAACATATAATTGTTTATTTTATGTAAGTTTTACTACTATATTATTATATTTTTTAACTTTTAGTTTGATGTAAGCCTGACAAAGTTACCTTCATAACATTGCATGCATATACATTTTTTTCTTTCACAATGCAGCTTTACAATTTCCATTCATTTTTGACCACTGTGATCGGGAACAAAAAACTATTTGCACAATCGAGTAAAAATAAAACACATTTTGAAGTACTAACCAATTGGAAAATGCTCTTGCTGTTTTTGTTGTGTTCTTTGTATCTTCGCAATTCTGTTGATATTTTGCGTAGTAAAAGTAAAAGCACGTGTTCTACGACCTACTGTGACAAAGTGGGAGGAGGAAGGCAGATCTTTGCTTTACATCCTGTTACCCTTTCACAACACTTGATTTCACTTTTGGTGAGAAATGCGTGGGAGGCAGAATCATAAAAATTCTGTGGCTTACGTATAATAACATGTGTTTACATTCTGCGTTTTACACCCTTTTTTTAATCTACATATCTAGGTAAATAACTCACTTGTTTTTGTTGTTGTTAAATGTTGTCTTTTTGCGCTTTTTACGGTTTCTCCTCTTTTGAGTTTCGAGTACACTAAGCACACACACACACACAAAAACACACGCAGAGACACAAGTAAAGACTTGAGTGCTAAGGAAAAAATGGCCGCGCACGCCAAAAATATATATGTATGTATGTACAGACGTCTGTGTGTTTTATTTTTGCACTTGTGCTGGCCCCTTTTTATTTTTCTTTACAGAAATTGGCGCGACTTAATTTTGGCGCCTTGATTAATTGTAATTGTTGGCGGCGAGGGGAGGTCGCGCGAATTACAACACGCTTTCGTTACGTCTCGTTTCTGGTGTAAGCTTCGTCTCGCCCCGCGTTGTTTACATGCCGTGCGTGCGCAAACGGCAAATCACAACGTAAAAAGCAAAATAGACGGGTGTGAAGAAGAAGAACCGCTCGTCTCGGTGGCAAAAACTCGACTGAAAAAAAAATCACTCAACTTTTTTCATGTCATCGCAAACGACCAGCAGCTGTAAGCGGCTGTATGTGTGTGTCTGCTAGCGCTCTCTCTTTTTCTCCCTCTCGCACATGCAATGAAAAAACTCTTGTTTATGTTTTTTATGTGTGTGTTTTTTGCCCAACACTGTTGCGCTCTCTGTCTGGCTCTAGGATTCTCTGGGTCTCTCTTGTTGTTTTATTCCGGTTTTACTCTGATTGGTTATGATTTTTTGTCGGCTCTTATTGTACCCTGTGTTATTATTTAATCGAATTTGTATGATAAACATTGTCTTGGTTTTTGCACAAATAATATTAATAAATATTTTAGCTACGTACGTTATAAATTAATCCAATTTAATGTTAATTCCTTAAACAAAAACACAATTATTATTTTTGCTTAATTCTTGACTAGTTGCCCGCTTGCTCAGAATATTCCGCTCTTTTTCAACAATTTGTTATTTTACTTGATAAATAAAAGCTTTTAAATTTTTTAAAATTGAAACAAAGCTCAGCGCCATCTACTTTGTGAACATATCGATAGTTTTGCAATCGTTCTGATATTTTTCATCACTTATTTTAGGGAGTGCAACAGTGTTGTTAGTCACTCAACTGCACAGCTGTTCTGCGCGTGCAATGTTATTGTTTTGGCGCTAAGAAATATTAATTTCTTTACATTTGCTCCATTAATAATGTCTGCATCATACCAAAGATTTCTTAAAGTACTCGAGAAGTGGCCAGCAGAACAAAGCAAAGTGGGAAGGTGAGTAAAACAACAAACACACACATCACAATGAATGTTCGTTCAGCGGCGTTTTCGTTTGCGATTATCTAACAAAAAATGCAATTGCGCATTGTGTTTGTCTAATACATCATTAAAGTATATAAACTATAATGTTCCTTCAATGCTTATAATAATGTTAAATGTATCTAAGCATTTCATGTTGCGATTTTCAGTAAGCTGTGGCTTGCTTTGTACCGCAGCGTCTTGCGTTCCACAAACGCAATGTGGACTCCGTTTTGTAGTCCATGCTTTTGCCAATTATTTCTTGGCCTGCAATATCATTCAGTTGCCGGTTTTCAAATCGAAACATTGAGTTTTTTTGTCTTTCTATTTCGTGAATTAAAATTTGTGGTGCTTCATCATGTCTTCTAAATACGCTTATCAATTGATACCAGTCCATTTTCCTCTCGGGGATGAGGATGAATTGATGTGAGTGATAAATAAAATTCTTGAAATGTTTGGATAGAAGAAATTTGGCAATGTCTAAACTTTAATGAAATTTTTTTGTTTTTATACCCAATAGCGAGCTGTGTGCATTACTGATTTATTTCTTTTGATAGCGTTTTTTTGGGTTTATTTGCAGAATTTTCCAATAAGTTTATGCTTTTCTCTAGTTTCTTTTTTCTTCAGCAGGTAAATTGTGCTAAAACTTGTTTTACCTCAAAATATACATATATGGGCTTAAAAACACCTGTTTATAGGTGGCGTTTAGTATATCACTTTTCGTCGAAATTATTATTATCTATTTATTCCTAATTGCAACTGTTTAAATTTCATTGTGTAAACAGCTTGATTCTTTGTTAAAGTTGGCAATGGAGCTGTTTTGGTTTCATATTACTCTGATTAAAAATGAGATTCTAAGAATCGACAATACATGTTCCAAACGTATTCGCTTTTTCCGTTTAAACTTAGGAATGGACACAAAAAAATTTAAGTTAAAATATATAGGAAAAATGTTAAAAGCGAATGCAATTTTTTTTTATATTTTTCAAGCTTCTTCGTTTCGTTTAAATTTTCTAAGTTAAACAAAACATTTCGCTGCAACGAACATTCAAACAACCACAACATATACACGAAACAAAGTGCAAATACGATCTCAAAAAATATGCAATCGCAATAAACATTTCTTTACTCAATCCTCAAGGGATCTGGGCGAACAAATCCGCAAGCAAGTAACACGATTAACGGACGCCAGCAGTTTAAGTAACGAAAAGACCGTTGAGCTCAATCGACAAATTGACGCCTTGGAACGTCTCTCGAAGAACATCTACGCCAAAAAGTATCCGCGTCGCTACGAATCGACGGCAACTGGATTAACAGCTGCTCAGTGTAGCCAGGTGCTCAGCTCGGAGTTCTTGCAGTACCTGAACGATGGCAAGCGCAAGTAGAGCTGGCATTATGATGAGCCAATTCCTGACTAGATTAAGCACAAGAAGGACCATAACTGTACAACAACTAAGAAAATGTCTGACAAATGCGACTGCAACTGCGACGGCTGCAACTCCAACTATGCCAATTATCCCTCCTCCACATGTGCCCGTTATGTGTCAAACGGCAATTGATTATTTGGAGCCTCGTGCACAGGGCAAGTTCATTGACATGACCTTTGGTGCGGGCGGACACACGCGTCGTCTGCTGGACAGCTGCCCGGAGGTGACTGTATATGCCTTAGATCGCGATCCCCGGGCCTATGAGCTGGCACAACGTTTGAGCCAGGAGACGCAGTATGCTGGACGTTTGGTGCCACTGCTGGGCAAATTCTCGGATCTGCCCGAGCTACTTGGCGAGTTGGAGGTGCCTGTCAACAGCTTCGATGGCATACTATTCGATTTCGGTTGCAGCTCAATGCAGTTCGATGAGGCTGAACGTGGTTTCTCCATTTCTCGGGATGGTCCACTGGACATGCGCATGGATGGTGGACGCAGTGGTGGAGTGACAGCTGCTGATGTCCTGGCACGTGCCGATGAGGCAGATATATCGCTCATATTGCGCATCTACGGCGAGGAGAAGAAAGCGAAGAAGATCGCGCGCGCCATTGTGGAGGCACGCAATGCATTGCAACGCATTGAAACTACTGGACAGCTGGCGGATATTGTGGCCTCCGCACTGGGCGATGCATATCGTCTCGATAAACTACAGAGGCCAACGCATCTGGCCACGAAAACATTTCAAGCGTTGCGCATCTTTGTCAATAATGAGCTTAACGAAATCAACTATGGCATGCTGCTGGCCCAGGAGTATTTGCGACTGAAGGGTCGATTGGTGGCCATTACTTTCCACTCACTGGAGGATACAATTGTCAAGCGGCACATTAATGGTAACGTGATTGAGGGTATGGCCAATCCGGTGCCTCTTAAATACAGCAGTCATGATCTTTGCCATGATCCAGAACTTGTGGAATCCATGGTGCAATCCAATTGGCAACAGTTGCATCGTCATGTCATTGTGCCTGATGCATCAGAGATCGCTAGCAATAGTCGCAGTCGCTCTGCTAAATTGCGTGCTGCAGTTAAAATTATGTAATAATTAGAACGATTTGTTACAAATTTGTGTACGGTTAGTCAGGAATAAAAATTATAAATCTTCAGTCATGTTGTCTCACAACTATTTTGTTTACTTTTTTTGGTTTTCTTTTCGAAATTGTTAATTTTCATTGTATATTTGTACTTTTGCATGTTATCTTCACACCAATTGACACCTATTTGATAACGCACGTTTATCTGTATTGTTACTTTTGCTGTATTTGTATTTTTTTTTGCATCACATTATTTGTTTCACACCAAACTCTGTTATTTTACTAGATTGTGAAGCGAGCTCCAGCGAACAGTAGCTATGATTATAATTTGCTAAGTGTTCGGTGTCGGAAATTGTTTGTTGCCTCAGATTATGGTTTAGTTAACAGCTGATTTGATATTTCTTTTATTCTAAGTTATTAAGGTTTTTATTGGATTATGAAGTTAGGTAAAATTAATCCAAACGCACAGTGGGCTTTAAAACAAAATATGTGCAATATTCTTCAAAAGAATCTGAGTTTGAATGATAGAAATTAATTGATCAAATTAATGTTTAAAATTTTTAACTTTTTTTTTATTAATTTTAATCACAATCCCTATCATAAATATGTCATCAAAGTTGGGCTGAAAAAACTGAGGATATTTTTAATGTTTTCGGCTTAATAATTAAACTCTTGTTTTGGCAAAAAACAAACAAAATTCGCGAAATGTTTAGCACCTAAATTTGTCCTTAGCTTTTCGCGTTTTTTTTGTTTCAAAATTTTTATTTATTTTTTTTAGTAAAAAAAAATTCTAAAAATGATTAGATTACAGTTTGGTCGGATGACTTTATTTAGACGAATGGTGTTTAAGTATGTATTTAAAAATATATGATTAAAATATTATTTTAAAGTTAGAAAATCGAAATCATAAAAAAGCAACTTTGATGCTATTAACTTTATTGTAAAATCGAATTTGAAATGATATTTTTTATTTGTTATCAACCTATGATTATTATCAATAATATTTGAAAATATAACAACACACTTTCAGAGTTTTTCTCTTAACACAATACATTCATATAGGTGAAGGGCCTCCCGCATCGACCCATCCTCAAATTTGTTTTCCCTTTCTCAACCGCCTTGAACCACATTTCTCAATACTGATCTCACATGTCATTTTGCGGTCACAGCTCCCCCGTGGAAAGTGAGAGAGTGTTCAGATTATAGACTGATGATGATGATGATGTTGATTTCATCTTAGCAGCGTCAGATAGTGGCGCGTATTTATTTACGTAGAGGAGGAGCTGTGACCCTTGTGAAACCCGAAACCCGATAATCTGGAAAGCGCTCGCGGGGCAAACTGATAAGCGAGCGCTCTACGGGGCGATAGTGTGTGTTTGTGATAGACATAACACAACACAGAAAAAAACACACCTATTACTAGGGGTATAGATAGGGCCAGTATGGTTGGTTGGCAGTCAGTTGCATTTCGCGAGCGTTGGCTATCGGTGCTATCGAGACGCGTTCCTTTATTCCGAGTATTACGCGGAGACTTTAACTTTATTGTGCGTTTTTACAGTGAATTGACCACCAGCACCATGGAGGCAAAAATCATATCCGGCACGGCAGTGGCCAAGTGAGTAAATCCTCAACTAATCCACATGCATAGAAAGCTGATACATTCAATGTACCGCCTTTCATTAGGAGCATACATGAGGAGCTGCGTCAAAAGGTTGAAGACTTGACGAAATTGGGTCCACAATTTGTGCCCGGCTTGCGTATTGTTCAGGTGGGCGGACGCGAGGACTCCGATGTCTATATCAGAATGAAGGTTGACGCTGCCAAGAAGATCGGCATCAATGCCGTTCACATCAAGCTGCCGCGCTCTATCACCGAATCGGAGCTGCTCGATAAGGTAAGTACCGGCTGGCGTGGGGCTAGCGTGTCCGAGTCTAAAGTCAATTAACAGTTATGCAACAGGTAACCGAAAAATAACAAAAATTAGATTTTGTAGAAAATTAAATGCTTTGGGTTGATGCAAAGAATGAATTTTGTTATTGAGCAAGCATTTAATATTTTTTAAGTTTTTTTTTAAGGAAAGTAAAAAAGCATTTTAATTACAAAAACAAAATGAAAACTAAAAATCCTATTAACTATATATTCTAGTTTAAGGAAAATTAATTCCATTACAAAAAAGATAAATTTAATATAATAAGTAGACTTTTTTCCATTACCTTGTTTAATACCTTTCTGAACAAGATTATCTAAATTTTATTACAAAATTAATTAGGGGACAAAATTGGGATTTTTTCGTGACCGAAATTAAAAAATATACTTAAACAATAAGACGAAGATTTATTTAAAAAGTTAAAAAACTAAAACAGAGCTGCATTCAAATACCTTTTGTAAGTGAATTGTAACGATCTAATCTCTAACTTAGAATTAGCACAATCGCAAATGTTTTAAATCATTAACACGTTTGTATTTAAACAGTTGAACGAGCTGAATGACGATCCCCAAGTGCATGGCGTTATTGTCCAAATGCCACTGGACTGTGATACAGACATCGATTCGCATCGCATCACAAATGCCGTCTCACCTGCCAAGGATGTGGATGGTCTGCACACAATGAACGAGGGTCGTGTGGCTGTTGGTGATTTGTGCACTGGATTTGTGCCTTGCACGCCCATGGGTTGCATGGAACTGATTCGACGCACTGGCGTGGAGATTGCTGGATCCACAGCTGTTGTGCTGGGTCGCAGTAAAATTGTGGGCACTCCTGCTGCCGAGCTGCTAAAATGGGCCAATGCCACTGTCACCGTTTGCCACTCGAAGACGCGCAATCTGGCGGAGATTACACGCCAGGCGGACATTCTGCTGGTGGGCATTGGTGTCACGGAGATGGTAAAGGGTTCATGGATCAAACCTGGTGCTGTTGTCATCGATTGTGGCATTAACTTTAAGCCAGGTGAGTTTCTTGTTTATAACTATGAAAGCACAAAAATACACGAAATACTTTTTTTTTATTATTATTTATAAATTAAAAATTTATAAATTAAATCATAGAAGTTAAAAAAATGGTAAGATAAATGTTAGGACTTTTAAACAAATTAAAAAAAGATCTTGCTTAGTACTTAAAAATTTTTGTGAGATGAAAAAGCCAGCGATTAAGAGTAAAAGGCAAGATCTTATAATTATATTTTCAATAGTTAATAAAAAAATAATCAAAAAATTTTAAAAATTATTTAAACTGTTTTTTTTTTATTATCGTTAGCCAAATTTTTTTTTAATATAGTTTTATAATCCATAACTTATCTCAAATTTAATCAAAGCTTTGAAATATCAAAATTATATAATTAAAACAGGGAAAAAAGGTTTTAAATATTAATATGTAAATAATTTTAATAAAGCTATAAATAACAAAACAGCTATAGAAAACCAATATTAAATAACAAATAGTTAGTGTATCTCAAAAATTAGCTGTTTACAGTTGCTTATCATAAAATTTGACCCCTGCAACGCATCCACCTGATAAGCATTGAAAGATTAGCTTGATGTTTTGACAAACAAATTTTTTGTTTTTGACTTTTAGTATTTGACATAATTTTGAATTGAAACAAAAACACTCGACTTGCATTGCAGATTCAACCAGGAAGCTTGGCACACGCATGTGCGGCGACGTTGACTTCGAGGAAGCCAAACTTGTTGCTGGACATATAACGCCAGTGCCCTTTGGCGTTGGTCCCATGACCGTGGCCATGCTCATGAAGAACACAGTAGTCTCAGCCTCGCGGGCAGCAGTACGTGCCCAACTCAGTCGTTGGCCCCTCGAGGTGCTCTCCATAGCACCAGTACGCCCTGTGCCCAGTGATATTGTGATTGCACGCTCGCAGCGACCCAAGAATATTGGACAGCTTGCCGAGGAGATTGGACTGATGCCGAATGAGGTATCGCTGTATGGCAGCAAGAAGGCAAAG
Source organism: Scaptomyza pallida (assembly GCA_018152965.1). Lineage (NCBI taxonomy): Eukaryota > Metazoa > Arthropoda > Insecta > Diptera > Drosophilidae > Scaptomyza > Scaptomyza pallida. Next base: position 7,411,325 of record JAECXP010000002.1, read on the forward strand.
ATCTCGTTGAGTGTGCTGAAGCGTCTGCAGCAGCAGGAGTCCGGCAGCTATGTAGTCGTGGCGGGCATTACACCAACGCCATTGGGCGAGGGCAAGACGACAACGTTGATGGGTCTGGTGCAGGCGCTGGGAGCGCACAAACATCGCAATGTCATTGCTGCACTGCGTCAGCCGTCGATGGGACCAACGTTTGGCATTAAAGGTGGCGCCGCAGGCGGTGGCTATGCCCAAGTCATACCCATGGAGGAGTTCAATCTGCACTTAACTGGCGATATTCATGCTGTCTCGGCAGCCAATAATCTGGTCGCAGCTCAGCTGGATACGCGCATCTTCCACGAGGCCACGCAGCAGGACGAGGGATTATATAAACGCCTGGTGCCCACTATGCATGGCCAGCGTAAGTTCAGTCCCATCCAATTGCGTCGTCTGAAGCGTTTGGGCATTGAGAAAACTGATCCGAATGCGCTGACTGCGGATGAGGCACGAGCATTTTCACGCCTGGACATTGATCCGGACACAATAATGTGGGAGCGTGTGGTGGATATTAATGATAGGTATCTGCGTTCGATTACCATTGGAGAGTCACCCAGCGAGCTGGGCAGGACACGCAAGACACAGTTCTCCATTTCGGTGGCCAGTGAGATTATGGCTGTTCTGGCTCTGTCCTCCAGCTTGGCGGATATGAAGGAGCGTTTGGGTAATATGGTTGTGGCCTTTGACAAAACGGGCAAACCCGTGACTGCTGATGATTTGGGAGTGACTGGAGCCATCTCGGTGCTGCTAAAGGATGCACTGGAGCCGAATCTAATGCAATCTCTGGAGGGTACACCAGTTCTCGTCCACACTGGTCCGTTTGCCAACATAGCTCATGGCTGCAATTCCATTATAGCCGATGAGATCGGTCTGAAGTTGGTGGGCAGTGAAGGTTTCGTGTGCACCGAGGCTGGATTTGGCTCCGACATTGGCATGGAAAAGTTCTGCAACATCAAGTGTCGCACTTCTGGCCGTAAGCCCGATGCCATGGTGCTGGTTACCACCGTTCGCGCCCTCAAGATGCATGGTGGCGGTGAATCTGTTAGGCCGGGTACTCCACTGAGCAAACAGTATATGGAGGAGAATCTGGAGCTGCTGGAAAAGGGCCTGCCCAATCTGCAGCAGCACATCTCGAATGGTCTTGCCTTTGGCATGCCCGTCATTGTGTCCATTAATGCTCATGTGGCCGACACGGCCGCCGAGCACGAGCTGCTCAAGCAGGCTGCCTTGAAGGCGGGCGCTTTTGATGCAGTGATCTCAACCCACTGGTCAGATGGTGGTGCTGGTGCTGTACCCCTTGCCGATGCCGTTATGAGAGCCTGTCAGCTGGAGAATAAGTTTAAGTTGCTCTACGATCTGGATATGCCGATGGTGGAGAAGATGAACAAGATCGCTCAGACCATGTACGGTGCGGGTAAAGTGGAGCTGACCAAGGATGCTGTTGAGCATGTGAAACGCTTGACGAAGGCAGTAAGTAGACTTAAAGCTTATATTTTAACTATATGTTTAATCTTGGTTTTGTTTTGTTTTTCAAGGGCTTTGGCAACTTGCCTGTTTGCATGTCAAAGACATCGGGATCTGTAACTGGCAATCCCGATATTAAGGGCGCACCCAAAGGATTCACACTGACTGTGCAGAGTGTTTATGTGTCGGCTGGAGCCGGGTTTATTGTGGCCATGTGCGGTGATGTTACCAAAATGCCGGGCCTCTCAACTCGTCCAGCTATTTATGACATTGATCTGAACAGCGAGACAGGACTAATCGAAGGACTCTTTTAAGCTTTGATTTTCTAAATTGACAATGCATTTGGTATCGAGTACTGCCAGAAAAAAATTGAATGTAATTAGAACATAAATTAAGTATGTGTAGTATCAGAAAAAAAAACCAGAAATATTTGTTACTAAGCTAAATCATGTCAGAGTTATCATCAAATTAAAGTTAAAATTAAATAAATATATAGAGTGAATTGTAAAAATGTAAACTTTCTTATCGAGAGTTAATTTGTGCGACCTTAGGAAAAAAATATTTAATCTACATAAGGCGATAATTTTTTTTTTTTAGAAAGGTTTACAAACCAATAAAATAACCCAAATAATGCTTACTTTGATAAAAAAAAATATAATATTTAAATATTGCAATTACATTCTTGTCTCATATACATAAGTATCCTACTCACATCTAGGTAACAGGTTCTTACCATATGCACCATGTTTGTCAATCTAGAACCATTCAAAAGATCCCTCTTGACTTTAAATTGACACACAATTTTTAATTTTTTTTTAAATAAAATAGTCGACGTTGTAAGTGAAAAATTTCAAAAACAGAATTTGGCAACAGTTATTTTTAGAATGCTCCGATCTCGTGTACGTAACATTGCCCATCCCGGCATCAGGCAATTTATCCTGCGCACAGCAGTGCTCAACTATTTGGGTAAATGCCTGCAGATGCAGTGGAACGATTGGCAAAATCAAAGGATGCATTTGCGCAAGCTGCAAGAGGATGGAGCCAAGACAACAAAGACAGAAATTATTGTTGAGGAAGCACTTGTTGAAGCCGCACGGGATAATCTGGACCAGGCAATAGTGGAGCTGCGTAAAAAGGTTGCCAGCACGCATAAGCTGCTAGAGCGTGAATATAACGAACTGTTCACGTACATGATGGACAAGCGAGATCTGTGGGACAGTTCCGAGTACTTTAGGGCGAAGACGGCGCTGAGTGCAGCCAATCGCCATCTGAGAATGTACATGACTGCGGACAAGTGTTGAGGATGGGACAGGAAAGGCAGTTGACAGCAACCAACATTTGGATTCAATGCACATCAACTTTTTTTAAACTGTTTTAAAGTACACACATAAAGAGCTAAAATTATTTGTAAAATGGTATTTCCACACGGCCTGACTTTGTGTTGACTGTTTCCCAGCAGGTGCACATAAAGGTGGAGCGATCCATGTGATCCGTATACAATTTGCCATCCAAATGATCCATCTCATGCTGGGCAATGCGAGCATTCCAGCCGCTCAGCTCCAGCTCGGTCTGGGCGCCCTGTCTATCCAGACCAGATAACTTAACGCTTTCATAGCGTTCCACTTCTGCAGAAAAGCCGCGGACACTCATACAGCCTTCCGGATGCTTGTGTTTGGCATAATTGGTCACAGTCAGTTTAGGATTGATGAACACCTGGTGGAAAAAGGGAACAATTTTAATAGAAATGCAAGTCTTTAGTGTTCATTCGTTTTACTGTCAGTGGCAGCTCAGACATTTTGCGTGCATTATATGTAGCGTCGGAAAGATCCTTCTTGATGCTTCGCTTGAACTCCATGGCAATTATGCGCAGGGAGACTCCAATTTGGGGTGCCGCAATGCCAACACAATCATATTTGCGCAGCACATGCACCATTTGATCAACAATTGCATGCATTTCCTTGCTGTCCACACATTCTGCTGGCACCTCCGCGGCCCGGTCGCGCAGCACTGGGTCACCAATCTGTGTAAAGTGTTCGTAAGGCGGCAGATTTGTGCGTTTTGTTGTCCATAGCTGTTGGTACCATTTCCTAAATGATTGCGCTGCTATCAGACTGGTGCTGATGGATCTTTCATGTCGTGCACACAATTTGTGAAGTTTTAGCAACATTTTAACTACAAGTAAAATTGTTGACGGCGTTTTCGTAACAGCCACTGAAACACAGAAGAAAAGTTGGTCACTTATAAATACCCTTTATTTAAATGTTGCTATCAAACACAGGTTATATTACATTTCGCGATATCGATAAATAGTTGAAATTATTGAAAGATATATAGCTGCTTAAAATCATTTTTATTTGAAATTGTAATTAATTTAATTCATACATTAAAACAAAACTTAACAATAACAGCTGTTGAACGCAATGGAGCACCCATATGCCCGTTTCATTGCTGCCAGGGCTGGCAAACAAAATGTTCGATAGTTGAACCAAGTAACAAATGCGATAGTTGGCTATGAGCCTGTTCATCTAGTGAATAAGAACTAGCTCGCGTCACATAGTGCTGTCCGTTTAGCTGTGCAAATGTAATTGTTTTTGGAACATTATCATTTCATTACTATAATAAACATTCAATTGTTTTGCATTGTAAATTTTTTTAATTTTATTGATGTTCTTTATTATTTATCAAACGATATAACAGCGCGTCCCCCACTTTCATTTATTAGTGGCCAATTGATGCAATGAAAGGTAGAAACGTCCATGCGATCAATGTAAACAATTCCGTTCAAATGGTCCATTTCGTGTTGGGCTATCCGCGCATTCCAGCCTGTAAGTTCTAGTTCGGCAGGCGTTCCACGCATTCCAATACCAGTGATTCGAACACGATCATACCGGGCCACCTTTGCAGAGAAGCCACGAACACTCATGCAACCCTCGGGATGCGTGTGCATCTTATTACCGATTATCTCTATGTTTGGATTGATAAAGACCTGCATGCAATTAAAATGTAATCAGGTAAGATATTAAACGTTCATAACAACAGAAGCTTACTGTTAGTGGTAGATGGGACATCTTACGTTCCTTGTATACTTTAGGCGTAAACTGTTCCTGCTTATCCTCACGAAACTCCATTACAATAATGCGTAGTGGCACGCCCAACTGAGGCGCTGCCACACCCACACAATCGTAGTGTCGGAGAACTTCAACCATTTGGTTCACGATATCATTTATTTCTTTACTTTGTATGCGTGATGGGGAAACTTCTGCGGCACAGAGTCGCAGCACCGGATCACCAATTTGCGTAAAATGATTATACGGCGGAGCCGTTCGGTGAACGTGTTTCGAACTCATTGATATTGACGCTGATACTAAACAACTAAAGTGTACAATCGGATGAAAGCATGAATTTATCATCAGCTGATAAGCAACCGTCTCAGCCAAAAGTTTGCGCCACTTAAGATTTTAATCAAAATCATTTAAGTGAAAGTTTTTGCTTAATTGAATTAGAATTTAGAACGGTTGTTTTTTTTTTTGTTTTTGAAATACAAAAATTATTCAAAAAATTGTGTTTCCATTTTCACTATTGAAATAATATACTGGCTTAGTATTTTTGATCATTGATTATTTTTCAACAATTTAATATATTATATTAAATGCAAAAATATTTGTTTGTGTATGCTTGTTTATTAATGCTATTGTTTATCTATTGATTATACTGAAACAATATATTTGAAACAAAGTTAAAGTTCTTCAAAGTAACGATCTTCACCTCTTGCATATTTTGGAGGTCCTTTCGGCGTGCCGAATTTGAGAGTTCCCTTGCTGGAACGATCATCGGGTGACGGACCTGCGTTCTTACGCAGTCGAGAAACGACCTTAAAGTACTTGCTTATGATGTGATCAACAGGTGGACCATATTGGTCGCTTGCCAAATCCTTCTTGCAGCGCAAATAAATGTCCTGCAGGACACCGCCGCTGCGATAATAGTTAACGACCCTGTCGCGCCGGCACCACTTGGACAGCATTTGAAAGCTGCACGGCTCATAGATGCGAAACAGCTTAAAGAACTGATCATAGTTCTTGGACATTTTACGCATCTTCATCTCATCGATGTTGGGTATATGCAGATAGGGCTGCCGCACTATGTGATAGGGATCATGTTCTAGTGAGTAGTTGGCAAAACGCACAGAAGGCCAATCCAAGTTCAAAATTGTATCGTATAGGGCCTTTGGATGTCCCAGTACACCGTGAGCCACATCTATCATGAACAGTTGGGGTCCTGGCACTATATACTCCAATTCGATCTGAACAATGCGTGTGTCTGTGCCGCGATATTTGCGCTCTCCTATCCACAATATGGGCATATCCTCCTCGGCTACATGCTGCAGCTCCTGAATCAACGGCGATACCTGAGTGCGATAGTTGACGATCCGATCGTTACGGCCGAAAAGCAAACTACGCTCGATAGGTGTAAACTTCAAATACTCCGGACGATTCATTACAAAGTGCTCGGAGCGAAACAAACGATTCATCTCCATCTCAATGACATTGTAGGCACGTCTGTGCATTGTGATCCAAACGATCTGTATTGCGACAGCCAAAAATTGCTCGTGGAAAGCCTTGTCCTTGATCGTGGCCGATATATTTATTATCTCCCTCATGTGATAAAACTGTGCCATGTCGCCTTCACCCTTTAGAATCACACTGTAGTTACGGGCCACCAGCATGCGATATTGACTCAAATAAATCGAGAATATTCGCTTCATTTCATTTGTTTGCTCACTCTGAATCTGGGCCATGTCGCCACCGATCTCATCTCGACGTATTAGCACAAATTCCACCAAACGCAAAAAATACTCAAAGTAAATGATAAGAGCATGCAGCAATCTGTGCACGGCTGGCTTGTGCATAAAATCAAGAAATTTCAGTGTCAAAAATTCCGATGGCATTAAAAATAGCACCAAATCGCGAACATCATTAATCACCACTGTGTCCGTATCGAAGGTGGATGCGGAACGTACAAACTCCTGTCGAAAGATCACCTCCTCCTCTTGATTAATTGTGCGCAAAAACTTAAATCCGTTTGTCTCAATATAACGCTCCCTGGCGTCTGATAAATCGTTATGTGGCTCAAAGTGCAGACTATCAGCTTTCTTGTCCCAGGACCACTTGCCACTATGGTACTTGGGTACATAGGTATCTGCGTAAATTCGCTTCATCTTGAGCTTAAACTGAAACCTTATGAAAGTGTCTGTTATTTGTGTGTGTATATGTATGTATATTTTTCAGTTTTTTGGTTGTTAGTTATTTAACACAAAAAGTCGAATTTTAAGCTATCAAACAAAAGTTGAGTGTAAAAGCAATGTTGTGAGAATCAAAATGAATTTTGTGGCTACAAAAGTAAACGAATATAAAAACCTTTAAAAAATCATTAGTAAAACAAAGTCCGATGCACCAAGGATATATATTTTTTTTAAGAATATCCAAAATATAAATTTGCAAACTTTTACTTATAAAACTATTCTATGTATCGTTTAAAAGAGATTCTCTTAAATGAAGTCGTTTCTCATCTTGTTTAAAAAAACGCTTCAGCATTTAAGTTAATATCCCATATGCACCCAATAAAATTTTAGACATGTTTATATATGATAGTTTTATAACGAGTTTCTTATAATTGCAATTTTTTGACGATTTATTTCTTTGAAATATGAAGTGACATAGAGAATGTTATGAATCAATCGTATCATCACTGCACTCATCAAAGAAATGATCGACGTAGGAAGTTCGAGGTATAGTAACAATTGTAGCCGTGCTGGCATTACTTTCCCTCTTGCGATGCCTGGAAATGTTTCTAGAATAACTGTCAACAATCTGTTTAACCCTAGAACCAAATGTAGGAGTATTAATTTCCGCCTCACAGCGCTTGTAAATGTCCACAGTGACATCTCCGATTGCCTGATTGACAGTTTTATCGCGTTGAAGCCACTTGTTGACAAGTCGAGTTTTGACGGGCGGGTAGATGCGAAAGATCTGAAAGAAATGTTCATATTGCTTCGACATTTTGCGAATCTTTGCTTCATCAATGTTGGGAATTTTAAGATACGGTTGCTGCAAAATTTGATATGGATCGTGTTCCAGCGAGAAATTTTCCTTACGCACTGCCGACCAGTCCAGATTGAGCATAGTATCGTATAAGCGCCTCGGATGTCCCAGAATGCCACGAGAAACATCAATCAAATGCAGCTGCGAGCCTGGCACAATATACTCCAATTCGATTGTGGCAATGCGTATGTCCTCGCCGCGATACCTGCGCTCACCAATCCATAGAATGGGCAAGTCCTCCTTGGCAACATGTTCCAGTTCCTGAACTAGCGGCGATACCTGCATACGATAGTTGACAATCTTATGGTTGCGCCCATAAAGCAAACTTCGTTCCGCTTTTGTAAACTTCAGATACTCTGGGCGATTGAGCACAAAGTGCTCGGAGCAAAATAAACGATTCATTTCCATTTCGATCACATGGTAGGCTCGCCTGTGCATTGTTATCCAAACGATCTGTATGGCGCATGCCAGGAATTGCTCGTGGAACAGCTTGTCCTTGATCGTGGAAGATATATTGATGCAATTCTTCATATGATAAAATGGCGCCATGTCACCTTCCCCTTTTAAAATCTCACTGTAGTTTCGAGCCACCAGCATGCGGTATTGACTCAAATAAGTCGAGAATATTCTCTTCATTTCATTTGTTTGCTCACTTTGGATCTGACCCATATCGCCTGCCAGCTCATCCCTGCGAATTAGCACAAATTCGACCAATTTCAGATAGTAGTCAAAATAGATTGTTAGGGCACGAAGCAGACTCTGCACAGAAGGCTGATGCAGGAATATGATAAACTTTTTGCTCAGAAACTCTTTGGGCATTAGAAATTTCACCAGATCGAGCACATCGTAGGACACAATCGTGTCTGAATCGTATGTGGATTTGGAACGCAAAAACTTCTGAATAAAGATAAGTTCCTCTTCGGGATTAATTGTGCGTTGAAACTTGAAACCATTTGTCTCAATGTAACGCTCCCTATCATCGGACAGATCTTTATACTTTTCAAAGTGTAGACTCTCAGTTTTTTTGTCCCAGCTCCATTTGCCACTCTGGTACTTGGGCCCAGATCCGCCGCTAGAGAATCGCTTCATATTAAATACTTAGTACTTAATTAATTTAGCTTACCATGCGGTAATTCTTAAGCCAAAAAATCTAACTAAAAGAATAAATCAACAAAACAACTAACAATAACAAAAGAAAAAACAAATAAATAAAAATAATAGTATCTTAGCTAGAACAAAACAGAAACAAAATGTATATAAGAATGAAATTAAAAGCAAAGTTTAACATTCATTTGAACTTTATAATTTTTCAAGTAATTAATACTAAATGCGATTTCGATGTATTGAAGCGGGAAAGAGCTGAGAACTCCTCCACCGTTAACTTTTCTGATCGATATAACTGATGAATTACGGCTGAACTCAAGTCGCGGCATTAAAATATATATTTTTCTACTCAAAAATAAGTCTGTGTAAGCAAATTAAGAGCTTAGCGCTAATAATAACATAATTTAAGACAAATATCAGCTTAGAGGATATTAAAAAAATATTTTTTTTTTAGCTACTTAATGAATGAGCATTATGTTCACATGAACAGAGCGTATAATTACTACATACAGCCCAGTGGCAGTGTAGTGTTTATCTGATTTGTTGGCTTTGTTGCTGTTTTTTTCTGCCTCCTCCAACACAAAAATGGCGCCAGTGATTTAATAAAAATTTATGTAGATTTACCAGCTGCTGCAAGGCAAATGAACAGCACAAAAAAAAAAAAAGAACAAGTATAGTATGGCCATAATCCTGCGGCCATTATCATGGCACGCATTGACTGGGTTACTTATCTCATTATGAATTTATGCCTTGGTCGCGTTAACGTTCGCCACTCATAATGCCAGACGGACCAAATTTATGAGCACCTTGCAGCAAATTTATGTGAGTGCCAAACAACAACATCAACAGCAACAGCAAAATAAAATGATGCCCTTAATTTACTCAACTGTCGGCTATTAACGGGATTCCCCGCTGGCCATACGCTGTCTCTACTTGTGCATTTTAATATACATTCATACATATATACATACAATATATTTAACAGCATATTAGGGCGGCACAATGAAGCTCGTTACCTCGATTTCCGCCCTGTGATGATGGTCTTGGTGGGATCCTTTTTATTTTTGTAGCATGTAAATCATGCTCTTTTGTTTTTGTTTCTCTTTTTATTGTTTGTTTGTGGATTTTGGTTTTTAATACCCAATCGAGATGCACAGTCAGATGACATTTAAATATTGTTTGTTAAGTGTTTTCTTCTGTTTTTTATACAAGGGTTGAATTACTGTTGACGTCATTTGCCAAAAGTCTTGCGCTTGTCTCTTTTAGCAGTTAAATTAAATTTAATTTGCAAAACTGTTGCAACAGTTTAAATTGCAACTATTTCTCTTCGATTGCCTGTATTACACATTAAGTATAAAGCAATATCAATTACTCATATGAATTTTTACTCTTTTATGGAGTGCATTTCGAAGAGCTTAACTTCAATGTAAGCTTCTCGCTGCACATTTCAAACAAAAAATCAATTTCACTCAGCGTATGAGTGAAATGAAGCCGAACGTGTATAAAAATGAATAACCATTCAACTTGTGGACGGCATATGCTATGTACGTTTTCTTTCGTATACCCTGTATCCCTGAAATGGTAAAAAGAGGGTTATTCAATACTGCGAAAAAATTAAACTGGCCAAACAAACTAATTGATAAATAAAACGATTTTTTATACACATTTTTTATTCAGCAATACACAGATATAAATTAAAAAAAAAAAAACCTACGAAAAAAAGCAAAAAATCAGTTCCATAGAAATTTAATTAAACATATATCAATGACAGCCATAAAAATTATTGCTTTATTTTATTAATCTTGTTTTTTGTGATTTGCAAGTTTATAACAAAACAAGTATCATGTTTACAACTATTTCAATCTAAAATTGAGAGAAATTAATAACAGTTGAGTTAATATAAAAAAAATAGTATTTGCACAGTTTTAGTTTTGGAAACTTCACAGCAATCGAGAAAAATACCAAAGTCAATCCTATTTCAGTAAGTTAGCAAAAGCGCAGTTTAAAACTTAATTTGCCTTATATGGGAATAGCTCTCTTCTCTACAGATAGCATTAAAACAGTGATAACAAAAATGCGCAGCTTGTGACAATAACAAACAAACAGTACAACTCTAGCTGTCTGTTTCATTGTTTTCTTTGCCATCTTGTCAACAAGCAGCAGCAGTTGAAGAATTTTTGTTCAAGCTCTGCTGAACATATTATGCTGTAGATGCTTTCTAGGCAACGCCACTACGGAAATAAAATATGGCGAGCTGAAACCCCCAAAAGAAGCAGTTGAAAATGTGTTTAAGCTTCTTCGTCGCCATTTGTGCTTTGCGCTTTGTTGTTTACCAAGAACTCTGGTTTCGCATGTTAACAGTCAGGTTGTCGCTATTGTTTTTCGTTGACCAGCATAACCTTATATATATTATATGAAACACAACTTTTGGAATTCCATTGTGTTGGCAGGTACCAACAATGTAGAGCCGAGTTGTGGTTGTTCCTTGTCTAAATGCAGCCGTGTGCAAAATACTTTTTTCCATTCTTGGCGCAGTACAATTAAGAAAGGCACGCATGGTAAAATAAAAATTCAATAAGAGGCAAAAGAAAACTTTTCTGCCTTGCCAGAAAGGAGCTAAGTCACAATATTTATTTATATTTATCACTTTAAAAGTAAACTCATAAAATATATTTGCGGAATCTTTTGTTATTCTTTAAATAAAAGGTTATTTTGTTCGAAACAAATTCCTTTATGATACTAATCATTTGTATGTTTTTCAAGTGTTAGTCGTTTAATAAAACGAAAAAAATAAATTGAAGTTGTTTGAGTAAATAAATTATTTTAAAATAAATTTTTTAAGGTTTGCGAAAACTAAGCACGATATTGTCATAAAAAACACCAGAAATTATATTAAAAAGTTAGTTTTTAGTTTTAATGCATTGGTTTTACATAGGGGTTTTTTGTTAATGAATTTTGAGAATTAAGCGATTTATTATAAAGTAAAATCATGAAATTGAATTTTAAAATAATAAAAAATTATTCGTTTTATTTTTAAATATTTTACTGTGATACTGTCTAAGAAATTGTTAACAGAATATTTTAATACTTGTATTAGAGTATATAAATCAACAAGTCCACGAGTGTTTATAATACGCACCATTATAAACCTCTTTTTATTTGTTCTACTCGTTAAAGATTATAAGTCATTGAATTTATTGGCATGTACACAAAACTCAAAACATACGGATTATACTAAATGTAGACATTGAGTTTGAGTTTAGGAAATATCAAGAGTACACCATTAATTCAAGTGACTGAAATAAATGGCCTTAATTTGATACAATAGCAAATGCGACTGTCTGCAATAGTCATGTATTCATTCTAACATAAATACATTCGTATGTTTGTGCCATATACATATATGCACATGTATGGATTATAATTAAATAATCATGTTCTTTTATTGTAAATGTGTAGCCAACGGTGTGTGCCAAATGCCCTTTAAACATATAAATATTTACAAAATAATAGATGCAGACATGAGTAGTAATTATGAAAGGCTTACAAATCATATGCATTAAGTGAGAGTAAAGAGAATTTGCATTCAAAATTACCCAGAGGGAAAACATGAATATGAATTGATTTGACGATGCCTTTGGATATTTATTTTAATAAATCCTCTTCAGATTGATCTACTATTTGTGTTATACTAATGTCATACCACACTGATTCACTTAGTAAATGTACCAGATTAATTCCGAGTCTTCGACTACAGCGTCGTCTGGCCTTACAAATTTATAATTAAATCCCATATGGAACTGTCACAGAGCATAAATTGTAATTAATGTTGGATAGCTGAAAGAAAGAAGAAAAAAACGTGAGGAGCGGATGAAACAGGTGCTGCCAAAGGACCCTTAATAATAAAATTCAATATATTAAAACACGGGCAGCGACGCGCAATTTAAACACTCCCCACGGATGGAAGAAGCGGGAAAAAATCACGCACACCGCCGGAAAAGAACACGTATACGTATGTGCCGCATGTTGCGCCCAGGATTCAATTGAAAGACAGGAAGCGGTGCGTATACTCATGTGAACTGTTTGGCGGGAGGCACATAAGGGACCCCCACTGGCTTTTTTTTTACTTTTCCCGGCCCTAAGCTTCTGTCAGCTCCTTTTGGCTGACTGTTCACTTTGAGTTTCTTAATGGCTCGCTGGCATTTATGGCGATACATTATATTTTAGGCTGCTTCTGTTGTGCTGCTTAAAATTTATTAGCCCACTGATTTATTTGTTCAATTGCGTGTCACGCGGCTAACAAAAGCTCGGTTAACGCGTCGTATACTTAATGTGACTTTGAATCTTTTGTAACGCTTTCTTTCGTGTGGTTTTGTTCGTGTAATGTGCATTTCAAAGTATTCTGCACAGCCAAGGTAATTTTAGTCAGCTGAAGAACATTTGTTAGCTTCTTTTTTTAGAATTTTTGGGAATAATATGAAACATTCAAGTACTAAGTCAGTTACACTTAAAAAAAGGCAGTTATTCAACCGTGCCATAAATTTTAAGTACCATTCATTCTATATTCATATTTTATAAACTGCCGTGAGTGACGTAAATTAATTGGCCTTACACGCAATAACAAATTGCTTCAAGTCGCTTTAAATTTGTCTTTAAATATACGACATGTTTTTAAGCTTAAGTATTTATTATAGTCAGTGTGAAAGAAATGATAAACAGAACGATAAAAAAAACGAAAAGCAAACATTAAAGGCTTGTAATTTCGAAGTCGTTAGTTTAAGTATTAGGGATTTCAAAATTCAATAATATTTAAATGCATTAAAAAAAATATATAAATACACTTTAAGAAATAGCTTATGTACTGAATGTCCCAAAAATAAAGGTGTATGTTCTAGAGGAAATATATAAAACAAGCTGAATGCTTAACACCGTTTTGTTTACACCATGTTGTAAAAAATCAAAATATATTTATATAGTTGCTTTAAAACTTTGCCCAAACATTAAACATCAGCTGTACTTAACATTTAACTGGTTAACGCAGTTAAGTAGTTGACTGGTTGGAAATAGCTCATTAGCATTTAGGTTCATTATAATCAGCTCAGAGTGTAAAGGGATACGGTAAATGCCAAGACAACGTTTGTCAGCAATTAGTTAATTACATGCTAGGAACAATGGCAAAAGACTTTTCAGACAGTTATTAGTTACGATGTCAATGGAAATTGAAATTCATCTTTGGTCTGGTCAAAGGGCAGTGGTATTTAAAGAGCGTATTGGTTTAAAAAGTATTCAATGAAAATCAAATAAAGCTCAAATTAATTGATTTTCTATCATTTTTGCATTTTCATGTTTATGCTCACTTTTCATGACAAAATCCGTCTCAGCTTAGCTTGTGCAAATGATTATTTCCAGCATGTGCCTACCAACATCTCCTCGAGCTATCTTATTGCTGTCATTGTACTTGTCTTGTGAGAAATTGTGGATGCCTTTCTGTTGATTGACGGGCATTTATATAGATTTGGGTGCATAGCTTATAATGCCAACAGCTGGGTAATTTTAACATATATTATTGGCCTACAATTCGTAAGCAATTTCAACAAATCCCCAATGATGGAATATAGTGTTTAAAGGTCAAAGTTATTGTGGCATAAGATCTAAGCTTTCTAAAGATTACAATGCGTATGTTTAATGGCAAGTTTATAGAAAAAGCCGACCTATAGGTTCAGGTTGTTGAATGTGTTTTCTTTCTCGTCTCTTACTCCTTTTGTAAATATATTTTATGGTTGTTAAACTTGAAGAGGAAAATACTAAAGCAGCGTTGCCAACTTAAATAAACTTTTTATTTGAAATGAGGATAAAAAAGCAAAAAAAAAAGATTTTTGAGTTTGCATGTTTTCTGAGAATTGATTTGAGTATGGTTGATGGAATTTAATTCGTTTAGCAAACGGTAATTTCTATTCAATATGCACAACAATAACTCAATTCGATTCGTTTCAATTCAATCGAAAATCACCATTCCATTTCCGATTTTGTAACTTTTGTATCATTTGCCTGTTCATGTATATTTAATTTAATTTTTAACTTTTTGAAGTGTAAAATCATTTCTTAGCTTTTTGACATTTTTGCGGTGTTTGTTGACGTTACCAACATGTGTTTGCTTTACCGCTAAAAGCCAATTAAAATTCAGCCCAGCTGTCGCGATGCCTGTGCTTGTGGGCTACAAAATGCTACAAAGCACAGTAGAAGGTCAGAGGGTATCTATGTAAACATGCCAAGGTGTCAGGTAAGAGCGTGCTGAAAGAGCCCAGCACGTGGCATTGATTAGCGTGAATTGTCAACAGCTGCGAACTTGTGTAAAGCGACCTATTAACTAAAAGACACACCGTTAAAATGCAGCAAAAATTTCTATTTTTATCCCGTGTGTCTATTAAAAGCAATGTGTAAAATGTAAAGTGTAAAATGGCTAACATGGAAATGTGCAAATTTAAAACGCCAGAGTAGTTTTTCACAAAGCTAGTGCTGAGTTTAAGGTTCTCTTCGTTTTAAGTGCTTAAACTATTGGTTGGTATCCATAAATATAGATTACAAAGAATAATTTTGTTTTCATTTTTGAAAGTATTAAAAATATTTTTGTTTTCTTTAAGTAACCTTTTAACCATTTGTTCATGCAATTTTGAAGACATTAAGACTGTGAGTCATATGTCAAGATAAACAATTTAAAATCGAAAATATTTTATTTTAATAGCCTATTTAAAATAGAGTCCACTAAGATGCCAATTGAAACGGATAATAACAGGGTCGATGATCTAACCACCAACGAGTTTCGTTTGGCGAAGATCTATATCACATCCGGTTTTTTCATTGTAGTTGCACTGATGCAATTGTCTGGCATTCGCTCGGCAATATTCAAAGTAACAGACTGTGTGCCAGTGCCGAATTTCTTGTGGCTGGTAATCTGTTTGGTGTGCCTCACCCTGATGGTCTTTATGGAGTTGTTCGACAAGTTTCCCATCAATTGGGTACTCGGGATTGTGGCTGTGGAGTCTATGACTATGTGCATTATATGCTATTATTGGAACAGTTTGCCTCTGCTGCATGCCAGCATAATTGTGCTGAGCGTTGTGGTCTTGTCCTTCACTTTGTATCTCATGGGCGCCTTTATGCCACTGGCCATTTTGCCTGGTTTCAACTCGATGATGATAATCACAATCGCCTTTATCATTGGCTATATTTTAATCGTCGTGTTTTTGCATGTATTGAACGCGCCGAAAATCGTTATGCTTATACTAGACATATGGACTCTATGGTATAAGATACCGCTGATACTTTATGCAAGCAGCCTTATACATCATCGGCATTTGACGCATTTAGTTTCCGAAGAGTATATGCTGTCTGCTACCATTATATCTACATTCTTTCTTTATTTGATTCATTTACTTACCTCTACTGTAACTCATTCCAACATGGTACGTCAAGCGTATTCAAAATAAATGATATGTTTTTATGTTGTTGCGCATTTGCAATCGAAAGAGTTTTATTAAAGCAGCTTCACTTTAAAACTTCCATTGAAATGGGCTAACTTAAGATATCGAAACCTTTTTCTGAGAAAGCTATAAACAATTTTTAAACAGAATTTGCGAAATTAGCATAGCTCGAGGCATAAGTAGAATAAGCAATTCAAAAAGTTGCTTAAAGTGTGTGAGCAGTGAGGCGAACAAAGCTAAAATAAACAGAAATCTTTACTAAAAGGCATAACAGAAATGCGACAATACACGAAACACCGAAGCGTTTATTTGTATAGATATATGTTTTAGCTGTGGACCTATTTGTGTATGTTGTGTATTCAGGCAGAAATGAGTTGATAAAAAAACTAAAGCACCAAAAAAAAAAAAGGGCACACAGGCTTGTGCCCAAAAATAGCCAAGCATAACCCAAGCAAATAAAATGGTGTTCCACGGAAACGGAAATGAAATTTCGTACTAAAGTTCCGAACAAATCAGCTTACGTCAGCAAGTGCTTTGTTTTGGGCAACCGTGAACCTTAAATGTTTTGTAAAGTGGGCAAAGTACGTCAAATGTCATTGCCAATGTTACGAAATTATGAGATGAATTGAAAAGTTAAAAATTCTGTTGAATCGAACTAAAAAACTGTGAGTTCATGTATTTAAACAAGTAAATCAAAAAAAAATTTTGAAGACATGCTTTCTTGCATACATTTGTATTAGATTTTTTACCATCATCCCTGCAATACCCAAATATTTAAATTATTTTTGTAATTTAAAAAAAAAAAAGCAAAAAAGCAAATAAAAGCATGTCAAAAAGTATGTCTCGGTCGGGGATCGAACCCACGAGAGCTTGTAAATTTCGGCAGTCATATTAGTAACTTAAGGAGAAGGGAAAACTGTTTTTCGTTGTTTTTACAAGATATTACACATTTTATCGCGCCGAAAACTTTAAAAACATGTATTGTCATCTGAAACACATCTTTGGTGAAAATTGCAGAGCTCTAGCTAGTCGGGAACTTGGTGAAAATTTGATTACAAGATTTCGGGACAGACAGAAAAATCTGTTGAACTTGTAATAATAATAAAAGCAGACAAGTCAAGTTTAAATAAAGCATGTAAAAAATGTAAAGTTGATGCTCAAAATCAAAAAAAAAAAATTAAACCGGAAGCTTCCGTCAACACTTTTGTAAGAGACTGAATTTCAATAGCTTTTTGACGCTTACGACACTTTAGCACATATTTCTGCAAAATGTTAATAATAATTTTGTCAATGTACATTTTAAGTTAATCTTCTTACGAGTACTTATTCATATTTATAAATTAGGTAGGGATATTCTCTTTGCGTAATATATTTGGACTTTCAAAGCAGGAATAAAAATGGAGGATATTTTGGCAGCACTGTACGGTAAATAAATTTCATTTAAATATAGCCCACGCACTTTGTTGTTGATGTTTTATTTTTAACCTTTTTTTTTACCAGTAAACAGCCTAAATATACAGACTATTAAGCTTGAAAAAAAAAACCTAAAAGCTGCAGGCATTTATTTATTACAACATTATTGAAAACGAAACATTTTTTTAAATTTGTTTATGTTTATGTTCAAATTTAGATAAAATTTAAGCTTCATTTATAGTCTTTTGTAGTTGCAGGTTGGTAATGCGTGATGCCACGAGCCGTTAAGTTGACATACGTTCCAAGGCAATCCAACTACGTGTAGACTGTTATTCGAAATACACTTAAAATGGACTGGCTGATTGGGCCATACATATTTCCGGTTATTGATCACACGGTATTTGGTATCTACATCAAATTTTGGACTCATTGGGCCAGTCGGCTCCGTACAATTGCGATAAGGCTCTGGCTTATAGCCTTTAATGTCTTCACACACATTAAATAACTCATCAGCACCATCTAGGCAATCTGGCTTGTTATCACAGAGCAGAGTGCTGCTGATGCATTTGCCATAGCCACATTGAAATTCAGATTTATCACAACTATTCTCATAACATTCCGAAAGAGACTCATCTCGACCATTACTGCAATCGATTTGATGATTGCACCACTTTTCCTGGGAAACACATTCGCCGGGCAGGCATTCCATTTCCGTTTCACTGCAATTATACAAGGAAATTAAAACAGATAATTAAAATTATTGAATTCCTTAGTTACAAACAGAAAAGTTGTATTTCTCAAATGTGAAATTGCCTTAAAATTAAGGATAGTACCAGCGATAATAGATTCATATAAATCTATTATCGCTGATAGTACATTAAATTAAGATTTCAAAAATACAAATATATTAACTAAATGAATATAAGGAAAAAATAAAATATTTTTCTAAAATGCATCTTACAAATTCATTGAAGAAAATTCTTCGACCTAGTTGTACATTTAATTTTCTATCCACAATACAATTATTTTGTGTAGTTTAAAAATTGTTTTTTTCAGTTTTCCATATATGCTGCTTACTAACCTGCAATTGCCTTTCGAAGCATTAGTGTTAAATTCACAACCAATCTCATCGCTTCCATCCACACAGTCTGACCTTCCATCGCATGTCTGATCATTGGAAATCATACCTCCGCTGGCACAGTAAAACAAACCGTCAATTTGCAGTGAGGGATGGATTTTGCAGTTGACCAAAGACTCATCGCTGCCGTCTTCACAATCTGCTGCGCCATCGCACAGCTTACTAAATTTTATCCAGCCATAGTTTTCTTCAAGTTCGCAATTTATGAGTCTAGCATTAGCAAAGCACTTAAACCATCTAATGTTACATTTATACTTCACTGTACATACATACAAACATACAGATGTATTTAACTGGAAGTTAATTTTAATTTTTTTATTAAACTTTTACCTTCGCTCATCACTTGGCTTACTATAAGCAAACAGAGGAACACAAACCGAAACATTTTAGCAAGCTAACCGAACTGAATCCCAGCTTGAGCTAAATAGAACTGTTTAGTTTTACTAAAGTATGCAAAGATTAAACGTTACTGCAAAAACAATCCAATCATTTTTACGCGAGATATATTTTATGCAAAAATAAAGTTGGGCGTATTTAAGCATTTTGCTTTTACAAAATGACTAAGCAATTTACTCCTCATGGATGTTCGACCAGATGTCACACATGTGGTTGAATATATAAATGTATTCAAACCTAATATGTATACTTTCAGATAACTGACATGCCTATTGTTGTTGTTAATTCTGAAATAAACTACAAATGCATTTTTATTTTTATAAATATATATATTGTTTAAAAAAATTTTCTTAGTAACAAATAACTATTGTTTAGCAATTTGAATTTCTATAAACTCTTTGTTTGTCATTTCTATTATTCTGAAACGTATGATGATTTTATGACAGTTCCAGTTAATCTTCTGACTGTGAGATTTTTTTTCGATTTCGTTAAGTTTCCATAAGGTATAAATATAACTATATTCTGCGCAAAATATTCAAGTAAAGCTGACTAGTTGTTAGTTAGGAGGATAGAAAAATGCATAGAACTAAATTTATTAAGGGAAAACTTATGTTTTTCATTGTTTATTTAGGGTATCTTTTAGTTCAAAATAATAACTTACTGCCATTGTTTTTCTTTTGCTCTTTGAAACAGATGGGAGTCAAACAGACAGGTCAATTAAAGCATTTCATGCATTCAATTATGCAATGCAATTATGATGGCAAAAAAAAAGTCAGACATGCAGAATGCGTGTCATCTGAGAATGAAAATTGAATCAGCGCTGACATCAAAAATTAACTCAACGGAATTTTATGACATGAATCAAAGTAAAAAAAAAGATAGGTACATCGTTTCGAACACTGATTGGAAATATCGGCAACAATTTGTACGACAAATGCTCAGATTAATCATTTGAAGTTTGTTTGACCTGTCAACGCCACAAATTTGTAACAAGTCAAGTGCAAAGTGAAGGACGACATGCCACAAATCCTTGGAGACAGCTTCCGTACATACAAAAAAAAAAAAAATAAATGGAGCCAAGCAGCTTGCTCTCACATTCAGTTGTCTAGTGTTGTGCGCCAGGTCGAAATGCAAAAAGTTGCCAACTATTTGATAAATGTGAAAGTGAATTTCTGATGACGGCCAAGTAGACAAGTAGACGGACGGAAAAGTTTCTCGCTGCTTGCGGGATTTGAATTGAGGTTAATATGTATTCCACTTACGTATTTGCCTTGGGGAATAACTGAAATTTAATGTAAATAACACTGAAACCGTTCAAAGCTATTTTGTTATAGACATGGTCATGGATTGGTAGTAAAATTTCCTTATCTCTAAAATCCAATTAAAGAGTTAAGGAATTTTTCTGTGCTGTTTTGACGAAGATTTAATATACATGTAAAGGGATTTTTAATTTTTTCTTTTAACACTTTCACTTGCATATCTTAAATCTTGTTATCTCTGTTAAGAAACAAATTCTTTAATCGTATTAATTAAAACTTTAACGATTATGTGTTTGCCTTTACGATTTGGTGCTCGCAAAACTTTTATAATTTTAAATTTGTTCCCAACTGCTGCCACAATTTGCTGCACTGTCTTCGCTTAATACAATAAGTAAAGCACTCAGTTTCAATTGTAAACATCAATATAAATATTGGCTTCGACTGTGTGAGAAAAAGCGACTCAATAAAATGGCTGACAACTCAACAGCTGCTTGTTATTGAACGGAATCTGAATGTTAAGCAACTGGATGCTTTAAGCCGCAATTTAATACAATGCCAACTTGGGCTGGCGTGTAAGTCGTTTTTTGATAAATGAGCTTAATCAGCTGTTGTCAAGGATGAGCAACATCTAGCAGTCAAAAGCTTCAGGTGAAAGTTGACAAATGAAAATGTTGCCTGTCGTGTGGCTTAAAGGACTTTATTGTGTATTTTTATTTCGTTACTTCTCACCGGGTTCCAGTTGAATAAATGTTAAGCAGAAAAAATACACTTTGCTCGCGGCGCAATTTCTCATTTTCGGTATTGACACAAGCGCCCAAGTCGCTGAATAAGGCAACCTAGGCAACTGAGTAAAATGAACGCTTGGGATAGCTTAGTGTATGGACTAAACAGGATTTCATTCCCGCGCATACAGCAAATCCCCTTTACTTCTGTGCACACTTAGTGCGCGTAATTATTTTGGCTATGAGAAATTGTGCGAGGTTAGCTAATTTGCTGGAAAATATTTATGTATGCTCTTACCAAAATTGCGGTTTACAATTTGATGTAAATTATGGAATTCAACATTTTATTCATACATATGTATGTAAGTACCGAGCAAATATTACTTGTACTATCCCGAATCTGACCCCGCTAAAAGTGAAAAACTAAGCAAATAAGATTAAAAAAAAACTATTTAAATATTTATGAAAACCTGGATTGAATATTATTCTCTATACAAATTCTTCTTTGTAAAATAAGTACATATTTAAAAAATAATAATAAAATAGATATGAGAAATGAAATGTAAGGTTGCTTCTCTGTATTTTGTTACCCGGTAAATTATCGCTTACTTTTAATTATAGCAAAAATAATTAGTTAAATGTGCAAAATTCTAAGCAAATAATCAAGAGCCCAGCAACTTCTTTGAATTTAAAAACCAATGTTGCCTCACCTGCAAGGACTACAAAAAGCTACTTAAAACTTCGTTAAACATTTAAATGTACAAAAGTAGTTTCGTGAGCGAAAACTTGCCGGGCAACGCTGTTAAGAGCACGTCTGATTAAAAAGTCATTTAACAAGCTGGGAAGGAGCGCAGCTTAATGTCTACTTACAAACATGCATTCTCTGCTACGTGTGACCAGCTTTAAGTACGGTCAAACTATTTCCCAACAATTTCCCAGGGGAATTTTGTTTAACAGCTTTGCCAAATATAGTTCGTTCATATAAGATACAAGCAAATGATTTTGGTTGTGGCCACAAAAACCAGTGTTAAACATTAATTTGACAGCCACTCAGAGGGTAAAAATAAAATGAACATGTTGTTGTTTTTTTTTGGGTGAGAATTTAATTAAGAATTGTTGGACACAGATTGTATCAAATCCAGCTGCCAGTTTGGCACTTTCCATGTGTGTGTGCGAGCTCGATTCTTTGCTTAATGACCTTGTTGACATTTGAAGAAGCTTGGCAATATGTGTTTAGTCGTATGCTTTTGGTCATGGCCTAATGAATGTCCAGACAAGTGCCTTAAGCTTATCAGGACAGTGTCCTGTCAATGCTCCTGCTGATGATACTGCCGCTGCTGCTGCTGGTCCCCATCGAAAGTCGCCAGAAGGTCGCTGTGCCTGGTCGAATGCTTCCACACACACACCATTATCAAATGTTTGCCAGTCATTGTTGCCTAACAAATAACCAAAAATTTAGAATATAACATTCACAGCGGCAGCTGCCTTTATTTGAAAATTTACTTAATAGAGGGACACCCATCGGGCTTCGGAGCTAAAAGTTCTGCGGGTGGCTGCAAATACATACATACGCAAAGGTTTTGGGCAAAAAGTGTTGGTAATTGGCCCAATTTAATGGCCCTAATCACAACTGATATACGAGTTCATTTGTTTTGTGCCCAACAGTGCTACAGCTGTTAATAGTCTTTAAGCCAACATAAGTGCCAGCAACCATTTTCACATTATTTGCTGCTCTTTTTTTGTTTAATGTGAATCATTATCGGACTCAACTCGTGCCAGGGCTTAGAACAATTGTAGGCCAATACTTTATTGATTGAAAAATTAAAAGCTTGTTATTGTTGGCAAAAATGTTTTGATTTAAAAATAATTTTCTTAAATCTGAGAATGTAATCGATCAACTTTAAAAAATAACACAATTTGTTCTCACTATCTATCAACGATAAGCTCAAACAACATTGTTTGTAGTTGGAATAACGCGTTTAAAGAATCAAAATGCTGGTAAATCTATTGTTAACTCCATTTGCATGGTCAAGGATTCTCAGAACTAAAGAAAACTATATATTGAGGACATTACGTGCATATCACAATGTGGGGATGTTTGCTCTATTATTGACAAGTCTCAAAACTGAAACTAATGCAAGTTTGCCAGCACAGTTGCCAATGGCAACCAAGCCGCTGCGACATGTCTTTGCATCAGCTGAACAGATTAGTTGGCACAGCAAGCACGTACACTGAGGAAAACTTCATACATGATTTTATACAAGTTGCATATTCAAGCTTCTTAAAAGTTTAGCTTAAAATTAAATAAGTTGTAATGAATTCAGGGATTTAAATAACTTGGTATTGCTCTGAATATTTAATGTTTACGGAGTAAGATATCGTATTTAATTTTTTCCAGTATATTTCTGTGTATTCCATTTGACAATGGTTGTGTGGTGGACACGTCTCTAACCTTGACTGCATTATGCATTGGAATGGGATCATCGAGCTGTTGCATTATCCTGTATTAAAATGCGCATTGCTGTTGTCTCAGCGTACCACATGACGTATACGCGATGCGTACTGTGGCCTTGCATATCTAGCTGTTGCTGTATCTGTACGTCTTTGTATCTGTAGCTTAATCGTGGACAAACGCTGTTGACAGCTGTCAGAGGCATTTGACAATTTTTTATGTTTCATCAAATGATGATGCCACATGCTGTCGCATATCGCATGTCGCAAGGAGGCTTTTCCCGCAAAAGATTATCAAGTTGTCAAGCTCAGTTGCGCACTCGTCTTATCATTATCTCAGTTAAACCAAATGGCTGCCGTTTCAGCTGTTGTTGCTGCAGGAAAGCAGCTGGGCTTCAATTTAATTAAATATTTGCACAAAGTCTAAAGTTAAGAGAGCTGAAATAAATCAGCTAAGCAAGGCAAACAAAACAAAAAAATACAAATAAATAAATACAAAAGACAGCAAAAGACAAACGCTAAAACTAAATATATATATTTTTTTATCTCCGGCTTCTTTGTTTGTGCACATTTTGCGCTTGTTTAACCAGTTTACACGCCTGGCTGCAACTTGTCCGCCGACCACTGCAATGTCCTTTGTGTCCCGATGTGCGACTTGATAAGTGCAACCGACAGTGAATAAATTTTTTTTTGCGCGTTTGCCTTTTGGCCTTTCCTGGACTTCCCACTTCAACTAACGCATTCTGATTAATTGGTTTCAGTTCCAGCAACGCACACAAGCTTTCAATCTTTTTTTTTCTACCCTAAAGTCTTATGCGTGCATAAATTGTTTGTTCCGGCAAAATTTCACCTGCAGCGTGGTACACACATACATACCAAAGCTTACTTGAAAGGTATCTACTACTAATATTAAAGACAAACAAAACGTGCAAAATTCAGCTAAATTTTTCTGTTGCGTCGCTCCAATACCTGCTTCCAAGTATCACTTGCAAGCGCTACCTTTTCTGATATGCACATATTAGGGACGTTGAACATGAAAAAAAGTAAGAGCCAAACTGATGGAAGAGCTCAACTGGGATATACCATGCAATCAATTTAGCACACGATGGATAAGAGTGAAAAAAAATATGATTTGAAATGTGAAATTGCATTTTTTGGGAATGCTTTGCATAAAAAGTCAACCAAAATGCAATCAGGGAATTGATATTAAATCAAATTCGTTGTTGAATATAAGGTATCTTTTGAATTCAGGCTCAAGACTCGAACAGCCTCAAACAGTCGGAAAAAAACTTCTATTCTACAATTGTGACCCAAAAACACCATAAAGCACTGCATAAACTTTGCCACGGACAAACAAAATGGCACGTAAAAAATCACGTTGGTTGGTTGGTTGTTAGTTAACCTTGACTAAACGAAAAGTAACAAAAAAATCTGAATAAAAATGTTTTTAGACAAACCCAAAACGCAAAGCTGAATGCAACACTTTAATTGCATAAATTTTAGCGCACAACTAAATAAATAAAATGCAGTGGCAATAATTGCTTTAGTTTGAGGCACTCAAAACACAAAGGATGTTTCAATATTAACTTTTTTAACCAGAAGAAAAAGACCAAATAATAAATTTTAAATTGAACAATTGGGAATCGATTTTAAACTTGCACTGAATAATGGAATTTTAAATTCGCATTTAATGAAAAAGGCACAAATATAATGTAAGATAAACAACAGAACAATACAACAATGACAAAGCATTACCATGACAAAATTGAAATTGTGCAGCTTGCTAAACAAGGTTGCCGAATCTAAATACACGTGTCCACGTTTGGGAAACACCTAATGAGCACGTGCCGTTAGTTAGCTCAAGTGCCAGCCAGACAGAAAACGAATGAAGAGGAAGCCAAGTGGCTGTTTGTGCACGTGTGGCCAGTAGGGGGTTGCCGCTGGAAGGGAATAGTAGGCAGAAAATATTACACAAATCAAGTAAATAAACAGACTTGACCAATGTCCAAACATTTGCACAGCCACTTTGCCACTGTCGACCACCTTTTTCCAGTCAATTTGATTTTAAGAGCGGTCTCCGGGGCATATTATTTATTTATAAGCTGTTGGCCATCCTCGTTGTCCGAGTCGAGGTGAACAACTTGAGAGCCTACTTAAGCTTTAAGCTAGAATACAATTTTAATGGAAGTGCTCTCTAATTGGATAGTTTAAAGAAACATTCCTGTACATTTCTATTTATTTATATTTTATTTATTATGTACCTTTATTTGTTTGTTAGGCTTAGTTTGGAGCTCATCTATTAGCAAACTGGTTGCCTTAACACAATTATGTAGGTCAACGAAAAAGATGCGTAGCAATTGCTCTAAAGACAAACTGATGGAAAAACTACTTTTGCAATGGTCCCTCTCGTGGCGGTCATTTATCATGCCAAGTTCATGATTTACTGTGCGTATGACGCATACGCACTGATGACCCTTAGCCAAAGGACTGCAAATGATGTGAGTGCTGTAGAAAGCTGTATAAATGTACATTTTTATGGCATACTTTAAAGTTCAAATAACAGAGAAAATATTAATTTATTTTAAATTTTTAAACCATTACATTTGCTTTAAGTACTTTAAGAATGCTTTTTCTATAATAACTTGCGCTAGCTTTTTTTTAAACTTCAAAGCTCGTTTGCCTTTTCTGACAATTTTATTCTCTTATCATTTATTTATGATTAAAAAATAAAAATCTTCTCAGCTTGCCTTTTTTTGCTTAAACGCCTTGGCACCTGCTTGACAATTTTTCGTTGGTCTTTGATTTTCGGTTTCTGGCTAAATGCTACTTTGCTGCGCAATTGCGATCGTGCGCCGGCGCCAAGAAGGCTGCTGCAAACAAACCAAATGGAATGGGCAAACAAAATGTGAAGACTTTTCTACGCTATGTATTTGCAATTGCGACGTGCAGGCCATAAAAGCGTACAAGGAAAGAGGCGTGACTTGGGGGTCTGGTTAGCTGTCAAATCGACGTACAGCATTAAGCAAACGGGAATTATTTAACTCTCATTCCATAAAAAACTCAAACACAAACCCACACCCTTTATCTCACTCTATGCTTGTTTAACTAACTGTGCAAAGGCTGGGAGAGCTGCCATGGAATCTCAATTAGGAATTCCCGCTTAACACGTAGCATCATTGTGTAGTTTGGAGAGCACTGGAACTCTTTTACCTTTTTAATAATTAAATCATACTTCGTGGCGTCAGTGCGAAAAAAAAGCGACTGTACTACAAAATGTACACAAATGCATACATTTTCGTAAAATTCCATTTTTTTCGCAACTCTCGCATAAACTTATGCAAATTGTTTGTACGCGTATTTTATGCAAATAAGAACGGGTAATTTCGCAGAAAAATTGCGGAATTTATATGACATTTATTGATGTATAACACTTTACGTTTATGTAAACTGCAATAAAATAAAAAATAAAAAAATAAAGCACATTTTATAGTGCATTAAATTTTCATTAGATTTAGAATAAAAGAATAAATGGCTTGAAATTACCCATTCACAATGAGCGCAACCTCTGGTATTTAAATTTTACTCATCTAGAATCTGACTTAAGCTTATATTTCAGTCTTGAATCGATATGTAACTTGGCTTGAATACATAGACAATTCTCCAGTTCGCAAGCAAACATTACGGTCTTCGCTAATGGTAGCTAAAAATACATCAAAGCGGGTCTAAACATGCTAATAATTTACATTTAAATGTTGGCGCTTGACGTCAATAGCAGATTTTTATTTTGTTTCTTTTTTTTATTTTTTTATTTGCTATTTCCTTGTTGCTTTTATCGTGATTTTTGTACAAATAAAAAGATAACGAAGCCAATATACTGTTGTGTTGTTGTTTTAATGCTGCTAAAAAGCGTCAAATATAATTGTAATGCAATAAGAATAAAAGCCAAGCATTTTGCTAGATATCTAATACCATATAGACCTAAGGAAGCAAATAGGCAAAAAGGTTATGCAGTTACATGCAAAAGAAAAAGTTGTGAAAGTTTTACTGAAACTTAAGACGAGTTTTTCAAAACGTATAAATAAATAAGCCATTCGTTAAATATCAAGGTTATGGTGCTAAAGATATTTTTATATCTATAAAGAGAATGTTTTCTAGTGTATAACAATGTAACTTGTTATATTTAGTATCATATTTACTTAGCGCGAATCCATTTTTGCTCATCTTTTACAAAATTTCCGTCTATTGTATTGGTTTCTGTTGTTGTCATATCAATTCATTGCCAAGTTCCTTATATATATATACATACTAGCGCACCTTGAAAACAGTTAACAAATTGTAACACAAAGCCTTTTGATTTTGACAAACTTGTTGTCAAGTCAAATGTCAATCATGAAAGTATTTTCGAGCTTTGTTGACAAACTGAAGCCTTAATTAACTGCCGTTTTGGTTATATGAGCCTTGACGTTGCCCTCTGCGGTTTTTGGCCAACGGCGTCGTTAGCAGCACATACTTGCAAAGAAAAGTTGGCCAGCTTAAGCATATCCCCCACACACTTTGAAAGTACGGCTCTAGGGTCATTTATCTTTCGTTTATGCCTTTGCCAGAACATTACCCTCGTGTCAATAAATGTTTAGCATTGCCAATGAAAGTTCAAGTGAAAGAACTAAAAGTACTAAAGGACTCCTTTTGGCCCATTTGGCAGTCCATTTAGCTGTTTCATCAATTTATGCGAGCTCGCGATATCGATCGGGTATTTTGTGAAAAGTGTTATTGGACTTTTGGACCTATACTACATCTGGCACTAAAATGTCTATCTGTAAAGCGCATCAATGGTTCGCCTATGGCCGAAATAAACTTTTCTATGTATACGTAATGCTTTTTGGATTAAATGTTTAGTTTGTCAGTGTGGTAAGTTTACCAGCAAGTCACAAACAATGGACAAAACCGTAAAGTTCATTTAACAATCTTAAAGCTTGCATCCAACAAGCAAATACAAGAAATTTGATGTAAATAAATGCTTCTTCTATACCTACAAATTTAAATAACTGTCCCACAAAGTATATTTTATTGCTTTACATTTAAATTGCTTCTTAATCACCAAAACAATTTAATTCTTTGCTATAAAAAAAATTTAGTTTTAAATTCAATTTCATTTTACTGTAGCATTTTACTGGCCGGATGCTTGTTTAGTCTGCATTGCGGCATTTCATTCTTTTGACTAATTAAAAATGAAAGGTTTTATGCGTTTGGGCAACAATATCCTTTTAGTTTTAAGCCAGCAATTTAGCAAAAATAGCAGTTGTCCTTTGTTATTTTTAACCTTTTGACACAACTAATTAGACAAAGGAAAACCTGCTTATTATTTTGTAACAAGAAAAAGAGCTTACTACTTTTTATAATACGATGTCTGACGTTAAATGTCAATTTGCACTTTTACTAATAGCTTTCGTTATTTTAATTGCATGATAATATATTAATTTTATTGATAGAAAGATATTTTGTTGCGAAGTTTTTTTTTCACTATCCGCAATACTCCAAGATTAACTAAATGTATTTTTTGGTAATCAGCTTTAAAGTCTTACTGTATTCGCCACAATTTAATCTTTAGTCAATATTTTCTAAGCCTTAGCTTTAAGGGTATTTAATCTTCGTTAAATCCAATTGATACCCATTTTTTTTTGCCTTGCATTTTTCTTGAACCTCAAAAACGTCTCGCCTTCGCGGCAAACTTCTTTAATCAAGTTGATCATTAAATTCGCGACTTGACGCTGCGGAACGAAGTGAAAAAATCAACATAGCCCATGGCAATTTAATACTTTCATGCTTCGTTTTTTCTTGACTGCTTTCAACGCCTCATTTATGTTGCGTTGGAGGGAGGGAAAAACTTTTTGCCCATGGTTCAAGTAGTAGTATGATTTAGAATTTCTGTTTCAATTCTAGCTAATAAAAATCATAGGTCGTGCATTTTCACAGAATTGAAGCCCGTTAAATTTCTGATTCCTAAAATTCAACGCTTGAAGAATTCCCTTTAAACTGAGCTAATGGAATATTGAGATCAAATGATGTCAAATTAAAATTAATTGTCACCTTCATAGAAAATTTCATTAGAACATTTTTTCTTAGTTATTCTGTTGCTTGAAATGCTTTATTTAGCTCTTATAATGAAACAAATGCTGAAAGCATGAATTTCATTTTAATTGAACTCACATTTTTACATTTTATTAAGAAATGTGTCAGTGATTGGAATTTAATTGACTTTATGGAACTTTATTGTTAAAAATAACTTTCCGAATATATTCATATATATATTTTCAAGTTAAATTTGCTTCATATTGGCCTTCTTTAAGATTGAAGATTGCCACTTTAATAAATGCTTTACTTTGTATTTCTTTAAGGGGCCCATCCTTACGATTTTGTTAAATAAATATTGCAATGTCTTTAGTTTAATTTAATTATTTTCTAATTTTAATTTTAATTGTACATTAAAATTCAATTTAAACTTCGCTACGTCTAATTGATAACAGTATCCCCTTATTTTGTAATCAATTTTCTTCTTCACTCGAGAAGGTCACATTCCAAGTGCGTGACATGTAATTATCACTACACAAAAATCATAGCACGTTTTCAGTTTTAGCTGCGGTTGTTCGTGTCCTGCCCGGAAAATCTTTTATAATTAAATACCCTTTAAAAAAAAGTACAGTCTTATATGATGGAATATCTGTTTGTAGCTTTTGCTCTGTTCTGAATTTTTTTTTCAGCTAACATTACGATTTTAATCAATCCATTACATGTTAAGGAAGCCTCCTCTTTGTGTTTTATTGCCTTTTTTAAATTTATATCAAGACAAAACATTTTACTTTTAGACATATAGTAACTTTTAGCCGAAAATGTTCAAATTCAGCATTCCAGCTTGTTTGTTTTTGTTCTTGTGCAAGCCGCAATCAAATGAATTGCTTGCCTTGCAATTTATGCTGCAGCATCCGACGTTGACAGCAACCGGGTATTCAATTAATGTCTTTTAGAATCCGAATGCTGGGAACCACAACGACATGTTTGTGGCAGCCAAGCCAAGTTGAGCTAAACAGATCTGAGCAAAACATGTGAGACTTTTCTCTGGATGGATTCTCATTTGAGTCTGACTCCGATTCATATCGCTCTTTTTACGAGTCGGCCATCAAAAGGCGTACAATTAAGCCGCTTATGTTGCAAAGAAATATATATAAAAGCAAAGGTCCTTCATTAGGCGCCAGGGCTAAGGGGCTGGCACACTGCCAATACGTGTCTGCTTGCATTACTGTATGAATACGAACATATGTTTACCCAGTTTCCCCAAAAATGTGAAGTGTGTATTAAGTTCTCAATTGAATGTTGACAGCCAGATCCGTTTCCCTAAAAAGTTTTGCATACAAATTTGGCTATACATTCGAGTGTTAATGTCTGATAAATCATGAATATCCTAACACTTTTTGAACTTTTTTTTTGCGAATGTGTGTGTGTTTTTTTTTTGTAGAATTTGTAAGTGTTATAGAGATAGACAAAAAAAGAATATCCTGTTTTGATTTCAGTTTTTATAAAAACTCAAAGCAAAAAACTTTTCAATAACGAGACACAAATTGAATCCTAGCTTTAATTCAATTCAAAAACTTCAATCAAAAATAAAAAAAAAACAATGAAATAAGTTAGTCTTAAAGCCCAGATATAAATGCTTCCCTGTATAAACAACTCTCTCATTTAAATGTCGGGTATTTTGTAGTCGTAACTCATCTTTATTTGCATTTTACCCAGTTTTTTGATGCGGCTTACAGTCAGTGCTTGTTCATGTTTGACTCTGATGGAGCTTCAGCGTCTGCTAAGCTAGCAATTTGTCAAACAAAGTTTACGACCGTGCCGGTTGAAGCATTTAAATTACAGAAAGGAAAAGAAATGTTCCCGAAATTGCGTGTCAAAGAAAACATTTTTGGCCTTTTGTCGTTGAATGCATCATTTGCCTGAACTGATGCTGTGGCAGAGGTGAGCGATGCACAGTTTCATTGTAAAGCATTGTAAATACTTAATTTATGCTCAAGGGCGTCATAAAAATATACATATATGTATGTATATCACCAATATGTTAGCAGGCAGGGGGCACAAATTAAATTATGTCGACTTTACAAGCGATTTGATGGTCTTTTTGAGCACTCAACGCAACTTAACTGGGCCAATTTTTGTAGCAACTCTGCGGCTTCAGCTGCCACAGTGCCACACACACATACATATACACACATAGCACGCTGTGTCTGTATGTATGTGTACTTCCTGTTTTTTCTAATTTCAAGGCACTTTATTGGTAGGGCTGCTATTGTGCTAGCTGCCAGCAGGTTCGGCAATTTGAGGTAAAGTTATAAACTTTGAGCATTTATTAAAATTGATATTGAGCGGGCAAACCATGCCCAATATGATGAAGACATTAAAAGCAAGATGGTGGCTGCCATTTTTCCCCTCGTGCTGTAAAGCGATAGCAAAAATCAAAATATTTTCAACACAAGTTCAGGGGTGTGGGGAAATGCGAGAATGGTGCACGTAGTTTAATATCTAACTTTGAGCAAGTATTTTACTTCAAGTATTTAATATAAAAATTCACTCATGATGTGTAGAAATGCGAGTACGAAATGCTGATAGATTATTTTTAGAAATATATCAATAGTTGCCCATATTCAGAGTTATTTTTGTAAACTTATTACTCAACTTGCAAACGTTTATTTATGAGCACAGCAAATCAAAAATAGCTTAGTAACCATAGAAACCTTTTGCACTCAAGTATTCGTTTATTTCCATTGCAAGTTCCTTAACACTGTCACTTATAGAGTCCATTATTCTATTTCCAGTCAGCTTAATGCCTTGTTAAACACTTTTCTCCACGATGCTCGCATGAAACGTGACTCAATCTCAGTTGCAATATAACCTAACCAGCTTAATGCCAGCACATATGCAACATGTAGTAGCAAGTGTCCTGTCACGTCTCCGACAATAATTTGCATAGTGTTGGACATATTTGCCACCTACGACCATGAAAATGTCTTCGTCGAGTTGGCAACACTTGGCTGCAAGGATAGTAAACTTTATTTAATAACGTCTAGGATCCTGTCTTAACTTAATTTTGCCCTAATTGCCCGGCTTTACCACTGACGCAGCGGCGACTGGTGCTAAAGGAGCCTTGGCAATGGAATGTTACGCTATATTCAGAAGTTGAGCAACTACAACGATTAAACACGGGGTTAACATTTACATTATCCGGACTCTCGTTTGCTTCGTTTGGGACTTGCAACTTTGGTAATGTTTGACACGACAAATCCCCAAGCTATGTTACAATTTACCAAAAAAAAAAAAGTACGAAAAAGTAACGATACGGCAAACTTTTTGTAGATAAAAAATTAAAATTGTACAAAAGCACAAAGTGAAAATTTGTTGGCCATTGCCATTTAGAACTGGGTCCGCGACCAGTTTGTGGCTTACTTAACCGTTTGCCCGCCAGTTCGCTTAATTTATATAAATGTTCTAGCTTCTCCCTAGAGCCCTCAGAAAGCAACTAAATACACCGTCAGTTTTAAATATTTGCTTAGTAAGTGAGCTTTAGGTTCACTGCAAGCTGCCCACAATTGCTGTACAAATATTCGAATCGCATTCCAGACAACTAAAGCCACTCGAAAGTGTTGAATGGCATGTTGTATATTGCATTTTGATTCGAAAATCAATTTCGTCGAATTGTGTTTGCACATTGTACATAGTACAGCATTCAACCAGTTGGCAATACATTTCATACTGGGTCAAAGCCATGGACAGGACACAACGATTGCTGGCTGTTAAAATATTTTTCCGGTAACGAGCTTAAATCATGTTTACCACATACTTGTGCGTAGCAGACTGTTAAATATCTTCAGTGAGGGTTTTTACTTTGCGGAGTACAGAAACATATTTTAACCAATATTTTGTAAAATGATATTCAAATATTTTTATAATTTATAGGCAAGGAAAATTACAATGCTAACATCATGAGTTTATAAATGAAAAATTGAAATAAAATATTTAAATTGTATTCACCGCATCCATTTTAATCCTTTTTATAAAACTTTGCTTTGCTTAATGTAATTATTAAATATATACAATAATTATTTACACGACTTAGCACTTAGCTTTGTATTTTACTTATTGTCAAGTAAAATTCCATGATTTATTTTTACCACACGCTGATAAAAGTACAATAGGTAAATTAAAATCTTTTTTAAGATGCGACAACAATATGTCACTGAACGAAAATGTTTTGTTGACGAATACGAGAATAAAAGCAACCAAAAATCTAATTAAATCACTTTCGATATGATCTTTACTGCCTCTTCTATTTAATTGAACATTTGCCACAAGCTAAGAAGCCACTCCAACTTGTCTCTGCTGCTCTGCTCTCTCATCTAAATCTAAGTAATTTCCGTCGCCATTAAAAGCCAACATAAACTTGTGAAAGTGACTGGTGCAAGAAAAGCCTTGTGGAAAATGCATTGCACTGAATAGTTGTGAAGCCAAGAGCTTAGCTTAGCTCAACTGCCACTGAAAACCATGTCCTTTCAATTAATGTGCTTTCATTTTTACGAGCAAGTTTCAAGCAACAAGCATAAAAGTTGTAAGCCCAAAATAAAATGTTCAGTTTTGTTGCCAAATCCTGGTGGCAGCCATAAAAAATATTATCCAACTTAATTTCGCGATTCGCATTAAAAAAAAAGTCAAACATTTCGCAGTAGCAATTGTTGTCATAAATATTAAATCAACATTATATGCGGCTCATAAATTTCTTGGCCGACAGGCAAGCAACATAAAAGCAAGTGACACAAAAAATCAACCGCTAACGAATTCTTAAATTGTTTTTGTTTCTTTGTTATTGTCGCTTTTTCGCTTCGCTTCTTTATACGTTTTCGCCACGTGCAAATAAATTGGCGCTGTTTTAATAACCTTTTCCTTAAACATTTTCCAAAAGTCACCTCAGCTTTTATATTGTCCAACAACCGCATTGACATTCCATGCGCCACATGAAAAATAATAATAATAATATTCGCCAGTGGCAGTGGCAGTGGCAACCATGCTGGTTGGACAGACATGTATGTAAATATTTAATATTGGACACAGTCGGACAGACTGTGAAAAGTGCTGCAGTCCGGTTGCATGGCCTTAATTGCAACATTTAAAAGTACCAATGACAAAAATGTGCAGTGAACAAAGAACCGGAACAAATATAACTAAAACTGTTTGCCAGCTTCAAGCTAATCCTATGGCCCTATTCAAATGTACCCGAAGGGGATTCTGTGTGTGCATGCAAATGGTCTTCTCTGTGCCTCTAATCAGCTCTCACAGAGTTTGTTCTATTGATTTTTAAACAGGCAAATGAGTGCTTGCCCAAAACTGCTGCTGGCAGCATTTCAATCGAACTATTGAACCAAATTATTGATAGGCAAATAGCACTGGATATAATTAAGAGTAAGTTTTTAATGAACTGTGTATATGTTGGGTCAGATATTGTGCTTCTTGCTTGTACTAGAAAACAGATTGCAATTTTCCGGTGAAGTTTATAAATTTTAATGAAAAAATCATCATCTGTTGTTCTAATTTGGCATAGACTGAATACTGCACAATTGAATTAGAAATTTCGCATGAAATTTTCAAACTGAGTAACATGAAGAGCCAATTTCGAAGGTAAGCCTATTCATTTTTGGCGAATATCTCAGAATTTCAAATATTTAATATACTTAATACCCGAAATAAATTATAAATTTCTTCACATTTTAGCGTAATAATGTTATGAAGACATGTTTTTAAGTAGTTGTAAAAAATTTTTTTTTTTATTAACTTCTTGCACTAATAAATTCTAATAACTTAAGGACTAGCCGGCGCCTAAACATATTTTAAAATATATGTAGCATGTTTTTTTTTTACAGACGCTAAAACTCATAAATATTTATGAGTCGAAATCAGAGTAAGAAGTAACCTTGAACATTGTTGACTGATTTTTTATGTGCCTATCATATTACATTATTGTTTGTTATCTTGTTTATTATAATATTAGGAATTTGTTGTGCGCTTCTTCATTATTTACATTTTAAATTTATGCATAGGGAGCCGCTCATTCTTATTATTATTATTGTTTGAAAACAAGAAGAATCAAATACAAGTAAAGTAGGAGTCTCCTTATGCATGAACAATGTTTCTTTTTGTTGGATTCAATGAAGTGTAAGGCAATACGGCTTCCATATGGATATATATAAATAAACAGCGGGTGTGTCACAAACACGAATAATAGACTTAGACATTGGGAAATCCTTGAAATTTTTGTTTGTTATTCTTTTCTTTTGTCCTCTTTTTTTGTTGTATGCAAATATAAAAACAAAAGCTCATAATGTTTTGAATAAACTTTTTGACACCATAATTTTTGTGAATTTGAATTTTTGATTTTCAACATTGAATAAATTTTAATATCGTGTTAAAAATTCCATCTGACACAAAAGTGTGAACATTTTATTTGAATTATCCATATTTATATAAATATTCATGTTTTTAAGTTGTAATTTAAATGCAATTTTTTTTGCTTAAATGTTTAATTTTTTAGAAAAGAAATCGATGAATTATTTTAATTTATTGTAACTGAGTTTATGTTTAAGAAACCGATTTTATTTGTCAGTATCTTAAAACGTCGCCTCTTCATACCGTTAAAATTTTTATTTTTATGCCCGTCCAATTGAGTTTGCACATTCGTATCATGTATTGTTGTTGTCTCTTTACTTTTCTGGCCAACTGCAGCACTTAATTGAATACCATGACTGTCGCCATAACTTCATTTTAGCCCTTGACCCAAGAGGTTCTCTACCAGTTACAGCTTTTACGTATGTGCCAACCAAATGTGGGGGGAGAGAAAAACCCAAATGAAATAAAACCTCAGATTCGTGACAGGAGATAGCTCACATACCATTAAGCTGCACCAGGCAACCATCACTTCTTGTTAGCCTTGTTTGTTGGGCTTGGCCACAGTCACTTGGCCTCAGGTGTGTCGCCGCTGACATTCGAGACGCATCGACAAATCCATTTCCATTCATTTTTTGTTTGCTTAAAGACCTGGTTCAATCAATGTACATACAAACATTAAAAAAGTGTATCGAACTAATAGAGTATTAAGCACGATTTCTTGTTTATATCCTCACATTGAAGAAACTTTAATATGCTTCTCATAGGCTTGAAAATCAACTACAAAATAGCCTTTTTTTGCAGCTGTTGCACCAACTATGAAAACTTTGGCACAAAATATGTAAGTACTCTGTGGGCTGTATGACGCAAATCCTTTGACGACATTCCCAGCATGCAAACAATTTCAGACACCGACTCATCACGCTCCTGCATGAAATGTCGGCAAACAGCAGAAGCCGACAAAACAGTGGCTCGATACAGCAAGGCCATGTGCCGGACGCGAAGATGCCCTGTTAATGGGTAGAAATTGTATAAAGTATGACACAATTTCCTGCCATTATTAAACAAAAGTCCCGAGTATTAAAAAGGGTGAACAGTGTTTTCCCTATATGACACTGTAATATATGGCATGTCAATGCTGATCGAAATCGGATTTATTGGATCGGATATTTTATTTTCTGTGACATTGGCTTAACAATATTATCGCTGTTTTCTATCCATTTTCATGGGCACAGGGTATGAAAAATAGCCAGAGTGTAAAAAGGAGGGGTACGCACACGCACACACAAACAAAAGCTTGCACACACACACACACAGAGAAAAAGAACAAGAGCATAAGAGGCAGAAGAGGAAATAAGTCGACAAGCGCATTTCCTTTTTCAAAACTTGCCAGACTGCCCCACATTGCAGCTGGTGTAGTCCTTTTTTGTTGTTGTTTGGTGCAGCTTTCAGTTGGTAAATTTTTCACACACTTTTAGTTTGGCGTAGCTTAAATTAAAGTCATAAAACTAACTTTGCAGTAATCCCATTTTTATGAAGATGCAAGTGGCCGTCCTAGACTAAGGATTGTATGAAATACTTATGTTAATATGTATCATTACAAAGTACAAGAACAAGGATTTTAAATATAGTAAAATACTGTTAATTGTTATTATACTTTGTGCATAATGTCAACAAAGGAGCATTTCAGCTTATAGCTGGCTTCGAAGAAAGCGAAACTTTTGTGCACATTTTCTTAAGCTGCTGAGAAACCTCTTAGTGTTGGTTCTATAAAGAGAACTTTTCTTCTTGGGTCATTGCTAAAAATTCAAAAGAGTTCTCAGAATTTACTGTCACTTTCTGTTTCTCGTTTGCTACTGATAACGAAACGAATAATTTTTGCATTTTATGAGTACTTCCTTAAAAGCTTCATGGAACATCTCGTGCTTAATCTCTGGAGAGCAATTTGTTTGACTTTTTCCTTGATGCTGCATTCGTTAACCCTTTCCGTGACGGCTGCACTGACAAACACACATAAAATATGGTAGACGCACCTTTTTCTTAAGTAATACTTTCAAGTTTTTCTGAATAATGTGTGTGCTAATTATATACAAAAAAACCTTTGAGCCAACAGATAAAAACATAAATTAACATTTTATTTCTGACATAACATTTTTGAAGAAAAACTGTAACAGACGTCATTTAAAATCCAGTTTCAGTTGATCCATTCAATTAAACTATAGCAACTCACACTTTAACTTTTTGCTACGCCCTGTCCTTCGGGTCGGGTTATTGCAGTTCATTTCCATATGCTGGGTTCACGCAAACGAGTCCAAGAACATGTTTTAAATTGCGGGTATGCTGTAGTTTCACTGACTTTTCACTTCGGAACGCAAACATAAAAATGTAATTCGAAACAGCTGAGGGTACAAATTGTAGAACGTGCGAAAAACTGAAAAAAGATGAAATAAAACTTGCACACACTCACAAATACCAACAACTATTGGCACACACACACTAAGAAAAACACTCATACATATTCTGGTGGGGAAACAAATGTCTGTGCATCGTAAAAATGTGTTGGGTGTTTTGTTACTTGCTTCGGCGAAAGTCTGCAAAAACAAACAAACGAGATAGCTTTAATTGGGTATACTCGACTGAATGATGCTCTGTTTAAGATAGTCAAGAAACATAAACATTTTGCTTAGAAGTTAAAAAAAGGCGCATTTAAAACCAAATAAAACACATTTTAAATCATCTTAGAAAAATGCTTACCTGAAATGTGAATTATTTCATTCCGTACTATTATTATGTCGGCTGAGCTTGTTTATTTATTTCTGATATATTTGTAACTGGTTATACAAATATACAAAAAGTACAAACATTTTTTTGTGTACTGCAACCATTGTAATTGTTTATTATGTTACTTTCTTTTACCCTTGCCCCAAGTGTTGCCATTTTTTGATGATGTTCGTAAGGCCTTTGGCTAAATGTGCATAGTTGAACCTTTAAGCTATGTGTTACATCTGATTGTTGCAGAGTTTATGCAAGTTGATTACATATTACCCATATAAAAAAAGCTAACATATCTTGAATAACAATTTGAAGAGCATTTCATATTCGACACTTTATACATGTATATATTCATTTTTTTACCCAATGTTTATTAAAATAAACATGTGTTATGCCTGTGGGACAAAGCGGTCGCACAAATTGAAATGTGTGAGAAATTTTTAAACATTTTTTTGTGTGCGTTTCGTTGACGCTTTTTAAATTAATTTGTTGTGTCCTCAACAAATATGCGTAGGTTGAGCGTTGTATTTACAATAAAAACTGCACAAAATGCAATTATTCAGATTCTTGGAAATTATTAATTCAGCTGTGAAAAGCATGAAATTTGCTTAAGGTTTAATATTTTTAGTTGAGTGCATAATGAACATCAGTGAATAATTTTTGCTCTTCAATGTACATAATAAGGATTCACAAGGCTCCCACGCTGCTTGCTGCGACATAGTTTGCTATTTTTTTTCCATTTAGATCTTCGTTCATTTGACATTTTCGTTTACTCTTAATGACCTTATCAACGTTAACAAAGTTAGATTGGCTGGACCGGAGTAAAATAGAAACGTCAGAAGTCTAATTAATATATGTATATGTATGTATGTAGATGATAATGATGACGCTGCTACTGCCTTGACTTGAGCGCAGATAAATGTCAAAGTTGCGGCTGTCAGGACAACAACGATATCAAATAATTTTTCATTAAATTATACAATTTTTTGCCTGCTGAATCTGCTCTGGGCCAAATTGCAAGCGCTCTAATGGAACTCAATTTGGAAATTAGTCTGACAACAAAAGCGACGCAGATACTAACACGCGTCCAACACATTCTTGATGCCGCTATCTACATCCACGCACACGCAAACACACACGAGCGCTTATTCACTACCTCGAGTGAGTGCAGGACAATGAAGTGGAGACAAACGGCGCATTATGTAATTACATTGACATGCGTTTTGTTGTCTGCATGGAGCCAAAGAAATTCCTAACAAATGAGGAATTTCCCAGACTTGACTTCAATGTACATACATTTTAATCCATTGGCAGCCCTTTGGCGAACTTTGCGCAACAAATCCGTTTAAATAAGGCAAAAAAAACAAACACAGAAAAACGGTAAAGAAGAATGTAAGAAAATAAAAAAAACATCTTAAACGCTAATCTAGCTTTTCTACACAGTGCAGAATTTTTTTCGGAAATGTTATTATATTTCGAGGAAAACTCAGATGTTTGATAGTGATATTTTGCATAAAGAAATAAAAGTCAGGATTAGGGTGAATTTAAGGGTAGAACTTCATATTCAGCAGAGGATTAAAACAGTATTGTTTCAATATCATAAAAAACATGTCACTTTGTTTTGAATTATTAAGTTTAGTTTTAAATTCATAACAAAATAAAAAAACGTTGAGTATTTATTGCCTTTGTTATTAACATCATAAATTACAAAAAATCAATACGAAAGTCCAAACAATTTTAAAGATTTATTGCGTGAACATCTAAATATGATAAACAAGATATGTACTATGTTCTTATTATATCATTAAAATAATAAGAAAATATTACCCTTTGATTCAATACAATAAATATACTTTATTATTATTTTATTCTAATTTTTTTCTGCTGTGTAAAAACCCTAACAAATCAAAAAATCCAGCATTGAATTCCACACAAAAGTCACGCCAAATTCAAAGCCCAAGTTTTTGAGATTAACGACCTTTCCATTTTCGGGATTGCCATTGTCTAAGTGCCCGTGAGATGTGTTGGCGTGATGCTTAGGGGTTAATATACATAGCCTGTTTCTATAATGGCCAACACGACAGCTTCAGCACGGCTAGGGCCAGAGCCCAAATGCCAAGACAAACAGTAGACAGACAGACACAACTTTGCATATACACAGTTTAAAGTGAAATGTGGTGCAGGCTGAGATAAGGCAAAGGTCACTTAGTTCCAGTCAATACCCGCACTGGCTTGGCCCAGTAATATGAGTTTAGATGCTGTTGTGTCTTGCTGGCAATGACAAATGTCCTGTGTGCTTGGGGTCGACTTGGTGCCAAATTATGCACACAAACAATGCGAGGAAACCAAAGTCAGATGGGATCGCTCGACCATTTCCGCCCTCACTCCCCAGTGAGCAGTTTATTTGCCTGCCAGTCTAAAATATATTTATGCAACCGGAAAGGCACAGGCAGCCATTTTGTGAATGTGAGCAGTCGACACAGGCAAATCAAGAACAGCAGAGACCAACTCGGGTGGCCCACAATGCAAATATCTAGTTAATCCATTGACACTCGGACTGTATTCTGCAAAATCAGCTTTTAATTGTTTCGCCAAACGATTGAAAGCATGCTGCCATGCGGAAAGACAACTCAGCAATCTGAGCTGGGCATCAGACAAATGTGTTAATTTAAGGAAATTAATTAGTAACGTGTTTCAAGCTAAAGTGCCAACAAGTCGATACCGAATGAGACACAGAGAGATGTGCTTAACATTATAATTAAAGTAGTTAATTTAAAACTTTTGCTGATTCTTTTAAAACATCTGCCAAAGTATGTGCCGGAAAGTTTAAGTGTTTGCTGTACAAGTTTATTGCTATTTTCACATTTATCATTTGCGCAACGACAATGCTAAACACCAACAAAAACACCAATTATCGCGCTAAAACTTTTAACAATGTTTTCCGAATATTCATTAGTCATTAAATTTATGAATGTGGGTATGCTCAACTTTTTCTCTTTTTTGTTCTTAATAAAACAAGAGGGAAACTTAAAAATCATGTATTTCTTCAACTCAATGCCCAAACCTAATCATATCGATAAGCATAATGCAGTTCATTAAGATTTTAAAGATTTGTAAGAAGCAAGCAGCTGTTTTTTTACAGGGTATCTCAGAGTCGAGACTACTGATTTTATAACTTTAATTTGCTTCTCAATAAAGTTGTATTCCGCCTGAGAGATAAACATACACGCACAACAACATATACAAAGCGTAACAGCGTTTACTGTCTACCGTATTGAAATACGCGCTAAAAAGTATGCTATGAATTTTATCAAAAGTTGAAAACTTGGGCTTGAACATGAAGGAATGCCGCAAAAGTTTGCATAGCATTTCATTTTCGATATGAAGACTTTATCAATAAACTTTTCACAGATAAAAAGACACGAAAGAACTCATAAATGCATGGGTTGTGTTTTGTGTTTTTATTCTAACAGCTTAACTTAAATCTTGAAACAATAAATAGAAATTTTGTCATTTTTAAACGATTTCGCATTGTCATTCAACACTGCCGTCATCGGGAATCAAACCAGTAATCAAATTATCGACCATTGCCGGCGCTTTCTGTGCACTATTCATATTAAAATTGTTCAGCTTGTAGACAAGCATAGCAAACACTTCTTGTGGCAGCGTCGACTGCAGTACGCTCAACAATTTACCCGGCTTATTGCACACCACAATCGCATTCATCAAGTGATCAGCGCCACGCTCAAAGTTACCCTCGGTTATTAATAGTTCACCTCGACGAATCTCTTGCATAAAATAGCGTTCAATCGAACGTTGATCAGACAAGCTGGGTTGATCCTGTTCCATAGTCTTCTTGTTGCGGCGACGACGTTCGTAGAGTTTCTTCTTAAAATCTGGATGATTGCGTCGCTTGTTGTCAAAATACACACAATAGCCAAGAAAAGCAGCACTAGCCAAACCAGCAACAACGCCGAGCGATGTTTTGTTTAAAAACATTTTAAAAACAAAATTTATTTTAGTTTTTTAACGAAATATGTTTGTATTGGGTATATTCTTTGACTAAACGATGCTAGCTTGTGTTGTTATTACTGGAGACTATGATGTATACTAATGTGACTACTTT
Source organism: Scaptomyza pallida (assembly GCA_018152965.1). Classification (NCBI taxonomy): domain Eukaryota; kingdom Metazoa; phylum Arthropoda; class Insecta; order Diptera; family Drosophilidae; genus Scaptomyza; species Scaptomyza pallida. The sequence goes on from JAECXP010000002.1 coordinate 7,454,259, forward strand.
GATAAACAAAAATAACGGATGGATCAAAAAACTGAAACATAAAAGGTCAACAAAAAATAAATCATAAATAGCCGAAGCTACCTAGATAAACAGTCTTCAAATAGTAAATGTGCATAATGCGATTTAACATATTTATTCAACTGTTTAACATAAACGCCAAAAAAAGATATATATAGACACGTATGCATGTTCAATGTCTGCCAATTGGCTACACACAGCAATGCGATTTTCCAATCACAACCACAATCGACGGAAATCCCACAACTACAGCCCCATGTCAAGCTGTGTGTGTGGCCTCTGGCTGTGCGTTTTTGGCGTATTTTTGTGTGATTGACTTTATATACGAATCAGGGCTGCGCTCTGTGCTCCGTGTGCAATAGACTAAACCAAAAATAGCGCTTGAAATATGTATCTGCAATCAAACCAGAATGTGAATTTGATTTGCGAAAAAAAGGAAAAGAAAAAATATAACTTTTGCATTTGACAGTAACATGACATTTGTAGCTGGTGTGCGAGAAAAGTAAAAATTTAATTTCATTCAAACATATATACAATAGCAAAAAAGCATATTTACTTACAAGCTCGACCTTTATCAAACTGAAATGTGATGCCTTGTTTAACTACCACGTGCACGAGCCATTTTGAAAATGAATAAGAAACAATTGAATAATTTTGTATATCCAACTTTCAGTTGTAATTATTTTTTTTATATATATACAATTAGTATTAATTTACAATGGACATCCTTATCTACTATTTGAGAACCTTTAATTGGAAATCAGAACTCATTATTATGGATGCTGCTTGCAAAGCAATTAATTTAATATGCTTGCACGTTGGGTTTTTGTTCGGTTGGCTTTTCGAACTTTTGCACGCTTGCACGTTACCATAGATAATGCATAATCGCGAGTACCCAGAGGACTCCCACTCATTTTCTCATGCATTCGCAGAACAGCGGCTTATTTGTTGAATAACATAAACATTATGGTATGCCATTTATTGTGGGCGAGCCAATTAGCCAAAAAACGTGAACTTGTTGCGCGTTAACTGAATTTTCTTATACATACATATACACATGTTTACCATAAGATACCACTTCCGAGCATATGTTGTGCATAGCAGTGGGAAAATTGATTGACATTTGATGTGACTACAAGTTGGGTGAGCGCCAATTCAAGGCTCTCAGACTCCTACAGGCACACACACGCACAGGGATTTGGCACATTCAACAGTCTGTTTATGTCTGTTGCCGGGCCAACGTGGTAAGATGTGAAGGCAAGTGATATCTGGCGTATAGTAAGCCGTATGTATGTAGGGAATTCTTTTCAATAGAATTTGAAGGCTTTGGCTGTCATGACAATGACCTGAAATAAGTGCAAAATAAAAAAAATAAAAAAAACTTGATACTGTGACAGCGAATTCGAAACCGCTAACCGAAAATCATCTTATTATGCAAATTGTTATTTTATGCTTTCATACCATTTAATGGCATTTCAATGGAAGCTATTCATTGTGCCGCCAACTGTCTTTTTCACTCGCTCTCTTTCTGTGCTGCTCTGCATGAAAGCCCATAAAATCCTATTACGCTAAATGTGTTGTTGTTCCTGTTGCTGTTGTTGTTGGCTGGATAACAAACAGCAAAAGAGCACAGAGCATAGCGAACAGTAAATAGAAATTATCGCCAAGTTATCACAACAAGTAATTTGTGCGCACTAATGGTGAGACAGGAAAAGTGTATGAAAACTGTTTTTCTGCGCAGTTTATAGCTTGCTTAGAGCATTGATTACAGAATTTAAATATTTGGGTCAAACGCTGTGGCAAAAGAATACCAGAGATATAAGCCAACTTAGCACCATATAAATATTTCTTGATAAGAAACACAAGAATTTAGACAAAATAGCAAACAATTGCTTGTTGCAAAATTTTGATAAATTCCAATGAATTTCTTTGTTACTTAAAACTTTCTTTTTGAACAATTTTGAAGAAATGTAAGCTCAATTGAAAAGTTACTTTTTTCTATGAATTTGAGTCTTTTTTCTAAGCATGATCAACTTTGAATTTACTATGTTCTGAAATTTGATGATGTAATCGGATTTAAATAAAAATATTAAGAATTGTTCAAAAGAACTATTGTTATTTTTTGTAACTTTTCCAAAATGTATTCACAACTTTAAAGGTCAACGAAAAGGAGCTTAGAGTTTAGTTCGTTTTATTCACCAACATTCGCCTTATGTACACAAAAGTCTTTCTGTTAAGAAACTCCCTTTATTTGCGTGTTTGTGAAAGGAGGATTTGTGAAGATTTTTTCATTGAGCTTTCCACCACTTTCTATTCAGCCAGTTTTATCAGTTTTTTTTATGGATTTGCAATGCACTTCAAACGCTAAAAGTATTCACTGTAAATGGTTGAATGAATGACACTTAGGATGCGAACTCATTTACATTCATTGAATACAAAGTGACCCTTGGCTAGAAACAAATTTCACATTGAATATCGGGCAGATGTAATAAGAAGAGTTGCTGACTTTTGCATATCCCCAAGCTAATGGTTTCTTTATTTTGTAATTTGCATTGGGCTCTCATTTGTATAAATGGTGTATATGTGGTAAAAATCATGCCAACTGCTTACGGAGCTTTCTAGTTTGTCAAGCGAATTAATGTAAATTAATGAATTCGAGCGAAAAAATCTGTATGCAAAAAGAATTCAAAACGAACACATTAAATGCAAATTTATTTGTAGATATTTGTTATTTTGGTTTTCCTAAAACATGTTGACAACGAGAGGAATTTTATCAGAGCACACTATTTTAAATAAACTAATTTCGTATTCAAATGTCGAATTGCAAACTACAATTGAAAAATATGAAAATGTCTTTAATTTTGATTTATGTGGTATTAAAGTCTTAAATATTTATTATGAAAATAAAAAATTAAAACCAAACTATTTGAATTTATCACTATTTCATTAACCACAAATCACTTTAAAAGTAAATTTCTAAACACAAAAAGCTAAACAAGCTTTTTAAATAAACATGTAAATAGAAATATGTCTATTTGTTTTTTACTTTAACAAGTTTCAGCAAATAAATTCACAAATCTATTTTCATTGCACATAAAACGAGTCAACCTTGATGTTATGAGAACAGATACAAAAAAAAAAAAACAAAAATCCAGACAGAATAAACTATTTTGCATAAAAGTAACACCCAAAATAAACATTTTAAAATCATGTTGTAAACATTTTAGCCATCCAATTTGCTACGTTCTGCTTGTTGCGTCAGGATAACGAGGATAACAAGTGGAATATGTAAATGCAAACTTACCGGCCAGGTGCCAGGTGCCAGATGCCTGGCATTAGTCCACGTTATGTTGGCGACTTTTCCCAAAAAGTCAAACGCAGAATTAGCCACAGATGCTGCGGTTTATTCAATGGAAATCGTTGAAAATCCTTGTGTGACCTTAAGTATCAAATAACATACCTTGAAGGCCACTGCAAAATATTTGTGCTTGCATTTTTGACAAAACCAACCAAAAGAATCCAATCGCTGGTTAAAATTTCACAAAGTTTTTACAATTTATTTACAACTTGCACATACATAGTTGTATGTTATTTGAAATATGTCAGCGCCATTGACAGAAAACGTTCTTGAACAATAAAAATTAACATTCCATATTTATAATCGAAACACAGTCGACATTTTGCATTTGATTGCGCAATTCTTGCCAGTCAACAAAAATTTCAATTAAAACAAACAATAAAACAAAAAAATTGTAAAAAGTCAATAAATGACAATTTTCCTGTCGATTGAAACTATTATTATTTTACATACTATTATTATAATAGATATTCAAATAAAATTGTAAGTTGTAATTAGCTTAGTTCAACATGTAAATACATACAACAAACATTTTCAAATACATAATAAATACTATACTATATGTATGTGTTGCTACATTAAATACAAATGTATGTATATTTATACAACAGTTAAAACTTACAGCTCTTCGATGGCATTATTATGACTATTATTATTAATTACATGTTGCACATTAAGTACAGCAATAAGTTTTGTATGACAACGCATTATGATTATAATTATAATTATTATTAATTCGTTTTTAATTTGTGCTGCTGCCGTTTCAATCGCCACAAATTCAATATACATTTGTATTTACAATGAAATTCCATTCCATTTGATTGGCTCTTTTGCAAATGAAACCGCCTACGAGCTATCCCATCACAGTTGCTGAACCACCGCAGCATTTTGACCACGAACCAGGCGCCCATGATTGTGATTGTGACTGTGATTGTGCCGGTGGCTGTGACCATGGCTACTCTCAGACTCATGCTCAATGGGATTGTTGTCTTCATCGCATGAGATATATTTGATTTTCACTCGCTGTCGCTCACCGGCACTGTTGTGAATAGATAGGCAAATGGGTGAACTATTGTCATCCACGGGGCGCTCAATGATGCATTCAACAGCTGTGTGATTCAGCCCCTGCAGCGCACTCGGATGTCTATCGCGTGACAATGAAGTGGGCACCTGCTGAATTTGTGTTTCCATTGTGCTTCGTTTCCACTGGCCTTTCGTTTCAGCTGCACAATTTGTGTTGCAAAAATATCACGTGATTAAGATACTCACACTACGATTTGCATACGTACCTCTCGTATTTCGATGTGAACTATTCTTATTGGTTGCCTGGCTCTTGGGTGAGTCGAATCTGTAGCGTATGAGGCCCAAGCAACAGCAACAAATGATTCTTTGAAAGTACATTCGAAATCTGTAAAGAGATAAATATTTCATAAATATAAATTAAATATCAGAAAATTAAATGTCAATCCAAAGTAAAGCTTATTTAAATTCCCCTCAATTAAGTTTCAAGTAGCTAGAATTAAACTTGCATTAAAGACTTTTCGTTTGGTTGACCACATTTTCCCCCCTCTGACAAAAAACGATGTTTACCCGTCAGCCGTCTGCCAATCAGTCGGGACAAACTGTATACAACTATATTTAACTTTCCATCATTCATCAGTGCGTTTTACTTTATTTTCTTTTGCCCTACTTTAATTTTGTTTGCCAACTTAATTAAGCTGCTTTCCTCCTTCCGTTTTCTTCAACATTTCGTGCTGTCATTTAACGTAAAAGTTGTAATCTGCTGTATTTTTTCATGTTTTTATCCCTAACGATGTCTACGCTATCAAGTTACTTATTTATATATTTTTAATCGCGTTGCTTGTGATTGTTTTTCTTACCTTTTGTTCATCCAGTAATAAATAATTGGATTGACCATTGCATTCGACATGGCCAGCCAGTAGAAACCCAAATACATATGCTGCACATACTTTGTGGATGCCACCTGATTGTTGTGATAGGCATAGATGAAGAACAGATGATACGGCAGCCAGCAAATCGCGAAAATCGATACAACCGCAATAAACATGCGAACCACTTTGCGCTTCGACTTCATCGACTCCATTTGACGATCCGTATTTTCACCAATTGACCGACTGCCCCAAAGCACTCGACCCATCAACGAGTAGCAAATGAGCATAACAATCATGGGTATACCATAGGTTAACACCAATATGGTCAGATTATAGCTGTTAATTAATGAACACACCCACGCACAAGATTAAACAGTGTTGCTTAACGACGACAAGCAGAACAAACAATATACTCACACATAATCCGTCATTGATGTGGGATAACGTCCGTCGGGCCACATCATGAAGCACACTGTGCGGGATTTTCCATTGTAATAACTGTCAAATAATTATATACACATTATATAAATTATTACCCGTTAACTCCCCAGCTGTCGTTAATTGTTTTCAATTTGAGGGTAAACAAAACTTTTGCCAGTGCCTTGGTTCATTTCTTTCTGTGTTATACATAAAGGTGTTGGGCGTCCAACACTTTCATCATGATTTAATTACCGAAAGCGAACCTAACCCAAAAGTGCCCTTAAATATATTTTCACGCCCAAAAGTTAAACAAGAAGCTTGTCCAGACGGAAACATGTCTAAGCGGGGCTGTGCTAAACTTTTGGGCAGCATTTTGTACATGGAATTGAAAACATAATTCGGAATGTTATGACAAATTTTATGCTTTATGTCATCCAGCACTTAAATGAGACGTTCAACCATTTGTTAGCATTAACAATGCAACTGGCAAAACAGGTAATTACTTAGCTGGGCGCTCGGGCTGCGGTGCCCTTTCACCTTTGTGACCAGCAGCTGTATTGATTCTGAGAATTTGGCTCATAATGGTGTTAGCTTTCAAAGCAATCGAACTGGAATGTCCACAATTCCGCAAATTTGTCAATTATATTTTCCCGGAAAATGGAAAACCTTTAAATAAAATATTATGACTGCTATTTTGACAGGTGACTTTATTTTCATTTGTTATAATAAATAAATGCTTTCATCTTATTGATGTTTAAATTTAGCTTTTAACATAATAAACTTATTTTTTGTTGTCTACAAGTGTATTTAAAGAAATTGTAATTTGATTTTTTTTAATTTTACTATATTGCTCGATATCTTGCAAAGCTTTGTATTTTAATGTAATTAAATAGGCATATCTTTCACATTCTAAACATATTATCCCTATAATATACATAACGACATTAAATCATACCTACACATTGCTATAAATTTAAACAGAAATCAGATTTATAGATAATCTCAGCAAAAAAGAAATATATTTATCATTAAATTTTGTGAGCATATTTTTCTGACTGCTATTTTTATCCCAATTCATGGATACATAGATTAGCCTTGAAGGCTGTTTATATATTGTTATATTAACTTTGTATCTATTAGGTTCGTAGTCTATTACCCCTGGCAACGTTTTATGTGAGCTAGATAAGCGCGTAACTAGGCAAAATAAAAAATGCTTCAGTTCTATTAGATGAATGTGCCATTTGGTTCATTGAAGTGGGCAAATTTGCGTAAAATTCAAATGAAACTGAAGTTACTCGGCTTTTTTAGCTTCAGGTGTCCGGAATTGATGCCGCAGCCAAATACTGCCTAATATACGTTTAAGCTGGGGTGGAAGAAAAATCATCGAATCGATAAAAGACACAGCGGGCGACTACTGCACTGCAGGTGGTGTTCACTGCTTGTGTGGAAAAAGGTATCTTCCATGTGCAAAGGTATCTTGAGCTACGTCTTACAAAGTTCTTTATGTTTATTACTTGTTGGCAACGTTTTTGGAGTAGCCAAGTAGAAAATAAACAAAATATGTTGCTGCTGTTGCCGCTGACTTTCCAACACACTCAAGGTCATTACGTATGTAAATATACACACATACACATACACACGCACACATAAACATATACATAAATAAGTCTTATGGTAGGCACTTCACTTACTGCTTGGTCATGATGCTGGAGTAAAGCAGGCAGGGGGCAGAGAGAACACAGCTCAGTGCCCAGATCAGTACCAAAATGAATCTCACTTTGCGGCGTGACGTGCGACGCTTCAATGGATGTACAATGGCAATATATCTGTAACACACAAAAGTATATTGAAATCGGGTGCGGTTTTTAGCTTGAATGCAATAGTGCTTAAAAGCCAAACAAACGAACAAAAAAAAAAAAATGAAAGAAAAAAAACTCACCTGTCAAACGAAATGGCGACGAGAGTGAAGACCGATGTTGAAACCGTTACGTTGGCCACAAAATTATTGATGGTGCAATAAATCGAGCCAAATGGCCAATCCGAATTCACCATGAATATAAAATTGAAGACACAATTCAAGGAGGACATTAGCAGGTCGGCGATGCTGAGGTTCAACAGAAAATAATTTGTGACCGTGCGCATGCTGCGATGTCCTGCAAAATGGCCAAAACGTGAGAGACAAACCTACCGGATATTAGTAGCGAACGTCCTTCAGCTCTAATGCCAAACAATCGATGCACTGGGTTAGCAAAGAAAAGCGCCAACGTTGCGTATGTGCGATATGTTGGCACATAAAACTCATTCGCTTTAAATTTTGTAGCACATTTGAAATGCGCTCTCGACTATTATGCGCTTACCTGTAACAATCCAGAGAACAATTCCATTACCCGCAATAGCCACGAACATCATCAGGCCAAAAACAATTGCCCAAATCGTTTTTTGTTCCCACGGCAACTCGTATGGGCGTGTGGGCGATGGAAACAGGCATTCTGTGAGAAAGTCCCTGTGCACAAAAAAAAAAAAAACAAAGACAGAGTGAGAGAGAGCAACAAATACTGAAAAGGTGGAGGAAGAAGATTACAGAGTGTTGAATATATGTGTATAGATGTCTATGTGTGTAGTACAATGTACATAGATGAAACATCTTGCAAACAAGTTTGCACAAAATCCTTTTGAACGCGATTGCATATGAACGTTTGTATGTATGTTTTGAGTGCATGTATACACATCAAAATACAAATCAATTTACGCTACAGTGAGTGCAATAAAACTGCATACCAAACATATGTGTGCACACATGTCGAAAAACAAGCATCAAACGAGTGCTTAAGGAATTTTCATATCAACTAAACTATTTTGTTGCTCTTGCCATTGCATTTGTTGCCTTTTTTGCTCATCAAAATGTTGTTTTTGTGGGGATTGTGGTTGTGTGCTTTGTGCACCTTCACCTGATATCGGTTGACTTTTATTTGATGGGAATATTCAAATGATTTGAAGCTTAGTCAAGTCAAGAAAGTAATTAAATTTTGAACTTTTATGGGCAAGAAGCTTTCATTCAATTAGCATGAGATTTGGAAGGAAAATGAATTGACCGAACATAAAATTCCCTATGGTAGAGCTCAATAAATCAGAAAACATATAAAATAAAACACAAAGACGTGAAATATAAATATTTTATTTATTTGCTCAAAACAATGCAAGCTGTATGGAATTTCAAATGATTTATATCTAAACTTTTGTTAAGGCTTCTCAGCACTTGGTCCAAGGTTAAAATAATAAATAATAAATATTTCTTATCTAAAAATACTGCAGACATTTATTTCATATTTGTGCAGAGAAAGTCATGTTTTTTTTTGGCACTTTTTCGGCTTTGCAGCTTGGCCAAAGCCAAGAAGCGCTCTAAAATAACACAATGGAAAATCAATGAAGCTAAACATAAAGAGTAAATTGGAAAAAGGAAACTGCTTGATAGAAAAGCATCCAATAACACAGCAAATTCAATCTGTAGTTTTAAGTGATTTCATTTGAGCTGCTTCCGTTCGCCAACGGAAATGAGCAACAAACCTCTTCCTTAGATTAAACCAGCAATCTTGCTCGAATTTGTTGTCAGAGCTGCAATGCTTTCCAACTGATAAGCATATATGTTACTGTTAGTGCGAATATGTGATTTTCGTTAATTAACAAGCACGTTGGGGGGTGCGAAGCGGTGTTGATCTGAAGTGTTTGGCATCTGGCTAATGCATGGCATGCTGATTGGAGGAGCACCGAATGTCAGGCTCATTAATTATGCAAATGCTTCATTGTTGTTGGCAACCACAAGCAAACACATACCTGACATTAGCTCACGACTTGTGTCAGTGTACACCGTAACGTATACGCAATCAATTGAGCGTATTATCTTTTGTGCACAGCTGGCGTGTGCTTTCTGCTTAAAATGCAACAGACTGAGTGCTTAAAAGATACGAGTTAGCTTGAACAGCAGAATTGAGAATTAGATATGGTAGGGAGTTTATTAAACGTTGAAAATTTTTAAATGGAGTTTTTTAAATCAGTTTAAAATCAGTTTCCCTTTAAAATTCAAATATGCAGCTTTTTTCTTTCCATTGTAATTGATTCTGCTGATAAAACAGTAAAAAGCGCTTAATTTTTGAACGCAACAATATTTTTATTGATAAGCAAAATCCCTATTTTGTTTTATTTTTTGGTCTTATGCCAATCAGCTTCCGGCAAATGTATATACGAGTATGTTTGTAAAGTGCAATTTAAAGTTTATCACAAATAGTTCACCTGCAAAACTGGGAGTTGGGTGGTTTCCATGCTTGTTTGTTAAGCTTTGAAAATGAACACAGACCACTCACGCACAAACACACATACTTTTCTGACATTCTTACAACGGTTTTTAATTAATGCAGAAATGAAAAAACCACACTATGCTCCCCATTACCACTTGTTAGCATACATTTCAATTACGCATAACGTGCATTCATCAATCAAATGAAAAAATACTCAAACACATACATATACACAGACATTTCTGTATGTTATTTTTGCCATGTATGTTTTGTTTGTGAAATGAGCATCATTTTGTACTTACTGCAAACTAAGCTAATTGACCCTAACTATTTTTGCATAATTTAAAAGGGCAATTAAATTAGTGGTCTTATTAGCTAAATTATTGTTAAATAACTAAATGTATGTAAGGTATTTGCGCTATATGTATACAATTTTATTTATTTTTTTAATACCTATTGTGCCATTTTTTGATCCTTTTACAGCATCTTTAAAATCCTTTTGATGTTTATCTTTTGATAGGATTAAGGTACTATTAATAGTTAATATCACGTTTCTTGAGCTTAATACGCTTCAAAACACTTGAAATCTAATATGCGAATGAATTGAGCTGACATTGACCCTTAGATTAATACATACCTGTTTAACTCACTAGAAGGACGAAGAAGGACATTCTAAAATATACTTTACAAAATCATCTTCAAAGAAAATATATATTGTTTTCGTTTAAAATTGCGACATTGTGAGCTCAATATCTTGCGAATTTGTTAAGTGCCTTAAAAGTAAGTGATTTAAGCTTAAAGCATATCAACTCAATTGAAAGCCACAAAAGAAAGCTGATTGTATTTGATTTCCAAAGAAATATAGTGCCGACCTTTGGCTGCTTCTCTCTGCTTCTTTCAACTATTTCATTTGTATATGAACAACATATTAATTTCGCATTTAATTATATATTAACCGAACATGCTCGTAATTTACTCAATTAGTTTGGGGCAAATACAATATCGATTTAATTATCGCCAAGGATGCAATGTGCTCAAGTCCTGTTCAACAATGGCAGTCAATTAATAGCACTTCGAAATGTCTGTGACTTTGCGCCAGGATAACACGCTACGAAGAAAGTAAACATTTTGTTGTCCAGCCACAAGACAAACAGTTTGTTTGCTTGTTTATGTGGCTACAGCCACTGGGCCAAAACAAACAGCTGCAAATTGTCTAATTGACGCATTGTGCAAAAAATTCAATGGTTTATCTTCGAAATTAATACTTGAATTTGTTATAAAAGCATATTTAGGTAACAAAATACTCAAATTTAATTTGTTTTAGTTGTTAAATAAACAAATTAGCATACTTTTTTCATACTACCCGTTTTGTGCATGTTTTGTGTTCATTATGGAAATGCGAGTGCATTTTAACTGAAAAATATCTCGCTTTACTAATTTGCATAATTGCATTCTGCGGCAAACTGTCAAGTGACAACAAAAGTACCAAAATTGCAGCCGCAGCCACCGAACCCTTTGGCTTAGCTTTCCGTGAAAATATTCTTTGTTTAAACACAAGGAAACGGGAAACGCTTCGTTATTGTCTGCTTCTGAGTGGCATGCAATTTGTGTGTGTTGCCTATGTATTTTTGGAAGGGCGTTGGAGCTAAACAAATAACAAATACAAGACTAGAGCTGGGCGTGTCTACATCATTTTACACGACTGGAAAATGCTTGGATAGACAATTTCACGACGTGCATAAAATATAAAGTAAAGGGCTGAAGGCAATGCCAACTCATTCGTTGTGTTGTTTTAAAGCAAACTTTATCTTTATCTTCATTGATGAAGCTTTTAGCTGAAACTTAACTATATATGGAAAACAAATTTTGTAGAATCAGAATTGTTTATTCGTTTAAATATTTATGTTACATTTCCATTCATATATCGTGTTTACACCTAAGTAGTATGTCCATCTCTAATTACGCACGATTTTGACTGCTTGCAATTATGCTAATTACTAATTACTGCTTGTTTCTTGAAAAAATAGAAAGAAACAACAAAAAAAACTTAAGAGAAACAGAGAAACTGAGAAACTGGAAGCCCATAAATTTCAAAAGAAAGTTCCTGTGCTGACAATCAAGTTAGTTGCAACTTCCTTGGTATTTAGCCTGGCTAGAATTATTTTTTGGCGTATTCAAGCTATAATTAAATTAGATTATCTTAATTTCTATGTTGTGTAATAGACCAATTAGCGCTGGCTTCATTGTAAATCCGTGCTAGGCAATTCCATTTCATTAGCGGGACAAAAAAATAACTAATGGTTGCCATTATAATAATAATAATCTGGTATAAGTGGCTACCAGACCCGGAAGCCCCATGTCGACCAGGTCAGTGAAAACGTGTAGTAATTACTTCCGTTTGGCCGACACATTTTGTTTTTCATTTGACCCCGTCCTTGGCCAGAGCTTTAATCTGGCGACTTGTAAATGACAGAGTCATTTCCATTTTCATTATTATTATTATTTTCATTTTTTCGCATTTCTCCAAGGAATTTTTCGGCAGTCAAAGGAACTGTTGCAAATACTGAGAAAGTCATGATCTAAAGGAAACTTGGCATCGACAGCTTTTACTTTGGCACACAATCAATTTTGCTGTTTATGCAAATTTTGAGCAGCAGCAACAAAAAACAGAATAGCGCAAAAAACAGTGCGCAAAAACTATTGTGGACAGATGTGGTAAACGGAAGAGAGAAAATGTTTTTGACATTTTTTTGGAAAGTTTCAAATATGAATTTTGCACTGATTACAGACCAAAGGCACTTTTACTTGCTTTATATGCTGTCCATAATATATGAGCTATGTTTGATAGCAAAAAATAATACAATACAATAAATTTAAATAGCTTAGTGCTGTATCATGCATACTGACCCTTCAGAGCTTTAGCTTGGGTAAGCTACTGTTTAAATAACTTTACAGAAATGCTTATTTACATAAGCTTACTAAAGCAGTTGATATAATAAAAAGAACAGCAAAGCGACTTTGGGCAAATTTAAGCAAGTGTCAATCATTGCGACTTATTCAAACACAGTTTAAAGATATTTTGGAGAGTTTTTAAAGTTGATGATTTTATTAAATTAAATGTGATTGATAATTTATCCAAAGATTTATTCAAAGATCTCAAACTCGATTTTTTTTCCTTACTTCCATGGAGCAAAACAAAGTCACAAGAAACTCAATTTCATTATTTGATCTCTCATAACTAATTTTAAAGCTATGCCTCAACCTTACTTGACAGTTGATAATAAATATTTAATATTCGATAATCAAACTATCACAGGTGTCCACTTTAAAATGTAATGCAATTTCCCACACAATGATTAAGTGCATTTTAAGTGGTCAGCTAAAGTTGTATAAATCGATTATACCAACAATTGCACACAAGCACACAAATAAACACCTTGAACTTCCACCATTAGCGCTCATTGAAAATAATGTTGCCTACTTTTAAGCGCTTGCACGCAAATTGCAAGCCATAAAGGAATTAACGTCAATCATAGTTCATCCGGCACTAATTTGCACACAGACACACTCACACACAAACTGCGTTCAAGTTGTATATTACACACGATTAAAGGTAAGCACGAGAAGACAGCCGACAACTAAATGCCACCGCTTAATGACACAAATTATTCAATTAAATAGTTTCCCTGCAAAGTATTGTATAACGAATGCCTTCTGTTGTTATGCATGAATAATTTACTGAAAGATGGGAAGACATTTGAGTTGCAAAGGGTGAATAATAAGCACAGCACTTAAGCTGTTTGTTTAAATTTTTCACATTTTAAAATTTAAAGAAATGTTTATATAATATAAACAAGCATTTACTATGGTGCACAGTTACAAAGTGGACTTCCAACTATTACTATAGCAAGTTGCGGCTAAAATAGTGCTTGGTAAAGATTCAAATTTGGGTTCCCGGAACACTTTGCATATTTAACATGTCAACCAGAAATTGTTGATAATTTGCTGATGCCATTTCAATGAACTTCAGCTGCACTGCGTGACACGTTGGTGCTGCCTGCCACTTATTATTTTAGTCTGCATATTTCATGAACGCTGAGCAGTCAACGTAGACGGGGTAAATTGAGAGGTTTTTGGTTTGTTGCCTTTGTCGCAGTGGCAACAACCACAGCAACTGCATTTTCCGACCCAGGTGCGCTGCGGCACAAGCGGAAAGTTGCAAATAGCTGGTGAAAAGTTGTGGCTGTTGCTAAGTAAAGTTGCAAAACTTATGATGCCCAAATAGTGCGGCTACGAGTGGCTCACAAAGTTCAAGAATCACATTCTTTAGAAGTTCATTAGTCAGCATCATATTTAAGCAGGAGCCAAGCTAGTGAGCCGCAATCTAAAATCAATTCAACTTTTAAAGGGGAAATGCTGCAGGAAGAAGAAAGGACACTAAAGTTTTAAGAGCGAGCTACTCAAAATTAATATTTCGGTCAAATGAGAACTTAATGGTCTTCATCGGCAATTGAATAAGTTTTAAACATTAAACATTTTTAAAACTTTGCAACTCAAGTCCTAATGGAAAAAAAAGGTTTCTTAATTATTATTTTTTTTCAAAACAAAGTTCAGTGCAGATGTTTTTTATACCCAGCGCACATAAAATCGTACAGACTTTATTAAAGAAGAAGCAATCGATTTGGGAAAATCCAATTCGCTGAAATCCTTTTTTAGCTTATTGAGTGTTATCGCATGCCTTTAATGCCCATCGATGCTTGACAAATGGCCAAGGGCGAGTTCCGTTGTCAAAATCATGACCACTCATTCGCATCATCAGAATCATTATCATCGACATCGCCATACCGGCCCCAAAAACAATGACCCTTAACATGCATATATGTATGTATTGTAGGTATGTATGTACTTGTTTTGATGTTATTTGGTCCATACACATATCAAGGCACGTACGCAGCTGGCTTTCCGCAGCCCGAAATGCAAATGTGAACCATTTCAATTTAGATTTATGTGTTGAGATTGTCCGTAGTTCATTGTTTTCGCTTCACCCTCTTTCTTTTTGTGTCCTGTTTTGGAAACGCTAGCGGAACTGTTGTACAGCAACTGAACAATGCCACCAAAATAAACGAACACTACACATTCTAGCTATTAAGTGGCCACTAATGTATTTATGTCCTAAGTAAACAAAGAATTTGTTTAAATTAAATGAATGTGTGTTTGTGTGCACGATAATGTGGGACAAAAATGGAAAAACAGTGATAATAGAAATTGTTATGGGATTATTATTTTGACTAACGACTGTAATAAGCATCTGCTATGATTATTATTGCATATTGGTTCGCTTTTATAATCATTAACAGATTTTTATCTAAGATCAAAAGTGTTTTATGCTCAAATGTTCAAACTTTAAGTTGGACTACAAAGATTTTTTTTACTTCTCTGGCCTTGAAGAGTATTCCCCATTCGTGCATATTCATAAGGAACTATCTGCTTGTTTTGCTCGTTTTCCGTTTGTATTCGCCGGTTCGCCCCTTTTTTTGGGTTGATTCTATCGCTGCATTGCCGTTGTCGCCATAATTGTCGCCTACTGTTCAACGAGGGACCCATAAAACTGCAAACATTATTTGGCCACATTCACACACACACACACTCAAACAAAGAGAAAACAAACTTAATTGAAAAATTTGTCATATGCAAATTTGAACAGTGGCTACTTGCTAGAAAAAGAACGCTTTGTCAGCCTTGAAATGGGTAGACACAAAAGTAGGCAAGATAATTGCGAATATTTTTCAAGCCGCATTCAAGGCATCCATTTTAGCATTTTGATACCTTTTTTCTGTTTTTGCCCAATGCAAGCGCACACGCATAGATAAAAAGCGTTTGGCCAAACGAGTTATCCTTTGTTTCCCTTGTGGTTCAACGCCTCGTTATTGTCCTGGGCTAAGGCAAACAGTTTCGCTTGGCTTTTGATACAGCAGTGTTCTGCTTGAAGTACTTTAAATTATTTTTATGTGCACATACACACATAAATTGTGATTGGATTTGAGGGGCCCATTCTGACAAAAAAAAAAAAAAAATGGCCGCCCAATGGCCAAAATGTAATGTGTCTTTCTGTCAGTACATCGTCATTCGATGAACATCAAAATCAATAAGCGTATAAAATGTCATGAACATAAAAACGAACAAAAGAGAAAAATGTAAGATATTTTTTTCTTTCAGCTTTAAACACAAAATTGATCCAATCCGCAAAAAATATTGAAAGAAAAATGCTATCATTAAATATAAATATATATCTTGTTCTTGTTTGCTCATTTATTTATTTAATGCTTAATACAGTTTTTTAGACTTTTAAATCCTATAACCACATTACATTTTCAAAGATGTGAATTCAGATTTTATTAATTTGCTATCATTTTTATTATGAATTTTATTATCATTTTACACAGTTTCAATTTTTTTTATTAGTAATTTATTTTAAAAATTTTAATTTTCCGTCGAAATTAAATTTAACATTTTATTGGACTAGATAATCACTTTTCCTAATCAATTGAAACCAAAATTGTTTGCAATGTAATTTGCAATTAAGGGGTGCCTTTAGCAACATTACGTATACGCACACTGAACAACACTTAAACGAGCCACCTCGTGTAATGTATCTCTAGGCGCATAAGAGCAACTGCAGCCAACGTGTACTATCCACGTGGGGGATTGCGGGGGAAGAGTGTTTGTTGTTCAGTTTGCAAATGTTGGTAGCTGTTATTCCTAGGTATTTACGTTGATTGCGTCTAAGCCGCATGCCACAGGCCTCATAATCAGCTTAACACGGATACACACACACACAAATATCCAACACCTCACATAGCTTAGTTGGCCAGTTCACATAAAGTACGTCAATTTACTCACACTCAGACACACACACGCATAATGTGCAGAGTTAAACAAAATAATGCCTTAAGATTTTTTTGTTCTGTCAGCCTGCGCATATTTTGAGCAAAAGTTTTCCTCTTGACATTTAACCATTTGTTGCTGTTATTACGGGTTTTGTGTTCGTGAAAGTTTTTTGCAATGGGATTTGTCAGCTAGATTTTCGTTCAGAATTTAATTATTTGTCGTAGTTGGGTTTTGTTTTGTTGCTGTTGTTGCTGTTGTCTGACAACAAAAAAGCAATTTGCCAATTTACGTATTCGGAAAAGGACGCGGATTATATTTACTCTTAGTTGCGTGTACCTTTGTGTGTATGACCCATATTGTTTTATATCCAACATAAACTGTATACAAAGGACATCACAAAAAAAAATATATATCGTGCAAATAAGTGTGATACGGAGACCACACAACAAAATAAACATGTGTGCATATGTTTACACACACATATATATATGGTTATATATATAAATTATCTTTTAATCCCCGATTAAATAACGTTTGTGGAATCGACTATTATGTCATAAGCAGATCAAATTTATTTATAGTTTATCTGAAACCCACTTGCACCCCACACAAACATCTGCACGCGCAGATAGAGCACGGATTGTTTTTTGAAGTTGCTGATGTTGTTATTGATATTAATAATTTTCGAGGAATGTAATTTTTTGAATAGCTTAGCTGAAGGCATTAATATTACTAAGCGGATTTACAATAGGTAACAATAACAGTCATCAATGCTAATAAATGTTGATAAAAGTGACATTGATTAAAATTTAAAAAAAAATTCTACAAAAATTAATAAATAAATTAAACGCTAAATCGTTTAAATATAATACTTTTGCATTTGTTGTTTCTTAACACACCTTAAATTCATAACTAAATTAAAACATTCCTATAATAACTTTAAAATGCTATCTCAAAACTTTGAATAGGGTTACTCAAAAGTGAATGCTCTTATATCAAGTGATTTTGCTTGCCAATTTAGTTGTTCACCCACACAAAACAAATAGCATAATCGAAAAAGTTTAGTTTTTTATTGAGCTATTGGAAATTTGTTAAACTGCTACAAAAAAAACAACAACAAATTACTGGCAAAATAAATGGTAAAAGTTATTTTGTTTTACTTTGAACAGATTTTACGAGTTACTAATTGCACTTGCACACGCTGTGAAATTTAATGGCCATCGAAATAAACTTGTTAATGGACATTACTTGTGTTTACGTTACCAAAGCGTTTTATAATGTGATTATGGTATTTCAAAACCGAAATTCAGCAGTTTCCATTTATTATATTTGTCACGAACTTTCAAATGAAATATGTCCATGCTTTATCAAAGCAATAAAACAAATATTTTATAAAAGCATTATGACAGCTTTTCTCAATGCAACTGTTGTACCTTTTTTGTTGCCTCTCAAGCCAAAGTCATCTAATTTAAATACAAAGTCTGACTTTTTGTTATGCATGGCCTGTCTGCAATGCGATCGATACTTTTTCAAGTGTATTTAATCTTGGCAATGCAATGGGTATAGCATTTCAATTCTCTTCTTTTTTATCGCAAATTTGTTGTGTCTCAATCAAAGAAGAACGAGTATTTTTCCAATCTCTTGTACATGCGCTTAATTTGTATTCCTTTTCAAAGCTGATACAGATCCTATTGTTACTTTGTTTGCGCTTTTGAGTGCATGTTAGTCAAGTGTTTACTCGTGTGTACAAAATGCTACTGCTCAATGGTCTTCCCATTCACATTTAACAGACACGCACATACATTTATCTATTTGCTTGTATATAGCTCTCTGATATATTTAACAAAATGAGAAACAGACGTAAGTTGATTTTTTGTTGTTTTGCGTTTGTTTAACTCAAGCATGTGTACAAGATAACATCCTTGAATCGATTTATCGCCTGGATTGTAAAAAGTTATATAGCTGCAATTACATCCTTATTTAGTATCTAATGGAATGCTCATTATCCTTAAGCACAGTAGAAATTAATTTAAACTTGAGTGACACTTTCAACTTTTAATTTCTTTCGGTTGAGCAGAGGCAAGCAGAGGAAAACTCAAAGGATTCTAAGCTCCTTTAATGCAAGCAGCTATTATTGTTGACTTATTATGCAATCAAGTGGCTTAAGGCCGCACATTAATTGGTGTTTGGGCGTTTTCCAATGCCGCCTATCAAAAATTCATTTGTGAGCATTAAACATGTCAGCTGGTCAGGAAATAATTGCCCCAGATAAACGGCAATTAAGTATGGGTCAATCACACTATTCAAATATGCCACAAAGTGCGGCCGCCAACTACTCTTTGGGTTGATGGCTGTATTCAAAATGGTTGAAATTATTTACGTGTTAGCAATTAAAAATAATGTGATTTATATCCAAACAGTTATTGAAATTAAATTCAATAATTTAACTATCTCAATCGCAAAAATAAGTAAATAATCCATTGAATATGCTGCTATAAATTTGAATAAATACTGTTAAACAGAAGCTTAGAGTCGGATAATAGTCATACTAAATATTAAATTTGGTATCAATAAATACTTGTTTGTTTGCTCTCGGATTAAATGCTCTAACAACTTAGTTTGATTATAAAATGCAAAAAAAAAAAAAATAATAATAATTCAACAAAAACTTTTTAATATTATCCCAGGTAAAACTATTTCCACGTACCCAGCACGTGCCACTTCCATTTGCATAATGCAGCTACTGTTAAGAGCAGAGTTTAAAATTGTTATTTCTACTTATTACAGGAAGAGTCTGATTGCAATTTCAGTTTAATGTTGTGGGGCGTAATTCTAAAAAATTGTAAATTGTCTATCACACATTTCGGTAAAAAAGATAATCAGTGTTACTAGAATAATAAAATAAAATACACGATAGTTGGAATCGAGTCTGATTGCAATTCCAATTATGAATTGTAAACGAAATTGTTAAAAATAATAAAGTTTTCATTGGACAAGTTATTATTATTATAATTTTCCTATTTTTCCAAATATAATTGCATTTAACAATCAGCTAATATGCGGATTAAATTATACAAATAGTACGAAAATTCTCCTCATTTAAAGTCCCATTACTAACTAAATATTTGCATAACGTGGTTTACATTGTCTGTCACACATTTTAGAAAAATTATATAATAATAAAATGCATTTACGATAATTGGAATCGATATTGTTTGCAAATCCAGCTAGAAATTAAAATTGTTGAAGATGATAAAGTATTAGTGAAAAACTTCCCCTGAACTTTCATATATAAGCATTTTCAAACGTGTCCTTTATTGTTGATCACATATTTAATTAAAATAAGATAAGTTGTACAAAGTTAAAAATGCATAAGTTTGAAATAAAAATTTTTGAAAATATTTATGAAGTCATTAAAAATTACTTTTTTCTTTTTTAAATATTATTGCTTTTAACTTTCTGTTAGACTTAAACAAATTTCCCTTTTAAAGCCCCACTACTAAGTCTATACATATTTGCAAAACGTGGCAATCATGTGCAGTCTGTGCCCTAGTTGAGTGCAAGTCCAAAGTTCTGGGAAACGTTTGCAAATTAAAGATGCCAAACGGCAGGAAAAAGAGTTAATGGAAAGTCAGAGACAATATGCTTGACTTCTGGTGCTTAGTGGTTCGTGTGGCTTTCTGGGTTGTGCTGTGGTATGCCTCTGCCTGTGGCGTTATTCAAAACTTACTTTGCCTCATTGATGCTCTCGAGATTATCACGATTGTCGATGATGCCCGTCAACAGGCTGACCACCTCGGTTCGGTTTAGGCTATTCAAAAGCGATGTGTTCACAATGCTATTCAGCTCGAAGCGACGCACTGCCAGAATTGTGCAGTTCACCAACAGTTCCGTATCTACAATTTCCGACATGATTTTCTTCTTGATGCTGATTTTGGGGGCGCTAGGGAAGATACGCGGTGATACGCAATATCGTGTTCGCGCACGGTTAACGGCAACTTATTTCACAGTAATTCCAAAGAATTTCTTATGGGCGACCATGATGTGTCCAACCGCAGGAGATGCACACGTGCAGCGCTTGATGATGCCGCAAGAGTTGCACATGCCAATTTGCGGGCTTTAATTATATATTGCGGTCTTAACTTGCATGCATGGACTTTGTGGATTAAACGACTGCGTTGTGGGTGCAAGTTAAATCGTCTTTCATGAATATTTGAGCAAATGATGCGGTAGGGATGCGTGGCCAACAACAAGTTGCACGGGTATGTGGCCAAAAAAAAAAAAACCAAAGCTATAGCGCCATTGCGACTTGTCTGTCACTTTTGATGTTTTACAATTTTATTAATATTGCGTATACGCAATTTGTTTTATTTGTTTAACAAATTCCACACTCTTATTGATGTCATTGTTTAATATTTTCATCTTTTATGACTGTTATATTTAATTTATTATTTATGTACTTATTTGTTGATCAAAGGAAATTTGTATTTTTTTGTTTAACTTTATTTTGCCTATAGCAAAACGTAATTATTTGTTTGGCCTTAAGTTTTCAAATCAATTTTTTCATGACACAAGTTTTCACTAATTTTAAACAAAAATATTTGCTATCACCTTCAGTATTATTTTTACAAATTGATTAAATTTATAAAAACTATTAATTGCCAAGTTTCTACTAATTAATTCCACTATGCATTGATAAAACTCAATTATTTAAATTTGTTTAATAATTAACATTTATTTTATAATTTATATTAGACACATAGACAAACCACTGCTTGAAACACTGAATTTCATAATAATTTTGTACAATTTAATTTTATTTTTTATTTTTTTTCAATCTTAATAAAAACTTTTTACGTTACTTTGACTTCTTCGAGTGCCTTCAGGCTTAGAAACACACAAGCACTGACGAACTCTCACTTTAACATAACCGTTGAGCCGTTATACCGCTATCTGAGCTTGATTTCCGCGTGAACTTTGTTGCTTCGAGTGCCGACGACGACTGTGCGCTTTACATTGTGACTACAAAATGTCTGCTGTGAATGCCAAGGCGGCATAACCAAAAACGAAGCAACATCAACAGAGACACACAGACGCACAAAAACTCATAGACACACACAAACACACACACACATGCGCATTGCAACATTTACACACAACCTGTTGAGAGAAGTCAGTAATGAATGGCTGTCAACATGTTGCTAAGCCATGAGCCAGCAACATTTAATGGCAGCCAGCAAAAGAGCGAGAGTGAGTTTAATATGAATTGAGAGAGTTGAAGCGCGCTTGCTATCACTCTCTAATTCGCTGGCAGCATTTTGTTATTGCTGTTTGAACTTATTGCCGTCGGTTTTGTGTTTAGGCTGCGAGTCTGTGGCAAATAAATTTCTCGCTGTTGTGTTGATATGATGAATGACCTGTAAATCATTATAGAGGACATCAACAAGGACTGCGGGCAGCAACACACACACACTCACACACACACACAAACTGTAAATGAAAGCGTAAGTGAATGCGTGTAAGTTGTGCCTTAGTATTTGTGTTAACTAAAGTCTGCGAAATGCTAGCGCGTGTTTTACTGGCTGTATATGTGTCTGTGTGTTTGTTTGTGTGCTCTCATGTATTTGTACATTACGGATTATGTCTGCCCATTTGGAGATTTGTACATGACCCAGCACCTACACCCGCACACATGCACACACACTCACACCTACAGCCTCTTAATTCGCACGCATCTGCATCCATGTTTAGTTGGTCTTTTATGTCGTTGCTAGTTTATGGCATACATTTACCACACCCTGCCCATTGCCACGCCCTTACACACATGCTCATCATGCTACAGCCGCCCCAAACATATTTTGCACTTTTTTCGTTCGTCGGCCCACTCTTGTTTATATTCATCGCGTTTCGAAGATGTTTATTATGTTAAATTTATGCGCGTTTGTTGTGTTTTTGGTTTTATACAGCGCGGCCTGGGGACGCACTTAATGATGCAATGGCGCACTTAACATCCACCAGCCTCCCTCTCTCTTTCAGTCTCCACGTCGAAGAGGAGCTGAAGATACTCTTAAGTCCATGCATAAATTAGTGTGGAAAATTGAGCAAAATTTGTTTAGCCATTATTGATAATTTATATTAAAGTATTAGAAGATGAATGCGACACCCCTTATAGGACCCGAGCCGTACTGTGGGATAGGGAGAAGCACGATACGGCAGGAGCTTAGGAATGAAGAGAGGCTTATGCGGGAAATGAGCTGGGCAGAGACACCTGGACTCAGACAAGCAAAGCTTCTCTTGGGCAGCTATAACCTAAAGCGGTTTAAGCTTCTGATATCTATGGGAAAGAATAGACTTAGGATACTCACTGGTCTCCTGACAGGACACTGTAGACTAAGAAGTCACCTAGCAAAGCTGGGCATAACCAGAAGCGGAATGTGCAGATTCTTCGAAATGGAGGAAGAATCCTCCCTGCACATCATAGCAGAATGTGTAGCCTTAATAAGGAAAAGAAGTCGTCTCCTAGGAAGACATATTATACAACTTAGTGATTTAGAAGACATCGACCCAATAAATATACTTGCCTTCATGCAAGACCTGGGTTTGATGGAAGAGCTATAGGCCAAGAAGGGGGTACAATAGATCTTTTAGGTCGCAGTGCATTCACCCCAATAATAATAATAATAATAATAATTAGAAGATGAAGATACTTTTCCTCAACAAACTTAAGAAATCTTCAAGGTCTCCATAGGAAAAACATTTCGTTTTTAAACACAGCAAATTTATCAAACAATTTTTAAAGATATGATAATAAAATTAATTTCTAAGATAAGGATTATTTTTTATAACTCTTAAATTAAATTTAAAATGTAATACACAAGAAATTTTTTATTTATAGCTTTTTTAAGCTTAGTTATTACAATATCAAATTAAAGTATGCTCAACAATTAATTCAAGTACTTACGTCTCATATTAATTGTTTTGATAAACTTTATGTATAATCTGAAAAATTGTATTTGCAATCAATATTCTTTATAATTTGTTTTTTGAAGAAAGTTATAATTGTTCGCTGTCTTCGCACTGCGTGCGAGAAACAGACGAACAGCAAACTTTTGCCCAAAACTAAACAAAACTTTGTGAAATGTTTTGCTTGAATAACGCGGAGGGGAAGGCAAAGCTGCCAAGTTAACTCTAACTTGTTTCTCTTTTGACTTGGTTGTGTATTGTTAAATGCTTTCAGCCGGACAATCAATTAAATCGGATGTTATTCCAAAAATTAAGTAGTCCTGTGCTAGCCATCAAACCACAAGCTATTAATTTAGTGGTAGTCAGGATGCATAGATAGCGAACACACTCGGTAGACTCCATGAGTCAACATGTGTCAATTACCACTTGACTATGTTTTGACAGCATGAGAAATGGGTTGCAAGTGACTTGGCAAACAGCAACGCGAACACTCTCTGATGTGCCACATCGAAAAAAAGTAGACACAAAAACAGGATAAGGGCATTTTCCACAATGGATACATACTATATGCATTGTGTACATAAAGATAAGCACGCGCTGCTTTTGTCTTCAACTCAGAACAAGACAGCTCAGGGATTCCAAGTTCTTGGCCACTTTGCTTACTTGATTTATGCGACACGATATGTGGCTAACAAAAGATTACCCATTCTTAAAGCATTACGTTGGCTTATTTGATATGTGATGTGAAAAATCACTTAGGCAGCCATTCAAGCGCAAGCTGAATTCATTTTTGCATTTACTTAATTAATTGATGACCACAAAGGACGATAACAAAAAATATAATTAGCATGTAACAGCTGCATAAAAGCAGCAATTCTCTTTTCTGTTGATGGCGATTGAGATTGGTCTTGGTCTTGATAGGACGTGGAAACGAGAATAGAAATTAATCAACGTTTACTTTGTCATTGTGATTAAAATGTAATTAGCTTGAATTAACCGCACACCGCACTCGCACACACACACACACACTCGACTGACTTGATTAATATGCATTTACATTTACCATTTGTGTGTTTTGGGCATTAACTTTTCAAAAAAAAACCTAACACAACTTGCACATACTTTTTTGAAGGAATATTGGGCAGGTGCTTTGTAAGTAACGGAATATTTTTGATGATATAATCTGTGCTAAGACGTTGAAAAGGTTACAGACTGTTGAAACAAGCTTGAACTTCAAATTGTTGAAGGTTAACTTGAATAAATAAATGAAGACAACATTTACGTTTAATTTGATAAGTATTAGTATTACTTATTAAGTAACATTTAATACTTAGCCAAGTTACGCATTTGAAAATAAAAATAAATCCTGTTTACTTTATTTTTGAAAAATATTTTTGTTTTAAATTAATTTAATGCTAAGCCACTTCCAGTTTAAAAATTTAAAAAAAAAATATTATCACTAAACAATTAGTTTTTTTATATATATTATACAAAAATATATGTCAAATATCAAGTCTAAAAATATTTTTAGTGGTTTAATGGTACGTAAATAGTATTTTCATTAGTTAAATAAACACAAATATATAAAATATAACAAAATAAGAACCATTAGCAACAAAGTTTTTGACAATTGTGTCTTTAATGATTATTTTTCTAGTATACACACATATGTATAAAGAAACGCTCATTTTATTGTTGCTTGTGGGTATTCAACAATTCAACTGAACAAATTAAAGATGAATAGAAATAATGCTACAATTGAATGTCGTATTTTCAATGTCGCTGAGTCTTTCTATTAGAAAACTTATGAATGGTCCACAATCACGTGATGCCTAAAAAGCTGTTAAAGTAATATAAATTCAGGTTAGGCTAGGTTAGGTAATGTCGAAATTGAAAATGTATAAGTTCATTGTTATTAACGACATTACCTAACCCAAACTTGCTTTTATTTAAAAGTTTCATCCCTTTATCGATTTACATTCATAGGTAAATTTTAATTTAATGGTTGCTCCACATTTATTTTTAAAAACAAAGAGAATATAAAGGCAGCTATAAAAAAGACAATAGTTATTAAGTGATAAATTTGATAAATGCTAACACTTACTTGTCATAAGACCTGTGAGCCAAAGAAATGGCGGCAGACAACCCATTTGTATAAAATAGGGCAGCACAATATTTCCAATAACTGAGCCAATTCGCCCAACTGTCATAATCAGTAATAAAACCATTGTTCTATATAGTAGCAGTTATGTGTGTTGATTAAAAAGAATTAACATTATATGTATAGTCTTTACCTCATTAAAGTGGGAAACACAACGATAACCATTCCGATTATTGTTGAGGAACAGACGCCCATTAATGCCAAGTAAATTGAGGCCTCAATAAGAGTAACTAGTCGATTCGGGGCAAAGTAAAGTCCACCCACAAGAAATGTGGATATAAAGAGGCAAATCTCTATTTAAAAAATGAATAAATCATTTGGCAAGTATTTGCATACTATAAAGTGACTTACTTAGCATGTGATTGGGCAATTTTGGTACGCGAAACAGAGGAAGTATGAGACAAAATCCAAGGAGCGCAATGCATGACACAATTATGTTATCTTCATACGATCCTTTTGGCTGTTGCTATATTTTTTTTTTTTTTTGGGAGAATCATTATCTTAGTGCATGAAATTTGGTCAATGGTCATCCTACCTACTAAGTCGCATTCATCCCCTCCCTTTCTTAAGAGCTTATTTAAGCTGCTATTGGACGTATACGCGATCACTGCACACATACTTTGATCGGCTTTGTTCTGTTCCTCAATAATGTGCATCGTTGAAAATATAGATGGCATCCACAAGCGCATTGAGTTCACGCTGTAAATGAATAAACAAATTTTTTTAAAAATTGTGAAGAAAAATAATACAAATTTACAAAATATTGAAACTTTTTAAAGATTTCGACCTAAAGAAGGTAAAACCTTTTCATTTTTTTCGTAAATTCAAAATAGAAATAAAAAAATTTAAAAATAATAGATAAATATTTATCAAAGATAGAGTGTTGATTTACCACATGACTTGGCAAATGTGTAGCAGGTACACACAGAAGGATATAGCCCGATATTGTTTGGAAAACATTGGTTTTAGCTGGTGCAGTCCATCGATAAACTTGAGTTTCGCTGCTCGAAAAAGTTCCGATCTTGATCTAACATGATCATTCAACTCGTCGCTTTTCTCAGGTGTGGAGTCTGTTAGAGAAGTGATCTGTTATTGAAAAAAAAGATTGAAGACATAAATTCTTTGTTAACTTTTTAAATTTTTTTTATTTAAAAAAAAAGAAGACGTTAGCAAGAGCGCCATGTATAGGGATATGTGCACTTGTCTTGATATACGTCGTGGTGCTTGTTAGATAAATTTGTACTACCATTTGCCATTTGTGCAAGCGCTCATGTGTCACTTAAAGTGGATGCAGTAGAAAATAGCATCAAATAAACTTACCGGATATTCGTCACGACGCTTGCGCTTGTTCATGGCGTAGATGCGTTGTAACGAAATCGTTGCCTTTTTGTAGTTGCCCTGTGCCATTAGGAACTTAGGGGATTCCGGCAAAAAGATGAACACAACTCCACTCACAAAGGTGGGCACTGCAGAAAGTAGCAAAAATACATTCCACGTGTGAACTGTGCACAAAGAAAAGAAAACCAAAATCAGACAGATAGACACTTTTTAAGGCTCAGCTACATACAAGTCCATGAGCCAATGTCGAAGCAAATTTTCTCCCCCAGCATGAAGTATGCCATTGTTGACAATAGAATGGAGCCGATGGCAAGTGTTATGCCGCCATACAATATGATGAGCATCCTGTGCTTCTTGCCATGGAACTCTGCCAGATAGCTCAAGATGACCGCAAATGGACCACAATTTCTGTTAAGAAACATTTTAAATGAATACAGCAGGGACTAATGGGTGCATACCCACACGAATCCATCGAAGAACTTGAGCACCATTAACATTGTTGAGTTTTGACTGCATGCCGCTAATACAACCACGATGCCATCGGCAAGGCCGCCGATAATCATAACTAGGCGACGTCCCATCGTATCGGCCATAAAGCCCCACGGTACAGCCGATATAACCATGCCTGCCACATACACAACTCGGTAACATTCAGCAGTATATAACTAATTAATCATTACCTGCAAATGTAACAGCATTCATGAGTCCTTTCTGCTCCAGTGATAGCCCCAAGCCACATTCAGCTGCGGGCATTACAAAGGCCATGCCAGTGGCCGTAAAGATCATCGACCATAGGGAAGGCAACGCACAGAACATGAGCATAACATTGAATGAACCAAAACCGCATGCAGCTATAGCTGTCTCAAAATCAGCAGCGTCTGCCATTTAAATTGAATGTTAGCTACAAGCAGTGGGGTTGCATTTGGTCTCAACCAATTCCCCCTGAAAAGTAACAAAATTAATTTTGAAAATTATCTGTAGGCTTTCTATGTTGACTAAGTTATATTTAGGGAAATTATAATTGCTCAAAACAAAATGTATTAAATATTTTGATTGGGATTTGGACATTTTTAACAGAGTCACGGAACGAAGAACTTTCTTAAAATCATTTTTAGTTAGCAAATGTTCAAAACCAGTTCGGCTTAGCAAAGTTCTTTGAAACTTCTTAATATTATATTCCTTAGAAGTCTTGTGTTGAGCTTTAGAAAAATAGTACAATTAAATTTTTCGATTTCTACAAGATTTTCATCGTAAAAATTTGTCACCAAAAATCGACTTGGGAGTTGGAATTATTTTCCGATTGCCATAACTACGACAATATTAGCCCGATATTCATTTAGAATAGATCAAATGTATTGTTTTCCACTCTTAACTAATATTGCAGTTAAATCGAAGAGATTAATTTTTGACCGATTTTCATATGGAAATTTTGTGATCAAAATTCGATTTGGGAGTGGATTATATATTTTAGAGCCAATGCAAATATAATGTGTACTAATGCAAAAATAATGAAATTAGTTTTCGAATTGTTTATTTCTTTTAATTTTTATTGAATGTTATCTGAAGGTGTTTTTAAGTATTTAAAGTCGAGTTGACTTTTCACCACATTTGAGAAAGTTATTGTTCTCGTTATTACCACATTTGAGAAATTTATTGAAATATGTGTCTTGCATATAATTATCAATAGCTTTATTAGTGGCAACCCCACAATACATTTAATTTATTGTTTCAACCGTAAGCATACTTAAAATTCCACTTTAAAGTTGGTTATTGATTGACTTTCGAGTGCTTTCATCAACTTAACCGAGAATTCTACGAAAGTCATTCATTCCACATCG
The DNA here is from genome assembly GCA_018152965.1 of Scaptomyza pallida. Classification (NCBI taxonomy): domain Eukaryota; kingdom Metazoa; phylum Arthropoda; class Insecta; order Diptera; family Drosophilidae; genus Scaptomyza; species Scaptomyza pallida. The sequence goes on from JAECXP010000002.1 coordinate 7,483,427, forward strand.
TTTGGTGTGCTTTACCATTTATTCGAGTGCACTCATGAATAATTTACAAACAATGTTGTCTTGTTGGTGCCCTTATCGTATAGCCACAGCCACATTCAAGCTCACATTCTGGCCGCATTAATTGGTGTTAATGAGATTGGCATATTGAAATTTTCCATTGGTCTCATGTTTATCCCTATCGTTGTTTTTTTTTTTTTTCTGTTCATTTACCGGCGCATTGCATTCATCGGCTGGTTTTTCTGTCTCTCAATTTGTTAAGCAAATTTATAAATGTATTAATTACTTAATTATACAATAATACATAAAATAATAATAATAATTAAATAAAGTATGAATAAAATTTGAATTGCCTGCAATGCGCTCTTTAAGAGATATTTTGTTGGTTAAAGTGATTCACGGAAAATCAAATAATATAACAATCACTCAACATACATTAACATTCTTATTATTATTTTCTTTTTGATTGTGTTTTTTTTTTTATAATTTCGCATTTTTCTGTCACATTATTCAATTAATTAATAGCTATTTATTCATACAAAGTAAAATGGTCTTTAAATATTTAAATCCTTATGCGGCACGTGCTCTACTTTGTTATAAAAAAGTTGCAGTTTTGTTACAAAGAAACTTTTTAGTGGGCGGCACAAAGATTTAATTTTTCAACGAACTCCGTAATACATCTACATATATATACAATAGTATGTGTGAATATATTTTATTATTCTTTTTAAAACTCATTGACGTTACAAATAAATTGACAGTTGAATTAAATAACTATTATGGTAAAACGCAGAATCAATATTGCAACTCCTCGAAAATAACCTGAAAATATTGTAAAGTAATAAAAGAAAAAATTGTATATATTATATTATATTTACATATATTTATTACAAAAACAATACACCTTCAAACAAGGTATTAAAATTGTACAGTTCTAAATCTTATACTACAACTCAGCTAAATTAGACTACACTAATTACTAAACAGTACTTTTTACAACTTAACAACACTTTACGCGTCATTAACTAAGTAAATACGATTCACAAAACACAATAAAATGCATTTATGTAAAGGCCGCCTTTGTGGGATTCGGTATGAAAATTGAGAGCACAGCAGCAACTGCAAGTTAAAAGTTTATTAAAATTCTGAAGTGTTTAAAAAAAATGAAAAATTATTTTAAAATCTTACGCAGCATGACAAAGGCGACCATTATAAAAGGCGGCATACAGCCAATTTGTATTAGAGCGGGAAAGAGTAGATTACCAGAAAGTGCACCCAAGCGGCCACACATCATGGCAGTGGCCACCACCAAAGACCTGAAAGAACATTAAAGTTAGTATTTCATTTTAAAATTCATTAAAATCAGCATGTCTTACCGCAACTGTGTGGGAAAGAGTGCAACGACAGCGCCCAATAGAGAAGACACTGCCACGCCTGCCACAGTGATGAAGGCTGATGAAATGACAAGTGTGGTCACACCATTCACAGACCAATATAGAGCTAGACCCAGGGTGCCAGACACAAACAGGCCATAAGCTTTAGAATGAGAGAGTAAACAATATTTAAATATGTACAAAAGAAAAATAAAATCAAAAGGAGATTGCAAAATTCAAGATAAGAAAAATGTAAACAGGTACGATTTTTTGGCTGGGTCAAGGTTAAAAAAAGGCTGTTTATATATTTTTAATTTGTGTTCGAGTAGATAACAAATGCGTCTGGTGGGTAAGGTCAAGGCTAATAATTGTATGGGCAATATATTCTTATATCTTATTCGCGGTAGCTTAAAGTTTACATACCCGAAATAAAAAAATTAAAAATTCTATATTTGTAGCATAAACTTGGTTAAATTCACTTACTTAGTAATCGCTTGGCACCCGCTAAACGCATAATCGCTCCAGCAAAGAAATAGCCACCGAAACCACAGGATGAAACAATAATATTGTTCAAGTACATGTCCATTGATATAGTTTGTGGCTGCAACATAAAGAAGAAATGAAACGTAGTACAATGATGGAGCAAAACTTAACCAAACAAACTATGTCCGATTACAAAATGTTATCTAAACTTAAACAGTTATTATCAGATAGTAACCCTAACACTAACCTCAGCACAAGCACTCTCATGATTAGTCAATGTCTCAGCTGTCTGATTAACACTGTACTCGAGTATGGTGCACATGGTGGCCGAGGCATCATCATTAGCATGCACCGTCTCATAGTCGGCCATTGAGGCAAACAACTGGGGCAGCCACAAACGTATTGTGTTCATGCCCAAAAACATACAGAACTGCATGGTGTAGCAGTGGAGCGAGAGACTAAGCAAAGGTTTGTGGAACATTGGCTTTATCTGTTGCATGCCAGCACGCAAGCTCTCCAGCAGGGTGCGCGATTGTCGTTTTGTGGCTGCCACTTTTGGTTTCTCCTCAATTGTATAGATGACCTCGTCCTGTTTGGCGTCGCGACTGGGCACCTCCAGAACCAGTGATTTAATCTGTGCAAGCAGACAATATAATTAAGTTTAATTTAATCAACAACAAAAATTCATTGCAAAAGCAATCTTTTAGATTGTAGATAATTTTTTTACTAAGCTTCAATTCTGTAGGGCAATTTAAGAGAATGTAAATTTACTTTAATTTAAACTGTTTAAGGCTCTTGGTAAACTGATAGATTATAAAAAGTTTTAAACAGTGATTTGAAGATAAATTTAAATACTTTTAAAATAAATTATTAATATTAAACAAAAAAATAAATAAATTAGTAAAATGTTAAAACTAATTGTAAAAATATATTTCATTTATAATAAAAATTAATAATCAATTATAAAAAAAAAATAATAATAATTTGGTTAACTTACTGGATAAGTGTCCTTTGGTTTGCCCGAATTAATGTGATACATTTTTTGCAGTACCTGCAACGCTTCGGCATTGCGTCCCTGGGCCATCAAAAATCTGGGACTCTCGGGCATTACGTACATGACGAGGCCACTTATCAAGCTTGGCAGACCGCAGATAAACAAAAAGATTTGCCAATTGTGTACTAAAAGTTGATGTGTCAATAAATAAAGTTTTTTCAACTACCATACACAAAGTCAAAGTTTCGAACTTACTGTTAAGACTGCCAAACCAGACAAAGTCCCAGGCTCTGGGAAATGTGGCCCAAGCAAGCATTGGCAACAGCAATGTGGATGCAGATGTTATCATGCCTACCACCATTAGAACATGAGATCTGTATTTGGGTCCATGCATTTCCGTCAGATACGTAAAGAGCACAGCTGCCGGCCCATTAACACTGTTATTGCGTGGAAGTTTAAACTTAGCTCAAAAACACTTAAGTTGAATGCACTTTTAACTTACATGAGTCCACCGAAAAACTTAAAAGTGACCAGCATTATGAAATTTTGACTTAAAGCGCTGCCAAATCCACAAATCGAGGTCAGCAAATAGCCATAGACAAGCACCATGCGACGACCCTTTGTGTCGGCCAAATATCCCCAGGGTATTGCCGAAATGATCATGCCCGCATATGCACAGGCATTCAAAATACCCTTGTCGGTGAGCGTCAAATGTAAATCACACTCGGCAATGGGCAAAATATACGACATTGTTGTCGATTCAAACATGTTCGCACACGTCGCAGGGATTGCCAATAGCAACAGGATAAAATTGAAGCGTCCAAAACCAGAGGCTGTAATGGCCTTGTCAAAGTCAGCCGGTGCATCGTCTGGGGCGCCAATAGAAGCAACTGCTGTGCTATTTGAATTGCCATCAGTATCTGTTTCGGTGTCTGGAAAATAATTTTTTGGTATCTTATTTTTAAGGAACTCTTTAAACACGATCAAGAAATATAATTTTTTAAGTATTTAACTTGTTTAGTATAATCAAAGTTTTTTTTAACTATTCAAAACTTTTTTTAAAAGTAATCTATAAGATTTTAATCTTTAAAGCGAACTTTTATTTTAACTACATTATTATATTTTTTCACATTAGACTCATTAAAGAATTAACTTTATCATTTTGTAATCAGAATAGAAATTTAGTTAGATAAACATTTTGGCAAGTCATTTTATTAGATGCACTATTATGAAATTTCATCATTTTAGGAATTTTTTGAGTCACTTGTTGTTGTTATTAATTATAAGATTACATCTTTAAATATTACCTTTCGCTTTGTCACGATTAACACTTTCAATATTATTCTCAGCCATATTTGTTGTCAATTTGAATGTTACGTTCGAATAATTTAAATATCACAATTGATTAATTTATTGGTGCACTCAATGAAACTGTTTCGTTTTATTTTATTGAAAAGTGCATAACACTTAAAAGTTAAGTAATTAATAAAGCACTCAGTTATTCATTTATCACAGTTTTTTCATTTCACACTTTTCAAGCTCGGAAATTGTATTGTTTTGTAGGTTTTCTTGATACAGTTCGCGTGTCGGTTAGCAAATGATGCGCTCTTATGAATGGCACTGGGCTTTTATCATCTTGTGCAATGGAAAAGTGAAGATTCATTTAAATATAACACTTTCTTATCGTTGATAATTAATCAGAGTCTACATGCTTTCGTAGTGGCCATAAAGATTATGAATAGTAAACATAACAAGCAAAAAGCATTGTTTAACACACTATCCATGTCGAGGCGAGCAGTTAAATAACAATTAAATATTTTAAATGCGTTTTTAACAGATTAAGATATTCCAAAAGCTAATAAAAAATCTTTAAAATACATTACCAATAATACATTTTTAAATCAATCTAAGCTTTTACCCATCTAGGGTTAACTTTACAATATTAGAAACTCTAAGTTTTAAGACGACGAACAGATCACCGTTTAGCTTATCAGTGGCAATCCCAAAACGATGATAAGCTATGAGGTAGCAACCCAGATAACTTTGGATAACCGTCATGGTTGGGGGCATGGGACACGCGTTAAGCACGATACGAGCTGACTTTACAGATTTTTTATGTGTATACAACAACTTACATGATTTGTTTACACACATAATTCTACTCATAATAGTAGTAGAAATGGATCATAAACCGGGGAACAATATTGTTCTAACAAATACGTCATAGCCATGGTGAAATTTAGATAACAAATGTTTGCTCAAAGCAACATGTCATGACGAAGTCTACAAATTTGTTGTTGGTGAATGACTCTTAGAAAATATCTTAATGAAAAACTGACAAAATGTAGACTAAAGAAACTTCAAAGAAGTGTGTTGAACTTAATATTTTAAAAGCAATTTTTTAACATAAACGAAATTAATTATTCATAAAAAAAATAAAACATTTAATTTTTAATGTATTAAATATACTTTCTATACATATTTTGATAATTTTTGTACATTTACAAGCTTTTCTTTACAATATATTTAGCCCAGTCGAGTAGTACATCAGTCAATGGCATCCACCAGCTTGCACATCATGCGATCATGCTGATAACTAGGATCATTTTTAGCCGCCGCATTTGATTCGAGAGGATCTATTTCCATTTTGATCTTGGCACCGCCATTCTCATCATCATCAAACAGTGTGGGTAGTGCAGAGAAGGCACTATTTACAATTTCTCTCACACGTTCCAAGTGCTTTTGGAAACGTGTGGCAGTCTCAACGCGCTGTCTCTTTTGCATTTCCATCATTACGCGAAGAGTTTCGCGCGCCTGATGCGGTCTAAACTCATTTAATAAATGATGCATGTTGACGAACAGCAAACTCAAGTCATCAATCTGTAAATGGACAATTATAGCGAGGAATGAGTATAGTCTGAATATCTCACAAAATACTATTTACATACTTTTTCAGTGCGTCGCGGACTATCGGGATTCAGTATAAGAAAGTCAATGAGATCCAAAAAATTGACGAGCAGCGAGTGATTTAATTTCTTTAGCTCCTTGCGTCGGTCAAAATGTATGGGTATTAGGCGCTTAATGTTTTGCGACTCCAGAGAGCGTATCATCTCGTCGTTGTTGTACTGAATGCCAAACATACTGTAAACTTCATGCTGCGACGGCGGCGGCGGTGGACGCGGTGCTCGATTTCGCCTGATGTTCTCTTCTGTGTAGTTGCTAATGTACCGCTCTGGCGGCATTGGCAAACTGGGCACCTGTGTCTCTGCATTGGACATCCTGTTCGTCTAGTTTAAATAGCCGGTGGCAATACTTGCAATTTGTGTTTATTTTGCCAGCAACAAATGAAAATATTTTGGTGTCAATGTGACCGGTGGTACGAAGATACGGAATGCCAAAAAATAAAAATACTAAAGCCATGGAAAGAAAATAATACCAAACATTTAGAAGTCTAATACCATTGTGGTCTCAATTTAAATTTATATAAAGAATTATGTTTTTAAACATATTTTTTTTTTTATTAATATAAAGTTTTATTGAAAAGTTAATGAAGGTGTTTTAAGCTTAACTTAAGCTGAAGAGAATAAAATAAATATTTATATTTTACATTAAAGAAAAATTTGCAAACGTAAGATTAATATTATCATTTCATTTCCACACATTTATTTCCTTTTTTAATCGGCTTATTATTTAATTTGAACTTTCCAAAAACACAATCTGTTATCAGAGGCCGCAGTGATATACGGCAAACGATAATGCCAGGCCAAGCCGCCATATGTCTTCAGAGGCGACTCGATCATCGGCACCAGGGACTTGCCCACAAAGACCTTAAGCGTAAGGTCGGGACGTCCAATGCTAGCCATAGCAATTTCACCGTTGCCAGGTGCAAAGCGAACAATTCGACCGCCATCCTCATGCACTTGCTTGATATCTGCCGGTTTAAATGGACGGCTCAAGTCCCAGGTGACAATATCTCCTCCGGCTAAAGCCGTCACGAATAGCCGATTGCTTTGTGCCCAATCTGCTGACATCAGTGGAAATTTCGGTGATTCCACGGACACAACTGTTTGCTTACTACGCACATTATACAAATGGATGATACCTGATAAAAATAGGGAGTTAATACAAATATTTAACAAAGTATTAATGCACACATACCACGCTTTTCTGCAACAAGAACTTTGTTGGGCTCATCGGGATGGGACTTAATCGACATGCCCGCCGACGACAAGAAGAATGTAATGATATTCTTAACATTTGTTGTTCCCCGATTCAAATCAGTTGTTATGTCCCAGAATCGGCAGGTGAAGTCGTCGCTCACCGATGCCAGTAATTCGCCTTCGCAGACCCAGGCAATGTCGTTAACATAATCGCTGTGTCCGTTCAAAGATAATTCAGCTGTGTTATCAACCATATCCGTATGAAAAAGACGAATTTCACATTTCCCAATCGCTGCGCAAACGGTGACTTTGTTTGGTTTCGAGTTGAGTGAAGTATCTGGCGAGAAGGCAATCTTATGACAGCGTGTATCGGTTTCGGGTATATCCAATTCCCTAATAGGCAAGTCCTTCAAATGACTCCACATAAGGTCACCGGATTCCTCCTAATATATGAATTTCTTTATAATGGTTTTCATTTAATTAAAAAGTCATTTTAACTTGCCGGCAAACTTATTGTAATCAATGTTAGACATTTCTTTTGTGCAACACATATCAGGTTGGATGCAAAATCATTTGTGCATATTTCGTAACAAGTGATACTATGCGGGAGTGATATGGAGTCATCAGGTTGCGTTACTGTTCTCATTTTTATTTACTGTTTGCTTTTTTTATAACAATTAACAAATAAATGCAACAAATTGCCGGCGCGAATATGTTTGCGCGTGTGTTGGATAAGTCCGGTGTGGTTTACAACAAGTTGGCAGTGCTGAAGGTTATCAACACTGCAAAGCGGTAAGCACAGCCAACTTCGCTTTATATAAGTTGGTTTTGCAGCACTGCATACATTTAGCGTAGCCAACTTTGCTTGTGAAGTATTCATTTCCTTTCTTTCTGTTTCAGCGTCTGAAGTGAACAGACGTCATGGTAAGTTTCGCTTCCTAACATGAAATAAAAAATCCAAAGTGCATATTAATAATCAGATAAAAAGTTAACGCTTAAATATGTTGATAAACTAGTTTGATGCATCGGATGCATTATTTTAATTTGTTTGTTGTGATATTAAATAAGCTGTAAAGAAACATTATTTTTGTGTTTGCGACACGTGTCTGCTGCTGCACTGCATACATAACCTTAAAGAAAAAATTAAGAAGTGCTTTAATTGCTCGATGAAAACGTTGACTACAATAATTTTGTTTGATAAATTTACAGTCTCATCGTAAATTTTCTGCGCCTCGTCATGGCTCCATGGCCTTCTACCCCAAGAAGCGCTCATGCCGTCACCGTGGTAAGGTTAAGGCATACCCCAAGGATGACGCCAGCAAGCCAGTGCATTTGACTTGCTTCATCGGCTACAAAGCCGGTATGACCCATATTGTGCGTGAGGCCGACCGTCCTGGTTCAAGTGAGTAAAGTTTTTATTTTTTCTCTATAAAACCATTGCATTTACATGATGATTAGTTAAATTATTTATGGTTAGAAAAATATGATTAACCGTGATTAAAGAAAAGAACTAGGGCGAACTGATTTGCATATTGCAAACTTTATTTCTTTTGCCTAAAAACCATGTGCTTAACCTCAAAAATTGTGTACTTTCAACGTTTACAGAGATCAACAAGAAGGAGGTCGTTGAGGCTGTGACCGTTTTGGAGACGCCACCAATGATTGCTGTTGGCGCCGTTGGTTACATCGAGACTCCATTCGGTCTGCGTGCTTTGGTCAATGTCTGGGCTCAGCATTTGTCCGAGGAGTGCCGTCGTCGCTTCTATAAGAACTGGTATGTAACAAGCAACCGGTCGCCATTTTGTTTTGAGTCGCACACGTGGTTGAAAAGTCGCAAACTGCTGCATGCTGCTGGATGATGATAAGATGGTATCTGAAAAGACGTTGTCGATAAACCTTTTACCATCTCTGCTGCCTTCCTTCTGATCAAACAGCTGCAACAGAAAGTTGAACTTTAAAATGCCGCATGTGCGATTTTGACATATGGACTTGAAGACCTTTACTAACTTACAAACGAAACACATAAAGTTCTTCGATCAGTTCGCTGAGAGAGCTTTTTAAATCTATGCAAGTCGTGTGAGCTAATTTGGCTACTTTGTGGCAAATTTTCGAGTGAGCACGTCATGGAAGATTGTCATCTCCGCTCGCTAACAATTGCGATGAGGTGTGCTTCCCGTTTTATATCTCGCCCCGCACAGACTTGACGGATCAATTCGGTTCGATCGACTGGCTCTGTATTAATTTGCAAATCCTCCAAACTCCAACCCCTAATCAGGTACAAGAGCCAGAAGAAGGCTTTCACCAAGGCCAGCAAGAAGTGGACCGATGATTTGGGCAAGAAGAGCATTGAGAACGATTTCCGTAAGATGCTCCGCTACTGCAAGGTCATCCGTGTGATTGCCCACTCCCAGGTAAAGATAATTCGCATGTGTATATTTTAAATTCTACAAGCGCGACGTCCTTGGACTTGTTGCGCCGACTATGCCTCGGTGTAGTCGGTGCGACCTGGCCTAAAAGGCATTCATGCTGTGCCTAATCAATGCATGGTTTAAGAATGCAACGTCGCAGAACAAATTGCCCTTCGGGTGGCGATGCTTGATATATTCCAGTAACGGTGCGCAGCCGCTTAGGCGATGACCGCTCGGTTAAACCATATTACGCACAGTCCCAACAACATCTCTATAGAGCTCATGATATATTGTTGAAAATGTGAGACTAATTGCCTTATTTATCATTTTAGATCCGTCTGATCAAGCAACGCCAAAAGAAGGCACACATCATGGAGATCCAGTTGAACGGTGGCTCCATCGAGGATAAGGTTAAATGGGTGCGTGAGCATCTCGAGAAGCCCATCCAGGTCAGCAATGTGTTCGGCCAGGATGAGATGATCGATTGTGTTGGCGTGACCAAGGGTAAGGGCTTCAAGGGTGTCACCTCGCGTTGGCACACCAAGAAGCTGCCCCGCAAGACGCACAAGGGTCTGCGCAAGGTTGCCTGTATTGGTGCCTGGCATCCGTCCCGTGTGTCCACCACGGTGGCACGTGCTGGTCAGAAGGGTTACCATCACCGTACCGAGATCAACAAGAAGATCTACCGCATCGGTGCCGGCATCCACACCAAGGATGGCAAGGTAAGCAAATCAAAAGATTTATTCTTTAATATATTCCTATACTTTAATGATGATAAAAACCATTAATAACGACATCGAAATAAAATAAAACATTTGATGAACCGTGATATTTATAATGATAGGACTGACAAATCTACCTAAAAAGTATTAGTTATTTTTAATGTTATGGCATATGACTAAGAAAAATCTGCTTTTAATATTATTTCAGGTCATCAAGAACAACGCCTCCACTGAGTACGATTTGACCGACAAGAGCATCACACCCATGGGTGGCTTCCCCCATTATGGTGAGGTCAACAATGACTTCGTCATGATCAAGGGCTGCTGCATTGGCTCCAAGAAGCGCATCATCACCCTGCGCAAGTCTCTGCTGCGTCACACCAAGCGCTCTGCTCTGGAACAGATCAAGCTCAAGTTCATCGACACCTCGTCCAAGATGGGTCATGGTCGCTTCCAGACCCCAGCCGACAAGCTGGCCTTCATGGGTCCCCTCAAGAAGGATCGCCTCAAGGAGGAAGCAGCTGCCACCACCAGCGCTGCTGCTGCCGCCGCTACCACCACCGCCTAAGCGCTCGCTTTCATCTCTGGCACACAAAAAATAAAAAATTCATGTATATCAACAACAATTTATACACTTGTTTGGTGTTTCGCTAGCTTCTACCGCCCTAGCTGCGGTAGGGTTGGCTCAATAAATGTGGTTTTGAATAAGCTAATAACAACTAGAAACAAATGTTTTTATTTAAAATTGAAATGTTTAGGAAATAAGAATGCTCATAAACTGCAGAAATTAAGCTTAAATAATTTGCCGGCTTACCAACTCTCTTGGGGACTCCTGGAATATAGAAAATCATACTTATCTTCTATGAAGATTATATATTGTTAACCCATAGCTCATACTACAAAATGCAGAAACTTAAGCAGCATACAATAAAATGAAGATAATTCATAATTTATAAAATTAGATTTTAAAAAAATAAAAATATAAAATTTTACTAACTAGCAACCCCCAGTGAAATAATTTGTTAGCAGTGCAATGCAATTTAGGGCCAAACTAAAACAATTTTTAATACTTGATGAATTAATACATATTAAAGAAACAAAATTAAAGTGATTACATTTTAGTTTTACACAATTTTTTAAATTGATGTATGCTTATTTTAATGTTATTTTTGAATATTAATTTAGATAGTTTTGGTTTTAGTGTCGCAGTGCTTAATCATATGACTTGGAACTAATATTACTTGATACAAAGCTTAATGCGAGTGTTAATAAATAAATAAATAAAAGTTTAAAATGCACATTGTTAAATTACTTGAAGCAAACTGAACAAAATAAACAAATTCGAATATGTTTAATAACAAATTACAGTTTGGCTAAATAAGAATAGTTGATTATGTGTTTTTTCATAGATCGGTGGGTATTGTAAGTAGATAATTAATCCTCCTTGGAGAGGCTGCCCAAATCGCTGAGAAAGATTTCGGGTGAGAGAACGTGCGAGGAGCCAATGAGTACCTCCCAGTTGCGCACAGTATTGGTCACCTCGTAGGCGCAACGCATCTCGGACATGCTAACGCCGCCCACAATGAAGATGATAAGGCGTGGCACATTCTTTACCTGCGCCTGTGCCTTATCCTTGTGCCAGTGGCCATAGCGAGCTGTGGTCGGTGCATTGTAGCTGGTGTTCTTGGCGCGACCCTCGATAAATGGGAAATGTCGCTGATCCAACTTGTCCTCAATGCAATCCTCCATGATGTCCTTGATGACCGGTGTCCAGCGTGACATCTGATAGGCGCTCTCGGTGGTGCGCTCCTTGCGTGGCACCGCATAAACCTTTTTGCGTGCATCAGCCAGAACGTTAATGCCCAAATGGCTGAGATTGCGCACCATATCCTGATCCTTGGCCGAGATCTGTGCATGTGTGAACAGCTTGGTCAGATTATCCTCAGCGATGCCGTTCTTGGACATGACATAGAGCGCAATGATGCGCACTTTGTCATAGTTGGAGACATTGGCATCCAGCAATATGGGCACAATGTTGCGCATATGATCCTTGATCTTCTCGCCCTCAGCATCGGTGCCCATGGCAAGATCCTGTTCCACACGACATAACTTGTCCACATAGTTCTGATACGACTTCATGCAATCCTCGGCCAGATGCAAATGCGTTGAGTACTTGGACAACTCCTTCTGATACTGCGGCATTTTCTTGATCATCTGCGAAAGATCGCGCATCGATGACTTATCCGTGGAGCCCATGCGCTTCGAGTCCGTAAACTTTTTCAGATTCTGTGTCACCTGTGTGGAGACGACAGCAATATGCTCATGTCGCAGTTCAACCCACAAATCATCGTTCTCATCCAAGAGCACCTCCTTTTCGGGCTGATTGGGTCCCGGCGTATACTTGTACACATCGTTCACAATGGGCAACAGATCGTATGCCATGGCCTGGAGCGTCAGCTCATGCAGCAGCGGTGAAACGCAATCAAAGCCACGATCCAAGATTAAGAGCTGCGAACGCGCCTTCTCCGAACCTTCACCCATGGTCGGTTCATCGGCCTTGAAGGCATCCAGCTTCTGCTGCACTGCAGCAGCCAAATCAATGTTGCGATCCCAATCGTTGCGATATCGCACATTCGGATATTCACCCAAGGTGGCGCATAGGGCGGCAATCTGGTCGGAGATCCGCTCAATGTGCTTGCCGCGAATGGAGGCGAATGCCGGCGAATATAGGCACTGGAACGTGTCCGGTGAGTCCAATGAGAACACTTGGCATTCATATGGTAGAAATGCAATGTTAATCTCCTTGAGCGTCTTAATCTTTCTGGCCGCAACCGATTTGCACAAATCGCTGAACAGTGCCTCCGGACAGACTTCCGTGAAGAAGACATGCGCATAGCGGTACATGGGACGTGCCGGATTCTCGAAGTCACGGATCAGTGAGCGCACTGACTCATCCGATGGCGTTATCAAATAGATGGCATCCATTGTGGGCAGCGGTTCGCGCTTCTTATTGATGTCCTCCACCAATGTGATGCCCTCGGCACTGATCTCATGCATCTTGGTGCAGGCGGACACCATCCGCATGCCTAGCTTATCGACGACCAAGACACGCCACTCAATTCCACCGGCGCCTGCAGCCTTTGGGGCTGCTGGAGCACCCGCTTTCTTTGGTGCAGCTGGTGGCTTGAATTTGACCACCTCGTTCATTATCTTCTGGCTGACGAGCACTTTTAATGCCATTTTTCACAATATTTTTCGTTGTTTGCGCTCTGCCTGCAAAAAATCAATAAACAATTTTCCAATGAAAAATAATAAGGAAAAAATTAAAGCCAAATGAAAACTTAATAATGTATTAACACCAAATGTCGCTTTAACCGTGACTTAATTATATTTATATATGTATTTATTCAATGTAAACGATGAGTTTTGTAGATTATTATTTTATTTGTAAATAATTGCAGCTTGTGTGAAAAACTATCAATTTTCAATGTTTTGCAGTGATGTGTTTTTTTTTTCCATGCAAAAACCAAATAAGATAACATATTGCGCAGGTCCGTTATCTCTGCTGGAGAAATCAGCTGACATCTGGTTTTGCAACAACAACAACCTAGACAATATTGTTATTATTGTGCATTTATAAAGCCAAATATGGGCATTTCTTTAGATTGCACGTAAAGTAATGTTTAATTTACAATTTACATTTTAAATTGATAAATAAAACTCAGCTTATGTTCAGTGTGACCTAGAACCAGTATTAATACCATATATTCTACCTGTATTGTTTTGCATTCATGATTTTATCCAGTGCTGGATAAAGTATATTATCCGCTTACAATTGTAAGCGCCACAGTTGCGATTTAAATAAGTAACACATTAATTCAATTTATGCACATTTGTGAATTTTTTATTATCAAATCAGAGGCTTTTTATTACATCTCAATTATTGTTTGACTTCTTCACGAAAAGCGAAGTTTTTGGTATTTTTTTTTTTAAATTTTTAAGGCAACTTGACATCGGGAATGACCTTCTCATTGTCATAGATCTCCTTGGCATAGCACAGATTGGGATAATCATAAGCGGCACCATAACGATTCTTGCATCCAGAGGTGGCCTTCTCGCCAGGTGTGTACACGGGCTGACCAACAAAGTTCGTGGTAGCAAAGTTGCAGGTCATCACAAAGTGATTGTAGTAATCACGAGAGAATCTCACAGCAGAACATCCCAAATGGGTATTCTTCTCGGCCACAGCAATGGTGAACTTGGCAACATTCTTATTAGGCAAATCTTCAGGGAAGCTGGCCAACATTTCAGGTGATGTATTCGTGCGCTCCTTAAACCAGTTCTCAATCTGCTCCTTAATGATCTCAGCATCGGTATACTCGGACTCCAAACCACTATAGCTGAAGATGGCATTATTCTGGCCGGCATAAGCAAAGCGTTCTGTACTGCGGCACTTGTCTGGCAGCGACTGGCATGTCTTTACGTTTAGTGATGCTAAATGGGTTAGCTCCTCGCACCATGTCATCTTGGCCATGCGAGCAGCCTTGGGCAAACCCTCAATCTTTCCACCAGCCACATTGTTACGCAACTCATTGAACAAGGTTAGGATTAATTTCTCATGTGGCTGCATTTTAATCTCACGCACATCCTTAGGGCATTCCTCACTGAAGTTCTATGGGAATAGGAATGTAATGATTTATTTATTTCCTTGTTAGGATTTGTTACTTACTCCTTTGTTGTTGCAGGCAATATGCTTGTCCAGGCAGGTGGGCAAGGCACAATAGTCTACAGCTGCGGCCAGACCAAGAAGAGCTGTGACCAGCAATAAAGTAGTGGATACTTTAGTAAACATCTTGTTGTAGTTAGCTTGTTAGCTTTGCAACTGAAGTAAGTTGGCCAAAGTAGCTCAATTTATACGCAAAACGAACAAAGAAACCAAACAAGATATATGTTTCTAAAAAACCAACAGTTGTTTAGCTGAGATTGAAAAACAGATGTGTTCCATCGAACTTGGCTGCAATAAGTGCAAAGTTTCTTTATAAACATATTTCTTGTGAAATACAAGTGGTTCTAGGAAGATGTGTTTTGAAGCTTACTTGGTAGACATTTTGCTGGTGCTATAAATAGCGGAATATTCCACCAGTCAAGCATCAGTTAAGTGACAAACATTTGGTGAACACACAACAGTAATCCTTACAATGAAAGTATTTCTCATTTTAACTGCCTTGGCGGGAATCGCCTCCGCTGTTGACTACTGTGCCTTGCCCACCTGTCTGGACAAGCACATCGCCTGCAACAACAAAGGAGTAAGTAACAAATCCTAACAAGGAAATAAATAAATCATTACATTCCTATTCTCATAGAACTTTAGTGAGGAATGCCCCAAGGATGTGCGTGAGATTAAAATGCAGCCACATGAGAAATTGATTTTGACTCTGTTTAATGAACTGCGTAACAATGTTGCTGGTGGAAAGATTGAGGGTTTGCCTAAGGCTGCCCGCATGGCCAAGATGACATGGTGCGAGGAGCTAACCTATTTAGCTTCATTGAATGTAAAGACATGCCAGTCGCTGCCAGACAAGTGCCGCAGTACAGAACGCTTTGCGTATGCCGGCCAAAATAATGCCATCTTCAGCTATAGTGGTTTGGAGTCCGAGTATACCGATGCTGAGATCATTAAGGAGCAGATTGAGAACTGGTTTAAGGAGCGCACGAATACATCACCTGAAATGTTGGCCAGCTTCCCAGAAGATTTGCCTAATAAGAATGTTGCCAAGTTCACCATTGCTGTGGCCGAGAAGAATACTCATTTGGGATGTTCTGCTGTGAGATTCTCTCGTGATTACTACAATCACTTTGTGATGACCTGCAACTTTGCTACCACGAACTTTGTTGGTCAGCCCGTGTACACACCTGGCGAGAAGTCCACCTCTGGATGCAAGAATCGTTATGGTGCCGCTTATGATTATCCCAATCTGTGCTATGCCAAGGAGATCTATGACAATGAGAAGGTCATTCCCGATGTCAAGTTGCCTTAAAAATTTAAAAAAATATGCCTAACACTTCGTTTTGCGTGAAGAAGTCAAACAATAATTGAGATGTAATAAAAAGCCCCTGATTTGATAATAAACGATTCACAAATGTGCATAAATTGAATTAATTTTAGTTTTTTGTATAACAATTTCTTTTAAAATCGCAACTGTGGTGCATAAAATTGTTAGCGGATAATATATTTTATCCAGCAATGGATAAAATCATGACAATGAAATGGTCATTCCTGATGTAAAGTAACCTTAAAGACATGGATGTGCATAGACATGAGGCGTGCATTAATTGATGACTGATTGACATTGTTGAGATGTAATACACAGCTTTGAGTAATAAATAACAAATTAAAAGCATAAACAAATCCGAGGACTTTGTGACAAATGCTTATTCTCAACAAGTTGGCAGCTCTGTCCGTTATGCATTGAAAACAGTTTCATACTATCGATAGCCGATTTCACCCCAAATAATAATCGATAGCCGAGTGTTGTTGTGTTGTTGTTGCATATGGAATTGAAAATGTTACGCGAGGCTTTGCGAATTGGAAGCCGACGTTGTTACAGTTACAAAACTGTGCGTCGTCCCAATTTAAGTGCCATCTCATCTAAAACGAGTGATGCGAAACCAAAGCAGGAGCAGACAAGTGCAACAGAAGCTGTACAAGATGATGGCAATGGCAAGAGTAAGAGTAGCCTTACTAAACAGCTGACCGCCAAAATGCTTGCGACCGGCCCAATCACAGTGGCGGAGTATATGCGTGAGGTGCTTACAAACCCACAAAGTGGCTACTACATGAATCGCGATGTATTTGGGCGTGAAGGTGACTTTATAACATCTCCAGAGATATCGCAAATCTTTGGCGAGGTGAGTAAATTATTAGTGCATTGTTGGACATATTTATTTACCTTCCCTTATTCCGCCAGCTTGTAGGCATCTGGCTGTTGAACGAGTGGCAGAAGTTGGGCAGCCCTTCGCCTTTCCAGCTAATCGAGTTAGGACCGGGTCGCGGCACACTAGCACGCGATGTGCTCAAGGTGCTAACAAAATTCAAGGCAGGCGCTGAGTTTACCATGCATATGGTCGAGATCAGTCCGTACTTGAGTCAAGCACAGGCATTGCGTTTCTGCTATAAGCATGAGACGGTGCCAGAGGAGGCAAACTTGGATCACTATCAAGTTGGCACGACTGCAACTGGCATTCAAGCCTTTTGGCATCGTCGCCTGGAGCATGTGCCGCCAGGATTCTCACTGGTGCTGGCGCACGAATTTTTCGATGCACTGCCTGTGCACAAGCTGCAGCTCATTAACGGGCTGTGGCAGGAGGTGCTCATCGATGTGGCTAAAGATAATGAAAAGGATCCAAAAACCGCAGATTTCCGATATGTATTGTCCAAGTCTCAGACGCCAGTGTCGCGTCTATTTAAGCCCATGCCACAAGAGACGCGCACCAGCTTGGAGTACTCGCTGGAAACAGAACGACATGCTGGTCTGCTGGCAGATCGTTTAGAACGGCTGGGCGGCATTGCGTTAATCATGGACTACGGCCACTTTGGCGACAAAACGGACACGTTTCGTGCCTTTAAGCAGCATGCCCTGCACGAACCTCTGCTCGCGCCGGGCACTGCAGATCTGACTGCGGATGTGGACTTTAGGCTTATTAAGCATGTTGTAGAGACGCGCGGTCAGGTCAACTGCTGTGGACCAGTCGAACAAGGCGAATTTCTGGACAGGATGCAGGGCAAGGCTCGATTGGAGCAACTGCTAGCAAATGCGCTGCCCGAAAATCAAGAGATTATACGCTCCGGCTATAAGATGCTCACTGATCCCGATCAAATGGGCAGTCGCTATAAGTTTCTGGCCATGTTTCCGGGTGTTATGGCTGAACACTTGAAGAAATTTCCTGTGGCTGGCTTCTCCTAATGTTCGGGTTAATGGCATTTTTGCGGAATTATTTTAAGTGTTAATGCTGAGAGCTGTGAAGAGTTCAAGATTTAAAATGAGGACAAGCTGATAGTTTTACGTATTTGATTTGATTCTTAATTGGCATAGAAGAAAAAATAACAGTTTAGATAAATGTTTTTTCTAGTGCAATCTGTTGTAATATAAACAAATTTACACCAAATAAAAATGTCTTTAAAACAGTGGTGGGCATCCCATTGCTTACGTTACTCAGACTACTTAATCCGTTATTTTGCTACAACAACAACTTTTGACGCTGCGAGCAAGTGATTTATGACCCCCAATAAAACTAAACAAACAGACAGCAAATGCTCGAGTTTTGACTGTCATAAAAATGTTAATTTGTTAAAATTTATGACCTCAAAATCATTTTGTACACTGTGTGAAAAAGTATAGGTTGTTTTGATGATTAATAAGTAAAGATTTTAAAAACTAATGAATTTCTCTTAGTGTTTAATTTTTTCCCATTGAAAGAAACAACAAAAACACCGATTTTTTTGTGGTGACGAAGAGTATGTAAAATGTTTGTGTAAAATATAAATGTGTTCATTTTCCTTGAATTTAAGACTTTAGAAGTTGTGTTGTAAATGTTGTTGTAGTGCTCACAATTGCAAATTCTGTGCCCACCACTGCTTCAAAATAACAAAAGTCAGATTGTGATGTTCATTAATTGTTAATGATAACAGATAAAAACACTTTTATTTATTATTGATACCTATTCAAAAGGACACTACTGTGGAAATTTTCCATAATTTATATTATAAATATTATGAATATTATACTGTTTACATGGATCTACAATGAAATGGAAAAACGTTGGATTGTTTACTTTTTCTGGAATGCGGCGTTAATGGTCTGCATTTCGATGGTGGTAAACTGCAGCACAGCGCTAATGGCGTTCAGCATGTGACGCTTGTCATCGGCATCCTTGGTCACAATGAAGCTAATGATGACATTTTTCAGGTACTCCAAATTGGCGCCTTCTCGCGTCTTACAGCGCTCCAATCTAAAAGTAAGAGAAAGTCCAGGAATAAAGTTTTATTACTCTCTAAAGTTTCTCCGACTTACCTGTCCACCTGCTCCTCGAGATACTCCATCTTTTCATGCATCTCTTGCTGGGCAGTGACTTTGTCTTGGATGGCTTTACGCAGCGTGGTTTCAGCAGCATATTTGGCTTTGCGCAACGTTGTTATCTCAATATCCTTTCGGGCCAGCTCGTTAGCATAGTGCAGCATATGACAATTCTCGCCCAGCGACAGTTTTTTCGGCTTAAGCTTCAGCTTCGCCTCGCGTTCACCACCCTCCACCTCTGGCACACTGTCCGCATCGGAGGAGTAGGCAAAGGATTCCGGATGCTCCAGTGGCGATGATGCATTGGGCTTGTGGAATACCTCAAAAGATGTTTGCAATGTTTTGATTTCCTGCTCCTTTTCGTCCAGCAGCTGAAGCGAACGTTGACGTTGCTTCTGCAGCAGCTGTTCCAGCTCATTCAGCTTGCAGCGCGTCTCATTTTCTAGCTCCGACTTTGCCTCCTGCCATTTGGCACGCTCGTTCTTCAAGGCCAGACGCATCTTGTCGCCCTGTTGCTTTAATTCCTGTTCGGTCTCGTCTATGTTGCGATTGAGCACTTGCACCTTATCCTGCAGTGTCTGTATGTGCGTCTGCTGCAGTTGGATCTTCTGCTCCAGCTGTGCCCGTTGCTGCTTGTGAGTGTCCAGCAATTGTTGTTGCAGATTTTGGAGCTGCTGCTCGCATTGGACATGATTGTCGACAGCTGTCGCTGCATGAGTGCCTAGCACCTGATTCAGGTCCATGGGATTCGAGGAGCGTGCATTGGCATTGGTTAGCAGTTTCTTGAGACGAACAAACTCATCCACTAGAGCGCCCATGTCGGCATCATTGAGCAATCTGGGCGTGGGAGCGGTTCGAGTGTGCACCTGCTCGAGTTCATGTAGCTGCTGCTTGAGCACATGTATGCTGTCCTGATCCTGCTGACGCAGTCGATCATAGCTGCCCACAGTGCTGCTCAGTTCGGCCAGACGTGCCTCCAAATTGGCCACACGATCCTCGTGCAGTGCCGCCTGGCGTCGACTTTGCTCCTCGGCGCGCAGCACACGACGCTGTTCCTGTTTAATGGCCACCGCGTGTTGCTCCTTAAGCTGCTGCATCTCCTGGCGCACCTGTTGCAGTAGCGCACTGCTCTCCGTTGCATGGGCGGCAGCCGCTGTCTGATCTGCCTTTGCCTGGTTTTGTTTAAGTTGGGCACGCGCCTCCTTCAGCTGTAATTGGAGTTCACGCAAACGGCTATTCTCGCCCTCATTGCTTGCGAATTGCGTCTTGAAGTTGTTAAGCTGCATCTCGATGTTCTCCTTGAGATGACGCTCATCTGCATACAATTTTTGCAGCTCACGCAACATTATCATCTGATTGTTGGTCTCCTTCTCGCGCTCCTGCCGTTCCACAATCCATTTGGCTTTTACCTCGTCGACGTCTTGTTTAGCGCGCAACAGCTGCTCCTTGGCTTTGGCTTGTAGCTCCTGTATGCTCTGCTCCTTTTGGGCAATTTGGGCGCGCAGCTGCTTTTTGTCAGCCTGGAAGGAAGCCTCCATGCGTGACTTTTCAGCCGATAGCGTGGCCAACGAATTCATCAGCGTAATGATTTGAGTCTGCAACTGTCCCCTATCATCATCATTGCTGCCTCCTTCAGTTCCATCTGCACTGGTGCTGGGCTCATCATTTGGATTGGCGCTTGTATCGTTTGCAACGCCTGTGGCTTCAGCATGCGCTGCCAAACTGGTCTCGAGCGCCTCTTTCTCCTTGAGTAGACCCTTGTATGCGGTGACGACATCTGCAATTTTATGTGTATTTATTTTTTAATTGGTTTGTTTATTGCACAATAGATCAATTACCTTTTAGTCGCTTTTCGTAGCGTGAAAGTTGCTCCTTTTGTGTGCTCACCAGTGATTCCAGCTCTCGCTGTCGTTTATCCATGTCGCATTAGTTACAAATACACCACATAAATTAACAATTTTAAGCAATGCAAAATTGCAAGCTATTTTTTCTCTCGTGGCATTTTGGCACACAATTTAATTAACAAACAACCAAAACAGCTGACGCAGCGACTATTAAATGCCCTTCACCAACGAGTCTTTACATATGGCAATTTTTGTATGTACCAGGGCAGTGTAAATACTTTTGGAACACAAAAAAAAACATTTGTAGATTTTAAAAAACAAATTATTTTATATTCATTTGTTTTTTTTTTTTAACTAAATCACTTATATTAATTGCCTGTAAACTTTCAGTCAAACTAATGTACCTTCAACGAGTATATAATACTCTTTGATGTACCTTATGTTACAAACAGTGCATTTAAAAACAGCTGTTGATAGTGCTGCCAACTTGCAGCGAATTTACTAAAAACTATGCTTAAAACAGAGTGGTTACTCATCGCCGTCCTCCTTCATCATTTTTTCGATTAAACGTTTGCGCTCCTCGGCCTGACGTAATTTGCGCATGACCAAGTCCTCGTAGTCACGTGCGGATGCACCAGTCGTCGAAGTCGTTGCATTTTTTTGTTTATCCTCCGCCGGCGGCGTGACCCACTGAAAGTGCAATGGATTTGCTGGATTTCCTTTCTCGTAGGACAAGATCATGTCGCAGGCTTCGCGAGTCTTCAACTCCACCATGGCGCGACCTTGTATTTTTGGATTCACAACCAGTGCCACGACCTCTCCGTACTTCTTGAGGTACTGCATAAGCTGATCCTGAGTGTAGCCGCCATTGTTATTATCATTTTTATCCGCCTTCCATTTAATCTTAATGCGATGCTGCGCTGAGTCAAATATGGATGTTTGCTGCTGCTGCTGTTGACGATGTTGCTCATTGTAGTTGCGTTGTAGATGCTCCCGCATCGCTCTCTGCTCCTCCTCCAGCATCTTGGATCCTTCGCGTCTTAGCCGCTCAATTTGTTCCTGCAGTACCTCCTCATCGCTCTTGCGCACTGTACTATACGGTTGTCCAGCCTGTAGTTTGTTCGAAGCTGCTCGTTCACGCTGCTCCAGCTCCTCTTTCAGCTTTTTTCGCTTGCTGTCTAGCTGTTTGGTTCGTAACTCTGCGGCATGTTTTGCCTTAAGAACCTTGTCGTATGCAGCACGCGCCGTTGCATCGCTTAGTATTTCTAAGGCTTTGGAGAGCTCATGAAAACGCTCAGCCGCCTTGGGATTGTCGGGATTCTTATCCGGATGGCAGTCTAATGCACGTTTTCGATACGCTTTGCGTATGTCAGCCTGCTCGGCTTCGATGGAAACACCAAGTAAATCATAGAGATTGACATCGGTGTACTTTTTGTTGGCCATTTTTCTTCGCTGCAATTAAACGTTTTGCAATTTGTTTACAACCGACGATAAACGTTTTGCAAATTTTGTTTACAATCGACGACGGCTGCTGATCAGCTGTTTGTTGCGACAGGTTGGCAGCACCATGTCCGCAACGTGTGGCGTGCGTCTCAATTATTTTTATATTACGAATACCGCATAATGCGCTGTTATAAACATCAAGAAAACATATAAACACAATGAGCATATACCACGATGAGGTCGAGATCGAGGATTTCGAACACGACGAGGAGGAGGAGATGTATTACTATCCCTGCCCCTGCGGCGATCGATTTCAAATTTCAAAAGTAAATCTAAACCATATCGCTTGTTTTGGCAGTTATTAATAAATTTGGTGTTTTGGCAGGAGGAGTTGATAGAAGGCGAGGAGGTGGCCACTTGCCCGAGTTGTTCGCTAATCGTTAAGGTCATCTACGATCCGGTAAGTATTCATCATTAGTAGTATATAGTCCAACTAAATGACTAAAAATTTATTGTGTGCGCAGGACATGTTCAAAGCCGAGGAGGATGAGTCAGCGGCGCTTAACGAAAAGCTCAGTGAACTTAAGTTGGAAAAGAACTAGATATGCCGTTCGTTTTAAGTGTAATTAAATAAGTTTTTATTTGTATATTTCGCATTAATTGTAAATAATATGTTGACTAGTAAACAATTAGATTAAATTATACATAGGCGCTAAGCCCAAAAGTGTCGGCTTATATTATTATTTTTGTTGTGTTTCGAGTGGTTTACATGTTTAAATATACAAATGATAATAAAACAGAAACTTGAAGCTACTAGTCGGGAAAGTTAGGCGCACAAATTGTCTGACAAAGTAAATACATTTGTTTCTGTTTGCTGTTTAAATAGATATAGATAAATATTTTCGTCTCATATTGATAAATTGATCATTATTTGGTTACCTTACCTTAAAGTACAACGCGTATAATTTTATATATAAATATATTGCACTGAGCGCTTTTGGACTACATTGTACAATGTAAAGATTAATTTGAAAAAATAAAAGGAACTGTTATAAGTACGAGTTGTGTAAAAATCTATAGGTGATTACATAGAAATAGAAATCATATATGTAAAAAATGGACTGTGCTCGCTCGTTAACTTTTCTTTTTGCTGCTTACGCATAGGGAATTCGACTTATTTATAAGCTTTTAATATTGTTACAGATGCATGCAGCTTTGCTCATTTGCTATACTTGAATATACGAAGAAATGCCGTCATGTTGCTGACAAAATTTGGATAATACTTTTGTTTTGTCCTCTTCCATTTGATCGCGTGCGCTGAAGTGCAGTTCGTTATTACTACTGTTCAAGCCATGAACCAGTCACGTTGTTGGGTGATTTTAACTGTTAACCAGATGAAATGATTAAAATATATTCAAATAAAAGTTGCCAGTTGACCCACCTTGATATTAAACTGCTTTAATGTGCTTTCCAGCGCCATGGCATTGCCCGAAAAGTATGCAGCAATTGCATTGTGCAGCAAAATGAGCTGCTTATGCATTACTTTGATCTGAATGCAAAACAAATGGGATATGTGAACATTAAATAATTAACAAGGCGTGTGCAAAACCTACGCGATTCTCATCCAGAAATTGCATTTTGATGGCGACATCGCCGCGCAGTTTTTCATAGAGATCCTTGTGATGTGCATAGCTGCGCTGGGTCTCCTCTAGCGTCGCTGCCGCATCTGTTAACTCTGGTTTTGTATTTTCCAAGTCCATTCGATAGGCATCGAATTCAATTCTGCAAAGGTGGAAATATATTTATTGAGAATGGTTGTCATCAAGTCAAAGTATAAACAAAATTATTTGCAGAGTATTGTTTTTCATTTGGCTCACCTAGCCGTCTCATATTGTCGTATCGTTAGCAGGGTATCATCGATCGTTTTGTTGCACAGCGTATTTACTGATGAGATGAAAAAGTTCAATGCATTCAAGAGCAGTTCACCGTTCTTAGTCAAGTTGCGTTGCGTCTCCGAATTGCAGATGAACTCCTTTTGCAGTTCAGGATTCTTTTGTGCCAGATCGGCAAAGGCATCTGCAAGCGCTTGCTGTGACACAACAACGTGCTGGAAATGTGAGCTGAATGCCCGAGTCAAGCGCAATATGGATAGATATTTTCGTTGGGTCTCGCGCAATTGCTCAATTTGCGCCTCAAGCTCCGAGTCAACTGTACGCTGCGATTTGCCAAGTTTTTCGAGCATTATTTGGCGCGTGCACTTGTACGTTGATATGCTCCAGTTCTTGATGCTATCAATTTTGGATGCACTTGTTCGTATAAGGCTACTGCTGCCGTCTGTTGATGTGAGAAAGCCGTTGGTCGACTGCGGACTTGTCGGTGACATTGGTGTGGTGGGTGCTGTAGTATTACCAAGGGGGTTGGGATACATTTAACATCGAGGTAATTCGCATATATGCTTTGTGTTACTGTTGTCTCACCTGAATGATTTCGCAATGGCAAACTGCTTGTAGTATTTAATGGCATGCCCGTTCCAATACTGTGGCTGCTTGCGCTGCCGCTCATCCCGATTCCGATTCCGCTTCCGATACCCATGCCCATGGTGCCGATACCCTCGGTGCCAGTGTGTACAGCGCCGCAACTGTCGTTCATCGATGGTGTGTCTTTAAGCATTTCATGTATGCTACGCTCACGTTCCGCCATATTCTAAATTGCTCGTTTCCTTATCAGTGAGTAATACTGTATACTTTAATTACGCCAGAAAAATCGTTCGAACTGGGGGTCTGGGCGGCTTGCTTGTGTCGTAGTTGTTGCTCGGCGCTGCAATCGCTAATCGATATCACACGGTAGTAGAAGTGTTTTTTATTTCTTGCTTGCCTATAATTTCCTCCAGCAATGGATATTTGCATATGCAGCGCAGCCGCAATTACAATTTTAACTTATTTCGAACAGAGAAAAACCATTGAATTAAAATTGGTTGGGTGTGACCGACTCAGCGGTAATGCAAAAATACCAATGTCTTGATTGAAGTAACTACTCAAAATTTAGTTTTGTAATATGGTGTTTAAATGATTTGATCAATAATAAAACTGCATGTTGCATATCATTTAGAATTTTAAAAAAGAGAAAGCATATTTTTCTTTTAATCTTTCTTTTAATGACAAAACGTGGCATCGCTTATTTAGAGTTGATTAATGTGGCAGCCTTTGTTTGTATACAACGTGAATGTCAAAGATCATTAAGATTAGGGGGTTTTAGATAAGAACACAAATAAACAAATAACAATTGTGTAAGACATCTGCAACATCATAACAAGCTACATTACAAGTGCAATTTCTCTTAAAGTTTATGCTAAACATGTGAAAATGGCTTATTTCGAAATGTTTCTAACACTTGGCGCGGTTGCAGCCTTTGTATATTGCGTGTGCAAGCAGTCAGCTGCTCATCGACGGCCATTGCTTAGCAGACCTGGCGACAAGTGCATTGTGTGTCTAACGGATATGGAAGCAGTGACAATGCACATAATGACCTGTGGCCATGCCCTTTGCAAAACACCATGCTACTCAGACTATAGAGATTGGCGTCGTGATTGTCCCTTTTGCTTTAAAATTGTGTTTAGGTTTACTGAACTTGGCGATGATTGCCCCATCTGCTGTGAGCCCTTGTTGGATGACGGTCGAATGTGTTATCTGGTATGTGAGCACGCCTTGCACTCATCATGTCTGGACGAATACAAAAGGTATAGAAATGAAAGGTGCCCACTTTGCGAGACACCACTGTAGGTGAAATTGTTCGACTTTAAAAACAAACTGTACTGAATAATTATTAAACATTAATATGTAACAATCGCTTCTAAGTTAATTGCTATATAGTTAAAATGTTTTTATATATCATAAATTATGAAATTTCAAATGCATTTTAAATCGTATTTTCTATAATCATATGTATTTAAATCTGGAATATGTTTGGTCACACCAGTGTAGCATTTTATCCAAAAAAGGTGGCATCGCTTTTCCAGTAGAGTAGTGTGGCAGCCTTTGTTTGCATACAATGTGAATGTCAAACTAAAAGAGCATTAATTTTAGGGGGTTTCAGATAAGAAGTGCACAAATAAACTGATAACAATAGTGTTACACATTACCAACGTCATAACAAGTTACAGTACATCAGTATATTCTCTTTAAAGTTTATGCGGCAGCTGTGAAAATGGTTTATTTACAATTCCTTCTGGGTGTTGGCGTCGTAATTGTTGCTGCAGCGACTGCAATTTATTTTAGCATGCCCGAAAGGCAAACGCCGCACCGACCGCATTCGGGCAGACGTCCAAATGATGCTAATCGTAATGAGTCAAGCTATAAGAGAGATCAAAAGGAGCGCCGTGTTCCCAACAGGCAAGCTTCTTTATTATACATATAAACATATGTATTTATTTGTATTTGTGTACCGTCTGATATGTTTATATTATTCTTGCAGCAAACCTGGCGACAAATGTATCTTGTGTCTCAACGATATGAAAGCGGACACCATGCACACAATGATCTGTGGCCATGCCATTTGCAACGCACCCTGCTACTTAGAGTATAGAAAGTGGCGTCGTCATTGTCCATATTGCGAGCAGATTGTGTTCCAGTTTACACAGCCGGGTGATGATTGCTCCATATGCTCTGAGCCCTTGGTGGATGACGGTCGAATGTGGTATCTGAAATGTGAGCACGCCTTGCACTCATCATGTCTGGACGAATACGAAAAGAAAGGATATCGAACTTGCCCACTTTGCAAGCAATCTTTGTAGTTAATATTGTTTGCCTTAAAAAACAAACTGTACTGAAAAATTATTGTTAACTAAAGCAATATGTAACAAACGCTTTGTAGGATGCACAAAACTTTGTCAATATGTGATTGTGTGGATGTACTCTGCAAATTTGTAAGGTTTTTCACCAATATTGGTATTTTCTAAAACTCTTTTTTTTTTAATTTTTCTAAAGCATATCATAAAATAAACAGCTTAACAATTGACAAATTGTCACAGAATAAATTTGGTACATTTATTGATTTATTATTATAAATAACAACTTGTAAATTGACAAATAGTTACATATTTAATTTGGTATTTTTATATATTTTGACTTGCCAGGCGTTTAAGTAATTCTTAAACTAAGCATTTTAAGTCAACGTAAAAATATATCAAATGGATGTGAGTTAAGTGTAGAGTTAACAAACTTGGATTTAAAAACAAAATAAACGCTGCTTAAGATTATTGAAAATAATGCCTAAAGAAATGCCTCCAAAACGGGTGCAGCATGCAGTCGCCAATTCTCACGCCAGCGCAGCTCCTGGAACTCCTGCAGTTGGCGAGTAAAACGCGATCGAGTCTCGATTATGCTGGGATTATTTGGAAAATTCTCGAACCAGATTCGCAGCTGCTCTGATAGCTCCACATGATCGCTGAAAACAAAACCGTTTTCGCCGTGTTTAACCAGCTCATCCAGACTATTGTTAAGAGAAAAAAAATTATATATATAAAGCGCATTCAGAAGAATCAGTCATAAGTTTACCATTTGAAGTTGTAGGCGCAGACGGGAAGACCGCTGCCAAACATGTCTACCACTTTCATGGGCAGATCAAGGCCGCTGGTGCTCCAGTGCAGGCATACGCCAAGATCGGCGCTGGCCAAAACGCTGGGATAATCCTCAGCCTCCAGCCAGGGCGTTACAATTGACACCTTTTGCCATTGTGTTTTCGCTATCTGCGCCTCGTAATGCGACTTCTGCGGCCCCTTGCCGGTAATGATGCACAGCAGCGAAGGATAGACTTGCGGCTGGGCCAATGCAACACTCTCATATGATTCGAGCGCTTGCAGCAGTATACCAAAATCCTCATCTGGCGTCCAACTAGTGCTCGACACAAGTATCGCTTGGCGTTGCGCCTTATACAATACCGTTCCATTGGACAGCTTCTGTGTGAGCGCCGTGGATTCAAGTACACCTGACTGCTTTAGATCCGCATAGCATGGCGGCATGAACTGTGCATAGTCCTTCGATAGCTTCATGAACAACTCATGCTTCTTGGATAGCTCAATCGGATGGAACTGCGCTGGCGCCCGATCGTACAGCACAGTAACCGGTCTAAAAGCGATAAATCCGTTATACAACACTACACACAAATTATGGAAACAATTAAAAGTGCTTAAAGCTCACCCAATATTCCAATTGCGTTGCAAATCGTCCTTCATGGCTTTTGTTACGCAAAAATGTGTATGTGCCTTAGCGCCAAAATATCGCTCCAGCCGTCTTGTTAGCCGGATTAGGCGACTCTGCTCGCCGCCGGCCATGCCCAATGCTAAAACTGTATAACTGTAGTTGTGCCAATCGATGGCAAGCTTGGTGCGCGTTACGGCGCAATATAAATAGCATACAATGAGTGTGGGTATGCCAGGCGGGTTCTGGACGAGCAGGAAATTGGGTCGCCGTATGGAGATGAGGGCCATCAGAAGACTCAATGTCTGCCATATCGCTTTGAAGAGGAGCTTTAGTTTGGGTGTCAGATTTGTGACGGGCAGTGCGGGAAGTTCGTGAATTTTGCACTTGGGCTGCGCTACGGTTAGGGCGTCAAGTGGCCGCGTCTCCATGTAGCCAATAATATCCACATTGTAGTTGTCTTCGAGGAGACTCTGAGCATGGTATTGCATACGTGGACTGCGTCCGATGTCGCCCAGCACAATGACGCAAGCGTTTCGCTTTCGTAGTTGCAACTCTACCATGTTCTTGGATAGTTTATTGTTGTTGCTCCTACCCGGCTTCTGCAGCGCTTAGTTTCTCGATTCTTCTTCTTCTTGTTATTGGTTTTACTAACTGCGGTGTGGAAATTAATTTGTTTAGATCTCAGTTGTAAACGTTTTTGTTGTTGTTGTTTTGGTCACACTACTTGCCTAACAGTTTCTGTTATGTTATTAACAGCGCGCAAAAATTTGTATTTTTTGGGTTGTAAAAATGAGTTGGACATATTTAAATGTAACCCTAACATAAAGAAGCATAATCACTCAGTGCGTTTTCTTTAGATAGATATTGGTTTTTTAATATTAAGTGTCGTTTAAGTAAGAGTTCTTTGCAATTAGTTGGAAATCATGACTAGAACAGCTGTTGCATAAAAATATCGGAAGACAATCGAATTTTGGAAAGCGTGCTAAACGCTAATAATTTTTGTGTCTTTATTTTACACGACAAATACAATCTTATTAACATTTTAAATCCCTTGACATCAACTTTTCCTCAGATAGTCAGCAAGTAATTTTCGTTAATTATGACCATGCTTCAAAATAAATTCTTGGTATTTTAAAAGTATACCGATACTTCGATTACATCTGTGTATTTTATATCTCAGTGTGACCAGTTCTCAGTACACGAAAACAGTATTTTTTTAAAGTATGTTGTCAACAGCTCAAATGAGCATAGCAGCGACTTAACAGCCCAACGTTTATTCATTTTATGTTAGTATCTGGTACCTCGCTTTATGTTAAAACCAATTCAAATGTTGACGTGTATGGACGTGTCGCGGCATATCGTACATCAAGTATTTGTGTTGTGCGTGTGTGTTTAAGCTATTCCAACTAAGTGTATATATGCGTGAGTGTGTGTAGAGTGCGTTTAATACTTACTGAATGCCCTCCACGGCTAAAACAGCAAAATGCTCTAAAATAGTCCAAGTGTCAAGTTCATGGATAGATTTACCAAATAATAAATAATAAAAAAAAAACAACTAAAAGCTGTTGACGGCTAACGGTAACATTTCGTCTGGCCATAGTTGTTGTTGCCGCCGGCAATGCGGCAAATTTGCCGGTAAGTGAATGAACGAACCAAAAAAAAGTAAAAATAAAAAATACGCAATTTGTTTTGGTATTTCGGCTTTACGAGCATATTCGCCGGCACAACAAAGCGACCACCTAAAAATGTACACACCACCCCCGCCCCCCATCTACTATACCCTTGCGTGTTTGGCGCCGTCGCTGTTTCCAAATTCTGTTCCGACTACCCGCAAAAATGTCAATTTGCAGTGGTATGTGTGTGTGTGTGTGTAAACTTTTCGGTATTTGTTATTTGCCGCCATTGACTATGACACTGCACTAAAAGTATGCAGCATTGTTTTAGTTTATTATGTTTAATTATTTTAGTTTTTCTAAGTTTGGTGAATGTGTGTGTGAAATATCCAACTGTGTGTGTGTGTGTGTTTCGCATAACGGGATATACGCGCCATGTTACGATTGAGTACACATTAGCGCTGGGCGCGTGTCGTGCTTTGTCGCGTGACACGAAAACTTGACAAAAGATAAATAAATAAATATGTTAATTTGTTTTTGATAAATTTAATAATTTTGAATAATAATGTTAATTTTTTCTGATAAATAAAAATATTTATTTACGGAAATAAATAAAATATTTACTGATTTATATAAATCTTAATGATGTAATTTTATGTGAAAAGAATTAAAATGAAATATGAACAATAACTTCGTGTTGGAAATATTTGCAAAGCATCCATTGCCAGCAAAATACATAAACAAACACGCACACACACACACACACACACACGCGCAAACACATAGTTTATCTCATTAGAAAACTGTCTGCAGCGTCTGCATCGCCCAGACGAGACACAAGAATCGAGACATAACCACCCGCTCTTCATTCCCACCATCCCCCCCCAACCAACAGCATGCCGCACGCGCAGGCAAATAGCCAAAAAGCCGCCCAGAGAGTCAGCTTCAGTTATAGCTTTAGAACCACCCCCAATGAACAGGAGAACCCTGTCGCTTTTGGGTGGTTTGGGTGGTTGGAAATCCTTACGGATTTCGCGTGCAACTCTATGCCGTTGATTTTTGATTTCTATGCGGCTTTGTTGTTTTCTCTTCTTCTTTTTACGTTCGTACAAAACTTTTCTATATATGTATGTGTGTGTGTGTGCTTTTGTATTTCACATTTGGCATAGAAAAGTTGCAGTCAGCGCCGCCGGTCTAGACAATAACAACAACAGAAAAGGATAAACTAGAAAGCGATTGCGATTTGAAATGTCAAACTTAAATATGTGAAAATGCAATTTACATATTTGGTATGTATGTGTGTGTGTAAACCTTGTTGGAATAAGTTTTGATCAAAGGTGATTAATTGAAAAATATATGGTTAGAAAAGGAAACTTTTCAAATAAGCTTTCGAGTGTCAAAAGACTTTAAAAACTTATTCTATCTTAAATAAATGAGTATGCGATGTAAACTCATGGAAAATATTGATTATTTGTATGGCTTTGATGCCGGATTCGACATGGATTGCCCTAATGAGTGGGTTTCTCAGACAGCTTAAATATTGAAGTTTTCACAAGAAATTTTACGTGTTGTTGCCTAAGCCTTGAAAACAATACAAACTTGACTTTTTAAGCAGATTCCGTTCCAAAACATTTATTAATATCAACAACCTTTACTTTTATCTTTGCAGCCTGTTTAAACATATCATTGTGGATTAACTAAATGACTGAAAGTGTGCAAAAAAACATAAATATTCATAGATAAACTAAAAAGTTGGTAAACTATTAACAAATCAAGCGTATATATATATATCATTATCGGTATCCGTGCTAATTGGATTTACTTCAAAAGCAGACTGCAAGCAGCGTTAGGTAAGTGAAATAGTTGCACACACAATTAATGTGGCATCAACACACATGCAAACTTGCAACTTTGCGTGAATTTCATTTGAATAAATTGTGAATGTTTGTGTCTAGACGTGTGGCGCAGTTCAGTTGCTGGCGGACGGGGAGTGAGGGGGAGTCAGGGGGAGTGCTGTGTGCAGCTGCTGCTTTGGCAAAATAATCGTGTATCCTAAACAAACTTCCGCCTCTTGTGCACATAACCAAATATGTATGCAGCTTGGTCTATAATTAGAAAGCAGCGCGAAAAAAAGAATGCGACTGTGCGAGAGAGAGGGTAAGAAGGGCATACAAAGAGTGAGCAAGAGAGAGATAGTGACAAGTGCATGCCCAGTTCTTTATATATTTATAGTCGGAGTTGAAGACACTGAGCCAACAAACGGCGCCAAGTGACATTTGCCCAAAAAGAACAAAGTAGACGAAGAAGTTGAAAAAATAAAACCGACAACAAATAGACAAACGACACATGTTCGCTACGAACAATGTTTGAATAACGATCTAGTGTATGGATGCGAGACATACTTTATCAGTTTACTTCAAGTGCGTTCAAATTTAGTTGGCGGATGTTGTCCGTTGGTCGCCAGTTTCTCCTAATGAGCATGTGTGTATTTGTGTGTGTGAGTGTGTGGACACACGTGTCAAAGTCTAAGTTAAACGAAGTAACTGAGTTCTTAAAAAGGTTCTTTCATGTGACCGCAGCTTGAGTTTAGAGGTTATATGATATTATAAGATATAAATACAGAATTCTGAAATACTAATACATATTAGAAAATCATTTTTTTTTTTTTTGCTAACAAAATATTACATTTCTCTAGAATTTAGTTCTTTTTATCGCATTTTATTCATTATCTTTATATGCATTGCGATTCGAAAGAACTTGTTTATTTCATGCGCTTTTTATATCAAACATATTTTGTTTCCAAGAAAATATATTCTTAGCATTTTGTTTGAGCAAATTGATGACAAGAATTCCCAGAAACCTACGAGTCCAACAAAGTTTACTTTTTCAATAAAGGATGCGACTTTCAAATGTTTATGGTATAAATTTCATTAGAACAATAATAATAATATATTTGTTTGTTTGTTAAGGATTTTTTGTTTTAATGAAAAAGTTGACTTAATACATAGGGTAGTTATATTTTGCTTTGGGAAAATAATATTTAAAATATGTATTGATAAATTATCTGGATGTAATCATATATTTTCCACACAAAAAACTAATCAAAATTCTTCAAATAAATGAAAAATTTCTTGAAATAAATATTCATTTTTTTTTTCGATATCATAGGAGATATGTATTTATGTTCTTATCTCACAACGCTTAGCTTTCTTTTAAGTCAAGTATTTATGCCTGATTTTGTAACTACCGCATTGGAAAATCAATATAAATCTTTGAACATTTCCCGGTACGCTCCGAAAGTCCATTTCCATAATTAGCCGTTAAACCAGAGCTGGCAATAAAATCATTTCAGGCAAATTTGGCTTCTCTGGAAACAATTGGAAACAACGCAAGGGCAAAAGAAAAGCAAAATACAGTTAGCAAGTTGATGTTGCTAGGGGGTAGGTGGTATTAAGGAGGGGCAGAGTACAGTTGTAGTTGTGACTGTGACTGGGACAAGTCGAAAAAGTGATGAGAATGACGTTAATGGCGTTGTCCAAGTTTTGCCGACAGGCATTTCACTTTATATCAGCTGGAAGTTGTTGTTGTTGTTGCTGGCACGTGGACAGTTTGGAATAGGGAATGTGGCAAGTGTCAACTGCAGCAACGACTGTTGAGATGATGTAGCAGCAGCAGCATTTGTAGTAGTAGAAGTAGTAGTAGTAGAAGACGATTTCGCATTCTGCTCATACGATACAATTTATGCAGAAAGGAAGGCGACGGACGGTGGCAGGAAGGAAGTGGGCGAAAAGGGAGAAAACTGCCTCGAGTGGCGTCAACGGCAAAAGTGTTATTAAGTTGAGTTCTTGCCGTTGTTGTTGTTGCTGTTCTTGTTGCTGTTGTCATTGTAGTAGTTGTTGTTGCTGTTTAGAATGTTGCCTTTGGGCAACATTTTGCACCTTTCACGTTTATTGTGACATTATGCTTTAAATAATGGATAACAACAACAATAATAATAACGACGGACAAAAAGCAAACACACTGTTTTTTTTCCTTCTGTAGAACAACAAGCAATAAGAGAATGGAGACGGTTAGAGAATGAAGAAAAGGGCAGCATAAAAGTGGCAATGGTTTGTTGTTGTTTGTTTTGTTAGTGGCAGGCACTCTTCTCTCTTTTTCACTTCGTTGTTGGTTGTGTGTGTGTGTTTGGTTTCGGTTTCTTTTTTGTTGTTGTTGTTGTCATACCCTTTGCCCACACAAAATGAAAATATGTAAGGGTATCATAATGTGGTTGAAAAAAGGTCTATGTAAACTTGTTAAAGAACAAGCTATGTGTTTATTAAAAAGTAAAAAAAAAATGTATGTTAAATTTTATTAAAAATGATATATAAGCGATCCTTCTGCTTGATTATCAATCATAAAGTAAAATAAAATAATTTTTTATTTTGACAACAATTTAATAGTTTGGGTACGAATATGTAAAAAACTATTTTCTCATAAAAAAGTTGTTAACATTAATGTCTGAAATAAATACAAGGGTATCTAAGAGTCTTCAAACCCTTCGTTCAAGCATTTTGCGGTGTGTCCTTATTTCTTTTTTGTATGCTTTTTACCATTTTGTTTTGATTAAAATGGAGCCGCAGACCCACAAAACATAAAAAACAAGTAGATAGAAAATAGAAAATCAAGCGTGGAATAGAGAGAAAATTGGCGATAGTGTAAGTGTATAAGAATGGGTAGCGTAGAGTCCTGTCCGGACCGCCATAAAGTTAATGGAAAGATTGCAGAATTGTAAAAAACAAGCTGATTAAAATGTTTTGGCAAATGGAAATTAACAAATGTCTAAAAGCAGCACAATAGAAATTATTCAAGAAATTAATAAACTGTTAAAAAAATATTATAATTAATAAAACAAGTTTTTAAAATATTTCAAGAGCTGTTATTTTTATAAAAATCTTGTGTCAGCTCCCATAATACAATTAATTTACTTTTTAAGTGCGCTCTTAAACAGCATAACTTAAAGTTCAACTGAAAGCGTTAACTGAAATTAATTATAATAACTATAATACATTATACATGGTACATCAAAAATTATAATTTTTTTTAACGGCGCTTGCTTGCCGTGGCACAGCATTTAGTAAAAACACTTTCGGAATCCAATTAAAATAAATTATGCATATTAATAAGGAATACTTGCTACAACAACAGCGAAAAAAATATGTTCATATTAAAGTTAAACGTGCAACAGAATGAGCGAAAAAAATTAAAATAAAATAAGGTGAAAAAAATAAAAAAAAATAAAATATATATAACTGAAACTGAATGTGTAGCTCACGTGCACGGCTTGTCACTTTAGTAGGTTGCGGGGGTTGGGAAGTGGGGACTGTGGGAGGTCTGGCAGCAGACACAAGACACGGCAGCTCCATTGCCACAAAGTGAGTCATTTTGAGTGTCGAGTTTGGGTTTTAGACTCTCGGAAATTGGGAGTTGCCTTTTTTCTCTTTTTTTTGGCAGCTGCGGGCATCGACTTTGCGTTGTGGGCGTCGTCGTGTCAACTTTAGTGTGTGTCTGTGTGTGTGTGTGTGTGTATATCTTGTCTTTGTCTGGCAATTAAGATCTGCGCTAGGGAGTCCCTGGCATCCTGTAGGTTATTTTTATACAATACTAGAAAACCCGGCGAACTTCGTTACGCCACCTCGTTTTTTTAAACATTTCGTTTGGGGATTAAAAGATGAAGAATGAAATTTATGAAAAGCAATATTTTTATTTCATTAAGTAACAGCAAGAAGTGTAAAGACAGAACTTAAGCGAAGAAAGCCAAAATATAATAAGAGAAAATGCCCGATTGAGTACGTGAAGATCATTGGCATCATACAATCGCTTGGCATTCCAATATGATCCCACTGCGAACTACAGTGATAATGACAATTTAGATAATGGACCAATGACGACTGTATGTCGATATTGCAATGCTCTAAAGTTCAAAAGAGAAACGGTGGGATTGTGCTGCGCAAGTGGAAAAGTCAAACTGGATCCATTACTTACACCGCAACACCCACTGAAAGCATTGTTCGATGGAAGTGATCCCGATTCCAACCATTTTCTTCAACACATCCTTGAATACAATAACTGCTTTCGCATGACTTTATTTGAGCTAAAATCATTCGAGAAGGCGGCTTAATGTCGACTTTTAAAGTAAAACGCATACAACCAATTATCATCTGTGTATACACTTGTTGCTGGCTTGCATGTCTTGTGCGGCGGCCGATCTTCGCACGTCGTCGTCTAGGCATTTTAGACTATGGACAGACTGGCAAATTAACCTCAAATGCACAATCCACATAGTTTACACAGATCAACTTACCACCTTCAAGACAAATGGTTGCTGTTGAAATTTTATAAAAGTTTGCACAACTAACGTGTTTCCAATTAAACTGTTAACAAACGAATAACTTTAACCTCGAAACTGAACAGATTACAATTAGAAGCTGTCAAACAATGTAACGACATGTAATCGAATGGTTACTTGATTAGGGATTTTTGTTAAGGGTGTAAAAAACTTTTTCGGTTTTCCTGCATTCCTGTTGAACATTTTCCTGAATTTGGTTTGTCATAAACCTCACGGACCCCGAGAAATTTTCAACGAATACAAAACCGTGGAAATCGGTTCTTGCGTTCTGGAGTTATATCGTCAGAAAAAATTCAAACTTATTTTTATATATATAGATTGTGTGTTTGCTACAGTAGTCGTTTGATAAAATGGAATAGCTTTATGTTACAAAGTTTGTTTTTTTACATTTTTTAAAGTTTAGTAACCAAAAACTAATAAAAAAGCTTACAAACCCTAACTTATTTATGATTTTTCCAAAGCAAAATTGGAAAAACAGAAATTTTTTTTTGACTTACATAAGTTATTTGTATATTTATATTTTTTTCTAACATACAAATTTTTTTTTATTATTTAATTTTTGTTTTCAAATTTTTAACTTAAAGATTGTTTAGTGCAGGACATAGCCCGGCGCTTTTTATTATCATGTTTTTTTAAGTGCCGTCAAAACCTTCTAAATTCAAAGAACATGACTTGCCATTCCTCCAGTCTTCACTGTATCCCATAACCTTACAAGAAAACAACGAAATATTGTAAACATTATTGAATCAACTCGCGTAAATTGCATCAAATCGATGGCAAATATTTTGTTATTTTGCCAAAGTCTTGCTCGTTAAGAAATTGAGTTGCTTGCACACCTCTCCCCCCCGCTACCCTACCGTGTGTGCCATGTTGTTGTTGTTGTTTGATGGCTTCCATTGTCGCGCTCCTATGGTCTGGTCTTATAATCAAATAAATGACTGCAACCAGGTGCTCCCTCGATGCTCTTTGGCTGCCTTGCTCACTCTTCCTGTCTCTCTTGCCGCTACCCCTGTCAGTTGGTGCTTTGCCTTGTCTTCAATATTGGCTTAAGTCTGCGTTGGAGCGCCCTCCCCACCCCACGCTCGCATACTACAATCATTTATTGTGCTTTGTTTTGGGTTTTTAATGATGCGCAATTTGTCGTTAATTTTCGGTATTTTATTTTATGTTTTATTTTTGTTTTTGGTTTTTTTGTCGCATCGAAGAAGATTTCGAAACATTTTACTTTGTTATGTTTGCCCCAAGCGCCAGCTGAGCTTCCCTTGGAGTGCTGTCTTTCACTTCCGCCCCACCCTACCCCTCTGTTCGATTGGGTCCCTTATGGTGTTTGCCATTATTTCGTGCAAGTTTGTTCTCGTTGTGCGTCCAACTTTTGTTTTATGTCTTTGGGCCGTGCGACATTTGCCGAAAAGTTTCTTGAGGCAGGGCGCATCCATTAATGTGGATTTTTTAGTTGTTGCTGCCATTTGATCTATGGTCTGATGTCCCATTCAGGGCTATTAAAATGTGATTATGTGCCCTTAAACTCCCACACATTCTCAGGGACTTTTGTTTGAATTATAGTTGAGAACATTCGCAATTTACTCGATTAATTTAGACGTCGGAATTCGCTTGATTAAGTTAAGCGTTCATTGTATCTAAATTGGCGTTAAAGCTTGGT
The DNA here is from genome assembly GCA_018152965.1 of Scaptomyza pallida. Taxonomy (NCBI): domain Eukaryota; kingdom Metazoa; phylum Arthropoda; class Insecta; order Diptera; family Drosophilidae; genus Scaptomyza; species Scaptomyza pallida. Next base: position 7,521,783 of record JAECXP010000002.1, read on the forward strand.
TTTGTAAAGGAAAGGAATTAAGTTTAAGGATGAGGATGGACAATAACTTTATTATGACTGTATATATTAAGGGGATTAAGTTGGTTTTAAAGGGATTTTGTAGGCTAACAAATGTTGAAGGAACTGAAATTTCCTTGTGATAAAAAAACTTTATTTTTTAACCCGGGAAAGTAACCGTTTTTTACGACTAACAAGGACGAGGCTTTATTTCAGATATTCAAACGCATTAATATATCTCAAAATTTTCTCATGTCTAAGAATAAATGAGAAAGACTTAAAAAAATATTTCGCAAAATATATTTCGAAACACCTTGTTCTATTTTATGTCTATGTGAGAGAAAAATTAATTGCGTATTCAAACACAACAATCAAACTCTTGATATAAAGCTCTATCCCTCTGTAAATTACTTACTCAAAGTACAATTGTTTAATCAGCGCATATTCTATTTATATTTCCATGCAAAAACAGTTCACTTTGTGCTTCTATTGACAACCCTTTCGTAAAGTGCAATAGTTTTTTTCCCACTAAATACAAACATCAACAATAGATGCTTCTAAATGTATTCACTTGGTCAGTTATTTTTTCTTTCATTCTTCGCAGTCGATTCTATTGATGCAATACCTTCTGCAGGAAATGCTATTTCTCTGACCCATTGTTTCGACTGTGGAATGCATTATTGTAAGGCATGATTATTATTGGCTGAGTGACTGAGTGACTTAATGGCTGGCTGCACCACTGCACCACCATTCACTCATCCACTTTATTTGTCGCTTCATGTATTGCAAACGGGCATTGGCCCAGAGTTTTAGTAGTTGGCAGCGACTAGGCAAATGTGCAACAATTGACAACAGAAACAGAAACGGGCGCTAGACGATTCCATAGATAAAAACTCTACACATGTTGATGGCTGTTGCGAGAGCGAGGGAAGGGAGGAAGCGATACACGCAATAGACAAAGGGATGCAGCCAGAGAAAAAAAAAGCAAACCAAAACGAAGAGTAGGAGAAGGAAGAGAGACAGTGAAAGAATGAGTAAGAGACAATTAAGTGTCAAGTTTTTCACGAACAACATCACGCGGCTTGGATGCCAGCGGGGTGGGGTGGAGCGAAAGGCGTTGGTGGCGTTGCAACGACGAGTGTTTTATGCTGTTTTACATTTGTTGCCAGTCGACAGTGTCTATAGATCAGTGTGTGTGTGAGGAGGGGTGTGTACCATGCGAGTTGTGGAGCTTTTGCATAGTTGGACGCCGTTTGCTGTGACATTTGTCAATCAAATCGTTGCGAAAAAAAAACTGAAACGGAAGTTACAATTCGCAATAATCGAGTTGTAAGAACTATTTAATGCCCTTTTGTGCTAATTTGAGGAATTTTGGGTTGAATGGTTCCATAAAAACCGGATAACTTAAGCAAAAATGTGTGGAAAAAGAAAATTCGTAGAAAATTTTTTTTTTAGAGTTTGCTTTAATTGATTGTCTACATTCAAAGTAAAAAATGGTAAAATAAATTTAACAAATACGATTTTAATACAAAATAATAATCAAGAAAAGAAGACGCAAAAAATAGGTATAAATTAATTTTAAACTAATACTAAAACATACACTAAAAAGTATGTAAATAATTTGATAGTCTGTAAAATTCGTCATCATTCCTTCTAATCATTCGGTCTTAAGTACAGAGAACTCTGCTCGGGAATTGCAGACACAAAGACTGCTCTTTGATTACAGGGTAGCCCTAGAGAATGTTCGACTTAGAGTTCGTGTTAGTGAGGAATGGAGGTAAAGGCTCAACGCGAATGGCAACGATGATGATGATGATGATGGCGGCGATGGCGTCGCACAACGGGGCGTATGTGTAACATCCGATTTTGATGCAGCTGCCGTTGCTGTTGCCTCACCAAAGTGGATTAAGTGTGCATATATATGTGAGCTCTCTGTGTGTGTGTGTGTGTGTGTAGAGTGTGTGTGCATTTCATTTGCCTACCAATTTGACTAACGCTCTGCCCCCCTCCGTTTTCAGTCTTCTGCATTTGCCAAACAATTGCCAACAAAAGCCGCTTACAACACTTGAGGCGCGCACATTTTGTTGTTGTGGCTGTACGTTGTTGTTGCCAGTTGTAGCAATTTGTTGTTGTTGTTACCAACTAGACTCTGACTGCAGTTAAATTACAATTGTGCGCTTTGTTGCACACTTGTTTGCAGATTTTTGCCGCCTAACGTTCTAAACAATATTTGTTTGTGTGTGTTTTTTTTTTGCTCCCAACACATATATGTAACTGTGTTTATTGTTCTGGATGCTAGGGATGAGGTGGGTTGGGGAATTTAACGTGTGGAGCTTTGAGTTTTATTCTTTTGCCCCACGCTGCATTTTGCATTGTGGCATTGTTTTTATTGCTATCTCACTGTTTTTAAGGCTTAAATGGTATAAAATGCTAATCGCATTTACTTGATGCCATTATGCGATATATGTATGTGTGTTTGTGTGTGTGTGTTTGTCGGCTTTATAAGCTTGAATATTGGCACATTAATTGTTTGGTGGAAAATGTAAAATCTGCTTTATAAGCGATAAATAAATCAGGTGTCGTTGCGTAAAACAGAGAAAAAATGTTTAAATGTTTGCAACGCGCAGATGTCGTGGCAAAAGTTTAAACATTTACATGCCCCAACGCACCACACACACACATACAGAAACAACGCGCATTTGCATAAAAAATACACGCACACATACTTATAAGCGTCACACAACAAGTTAAGTTCATTTGCATAAAATACGACGCTAACCAAAAAAAAGATAAAAAAAAGTTAAAAACAAAAAAAGATGTAAAATAATTTCAACTGCACTTGGAAAGGCAACAGCCACAGACATTTAAACATTCGCACTCAAATGCTGAGTAGCTACAACGTTGAGAAAATGAGAAACCGAGAGAAGAGTGGGATAGATGTGTCCTTGCACACATACATATTTAGAGATGCAGATACAATTACACACATACACACCGAACAAGAGATGTAAATACAGATGCGGCAACTAACTACAGACAGCAGCAGCATTTTCATAATGAAGCTCACCAACTTTTGTATTAAAACTTATTAAATTTTCTGCGGTTTTTCATGCTAAAAAGTTGTTGTCCTGATTTCAGTTGTGTGATATAGTATATAGAAGTATCTACAGAACACTACCAGACAGCTGTATGCAAAGTTGTATGTTACTGACAGGCCATGTTTGAAGCTAGAATTTATAAATTATGTTACTTACAGATAGGTAACATTATTATTATATTATTCAATCTAACTTGTACATAATGAATTCATTTCCAGTACTCTGTACTTAAATTCCTTCCAAAAACTGTTCTAAATATATTAGGAAATTTCCCAATAAAAAAGTTGGGTTTTGTCCTCATATAATATCTTTAAAGGATCTATTTTATTTACTTATTATTTCACAAAACAAATGTTCAAAACGTTACCCCAATACTTAATAAAATATATATTAAGCGTAGAATTTAAATAATAATAGAAAACTAGTTTTATCTCGAATTTTCTTTAGTTTCCAATGTAAAATAATTGAAAATTAATATCAGAAATAATTGAGGGGCATGAGACAGATAAGAAACACACAAAACTTGATACACTTTTTTACCTGTTTTATTTGAAATTTTAAGAAATCCAATTTCATAGAATACTTTTCATGTCTAGACTACTTGATTTCACATAAGATGTGCTTATTATTTCGAACCTAAAGTAAATATCTCTCAACGTACTTATTTTAATCCCTTAATTATAAGCTGGCTTAAAATTATCCGATTCTCAATGCAGTCCTAAAATAATAATGAATATTTTATTACCAGAATTAAAAGAGAAGGAAAGAATATCATTATGTCTGCATTATAGATTATTTTGATAGCATTTATCGATTTATAATAAAATAAAAAGTTATTTAACCTTACGCGCATGCTTATTAAACCGATAACAAGAATATTGAAGTGAATCGACAAAGAAGCTTTTATGTTTATTCATTTGATGCAAATGTTGTATCATATATTTCATTCTAACTGATAGAAAGAGCATTATTTCCCAGCCTTCAACTTTTGTTGCTGTTGCATTTTAGTAGCATTAACTGAAGCTTTTCATTTATGTACTCAACGCACATTGCCACATGGTGCTGCAGTTGCCAGACGTTGGTGTTCCGTTCGTTAATCTTTGTTAGCTTTTAGCACGTGAAGCATTTTGCCAAATGGCTGCCAGCCTCCTGACTGCCTGCCTACCCCACCTACGCACTTGGCGCGCATTTTATGCAAATGTAAATGACTTTTACACACACATACATATATTTCATTTTCATTTTTCATTTCATTTGGCTTACAAAATGGGGGGCGTGACCGAAGAGCGCCTTGCGTTTTACCTGCGTTAAGCATTAAGCCATCGAAGTCAGTCAGGTAGCAAGGAACATGGGGCATAAGGCACTGTGGTGGCCATTACCAAGTCGATGACAGGCAGCCACACTTGCCACATGCAAAAGAAGCGCTGCTCAGCTGACTGCTTCACTAGCGGCTTATTGGCCACCTTTCCCCCTCACTCCCCTCTCTCCTCAACCTTCACAATTGTGTGACTTTAAATGTGCGTTGCGTGACTTTTGCGAGACGCATTTGCTTGTTTTTCTTGTTGTATTTTTTTTTATTTTATTTCGCTCATCAACGAAGGCACTTGCGACATGTCAGCATCCGCTTCCTTGTTCCTTTGCATCATGCCACATTCTTTCATATCTCTCATTCTCTCTCTCAGCTTTTTGGGCTTGTCATGCACACGAGCCTATATCGTGCTGTTGTTGTTGTTGTTGTTTCATCTCCGGACTTTGTCGCTGCTCATTTTGATGAGCATAATTTGCGTAAAAGTTCTTGCCGTAGATGCTCGTTTGTTGGCTTTATTAAATGACGCATAATTTATCTGTGGGATTTCATTTTATTGCCATACACATACATATATAAATGCAAACGTGAATGTAATGGAAAATGGAAAGTTTTCCCGTTGTTTGCCTCAAGTAGCAGCAACAAAATCCACTTTTCTTACTATTTAAAAAAATTTGTATTTGCTTTTTGCCTACTTAAGGGCGCACTAACAACGCAGACAGCAAGGAAGGGGTGGCGCATGTCGAGCAAATTGAAACTTAATTACTATGTCCACATTTGGTAGAAGCGGCTTAAGACTGTCTGCAAGAAGTGTATCAGGGTGTGAGGGTTGCGATAAAGACAGTTAGACAGATGTTGTTGTGGGCAAGCTAAGATACTTTGTGTGCATAGAAGAATGTTGGTAAACAGCAGTACACTGCTAGAAAATTCAAGTAATAAACATATTTTAAACACAAAACTTATTTAATTAAATATCAAAGTCAAAATTTCTTGCCTACCTTAATTAAGGGTTTTTTGTAATAAGTTAAATATCATCGAAAGAAAAACTTAATATACGGCTTCGCTTCCAAGTTATCAAGCGTTCTTAACTAAAAACTTTGCACTTGTTAATTTAACAAGTTTGTTTTGAGCAAGTGTGTGCGTGTATGTGTATGTGTGCGTGTGTTTGTTTATGTTGTTTCTCAACCCCAGCCCCAAGCTTTGCCTATTTTAAGCTGCTTGGATAGAAACACTCAAAGTATGCTACACACAAAAAAGTAGCTTGAATTTGGGTCGTTGGGTTAAGTCGTTGCAGCGTTGGAAAACTATTATCGATGTTGGCCATATAATGACGGTTCTATTAACTGGGCCAACGCACACGGAACGTTGAAAGCAACCCCATAAATAATAATAAACGGCTAAAAAAAATACAATTGCCTGTCATTGTTCCTGTCTAAACATCAAGTTCAAGGCGTTGAAACACGCGATAAGTGACCCCAAAAATAAATAAATAAAGTTAACTACAGCTAAAAACTAACAGTGGGTAATAAAAGGTATGGGTATGTGGTAGACATTTACGGTTTGACATATTGATTTAATAATTTTCCAGCAACTTGTGACATTTTTTGTGTGTGTGTATCAAATAAACATGAGCAACATGGACACTGATCATAATTAAAACGCGCAATGGCTCATTTCAATGTTATCCTGTCATCCTGTCGAACATCACAAAATTAAATGATGCACACACACACACACACACAACAACAATTTTCCGGACTTGCCGCATATCCTGCACGTGTCATTAATAAGAAATCAAAAATCGATTAAGCTCCACTCGCTCGCTCTTTTTCTTCCTCTCTCTCTCTGTCGCCGCCCGCAAAATTTGTACATTGCTATTGGGGCACGGAGCGAGAGGAAAAGCTGTACATTTATCATGCCGTGTGCGGCATAACCACAATACATAAAAAAAACTTTTAATTGGCAGGCATGTTGCGTTAATATGAAATATTTCAGCTAATTTACTGTAATTGCGGTTTAAAACGCAACATTAATTAATTAATCGAGCCAATTGAAATACTTAGAACATCAATTGGCCTCTTTAAATATTGGCTGTTATTTGCCCTTTCCCTTTCACTTTACAGCGTGAAGTTTTGGACAGAAGATAACATTTTATGTTGTCAAATTGTAATTCATACACATAATTAATGAATTAAAAACATTTTATAGACTATAAGGGTTGTTTCTTTTCTTTTCTGTAATGTAATTCATTCAACTTGAATTGTTTTTAAAAGTAATTTAAAGCATTTTTTTAAGTTTCTATCCTGTTTTTGTGATAAATAAAAAATGAATTAGCAATATTTAGCTTTTTATAAAAACACATATATAAAGTTTTCTAAAATGTTTTTAAAAAATTTTTAGTTTTTTTTTAAGTAAAAATATTTTTACGAGCTAAAATTGTTCTAAGAAAAACAAAAATCATTAGGAAAAAAAATTTGTAAAAAAGTTATAGAATTTTTTAATTGAAAGCAAAAAAGTGTTTAAAAGGCAAAAGCTTTGAAACCTAGATAATATTTTATTATTCAAAGTTTTTGTGCTCTTGATTTGTTAGTTTCTTAATTTTTTTTAAATTAACCCTCATTGTATTATTTTATAGGAATATTGATTTTTCTCTTTTAAATTCCTCTGCTAAAAGCACCAAATAAAAACGTTTCAAAAGCCCTTTCATAGCATACGATATGCATCAGGGCTTACCTTCAATTCAGATCTATTAGAAATTTTGAAATTCTCCTATTTCTTCTAAAACTCAAAGTTAACAAAGCATAATTACAAATTGCTGCGCAAATGATGGAGCGCAGTTATGTCAGCTTTGACTAAACTCGTTTCGCTGCACAAAATCTAACAGCTGCCGTTTTTGCGAACTCCCCGCTGCAGGCCACAAACAACAGCAACAGCAACAACAACTGCCCATTAATTTGAACAAAGCTAATGCCGAAAATTATATGGCAACGGTATATGGCAATGCCCAAAATTTGGGTTACCCTTGTCAGAGAAACCGGCTCGCCAACAACGTGCTCCCTTTGCTCTTTTTGCTCCACTTCTCATCCTCCCCTGCTCCTCTTTCGCTTGCTATAAAGAAGAACAGATGTCGCGACTGTTGTTGTTGGGGATCGCGTTACCTTCAGTGTTAACTCAAGTTACCTGCTCAGCCAGCTTTTTGTTTTTTGTACAGTCTTTCTTCTCCCTGTTTCGCGCGCTTTGTGCATCTTCCTTTGATTTGTGGCAGGTGCAAATTTTGGGTCCGTTTGTGATCCGAGACTTGTCGACAGTCCGAACGCCGTTCGACTCGTTTGCTTTAACAGATAAACATATTTGCACAGGTTAGTGCACTTGGAAAAAATCTATGTACTTTGAAAGTGAATAAAATTTATTTTTTTAAAGTAAGTTCTAAAAAAAATTCTTATATTTTCCTTTGTATTATTAAAAGAATTTTTTTTAATTAGGAGCTTAAAATGTTTTTTATGTGAATATTTTAAGCATAATAATATTTTTATAGATTTCTAATTACTATTTCAATTCAAATCATAATAATCCCTTTGGTTATCAAGTATTTATGTTTCACAAAACTTTCTTTATTTGTGCTTAAATATTTTTTTAAGTGTAGAGGAACATCTGTATGCACCATATTTGGCAATCCCCGTTTTTATGTTGGCTTTAACTGATTTGTTGTGCACACCTGCTGTTTTGTCTGAATTGCTGTCTTCCTACTACTTATGCCTTGTCAGGTAGTCGTTTGATCCTTTTTTGTTGTTGTTTCTTTTGGTTTATACACAATAATAACTTTTAGTAATTTGTTGTCCTTGTCTGGCTTAATCTGAATGCATATCCTGTTTAATGGCCATTGTGTGCAGACGCTCTAGATGCCTATCTGAGTGCAAGCCATAGATTGAGGACGTAGACAGGACGCATGAAGAAAGACGAAAGATGCCTGTTCTTGTTGTCATCCTCATCATCATTTTCATCGTCATTCTCGTCGTCATCTTCATGTCACAATAATTGTCATAAATTATTTGACTACCTGCTACCGTTTCGTGCAGAAATTGAAACTGTGACTCTGACTTTGCACAATTCCTGAATTCTCATTCCCATTCTGCCTTCTGCATTATGTGTTAATTGCATTGTCCTTGCCTTTTTCAAGTTTCTTCTTTGCCCTTCTACCTGATGATGACAACAATTTCAAGGTGTAAATTCAATTAATTATGCCTTTGTTTTTACACATTTATTACTGCTTCATTTCATTCTTTTTTTTTGACAGCTTACAATTAGCGCTGCTATCGATTAGAGTATGACTTATTTATTTAATTTTTTTCGCAGTGCTTCATCGCTCTTTCAACTCAAGAACTGATGAAGTCTGCCGGAACACTTTGGCAAACAGAATTTCCTTCATTAAAACGAATCAACTTCGAAAAACTAAACTTTACAACAGCCCCGCCTCAAGGGCCATCTGTGTCATGCTTCAGGGGGGGTATAAGGAGGGTTGGGGCCTTGCATTTTCCATCTTGGTAGATTTACGAAAAAAAATTACAATTGTGTACACGGCCACTTCAACTTGAACTGCCATCCATGTCGCTGCTGCTGCTGCTGCCAACTCTGCAGCTCTGCAGTTATACTCTCTCTCCCCCCTCTTATAGTCGTGTCTTTTCCCCAGCTTGCACTTGGCAATGTTATTCCAACGCCGTCGCATTGTTTGACAGCCCCGCACTGCGAATGGAGCAAGATAAAAACTTTTTTGACTGTGCATACAGCAAGAAAGCAAGCGAGCAAGAGAAAAAGTGAGAGAGAGAGAGAGATAGTATGGCGAGGGGGAAAATCGAAGTAAAGCAAATGAAATGAAACGAAAACCAAAACCAAACTAAACCAAAAATCGATAAGAATAACAGACAAGAATGCTAGCTTAATATTAAGCAAAGTCGATAACTAAATACTCTGACATAGTTTGATTGTTAAATTATATAGAAAAAGTTTTGTTAAATTTAGGAAAATGTAAAAACTTTATTTTTGAATTAATCTCATTAGGAGCAACTATTCAGAAAAGTTGATTTAGAAGTTTGCATATTTTTGTTAAAAGCTTTTTTGGTAAACAAAAGTTTTTCTTTTTAATGTGTGCTTTGGTAAACACAATTTGTTTGGATTGCATTGATTCAAAAAAAAAAAAGGAGAAAAAGACACTTAAAATATATTTTGCTGTGTTTGAAATGATTTCAAAACTAATAGTCTGAATCATTATAAAGTGTAAGAATCAGAAAAAAAGTTTTATACATGTCTACTGCTCAAAGCTAAAATACAAAAAAATGAAATGTATGTAATTTTTGCAAAAAGTTGATTATGATATTTGTGATATAGATTTTCGAATTTTTGAGAATGCAGTCAAAGTGACAAAAATATCTTTTGATGTATTGCAAAAGTGCACTGACAATTTGGTTAAGTCCCATTGCTCAGTGGAAAATTGCCAGCACTTTGCAGAGGCACAGACAGTTGTCAAGAGCGTGCTGCTGGATTTTGACGTAGTGCGGGTGAAACACAAGGATGAGTAGTTGAGGTAATAGTAATGGTACTGGTACTGGTACTGTTACCGGTGCCCGTACGTCATTTTGCCAATAAAATGGTAGAATGTTTAAGACTTGTGCAGCCGAACATTTTGCTTCCACAACTTCCATTACGTTTGACAGACGCTGAAAAGTACGTGTTTAGTTATGGACTGCCCCACAGGGGCATACCACTCAGAGCGACTGGGACAGAAATAGATTTTCCATGATAGATATCACAAAAAAAGTGGGGGCGGCTGCGGGCAAGAAAAAGGTGGTGTCAGTTTAAATCGATGCGATAAATGCGCAATAGAGGAAATATCACATCAACTGTCTCGAGACAAGTCAGGACAGGATGGGGCACAGTGATGGAAAGGATGTAAAGGCCAGATCAAAACCACTTGAATTCTGTTCAGTTCAGTTCAGCTCAGTTCAGTTTGGCTCCGACTTCAAGTGCAAATGAGAAAAAGACACCAGCTGTGTGTGGTGCTGGTGTTGCTGTGGTTTTGTTGCTTTAGATATTTATCATTTTTGCACTTGGGCTCAAGTGACAAACGAGGCGAGCACACACACACACACATACACGAAATGCTGCGAGCCATATTGAAAAATGACTCAAATGCCAAAGAACAGAAGCCGCAGTTAGTCAGGATTCAGCAGGAGTTCTTCTGCCCGAGGACTTGCCCGCAAGTCAATTACAATTTGTAATGGGGCCAACAACAACAACAACAACTGCTGCAATGAACTTGTCAAAAAGTCACCTTTTCTTTTCCACACACGACGACGCTCACAACAGCTCATCATTAACAATCATTTTGGACGCATTGTGGTCTGAGTTTCCCTATTATCAGTACAGCCCTAATGCCTATCAGTGCTCATGTATCTGTGTATCTGACAGTTTGCCTCCGAGCTGCCTATCTATGTGTGTCAGTTAGTCACCTAAAATAGCTGCCCCTGGAAAGCCCCTCATTCCACTTTAATTCACAATGCTCTGAGTGGCCGTTGAAGTTGCCGAAAACATTTTCTTTTCTCTCTTTAGTTCTCCCCGTCGTCCCCAACTTTAATACGGAAGTTTTTGAAAAAAAATTGTTATTTTCTTTTCATTCTTTTTTTTTGTGTGTGTTGTCGCTAGCTTAATTTATGTTTTCTATGGCATGGTAGACCGTTGCCTCATGTTTATCTGTCTCTTTGTTTGTTTTTTTTTTTCTCTTCTATATACAGTCCCGAAAGTCATTCGTTTTTGTTTCTTGCAACCTGAGCATTGCTGCCGCCCAAAAGAAAAATATTTTCATAATCATAAATCATAAAGTACTTATCAGCATATAAGAGAAACAAAGTTTTATGGCTTGCATTTTTATGGTTCATTGACTTTGTGAACTGTGGCATTGAGGCAATATTTAAGTTAGTTTCGTTCAGAAAAAAAATAGATTAATACCCATAACAAATTCCAATATGTGATTTACAGATAAGCAACATATTTCAAACTGGATCAAGACTCTTATTCGATAATTTATAGATAAGAAGGCGGACAGCAAAAAAATTATTAATGGAGAAAAAAAAGGATTGGGGTCGTAGAAAAGAAAATAAGCAGTATAATATAATCATTTGTTTTTCGAAGTTTTGAAAGATATTTTTATTATTATTTAAAATTATTATTATTTAAAAGGTAAATAACGTTAAAATTTTAAGTGTCCTGCAGGGGCTGCTATTTGATGATGATTCAGATGACTTATGAGCAAATGGTTAAAAACAACAAAACGAACAAAATTTTATTTTTTTTTGTTTTAATGTGTCAATACACTCAATAATTTTGTTACCATTAACATTCAACATTTACTTCACGGAGCATTTTTATTTTCGACTTGAACAACTTTTCACTTTAATTGCTGTTTGGCTGTGTTGGTATTTTCGACTTAAGATTAAAGTCTCATTTACCAGGTGTTTTTAAGTTGTCGCTTTTGCTGTCCCGGATTTCAGTCTTTCACGCTCTTTCTCCAACCCTTTTTTAGCAGCTTTTGTGCAAGTGAATGCATCTGTAAGTGTGTGTATGCGTGTGTTTTTGTCCCCCCTTTTGCGGCTGCATCATCATCAGTTGACGCGTTCCCATTTTGGCTCTGGCTGTCGGCCCACGGCTCATTTGCTTAGGCTTTAAGGTTTTTGTTGGTGGATGGCTGGGCGAGCTAAGCGTTTGCTGCTGATTAAATGGCCCAGATTGCTTTTTGACCAAGTGTATCTTGGCTTTGCCTGTGCTAGATCTTAATGAGCAGCTGCATTCAGTACGCATGAAGGGATAGTGAGCGCGAACGGGACTTTGGGCCACTTCCGTGACCAGGCGACAGTTTTTATATGCGGCCATGATTAATCTGAACACTTTCCGACCCATTAATTTCACTCGGACCAGCAGCAACAGCAGCAGCAGCAGCCACCCCCATATATATGATGGGGCATACAATACATATATGAAAGCTGCTTTCAGCGTGTGATAAAACAAAATGACAGCCCAACAACGCACTTAGGTTTGAGTTGAGTACTTGGGTGGCTTTTTTTTGGGGTGTTGTTGCTTTGCCTCTATCTTCGGTCCAGTTGACAATGCTCAGCTGCCTTCTGGCTCATCAATGGTTGAGGCTGTTGCCGTTTTTGTTGTTGTTGTTGGCTTCACTCACTCACCTGTCGAGGCTTCAATACGCTTCGTCGCCTTTCACTTCAGCCCCAGCTTGAGCATCAGCCTCTCTTAATGTGCGCTTTGTGCAATGTGCAGAGCACAAGGACCTGAAGTGCCCCCCAAGTGTAGCTTCCGTCCCGCTTCCATCTGTGTGTATGACACAGAAGAGGTGTTAAAGTAACAAATAGCAGATGGCACTGAGGTTTCTGTTGCTCATTGCATTATTGCCCTAAGGATAGGCGTGTCACTTCTGATAACCTACTATATAGAGATGTAATGGGGTTATTTGATTTAGACAAAACGTTTGTAACACTAAATGGAAACGAAATAGTAATAGACAGTTTTATTAAGATATATAAAAAAAAACAAGTTGGTTTTATAAAAATTGGATTTTTATTGTTGGCATTATAGTTCAGCGAGCTTTTGAAAAAAATAAAAATATATATGTATATGTATATAATATTGATTAAAAAAACAACTTTTTTTATGATGTTTGATATACTTCTGGATACCTGAAAGCACTTTTTCCTTTTTAATGTAGTTAGGTCATATTCTATTAATAAAAAATATTATAAATTAACCATAATTAATATCGACAGGACTTAAACTTATTTTTATTTTGTTACTTGTTTATAAATAAATATTATATATTAATGCATTAAAATAACTTATGCTTTATATTTAATATAATCAACAGAAGCTTTCATTTATTTATTTACTTACTGTCCAGACATGCATTAAGCTAACAAGAGCTTAAGCGTATAGTCAAAGCAAAATTGAAACCCAAAAACACAAAGCTTATAGAGATTAGAAACTGCTCCAAGCAACAAAATCTTACAAAGGATGTTGTCCTGTAATTTCAACTGCTGCATTTTCAACTGCTGCCATTGACAGGCTTGTGAGCCATATGAGCAATGCGTGTCATAAAATGTCTAAAATATGGCCAGCAGCTGAAAGTGGCAAGTGGCCGAAAAGAGAAGGTAGCATGTAAAAGGGCAGTGGGCCAGAATTACATTTCGAGTCATGAGGTTGGCATGGCAACACCCTAATCTATTTACAAACCATCGTTAAAGGCAGAAGCCTGAAATTGAACTTTTTTTTTTTGTGCTAGACGAAACGTATTTATTTTCCAACAACTGCTGTTATGTTGCTATTGCTATTGCTATTGCCTTGTCCTTTGGCGCAACGGATACCAAATTACATTTGTACCTTTAATTTATTGATGTTTCGAATGCGTTTCGGGGTGTGTCGAACATACACACACGCGTCTGTCACACAGCAATGGTGGTTGCAACATGGGCAGGATGTTAAAAGGTGCAAAAGGTGTGTTGTTGTTTGGGTCACCTTGATCCTGTCCTTTTGCCCGGGGCCGCTTGGGGGGGGGGGGATGACGGTGAGGGTCAGTTAAAAGCTTCATTTCCTTCACGTTTCGTATGAGGCGTGAAAATTGCCAACTAATAGAATAGAGGCTAACACACACACAAACACGAAAGGGTTTTGCCCTTTGTAATAACACCTTACGTATGTGTGTGTGTGTGTGTGTGGCAAGCACGTGATGGAATGTTACAGATTTTGGCTTACACACATGTTGCCACAAAAAAAGAGAAGAAAACAATAACAAAACGTTTTCGCATTTCATTTGTTTTAAAATAAGGGAAAAGCCTTTCACGTCCATTAATATGGCTATGCGCTGAATTCTTTGCAACATTGAAATCCCCGCAAGATTTTTTCGACAAATTTCGCTTGTCTTTCTCCTTTGTTTCTTACCTCGTGGCAAAAGTTTAAGCGCCCATAAATTATAAACTGACTGCGGAATTTCGCCTTTTTGGCCCCGCTCGTTGGCTCGTTAACTTTGAAAACAAAATCCAAACGCTTCAAGTTGGTCTGGTCTGGTCTGGTTTGGTCTAGCCACGCCTCCTGCATATGCCATGCCCCGGGCTATTTACATACTTATACGGACGTTGGAGAAGCAGTAGTCGTATTCTCTCATACCGAGGACAGTCAATCTGTGCAACAGAAGAGAATGAGAACTGCTTGCTGTCGGAACGTACTTAATGCGCCACCCGGCGCCAGACAACAAAGAGGACTCGGTGCAAAATTTATCATTTGCCTGCTGCAATGAGCAACGTGCACCAAAGACAGAGAGAAAAGAAAAGCGAGCAATACAACACAAGACCAAGGTACTGCCGTCATGTGAAAACTATAAAAGACAAATCCTCTTTGACTTACCCATCGGCAACGAGTTGATATATGTATGTGTTGAAAAAAATTTGCGTGCAAGCCAATGAAAACTTGTGACATGAACTGTGTTTATGCGTTAAGTAATAAATATTATTATAAATATTCTTCTATATACATATATAAAAATGAATGTTTGTCTGTATATCATCGATAAACTCAAAAACTACTGGACCGATTATTATCAACAGTTTTTATATATATTATTCTACGGAGAAGGTTTGTATGATATGCTTATTGATGCCACTTGACGGACTTCATGGCAGTCGGTTAAACGGGGCAGAAGTTGCAACTTTGCAAGTGGTGAATTTGTTCTAAAATTTGTGCACGCACGGGACAATACTAGTGTAAATACAAAACAAAATCCAAAGCAAGAAATTTAAGTTAAGTTTTAATGCAACTCTCTAACCAAATTAAATGGTGCTACATAAGATTCCTGCCATCACATAACTAAGAATCAATCCTATTGAGATCCTCTTGCGCTAAATTTCCGTGCACGATAGATTTTCAAAAATAAATCACAAATCGACTGAAAGCCTATTGCGTTGCAGAAGTTTAAAATCCGGTCCACACATCACAACATCGCACATTTTGTTGCGGAAAAATATTTAACGTTATTTTGATGCTCACAAACGGATTGAACGTTGAGTGCAAAAAATATATTTTTTTTTTGTTTACATTGTAGTTTCACTTGTATTTAATTATAATATACAACTTCTGCTATTGTTGTTCTTGGTGTTCTTGTTCAATGTCTCCTACCTTCCCTGTTTTCCCCATTGTTTATATAAAGGGATATAACCGTCACAAGACCGGCAACTATAATAAAAACTACAACACCAATTATGGTTCAGTTTCTTCTTTTCATGTTCTGCCATTGACTGCAGAGCATCTCGGTATACATATATATCTTATGCCTTGTCTAATTAAGAAGATTTCCTTTGCTAATGCTTGAATAATTCACTTATATTTAAATAACTTGAATTTGAAGAGCTTTTGAAATATTTCACATATTTATTTCCAAATTGACAGCTATTGATGACAGCCATACACAGAATAAAATATCCCTGGTAAACTTTAACTTTTTTAACTTTTTATGGGTGACATTGTTTTTTCATACTTATTCAATCGACAGATCTTCTAATTTCCAACCCAATTGTTTGCAAATACAGATGATAAGAAGGTTAACTAAAACAATAGCTCCAATATTAAGAAGAGTGAGATCTAATCTTAAACACATTTTAGTAGATTAATATATCCTTTTCCTCGTCTTAATAGTCTAAATCGAGTTCTAATCAGTTCCTTCGCTTATACTCAACAGTTGTAAACTCAATAAAAAAATATCTGTTTTAAATTTGCAGAATTCGTTCTTGATCTAAATACGTAAAAAAAAACTAAGAATAAGCGAATTTTGTATTTTAAAAATCACATTTAAATTCAAGTTAAATAATGTGCAAAAACCAATTGTAATAAGAAAAAGAACTTATTACTTACTTGAATTAAAAACAAAGGAGTCTCGCAAATCAAATCGACAAACATACACTCACATAGCACGGTATATAACACACACACACGCAATAATCACGCAATGAATATCTTCACATGGCTTGGCAAAATGTTTGTGTACGTTTTATGCTAATATTTTTTGCAACAATTTTTGCTATGGCAACCGAATGAGTTAGTAGCATCGGACTTTGGTTCCGGCTCGTATCTCTTCTGCTCCTTTTGCTCCTTTTAAAGTCTATTGTTTTTGCCATTACACGCTTGACTTTGGCTTTGCTTTCTGTTATTATTAATCCTTGTTGTTGCTAAAATTGGCTACTACATACATAAATGCAAGAAATACCAAAACGTTTTTTTTTTTTTTTTTTTTTAGTGGCAGAACAATTTACAGCTAGACACTGAGGTAATCATATATATGGGTTTCCCCTTTGGATTTTGATATATGGATTGCTGTGAAAATGGAAAGCGCTTTGTGCACCATACTCCTTTTGGCAAGTTGTTGTGTTGCTTGGGCAAAAGTTAAACATGATTTCCTTATTCATTTCCATTCCCTCCAAAAGAAAAACCCTTTTGCGTTGTTTTTTGTTTATGTTTTTTTTCTATTCGCATTTCCTTTTGTTGTGCGTCGGGTATAAAACATAAATTTCGTTTGTCGCCGCTTCCGTTTTACTCAGTACTCACTTTCTTGCTTTCGTATTTTTCTTTGTTTGCTGCGCCTGCGGCCGCTAAACAGTTTGACAATCACTGCAACGTTGCCGTCAAAAACTTTTTTTCTCCTTTTGCAAATGAGATTTCGTTCAGTTGCTGTGATAAATTGTTGATAGCTTTGAATGTGTTTACATTGATGCCTGCTAGGAATGTGAAGCGGAAATGACGGTTCTCGACTCAAGTCTGGGGCACTTTTCTTCTCTATCCTACTTCGTTGTGTGTTTTTGTGTGTGGGTGATTTTCTTGTGGTGTCTGGAATTTTGCTTGTAAGAAAATGTTTGAGCGTCCGGGCTAAGGAATTTATGTGGATGGCAGAGTTTAACGCTCTTGTTAAACATTTTTTGCTTTTGAATCCCTAAACGCAATGACCTTAATTCAGAAATTATGCAAAGGAATGTCTGCAAGAGTTAAAAACACCGACCTGCCTATAAACGTTTAATGAAAACGAGAAGAAAGCTCAAAAAAGTTGAAATTCACTTAAAGGGACAAATTAGTGCGCATTTAACTTTCATAAATCATAAACTTCAAAGTATTTTTTGTTCTTGTTTTTAATGCTTAAAAAAATTTTATTAACATAAAAGCTTGTACCTAAACCAATGTTTTCAAATTTTTTTGAGTTTTCAGAGTTAAGAGCCACAGCTTTCTGAAAAGATTTTGTGGTATTGAAAACTTAATTTTATAAAAGTTCGATATATAGAAGATCGACTGCACTTTTAATATTATAAAGTTGGCACTTTATTTTGAAACATATCAAAGCAATTTGTAAAACATTAACACAACTTTCAGCGGCAATGGCAAAGTTGCACGGAAATATTTCAATTTTATTTTGATAGCTTCTCAAAGTGTCAATTAACATTAAAAGTTTGCATAAATTATTCAAAAACGTAACGAAAATAAACAATTTGAAAAATTTAACTTGCCAATAAAACCAGTGCATAATATTTTGTTTTGGTAGTAGACATTTAAGGTAGAAAGATAATAATGATAATTATGCGGACAACTCTTAAATGCTAATGCGGAAAATGTGGAAAATGTAAATGAATGGCGGTCAGTGAGTGGAAATAATTGTTGAAATTATGCGCTTATATTAGCAGCAACAGAAAGAGGAACAACAACAACTTGAATGAAGCAGCGTTAAAACAAAATCAACTGAAATCCAATTAAAAGTTAAACGCCGCAGCTCTCAAGCTCGCCAAAAAGTCAAAAGGGAAAGAGTGAGAAAGGGCAGAGATATTGCAACTTAAAATGTTTAAATTTTTCACACAGCCTGCGTTCGCCTTGCAACTGGTCAAGTTAGTTGTTTAACCCGGTTCTAACGGGTTTTAGGGAGCATACACAACCATTATAAATAACAGGCAAACACGCAAACCAGTTTGTTGTGCAACACGAAGTTTATTTGCCAGGTGGAATCTTTTTGGCCCTACTGATGTTCGCACAGCTGAACGAGTTAGGGACGACGCCGATGGCTTGCGTGCCAGGACGACGCAAACTTCTTCCGCCAAGACGCAATAACAACAACAACAACAACAACAACAACAGCAATAGCAGCAGCAAGAAGAACGGAACACAAGTTTGATTAAGTTTCTATGCCTTTGGCTTGCTTAAAGTTGCAATGCGCGATAGAAGCCAGCGAATTAACTAAGCCCAAAACTTCTGCCGCCAGGCCAAAAGACTCTGAACAACGTGCTTTGGTTTGCTGAAAATGAAGACGCTGCAAAGTATGCTATAGAAAATATGTATATACAAGCACGTGCGCCATTTTGAATACAGCGCCTGAAGGCATTTGCCTTTCTTCTTGCATTATTTTTTTTGTGTGTGTGTGTGTGTGTGTGTGAGGTAGGGGGAAGCGGCAGGGTGGCCAACAAATTGTGGTCAGGTGGGCAACGCCTTTATGATTATTGTCTTAAAATTAATCAATGTGTGTGCGTGTCTGCAGAAGGAAGAACTTTACAGCCTAATAGATTCCTGGCAACAGCAACTCCCAAGCTGCCCCCAAACGCTACACTATAGAAATTAATAGACTTTGAAGCCCCAAAAGTTGCAAAAGTTTATGTGTGCTTGAAATTAATTAGATTACCAAGCAATATTTGTGGGATATGGCTACACAAAAGTTGAGCACAAATTCAGTGCTCAACTTCAAGATTGCCTTAAACTGTAGCTTTGACCCCGGCTGACTTCCAGCAAATTGCTTTCATTTGGCACCTGGCGTTGAGGAACTGGCTGGATTTACAAAATTTGTTGACTTGCTCAACTTCAAAAGGCCACAAAGGATGCTTTGCTTTTGTGCTTGTTGCTGATGTGTCATTGCCCTGAAGTCTTTGAATCTCAGCATATGGCACACTTTATGCAATCTCGCATAATAATGCTGATGACAGCTTGCGATTATTGTACTTGTGTTTTGTTGGTGTTGATGTTGGTGTCATTTGTGGTTTCCATGACAGCCACAAGATCAACTTTAAATTCTTTTTGTTGCTTAGCTTATGCTTAAGTTGACGACTTTCTATGTTTGAGATGTTAGACATCTGTCACTTACACTTATTAAGCTTTTTCTAATCTGACATCCATTCTTATCTATTTTTGAATGAATTCAGTTTTTTATGAAATTTGATTGAGTGACAAGTTTTATTTATTTGTTTGTTGTCTGATAAAGCTTAAAGTTTTAGATAATAGAATGTAATTATATATATTATATAAACATTTAAAACAAAAGATTTCTTATCCTCCAATGATTTGTGATATCTTTTAAGCTTATGTTTGTTGGAGATGAATGGAAAGTGAGCTAAAATATCTATTTCACACCATTTTATTTTCAAGAAGTAAATGTCAAAGCATGAATCAGAAGAAAAAAAATTGTATATGCAATCTGAGGAGAAAAAGCTTAAAAATATATTATTAAGATAGCTAAGACAACATTATGAACATTCTATATCAAATAAAATGTATAAGAATTTTTTATTTCCCACTCTTTACTTTTTTTGTTGGATAAAATATTTTCCAACACTTTGTTTTGCAATAATATATCACCTGAGCTTTTAGATAGGAATAAAAGTGCTTCTTAAAATTTTCAAAGCTGTTCATCAACTTAGTGTTGAGTTAGTTATTATAAAAGCAAAATATATGTCTATAAATGTTTTTCATTGCTTTTTATATTTTTATCTGAAGTTCTTTAAGTTGGTTTATCGAGCGTATTGAGTGACAACTGAAGCGCTTGAAATGGGTGATGTTGACAAGTGGATTGAGCTAGTAAAGGAGTGTAAGTATTTGCCGGAGAATGAGCTGCGCAAGCTGTGTGACATGATATGCGCCATCCTTCTCGAGGAGAGTAACATTCTACCCGTTAGTACACCTGTCATCGTTTGTGGCGATATACATGGACAGTTCTACGATTTGTTAAACCTATTTAAAACTGGTGGTGAAGTACCCAACACAAGTTACATATTCATGGGTGATTTTGTGGATCGTGGCTATTATAGTTTGGAGACGTTTACACTGCTGCTGGCGCTGAAAGCTCGTTATCCTAATCGTATAACATTACTGCGTGGCAATCACGAGACTCGTCAGATAACCAAGGTCTACGGCTTCTTCGATGAATGCTTCAGCAAGTATGGCAATGCAAATGGTTGGAAATATTGTTGCAAGGTATTCGATTTGCTCACAATTGCGGCGATTATCGATGAACAGGTGCTCTGCGTGCATGGTGGTCTTAGTCCGGATATTGTGACTCTGGATCAAATACGCACCATTGATCGTAACTCCGAAATACCCTGCAAAGGTGCCTTCTGTGATCTGGTGTGGTCCGATCCGGAGGATATTTATTTCTGGAGCAGGAGTCCACGCGGAGCGGGCTGGCTTTTTGGGCGTCAAGTTACCAACGATTTTATGACCATTAATAAACTTAATCTCATCTGTCGTGCTCATCAGCTGGTCGACGAGGGACTCAAGTACATGTTTAATGGTAAACTTGTTACAGTCTGGTCGGCACCCAACTATTGTTATCGTTGTGGCAATGTGGCAGCCATTTTAAGCATTCAAACCGATATGGAGCACAAAGCACACATCTTTGAAGCGGTGCCGGATGAGAAGCGTGTTATACCCGAACAAAATACCACGCCGTATTTTCTATGAGTAGAGGAAAAAAACACAACCCAAAATCAAACCCAACAATATAAATGAAAGCATAATATTTATTGAGGTTCAATCATGTGCCTCGACTCAATGCAATCGATTTCTTGTGTCCAGCTCCCAATCAACCATAAAAATAACAAAATATAAATAATCGAAAATCATTTCACATACACATGCGTGTGCGTTAAAAATGTTGCTTTAGTAAAAAATTATGATTTTAATATGTTTTTAATATATATTAAAATAAAGTTTATTTCAACTGCTTATCTGCATTAAACGCTATTTTTTTAGAATTCACACTCTTAGATAAGTTGTAAATATAGTGTAAAAAAATTGGAGTTTCACCACATTTTGTCAATAATATGTAATCCTTAACATGCCCGCAGATAACGCTTGTTTTTCACATCATAAATGAAACAAAATTGGATGGCTTTGGAGTGAAATTGATGTTTATCTTCAATTGCTTAGAGCTCTTACTCTCACTCTCCGAACAGAAAGCAAACAATGTTCAATATCAGCTATTGTACTTACTTGTTTTCACTTTTTTGTTTTTCAGTGTGTGGGGGAAGCTGCTGTGGAAAAATACCATCCGCGAGGGTTTGCCCGGGGCATGTCAAATGTCAACCGCCATTTTATACAATTTTAAATGCGGGTGCAAAAGAAGAAAAACGATGGAAGAAAAAAAAAAATGTTGAAACAAATTGAACAGCATTTTTCAGCTGTCAGCAGTTTAAGTTGATTAAACAAGCAGCCCAAGTAGCCCCCTGGTACCACCCAACACACCCACAGGGCGCATTTTTTTTTATTTTTTCTCTGTAGCGCTTCATTTGGCAGCATCGTCAATAATATGTAGTACATAAGGGGGAAAGGGACTGCTTTTTATGTCGATTTCATAAAGTTTTTGATTTAGTGCCGGGCGGCCATAAATTGTAAGCAGCGTACTTGGCCTAATGGCAGCCGGAAGTGTCCTCTGTGTTCAACCATTTTGTGAGCATTAGCTGCGCCATTATTATTTCTATGTGTTTCCTTTTCTTTACTTGCTTCGACTATTTACTGCTCTGATTATGATGCCATTTTTTTGACACTCGATAAGGTCAATATAAGCATAATGGATGCCGGGCATTAAGTGTGGGGATATTGTCGGATGCTCAGCATTTCAATTGGCAGCAATTGCTTTTTACTCTTTATGCTTTTTTTTTATTTTTTCCAACCAATATGCTGCTCTTTTATTGTTAATCAATTTTAATAAATATGTATTCGTTTTTTCTGTCTCTTTGCAGCATATCAAATAAGTGCGCTGTGGTTTTAAAACATTTCAATGTGTTCAACGGTAAGCTTTGACTTTTATTATTTGTTATGGGATTTTTGTTTTCTTTTTCGTGTGTTTTCCATATAATAAGTAAAGTGGCAAGTGGCAAGTGCTGTAAACTCTCAGTGCATTCGATAATTGCAACTGCAATTCAATTAGCCAACAACTTGCGTTCGTTTCATTAAACATTTAATAAAGCGCTTAAGCTGAATAATAATGTGCGATAAAATGTTTGATGCCCATAATTAATGGCACGTAAGCAGAAATTAATTTTCAAGTGAAATGCAATCGTATACAATTTATTATTTGCAAATATTAATAGATGTAATTCGATTTTATGGGAATTGCAATTAATTTGCAGCTTATTGAGTTGAAGTACAAAATTAATATGTTATAATATTTGGGAGCTCAAAATTGTGTGCGGCTTTTAAACCAACTTCAAAAATGAATTGCTTATCTAAATTCAGGTTTACTCTTGTTTTTATCTGTTGTAAATATATTTAATTAATAAACTTTGACTTCATCATAGATGACTTAAACAATCATCATAGAGCGGTAGATTAACCAATTGCAGACAAAATGTTATTCAATCTTCGTCTCATTACCTAACACAGCTCATGGTGTACTTTAATTATACATACATATATAGTATTCAATTAATTGGAAACTCGAACAAAGCATAGAATATAATTAGTTATTTGGTTATAGTGATGCCATGTACATTGTTGTAATTTAAGAGCCAGCATGATGCATACTAAATGTGTGTCTTTGTAATTTGTGGTTGTTCGTTTTGTGTGGATGTGTGAGTGTTAACTAAATATAACACGTATTTCCAAGCTGGTGGTATATTTAGCTGGTGTCTTATTAGCTTGATTACAACACAAGATTGAAAGCCATTGTTAGAGATATTTGATTAATATATAGTATTGGCCAAATGCAATGTTGTCAACTATCAAACGAAATCACATTAAATGTAATATCCATTCCATTTGCCAAAGTTAAAACCAAAGTGGCTTTTAAATTGAGTGTAAAGCACAACAATAACATCTAAAAATAAACGCTAAGTGACATAAAAGCGCAAAATGGCTAAAATGGAAAACAAAAACAAACAAAATGGCTGGCTGCGCCATTTTTTTTTTTCTATTTTAAATCCAAGTCTGTTGGCGACTTGCAGTAGATGGGTGTGTAGTATGTGTGTGTGTGTCTGTGTGTGGGTTTGTTTTTAGTTGGTGTGCTCCATTTTAAATGCAGTTTGTTGAACTTTCGCCAGTGCAATTTGTATTACTAATGCTAACGGCAAACAAAAGCCAGCGAGCTGAGCCCTGCCGAGTTGAAGAGAAGAACTTCAAGCTTGAAGCAAGCCAATGAGTCGAATGATTTGGCCAATTGAAATGCTGCAGCTGCTGTGGCAGTAGTAGTCGTCGTAGTCGTAGTCGTAACAGAAGTTGCCGCCAGATGCTAGCAATAATTCACTTTTGGATAGCTAAGCAACGTTGGTAGCATCAGCAGGAAGTTAGAGAGAAATAAGACCAACAGCAAATGGATTAAATATGCAATACGAGTTCCGAGTTCCTGGAGTCGGTGTCCAATGCCTGAGTCATGGCAGCCGTTGTAAAAGCAGCTTCAAACTTCAAGTCGAAATCATGTTGTCAACAACAACAATGGGAATTCATTCTACAGCAACAAAAAAAAAAAGAAGCTTGCCTGAAATGCGCTCATGTGTAAAAATGCCATTGTTTTGTATTTGGCCGTAAACAAAGCGGCGAACCGAATGGCACAAACACATACACTCACACATGGTAGGAAAACTTCTACTTCTTTCCTGTTTTGTTAAAAACTAGGCAAAAAGGTAAAACATCTTCCATCAAAAAGTGAAAAGCAACAAGAAACAACGCCTCTCAACACTTGCTGAAAACTCTTTGCTAACAGCAGATCCTTTCAGTTTTTATATTTTGTTTTGCTTTTAGTACCTGCTAAAGTGCTATTGGGTTTCTGGGTCTGCTTTTTTGCTCTCGTACCTACATGCATACCTATGCAGTTCGTAAAAAGGCGTGACTGTTAAAATAAAGACATACGCAGAAAATGTGTAAGAAATATACAAGATGCAAGTATGTGGCACAAGTAAGTGAAAAATGTTTGCAACTAAATGTTTGATTGACTTGATATTACCCTAAATACGAAATGAGAAGATGGCAAAAAAAATATATATATTTGTTTTAATAATACTTAAAGTACATGACGTTATTTGACAATTGAACCTTCATAAAAAAATGGGAAACCAATCTTATCTCAAATAAAATGCATAGCTTACACTATAGTGAATATTGCTTTTGTGCAAAAGATTTTCATATAAGCGATTTGCAAACAAGCAATCACATTTTCTAATAAAAAAGGACACATTTTTGCAGTTTGTCATATAAGCGAAAGTTACTGTATATATATTCTTTTACTGAAACATATTTATTTTACAATTGACTTAAATTATTTGCTATAATATAATCGGAAAGTTTGTTTAACAAACTGAGACAAACATGAACTTTTGATTTTTCGGTGAAAAACAGTTGAAAACTTGAAAAGAACCCTCATGCTGTAACTACTGTCTGCAGGGCATTTAAAGTTTTACAGTTTTTTGCCATTTCAATGCAAAAAAAAAACTTTCTAAGGTCTGGCCAGGCTGCAGAGGAAAAAGGGGCGTGGCAATAACAAGTCATAAAATACACAGCACATAACAAAGCAAACAGTGGAATGCAAGCGACAGTAGAGAACGAGTGGAAGCAGGTGTGGGCTGGCGATGGGGACATGGACAGCAGATGGTACAGTTGAGTGCACAAAATGCCCACAAAATGGTTGACGTCTATCTGTTGTATATTGTAGTGATTGTTGTTGTTGTTAAAGTTGTAGTTGGTGTTGGTTGCTCGTTTCCGGTTTCATAGCATTCACATTTTTTGGCATGTGTCACCACAGCAAAAGGCAGCCAAAATCTTCGCACCACAATTGCAGAAAGCTTTCGGACGACTCTCCACAAATGGAAATGCATTTCCACAAATTCCATTTGTATGTTTGTGCGAAGCTGAAAGCAAAATCTCTTTTGAAAACCAACCAGTTGCCAACCAACAAGTTGCCAGTTGCAAGTTGCTAGGCAACAGCAACAATGCTAACCATTAATAATACAAAATGGCTGCACAAATTGAGCATCGCAAAGTTGTTCCTGGTTTTGGCCAGCGAACCCAAAAAACTGGCCTATAAATTATTACCCCTTACCCCCACTTCCCAAAACTATATATAATCTGTGTACAAACAGTTTATAAAATGGGACAAAAATTTGGTATAAAAGACAACAGCAGCAGTCGAGACAAAACAATTTCAAACTTTTCGACAAACTGCACGCCAAAACCAAATAAATATAAAGTGAATTTTTGCGCCACAGCGAAAAGAACAAAAGAAAAAGTTCCAATAAAAGAATTGAAAATTGAGATGCTCTTGCGGAGTTATCTTTGAAATAAATCTGATACTTAATTTTATGAAAATAAAAACTGAAGTGTGGAAATAAAAGCACGATAAAAAAAAATGGTAATGGTATGATAAATAATAAATACTTGAAATAATTAAGCTGAGTAGTTTACAGTTTAGACTGATTTTAAGATGATATTGATAAATGTGCTTGATTTAAGTTATGAAAAGCTAAAAGATATTAATCTCTGTGATTAAAGTGTTTTGAAACTTGAATTTTTGAATAATATTTATAAGCTTAAATATTTAAATCTTCTTCTATACTACAAAAATATTGCTTAAACGGTTTTTTTATCCATGTTTTTAAATAAACGTTGATTGCTGTACAATAAATAAAATCATATAAACTACATCAGCTAACAATAGATTTTTATTTTAATATGTACATGCAAAATATATATAAAAAACATAAACAAACATTTTTATGAAGAACGCATCGATTAAATATTTATTTTATTTTTATTAATGAAAAGAATGTTGTTTCACTCCATTTTTACACATAAAGACCACAAAAACTCGTTGAAAAAAATCTTTTTTCTTCTGCACGCTTAACTTCAAAGGTTTTGGCAATTGCTGCACCTTTAAATGGGGCGTGGCATGCCAACGTGTAAGAGACGTAAAATGTTTGCTTTACCTTTTTTGACTTGGCCCTGATTGGCATTCACATTTCGATTGAAGCCTTTTAATGTTGCTGTCTTTTGCATCAATGTTTGTCTTCCATTTGCCTAAATTTGTTTGCATTGGCAATAGCCAAGCGCTTTTACCATTTGTCTGATTAATTGCCATTCATAAATCATTCGAATGATTTTTAACCTTTTTTTTATGGTTTTTGTTGTTGTTTGTTGTGTTCCACCTGCTGACAGACGTGATTTCCGTGTGGTTGGATCGATACAAACGATTTTAGTAGATTAACTTTAACCTTTGCCTATAAACGAAATGAATTTTTTTCTTATATGGTCTATATGTATTTATTTAGCTTGTAATTTGGCTTGATGCTTGTTTTGTTGTTGTTGCTCCATATGGCAGCGAATAAATATTTCATATATGTTCAGCTCAATATGGCGGCTGTCGTGCCTCCATTTTGCCATTCGCCATATTTCATTTCCGCTTTGCGTTGGCTTTGTTTGTTTGCCTTTTTGCTGTTGCTGTTTAGTCTTGTTGTTGTTGTTTTGCGCTGCAAAACTCAATTATTTATGCATGTCACGTCATTTTCGGCTAACCAACAGCAGCAGCAACAACAACAACAATTGTGCCTGAGTTGGGTAAAAAGAAAATATTTTCGCAGAAATTCAAATGTCACTGCCAAAGCTGCGGCAACTTATTTTATTTTCGTTACGTTTCGTCTTTTCGCTTTTTGCCAAAGCACTTTTGCAGCTGCCCTAATGCTTAGTAGGAGGCGTGGCACGTAGGTAGGCGCTCTTGCCTCATGGCGTATGAGTAATGCCTTTTAGTTAGATTTATGGGCATGAGTCGCAGTTACCACATTAAGGCGTTCATGTGGGCGTGGCATGTCCACACGCGCCCTTTTGACAGCAATTGAATTGTAATTTCTTTGTTCATGACATTTTTCCCGTTTTTTTTTTTTTGCTCTTTTGTTCATTGTTGCATTTGGTGTGCGGCTTAAAAAAGTTCTTTCTTTATTGAAGCTGTGCTGCGACAGTTGGTCAGCCAGTCAATCAGGCCCGGATGTCAGTCATTCAGTCAGCCATCAATCACACACGAAACTGGCATTTATATATAAAGCAAAAGCTGACCACATCTCACATTAAGTATACGCCGCATGGGCTCGTGGCAGAGTTTTTTAATTTCACACTCAACAGCAAAAAACAAAAACAACAATTGCCATATAAATTAAATCAACACAACGCACAGCGCAATAAATTTGTGTTAAAAAAAAACGGTACATAAATAAAATGAAGCTCAATGCGGCATTGACTTCAATGAAGCGTTAAATTGAATTGTTGTCGCTGTTGTAGCCACAATAAATGCTGATTTTTTTTGAACACATTGCTAGATAGTAACCGCACCCATTTTTCGCTTGCGATAGAAAAGTCTATCACCATTATCATTATTACTATTATTATATTATTTGCAATTTGCCAAACAGTGCGTTTGGAGTCAAAAGTTGAGCTAGACGCTACATTTTTATGGGCATGCAAATGGAAAGCCGACCCATATTCCCCCACTTCCTCTTCCCACGGTGTCGCTTAGGGGTTGTTTGTGTATGTGTTCTTTGTAATCAAGTCATAAATTGCTCAATGCGTTTGGGGCCGGAACTTAAGCGACGTTCAACCCGTTGCCTAACAACAAAATGGAGCTATTTTGTAAGCAGCACGTGCCTAAAGAAAATACACACGCACATACATGAGCTCAAACACACACACATTGGAGCAGCCGAAAGATTTAGCTGAATATCCTTCGTTTGGCTTTCAATAAGAAGGGATTAAGTTTTAAAGTAAACTACGAAAGCAAGCGCCTTCTTTTTGGGTATGTGTGTGTGTCCCAGAAGCCAATAAAAGCACAGATCTCATATCTATATATCCATCTATATGTATATATGCCAAACATACTTTAAGCCCAGCCTGCCCACTTTTGGCCTGTGCGTTCTGGCGATAAGTGTTATTTTCAGCTGCCAGCTGTGATTCAGCTCAAAATAAGCCAGAAAAAAAGTTTCATGTTACCAAAACGACATGGGCCACAGACCTTACAATTTTATCCCCTCAATCCGCCACTCTGTCCCGATAGCTGTGCCTTTTCTTGTTACATTTCTGGGTGCTTGTGTTAGTGTGGACTATAAATTTACTTATCACAATGGCCCACCGATAAGACGGTAAAATTTGTCTGCTTTAAACGGCTGCACTTTGAAAAGCACATATTTTTTTTATGATCTTTTTTTTCTTTTTAAAACTTCATGCAGCATAAACTTTTTTTCCAGCATCAAACAAAAAACTTTGCTCGCGCGTTCTTTCAATCACATTTCTTTGGCTTGTTTTTTTTTTTTTTGTTAAAGAAAATTATGTGCACCAGAGAAAAAGAACTCATGACTCATTCAGTTCATATCAACGTTAACGGCACTTAACTTTCTCACTTTCGAACAAGATGTTGTTGTTTGTAGTCGCAGAGACCGCATATGGTTGAGTTTAAGCTTTGGCTTCATCTAATTTTCATAAGGCCAAAAGTGGAATTTGTACTCAAGAAATTTGACTTCAACCAACGCCTCAAGTGGTTAGGCGCCAACGAAGCGTGGCAGGAGAGCGACGGGGAGGTTGCACACACACACACACACTAACACACGAAACCAACGTCAAGTGAATCAAGTGAATTTATTTTGCCTGCGGGTTTCTCCATTCCGAGCATATCATAAGCAGCATAATTTCAATTGAGAAATATGCATATTAAGTTAGCGGTGGGCAGGAGTATTATGTATATACATAGATGCTGCTTTCCAGCGGATTTCTCAATTTACATCACTTATATTTCATAATTGGTCTTCTAGGATTTTGTAATATACATTTTTTTAGTATTATTTTTTTGTTACAATTCTTGGTAGGCTTATTCAGTCTAGAGTTGCAAATTGAAACTGGCACTCATATCTTTCATAAAGAAATGAGAAATTTTTTTTTTTTTTTATCTTTTCCTAAATAAATATGTAATAATAAAGTGTGTAATATTGTATAATTGCATATTTCATCATTAATATTTTTAATTAGATTTATTAAAGTCTCAAACACCTCGCGGTTTTTTTTTGCTTCGTGGCAACAGTCGCCCTAATATATTTTCCTAAGATTTCTTCGAATTTGTTTTGCTCAAACTTTTTGAATTATGTTCCATACACAATCGTTGCTACTCTACTTAACTCAAACTCTTTAACTTATTACTTTCTGTTCTTTCCTGCTCGTTCTTGTTCCCTCTTTCACATTCGATAGAAGAAATATGGTGAAAAAATATTAAACCTAATGAAAACTAATTATGCGCACCATATTTTTTTGTTGGCATTGAATGGCAAACTTTTTTGTACGCTTTTGCTAAAGGAAATTTATGTAAAACTAATTTGAAGTTTTGCAGAGTTTTTTTTTTCCTTTTTTTTGTGATATATTTGTTGTGGTTGTAGGTTTAGCTTTCTGTGTTTCGCTCCTCTAGAATTTCAATTAAACTTTGCGTCACTTTGTCGTTTCGCGTTTCGCGTTTTACATCTCTACGTCAGCGACAGCAACAGCAACAGCAACAGCGCCAGCTGTCAACTTGGTTCGTCCGGACGCCAGCAGCTAGACTCGCCGGGATACTCCGGAACTGGCTCGTGCTTCGAAGGCGTCTAATGGAGCTGCCTGTTTTCTGAGACCGCAACTTGTCCGCGTGACGCTGTCAACATTTGTTGAACACAAAATTTCAGTTTAGAATTTTACGCTTGACGCATTGCCTAATGGTTGGTGGATTGGCAGCTCTCGGCAGGGTGTGTTGTGTGCCAAATGAATAATGCATTTTTATCCACAATTTAGCCAAGTTTTTAATATGCAGTTGCGTTGGCCATAAACTTTTACCTGGCAAACCACTACTCTCTTCTTCCCGCTTAACTTTTCAATTCGTATCGTAAACTTAATTACAAGCCATGCTTTTGCTTTGTGACAGTTTTTTTGTTTTTAATGCATATTGTCAATAGTTTTTCTTTACTTTGTCTCGACGGCGTTTTATACTTTTAAGGTGCTGCTTTTTTTTTTTTTTTTTTTTTGGCTTTTTCTTGTTTTTTTGGTTGCTGGCAAAGTTAAAAGCCAAACAACTTCATTCATATGCATAAACTGCAATCAAAAACTTTGCCCAGCTTTTCTGCCGGCGATGTTTCTACCCGCTGGGCAAAAGTATTTTCAATTTTTAATAATCGTGGCTTATATGGGGCGCCTAACAACACAGACAGACAGACAGCCCATCCATTGCCAATAACCATGCCCTGTGTGTTGAAGCCAACAAGCGAATGCTAAAGTAGATAAACGTTGCAGAAGCTGTCGATGCTGTTGGAGATGCTTGATGTTCGTGTGTAAATATCGATGCCTCGCAGAGTGACAGACAGAGACAGATAAAGAGAGTAAACAAGAGAAAGAGAGGGGAGTCAGAGTGAGAGCGAGTACGAGAGAGTATAGCAAGCAGAGCAACAACAATTTTTATGGATTTCTTTTGATGCATGCATTTTTTATTATAACCAAGAAAGTAGTTTCCCTTTTGAATGCCCTTACAAAGTAGACTGAGCAAATGGGGATATTTAAATATGCAAACTGTTTTAATCAGTAAAAGTTTGTTTTGATGTTTTGTATAATGATGCCAACTAGAGAATTATTTTTGTGAGCTGAAAAGATACTCTAGTAGCAAGAACATAAAAAATAATAATAATTACTATTATTTTTCCTATAGTTTAATGTTTAATGGAAATAATGCGAAATCGAAATTTTTACAAAAGATTTAAAGCTTACGCACAATCAGAAGATTTTTTCTGCCTCAACGGAATGCATTTAAATATTTTTTTTTTAAGGAATGAACAATATTTGTTTTTATTTGTTTTTTTATGGCTTGTAAAAATAAGTTTACGAACTTGCATTAGCATTTAGAATGCATCTCAGCTTAATTGCACTTAAGACTATATAAAATGGCTGTAGTTTGGGTTAATATATTTTTGAGGTGAAGTGCATTAAGGCTTCGTCTAGGATTACTTGCAACATTTGCTGCGATGCTGTTGAAGTTGCTCTGCCATTTGGCCTAGTTTTATTTCTCAGTATCAGGCATTTGAGTTTTATGCAAATATGCGCAAATGTGTTCATTGCTTGAAAGTTTATGAAACACTGCTCTTTGCCCTCTCACAACTCCTGGCGTTCCTTTTGGCTAGCTGGCTTGGAATGCTCGTGTCATAATCTTTGACAACTATCGGCATTCATGTGGCAAGCAAAAAAAGGGCTGTGGCATGCAACCCAAACCAGACTGCAGTCTGCTAGCTTTTGATTTGCTGACTGGACTTGAGAGTGCAACAGCTGCTGCCAACTGTGGTTTTGTGTTGCCCCACTCTCTGTCGCACTTGCGCTGCAATATCATTTTAGCTGTTTACTCAGCATCAGCTTGGATTGTTATTATTGTTGTCGTTTGCTGTTTGTTCGCGTCCAATATGACCAACAGCAGCAGCAGCAGCAGCAACAGCAGCCCGGAGCTAAAGTTGGAGCTGGTGTCCTAAGGCAAAGGGATTCATTTCTGTATTGCTGTTGTTTTATTTGTTTGCTTGTTTGTGTGTTTGTTGGTTCGTTGAGTTTTTGTTCGCACTCACATTTCACATTTTATGATTTCTGGCTCGTTTCCTTTTCCTTTTTCTCTGTCTGTCTTTCTGTCTCTGTCGCACAAAGTTTCCGACATTAAGTGAAATTGAAAACTGCTGTCAACTTTTGTCTTGTCTCAATTTCTGGCATGTGCAATTTTTAATAGCTAGCATTTGAACATTGTCCCCGCTCCTTGCGGTTCTGTCTGTCTGCCTGCCTGCTTGCCTGCCTGTCATTTGGCTTATCTTTATAGTCTTGTGGTTTTTGTGGCCCTTTGCCCTTTGGTTTTCTTAGCTTTTTCAAATATTTATGCGAAATACTTTACTTAGAGCTAGAAAGTTTCGTTCTGATTGATATGCCCCAAGCCCAAACTTGCAACCACAAAGTGCTGCATAATTGACATACTCGTCGTATAAATTACAACATTTTGTAACTCGTTTTTGCTTAAAAACATGTTTTGCATATTCGAATATTGCATATTGCATTTGCATTCGGCAATATACACAAACATATCAATATATTTACATTTCTATGGTGTTAACATTATTGTTATTGCATCTGATGTTGATGTTGATGCTGTCACGTAATGTGTGCAGGACATGGTGTAAATAATTCAACTGATTATTGACGGCCTCAAACACAATTTTACCAATATTGTTGAACGTTTGATGTAATCAATGTAACCACAATATGCATCGAATCTCGCAAATTCAATAGAAAATCAATTAAACGGGCGGGCTTAGTCCCACGCGGCTTAATAGACTGACCTGAACCATATGCACAAAAGCCTTTAGATTTTAACACATTACTCATACGCATCGTTACGCTGAACGTTAACGAGGCATATTGATCTATAATTGCAAATGGCATTGCCTTGCAGCAAGCATAAATTCTGCATCTGATGTGTAAATAATGCGTTTATTATTAATTTCAATTTCTATAGCAAAAACTAATCTTAAGGACTATTGTGTAGCAATTTGCTTAACGCTCAATAAATTTCATAAGTTCAAGCATCCTTAAGCCGTTCAATAACTATTGGTGTGCACCTTTCGACCTATTATTAAGCTTGGGCTCTTAATCTTGAACTAATTGCCTGTATTTATTCAACCTCAAAAATGAAATGTATTTTATTTAATTGTTATGCTGATGCAATTCAAACGCATTCAATATCTATTTTAGCCATTAACAATGCACTCATGAATGAAATCAAATAATAATAAACACGGTTAATTAACCTAGTTGCTCTCGGCTGAATTTTCTCATATTGGATTTGGTTTTGATGGTTTGGCTTGCTTCGATTTATATCCTGAAAAGTTGTTGAATCCTTAATGGGATTAATGTGTTTTGATATATATTTCAAACCTTTTTAGCTGCCTGTTTGAAACAAAATCAGGAAACAAAGTTTATTCAATTTATTTGAGTGTAATATTTTGCCAACAGGGTATCTTTTATTCAAGCACACACACACCTAGCCATTACTTATTTAATTTAATTTTGCTATCCGTAAATGCAATTTTTCACAACATGCTGACTTCATTTGTTGTTGTTTGCTGCGCTGTCCATGTGGTTTTTTATTTATTCTAGTAGAAACGTCGCTGTTGGCATATAAATGAACACAGGCAAAAGAATCTATATAGCATTTAGTTTTAGTTCAGTTCAGTACAGTTCCACGAGTCATTGGCAATGCAATTTCCAAACATTCAACTGCAAGGGAAATGGGTTAAAAGCGGTGTTCGGGGGGGAATAAGGACATGAGTTGATTTCGTTTCGTTTCGTTTAATTAAAAAACCAATTTGAGCTGCAAGCAAAAATGGATGGAAGCGACTGAGCCAAAATGACGTACAGTAATCAAACAAAAAAATGAAATAAAAAACGTGAAAAAATGTAAAAAACGATGCTAAATAAATAAAGAGAAGGAAATGCATGAGGCAAAGGCCAAAGGATAAGTGGAAGCGTTGAATACACTTCAAATTCGCTTCATACATCAGCTGCAGCTCAAAGCGTTTTATTTTTGGTTCTTTATTCAAGCATTTTGGTTGTTTTTTTGTGTGCTGTTCTGCCAAGTGCGCAGTTTCCTTGAACAGAAAGGAAAACCTTTTCTCAAGTGCGCCTGCACCTGCTAGCCTTTCTTTCTCTTCTCTCTCTCCTGCCCCAGGAAAGTAGGCAACAACACAATTTGGTCACAACAAAATGCCGCTTAATGTGGCGTGTCCTGAACCATTGAAACGCCAACACACTCGATGGTGTATGGCTGTGTGTGTGTGCTTTCTTGTTTGTATAAGTATGTGCAGCCACCTGTGCATGCCAGGGGCTGGCCTATGTGGGTAGTAGTAAGGGGTGTGCGGAGTGGGTGTGTTAAGGTTTCCTATCGATTTTTCTTAAGCGGCAAAAGTTTAGCCTCAAATGCTTTCGATACTTTGTGGCAAGCAGCGAAAACTCAGCCATGCAACAACTACAGCCAACAACTTAAAACAACAACAACAATAGCATCCAACGACAATTGCACAACAACAAAAACAACAACAATAGCAACCCCCGGTGTTTTAAGTACTACATACATACATACATACATACGTACTCTACCCCCAAAAAATCTACTCAAAAGCGATAAATTCCCGGCGTTTTTACGAGCTTAACTCGGAATGCAGGCGTACAGCAAAAACAACATAAACAGTCGACAATTGAGTGTGTGTGTGTGTGCTTATGAAATTAACATGCACTGAGAAAAAAATGTTAATGTTATACTATGATACTTATTACATTCTAACAGATCCAATTTAAATATTGGGATCGAGTTTCTTAGCACAACACTGAAACTAAGCTGAGAAAGTAATAAAAGCTACAAAGTAACTTATTTTCTTTAGCTTAGTTGTGTTGTCTCGAACTAAATCTCAGTGTAGTTGATACACCCTACCGATAGGGCATCGTTTGGGGTTGTTTTTTTTTTTTTTGCTTTCTGCGTTGAACGTCTAACGCAATTTAAGCTCGTACAAAAATTGGCGGCATTTCAACGCATTTCGATGCGTGCCGCCGAATATATATTTTGGTGGTGGCATGCGGCTTGTGGCCAGATGTTGGGTGATGGTGGGTGGTGGGTTGCTGGCTGTTCTGCTAGCTAGTTAGTGTTGGTAAACGAGTGCAACTGTTTTGATTTTTGCACAAACAAAAGACCAGACCGAACGCAACTGCTCTTAATTTATGTACTCGCAATTTATACGTCGCTTTTATTATATTATATCCCTTTTTATTATTTTTGGGCAATGTGTACAAAATTTAATTGCGTTAATAAATTTCGTGTTGCATTCATATAAAATTCATTTTGTATTTTATTGCTTAGCACAGGGCTTTGAACTAAATCATAGTTATTGTTAAAATGACCCAGTTTAAAAGATTTTTAAGGGTCTATTTTGCTGCAGTTTTAAACAGTTCATGGCCCAAAATAGTAGGCAACACATTTTTTCTAGCAGCTTGGTTTCCCACCTCACGTTTGCGGCCGCCGCTGCTGCTGGCGAAAATTGAAAAACGTCGCCATACAAGACACGTATTAGCTCGGCACATGTGTAAATCCAATTCAAAACATGCCAACTTTTTGCCTGCAACAGCAATGCACACGATTCGTTCGTTTCTTCTTTCTTTTTGTCGAAAAATACGTTTAACAACTGAGATGAGTTCGGTGTGGTGCTGTCTTGTCTGGTGGTTTGTTGCTTGTCACGCGCCAAAAAAAAAAAAAATGCAGTATAACAACAACAACAATAAAACTGTGCACACAACCAACCCCTTTTTGTATTTGTGTTTGATTTTGTCCAAAAGAATTCCAACTGCAGTTGCATTCCAAAAATATGTATTTGCTACAGAAAAATGCCAGCATCGAGTTATGCAAATGAAACGAAATTGTGCTGCTGCAAAATGTGCAAGTGCCCGTACTCATTTTGAATCGCAAATAAATACATAAACATAAATATGAATTTTATAAAATGAAAATTGACAGTGGCTGGCGTTGCGTCTACCTGTCTACCCAACCACGTCACGTCTGCCAAACGACATTGCATGCAATGACAACGAAAACAAAAAACAAACTTCTTTGTGCCAAACAATATTGCAGTGTGTTTGCTTTGTTCTTCGCCTGCTTCATTTAACTTCAACAAAAAAAAGGCACAGCTGAAGCATTCATGAAAAAAATAAAATAAAACAGAAATAAATTTCTTACCTCCTTTATATAAATTAGCATGAGTGGACTTGAGCCACTTGAGGGCGCAATGCCAAAAGTAAGCAGGCAGACGTAGTGTGTGCGTGTGTGTATGAGGTTGAGGGCTTAAGAGTCGCTTCTAGGTATGCTGCTTCTCAAGTGGCATTTAGCATATTTTGGTGGCATTGTGAAGTGGGAGCTTGGGCTGGCAATGTGTGTCTGCTGCTGCATGCTAGTGGCCTCTAATGGAGCCAAAGTCAAAAGTCGTGGCCACAATGCACGCGAGAACTGTGCTCTTAACCAGATAAATGCAGTTAAGTGAAGTTTTTCATTTGCATAGAGGCGTGCTTAGAGCAAAGATAGCTGCAGCAACAAAAAAAGAATACTTAGACTATTCTGATGGTGTGGCAAAGATTAAATACCCTGGCACATAACATTTGTATCGTACAAAAACTTTAAATTTTGCAAGAATGTTAGATAATATGAATACTATTTTCTTTACGTATAGGTATTATGAATAACTAATCTTTTTAAGTGAAGTATGCAAGACACATATAATAAAAAACATATGGCAAGTAAAAATATCGTTGTAACGATTTTGTAAAAATAAAAAATGTATATTTTGTGTACGCGAACTCAAGTTTGAAGCGATTGCTAATATCGACTAATGAAAAAATGAAATTATGCAGTTGAATGCCAATAACACAAAACTTTCACTTCATATAACAAAGTTTTTAATATAGGGAATTCATTTCCAGAATACTGCGACTTGGTTCCATCAAACATAAAGAATTTGTCACCTCAAGTTCGACTGTTATATATAATTTTTTATACCTTCATCAAAAGTACACAAATGCTCAGAGCTCTAGCTTTGGTCAAGGCTTCTCGACTAGGCTGTAAAGCGTTTCTACACATGAAGAGCTGCCACATATTAAAAAGTTAGTGTATAAACTTGCTTGGCTTTTATTTAAAGGTATGAGAGACGCATTTTTATTTTACGCCATGAGTCATAAAGGATGTTTGGGGCTGACAGACGCATACCAAACACACATACACACACTCGGAAATTGCCATAAAGTGGCTGTTTCATTTTGCGTTAAAGTCGTGCGAACGCGACAAATTGCCCAAAGTGGGTGGCTGGAAGTGCTAGAGAAGGGGGAAAAAACGAGCTTTCTTGCGACAGAAAAACAAAGCAAATGCCCCAAGGGGAAGGCAAAGCAGAGAGAGAAAAAGAAGAAATGTTAGCATCTGCATTTATGACTTTTGCGGGCAGGCTAATCTGATGCTGAGCATGCCAAGACAACAACAGATCCAAGTCAACCCCTCGAATGGGACTTGGAGCTGAGGACAGCAACGCTGAAGCACATGGCTGTCGCCTGGCTTAAGGGCACACTCACACACACATAAAGCGGCAGAGGCAAACAAACATGTAAAGATTGTAATTAACATAAAATTAATATCAACATGTAAGAGGAAGTCCTTGGTATCGCAGGGCTGGTGGGGACAGACTGTCAACTGGACTGTTGACAGAGCTCAGAGACTACACAATCATGAGTAAGACTGCACATAATATACATAGTACTATATGTGTTTGTTTGCTTATACACTCTCGGGTGGAGAGAGAAAGGATTGAGAGTTGATATTGCTGCTGCTGCTGGTTTTATACATGTTGTAACTCATATCATCTCATGTTTCCTGTCCCAAAATAGGTTGTTGTTGTTTTTCACTCTCTTCCTCTCCTGAGAGAGCTGCTGTCGCAAGCACAAATAATTTGTTTCCACTTATTTGGCTTAAAGAAAATGTTTACACACTCGAGTGTATATGTGTGTGCGCCGAAATTCAACAATGAATTTATTAAATTGTTGCACTTAAATTAAAAACTTAATGCATATTATTATTATTACTTCATTTATTAAAGCATATAATTTTTTCTGATTCGAGTGTATTACCCTCGCATGTCTGTTGCCAGTTAAAAATTTTTATCACTTTCCACTGTTTTTTCGAACAAATTCACAAAGCCAATACAAATTCATTTACATTCCGCTATTAAAATTCCCCAGTTCGTTGGCCACACAGCAATTATCAATTACATTTACTCAACGGTTTAGAACACGTTTTCAAATAAAAATAGCTTGTTACAGTTTTTAATTACATGTGTAATAACAGCAACAAATTTGTTACATTTTTACATGACATGCTGCAAATGAGGGGTACGAATTAAGCTCCGCCACGCTTGCTGAACAAATGTTCCAGCTGGCGGTTTGTTTAACAAAACGCAACATTTTCCAATAAAAAGAAAACGGGAACGTAACAGCGACACATAAATGCCAACGGCTGTGGTGTTGCTGTTGGCTGCAACAAATCCCTGCCGGAACACGCAATGCAATGAGGCCTACCTGGTTGCCATTAACTTGGGCCATCTCTACTACGATATAGCCTCACTATAATTATGCATGTTACGGCTCAAAGGCGCGACGCATAAAACAAATGCCAGACAAAGAAGACAACAGGGACTCGATTGTCGTTACGTATACGTATATATGTTTGTGCGTATATAACCGACAAACAGTTGCTCCCATGGGGAAAAATTTGCTTTGTGAGGACGCGACGCCTTAATTATGCGCCGCCTGCAACAGTAACAGCAACATCAACAAGAGGCAATTGCCACATGCCAAATATTGCTTGCTGCACACATACACACACAACTCAGGTGTCAGTCTGGCAACGCCTTTCACGATTGATTTATAGATTCTTTTGGCCACTCTTTAATGAACGAAAATATTTTTTATGCTTTTTCTTTTTATTTATAATACATTCACTTTGCGCTTAAGCTAAGTTTTTAAAATATAGTAACACTTTACACCTTAAAATTATAATTTAATATTATATTATATTTGTTTCTTGTTGTGTGGGGATGAGGACGCTGATCGTTACTGTGAAAAAAACAAAAGCTTTAATAAATAACATTTGTGAAAAGGATAAATAAAAGAACTTACTAACCGCATGTTTTGTTTTGTCAGAATAATTGTGTTTTTTCAAAACGAATTTTCCGTTTTGACGTATTGCTTGTGGGATCTTACACGATGGCACCCAAAATTTGTACGTGTAAACTGCCGTAACTATGTGCTAAAGAACCACTTATTAGAATATAAAAAAAAAAAAAAAATTAACTTTTGGCTACTTACGCAATGTGTGTATAAGACTGTACCATGTGTGTGGAAGCCATATTGCCATATTTTTTACAAAATCCGTTTGTCAATTCTTTTTTCTAAAAAAACAAAGTTGAATGAGGAATTAGAAAAGTATTTTTGTTGTTCAAAATTTAAGTTTTTATTTTTTTTTTTTTTAACTTACTGGAGGGAGTTTTTTGATTTTTACATTTTTTTTGAGATTTTATTTTTTATGTTTGTCGATTGTCGGTTGTCGATTGTGATGTGTGTAATAATGAGTTATATTTTCTAGCTGTGCCTTAAGTATTGAAAAATTTTGTGTCGGTTGCAAAAGCCTACTAAAAGTACTTTTGGGTTTTTATTAAATTGGATACTCAAAGCATTGCTAAAATGTTGCATACTTATACGGGCTGTAAAACTATGCATTTATAAAGCGAACAGTAAATAATTCGATTTCAGCTGTTATTTGTTCACCTTACAAATCTAATTTACTTTCTTTGCCATTTCTCATTGCAGCTCATATAAAATCTAATCGGGAAGGAAACACTCGATACAACTAGTATCAAGAAGAAAGCAATTTATATTCATTGCTTAAAATGCGACAGCAATCAACGAACGCTGTGCGCTATAATGAGGCATATCAGCGAGCAAATAATATCGCCTGCAACAAAACCAACAGCAATAACAACAACAGCAATGGGCACAACAATGAGCATCACTTAAGCAAATAGAAAATCAACGCACAAAATCAATACGAAATCAATACAAATAGCTGTGAAATTTTCTGTCAACAATTTTTGTAGCCAGCGAAGAGCGAAGTTTGTGTGTGTGCGTGTGTGTAGAAAAAACAAAGAAGTGTGATAAAGGACAAACAAAGCGACAGACAAAACAAACAAACAGAACTCTATTCCAAATGGGTGGCAAAAACAATGCCAATGCCAGTGGCGGAGGCAACAATGGTGGAGCCGGTGGTGCTGGTGGTGGTGGCAGTCTCAATTCAAGTATCTGCAACTCGGTAATGACGAATGCAACCACAGCAAGCAATAGTCTCAGCCAACAGCAGCAGCAGCTTCAGGCCAAGTACATCAAGTCAAAACGACACCAGAGTCGTTATACCAATCTACAGCATTCGGGTCACGATTCCAGCAGCTATCTGCATCTTAATTCGCTCTGGTCGATATGGTATGGCGTGCTGCTAACACTCTTTCAAGGATATTTGGCCATGCATGGCGCTTACAGGTTCCTTGGTAAGTCATTTTAATTGTATTTCAAAAGAATAAATCAAGAAGCTAAAATAATAAAAGAATTTTAATAGATTTTTAAATCAATATTCCAAAAAGAATACATGAGTCATATCCGTCCTATGAAATCGCTTTCATAAAGCTTAAACTCCTTTCTATTTAATTCAAAAGATAAAATGAAATGATAAGAAATACTTGCCAGAAAAAGAGATATTTAGAGATATTTTATGTGTATATTTGTTAGGCAGTATTGTATGCCATAAATATTCTTAAACATATTTATTAGTTGTAAATATGCTTTATTACATTTATAATTGGATTTTTTTCCCACTCTTTTACAGGCTGTTCATTAATACCATGGAAAATAGAGCCAGTTGCTGAACTTAATCTACAGATTGTACTTTCCGGCGTCGTTTTTATTCTGCTGCCCGTATTCTTCACATCGGCGGTATTTAAGGTGAGTCAGCATTTAAATTAAATAGACTATACAGCTGGCATTTAAACTCAATTTGGGATCACGAAATTAACTGCGCGGTTGTCTGATGCGTCCGATGTGTCTGTGGGGTATGGATCAAACAACAGCAGACGCTCGTCGATGCGCGATAATGCAATTTTTGTCTGCTGTGGCTGCTACATTGTGTGCTTGCAGCCGTGTGTTTGTAGCTGTGTGCCCCTTTTGTTTGTTTGCGTTTGGGTATATATAAACTATTTTAGTGGCATTATTTTCGTTATTAAATTCATTTGCAAACAAACACAGCATACGCTCTCAGCTCCTGGACAGTTATCCCGGCTCGGCTCACAGACTCATGGTGTGCGCCACAAAATGGCTGCCAATGTGGGGAGGACTGCACACGCAATTGTGTTGGTTATATCCTTTCCGTTCGTGTCCCTGCTTTTATCAGCATAATAAATGCAATTATGGCTTTTTTCATACATACATATATCCCATCTCAGTCTGACGCCCCACTCCTAACTGCTGCTGCTTTTGCTGCTGGCGAGTGCATGGTCTTTTTATTTATTGTCTATTTGAAGTGCATGGCAGACGATGGCGCTGGCTAAAAACTCGATAGAAGAACACAATAACTTTGCCAACAGCTTTTCATATACCCTTTCGATACAAGAGGTGTTTGTTAGGGGTATGGTTATGTTTTAAAAACGGTATGGGCATAAATAATAACTAAAGATCATGAGATGTTAATATTTTAAACAAAATATATCAAAATTCGCAGATATATAAATAGATTTTGTGATTAAACATTTATAAAAACACCATTGCACCGATTTTTTCTTAATCAAGTTGTGGGTTGTAATTTTCTTTTATTGTATTTATGTATATAAAAAAGTAAAAATGTTTAAAAAAACATTTTTTTAAAAAGTATGATCAGAACTAGCAAAAATAAATGTATTTTGCCCAAGACTTCAAAGATTCCCTATGCTTTTCCCTCATTTCGTTGTTAACTTCACTTCTTTGCAAGGATACTTAAATAAAATTGAATTTTAAACATTTATTTCTTTATTTTTATGCTATTAAAATCATAAATTTAATTACAAAAGTGTCTGTTATAAGGATGTTTCGTATTTGGTTATAACGATTTTAAAACAATTAAAATTTCAAGCGCTTTGGTTATTTTGTCAAACTGTATGTCAACGTCGATGGAACTCAAACTTGAGAACATGGCACTTGTTCGCCCGTCGGTTGAGGATCTCATGGGACATGCAACCTAAAAGCCACTTTAAGTGCGCCACTAAGAGAGAGAGAAAGCTGGAAGCTGCAGATATGGTGCATAGTTGTATATGGCTTAGTCAGCGGGGGAGGAGGACTTTAGGACCAAAGACCGAGTGCCCTTTTCTGTCACTTTGCGTTAGTTTACGGTGTTGTTGTTATTATTGTTGTAGTCAGGACATAAACAGTGTCCGGACACGGTTTACAGCCTGCGGGTTTTTCACAAATAATTGGCAGGGTTTTTTTTTTCTGTTAAGGAAACTAAAAAGCTGAAACAAATTGAAACAGAAACAGGATTATTAAGCGAACGACTACGCAAATTGCTCTTTCTCCTCTGGCTACTAAAAAATGCGTACACAAATTGTATGTAAATATGCGCACAGACCACAATACGAAACTGTAGCCGGGAGTCAAAACCGAAAGCTGGCTATCTATCAGTCCGAGCAATGCAGCAGGCAAAAATCAAAAAAGCAGCAGCAGCCGCAGGAAGAGGTTGAGAATAGTGGAAGGCAGGAGACTCGCATCACATGAAGGCCTTTTAATATAGCCAACGGGCAATGGCCAATTCATTGAGTTTGTAGACTCGATTCACAAAAAAAAAAAACCCGTTGCCCAACATTGATCATTGACGCGTGGCTATCAGAGCATGGCCAGGACAGCCATTGGACACAAGGCACACAGGATTCACTCTATTGCCAATTATTGCAATTCATAGTTTCGTTTTTTTTTGTGCAAAAGTATTTTTTGTTTAGTTTTCAATTTGCAGAGTCGTAGTTGAAATCCCTGATTTTATGTGTGTGTTATTTTCATGATACCGAGTAAAAGGCTGAGAACTGACATCAGTAATAACTAAAATTGCCAAACTAAAAATAAACCAGCTGCCACTTAAAGGTTAGGAAGAACTGACCAGTAAACAGATAGCTTATACTTTTGTGATGGTCCATTAAAAATACATTTTACTATATTTTTGCCATTTAATTAGATTTTTGAAACCTTA
This sequence comes from Scaptomyza pallida, assembly GCA_018152965.1. Classification (NCBI taxonomy): domain Eukaryota; kingdom Metazoa; phylum Arthropoda; class Insecta; order Diptera; family Drosophilidae; genus Scaptomyza; species Scaptomyza pallida. The sequence continues at coordinate 7,565,404 of JAECXP010000002.1, forward strand.
TTCGATTATATTGTTATACTCGGTAGTCATAAAAGCCATAAATGACAGTATAGCAAAGCCTATTTGCATAAAATCAGAACTGTTCAGTTTATATATATATCGATTTTTTAAAAGTCACATACGTCACTTCAGTTTTTTTTTATTTACCCACTACGAATGGCTTGCTCGAGACATTTTGACTCTTAAGTACTACATTATTAATGTGAACTTTAAGATTCAGAAATGTATGCTGTTCGGTTATCTATTTTGGGTGGTCTGCAACAGTAGATTGTTTGTCTTCCTATTTGTATTATGATATGAAATCTTTAGATTTGAATAACATTTAAAAAGTAAAATAATTTTTTGAAAACCAATTTATTCACGTATAGGTAGTATTATTAATACTTGCTAACGTTTTCATTTAATATGCATGATTATCATACAAAGAACTGCACTTAATATCACATAAATATTGAGACAGCGAAAACTACTTCTGCTTGAATTAAGACTTCGCAAATCTTGATACTGTGTGTAGTTCAATGTTTTATTTGCCTGCTTGATCCAGTCGATGAAGTGCGTCACATTTGTGTAGACACCAGGGAAAAAGAAGCGACCACAATCCACACCCCAAGAGATGATGCCTGTCAGTTGATGCTCGCAAACAAGTGGTCCACCCGAATCACCTTTACAGGCATCAATGCCACCTTGCAGCCAGCCAGCGCACAGTTGCGATTTGGGCAAATTCATGTAGATGAGATTGCATAGGCGCGGATGCACAATGGGCACATATGCCCTTAGCAGCTCCGAGCCATTGTCGCCCCAACCGGTGATGGAGCACATTGTACCCTGGGGAAATGGGTGCTCGGCCAAGTCCACGGGCCGAATAGTCAAATAGTTATAGGGTATCATGCTATTAAGGAACATCAGCGCTATATCATTCTCTAAAGTTTCCGGACGAAAATCACCATGTGTAATGATCTGTTCCACCAGATATATCTGGGTTAAACCTTCCAACTGTGCAAGCTTTCTGCCACCGGCCACAATCACATAATTTTGTGCACCATAGTATTCCACGGGAAACGTCATATTTCTGTGCAGCAGGGAAAGGCGTTTCAGTTAATCTTTTAAGTATACAAGTTGTATACTCACTTGGCAAAGCAATGAGCTGCCGAGACAATCATACGTCTCGATAACACTGCACCACCGCAAAGATGTCCTCTGCCGTATTTGTTTTCATGATGAGCCCGACTGCGAACGGAAACCACATAGGGAACTTCATGTATTGACACAGTTTTGCCGCCAACTATTTTCTCATGCGTCTTAACGGAATCTGCTCAAACAGTTGGTATAGCTTATACTTGCTAAAAAAATGTAATATTTATGTGATTTACCATTTGAATGCGTATTAATGATATTCTTATTAATCTCAGCGGCATCTGTAAAGAATAACAATGTCAATCATTAGTAAAAAGAAATTCTTATCTGTTATTTACCATTAGCAGCAACTATTGAACACAGCAATAAGACACTTAACACCTTAAAATAAAACATTTCTTACAATAATGAATACATTGACATTGGGTTTCGGTAGGACTTTTGTATAGAAAGATAATTTATTGCAATGGCAAAAAGAAACATTTTTTGAAATTTAACATAAGATCTAAATTAATTTTTGTGCTTCTGATTTTGACAACAAATCAAAACTTTGTTGAAAAACTTATTGTCCAAGTTTAGGGTTAGAATTTAACATATAGTTAAGCTAAGATAAACGAAAAGGACACAATAAAGTAGGATAAATAATTAATTTAATATTTCGTGCTTCTAAATGTTTATAAAATATCGGAAATTAATTATCTGTCTATATTTAAAATCAACTAAAAAAAATATAAAACAAAGCAAACTTTTTATTTTCTAAAACACGGTTTTAATTGTTAATTTGAATTATGGTTTTATATATATATATATACATGAAATTCTTTATTCTTTTCTAGAGTAAACTTTAAGATTATAGCTGGGTTGAATTTGAATAAAAAATCGTACCTTGAACAACAACTCTATACAAATGCAGCTGTAGCTTTAAGTGCAAACACTTTCATAATGAGTACATTAACGACTTAGCGGACTAAAGTGAACTTTTAGTTTTTTAGCGCTGTGTTTCCTTTTTTTTTTTTGTGTCAGTTGCTTGGTAATAAAACTAAAAGCCACAAACATTCACACAACACCAAACAAAAAGAAGATAACCAAGTGGTTTGCTGTTTTGGACAGGGGAAATACACACAGAAATATACATACATACGTATGGTATACTCGAGGTGTACAGCTTTAGAATGTGAATGCAATCCTCCTATTTCCATCCCTGTGGGGCAAATGAAGAGCTGTCGTTGTTGCTTTTTTCTTCACGCTGGCCGGTAGAAGTTGCGCGAGAAGTTCATTTGCCAACGAGGGGGCTGACAACCGCGAAATGTCTGCACGTTTAAATGTATTATCTCGTTGGCTAAATGGGTGTCCATTTGCCATCTCACTCGCACGTATACCAATACACAAGCACACTTGCTACACTTTTGCGTGTGTGCACTTCAAAATGCGCTTCGCTTTTTTGCAAAATCGCAATCATTGTTGTTGCGCCACGGAAAACGTAACGTGACGAAGCGAGAATCAAACCAAGCCAAAGCAAACCAAAGGCATGCATGCAACATCAATATGGGTTTTTTGAGTTTTTAATTGAAAGTGTTCGCTTAGCTGATACCCTGTTTGTAAGAAGGACTAGCTGGGGATTTTATCAGTTCTAAGCAAAGAAAACAGAATTCAGAATTGTTTTTACTGGAGATCTTCCAAAACGAAAACTTTTCCTATTATACCATTACTCATACTTAATTTGGATACGGTGCACCGTACACCGCGGTGTAGATCAATGAAAAGCATACGCAATAGCAAAAGCAAACCAAAATGCATCTGCAGCGTGCAAAGTGTTTGGAAGTTTCATTTATTATCGCTTCTTTCTATATACTTACATTCCTTTTGCTTTCCCTTCCAACCACTCTTCTTCTTTCTAGTTGTGTTGCCATGAAGATTGCTTGTTTTTAATTTAAAAGCCCAAACATCGCACATTTATTTATATGCCGCACGTGATTTTTATGTTTCGCTTTATTTTTTCCGACATATAGTTGCATATCACATACATACACTTATGTGAATCTACATGCTGTATATATAAATATTTTATTTCGCCATTTGTCACGTGCATTTTTTATGCGCCAACGCGTCGTATGCGCGATATTTTGCGCATATAGAAAAACGAATGCACAGAAAAACCAAAGCCGCCGCCACAAAAAGCCAGAATATCTTTTGCTTTGTTTTGCCAACGCAGCAGCGTCGGTGTATTAAATATTTCGTACTCATTGTTTTGTATAGTTTTTTCTATACATGTATTCTATTTGTGTTTTATTAATTGCACGTCACGCCGCACTAACGTTCAGATGCCGTAAATGTCCCGCCCCGAAGAGCTGTTGTTTGTGGCTTTTGGTGCATCATTCTTGCAAAGGGATTTCGAATTGGTTATGACAGTTTTTGATTGTCTCTTCCTCTTACGCTTCTGGCTGCTATGAAAAAGGTTTCAATTGATTTATGGTTGTGCTTGAATTATGTATGTAAATGAATTGAAGTGATTGTAAAATGTCATAAAATAAATTTGTGCACATTTATAGAGCGAGAGTTAATCAAATGACAAATTAAAAGCGACATATTTTGCGGTATTCGAAAAAAAATGGTAAACCATGTATTGTGTCCTTTAAATGCAAAATAAAAATTTCTAAATATAAAGACGAACAAGTTTAATCTGAATAAAACTGATAATCCACCCTATAAACATGATAGAATCTGACTGAAATTAAATAAATAACATCATAAATTTTACCAAACATATTTTAAAATGTTGTATGCAACTCGTGAACTTATTGAGATGTTATTGCGTGCCACATTCATTCATCTTTTTTTGCATGCACCTTGGGTCACGCAACTGTAATAAATTCGTTTTATTTGCCTGAAAAATAAAAAAAATTGCAATTCCATTTTCACACCACATAATTTTGGTAAGCACAAAAAAGAACGGAGTGTAATCGCATATTTTATTCCAAAAAATATTTATGGGCTGCAGTTTATTGTGGCGCCACTTAACAGTTCACAGCAGGAGTTCCGGAAAGTTTTATTTATAATAAACATATTTACATTTTTGTTGAAAAGGACACATAAACAATAAATCATATAAGAATATTTTTATAACTAAAAAGTACAGCAATTTAATAAATTAAAATAAAATTTCCTTCACGTATCCAACTAAAGTCCTTTGCTTACAAAAGTAAGCCACAGACATTGTTCATGTGTGTGTGTGCGTAAATCATGTATCCTCACAAATACGAAGAACTTTTGAACAATTCAAATCTGCAGCTGATGGCAGCTGCTTGAAGTTAAGTTCAAAAACTAGTATATCCGAAAGTTAGCTGGATCAAGGTGCTTGCCACACAAGACAGAGTTGCAAGAGTTGCACAAGCAATCCCATAGACCCGACCCGGTTAACTGCAACAGCTTATGAATATTTGCCAGTTTTGTTGAAAGTTATTGTAATGTCGCGTTGCGTCTCAACATCTTTATCATCTTCTTCTTGTGTTCTTTTGCTTGACAGGTTGGGAACTTGGCAAACGATGGCATCAAATTGGCAACGGGAGCCAAGGAGCGACGTTGCACGTTGGCACCGCACGATGGCCTCGAGGAGGAGGCACGCGGCGGCACTTTGCGTGCCCTTTGGACACATGGCGGACCCACAGCAGCTTTTGTGCACATTCTTATTGCATTGTGTTTGCTGTTGCCGCGACTTTTGCTCGAGGCGCGCATCATCGAGAATGGACTGTTGCCGAAAGGTAAGTGATGGTAATTAAGTAGAGAGTGCAGAGGGTAATGTGTGTGTGTGTGTATGTGCGTTGACAATGTAAAAAGTTTGCTGCTGCTGCTGCAGCTGGCGACTGTCAACAGTTGCAGCTGCAACGCAACAAAAAATCTCGCAACGACAGGAAGTTGCCGCAGCGCCATTTTTATTTTATGGCCTCGTGACATTTTTGTTGGTTGCAAGGGGTTTGGAAGCGGCGGCTGCTGTTGCTGCACTTTATTGTTGCGCTTTTTATTGCCCAATTGCATTTCAATTTTGCGCTTCCGCCTTGCCACAACAGAGACTTTGTTGCAACAGCAGCATTCTTATTGTTAAGCATACGCTACGTGGTACATTGTCACTTGATAAATGCCAACCTTAAATGCCGCCGGCTTTACCCAAATTGTTAATAATTTCATTGTAACTGCAATCAATTCCACATTAGCGACCGCTGTGCATTTTAATTAAATTATTTTGAGCCGAGCCCCTTTTAAATCTGGTTTAATTGGGCGCCAGACAACAGTCGTCAAACTGTTTGACTGCAAAGTAATTTTGACAATATTGACAAAAACGTTAAGCACACATAAAACGGTTTTGAGCTAAAATCCCTAATATCTGCATGCTTAACAAAGTGAACATAAGGGAATATCATTGGAATAGGGTGTACACATAAAAAAAAAAAAACATTTACAAAATTCTGTAAATAGTAATGCAGTTTATGCAGAAGCTCCGTGGATTAGCAATATTTTATATATTTTTTTAAAGGAAAGCCTTCAAGATAAAACTATGTTATTAAAAAATTTTCTTAGTGTATATGCATATAAGCAGACTGTGCTTAAAAGTCACTTCAAAAGGAATGCCAATCGCTGGGGAAATCTGTTGGCAAAAAACATATGCATGAGCCGCACTGAGGCAAACAAAAACATAGCCAAACATGCCCCAATATGGCTATGCACAGAGGCTAACTAACAACCACAAGAGTAAACATGCAGACACGGAGACACACAAACACACACACATGCACACATACACACACAGAGAGGTTGTCAAGCAACACGACAGAGGTAGTAGGACCGCCCATTATGGGCAGCAATAAGCCATGTTATTAACAGTGCGCGGGCGGGCAGCAAACCGACCAACGAACCGAACCAAAACTGTGCAAATGTTGGCTCAATGAGCAGGAGCAGGAAAACAACATCGAGGAGCAGCAACATTGCTGGAGTCAGGACTCCTCTGACAGGCCTCTGTTTGTTCAACTGGGCATATATGTGCCTGTGTGTGTGTGTGTTTGTTTGGGTTTGTATGTGAGCATGTGTACTGTAATGCCGCCGAAGTTGCGCTGATGCGACTCTTAGCACAGTAAACTAATGCCACATTAAATGGCAGAAAAGAGAGAATTAAAAAACAAAACCAACGGACAAAAGCAAACAAAACACAGCACAAAGTAATGTGAAGTAAAATGAAGAGTGGAAAAGTTGTTGTTTTTCCCCCAAATACTCGAATAATTCTTTGGCATACTTAATTTCTATAGGGAATTTACCACATTTAAGGGAATTGGCATTTGAGCATACGCCATTAAGGAGTGACATATAAATAAAAAAAAATATTTTATGGGAAATAATTGAAAAGTCGGAGCTTATTATGTGTAATAAGAAATGGATAAATGCATAGCATGTAAAATTAAAAGTGAGTTTGGGCTCTTCAGAGTGTCTTTTGCTAAAGAAAACTAATAAAAGTTAATTTTAAAAATTAGCTTATACCATTAAGAAACAGAAGAATTTATTTGCATGTTCGTAAAATTTTTCGATGCAACTCCCAAACGTTATCCTGCCAGTATTGACCACATATTTTATAGCTTTGTATTTCAAATTATTTTCAATATTAAATTTACACTAGGCGCAACACACAAAAGAAAAGGTAATTGAATTGATATTGCCAGCGAGACAAGCAAATCAAAATTAACAACATTAAAAACGAGCTATAGCCGTCGTCGTCGTCGGGAGTCGTCTGTGTCAATTACAGTATCAGTTGCCATTTTGAGTTGCCAGCTGCCATTTGCAGGCACAATTTCAATCGTTGTCCCGCCCGGACGTCCAATGTGGCTGACTGACCGTATGGCGGGTTTATTGAACCGAGCAGCAGGAATAAAGAGGAACAGCGAGAGAGAGAGAAAAAAAGAGGAGCATACAGAACAAAGCCGCCAGTGAAGCGACATTGAGTTTTGCGGAGGGGTAAATTAAAAATGTGGCAGGCGGCGGTCGGTTGGTCGTCATTGGCATCATAAAACCGTTGACGTGCACTGTGTTCGGTTTAAGCCACGAAGTGACCGGACTCAACTCAACCCGACTCAACCGCTCAGCTTCACTTCATGTGATATTTCAATTAATTTCGATTTCTTTTTGTTTTTGCGTTTTTTTTATATGCTGTTTCGTTTTGTTTTGTTCAGTGTCCCGGCCAGATATGCCTGCGGTACTCGTTTCAATCCATGCTGTGGAAATTGTTTTCGCGTTCGTTGAAATTAGAAAATCATTGGCACAAATAAAATGTGCAACGGTCGAAAGGCAAAGCCAAAGCCTGAGACTTACTCTTGCACTTCTGAGCGTCTGGCAATGTCATCAAATAAGTCTCTTGGGGTGGTTGAGGCAGCGGAGTAGTCTGCCACTGCGGATATTGGTCAAGTTAAGTGCATTGCCTTGTCGCGACAACGGGCTTTGGCCATTTTACCGCTTGACTGCATTGCACTTTTCTCCTCACCCTCTCTTTGCAATTTATCAAGTTTGCTGACATTCTTAAAGATAACGTAAGCTGCCCAAGATTGAAGTTGAGCCTTGTCAGCTGCGGATCGGGCATTGTAAGTTGCGTCTTACAGCTTGCAAGTAAACAATTAAAAAAAGTTTTACACTCTCTGATTGACATGGCTGCACTAATGGCAAAGCTATGTATCCATAGAAATATTACGAAAATATATATAAAAACTTCAATTTTTACATAAATATTTTTCAACTTTTGCATTAGCATAAAATCGTTGCGAGGCAATTAGGCGACGCAGCGCAAAATCATAAAAAAGGAAGAAAATACTTTTTCCAAAGTTGCCACAAGTCACATAAAATGCTGACGGAAAAGATATTAAATGAGTTTTGTCCAAGAGGGGAAGTTTTTGGGAGAGTTGGAAAATCGCAAACGTAATGCATAACTTTATTTAATTAGAATATTTCGTCATTTTGATGGTTTTAATTTGGGAGAAGGTGTAATAATACGAAGCACATTGTGGTCGTAGAAAAATTGAATTAAAGTAAACTCAAAAGCAGAATTCTCTTTAATTTAAAAATGTACCAAATGAAAAGAACGTGGTAGGAAAGCTATTTGGTCAAGAAGTTTATTATTATGTGAATAAAGTTATAATAAATTGACTTATTGTTAAGTTATACGTATACATATGCGTATTAGGGATAACGGTAAATAATTAAAATGCACGTTTTCGCAATATAATGACCCAGGAACATAATAATAATTAGTAAAAAACATTATGAAATTGAATCTAACATTAATAAAATGTTTGAACCCATCTTGTTAAATAACCGCGTATACGCAACGTTGCTTGTCGCCCGCAATGTTAGCGAAAAATATTATTATTATTTTTTTTTGCTTCAAAAAGTACCAACGGAAAATTATCAAATCAAATATTCGTGTTTGAATAAAATGGGAATATTTCATTGAACAAAAAATGATTTATGGTACCATAATGACAATTTAATGGCTTTTTGGAAACTAAATCATGTATCACGTATACGCACCAATAAGACACTACCAAAATAGGAAAAATACCTTAATTTAATGCGTTGTTTGTTTTAATATGTTTTTAATAACAAAATTAAGTTTTTCCGGTCAAGCTAATTTCGTTGTAAGATTTCTCTAATAAGATGCAAACAAATTTAATTTCAAGTTCGCACAGCTGCTGTCACTTATATCTTGCCATATTTAATTAAAAAAGATGCGCCCAAAATCAGTGGTCAGCGACACATTGATGGCCCTAAATCACTTATACGCCGTGTTGCGCTCATAAATAATTAATGTAGACGTTGCGAAACGAAATACAGAGAAAATAAACGAGAAAATACAAATGAAAACAGTAACAAAATGCTGGGCGCTAAATGTGAAGGCCTCTCGTGCACCATATTGAGCGCATAAAAGGCTGCTAAACAGGCGCACACTCGAAAAAATTATCAAAGGAAACAGATGAGAGCCAGTCGGAGCTGGACAGCGCTGAGCTCTACGTGCACCGGAAGTGGTCCAAAGATGTTGTGGCCAGCAGGCCAGAGCAAGCCATGGAAACTTATCATTATTCATGCTAAAGACTTAACGAGCGCGAGTTACACTTCGAGGGGTGGGATGGTGAAGGCGACGAGGACGACAAGCATGCTGCGAGGCTTATCGAGCAAACGCAACTATTACCCATCCACGGTAGGCGTCGTGGGGCGTTGCCATGCTTGGATTTTCGCATTTTCATTACTTTTACTTCATCGTTCGTTTGAACATTCTTTCTCGTCTTCTTGGCGTTGGCGTTGGTGTTATTGTCATTGCCATAATCGAGGCAGGGTGCAATGTGAAGAGGGGGGAAGACAGGGATTGGAAGTAAGGACTTTGCCGCTGGGTTAATCTGCAGATTTTCGGTGTTGTCGGTTTTACGAGCCACTTGCCGTTTGCCAACGACGACATATTATTATGGCAGCCATTGTTGTAATCCCAACCAATCCCCAATTCCTCTCTCTCTCTCTCTACCTCTCAAGCTAAAGCAAACCAAGTCTACACATCATTCCCCTGTCTCCCGTTCTTCTACTCTTCCCTTTGCTGCCTGGCCATTGTCTTTAATATTTGTTCGGCAATTTTGGGTCTTTTATTTTCGAGCTATTTTTGCAGGCAACCCGCTGGGCATTGCCTGTCAGCTCTTCTTCTTTTGTGCTTTGTCTCTGTTAAAGCAAGTCGCCTAATAAATAATTTTATGAAAGTGTTAACTTGGCAAATTTTCGTGTCGCTATTCAAGTTATTAACTGGGCCAAAGTACAGCAGTGAAAATTGACAAAGCCATCCCCAAATCCATAGAATAAACTAATTAGTTAAGCACTGAAATTTTGACAAACTGCGCAAATTGTTGTCCTAAACAAACAGGATAAGAAATTGACCATGAAAACGGAAATTTCGATTAAAATTATTAATAAACAACATAATAAATTAATAAATTTAATTAATCTTGTTAAGAACCATGTACTTAAGAGTAATAAATAAATTATTTAAAAAACTTGATAAATGCTTTGTGGCAATTTTCCATAAATAAATAAACAATTATGTTCTGAGCTGATTATATTTAAAAGCTTATTCAAATCGCATTTAAAAAGATAGAAAAAAAATACAGATAAAATAACGGCAGCTGACAATTGTTTCCTTTTAAATATTAAATCGAAAAAATAATAGTTTTCCATAATTGTTTGCGTTTTATGTTTTATTATTTTAATCTTTTACATGTGTTTATTTAATAAAGGCTTTAAAAGCTTTTAGCCCAGCTATGATTGCTTGGGCAATATATTATTTTATTAACCATTACATACTTTTAATAAATTTATTATTCAATGTTTATTTAACTGAAATATTTGTTTGCATAACACCTTTTTCAAATTTAATGCTTGCTTTTGCTTTTTTTTTTCAATGTTATGACCAGAATTTAAATACAATTCCAATACCAAAAATTAATATGCAATCTTTGGCTCGTTCCACTTGCAACACGTTTCATTAATCTCCAATAATTTACATTTGTTGTACGCTCAGCTTATATTAACATTCATTATCAGACTCCCTGCTTGTTGCTCGACACAACTCACCACCATACAAATATCATAAGCTGTGCTAATGAGAAGAAAAAAACACAAACATCCACACCCACATAAAGCTGGACCGTTATAAACATGAACATTGAAAGCAGCTAAAAGCAAAGGTTCAGCTTGGCTAAGGTAGCTGTCGACAAACGTTAAATGGAACATAAACCCGGCCAACATATGCTGTAAATGTGCGCTTAATTAGCCCAACGGGGGCTTTAGTATTATCCAGTGCTAAGCATTCGCATTTACCCATCGACATTTCGGAGTTGTGTTTAACAGCAGCCGAAATGTAGGCAACACTTTTTGTGTTGGCCGAAATGGCATCGTAAAGCTCACAAAAATTGACTAGGCGTAGCTTATTGGACATTGTAAATGTATATATAATTTGGACATTCTGTAAATAAGTTACACATCGACTGTGCGGTTACTCTGTAATAGGAGTTGGGATATGAAAAAGAAACTAAATACCTAAAGCTAATGCAGATTAAAAAAACATAAAAAAACAATATATTGCTGCATTTTACTTAGCCACGTGCTAACTTTTTAGACAGTCGCAAGAGATTTATCTGATTTCGCTTATTGACGACACTTTTAATTGATATAAAAGTGTTGCCACTATCATGTGTATTAGATATTGTCTCCTGGGAGAAATTAATGCTTTGTACTTAAAAGTTATGAAATTAATGTCGCCTTGGGAATGTGTTTAGAAACCGTGTTAACTAGCTTTGTTGTCGGTTACGTGAGATAAATGATTTTTTTGTAAATAAGTATACGCTGCATAGTCTCTATATTTTTGTTTGCACTGAATCTTTTCTAGGTTTATTTGAAATATTTTTGCTTTTGTGTATTTTATTTTCATTTTGTACAATAATCTATTTTATTCTTTACGAACTTTAAAACACAGATATATACCCCATATTTACCAATATACATATCACGTCCAGGGTATGCAAGACATTTTCTATTAACGCCCCATTTAATTAACAATACCTGAGAGAAAATTAAAGCTGTTTTGGCACCAGTCTGAATGTGTTCAAATGCTCATTACCTGTGCGTGTATACATTTATTTAAAGCAATAACGTGTGTGCGACTAATTGTGTTAATGTATGAGTGTGTGTGTGTGTGTGGTTAAATGATTGCGTGTGTGTGCTTTGCTGTGTTGTCTCATGCAGAGATGCGTCAAAGCTAATCCCTCAACATGTTCTGGATGTGCACTCCTGCTCTTCTCTCTCTCTCTCTTTCCTTCTGTGATGGAGTAGTTCAAAGCAATTTGCTCTTGTTGCCCAACAAATCAGCCATAAGATGAAGCACAGGAGTAGCTCTACTCTAATTATACGCATACTAACTCACTCTACACACACACAAATATATCTGTCTCTTTTGCTCACTCTGTGTGTACTATATATAACATTCTCTATGACCTTTTCAATTGCAGAGCAAGTTTGGGCAACGGAATTGGACTTTGTTGTTGTTATCAATAGACGCAATTTGATGGCCCTGTCTGTGGTTGGGCCAACACCGACGCCCTATCAACGGGGCAGGGGCCAACAGCATAGAGATCGAGCATCGAACGTAACCGTTAACAGTTTGGAGCATATTGATGAGGATGAGGACTACTACAACGATACGATGTTCAGGGCAATACGTGGCGGGGCTGGTGGAGGCAGCAGCAGCACCAGCACCAGCACCAGCAGCATCAATAATAATTTGTTTGAGCTGACACGTGATAAGGATGGTGGCAAGGGCAGAAAAGCGGCCAAGACATTGGCAACAACAACAACTACGACCACAACAACAACAACCACATCATCGTCGAAAATACCAACAATGCGAGAAGGGGGCAAGACGAGATACTTTGAAGTGCCCGATTTAATTAATCGAGATATTGACGAGGAGGAAGAAGAAGAAGATGAACAGGACGAGGATGAACCGGACGAAGCAGATAGACAAGAACTCGATGATGATGTTGATGACGATGAAGATGATGTTGATGAGGGCGATGTTGATGTCGATAATGATGAAGTTGCCGTTGCTGGTAGAGATGAGGGCACCATTATCATGCCCGACTTTGAGAGCAGCAGCAACGAGTTTGTGCCCAAGGCGACAGCAACAAATGAAAATTGGCAAAAGCTGGGCACCCTGGACAAGGCAACGGCAGCAATCAGCACAACAACAACAACTACAACCAGAGCTACAACAACATCAACAACAACAACAACAACAGCTGCACCAAGAACCACAACAACAACAACAGCAACCAGCACAAGCAGCACAACCACAGCAACACCCAATTCCGGCAAGCACAAGAACAATCGCAAACACCACAAGCATCACCACAAACAACGACAACAGCAATCACATCGTCATCATGAGCAACCCTTGTTGGAGAACTCAAGCCTCGAGATGTCAGCTGGCGGCGAAGAAACCACAACTCGCGATAGCAACATACATCGCGTACGCACAGAGATGCTTCCCGATATAATAATACCATCGACGCCAGTGTCGAGCAATTCCAAAATTATTGCCATCAAACCCAAGACACAAAAGCGACGCATATTCAAACGAGCCGCAGCTGCCTCGAAATCCGGCGTCGAAATCGAACCCGAATATTTGCTGGGCGATGCTGCGGTTAGTTCCAGTGAGTTTGTGGCCAAGTCCAGCAGCGGTGAGCAACAGGATCTCGATATGGATCTGGAGGATGCCGAATTCCAAGCACTGCCAGCTGCAACACCAGCAACATCATCATCCGCCTCCAGCAATGGCAACAGCAATGCCAACAACAATGAGTTTGTGCGTCTGGATGGATTTGCTGGCATGTTGCAGCTGTTCTTTGGCATTGACAAGCCTATCGATGTGGCCATCTTTGCCCAGCCGCCGAGCTCGGAATTCGTCAATCTTATGTGTGCCCTGCTCGTGTGGTCTGTCCGCTATCCAGCTGTCTTCTGGAATACATCCAAATCATTTGCCTGCGTCTTTAGTCTGCAAATGATTGTCGCCGCTTTGGATATCATACTTGGCTATGTGGGCGTCTCCAATCTCTACAAGTTACAAATCTATGCGGAAGCAATGCCAGTCCATCAACCGGGTCTCATTTTGAATGCAACGGTAACATTGGCGCTCTATTTGCTGGCCACAGCACTCGTTTTGGCCTCATCGATGGTCATGTACCTGTATGGACATGGTCGATTGGCAACACGCATGCGGGATCGTTCGATTATTACACTCAAATCGAGTCAGACATGGATCTACTTTGCCCATTGTGCATCGTTGTGCTTTGTCCTAGCTCTAGCTGTGGTTAAGGCGCCGCTCTTAAATGATCTGAGTGCAACGTACAAAAACAATCAGCATTGCCCAACATTTTTAGCAGGTGAGTGATGATGAAATAATTAATAATATATTTTGGGTGAAAAACATATATATAAAATAACTTATGAAAAAAAATCAAACAACGATTATAAAAACATGTTGTAAAATATTTAAATAGATTTTCCAAGTACCGGGCTTGCCTAATCAGAAAATTCGGTTAACAATGAACCCAGTTGAGTATGGCAAGGTAATTGAAGTTGCCACCAGAAAATCAACTTAAACACCAGCCACAATCAACCCTAAGCCATGTCAAAACACCGTTAACCCTGTCTGCAATCGTGCAAGTTCGCACATAAGCCAATTAGCGGTTGTTTTGTTTTTGGGGGGAGGCTTTGGCTTTGGCTTTGGCTGCATTAATCGCCCGCGTATCAAATGACCACAGGGCTCAATTGGACTGGCTTTTGCCAGACGTCTCAATTAACGTGTCTTATGTGTTTGCGTTTGCCTAACTAACATCTCTTTTTATTCTGCATTCATCTAGCACTTGTGGGCGTTACGCATCTGCTGCTGTGGATTGTCGTCTGGCTGTGTTTGACCATCAAGAGACGTTGGCATTTCAAGCTGCCGCCATTGGATCACACATACGGCGGTCTGTTGAACAAGGCCAGTGCCCAGCCATTGCTGATGTCTAGCGGTCAAAGGACAGGCAGCAATTCGAGCAGTGGTGCCAACTCGACGAGCACCACTGTGAATGGCATGGACTCGACAAAGCCGGACATGATGAGTACGGCGACGAGTACGGAGCTGGGTGGCATGGGTCTGGTTGCACAAGAGGATATTTATTGGCCCAAGTTGACGCCCAGTTCGCCCAAGCTGAAGGTCACCTTCAACGAAGTTACGAGTACGTCTGATGATGTCCTACTAATTGGTGACCAAGAACAAACTGATGGCAAGCGGTAAAAAAATCGTTTTTTAGTTACAAAAACAAACAAACAAAAAAAAAAAACAAAAAAAAAACTAAATAGACAAAATTAAAAGCATCACCCTGTTGTCCGTTCCACTTACCATGTGCAACCTTGTAAAACTTTCACACGTATTTAGTTTTCATTTAGTTTTTCATGCACCGCCACCAAATCACCTCCATCATTACCACCACCATGCACAACCACACCAGAAATATGCGCATTATAAACAAACGCGAAATCATTTTTTTTTAGTAATTTTTTATCTAGATTTGTATTCCCTAGTTTCAGTGTGGTGTTGTGTTGTTTTGTTCTCATGCACGTTCCATTCCACATCGTTTCATTTGGGTATCCGGTGTGCACATTTCTTAATTACTACCCAACACACACGCACGCACACATACGTACACAAACACATGCACACAAAACACTTCATTAACAAATTTCTACCTCGTTTAACAACATACCGAAATTATTTTTGTGTTATTTTTTTCGTAATACTTTTTCATGTTTTTGTGCATTTGGCATAACAATTATTGCGTTTTGTAAATAAAAACATTTGGTTCCGTTTGTTATATTTTTTGGGGTTTTGTTTTGTTTTTTTATATACTTTTTTCATTTATAATAACGGCATTTCCAACCATTTGCAACCACATAACAGTTTGTATGAAAAGAAAAAAAAAGATGTCTGAACATAAGGATAAAACGAAACTATTTTTGTTCCGCTTGTCGCCTGTTTTATTGAAACAAATTTTTATACAAATTAACATATTAACAAAATTATATTATTTTAGATTTAAATTTTTTATTTCATTATCATTGTTGTTTGTTTTTTTTTGGTCAATTAACTAGACGTGATTTAGCTGTTAATTACTAACTCTAGCTAATTGAATGTGTCGAAATTAACATTTTTAACATTTACCAATCGGAATCCTCGTTTGTGTTGTTGTCGTTTGTTATTCGCCAATTGTTTAATTGGTGACAATAGAAATTAGTTTTAATTAACAAACTTAATCAACGCAGCAACACAATGTGGTCAAATCATGTGGGTATGCTTGAACTAATGTATTTTTTAATGTTAGAGATTTGTTGATTTAAATGTGTAGCCTTTTCAATAAAAAATATTTGTAATCTTTTACATGGCATATTTGTGACAACCTTGGATTTAAAAATTTATAGAATTTAAGGATAGTTTCTCGAAATAAATGTTTTTTTTTTTTATTTTTTAAACGTTCAAGTGTTCAACAGTTAATAAGGATTTCGTATAGTAATAAAATTACATTCCTTAAAATCGAGCAGTTTTAATTTAAAAATATTAAAATAAAAATTTTGCAATTCTAAAGAAGAATTTGCTTTAAGATAGAACTAAATAGTTAAAATATATTTATTCAATCAAAACCAATATAACAGTTATGTATAATGTTCCTTAGATTATTTAATTATTTTTTAATACAAAAGATAGAAAATATAGTTATATAAGAAATTAGGGAGCCAAGCTTTAGGAATTTCTTTACATTTTTTTTATTTTTAAATTTGATATATTTGAGACCTAAATTCTTTGGCATCTGAGTGATGAAAACCAAACCACCTTTTGTTATGTAATGAAATCTGTACTTTCACCTTGCAGCCATACGGGCCGTGGAACCTCGCTATGTTTTACCAGTGCTGCGGGGGAAATTGACGACGGCGAGTACGCGACATTAAGGGCAGCAACTGCCGGCGCCGTTGTCGGCATCACCATGGGCAGCATAAGGAGTAGCAGTACGCCAAATACCAACAAAAGCGTCAGCAGCATTAAAAGTGGCGGCCTGCTGCATTTAAGCGAATACGATGAACTGCCACCACCGCCAACTGTAAGCCACCAGCAACAACAACAGCAGAAACAACAACAACAACATCAAGCACTTGCCCTTGGACATGCCCATGACTATGCTAACCTGAGCGGACTGGGCGGTATCAGTGACGACAACATCTCGGAGGAGGGCAAATTGTTGGCGTGTGTGCGCGATGATAGCATTACGTATGCATCCACACGAGATCTGGAGCCGCCGCAGCCGGCAACACTGCCGCCTCCACCACCACCGTTGCCCGTCAAAGGTGCATCGATGCCAGCACCGCCACAGCAACAACATCAACAACAACCGCAGCCTGGCTATGGACGAGCGCCCCAAGCTATGCCCGAGATCATGCAAATTTCACCCGAACATCACAAGTCACAGCCACAACAACAACAACAACAACAACAGCAGCAGCAGCAAGCGCTTCATCATCCACTACAGCAACATCCGCACTCACATCCACATCCGCTACAGCATCATCTAGTCAGCCCATTGGCTCCGGTCACGGTCGCGGTGCACACCAACGAGGCGCATGTAAGTACAAAGGGGGTAAAAGAGTGAATACCAGCAGGGGGGGCTAGGCGCCAATTGGCAATTTCGTTTTGGGAACCCACGCTGTGTAAACATGTGTAGATGCAAACACTTTCGCCCTTCTTACCCTTCACCCTCCTCTAGAGTCCAGGGTTGATTTCCTGAACGAATGTATGCAAAGTGTTGATATTGGGATATTAGATCTGTTGGTTGTGTTAGTTGTGCGAGGCGAAGTGAGAGACGGCAGTGTTTTTAGTCATTTTTGACACGACAAGTAATTTTAAGCTGAATATGCTATAGACAAAAAATTCGCTTTTACACAGAGTATTAAGGGGTTTAATCGATTGCAGACAATTTCGCTTGGATTACATAAACATTTCTTTTAAATGAAGCACCATAGATCGAAAAGAAGGAGTTTGTTACTCATTCATTTTCTGTGGTATACTTAATTTAATTTAATTCTGAACTTTTCCATTTTTAAATTTTTTATATCAGTACTATTTTTAATACTATTATAATTCTTTTTTGTGGTTTTTAAGAAACTAAGAAACGAAAAAAAGGACACCAAAATAATTTACTTAAAATAATTTCAATGTCTTTTTCACATAAAAATGATAGAACTTGTTTGGTTTCTAATATTGTATATTTACTTTTGCTTTAATTCAGTGTTAAATAAAAGGACCTTTAATATTGCACTCAATATAAGGAGAGTATTAAATATTTCAATCTGTGTATGTCCCGGCCAGTTGGTATTAACATTACGGTTAGATTGATGCGTAACGTTCGCCACACATTTAGTAGGGAAATGCATATATGTTTGTGTGTGTTGTGTGTGTTCATGTGTATGTTTTGTGCTTTTGGGATTGAGAATCGTGTCACGCCTGCGGGTGCAGTGCGGCCAGCCATGAGATTTATGTCTGCTGTTATGAGACAGCATAAATCAGTGCCAGGGACATTGCACCAGACCATCCGACCATCAGACCACAAACACGGACAACGCACACGCCTGATGGATAGTCAGCCTCTCTCTCTCTCTCTGCCCGTCCCGCCCGCCATTCTGTCTATCTATCTGTCTTTCTGTCCGTATATCTGTTCCGGCTGTCTGATGCCAGGCAGACGGCAACAAGATAACAGGAGACTTTCGCCTGATTTAATTTCATTTTCACATTTGCAGGCGACGAACTGAAAGCAGAACTTAAGCGACACAATTTTTAAATCCTCATCAATCTATGCCTCCCTATACTCTCATCTTTTTTTGTTGCATCACTTTGCATCCTTTCACCAGCTACAAACCCCTTCTATATCCACACACTTTCTGTCTCGCTCACGCTTTCTGTTATCCTTGCCGCCAGATCGCCTCCAGCTCCACACCCCGCTGTCTGCGTCGCGCCGATTCGGGCGTACCCAATGAGGCACTTACACCACGCAGCGACACCAATTCAATAACGGAGAGCAGCAACACAACCTCGCCACCGGAGCGTGCCCCCTCCGAATCCTCGAGTGGCGTGCACTCCGGCGAGGAGCGTGAACTGGAGGTCATAATACGGCCGCGTGTTAGCTGCAAGGCACCGCCACGCCCACCCCAACCGCCCATACAAGAGGAGCCCTACGGCCGCTGCACCAACATGCGCATGTCCAGCTTCAATGCGGATCCGGCTGTCATCAACAGTGCCACATTGCCTCTGCAACGCAGTGCACCCGACCAGAAGTTCGACTATACGGCACATTGCAGCACCATGCCACTGCCAGTGGGCTGTCACAGCCAACAGCTTGCCGGCAGCAGCAGCAGCGGAAGCAATAGCAACAACAACAACAATGGCGGCTATGCCTCCACATCAGCCATGTCCAGTTCGATGGGAGCGCAGCAGCCACCACCGCCATCGCAGGTGTCCAGCTTTAGGGCTCCCAGCATGCACTATGCAAATGCTGCAGTTGCTCTGGGCTCTGGCATTCCCAATGTGCCGCATACAACGCTGCCCAATGGTGTACGCTACTCGAATCCACACTTTCTGCGCCGTCTGCCACACGTAAGCAAAGCCGCCGAATCGCCGTATGGACATCTGGGCTATGGTGCCGCATATCATGCGTTTAGCAAACTGCCACATGAGACGCATCCGACTATACCCGAGGATCGAGATTCAGCCAACTATTCCATGGCCTCCGATCAGGATTGTGGACTGTATGTAACGGCGCAGCTGCATTAAGCTTAAGTCTCATCATAATATTGCATTAATGCATGCTTAATTAAGTATCCATGTACTATGTATATGTATGTATATCCCTAAGTGTATAGATGAAGCCTCAAATCTTAAATCTTCCACACTCACATCATAAAGTTTAACCAGGGCAAAGATCAGCGTTTACTGCAAAGTTTCATCAATTGGATCCATTCCCTATATCAATTCTTTAAGTTCCCCACGATTTTTATATAATTTGCCTAAACTAGTGAACTAAAATAATAAATTATGTTTGCACAAAAGAAAAAGAAAGCAAAGGATAGGAAAACCTTCAGACAAGTTACATTTGTCTACAAAATGATATCTAATGCATACATATACTATTTATATATACCATATACAAGTCTATATTTATACACTATACACTAATCGGTATGCTCGTCTATATTGTGTAAGATAATAAACGATATTAATGTTTATCATATCATTTATGGTAACATATTATAAAGTACGCGTAATGTCTAAATCTAAGCGAATAGCAAGCATATATCGTATATATATGAGCCGCGCAGTGCACACTTCGATTAACTCCACTTTTTGAAAAATTTTAAATTTAAGTGTCAAAGGCTTTGGTATAGTCATAGCTTTTTATATTTTTAATAACTTTCCCGAATAATAAAGATTAGCACCGTTAAATGACAATTTGTTTTGGCCATTGAATAATAAGTAATTTATTTCAGAAGCCATTTCGATTAACTCCATACCCCAATGTAAATAAATGGAGTAAAATAGAGGAAAAAACTTTTTTTTTTTTATTTATTTTATATACCGTTAGATGAAAGCTATAACTGCAATTGTGCATTCTACATTACATATTTGAATTTATATCATCACAGGAATTTTTAAAAACAATATATATTACATCATCGCGTTTCTCAACTTTTTGTTTTATGGAGTTAATCGATGTGTGCTCTGAACGGCTCATATATTATATATAAACTACAACTATTATCAAATAATCAAGAAGACACAATTTTTTTCCCCAACTCCGCAAACTTCTCATTCTCTTTAATCAAATAAAATGCATACGAATTTAAGCTGCAATCGCATGGTTTTATAATTAAGCAAAAAATGAAGCAGAAGAATTAGTTACTGCTTAGAACCCAAGTAAAATACAAAATGTACTCTATACATATAGAAAGCATTAGCCACGCTTCAGCTAGTCGTCGTAGAGTTAATTAACTAAAAAGCTTCAGCATATTTTTATGGTCTCCCGGTATGAAAAGAAAAACGTTCGTTTAAGATAGATGTAAAATGTAATGTAACAAAGCGACAATATGAAGAGATATCTAATGTATGATAAAAAATCAACTAACTAAACTGTATGAACTTAGCTAATACATTTATATATGATACTTACCATGCATTCATTCATACGCAAAGCATAACTCACGGACTCTAAAGCACTTCCCATACATATCTCACCACGAATAAGCAAAAAAACCACATCAAATTGCAATCGAAGACTTTCAACTAAAAGCTACTATTCTAGGCGAAACTCTAAATGGCTTTTAGTATATAAATATACATATGAAAATCGCACGCAATTCAAAGTAAATGTAAAAGATGAATAGTCAAAACTTCAAAGTAATTCCTATATGGCACTCGCACAGTCGACACTTTAATTGAGAATTTGACCATATTTTGTTTTTGTTATGAAGACTGATTAGCATTATTATAACCATAATGAGAAGCCCTCAAATCGCAATCATCTGTAAACCTTTTCAGCTTGCGTTTCGTCTATATATTTCTAGACTCTATTCGTATGTATGTTTGATGATGTTAGGCCATATATTTATAGTAGTAGTGTATGTCTTCATTTGTGTACTTATAAGTTGCCATATATGGGCAAAGTCTTTAACATTGGTTCCTTTATGAAACGCACTAAAGCTAAGCATTAGCCAGATTTAAGTCACACTTTTGTAAAATAATTTCGAATTCAATTAGTTAAGATTTATCATAAATAAAGAAATATCTAACAAAAATACCAAGTATGCCCCCGAAATTCTTCTTGATCTGACATAATTGTATGTAATCACATATGTTTTTATTTTCTGTAAGTTAAACTAATCAAGCGAGAGAAAATTGTAAATGATAGTAAGAATAAAAAGGCAACAATGACACGAAAAAAAAGTTGACACGATGATGATACACGCATAAACAAATATACATAAAAATATATTTATTACAAAACATAAATAAGCAAGTAAATACTTAAATGTTTGAATTATTTATACATACCATATATGATTAAAGGTTTATCAATGGTAAATAAAAAAATACCACCGCTTTATGTGAAACCCCAAAAATTCGAAGGTCTTTTCATGGGTAAAACGAAGGGCCCTAACCATCTGAAAAGTAAGTAAGAGTTCAAAACATCGTTTTGTTTTATTAGAAAACAATTTTTAATGAATATTTTCTTTTCTTTTTTTTTTGTTATTTAAATGTTTGGTTTTTCATTAAATTTGTAGTTCACACAATTTCAAGGTTTGCGTTTTTTTTTTTTGTTTTAACTATTATTAATGCCATTTTCTCTGCAAATTGTCTTTTTTCATTTTTAATATAATATAATTACATATTTCTCATTTTTGTGTTTCTTGTGTTTTTTTTTTTTTTTTTTTTACATATTCATTTTCACAGTTTATTGTCGTTTCTCGACTTTCGATTTTTGTCGAGATATTAAAATACAATATATTCGAAGCGTATTTCACGCAGCCATTTGCTAAATTTTTTTGTTTATTTTTGTTGTCAACATTTTGCAATAAATGATATATCTCTTTGTTTGTTTGTTGTTGTTGTGTATTTAATTTGTATTATCAGTTTGAACTTAGTAAATAGCATTTTTGGTTTCTTTTTTTTTTTTTTTTAAATAACTTCATAATATATCTTGTGTTTCATTAACAATTCTATATGTGTGTATGTGTGTGTAAGTGTGTTTTTTACCATTTGGAATTTCTAATAATAAATATATGTACGATTTTGAAAAGTGTACTATGTGGCAAATATGCGCTTTCCAAAAATGGGCAGGTATTAATGGAATATTAGAAATGATTATAATAGGAATTAATGATAATATATGTCGGACTGTCGATGGTTTAGAGAATATTTTACTCATTTTGGTCTTTTTTACATTTTGGAAAGAGCATTTGAAAGTCGACTATTGCCGATAATCATGATTATTGTATTTTTGTTCTTGTTGCAGTTATTGGCTGATTAGTAAAAAGCATTTTAAATGTTTTTTTTTTTAAGGAGAGCAGTTGAAATAAAAAAATAGAGTATATTCTAGAAAAATGTTTTATCCATCGTTTTTTTTTTTTTTTTGTTGGTATGATAATGTCTAAGAGCAGAGTGTAAAATTCTGGTTATTATATAGTATAGTATGTATGTACTTGTTTGTAGCAATGCGTTTGGTATCTACATATCGCTATGTCATTATGCTGTATCGTATAATAAGTTTTGCTGGAAACCTCGCTGATAGTATTGAAGTTCTTAAAGCGTTTACATATTTTGGTTCTACATTGATGTTTAATGCCTGTTGTCGTGCAGCAACATTTTGAATGCATTTGTATTCCCTGTTTCAAATTGTAATTAAAGCTGGCAAATGTATGTATTTGAAGTATGTAGTTGCTGTATAGGATGCTCTATGTGTATCTGAAAAAAGCTGATGAATGGACGGACAGGTTAACAACTTAATATTCGTTAGCCAGAAGTGAGTTGAGAAGACAAAGTAAAATATTTTGACTATATGTAATTATGATCTGTTTAGGAACAATACAATAGCTATATGGCGTATACGTATTTTTTTCTTTATATAGAATATAAACTATTAGTTATGTGTATACAAAATCTACAACTTTTTTTCTTACTTGATCTCTTTGCAGGCATGTGATATGTTTTGAAGAACTAGTTTAATATAGATCTCTTCAAGCCGAATGCATTGCAAAATGTTGCCGATCTCGAAACGCGATCAATTGACCAAATAAATCAAAATGAAATATACTGTTTTTATATGTATGAATATATTTTGGTTACAATTTTCGCAAATGATATTTTATTTTTCTATATAAGCTAAATATTTGTTCATGTGTTTTTGTAGCAAGCAGGTAACATTTTTACAGCTCACACTATTAACTTGAAGGTACTTGATGCGTGTTTTGCAGGCGAGAAATAGTTTATATGTGTGTGTGTGGGTGTGATAGCGTGTGTGTG
This sequence comes from Scaptomyza pallida, assembly GCA_018152965.1. Taxonomy (NCBI): domain Eukaryota; kingdom Metazoa; phylum Arthropoda; class Insecta; order Diptera; family Drosophilidae; genus Scaptomyza; species Scaptomyza pallida. Next base: position 7,589,255 of record JAECXP010000002.1, read on the forward strand.
TTAAGTACATATATACATTGAAGCGAGATCAGGTTATGCATCTAATGGCTGATACGAATGCGTTGTATAAGTAAATTCAAATCAAAACTTGAAGCAAAGGTTTTAACAAAATAGTTTTTCCTATGGGTTGTATTTACTCATTTGCAAGTGTGTGCTGGTGTGTGTGTGTGCCTGTGTTGGTGAGTGTCAGTGTGTGTGTTTTCCAAATGTACAGCTTAAGAGCGAACTATGTTGTATTGAATGTGATGGTAATGTTGGTTTTTTTTACGAGTGATTTTTTTGTTGTGGGTTTTTCTTAATTAAATTAGCCCCATCGCTTGATAAATATTTGGTTTCTTTTTTTGGTTTGGATTAATTTATATCTCATATATCATATATCTCAATTTTGTGTTTAGTTACTTTATGATTAACGTTAAGTTTAAGTTTAAGTTTATCGTAAGTTAGGCTTATTTACGTGTTAGTGGTTCTTTGCTTGCTTAAACTTTAGATATATGTATAATATATATATATATTTATGTATATGTATGTGTATACATATATTGTATATAGTATATACTCGTAAACATTTTTTCGCATCTTTTCTTGAAAATCTATAACTTTAATTTATTGATTTATTAGATTTATCTATTAAACAACTTTGCTTCATCTTCGCTTCGTTTTCACATTTTTCTTTATATATTTTTATTTTTTGGTATTTTTTACTATCTCACTGACTTAGCATTAGGTGTATGACCGACATTAGCACTTTTTTTTCTTGGTATTCTGTGTATGTGTGTGAGTGTGTTTTTTTTGTTTTCATTATTTATAATTGTTTTTCATAATAATAATAATAATAATAATGTAATAATCATTATAATAATCGTATTACGAAAATAATAGTGATCTTAGTTGTGTAGTAAAAAATTCTTTTAAATATGCATCAATTTACAAGTTTCATATCTCTTCGTTTGTCATTCAACTGTGTTTATTCATCTAAGTATATGTGTGTGTGTGTCTTGTAGCTTGTATCTTGAATTTCATAGTTAAGTTTTATCATTTAACTGCTCTGCTTGTGTTTCCCGTTTGGTTTTTTGTTTTTTGGTTTTAAATGCATTTGTTTTCATGACTTACAAAATTAACTAAGTAGATTCTTATACTTTTATGGAAATCTCCTCGCTTAATAAACACAAAAAAAAAAAAACAATGAAACATAAAAATACATATTTAATTGGACAAAGATTAGGCCAGCAAACATCCCGAATGCGAATCGTGCTGCGTTTTCCATTGCTCCAGAAGATCCCGATCCATTCACATATGCGTAGCTGAGCAGTTCCTGCAGGCTGACCTTGGTCCTTTGCTATTTGGCTGCCTGGCTGGCAGCTCTTTGCAAGGGTTACTGTAAGATTTTTATAGAATTAGTTAACAATTTTATGTTTAATATTAAATTGTTGTTAGTGTTACTTGTTAAACGGGCAAATTAGTTGTTAGTTGCTTTGTGAGCTTGTTTGTATTGTTGTTTACTTATTGGCAGAATATTTGAAAATGGCAAAATGGCTTAACTAGCGCGCTATACAGAAAGCTGCGATAAAATTGATATTTTTTTTGCTGTTTAGCTTTTCTTATGCACTAGAAAGTAAGAGAATAAGTTGTAGTTTGTGTTTGTGCACTTACAATTCAGTTCAGTTTTGCAAGTTTGTTTGAAAATTTGTTTGTGCTTGGTGCTTTTTATTTATAGTGTTTTCACTGTTGCTGGAAAGTGTTATTCACCCTGTTCCTCCATAATTGATTCACCGGCCCAAACAATCGGACGACCCTGATGTGGGTACACATTCGAAAAGTAGCATTGAAAATGTGTCGAAACTAAACATTGATTCAATTATGTCTAACCCTAATGCGATTATTATTGTTATGTAGTCAACTATTGAAGACTTCTAGCCGAGATTTGCCATTTTTTATGTGTTGGTATGCTATCATGTTTGTATGTTGTGTTTAATTTTAAGCAAGATAAAAATATATTTTTGGAGCTTTCTAAAATTACTTGAATCGTATATGATAAATGATAAGGATACAAGATAATCTACGCATGCAGGAAAGAATAAGTGTTAATTGTGTATCTTTTTTTTTTTAGGATTTTTTGTGTTCAGTTTTGGGGATAGAGAAACATACCTATATGAGTATTGTACGAGTCTATAAAAAACTACGTTGAAGTTGTATGCTATGCCAAAAAACGGTGATTTAAGGTGACTTTGCGATAGGATTTAGCTCAGATTTTTTTTTTTGCATTTTTATTTTGATTTCATACGTATTCATTTGCTTTTATTTTTGTGTATGCATTTTAAATTTTTTATTTAATTAATAACAATACATAATGCAAATTTGGTTTTGTTGCTGCCTCAGATCCAATAACGTATGGGTGTACAATACGATTCATTTACAGGTGTGAGTGTATGTGTGCATTTAAGTATATTTTTTTTTCAAGCTAACTAAAAAAAAAATGCAGAAATTGTATGCATTCAATTAAATGTTGACTATTTGTTGAGTTGCTTTTTTGGTTTTTGGTACTTTTGTTTTGTTTTTTAATCGTGTTTGTACAGACGTTGTGTGATTAACTATACTACAAAAATTTAAAGTATTTTAATCATAGTATTTATTTTTTCTAAATGTTTTTGGCATTGTATATTGTATATTTCTTTACTGAATACTAAACAAAATGTAGCTACATAATTGTATGTATATATGTATGCATGTTTAAAATATGCAAGTGTTGTAAAGTTGTTTGTTTTTTGTTGTTTTTTAGTTATTCTCGATTTGAGTTTTTTGTACGTTCTTATTGAGTTGAGAGTTAGATTTGAGTTGAGTTGAGTTTTAATTCAGAGTTTAAGTGAGTCGAGTGAGGCAATTGATGAGCGCCTAGAGCCTAAACCTATATTAGTGGGACAACTGACCAGTGAGGTGGTGCCAAAGAGTTTGTACCAGCCGATAACGATATTCGATAGATTCAGATCGTCGAGCATTATCTGTGCCACGCCCATAAACACTTTCTTTTCAATGCGGCCATAATCGCCCCACACGGTTATCTGAAACAAATTTTTGTTTTTAAATTTTAAGGATCTTTCCTTTATAAAATATGTATGAGAATAAAATATTTTCTTACCTGCAACACACAACCAGTGTAAGGCTGTTTGAATACCAATTGCTGCTGATAGAGAGGATCCAGCGTTCGACGTGCTGTCGATGTTTTCATCTTATCGATACAACGCTTGCCCGAAACCAGATACACTTTCACATATGGAGCGGGCAACATCTTCGACGCAGCTTTTTGCTGTAGATTCAATACAAACTTTAATTGTATTTGGGGGAAAGTATTTTAGTTAAATCTAACCGTTAAGCCCCTGGCACGTATGACCTCCACCTCCAGAAAGCCTTTTTGATGGCATAGCGATAATTGGATATCGCCCAGAGAGGGTGCTCCCAACACCTGACGACCTACCAATTGACCAGGTCCCAAGCCATCGACAAACTCATTAAGGGCTCCATCATTGCGCAATGAAGGCGAAAATCTACAGGTTTATTTTGGTTTATTTGTGTTTTGATAAAGTTTTAAATGACGTTAGTATTTATTCGATTTGATCATTAAATATCATCACAAAATTCTTGGAAACAATAAATAAAATTTAAAATATTTTCGGTGAGAAATAAATTTTATAGCCAGGTTCCACAAATAGGATATTTCAAAGAATTTTTGGAACTCCTCTTCGTTATTTTTTTGTGGAATAAGGCTATTTTATACACAGGGAGTTGTAGAAAGACAGTTAAATTGTTGTAAGAGTAGTTTTGGTGTACGTTGGTTTTGCGAATGGTTTTGTGAATAGGTATGGTTTGTGTGTGTGTTGTGGTTGAGTAAGTGGCTTATGTACTGATAGAGTGGTGCACAGGAGAATTTGTAAGCATGCAGGTGATTTTTTTTTTTATTTAATTTAGATTTCCTTTATAGGAGCTTAGGTGTATATGCAGAAGCGTAGCGTGCCTTGGCGGGGCCCCGTATACAAATTTTTTTGGGGGCCCTTAAGAAGGGTAAAGATTTCTCACAAAAGAAAATAATTTTTTGCATACAATTAAAAAACATATTTATTAATCATAATTATCTATTTTTACAAACAATTTAAATTAAATATTTACTCTCCTTCCTTTTTTTCGGCAAACTGATTTATTAAATCATTTACCGCTGATGATGACTTTAATTTCTCTAATCTTTCTGACTCTATTGACAATAGGGACAGGTCCGAGAGGCGTTCCTGCCCTATCGAAGCTCTAAGGTAATTATACCCTTAACCCATAAAATGGGTAAATAAGGGTATAATGGTTTTGTGCAGTGTATGTAACAGACAGAAGGAAGCATCTCCGACCCTATAAAGTATATATATTCTTGATCAGCATCAACAGCCAAGTCGATCTAGTCATGTCCGTCTGTCCGTCGTCTGTCTGTCTGTCTGTCTGTCCGTATGAACGCGCCGATCTCAGAGACTATAAGGGCTAGAGACTTCAAACTTGAAACTTAAACTCTCCTATACCATGAGAAGATCAAGTTTGCTTCAAATTTTCGATAACACTTCTGGCTTCCGATATACACATGTTATCGATAACAAAATAATCTTGAATTTAAAAATTGTGAAAATAAGGTTTGAGACTATGGATAAAATAATGAACATTTAAAGAAATTTGGTCAAAATCGGTTAACGAACACCGCAGATATCGCAGTTTGAAGTTCAGTTATATTGGTCACTGATTAAATACACACAAGTTACTGTAAACATTACGTATCGGGTTAAGGGTATGTCCTAGTCGGGATTTCTCGACTAGAGCCATCTTACTTGTTTTTTCATTAGTTTTAGCTTTGAGAAACTTCTTTCAGCAGTTGCGGTTTTAACCGGAAGGGTCAAGAATAAAAAACATGCTGTAATAACCTCCGGAAAACTGAATGCAAGACTATTGTATTTTATAAGCAATAGCTCAAGGAGTTCCTTAATGGAGTTGATTTTTTTTAAACTCAGACTTTAAGCATATTTTTAGAGCCTTTAATTGGTCATTTTGTTTTTGCATTCTCGAGCTACGGGATATATATAAAGAAAGCTACTAGAAAGCTAGTATCAACTATTATCATATTATATCTTCCAATTCTAAAAAAAAATTGTTGACCAGTTTTTATTAATTTTTGCTAACGTACGTTGGGCCCCCAACGGCCGGGGCCCGTATAATTGATACGGCAGCTACGGCGGTAGCTACGCCCTGTGTATATGTATGAACATATACTTAAGATCTTTTAAATGTTTAGATTTTTCGGAAAATAAATGGTACAACAAAAGTGCTAGAGAATTATGACATAGTGCCTGGAATTTTGGTTGTTTTTTTTTTAGAATTTAGCTTTTGTACTAATTATTATTATTTTTTACACACACATCAAATAGTTGGAAACACGTTTTTATTATATAAGTATATACATATTTAAAAAAATTATAATAATTAGAATAAAAACAATGAATCAAATAACGAGAGAAATAATATTAAATACAATTTGTACAGTTTTCATAAGACAGAAAAATACACAAAGAATTAAATAAGCGGAAAATGTTACGATCAAGAGAGAGAGAGAGAGAGAGAGAAAGAACGAAAATTATGGATATACAAAAATGCAGACTGGCTCAACGATATCAAGGCGCACATACGTAGATAACAAGAAAGATGCCGGCAAATGTATTTGGACACAAATAGAAGATTAAAAATATGTTTAGAGCAAGTCGTGTTGAAAAGGTAATCAGGAGCACAATATGAAGATCAGTATAAACAGAAAGTGAGAGAGATAGAAACACGGAAAGAAAGATACACTTAGCCATATACAAAGGCGATGGAAATGGAACATGGAGATAAAGAAATAATGTGTTTGTGTGTGTGTGTGTGTATAAGTATATGAAGCTGAGGCAGACAGAGAGAGAGACAGAGATAGATAGTGATAGAGAGAGAGATAGAGAAAGAGTTCGTAGTAGGCAAACAGATCAGAGTTCAATAGTGAATTCGGATATCATAGAGTATTTGCAGTTGGTATTAATTTTGGATTTTGGTTTTCTATTCGCCAAAAGAAACTTACGATGAACACTCGGAGCTAGAGATTGAGTGTATGCTGCCCGCACTGTAACGGGTGACCGCTGGCACCGGCGGCACCTCCACCGACCGCTGGATGCTGCCCGCCGAGCCGCGCGACTGCCTTTGATAATATGGATGTGGTGGTGGTAGTGTGATATGATGGTGACTAGTGGAGGAGGCACTCGCGCTCGAGCTGCCCGAATACTGTGCCTGATATTGGTCTGTCGAGAATATGATATACATATATAGTACAGTACGACTCACATATATAGTACAAATTATGGTTGTTGTACATGGCATGTATGTATGTATGTATGTTTCAATAACTCAAAAGTACAGCAGCTTCAACAATATGTTGTGTAGTTGGTTTTCTTGTTTTTCTTTTTTGTGGTTTTAAATTATTAATTAGTGGAAAGGACGTTTCTTATGCGACGCTGGCCTCTCAAACACTTGATCGACGCTGGGCTCTGGGAATATATATATATATATATATATATATTTATGTATATACTTTATCCTGACTATACAGAAAATAAAATAGCACAGAGAGTGAAATGAGCTTAAAAACCAAAAGCAGAAAATTATAGAAAAGTTTAAAAATCGAAAATTAAATACTTATAAGAAATTAAACTCTTAGCTCATATATATGTATAGTAATATTTATAATAATACAAAAGAAAGTATAATGTTCTGAAAACATTGAATTGTCACATTTATTCCATTAAATTTTATTTTATTTTTTATTTTTTGTGTTAGACGTAAAACTGAAAGTTTAGATTTTTTGAAAGCGACTTTATGTTGTTGTTAATCAATTTCATCAGTTTGACGTTCCGTGTGTATTTATTTATAGAATATTCAATTCTTATTCGATGCCAATTTTAATTGATGAGATTGTTGTGATCTTGTTGTGTAGTGTGAGTAGATTCTTGTTTGTTGTTCGGTGTCTGTAAATATTTTTATTTTAATTTTTAATATATTTGTGGTTTTTTTTTGGCTTTCTATGACAGAGCTCCCTGTATATATATACATGTATATATATATACAAACATATGTAAATATCAATTTGTTTTGCTTGAAAAAAAATAAAATAGAAAACTTGTAGAAAACAGATGATAAACATTAGTTCATTTGTTCATTTTCTAGCAGAGGTCGCAATTTTATATCGTTGTCATGCAAATTTCAGTTTATCGATAATAAACGATATTGTTTTTATTAGACAAGTGTTGAAAAATGGTTAACTGCACTCCTTTATAATTTTTTTAAATGAATAATCTGGGCTCCATTATACGAAAGGATAAGTTAAAAATCTCTTACCGCAAAACTGTAAATAATGTTTTATATGTGTTTAAGTTTTTTCTAGTATTGATAATAGCTTAGCTGGTTTAAAAGGCCGCTAGGTAGTTAGGTTAAGTAATATGTCTGGTAAAAGTATATGGTTGTTTTTGTTTATTTTTTGATAAGTAGTTAACTCAATGCATGCAGATCGAACAAAGTTCTATAATAAAATGTTGTGTATATGTTTGTTTAATTTTACAACTTTTGGCTTGGATATAAATCAATGAATAAATGTATAAAGTTATCAAAAGAAGGCATTGACAGTATTAAAATATATATATGTATATAAAGGATAAACAAACGGTTAGTTTCTATATGTATACAAAATGTTTCTACGAAAGTAAAATGCATTACGGATTGATTGGGGAAGTTTTAAACGTTGCAGCCTCTGCACATGATACAGTAGGCTTTAACAGTGTTCGGTCGGTCGCACAGTCGAAAGCTTTGCGTTGCTCGGCATTTGCTTTAGAGTTGGCAACTGCACGTCCAGGCAAAGCTTTCGGTATGTGCGACACCCATTAAAATATTTGGAGTATTAATCCTTTGTAATAAGCCTAAAAATACGTATCGACTTTGGATTTGTTTGTTGATTTTTGGTTGGGTTGTTTTTTTTTTTTTTTTTTTGGTTGGTTGCTTGGTTTTTTTTTTTAATTTTTATTTTGTTGCGCTTTTGGGTCAACTTAAAAATCAAATAAGAGGGTTAAAGGGTTTTTGTTTGGCCTGCAGAAAAGAGAGGGCGCGCGCGAGCAAGCTTTTGATGAAGCTTTTGCGTTATAAGAGAGAAAGAAAAATTGAGAGAGCCAGCGAGTTAGGAAAAAGGAAGCGCGCGCTCGCATGATTTTTGTGTGTTTGCAAAGTGAAAAGCTCTTAAAACTAAACGTTCACTCTGGGACTTTGCGTGCTTTTTGTTTATTTTTTTTTTTTTTTGTATTTTTCTTTGGCTAACTAATGTTTATCATCGTCATTTTATGAATTAAGCTTATGGCAATTTTTTTCCATCGTTTTCCGATTAGAAACGCAACTAAAAAACCAAGTTCGAAAATATTAAATGAAAAGTAAAACCATAAAACTCATATAGCATAGCGTTAAAGTATAGAAACAACTATAGATAGAGATAGTTTGACAGATAGAAAGTAAGATAGATAGATAGATAGAGTAAGAGACAGAATAAGTTTTGGACTTGTGCGCACCTTTCCCCACCAGCGCCATCGCCGAAAAACTGTTCAATGGGGTCCGCCTCCGAGGACGAGCCACGGGAGAGGCCACCGCCACCGCCGGCACCAACGCTGGCACCAACAGCACCGCCTGGGCCTCCGGCTGAACGCAACTCTCGCGTTATATCACCAGGCAGCACCTCTTCGCTGCGATGCACCGTGAACGAGTTCTTACCCTTCTTTCCAAAGCCCATACGTCTTTTACGACCTTTGAGTATGGCATTATATATATGATTTTTGTATTTTTTAAGTCAGTATATTGTTTGTTTGTTATATTTTACGATACCAAATCATATTGTTAGTAAAAAGGTTTGCATTTTATGATCTATGATATTAGATAAGGTAACGCAAAAAACTGTTAGCATGTGTAGATAAGGAACCAAAGATGGTCGACTAGCGCATGAATCAATCATTTAAATGATGATTATCTGATTGCTCAGTGATTCGAATTATATGGTATTGTATAACTTTTTTTTTTGGCAATAAAAAGCAACTTAACGAGAACTGTAAACGAACGGCATACAAAAAAAGGCAACTAAATACTCTTACCTGTTGCCGACAGCTGTGACGTGGAATTGGATTTTTTGCCCATGCCGCTGCCACCTTTCGGTGATCGCTCCTGATCCAATGTACCGCCTTTCTTTCGATCAACTGTTGTATCTGACATGCTGCCATCTGTAATGGTATCAAAAGGCATTCAAATTTCGACTAGCTACCACTGAAGGTATTTTCTACATTATTTCATTGAATATAAATTCACAAATGTATTTTTGATTGGACAGACTCTCCTTTAGCTTCTTGAACTACATTTTTTTTGTTTATTCGGAACAGATTATATAAAGCAAAATAATATTTTAAGACGCAAGTATGTTATACTAAGATGAGATTTTTTAAGCTCTTATGAGTCACTTAAGGCCGAGAAACAGAGTTGCCAAAAGCTTAAAATTAGTTGATCAAACCGTTTCTTGAGGATTATTTCAGTTTTAAGATTTATTTAAGTACCATAAGCTATGAGATCAAGCTTAATAATATTGTAGTCACATGAGCCTTTTATGTAATCAACAATCTTTATAGTTTATTTCGATTGTGATCAATAGACCAATCCAAGATTTTTTAAACTGTTTTTAAGAATGTTCTTTAAAAGCAGCTTTTAGACTTTCATAACGGGGACTCTACGGTTTCTACGGCGCCAAAAATCTGAAAATTGATTTTTGTAGAACTCAACAAAATAAGACGAAAAAAAAAATAATTATTTTAATTTTCCGACTTTTAAGTGGCTATAATTTAATAACTAAATCGATAAATTTTATTTAATATTTTCGATTTATTTTTCATTTTATTGAAGAACAATTTTTCCCGATAACCCGATAACAAATTGAAAAAATCGATAAATTGCATTAAGTATTTTCGTATTTTTTTTATTCCGAAATACATTTAACTTCACAAAAAAAATAACTTTCACTATTTTTCCAAATTTAGATAAACAATATCTCGATAACCGAGCGAGTTATCGATAAATTTTTTTTTTTTAGTTTTTCGTCATATTTTGATGAGTTCTAAAAAAATCAATTTTCAGATTTTGGCGCCGTAGAAACCGTAGACGTGACTTAAAATCAAACAGGTCCCCCGAATAAGTGGATCAGTAATGTAACACAATAGGACAAAGAACAAGTAATAACAAAACCATTTTCTTTTTGAGATAGGCTATATAAGACTTACCCGCTTTTTCCTCAGCATCGCCAGCACCATCGCCACTCTTGGCCGCACCTGGTTCGTTGGTGCCATTTTTGTCTTTATCGTACTCGCTAAAGTCATCATCGAGCATCGCATCGATAGCATCCCAGTCAATGACATCGAGCGGAGCATCCGCATCCGCATCGCCATTGTTGTCGGTTTTTGTTGTTGCGTTTGGTTCATTCGTGTTAGTTGTTGTTGTATTTGTTGTATTTGTGGCAGTTGTTGTAGCAGTCGTTGCCGTTGTTGTTGTTGTAGTCGTTGTTGTTGTTGTTGCCGCAGCAGCATTCATTGCATTTGACGATGTGTTTGTTGCATTTGTTGTTGTTGTTGTTAAATTTGTAATATGATTTGTGCATGTATTTGGTGTTTGTTGTTGTTGTTGTTGTTGTGTTGCGTCATGGGTCAAGTTGTTGGCGTCGTTTGTTGTTGTTGTTGTTGTTGTTGTGTTATTGTGTATTGATGATGGGGCACGTTTATTGGGTGATGCATTTGTTGTTGTTGTTATTGTTGTGGCGACACCATGATGTTGTTGTGGGGGATTTGCAAAAGAGGAAGAAGAAGCATTATTAGCATTATTACCATCGACAACGATATTACCAGCAGCCGGAGCACCATAATTATTGCTCCCACTACTAGATTTCGTCAGATGTTCCGATGTTGTCATCATCATCAATCCGTTCGTAGCGATGATGCCTTCTTTCCCTTTTTGCCTAGCTGATTGTTGTTGTTGTTGGTGGTTGTTGTTGTTGTTGTTGTGACTATGACTAACACTAACACTACTCGCTGCTTGGCTATTGTGATTCGTGTACTGTTGTTGTTGTTGGCTACTATTGTGATTAGGGTGTTGGTTGTGGTTCTGGTTCTGGTTCTGGTTCTGTTGTTGTTGTTGTTGTTGTTGTGTACTGTTCTGTAGCCCGCCCCCACCGCCAACACCACCGATACCAACTGATCCAACCGCCTCCATGGGCGAAAAGTTATGAGCATTTTGCGCACTAGGCGGATGCGGCAAATTCCGTCGCCTCTTCATATAGGGTGCAGCAGGTCCATACATCTTCTGTTGACTCGTCCTCTGTAGATCCAAGGACATGTGATTCCTCGCATCCAAACCGCGACGATGCGGTCCACGGAACAGCGAGGGCGCAACGCCGCGACGCGTCCAGCCCACATCCGAGTCATAGGTGATGGTCACGATCTTGTCATCGGTGACCAGAAAATGCGAGTGACTCAACGGATTAACGCTATCCACATTGGCGCCCATATACGATTGTCGTATGTTCGTCTCGGAGCCATAGCGACGCGATGCGGGCAGCTGTCCATCACTACTGTGCGGATAGTTGAGCATCATTTGTTCCTCCTCCGCCATATGGGGCGCCACCTCATCCTCATAGCGTATGCGTCGTCGTCCCCAGCTCTTGGTGTGCAAATCATCATAGTCCAGGGATCGCGATTGTCCCTCATGAAACATGCGACGTCGCTCCAGCTTGGGTTTCTTCAATATCGATGTGGGCTGGGAACGATTAGCGGTTGCCTCTGATATGGGCACCGCATTGACCAGTGCGTCCTCGCTCAGCTGTCGCGACAGTCGCAGCACGGATTGTGTGGGCAATGGTGGAGCCGATTGGCCCAACTGTGACGACTTGTGCCGGCGATGAGCTGTTGGTGTGGGCGTGTGCACATGATAGGTGGGCACCACGCCCAAATTGACCTGAGGTCCGGTCAGTCCGCCCAGAAAATGTTGATCGACACATTCACCACACATGGCTGGATCCATGGTGGGCAGCGAGGGTTCCGAGCTGGGCTGGTACATGGAGAGCGAGGGTCGACGCAACAGTTGCTCGGCTGTGTAGGGATACGTGATGGGTTGATGCTGTGGATGTGGATGGGCATCGGCCAGGCAGCAGGGATCGGCACAGGCACCAATGGCAAGACCGGGCGTTGCCAAAGCTGTATTGGTGGAGAGGACCACGGGTTGACTGCCATTCTGGCAGTGACTGCAGCTCTTGTCCAGATGATCTCGTACATAGCCCACATACGAGCTGGGCGAGGAGGAAACAGTGTGCGGGGCGTGGACATGATCATGGGCGGGGAGCACTGTATTCGTGGAGCTGCGAAAGAGATTCATGACGGGTGGTTGTGACGTGGTTGTGGTGTTGTTGGTGTTGAGACGCTTGAATTGATCAAAGCTGGGCAGCTGTAGCTGTAGCTGTAGCGATGGCGGCAGCAGCGCATGATTGGTGATTGCATTATTATTGGTGGTGTTGGTGGTGGTGGTGGCGGGGGCGAGCTGGCGTCCGTTCTGGTGGTAGCGTCGTAATTGTTGTTGGTAAATGTCTGACGGCGGCACATGTGGTGAATAGTAAACGCAATGCATATGTGGTTCATGATTTTGTTTGTGATCTGTATTAAGCAATTCCTCCTCGGCCATCAGTGCTGGCTCCACATAAAACTGTTCGATTAGCTCGCCGCTATTTGTATCCGTCACGAGCACATGCTGTGCGCTCATTGGCATTGGCAGTGGTGGTGGACCACCCAGCAACGCTGTGTTGGGTGGTGAATCGGCTGCAGCCAAAGCAGCCAACTGTTGCAGCTGCTCAAGCTGCTCCAGCAGCAACAGTTGCTGCTCTGTGCCCGCTGGACCATTGGGCAGGTAATCACAGTCATCTACCTCGATGGTGTTGGCGCGTAGATAGTGTTGTTGCTGCAGCTGCTCAGCGGGATAGTATTTGAGGCCAGTGACTGGGCCGCTAGTTGGGGCGCCAAATAGATGGCGCCAGTTGCGTGGAAAGCTGGCGGTTATTTGGTTTAGTTGGTATCGGTAGTAGAGCCATTGGTTCAGTGTTGGTAAGTAAGTGTTCGGTTGGTGAAGTGGATAAGTTTCAATTGCATGCGTTTGTTTGAAAGGTGGTTGTTGTATTGGATACGATTCGATTTTGGGGGGGTGGGTTTGTGACAAATAACGAACGATCGGTTGACAAATGGCAAGCGATGGTTTGCGTCCGAGGTCAGCAGGTGTTTTGTGTGGTGTGGTGAGTCGTTATTGTTGTTGTTGTTGTTGTGGTGGTGTGAGTATGAGATTGTGGTGAAGAGCACGCAAGAGAAGCAGTAAAACACAAAAGAGAGAGCAGCGCACGCGCGTCGAGCGTTCAGCGAAGTTGTTTGTATATTTTTTTTATTTTTGAGGTTAAGTTTCAGTTTTGTTGTTGATTGAAAACCAAAAAAAAAAAAGTAAATGCAATAAAGAAACTTTATGTCTTTTTTCGGATTGCCTTGCTATTGCTTAACAGTTGTGTTAGTGTATTTGTGTCAGTGTAGATTCATTTGTGTTTGCTTATTTTTTTATAAATATGTATACTTCTTCAGAGCCTTATTGTTTGGGAGAATTTTGGATTTAGTAGCTTCTCTACGCAGAATAGTGTGTGGGTGTGTGTGTGTGTGTGTGTGTCACCAATTTGTACATATAGCCCAGAATATAATTTTACAGCTTTGCTTTGCAACTAGTTTTAATTAAACGAAGCAGACGCGAATGTAGCAGCAGATCGCCGAGCTAGTTGCCCGGCAAAAACTCACCTGAGTCCGCGCGATGTGCGCGGCCTTTCCGATTGCGTGGAGAATGCACTTGATGTTACACTGACCACCGACTCCATGTCCGAGTCCCCGAATTCACCCATAAAGTCCTTGTCTGGCGATAGCGAATGCCTTGGTCTCATTCGCGTATCCATCGATTGCAGATCACTGTCCGAAAGTCCTGTATAGTGACGTTCCCAGCCTCCCATGCCCGTGCTGCGATATGTGGCCTGATGATGCGGCTGCCGTGTCCGATGCCTGCCAAAGCGGCTGCCCGAGGCTAAACGCTCGTCAAAGTCCTGACCCAGTCGATCGCGCAACATTGCGCTGCGCGAAGTCTGTGGCACCTATTTGAAAGCGAATAAGTTTAAGTACAATTCGTTAAGGGACCGCCCCTCTCTACCGCTAGGTGGCGCTAACACACCTGTGGCAGTTGTCGCTTCTTGGGCGATCCCGTTGGCGTCGCAGTCGCTGATCGTGACTGAAAACGCTGTTGCTGTGTTGCTTGTGCCGCTGCTGCTGCAGCCGCCGCTGAGGCACCTCCGCTGCCCGCGTACGCTGCGGATGCGGCTGAGCCGTGAATTGGAAGCACTGGATAGTCAATGTAGCGATCGTCGGGCGGTGACAAAGATCCTCGCCGTGGACTGTTGCTCCTGTAGCCGTAGCCTGGACCCGGATGACCACCGGCTGATGGATGGCCGCCGACACCGTGATAATTATCGCTGGGCGCTGCCGAATGACTGCGTTGGCTGAGGCTCATGCCACCTGGTCCGATGGAGGCGCCGACACCATTACCACCGCCTCGCCCTCGATAATAGCCTGTGGCAGAAGCCTAAGAAAACAAAGCTAGACTTTAGTTGGGCAGACAGATTGGAAGGGGCAAGAAGCTTCAGGCCAGTGTTCAGGGCCGGAACAGGACGCGCGTGAGCTTACAGTCTAAGCATAAATACATATACTATGTAAATATATATATTTAATGTGATTAACGTGGCTCTGAAATTCATTCAAGTTCGAGTGTGTTGCAGGTGGTGTGTTTGTGGGTGTGGAAGTATTTTGTAGCTTAAAGTTTTGGTTAACTGTTACTGCAACTTCTACTGGAACACGGATAGTAAGATATACAAAGATACTGTTAGATTGAGTACAGTTAAGTAGCAAGAGTTTTAACAAAATCAATTTAAACAACATCGAAGCAATCGCTCGATTTGCAAATACGTAAGTAATTAAGGTTTTATGTTGATAATTAGTTTAGTTAGATTCGCTTAAGTAAAGTACCAAAAAATGCAGTATTAAGAAAGTGCAGTTAATGAGTACAAATTAGAAATATATATATGAAGTATACCATGTAGTTGGAGATCATAGTGACGGACTAAATGAACTAGGAAATTTTGCTATTAGAAACCCGCTTGTGTGTTTACCTAATATTTTGTTTAGTACTGTTCTGTTCTGATTATTGCTTGTTTGTGATGATAATTTAGTTGTAGGGTGCAAACCTGATTGTGATAACTTTGTCCAATGCCAGATACAGTGCGATAATCTCTGGCCACCATGCCGGCCACCCTTTTGCGGCCCTGGGGTGACATGTCACGTCTGGATCGACGCTCGTTTAGATCGAGCTGAATAATGTGAGTTTGTTTTGCAATTTGTACGGGGCGTATGAGGAATTTTTGAATAAGTTGTTGAAGGAAGCGTATTTATATATATATTAGGATATATCCAGCACATGGAGTGGAATGTGTGTATATAGAGAGCGGCAAAGATATAAATAGCAAGAGAACAAGAGAAAAGAGAGAGAGAGAGAGAGGAGAGAATGTACATAGTTTATGATCAGAATGAGTGGTTAAACAAATTCATATATTAAATGTGTATCATGAGCTCAAATGTGTATCATTAACTCTTACATTGCGTTTCTGTGTGCGAGAGTCTTTCGTATACAAAATGGAGTTATATTTACATATAAATACATATGGATAACTGGCGAATCTAAGTGGGGTCACTAAGTGGATGAAGTTCTCTGGTTTGTTTATAGGTTTGGATTATTTATATAAAAATTATAAGTAAACATCAAAGCTACACACTTAAAGCTACTACAAAGAGAAGCATAAGTTAAAGCGATAGGCATGCGTAAGTTGGCTTTAAGATTATAGGCCTAAAAGTGCAGCTGATATAGTATAAAATATATTAGTTTTTTGTTTGTTCTTAGTGATTTGATGCAAGATTTTACTTTTAGTATTTTTTAAGATTTGCTGCCTTGTTTTTCATTTGGACAGTCTTTAGTATGTGTTCTCAAGTTATCTTTTGGTTTACACTGTAACTTAACCTAAGCGTTTTCGCTTACAAGACTTAAACTCTAAGTTATTTTAAAACTTGTATTATTATTGTTAGCTGAAACTTGATGTGTAATAAGAAAGAAAAGACGTTGAAAGTTCTTGTTAATCGTAGAAGCTTCAAATAACTCGCGCTGTAGTTGGATTAGTTTTATAAATTTTCTTTTTTTTGGTTTTGGTTGAGTACAGAGTTAATAGAGCGTAGATAGAGCTGCGAGTTCAGAGTTCAGATAGAGTACAGAGTTTAGAGCTGAGAGAGTGAAAAATTTAACACACGCATAACAAAACAACAACAACACCAATTAGTTAAAAACAAACCAAATAAATAAGGATATAAAATTAAAATGTTTTAACGAAAAAGGTAACTTTTTTGTGCAAGCTTATGTACACTGAATGGTTGAGAATGCCGTGAGTTGATCTGACGAAATGATTTTCTCCTGCATGCAAAGTAACTGACAGAAACAGCAAATGGAGCCCAGTCAGTGTGGGTAAATGCCATGAAGCATTGTTGACAATGGGTCGATGGCGCAATGTGTGCAAATCTGATAGCTGGCCAACTGGCCAAATGACTTAGGATGCTCAAATTGTAAGATGAGAAACACATTTAGGAAACACACACAGAGATTTAAAAAACTTAAGAAATCGAGAAGAATTGAGATTTGTTGACAAAAAGAACACTTATTAAGGCTGCCAAAGTTCTGTATACATTTGCAGGGCGTCGCGATTCTCCTGTTTTTTAAACTTTCTATCAAATTTTTTTTTTTTTCAATAATTTATTTTTGTAAGATAAACTATATTTGAT
The DNA here is from genome assembly GCA_018152965.1 of Scaptomyza pallida. Classification (NCBI taxonomy): domain Eukaryota; kingdom Metazoa; phylum Arthropoda; class Insecta; order Diptera; family Drosophilidae; genus Scaptomyza; species Scaptomyza pallida. The sequence continues at coordinate 7,606,348 of JAECXP010000002.1, forward strand.
TTTTTAAAGTGCCTCTAACTATGAAATAGTTTTGATTTTTTTTTTTTGAATTTCTTTATAGCTAATACTTTATAAAGCAGACATTCAAATAATTCCATTTTAATTCAAAAATTATAGCTTTTTGTGGCTTCTATATTAAAAAATCTGGCATCATTTCTAAAACCCTCTGCAAATGCATACAAAAACGATGAGAATATATATTAAATTATACATTGAGAAAAAAGGGGACTTCTGTATGTTTGTAATGCTGTTTATATATGTATGTATGTATGTAAGTGTGTGTGTGTATGGGTGTGAGCTTATTGAAGTGCCACTGTCTGCATGTGTGTGACCCTTTGGGTGTCCTCACTCTTGTTGCTGTCAGTTCTTGTTGCATGTACATAAATACATACATACTTATGTACATGTGTGCCTGTTAGTATTAGTGTGGCTCGTATATACATACATAAAAATAACATATAGATAATTTGATTCAATTTTGTTGTTGTTGATTTAGTTGTTGTTGTTGTTGTTGAGTGACACTCAATGTTTGTGTGTGGTTATTTGTAGCTGTTGTTGTTGTTGTTATTGTTGTGGTTGTTGCTTGTTTGTTTGTTTGTTACCTCGAGCAGTGGCGGACTGTTAGAGCTGCCCATGGATGATATGCTAGCGCCTGGCGTCATTCCATCGATGTCGCATTCGGACGTTGTGTCCGAATCGCTGAGACGCGACATCGTGCTGGGCGGTGATAAATGATCTGTCGGTGTCAGTATCAGGCCGTCCACATCGCTGCCCTCGTCACGTAACTGTTCATCGTTGTTCATTGTTATTTTTTGTTGTTGTTGTTGTCATAAATTTTGCGTCGAAATGTTGTCAGGGAATGGAACAGAACGGAACGAGAGCACGTGTCGTTGTTGTTGTTGGTTTATTGTTGTTGTTGTAGTGTAGTTGGTGGTTAGGTGGATTTTTAATATATATTTTTTGAGGAGGTGTTGTTGTACATTTTTTATTTTTTGGCGGGTGCACGACAAGAACAAAAAAAAAAAAGATATGGCAATGCTGAGTTAATAATTTTGTTCAACTGGACGGCTGCATGGATAGGGGAAAACATTACATCTCACAAAACAAATGGAAACCAACATAAAACAAAAAAAATCACAAAACGAAAAAACTAATCTTGATGCTTTTCATTTTTGTGTTAAGTTTTTCGCTCAACAAACCTCGTTCCTGGGGGGGGTCACAGAAAACTCAACTTGGTTTAACGTTTACCAACACCAACACTTAGTCAAGAACGAACGCAACGTAATGAACCGAAACGGTATGAAACATAAAACATAACGAAATAATAATGAATCGACCAAATCAAACGAAACGAAAAACTTTCGATTCCCTTTTTTTTTGCAAAGACATACGAGATGGGAGGTGTCCTGATGCGGCTGCAGTTGGTACCATTCGGCCTCGTCGTCGAGTATATGATGGGCCAGATCAATGACCACCTCGCCGAGAAAATCGTTGGCGCCATACCGTACATAGTCCCACAGTGTGACCTGTAAAATGAATAAATCGTTAATAGTGATAAAAAATACATTTAGGGAAATTCGAATTTTTTTAGAACTTGGGATAAAGGTCGTCAAATAATATTTTCTATAGCTTCAATAATTAAATTGCAGAAAAGCGGAACAATTAAAAGGAGAAATCCTTTAAGTAATTTAAAATTTTCATATTTTGGTATACTATGTTCTTTGCATTTAATGCAAATATACAATACGAGTTCAATTCACTTTGTTCGTTGAAAGGTCGATTTGTGTCTTTTTCTCACCTCAAGCAGTCGACCATTTAGATCGGAACGTCGCAGGCCCGAATACAGAAACGTTTGACCCCAGCGCGGTTCACAGGTGGTGCCGACAGTTTTCGTTCGCCTTTTCGACTTGTGGCTGCGATCGGGCAGAAGGAACACCTGCAAGCAACAATCAATTAGCTCTATACTTATTCAATGGCACTAAGAGATTCAACTTACTTTTGCATAGGGATTGCGGCCGGCGCCGCTCTGCCGCAGAGACAGCCCCGTCGCGCACACCAGCGTTACGATCAGCTGTAACGTATTCTGATCGTAGCCAAGCTTCAGCTGCAGCCGACCCTCAATGGGTATCGGCTGTGTCGTTATGCCCGTGCCATGATGCGGCACATGCGAGTGGCTGTGGCTGTGGCTGTGGCCGTGTGGTGTGTGATGGGAGTGTGGATGCTGGTGGGGATGCGCGTGCGATGGCGGTGATGCCGCTGCCGGATGGCAATGATGATGATGGCCCGCCGTCGTTGTGCTGTGCAGGCCGACACCAGCGGCTGCTTGTAATGTGGCGCTGCTGTTGCTGCTGCTGTTGCTGCCGCTGCTGCTGTGACTGTGATTGCTGTGAGCGTGACTGTGACTGTGAGTGTGAGTGTGGCTGTGGCTGTGGCTTGTGTGACTCGTGTGACCTGCGGTGTCCAGACGCTGTGTCTGATGCTTGACGGCGCCACGTTGTCGCAATCCGTTGCCCGCGGATCCAAGGTGCAGATCCGGTGAGCCGGGTGAGGTAATCAAAACGCTCGGCTTATCGCGATGCAACTCGAGCGCTTCAACAGCAGGCGCTAAATAAAAAAGAAAAGTATATACTTTAAATGATTTTGGCAGGCTTAAAGTCTACATTGTTGGCTGTGTTCTTTGTGTGGTTTATTGTTGTGTTCGCTTAGACATACACCGAAGTGATTGATGCTCTAGTTCTATATGAAGTATGATGAGTCTAACTGATCATACACCGAATAAGCCCTAGTCTTCAAAAAACACACACATACACACAAATACTATTATTTATTTAGTGCCTTGCCCCCCGATTTTTACCTTTACGCTGTAGATAACGCCCTCCGCTGCTGACGACCGCACTGCCAGCCATGCTGCTGGCCAAACCGCTATGCGGAAAGTTGGCCGAGGAGCGACGGGTAACGCTGCTTGCGTTTGACCCGGAACAGGCACTGCTGGGACTGACGTTACAGCTGCTATTGGCGCTGTCCGCTGCGGGCAACAGCAGTGATCGACAGACAACCAATTCCACTTGGGCGTCCAGACGACTCTCGTCAATGATATCGTAGACCTCATCCGCACTCTTGTTATGCAAACTGCGTCCGTTCCACTCGATGATCTCGTCGCCTGAAGTTTATTGTTCAATTGTTGATGATGAGTTCGTGTATGAAAGATGATGATGCGATTTAACAGAACAGACATAGAGCGAGAGATAGAGATATAGAGAAAGAGAGAAAAAGTTGAACTGAAGCTGAGTTTAATGTAAGCTGAAGGAATGAATATGTTACCTGGTCGAATGCAGCCCTCAAGATCGGCCACCGAACCGCGTTTCACCTTCTCCACAATGGCGCCACATGGACCTCCCAAGCTGATGGGCTGACCGCCGTTCACCTTTAAGCCTAATATATCTTCACCATCATAGTATTTACGTAATATCATGTGACCAATCATGCGCGTATTATCCGCGGTTGTTTGCCAATTCACCGGATTCTATAGATACATATGATACGGTATGTATGTACACGGCCGTGTGGATGTGTGATCGGTGGTTTGGTGGTTATATTGAAAAGGTGTTGAACGGTGTTGGGATGATTTCGTGGATGTCAAATTTGCATAGATTTTTGATATTTTTTTGATTTTGTTTTTGAGTATTTTTGGTGTTGAGGAATGTCGATGATCGATCGTATGCAGGAAGTAAAATGTTTTATAGTTTTAGATATGCACCATACAAAATTCTTAAAAGTAATCTTAGACTAACATCTTAGAGTTGATTGAAAACAAAGAACAGATATATAATTAACATTAATTGAAAATAAGAGTTGAGAAAACATTTTGTACATTTGGTTTTTTTTACATTCAGTTTTTTTTTTCTTAAAGACTAGAAACAGTTTCTACGATAGGCTGTTTTAGATAGTTATCATTCACATTTCGAGTTGAGTTTAGTATTAGTTAGACCTACAACTTTGAGAACACACACATGTTTCAAATTGATTGATAGCATTGAATGAAACATCTTGTCAAAGTTGATTGTTGAAAGAATGCGTGTTTTGGTTAAGAATTACAACATTTAGTAGACATAACATGCGATATAAGAGACGTGCTGACATTAAGAGATAGACAATTAGACTAACGGATTAAAGGTGTTAGCTGGGAATTTGGAATTGGAGCGTGCTTAGTGGGGTTTGCTTAAGCCTAAGGTCCTTCATGCAAAGGGAACTACAAACACACAACATATAGTATAAAGGTTTTTTTTTTCTTTTTGGCATGCGTATTGTAAGATTTGTTGGGTACTGTTAATGGGTGGCTGATGGGTCTTCAAATTGGTGGAGAATTTCGTTAAGTGTGACCTACAAATGATAACTAAATATCAGGGCTAAGAGAGAGAGAGAGAATATGAAAGGCTCATTAGGCGTATGAAAAGAACAACAAACATAATAGTTGAAGAAAGACAGACAGAGAGAAAGTTAAGGGAGAGTAAAGTTAGAGAGAAAAGAACGCATTTGGTAACTGCTTATGCTTATTTTGGAATCATATACAAGAGACAGACAGACAAGACGGGAAAAAATCCTCGGGAGAAACACACTCAGACTCTACACAGACACAATGCAGTTGAGGGGGATTTAAGAAGAATTGAAGTGTTAATATTTTTCCGCTGCGGTTGTTGCTGCTGCTGCTGCTGTTGCTGCAGAAGGTTATGCTTTGTACCTTAGGGCCATCGCCACGGTTCGAGTCCTCGCTGCTGGTAAACGTACTGCTAGTATCGATGCCCGAGTCTTTGGTGGCCGAATCCTGACTACCCTGCCGTTCGGCATCCCAGCGCGCCCAATCTCCATCCAGCGGCTGTTGCAACTTGCCACTAGTCAGCAATGTTGCAGTGCCCACATCCACCGCCGTCGACGGCAGAATGGTTGTAACCGGTGGCAAACCACCGGAACTAACAGCTGTGCTGCCGCCCAGCAGCGTTGACGGCTCAGCGTCATGGGCATCAAAGCGCACGGTTTTCTTTATTCTACGCTCGGTAAAACGTCGCGAATCCTGTGCGGCCGACGATGACGATGTGCTGCCCGTCGGCTCATCCCAATAGGCAGCCTCTGTGGAGCTGAGCGAACTGCTGCCCCCACCGCCACCAGCGCTGTTGCTAGCGCCAAGCAGTCCACGCTCTCGACTCAAACTGCCCCGGGCCGAGCTGTCAGCTGTGGCCGACATGACGCCCCGTTCATAGGGCACACTCGAGCCGATTACAATCTGCGGCTTGTTGTGATGATTTTGTGGATAGTAGCTGCTGCTGGTGCTGCTGCTGCTGCTGCCGCCGCCGGCAGAGCCACTGGCCGCGGCCAAGGGCGGTGCACGACGATAGGCGCCACCAGCAATGAGACCACCTGAAGCAGCAGCGGCGCCAGCTGCCACAGCAGCTCGCTCGTGATTGCTGCGATTGAGTGAGTTGCGCTGCTGAACGTCCAATCTGGCTGTGCGCGTCAATGGATACTGTTCCAGACGCTCGCGATGCTGCAGCTGCAGCTCGTAGCGATCGCGCTGATCGGCCGAGGAGTAGAGCCGCTGGTTTGTGTGGCCCAGCAGTCGGAAGTCCTGTGAGCCGCCGTAGGAGCCGCCAACAGTTAGAAGATCACGCTCGTTGAGACTGCGCTGTTGGCGCCAGGGATCCGTGATCCGCACCTGTAGACGGCCGCCTGTAGATGTAGGATGTACTAATAATGATGGCATATATACTCTTTGATTTTGTTACTAGGGGGGGTGGGTTTTGGGGTCTTTGGGTGTAAGGAGTTTTCTCAATTGGGCAATATCAAAAACTTAAGTTTTGATGGGTTCTCAATTGGCTGAAAATTTGGATTTGTTTTCATCGCTGTGGCTGATTTGGTATTGCTGCTTGCCTGACATTAGTTTGTTGTCCTTTCGATTAAATATTTCGGCGAAATGTTCACAGGTGCAATTTTTTTTGGTTTTTATAAAAATATATTTATGTAAATGTATAATTCATTTTGAATAATTTTTGTTGTTTGTTGTTGATATTTGTTTGTTGTTCATAAAGCATAAGATATATAAAATATTAAAATTAAATACGTATGGATGTTAAGAGACTTATGTATGATAGCGATATGTGGTGAACTATTTTTAGCATCTCTGAGGTGGATATATTGTTCAGTGTGATTTATTTATTTGTAATCTAGTCTGAGGAACGATCTGTCCAAATTTCGAACGTTAAAAATATATTTGTGTATCCTCCAGTTAGTCAAAACAGATGCTAAAAATAGTTATAAGACAGTTGTAAATGTTGGCTACTTGATTCAATTTGATGTTTTAACTGATTTATGTATGTTGACTAGTCTGTGAGAATAATTTAAATTGTCTCAATTTTTAATCAAGATTTAAGAAATAGACAGAGCCTAAGTCGGTGCCAAGGCTACAAAGTAAATGATGATCACATAAGATCTAACTTGGCAAACAATTTTAAGACCTAAGTGTAGTATTTTTGGAAGTGCTGGGGTCTAACACAAAGATAACAATAAACATGCCAGACAAGGCAAAATAATTAAATAATATTGTGCCTGGGAGCTTGGATATATTGTTTTATATATCGAAGACTAGAAGATATTCAAAGCACGTACACATTAAAATATAAGTTTTGAGCATTGGCTCTTTGCTTGCTATCTTCAAGTGTGGGAAAAAATGAGAATTTTGGAGTTGTGAGTGTGTAAAACTAATCTGTAAAGTGAATTTGTAAAGCGTGTTAAGAGTTTTATTGTGTTGTTCTTATTATTTTATTTGGTACTTTCATTTTTTGTTTTCTTATTAAGGAGGAAACAGGAAACAGCGTTACGATATCCATGCAAATTCTTCACGTTGATTTTTTTTTTTTTATGTTTTTCATTTACAAATACAAGTAATTTAATAAGGTAATAAAAGAAAGTAAGAATAATAAATATTGGAAAAACAAAACAAATACATTAAAACATTTAGGTGAACACAGCGCGGCGAGCGAGAGTGTGTGTGTTTGGAGTGGTGGGTTTCCAAAATCGTGTGAGGTGGAAAAGGGGGAACTTGTAAAGCAAACAAAAACAAAGATCCAGAGAAAAAGACGCTTTAAGACGCCTCTGACTCCGGATCCCTTACACACGTACACACAAAACATCGAATGGAAATAATGTGTAACAGGGTTTTATTCTAAAAAAGGTGTGGACTGGATTAAGTGCTCAAAACGAAGGAAAGTTTTTTTTTTTTTGTTTTGTAGGAGCATAAGAGATATAGAGTTGGAGAAAGACGACATAAATTGTAAATTGTACATTCCATTTTGTGGCGTTTACAAAATCATAAAAGAAACCATAACAGATAAAAGACACACGCAGTAAAATGCTTCAAAAACGATTCAGAATTTTTATCACAATTTTTTTTTAGTTTTTTTTTCATATATTTTTTTTATATTTTGTTGCTTACATTTGCATGAATCTGTAGATCGCCGGGCGAGAGATTTGTTTGGGCACTTTGCACGACGCCAAAATTACCTGCTGTTGTTGTTATCATTATTATAATTATTGCAATAGATTATGTTGAACAATTTGTGAACAATTTTTTTTTCGTTTTGCATAATAGTTTTGTGGCGGGCATTTTTCAAGTGGGAAAGTTGTTTATAGTTCATGTTTCAGGTTAGTATAGGGTCGCACATTGGAGTAACAAATAGAAAAAGAGAGTGGAAAAAAAATATAACGTTTAATATTATAAATAATAAATAATAGGTGAAATTGATTTTTCATTATGCATTACTTAGTTCTAACTTAGACTTGGTCTTAATTAGCATATGACTTAGGAATATATATTTAATTAAAGCCTTTGTAGCATTAATTAGCAACTATAATGTATATTCGCAAGCGTTCCTTAAGTTTGTTTCTTATTAAGTAAAGCAATTATTACTATTCAATTTGCTTAGCTACAAGCTGTTGGCACATTATTAGCATGAAAAACGCACTGCGTACACTTCTTAAACTTGACACACACACACACACACACACACACACACACACACACACACACACACACACACACAATAAAGCAAGCTTGCCTGAAAACTAGTTTTATGCCCCACAAAAACTCACACACACACACACATACATACATGTATTGCTGTCCTCCTATTGTGGGCCATACCCCTGGCATACTTTCTTTTGACTTTGGTCACGATATAAAACGTTTATTGTGCCCGTAACGACGACAAAATATCGCAGAAACAACAACAACAAAATACATACATATACATATATGTATATAACAAAAAGGAAAAAATTACATAAAAACAGCAACGACAGCAACAATACCAACAACAACGATAACGTTTTAGTGTAAACAAAAGAACTCAAGAAAACAAAACAAAACTAAAGTAAATTACACTGATCAACAACATTGAGAACTTGATTGTAAAAATCCCAGGAATATGTTGAAGCAAGGCAGACTTTAGTTTCATTTAGTTTCATTTAGGTTTGAGTTAAGAGCTTTGTGAAATGATTTTCTGTCTTGTAAAATTCAAATGTTCAGAGAAGTTGATCAAAGGAGAAAATTGTGTAAATCTGTTTCACTTCCAATACTTTAGATTTAAAAAAATAAATTTAACTATGCAAATTTATGTTTATTTTTATTATTGTTTGTACAATATGCCCTTTCCGAAAAGTAGTATTTATTTTTAATTTTAAACTAGATAAATTTATCTACAAGGCGTTATGTTCTTTCATTTTGGCTTACATTTTTTGGAAGAGTTATAGTTTTTTTAAATATTTATGTATAATAATAAGTAGCCAGCAAGGTCTTTCTAACTCAATTATTCTATGATCTTTTAACTAAATTTTCAACTAAAAAATTCTATGATCTTCTCACTAAATTTTCTTTCAAACACATGTTTTATCATTTGTTGTTAGCATATGTTTTCACGTTGTTGTAGCGCAGTGTTGTTTGAAAGTCAAATGCCGAAACGCACGCACAATTGCAGCAGGTGGAGAGATGCCGAGGAACAACAGACTGTGTGTGTGTGTTTGTGCGAAAGACTAAGAGAGTGAACAAGAAGAAGAAAAAGAATGGATATGGAAAGAGAAGAGACGGCCAAGACGTAAGCAAAAAGAAGGCGCAAAAGAAGGCCAAAAATCAATAATGTGTACAAAAACACGGACGCTCGGTCGTTGCTGGCTGCCCTTTGTTGTCCGTGTGTGCGAGTGTGTGTGTGTGTGGCAAAGCTATGCACAATCATCGCATTGTGCCAAAAAACGCACAACAAAAAGGAGGAAAAAAAAAATGTTAAAATCAAACAAACTTCTCTTCAGTATTGTATGTTTGTTTGTATGTGTGTTTGTGTATGTTTGCCACTCTTGCTTCCTGTTTTTATATTTTTGTCCATAAATTCTAGCCAGTTGCCTGTGCGAGAGATTGCGGCCCCCGAAGCAGTCAGGTTCTGGGAATGGTGGAGCAGGATGTGGGGTCAGGTGTGGAGGTGTTTGGGCAATGCGGCTGGCAAAAGCACAGCAGGCGAGAACAGCTTGTTCTATTTTTAAACCAGGCAGGCAACGCGCACAAACAAACACACACACACTGACATTTATAGAAAGACAGACGCAGGCGCATAAATAGCACAAACAGCAACAACAACAATGGCTACAACTACCACGCACTAAAAGGCGTTGGTGTTGGTCGTGTTGTAGTCCCTTTTGCCTGCCCAGCTTCAATGTTCGCATTAATGTCACTCATACGCACAGTTGCACATGCACAAACGCACACACACTCACACACACTCACCCACCCACAAACACACTAACACTTACAAACTCGGTGTTGGTCAACATTTTAATTAAATTCGTCTCGTTCATACCCTCACACACACATACACATACACATACACATACTTTTAAATAGGCCCACGCAAAACAGAGCAACACCCACGCTGAATGCGGTCTATATTTATTTACTTATTTACAGCTTGGCCACCATATGCGACATGTTTCGCGTTATTTGCTGCCAGCCTGGCTGCCTGCTTTTGTGGTTGTCATTTTGGCTATTGATTTCGCTTTATTCATGAATTAAACTTAGCTCACACAAAAAATAGAATATGCTGGCAGCCTTTTTTACTTTTTTTTTGTGTCTTGCTTTTCGTTCCGCTAATCGAAATGCAAATAAACACACAAACAAACACACAAGAGTACAATGGAAATTCTTCTTTTTGAATCAACACAGCTGTTAGATGGCAAATGATGCGAAATGCGAGGGTTAAATGCAGTTGCAGAAACTGCTTTGATTTGACTTCATTTTTTTTGGCAACTCCCGATTAGTGGTTTTTAAAGGTAGAGAGGAAGAGAGTATAGTCAAATAATACTCATTCATTCAAGCGCTTAACAGTATGCTATACATATTTTGAGAAAGTTGAAATGTGAGTTCAATTGTGACTTGGCTAAACGAAGGTGACTTTAATTGTGACTTTGCTAAAGCGACTGCCAAACTTATATTAAAATATTTTTTTTAAATACTGGATGATGTTAGTTTGAAGTAAAATTACATATCTGTGAAAGTTTTCTATGTGAAACTAAAAAACATTTAATATTTACCGAAACAATAGCTTATAATGAAGTCTTTTTTAAGTTGATTATAAAAGTATGAAAATGTTTGAATTTTTGTTGATTGTATAATGAAGTCTTTTTTAAGTTGATTATAAAAGTATGAAAATGTTTGCATTTTTGTATTTTCATTCATTACACAAAAACCAATGATCTTTTATGGCTTAATACTATCTTTTTTACTAGCTTTATGGTTTTTCACCCCTACATGCAGTTTAATTTTTACAGTGTATGTCTAAGGTTGATTTTTTTTGTTGGTTGTCAGCGATTAGGTTTTTTGTTGTTTGCGGTTGTTTCTTTTTCTTTTTTTTTTTTGGGTTATTTTGGCATATGCCAGCAATTCTTTTCTGGTTGTTGCTTTGGCCTGTGTTGTGTGCTAATCTATTTGCATTTTGCATTTAAAATTTTGCCATTGCTTTGGGATTGTTTCTGCATTTTAGCCATCTAAGCATATTTTGGCTTGGGTGTAGGTGTGTGTTGTTGGTGTTGAATGCAAAGCTGTGGTAAGTTGTTGTAGCTGCACTAGTTGTGATCGCCACTCACCTTGATTTTGTTGATTTGTGTTTAATTAACGATTTAATAAATAATTGCGCTCTTAGCTATATTTTATCCAATTGAGTTTCACCACCACAAAGCACTTGATATTATTATTATATATATTTATATTATATTATTTAATTGTATTATTTTGCTTTCATTTGTATTTATTTGCCTAATTTGCTTAATAAATTGTGGAACATGCTTAAACATGGCCCAAACCCCACACACACACACACACACACATACAAACAAACGAAAAGAGAGTGGGCAACGAGGCAAAAAAAAAGGTAATCGCGTGGCTGTACAGTAAACAAATCGTAAATTTTCCTATATTTTGTTTTCACCTGTGCCCTTCAGCACAGAAAAAATAAAAAAAATAAAGAAGAAGAAAAGGCAAATAAAACCACAACACAATAATAAGAACACGAATAATAAGAATAATTTTCTTTTTGCTTGCCCACGCTAAGAAAATGGCCTAGGCGTGCTGGCTGCATATGGCAAAATGGATGTTGGTATATATGTGTGTGTGTGTGTGTTTGTGGTGGGTGGCCATATGCAAAAGCGTCCAAGGGGCGCCACAATTTGCGCAGTTTTAGGCTGACCAAAATTTGATTTATGCCTTGATTCGATTTAATTTTCATGCGATTTTCCTTGCTGGCGCCCGCACAAAATACGTATACGTTATATGTTGTAATTGCTGGCAACGTTTTAAACAATACGACGTTCAGGCAACTTTGTTGAATTTTACCTTTTTAAGTAAACTAATTTAAGTTGGTTTTCAATCACAAATGCTTTTGTTAATTTAACTTTATTTTGTTTGTTACTTGAGTTGAGTTTAAATCACAATTTTTTTCTTTGCTGCCTTTTTGTGTTGCTGCAACATTTTGCACATGACTTTCAGCTTTTCAAGGCATTTTTGTACTATATTTTGTATGTTTGCATTTTATTTGTGACACATTTAACCTTCAACGTGCTGTGAAAGTTGTGAATTATTTATTTGCTCAATGTCAATTAATTGCACCACTTATTATCACACACACACACACACACTTACATACGGGCACAAACGCACATTGTTTTACTTTGTGCTGCACACTTTTTTTTTTTGCGCTCCAAGGTTGTTTTTAGCTTAACCTTAGCCTTAAATTTCACTTTCGATTTCTCGCACAATTTGTGTTTTGTTTGGATTGTTTTTTTTTACGCTGCGTGTCACGAAATTTGCTTTGATTTTGCCACTATTTATTTGGTGTTTTTCATGTATGATTTCATTTTGTTGCTTTTATTTTAGTTATTTATTTATTTGTGTGTCCCCGACACGTGCGACTTTTACGACGAGTTGTGGCCCGCAGCGGCTGTTTACTCGCCTTTAAAGTTCATCGAAAACTAATTTCGTTTCGATTTCAAAAAAAACCTCAATGGAATTTTGCTTTACGTTTTCGCTTTCCTTTAGCGCCTACCCTTATTGTTGTTGTTGTTGTTATTGTTGCTGTTGGCATTGTTGTTGTTGTTGCTGCTGCTGCTGCTGGTAGCCTACAACACATTCCAATAACAATGTTACAAGTTCGCAGTTGTTGTTGCTATCGTTGTTGATGTTGTTGCTGCTGCTTGTACTTTCCCATGGCGCTTCCAATGCACAACTAAAAATAAAGTTAAGCGTGGCCATAGCGACGACAGCAGCGCAGTCGACGGCGACGGCAACGTTGACTGCGACAACATTGACAGCTGCTGCCGTATGCTAGGGGTCAGGCGGTGTTATGGACGACAGCGGCGGCGGCGGTGGCGGGCGGACGGGCGGTCGGTCGGTACGGCTTGCCTACCCTTGGTGTTGCTTTTGCATTGCTTTTGTGTGTGTGTTTGTGAGTGTGTTTTTCCTACCTCCAAGGCGAATGGCAAAATCAGCGTGTTTGTCTTTGCTTTCCAGTCCGAGTGGGTGGCACAACCTTCTCCCTCCCAGCCCCCCTCCCGGCTATGAAGCGTAGGCGCGCGCGTGTTGGATGCTTGACTAACTGTTCTGTCTAACTGGATTGCAAGTGCATTAGTTGTTGCAGCAGTTGCTGTTGCTGTTGCTGTTGTTGTTGAATTCGTAGTAAAGAGCATGACGCTGCAGCAAATGAAATGCAGTGAATGAAATGACGTCGCTGCGCTAAAAACAGCGTAAAGGGATTGCAGTGAACAAATGTGAGGGAATGGAGTGGGAGTGGCGTAGGGAAATGCAGTAACAGCAGTTGACTGTAATGTAATGTGATCTATGCGTGGATATAAATACAATGTGCATGGCGTCATCATAGCTACAATTCACATGAAATAGAATATATCTTGAATCGGTTGAGAACTACCCATGAATCATAGCTGTCTCTAATGAAATTATGAATCACTATTAAAGATTTTGTAATTTGATATTGGTATTTGCAATATATAAGCTACATTTATCTATTTTATATAATTATATTTATAAGAAAATTTTATTTTGGGAGTCATAGGGTAAGTGAAGAAGAACCATAAATCCTTTATTTTGCATTAATAAAGTTAATCGTTGAATTCTGTTTCTTGAAGTTGATTGTGGAGCTTGATTTATGTGGAGTGTATTTCATTTAATCTTTTATTTTATTTTCGCAGACAAATGTATATTTTAGATCCAGCCAGTGTATATTTTTGGTCTAAGCATTTAACCATATAAAGCAATACTATTTTGGGACTCAAACTATAATTTCATGTTTACAAATATTGTTTTACATTTTAATGTTATGAACTTTATGAACTTTCAAATAAAACTAATATTTAATAACTCGTTAGCAACAAACGAATTAATTTTGGCATAATATTTTGAATCAAGTTCAATATTTTTAACGGTTCCAAACACTTTCTGTGTGCTTTCCTGTGAATGTTGTTTCTAACAAATAATTTGTAGGCTTAAATCAAATAAATTTGACTTTATTTTATTTATGCGCGCTCAACGCTCAACATCATCAGCTGCTGCCGCTTAGTTAGGGCCATGGTAGACCCAAAAGAGTTCACAAATGGCGGGGGTTGATGTGGGTTGCGATAGTGTTGTCGAAGGGTTTAGAGGGGTAGAGTAAGCAAATGCAGCGCATGCGTCTTGCATATCGTTTGTGTTTTTGTTTGTTGGAATTTTTCCAGTTTTGATGCTGGAATAAATTCCAGCGCATGACGTCTGCCTTCGACTATTGTGAATTGTGTGTGTTGTGGTGTGTAAGCAACGCACCGAGGTGAATTCGTTGATGGCGCGTGGCTTTATGTGGTGAATAGGCGAAGGGTCGACGTCAGTGCAGCTGCACCGAGACGCATGCCAGACCAGCTGCAACAAGCTTGGAGTGTTTGTGTGTGCAGGGGATGGGGTTGCCTCGAAGGGTTTTGCGGAAGGAGTGGGGAGGGGGGAAGGTGGTGTAATGCTACCATATCAGTGGTTAAGGTAGCGTTGCAGTTGTTCGCACAACTTTTTGCCTGTTTGCCTGCTTATCGACATTGTTGGGTAGACCAAGAAACTTTCTTGCGCCTAATTTTATGCCACGGTTTCTTGCAGCAGGCCGCAACAGCAAACTTGGCTGCCAAAAACACCAACACCAACAACAACACCAATAACAACTCACACTTGGTGTAGGCTTTTACTTATATTTTATAAAATTTTCTGTCGTTTTTTTTTTTTTTTTTTGGGGGCCAAAGTTGAAATCAATAATTATTATATGCTAGTTTGCGCTCTAGAGATTGTGTGTGTGTGTGTGGGTGTGGCAAGTGCAACATGCTTGCCAGAAACTTTGTGGCACACGCTAATGTGCAACAAAAAGAAATTTAAATCACCCGTCGCCATGTTGCATGCGGCATGGCCTAGCCTGCCTGCCTGCCTGCCTGCCAGCCTGCCTACTTATTGAGGAGGCTGGCAACCAAAAGTGCCAACAAGAAAACTTTCTAATTAGGCTCATAAATTTGGCCAGCACAACGCACTTGACAGTGTCGCCGGCGTTGTCGCTCAGCGAATAACATGGCAGCAACACACCCATCTTGCAACCCCCCCCCCCCCACCACATCCCTGTCTTAGACATGGCCAGCAAGTATTTTGATATTTTGTGGCTTTGGCTAGTTCTTGCTGGGTTGAAAATGTGTTTTCGGGTCAGCTGTGTTGGCTGCATATAATTTATGCTGATTGCATTTAACGGGCAAAAAAGTGTATGCAAGGGTCCAAAAGTGCGCACTTGTCGCGGCTCTTTTTGCCCCTTGTGTGGCCAACAATTTATTTTTATTTTATTTCGCCCATGTTGCCATTGCCATAGCTGCTTGCCGTTGCTGTTGTTGAGAGTCAAGTGGCCCCAAGATAAGCGCCTCCAAAAAAAAAAAACAGACAAAGTATGTAGTATGTGTGTGTGTGTGGCTTGGTTTTTCTATTTTTGCAATGTGGTGCACATGCAACTTGCATTTTCCTTTGTGGCATTTGAACAAAACTTTTCGTTTTCAACTGTGAGAAATTATGTGCAAATTTAAGACTTCCTTTTCAAAGGAAAGTATAAAAAGGGAATGGGAACGCCAGCTGCAGATTGCGCTGACCAAAGCAGGTCAGCAGAATTCGATTTGGCTTAAAGCTAGCTTACTTTTAAGGCTTAAATAACTAGATAAGTTTACAACTAGCTTAATTGAAGACTTAAAGACTTGTGAGTGAATTCTTAGATAGTTTGATAAATGTTAAAAAAATTATAGTCAAAGATATATACAGAAAAAAAAGGAAAACAAATTGGGTTGCTTCGAAAGAACATTGATATAAATGTTTGTAGGTGGATAGCCAAAAAGATCTAAAGGAAAAGACAACGCACCAATGGAAGACAGCAGTGTGTTAACTTTTTTGTTTTTTGTTGGAAGAAGATTTCATGTATATTATATAAATGTATGAATACATAAATATACTATATATATTTTTTTTTTTGTGACATTTAGAATATATATATTGAGCGAGCAAGTCGGAGGTAAAGACAGAGATAGATAGAGTAACAATCAAGTTTTTTTTTTATCAAAACAGAAAATATTTTCTTTAACACCTTAAAATGGACATTTAGATTGTTTGTAAAAGTTGAAAGCGGGGTTTAAAAGACACAGCGATATAGACACTTATATATATTAATAAATATATATTAAGAGAGAGAGAGATAGAAAGTGAACGCTAGCGCGATCAATTGAAGAGAGATAGAGAGACAGATAGATAGATAGAGAGGAGAGACATCAAAGGGTGCAAATTGGAGAAAACGCAAGAGCTCACCATCATAATCGCTGCCAGCTTGCATGTGTGCTTGAGATTGAGCCTGCGCCTGTGCCTGAGCCATCAGATGAAACTCCTCCTCCGAGCTGCTAAACGATCTTTGTTGCTGCGATGCGTATTGGGCGCCAGCTAAACTCCGACGTTGCTGCTGCTCCTGCTGCTGCTGATTGTAGGAGGTGGCATCCATGGCATGTCCTCCGCTGATCGTTAGATTGCGCGTCAGTGGTGGTGGTTTCTGGTAACCACTAACCATTTGGCCCGGTTGTTGATGGATTTGTGCATGTGTTGCTCCCTGATAAGGCTGTTGTTGTTGCTGTTGTTGTTGTGGCTGTGGCTGTGGCATGCGCTGTTGTTGTTGTTGTTGCTGACGCTGCTGTTGCTGCTGCTGTTGTTGTTGCTGCTGCTGCTGTTGTAGATGTTGCTGGCGTGTATTGAATTGTTGCTGCTGAGGTTGCTGTCGCTGCTGTGGTTGCTGCTGTGCCATAAGATGTTGCTGTTGCTGCTGCTGCTGCTGTTGTTGTTGTGAATGCGCTTGCTGCTGCACCTGACTGGGATGCGCCAGATGTGGATGTTGCCGCATTAAGCCATCCAATTCTCCCTGCAACAAAATACAAATTGTTTTTTTTTTTTTGGTGTTAAAATTGTATCAGACAGCGTGAAAAAAAAAAATAAAATTAATTCCAGCTTTTTTATAAACGGAATATTCCTTTCTTTGTACTTCCTTGTTTTTCATAAAGATATTTTTGTTAAAAAGATTCTCTTTATTTTGGCTTTTGTGTGCAGTTATCGAACTCTTTTGTTTCCCTGAACATTGGTTTGTTTTTGGTCTTTTGTGTTTTTGTTTTGGATTATTATTTTGTTGGGCTAGATATTTTGTTTTGGCTCCTGACTAAGCAATGAAAAGTTTCTATCTTTATGCTTTAAAATAATATACCAAAAAAGGGAAACAATAATTGATAGTTTTTTACTTCTTTCTTGTGACCATAAGTTTAAGTACAACTTTAACTCTAACTTTTCCATTTGACTAATATATTTAACCTTAGCTTCTGTATCCTCTAAAGTTTTTTTTTAATTGCTGCTTAAGCCGACTAAATTTTCGTTTTATTCCTCAAGTTGAATAGGATTCACAAACACATTGCTCACCTGATAGTAACGTGGATCATCCTCTGGATATGCGCCCGATCTTTGCTGTCCGTAACCTTGTTGCTGCTGATATTGTTGTGCCTGCTGTGGATTCATGGGCTGCATACGTTGACGCTGCTGTTGCTGCTGCTGTCCTGGACTCATCTCATCAGAGATGGATAGGCGACGATTCGTTGGCTGCTCCTGCTGCGAGTATTGGCGACGCAGCATGCTGCCAGCTCGTTGCATGGGCAAATTCTCCTTTTCGGCAGCACTTCGGGTTCTCTCCAACTTCGGCCGTTTATCCGTCGTATCATGCGGATCCACAATGGCCTGCTGCGATATGTCCTAAGGTGAAAGGAGAAGCAATGTGAGTACGTATTTGGGTTAATATATTTGGTTTTTGACTTACGCTGCTGCCATCTGGCTCAATGCGCCGGATGAAACCATCTTGTTGCACAGCGGTTTTATTGATCCATTGACCCGTTTTGGAGAGCAGCTCCTGTTTCTTGCGGCACAGGATGCACACCCAAATCACCTGAAAACATACATAAAGAAAACAGATTTGATTAAAAACAGGAAAGCTTTAATATGTTTACAATGTAACAAATAGAAAATGTAATAAATATAAATAAATAATAAATAATACGTATGCAGATCTCAAATACTATCAATTTGTCGGCGTGTTTATCTGCTTATAATATTTTAATTTTATTCATTTCTTTTTTTTTTTTAGAGTACAATTTTATTTATTTGTCAATTATACAAAAAATTTTATTTATTCAACAAACAATAATACTAACAAGAAAAACAAAAAACTCTACATAAATCCAAGCTAAAACAAAGTCTGACGTTCCTCAACATGGATGAAGACGATATACCAATCGAGGTGGTCTACTTCTATGGCAACTTGGCGAGACTCTTTAACACTTTCACCTTCCTGATGATAACTTATGTGGAGCGTGGGCTTCCCGAATTCTATTCAGGCTTTTGCAGTTTTCATATGACTGCGCCTCGTTGGACATTTTGGAACTGGCTGTTTAATGGGCATATGCTGCAGGAGCAGGAAGAGGAGGAGGAGGAGTTTAGCGAACGGCCAGAGATATCCATGTCTGTCGTATTTTGTGCCACCCATTTCAGTGACAGATGAATATTACCTGCATAGCAAATTGAAATTCTATTTGGCGTTCTGTTATTTTATTGCGCTTCAATATTTTTTTTTTTCGGTATCCGAACCGAAAATTGTTAAAGTTTGTTCTCATCGTATTACCTTACCAACAACTAAATGTGTGTATGGGAGTATGTGTGTGAGTGTGTAAATGTGTATGTGACATCTTGGCAACGCTTCAACAAAACGTTTGGCAACGTGGCCAGCAAATGATAAGCCCAGGCCAGGAGAGCCCAACCCGTCACGGCTCACTGGGCAAAATAAAAAATTGAATGCAAAGGCGAAAAAAAAAGAAAGGAATGAAAGAAAAGCTGTGTAATTGAAATGCAATGCAATGTAAAAATGGTGAAATGGTAAATGGTGTGCCAAAATGTTAAAATGCTTTGCTGAACGATGCCCCAAAAGGGTTGCAGCCGGCACCAACTGGCATAGACTTTGCCTTGAACCAAAGTAACGAATTTGTGAAAATATAGGTTAAATAAATAGCGAATTAAATTACAACTGGCAGGTTTTTTACTTTGTTTTATCTAAATTATGTGCTTATAAAAGAAATAAAAATATGTTACATAAATATGTATTCTTGAACAACATTGAATTAACAATATATGACTGTTTTTTTGTGTTATAACTATCATAAAAAGAATCTTTCAATATTAAATATATGCTTTCTTAGATAAAAGGCACATGAATTATATCCATAGTTATAAATAACTCGATCCATTTTCTGGTGTAGACAAACTATCAATAATATTTTTTTCTAACCTTAAACACAACTGTCAATTGTAACACATTTAAGAGAACAACTTTTTGGAGCACGCTATTTTTTCAAGTCTTTTCAATGTCAAAAGACCAAGTGCAAAATTTAGTCCCCACACACCGCTCTTCAACCCACTACTAAAAACTAAAAGCCCAATAAATATATTGACTGCGGTTTTATAGTCGCGCGTTGGCGACATGGACCATTATTTATGCGTGATGCACGCAGCACGCAGGACGCAGTTTTTTTTCGGGGGGGCAATTGCCAATAGTGAGCAGCTAGTAGCTAGCCAACGGGGCGTATGAGCGATGGGCCAATGCTTGAATAAGCAGCGGCAACGGCAGTAGCAGCAAGAGCACAGTAACTGGCGTTGCGTCGCCAGTATAGCTGGCGACAGAGTGTCATCCAATTTATCAATGGCTGGCTGGCAAAATGAGCAGGACTCGCATAGTGTCGCTGCCATTTTGTTGGCTACACGCGTCACCGAGTGACAGGCGCGTCTAATGGCACTCGAAAAATTGCCAACTGGAAAATGTGTCAGGCCCCGGCTGTCAGCTGTGAAATGCACACACTCGCATACACACAAACACACACTTAGTTCAAAACAAACACTGAAGAAAACTACAAATGTTTATTTTTTCAAGTCAATAAGAATTTGCAAGATTCTTTTCTCGAATTTGAAGGTAAAAAATATTTAATTAGGATTTCGAAGCCTTTTATTTACAGATTTAGGAGCGCTTTGCACTTATCTCAATCGAAATACGCATTTATTGGTACTCATTATTCAAACCATTTGTTAGCAATTAAGAATTTACTCCCGACAATCTATTAGTTTCGATGAAAATTACTTCGTCCTGTCTTCTTTTTGCTAAGAATAAAATGATTGCCTATGTGTTAACTGATGTATAAGCCATATAATAGTCAACCCCATTTAGTAATTTCTGCGTATTATCTTCGGGGTATAAATAGCTTTATAAGAACATATAAACTCATATTACTTAGAACAACACACTTGAATGGTGAATCGCTTAGTTGGAGTTCCACGAACTTTTCAAGGCGATTTGCAATTTCTTGGAATTTACAAACAGTCAAGCAGCAGGAAGGCAAGCTTCCTGATAAAAAAATGTGCAGGAAAACTTAAGTCATAATGAGCAATTTAATTATTTGTTTTTATAATCTATTAGAAAAAAGTCTCAAGTCCTCACAATTGTATGTAATTCTGAAAATTAGCTTGTAGCTAAAAATAGCTGAATGCATAATAAGCATTATTTATTTAGAAAAATATGAATTCTTATGAAATCAAAGGGTTGTATTTTTTTGGGAACAAATCAAAAGAGTAGCATTGTTTTTTCCTTTCTCGCTCAGTGTACTTAAGCTAGTCACACCGAAAATAATAATACGTTGAGTGAATGAAGAATGTATAGCACTTACTTTGTTGCTGCGCAGCGTCACTTTGCCACCGCAGCGAGCACAGCAACGAATATTGCAGTAATGGCAAATGTGGCCAACGCCATCGGCAAATTTGGTCTTAAGGCATATGTGACAGGTGGCATCCAGCTCGACGCCGGCCTTCTTTTGCTGCTCCGAACGTTGCCTGATTTGCATCTCCAGCGTGACAACTTCGTCCTGCTTTCGACTGTCGTGGATTCGAAAACGAAATGGCGTTAAAATGCATTTGGCTTATTTCCTATCAGTTCTCAAGTACTTACCGCATAATCTCGTTCTGTTGGTCCTCCTCCTGTTTCTGCCGCATGAGCACATTCTCAATTTGCATGCGCTCATGTGGCGTCAAATGCGACAAATCGGGCATCTCATCCATGGCTAATGGATGGGAGCTGGAGCTAAAACTCTACCTGAATGTAACTTGAGTTGTAGTTGTTGTTGTTTTTGTTGTGTTTGCTTATGTTTCGTTGGTTTTTGCACATAAAAACTAATATTTAGTTGCACTAAATAGCTAAGTTAATCGCTTGTTTTATGTATGTATACGAGTATATAATATTAATTATTAATAATTAAATTTGTTGTGAAAATTTTAAAGCTTCTCATTTTATGTGTTTAAATAACTTTTGGTTTTGAATGCAATTAGGCAATATTTATAAATATAATATGTATATATTTTTTACTTTTAATTATTATTATTATAATTAAATTTATTTGGATTATTAAACCATTCTGACAGAAAATCACAGAGCAAATTTCTAAATTTTACTTATGTATTTATTTATTATTTGGGTTTTGGTATTTCTCTTTTTTTTTTGTTTGAAGTAACTTTGTTTTTTAAAGTTGTCGGTTTTTTTTGTTACTGTTTGCCGGTTTCGTTTCTTTTCTTTTTAAGACTTTTGGAAATTCGTTGAAACTATTTTACAATGGCGCTGATCAGTTTTGCAGTTTTCCGTTTTCCGTTAAGCACTTTGATGGTGTTTTGTGTGTGTGTGTTTGTGTGTGTGTAGGGTTTTAAAATGTAAGGTGTGTAAGTGTGTTAGTGTGTGTGTGTGTGTGTGTGTAAGTGTGCTGCACTCTGACCTTTTCAAGGTCAGTTTCCGTAATTTGGTATTTTTAGGTCGCTTTCATATTAAGAACAAAATTTGTAGACATTTTTTATTTTTATGTTCTGCGCCTCGATTCTGTTTTTGTTTCATTTTGTCAACGCTCTAAAACGCTGCCTTGCCTTTGTTGTTGTTGTTATTTTCAATGGCGTTTGTTCGTTTTCTTGTTGTTGTTGTTGTAGTACAAATGGCTGTTGTTGTTGGTTATGCTGTTGCGATGTTGTGTGCGGCGAAGCCATCTTTGAAGAGCGAATTTTAAAGCGTGCGCTATTAAGGCAGAAGAATTTTAGTAGTCAGCACTGCAAAGAAAAGAGAAAACGTAAAAAACAAGTTAGTATTTGGTGAAATAAAGTGTTTATCATATAAAACTTAGCCACTATTTATAGCCGATAAGAACCAAAATGTCAATTAAAGTTGCAGCTGAAAAGTAGGCAACAGTTTTTAGCTCGAATCATTTAATTAAAACTCGAAATGAAGTGCAGTCAGTAACAAACTCACAATCATACGTATGTGCAAAAGCACACAAAATTGTGCCCCTAAACGGAAATGAGAATTTTAACGAGTTTGGGCGGAGTGGTGTGCAGATGGAGGGCAAGGAGTGCAGTCTGGACACAATACAAAAACATATGTAACAACAGTAAGTATTTATGAGCATCAAATAAGAAACCGCAAAAACAGAAGGACAGCAGAACAATGGCACAGAGAGATGAAGAGGAGAGTGAAAAAAGGAGAAGGGAGCAAACGCAGCTGGGCACAGGTGCAGTGGCAAGAGGGGGGGGAGGGTCTTTGTTGGGTTGCGGTTGACCCGGTGACGCACGTATAAAATGCGAAAATATATACGAGGCCAAACACACAGACACACACACACACATTCAAATGCATGCGAGGATGGGATGCAGGAGCGGTGCCGGGCTATTTATGTTGACAAACTTGTTCGTTGGGGCGCGCAGGACTGAAAAATGCAAGCGGAAGCAGCCACTTCCCCAACAAAGCGAATGAGAGTGAGAAGAGAGCTTACAGAGAGGGCAGCATATTGTTGAGGAAGGGCGGTAGGGAAATACTCGTACAGTAGATGCAGGATAAGGAAAGTGCAGCAAGAGCCTCTTATGCGCCCCATTTCCGTCCACACGTCCTGTATGTCTCTCTCTCTCAATGTGTTTGTGTGTGTTTGTGTTATATGCAGATTGAAATGCGGCTTTTACGCTCTAGAATTAACTTATTTCATAGATGGCGTTGATAAAATGAAAAGCCATTAGGCAATTTGTGTGCGAGTGTGTGTATGTGAGTGTGAAAATGATTTTGCTAGCAACATACTTAATAGAAGTACAACATAAGCATAAGCTTAGTTAGATGTACTAACTTAGTTATATTAATAGGATATCGACCTCTTTAGATGTCTGAAGCGATGGCTGTGGCAGACATTTGAGAGCAGGTCAGGCATGAATATGTGGCACAACAAACTACATATCATTTCATGATTATGAGAGTAGATGGGAGCAAGATACAAAGTAGCTTGATTGATAATAAATATATATATGTATACATCGCCAATTTGAATGTTTTTAATTGAGGTTATATTTAAGCTTAAATCTCAATAAAAAATTCTTTTCAATTTGAGCTTTATATTTTCTATAAAAGATATTTGGGTTGTTAACTATTTAAGTAATAAATCAAGAGAAACAATGTAAGGTTTGTTGCTTCAATGAAATAAAGATAGATAAAAATTAATCATCCGTAGTATATCTGTGGTAAAAAGTTTTCGCTTTATACTTTAATCTAGTCTTGCAACTCTAGCTTGTAAGTAATTCGCTTTGGACTTTGGGTTTTATAAAATAAGTATTTAAATCAATATGTATATGTTATTATATCCTGGTGTTTTGAAATTTTGAATGGAAATATCTTAGATAGTATTCTATGTATATGAAATTGTCTCTGTTTATATCTTTTATAAATGAAAAGAGAATTTAACATCAATTTACAGCTCTTTCTTTGACTCTTAAACAAAGCAAAGAACAGTTAAAGGGGTCAGCACATAATAAAGAATTTCATAAATATTTGCTTATCTGCACGCAAACTTCACATGTCCATTGATAATGTAACTGGCACATTGTTAGCCTTAAGGCAACAAACAGGCACACACACACACTTGCACAACATTCACACAAAGCACACACACACACACTTAGAAGCACACACACAAAACACACACAGCTGGAGCTAGAGCCGCTGGCAAAGACAACTTGACAACAACAACGAGGCGTCTTCTGCTCCTGTTTTAATGCATGCATCCCTATGCCCCCGACTGCCCTTCCCTGTTGCGCCCGCAGCCAGAGCAGCAATAGTTCAGGCGAGATAAAATCCAGTTTCCAGGGTGTTTATGGCCTGCTTCGAGCGCGCTGTCGTTGGCAGCTCAGCTCCTTTGGGCTCATGAATTGATAATGCAGCAAATGCAGCAGAAACAACAACAACAACAACGACATGTACTACATACATATACACATATATCCATGCAAAATTGATGGCTGCATTGGGAGCATTGTGGGGCTTAAGTGACTATTTTATGTGCCTCGAAACAGAAACACAGATAAAGCTGAGGAGTAGAAGGAGCTGAAAGAGGTGGCAGAGGTTGCTGGAACTGACAGTTTGCTGCCACGCTTGATGGCCAGAAGCAAAATTGACAGAGCCAGCCAACAACAGCAACAATTGATCAACTTGAAGGCACAAATTGCAAAATCAAATATAAATAAAAAAAACAAATAGTAAAAGTTGTAGCGCAAACATTTTCAAACTTGCTGCAAAATGCCAAAATACGAAAATTGTGAAAACTTTAACATTAACGAATGGGTCGGCGATTGGGTGCGAGAGGGAGGAAGCCCTTTGCTGAGAGTATGTTCAACAATTCACCACAGCGCAAACAGCAAAGAGAAAGAGAGACTAAAAGAATGAGAGAGTGTACAAAAACTCACCAAGAAATTTCCCAGTATATATTTTGTGTGTGTGTGTGTGTTTATATTTTTGTAACAAAGTAGAGCAAAACGCAGTCAAAACTAAATAATCAAAAACAAAAGCTAAACAAATAAAAAAAAAGAAACCAAGTAAGGTGAATATAAAATTCATCCAAAGTTTAAAAAAGGGAAAAACTTAACTGGCACAAGGATAAATTATGATAAATAAAAGGGGTAAGCAATGTACAATTTGAAGAGGTCAAACCTTTGCCCATGATCAAACACTGCAACATTATTATTACTGCATCAAGGTTAATGCACATAACGCATACGCAGCGTTGCCGTTACTGTGATAGAAATTGAATGCCGTGCGATAAATGCGAAAGTTCACCAAGCACAAACTGATAGCTGCTTGCGATAGCTGCGACTGCTCGTAATCTGCCAAATTATTCGCTCTCTTTCACTCTTTTTTCGCCTCTTCCTCTTTCCCTTTCTCTCTCTCACTCTGGCTAACTGACACTTTCAATTAGCAATAACAATTGCAGTAGCAGCAAGTAAGTGCAAAAGGGAAGGATGGTTATGGCTTACAAATAAACAACAACAAAACCAAAAGGTCAAAATGTTGAGCTTTCGCACAGTTGAACTTACAATCAGTTAAATAAGCCCATACCATATCCCAAGCCCTGCCATTTTTCTCTCACATTTCAATAGCAGAGTGAATATTTTTCTGATTTGTTTTCTTCCTCTCTGAATTGCGTTTTTCAATCCACTTGGGTCTATAAAAGGAACGCGGCAAGTAAAGAAGATTT
Source organism: Scaptomyza pallida (assembly GCA_018152965.1). Classification (NCBI taxonomy): domain Eukaryota; kingdom Metazoa; phylum Arthropoda; class Insecta; order Diptera; family Drosophilidae; genus Scaptomyza; species Scaptomyza pallida. The sequence goes on from JAECXP010000002.1 coordinate 7,632,127, forward strand.
TTATCATAGCGCATTCCCAAAGCATCCTGTTTAATTGGTACTTAACGAATCTCACTAATCTTCCCGCAGTAGTTGAGCTGGACAATCCACGAACACTGCTTAATGAAGAACTGAAATGTGTATTTAACTCGTATTAAACTCATATCTTACAAATTAAAGCTTATGTTAACAAGAAGTTTTTAAAATTAAAAGAGTCATTGGATAAAATCCGCGATAAAGCTTAATGATTATTTAAAATTGTTGTAATATGTCGGATAAACTTATATAGTGCAAAGTGTCGAATAATATTACGTCACATTAAACTCCTTTTAATAATGATAATTATAAAAGTCATATATGTAATTTAAATTTATGTAAAATTAAATTTGCGATCCATCGAAATAAAAAAGCCACTAACTGCATCTTTTTGGCTTTACTACATTTTTTTTGTCAACTTCTTTGTAGCAATTTCATTAATGACAAACTTTTGCAGTGTAAACAGCAAAAACAGTTTTTTATGTGCAAGCATTTACTAATTAAGCAAACTATTTGAAAATTGACTTTTTCTTCGCACAACTTTACAATTAATCATTGTATTCGCTCAACTTCCTTTTTTAATGTAAGCAAAAAGAAAATATTTTAGTTTGGATTGCAAACTTTGGAATCGTTTATCACTTTTAAAGTGTCTAAGTTCTCTCTGTATGCAAGTTGATAAGAGCTGGTAGCTAGAAATATATAAGTGCTACATCAGTTATTAAAGCACTTTTAAAATGTTAATGAAAACTCACATAATCCATAGTTAAAAACAAGTACGAAGAGAGATCTCGATGTTGCCTTTTCAACTTTGTTTGAAAAGTTTATGTCTAATCTTTGCAAAAATCATTAAATAATCAAAAGCCCAAAACGGACGTCAATATTAATTTATTTACCATAGCCATATGACCTTTAAGCTCGATACGTGAATACTTATTTTTTAATAACATTATTAGAATGCACCGAGCGATGATTAATTTTTAATAGAATAATTGAAGTCGCCATTTGAGTGATATAAGCCGCTTGCAGCTGCACTCAAGTGCTTTAGCTTTTAGTATATATCTACGTCAGTTTTTCGCTTCATTTATTATGGCTTGGTTATCCTCACTTGGCAATGCAATTGCTGTTGCTGTTGTTGTTGTTATTGTTATTGCCAGCTGCTGGTTTATTTTTAAAGCGCTGACTCGCAAAATGTCAAAAGGGCAACTGGTTGCACGATTGTAAGATTGCAGGGTTGCCAAGCGGTTGGCTTACTTGGCTATTCGTTTGGGTCATTTATCAGTCTCAAAAAACATGGCCAACTACTGTCAACGTAAATGCTAATTTTCAATTCTCATTTTGTGTTTTGCTCTGGTATTTTTTTTTTTTTTTATTGACGTCAGTTGGCGTCATCGCCCGCTGCGATCGCAAATTTATGCAGATATTGTTTCATGGCATCATTTTCAACGTTGATGGGTGCAATGTACTCACTTTAAATGTGTGTTTGTGTGTGCGAGTTTATAGTTTATTTCTTGGCACACAAACACACACACACTGCGAAAACGTGGCCAAGTTGTGCTGTGTTGCGGCTAAGGCTCAAAGCCAAAGCCAAAACAATAAAAGAGCCAATGACTTGGCTACTTTTTTTGTGGCTCTTGATGTTGTTGCAGCTGTTGTTGTAGTTAGTGTTGCTTGTCTGCCAAGGAAAGTTTTGTTGAACCCCTAAAGCAAATGTTCCAGTTTTTTTTTCCCGAGTTGAAGTTGTTGCACTTTGCATGTGCATGTAATTATAATTCCAGTTTTATATGCGAGCCCAAAAAAGTAGGCAACAATTTTTTTTAGTTGGCAACATTTTTGCGGCCAGCTAGTGTTGAACAGCGCCATACTCATTTATGCTCCCGGAGGGCATAGAATAATGAATAACAACGAGCTGACAAATGCATCGACAGCAAAAAAAAGATAGCGAAAGAGTTAACAGGGGAGAGGGAGAGGTTGGGACATATGCTTCCTGTGCAAAAACTTTTACAATTGCTCTCACAATTTCCATGCAATTAGCTTTAAACAAATACGCGAACAACCTTATGGATACAAATATAGGAAGTGTATATAATATATTTATTTGTAGTGTGTATGTATCATGAATAAAACTTGTCAATTTCAAGGGGAAGGAGGGCGAACATTGACTGTGGGGCTAAAAGTTGGCCAACAAAATGAACAAAACATAAGCAAACAAAGAAGGAAAAAAAAAAGAAGAGAAAGGGTTGTCTTTTCTCTTACTCTTCCTCTCTCTCTCTCTATCAGCTTGGCAGCTGGCATTGTAAATGTAGTTAAAATGTCAAAAAGCAAAGAACGATGACATAGCAATTTTATGCACCCATTGAACCCAACAAAAGCAACAAACACGAGAAGACGAAGACAAGAAGAGATATGGGCATGAGCTGCTAGTTGACTCAATAATTTTTAACAAGCTTCACCCACAACACAACGAAAAGTAATCCACTGTGTGTGGGCAATAATGGATACAGATTCAGTGGGTGGGTTGAGTTGTTGTTGGGTTAGTTTTAGTATTTTTTTTTTTTTTTGTTCTATTACTCATGCGACGCGTGTGCAGCAGTGTCAAACATTTATGACGTTCGTGGCCATCTTTGTGTCTGTCTGTTTGTTTGTGTGTCGCTTGACAAAGGCCCCGTCGCGTGTCGTCATCATTGTCATTTGTCAGGGCAAACAACACTATACACCCCAACAACAACAACAACAAAGAAACAGCACTCAATTGCTGACCTCTCACATCACTCACACCTCCCCCACCCACATATCACTACAACAAGATGCATTAGCTGGGTATATTAAGTTTAGCCAAAAGTGCTTGTTACGAGCTTAAACAAAGAATGTCTAGGACCAAGATTAACCATTAACGCGAGAAGTTCACTAAAATAAAAGGGATTCATTTCAAAGCATTAAGCTTATGCGAAATTATATAAAAATTACTTTACTCGAAGACCTGATTTGAACTCAGTTTCTGTGCATATTGCAGCAAGGTAACTTTAAAGCAATACAATTGTGATTATTGGAAATTTATTAAGAATCGGATTTAAAATAGATTTTTCAAATAAAGGAAACCAGCGAATTTTTTAATTTTTTTTCAGTGCCACCAAAACTAAAATAATTTAACACGGATAACAATATACATACATGAAAAAAGGCTCACAAAAAATGAGTAACTAAATCCTTATATTTTACTTGCATTTTAAATGATACAAATTAGAAAGGCATTCAAAATGTGAATATTATAATAGATAAAAGTACATGAAAAGGTAAAAACTTCTTCACTCAGGAATTCTATGGACTCATATCAGTCAAAAAACCACCGTTTAGGATAGAAAGTAAGGCTAAAGAAAAATTTTAAAAATGCTTTGGATTATACTTAATATTTTGATAAAAATTTCTTTTAATTTCCCAAAGAAATAGAAAGGGTAGTAATTAGTCAGTATGGAAATTGTTGCTACTATTTATACTTTTGCTACTGTCATGGTTGTTGTTGTTGTTGCTGGTATTGCTGTTGCCTCGTGACGTTTGCCATTTTGAGTTCAGGGCACAGTAAACTACATGTAAAATCGATTCAATGGCTGCCTGTTGCTACTGTTGTCGTTGCTTTAGTAGTTCTTGTCGCTGTTGTTGTTGTTCGTCCCTGTTGCTTAACAAGTTTACCTTTTAATTAAATTTGCCGCCCATCCATGTGGGGAGCAAACGGCCGCCCCTGAACCCCACGAACGCCCCATCGCAGCAATCGCCTTATTATTATTGGCCAGTAAATAGCAACAGTGGCCGAGGGGCAAACGCTGCTGATTGTTTGTTGTTGTTGCTATTGTGGCAATCTCTTGGCTATTGTTTGCGCATTCTTGTTCTTGTTATTGCTCATGTACTTTATGTTGTTGTTGTTGTTGCTTGTTTTCTTTAATTTTTCCTTGTTGCAAAATGCCCCATTTAGTGGTGGGAAAGGGAATAAATTTGTATAGATTTTTGCATTAAGTAGAGCATTTCAGATATCAATATACGTGCACAAAATTATTTCTTGTTTATTATTAAGCACATTTTATATGGAACAACATTTGTTTGCTTAATTTTTCATATATATTTGTGTATTTCGCTTTACTTACATTTATTCATTATTTAATATTTATTCAGAATGTATCCTTGGTTGGCTTGTAAATCGGCGTTGTTTGTTTATTCGTTGTTTCAATTTGTTGTTTAGAAAATTAAATTGATTTATTTCTTAGTATTTGTTGCATTAGAAGTTGTTGTAAAGATTTTCATTTATTTATTTTTGCACAATTTGTATTATTATGGAAAAGCGAAGCTTATGTACAGTAATTAAGATAATTTTATTAATTCACAATAGATTTCCTTTTCAATAAGCTACTTTGAATGCACTTTATTAATTTTTAGCATATTTTGCTGAACGTTTGTTTTAACTGCAAAATGGTATTAAAAAATTGTAGTTGTTTTTTGTTTTTATTATTTATTAATGTTAGAATTCGACGTGACGACGAGTCGAACTTCACGAGCTTCGGTTGCCATCTGAGACGAAAGCAGAGTGCTGTAATTATGTTGGCGTTGCACACTGCAGCAGCAGGCACATGTTGGGAACAAAATACTGGGCACACCGAACACTGGGATATATATTAGAAATATAATGGGATTTGCAGACAGGACAATAAAGCAGGCAGAAGCAGCAGTCGCAGCAATGAAAGCGTCAACATGCTCTTTATTATTTTAACCAACTGCACTCTCGTTACATTGCTCATACGCACTGTTTCCATTGTCCATTGTCCATCCAGCTGCAACTTGTTGTAGTCTTTTACACACGCACACACACACACACATATGGGAAAGCAATTTGCCATTAGACGTCACTTCTCTTTATGCTCGCATGTGTGGGTGCTTAAGTGATTGTATGTGTCTGTGTGTGAGACACACAGAGCTGCCAACTTTGTATATATGTATGTTGATGTTGTTTTTTTTTTGTTCTTTCTTTATTGTGCGCTTTGGCAGTTAACAGTTAACATTTGCGTTGCGCATTGTTTTTGCTTCTATGCTCGTGGGATTTTTGTTGCTGCTGCCGCAACTGCTGCTGCTGTCGTCGTAGTCGTCGTTATTGTTGCTGTTGCTGCTGCTGTTGTGCGTGTGGTGAACTTATCACAGCGAGCGAGTCCGTAAGCAATGTGAGTGACTGCTGCCTCCTCTGCTCACCAACAAACACACACACACACACATACACATAATTGTTTTACAGGTTTTTTTTTCCTGTTTTTGCGCACAATTTTCATATACTGCCAGCAGATTTTTCCAACATATTTATTATTTAAACAATTTTCATATATAAAACACGTTAATATTTTGAGAAGATTTTATTTTTGGTGGCAGGGCGGGAGGTGCGACGAGGCACAAAACGAGAGATCACGGCCACAAAAACGACGGCGACGACGACGACGACAACGTGGAGAGTATTATATACGCCTGCTTGGGTTGAGTTTTGTACACACACACACACACATACATATATATATTTTTCTTTTCTGTTATTTTTTGTTGAGGGGGTGGGGCGGACTTTGGGGGTCAGGCTTGAATCGGGTTGCGTGGTGTTTGTGTGTGTACAGAAAAAAACACGAAACAAAGCGAGCAAAAAAAAAAGGAAAAGAAAAGAAAAAATGAAATAAAAAAGGAAAAGTAAAAAGCAAAGGCAATGAAAAAATTAATTCTTGTCTTACTTTAAAACACACTGTTTGCAGCTGTTGTTGATAATTATATATATATTTTTTTTTTTGTATTAGCTTAAATCACAATTAGCTTGCACGACACACATACATGCACAGATACTTGCGTACTTGTGCGTTTTTATTTGCATTCCATATGCGAAAACTTTTTTTTTTTTTTTGCTGCCTTTTAGTATTGCGTTTATCTACTTTATTCATTCATCTCTGGGCTTTTCCGTTGTTAATATTATATATATTGTAGTTGCTGTGATTATATTGTTGTTGTGTTTGTTGCTATGTTGTTGCTGTTGTTGTTGTGCTTTTTATTTATTATTATTGTACAATGCGCGCGACGACAACGGCGTTGACTGCGCCTTCTGCTGCTGCTGCTATATGATGTTACTGTTGTTGTTGCTGAAGCTGCTGCTGCTGCTGCTGATGTTGCCTGCCTGCTGCTGCTCCTGCTGCTGTTGCTGTTGCTGCGACTACAACAACGACGACGACGGCAACGACATCACGACACGACAACGACTAAAACTGAAACTGAAACTGAAGCCAACAGCAGCGTCTGCTGAGCTTTTCAAGTGTCGAGTCGACAGTTAGCGCGTCGGCAGCGCTCTCCACCCACAAGCCAGCAACGGCGGGCACAAGAGCGAGATGGAGCGAACAGCAGAGGAGCCGAACGAACGACAACCACTCTCTCGCTCTCTCTCTCCCTCTCTCTCTTAACTCTCACGATGTGTGTGGTGAATATGTTAAAAGGGAGTTATTAACCATGCCAGCGAGTGGGGGCAATGCTGAGGTGCAGAGTAAGCAGTGTTTCGGCAAGCAGTGTGCTCAAGTAGGGTGTACAGTTAGTTTGTTTGTACTTTCTGGCTGGCTGCCGTTATGAGTGGTTTTTCATATTTCATGTGCAATTTTAACACCTACTTCACACACACACACACACATTCACACACTGAAAGCGATAATAAATGTATGTGTGTGTGCGAGCTTAAGTATGTTTTTTTCTGTCAACTCTGTCTCGCTCTCTCTCTCTCTCTCTCTCTCACGTGCCATTTGTCGCATGCTGCTTAACATTAACATCAATGTTGATGTTGCATATTCATAAAACTCAAGTGTATATAGTTTGACATGTTGTTGTTGCTTTTGATGTTTTTGCCGCAGTAACTGCTTACAGTATTTATGTTTTGTGGGTTATGATTTTGTGGCTTTGAATCTCTCTTTAACTCGAGAAAGTAACGTTTTGTTGATACAAATTAAAGAAATCAAAATTGTATATACTTATCAAAATTAAACTCATTTAAAGTAAAACACTTATGTACAATAATAATCCAAAAAAGCACATTATTAACATAACGTTATTCAAAGTTCAAGTTTCGGTTTCTATTTTATATGCTTAACGTGCCCAAATAGTTTGTTTATTTAATCAAATTATTTACCCACTAAAGTACAGCAGGTGTTTCAACAATAAAGCAATAAAAAACAAATTTATAAAATTATATATACCAATATTTGCACAGCTTCTGTCAAACAAACATTCGCAATTATAAGTCGCGCGCTATATAATGAGTCGAATTTGAACCAAGCCACATTAATTCTTCAGCAGCAAGATGAGAACCCACACGTTAATCTTTGGATTTGCCATTTTGGCCATTTGCATGTTTACAAGCAGCAATGCTCAATGTGCCGATCCCTACGCGTGCACGGCTGCGGAATGTGCAGATCCTGCAAATGCTGCTGATCCCAGCTGTTATCCCACATCCACAGCGGGGTGGCTTGACACAACCACAAGGCGGCATAGATCTCCTAGGAATGGAAAGTGGTTCAGAGGAGGCAGAGCCCCGATAGTCATTAATTTTGGATATATGCGCAAAAACTTTAATAAAAAATAAACATCCTTGACACAGCATTACAAAAATTATCAATACATTTATAAATTAAATGATTTTTTTTGCTTTTCTTAAAATCTTTCGCTAATATTTCCATGATTTTCAATTTTTGCAAAGCTATCAGCTAAAATATTCACTTTTTGTTGAGCAAATCTTAACAGAAACTGAGCCATGTTAAAGAGTAACAAAACAAAGCAAAGTAAGACAAATAATTTTGAAGCAGGCATTTCCATTCCCAAAGTTGTAATGGTATTGATAAAGTTTGACCCAAATACTTCTCATTAAGATTAAGACAAGTATGCTGTCAAACACCTGAAATAAAATGTGATTTTGTTCGGTCTACTTTCATTTTAATGTGTTGATTTGCAACGAGTACTTTCAAAGCTAAATTGCGTGATGTGTCACCTTTTCAAATTTTTGTTTAAAAATATTGAAAAATATTTTTAATTGTAAAAAATGTTTTTCTTTAATTTTGATTTTTTTGGTTTTCATGTTTTTTTTCCACAAGTTGTCGAAAGTTTACTAAAGCTTTTCTTATTTAATTTAAAGGCACTTAAAACGTTAGATTTGGATTAAAAGCTACTTAGTTTCAATATTAAAAAAACTTTATGGCTACACCATTAATATGATAACGATTAAATGGGTTGTCAAATTGCCTTTAAGTATATACAGTGGCGAGCAGTGGTGAGTTTATGTTTTCGAAACTGATTTTCGTGCTAATAAAAATATCACAGCAATGTATTCGTTGGATAGGTATTTAAATTCCGTTTTTTGATACATACTCTTCTTAACCATTAGTACCCATTGAAGTTTTCAACTCTTGTAAGTCTTTACTTTTTCCGGGCTTGACAAAAATGTGTTGTGCAAATAGATGAGTTAAACAATTCTAATAGTGTCTGAAAAAAAAATTTTAACCCTTTTTCATCAAAAATGGTCATTTTTCATTTTCAAAAATCATAAAAATACATGCGAAGAGATTTTTAAAATTTTTTTTCAGACACTATTAGAATTGTTTAACTCATCTATTTGCATCAACACTTTTTTGTTCGCCCGGGAAAAAGTGAAAAGTGCTTTACAAGAGTTGAAAACTTTCAATGGGTACTAATGGGTTAAGAAGAGTATTGTATCATAAAAACGGAATTTAAATTACCTATCCAACGAATACATTTGCTTGTGATATATTTTTTATTAGCGACGAAAATCAGTTTCGAAAACATAAACTCACCACTCTCACTTAATAGATAAAATAAATCAATTTTAAACGCTGTCAATATAAAAATTGTCCAGCAATCAAAAATGATTTATTTGCCTGGTCCAAAGAAAATTCAAAGCTTCCTTTATTTTTACAATATACATACATATATGTATTATTATTCTTAAATATAAAATATCCTCCAAAAATATGTTATAAATAAGTTATTAAAATAGATTTTATATAATCATCTATGCATAATTTGAATAACTACATTTTATCATAAAGTTTTTTGATCAAAGCTTAAACAGTTGTTCTAATAACAAATATAATTTGTGTTTATGAGCATTTTATTCTTAAATATTGTCAAACAACACAATCTGCTTTCATTATTTGTCCAACTGCGTTTGAAAATCAAATAGCAAATATTGGTCGTTTGCTATAAAAGGAGTCGAATGTAAGCTAACCCATAACATTCCTACACCAGCAAGATGAGAGCCCAGACGTTGATCCTTGGATTTGCCATTTTGGCCATTTGCATGTTTACAAGCAGCAATGCTCAATGTGCCGTCCCCAACTGGTGCACGGCAGCGGAATGTGCAGATCCTGCAAATGCTGCTGATGCAAGTTGCGTCACTACAACTGCGTTGCCTGACACAACCACCAAGAGGCATGGATCTCATCGGAATGGAAAGTGGTTCAGGGGAGGCAGAGCACCGATAGTCATTAATTTTGGATATATGCGCAAAAATTTTAACAAAAAATAAAAATCTTGCCACTACATAAAAGAAATAATAAAAAATTGTTTGATACATGAAAAGTTTTCTTTGTTTTTTTAATAGTCAAAAAGCTAGCAACAAGTGTAAATACAGTCAAACTTCCATAACTCGAATCACCATTATCCATAAAAAAAATTCGACTTATGGAGACTTCGAGTTATGGAAAAAACATTGCATACATTTTTCTCGCTACTGCACGCTACTGCAACTCGATTAGATTCGAGTTAAAGAAAATTCGAGTAAGGGAAGTTCGAGTTATGGGAGTTTGACTGTATTTTAACGAAAATTATTGTTAAAGTATTCACTTTTTGTTTAAAAAATCTTAATTAAAACTGAAAAACTGAGCGTTTATTAAAGATTAGCAGAAAATTCATTTCATTCAAAAAATAAAATAGTTATACATATATTAAAGACGTATGACAAATAATATTGAAGCTGGAACTTCTATTATCAAATTTGTAAATATATAATTTAAACGTTTAGTAAACAAAACACCATTATTTATATGAGAACTCAGCAGGTTAAGTATATTTTGAATGCTATGACTGTTGTTTTGTTTGAAAAAGTAAAAAAATATTATGAATCTTTCACTTACAGCTTAAAGTGATTTACGAAATTAAGTGCGTGTATTGTCTTGTAATAACATTTAAATAGAATCAATTGAAGTTTATATTTCTATATTATTTATAGCTTTTGTTAATTTCTCAAATGGTGAATAAATATCCACTCCAACAACCTTAGCGTATGCTTAACATCAAACTGTGACGTGAAAAGTATTGTTGCATACTTTTAGACTTGGGTGGAAAGCTTTAAAGAAGGTCAAACACAAAATAATAATAAATTGTTGTAATTTTTACCTGTTGTTGTTGTATGTCCGTCTAAATTCCGTCCGATTTTGTCCGATTTTTGGTGGCAAATAGCCGGTTTAATCAAAGTAAGAGCATCTTTTAGGCTGAAACTTTATGCCGCTTTTTCGTAATTGTTGTAATTTTTTACCTATTGTTGTTGTTGTATGTCCGTCTAGACTAGAGTCCTTCTTGTACAGTAAATTGTCGCTGAACAACAAGGTGACTATCTACAAACAGATTATAGCACCCATTTGGAGGTACGGATGCCAAATTTGGGGCCTTATTAGGAAAATTCAAGTCGAGCAAAATAGGACAATGAGGACTATAACCGGCTGCGAATGGTTTGTGCGGAACACGACCCTGCACAGGGACCTAAAACTTCCTACAGTTTTTAATGAGATAAACCACCACTCAAGCCGGTATCATGAAAGATTAGGACGTCATAAAAATCGGCTGGCAAGTGCCCTCAATACATCTCACCCACCAAGAAGGCAACCGAAAGACCTCGTTTTCCGTTCAACCTTGAGGAGGGTCCGAAGGAATTAAATTCTATAAAGATTATGTATACTTTTTATCTGTGATTGTTATTATTGTGATTGTTATTTATTGTATCGTTATTGTCTATTTTATATGTAAAATCCTGATAAAGCTAACTAAAGTTAGCCGTTGCGCCTGAAGAGACTAAGGACACAAGGGGGTCACTGGTTTCCCCATATTCCTTAATAAATATAAAAAAAAATAAAATAAAAAAACAATAATAATTACACACTGCATAGTCAAAATAACATTCTTGTTGTCGCTTTTATCTGCCTGCTTATCACCAGCTATTATGTGATTTAGCGAAAAATTGTCATGCACAGCAGCAAATACCACACACCACCCACCAGCTATACCACCCACATTTGACGCACACAATATGTGTAGGGGGTAAGTTTAGCATTTGCTGCCACAACTTTTTGGCCGGCTCACGTGCAACATCTTCGGGCACGAGCAGCCCGAGCAAGCGTTTGCCGACAGATCCTGCGGGTGTCCTGCACGCCTCATACGCAGCTCATTTGCCAGCGGGCCTCTGTGTTCATCTTAAACATAGACACATACACAAACACAAATGCGTATGTGTGTGTGTGTACGCGGCTGACGTCATTGAGCTTTTTATTGATTTTCATTTTACCGAAAGAAGAAAAAAAAAACCAAGTATTACTTGTGCTAGGACAAGCTGCAGGACATCCGCCTGCCCTCCCAAGTGGGTGGCCAACAGATGTCAGCAGCGACTATAAGATGCTAGAGCGAAATAGAGAGACCAAAAGATACGGCAGAGAGCGGAAAGCATGCTGTGTGTTCCTCTTAAGTTTAATATAACTAAACAAATTTGTTCGATAACGTAAATTGTGTACTATTTTAATGTTTCTTGCAATCCTAGATGCCGAATTCAAAGAATCAGTTATTTGAATATATTGTTTTTGGTTTAGAACCAGTGTGAAATCTTCATGCAGCCCTGAAAACCAAACTGTGTAAATATCTTTTTATTTATATTTTGCGCAAATCTTCGTCAATATTTGGTAAAGCCAAAAAATGTGTGCCATTATAACGATGTGCTTTTGGTTAATGAATTACGTTTACCATTAAAAGTTCTCTTTTCCATACTCACAGGCTTAGCATCTGTTTTGAAAACAAATATGCTTTTTGTTCTTACTTAATGTTTGATCTCATAATACTTTCAAACAATATAATCTGTCTTACTCTGTTTATACAATTGAAAAAATATAATACATTTTTTTATCGAACTGAATTTGTATAAAAGACGGCACCCAAAGTAACTGAAACTCAAACCTAATCAAGTTTTAGGCATCGATATGAGAATTCAAACATTTATCCTTGGTTTTGTCATCTTGACTTTCTGCTTAATCAGAAACAGTGATGCATTTTGTGCAGTTCCCGGTAGAAGAGTGCGCTGATGCTGCAAATGCTGCAGATCCGAGTTGCCCCATTCCGACTACACCTTGGCTAGCTATCACAGAGCCATCAAAAGCATGGAAAGTAAGGGCTCCGATTGTTATTAACTTTGGAAATATGCATAGAAATTTTAATAAAAAGAAATAAATGTTATAATCATCCATTTGGAGAGTTATAAACATGAGCAATAAAACGTCTTTTAACTTAAGAAATATTTAAGGTAGTGGAATGATCTTCGACATATAAATACATTCAATACTTTCCCAAATGAAAGCCAGTGGCCAAATGTGGAATGTACATAAGTCCAATAGCTTGTTCGTCAATGTTTGCTTTTTTGGCAAATCTTAAGCGCGTCAGCCATTATTTCAAAGTGCTTTTGTACAAACATATTTTTATACTCTGATATCAAAGGTATAAGTAGTATATTGGCTTTGTGCAATGTCCGTCATGGTGTCTGTCAGTCCCTCGTATGAACGGATACATTTTTTGACACACTGAAAGGCTCTGGCGAGATGCAACTTTGCAAGTATCTTGATTAATGTCTTCGTCAGAAAAAGAGATACTTTGACGCTAGGGGACCTGAAAAATCGATAGCAAGTTAATACACCTCGATAAGCAAATTGATAACGAATCGATAAAACACATATACATATATCCCACAATTCAGCAGCTAGAGTCATCAAAATTTGGTGGCAAGATAGGTGGTGACATTCCCCAAAACCTGCATCAACATTTTGGTTGCCGCGCCTGCGTCTTCAACAGTTTTTAAGTAGGTATGAACGGACCACGCCTTTAAGCTACTTATACTCAGAAGTTGCCATCTATCACAGATCAGTGTCACAAATTTGGATGTCACGCTAACCCTTTTTGCCCGCAGTTTTATACAAAATATCAACATATTTACAATTTGCACGCAAAATCCTTTGCACAGATTTGTAAAATGTTATCAGAGTATATCCTAGTCAGTTGCGTTTGGCAACAGCGTTTTTATTTGCTTATTCCTAATATGTTATGTTTATAATATTAAATTTGAGCACCTGTTTTGAAAACAAATACTTTTAAACAATAGATTATGTCTTTTGTTTTAATTCAGCTCATGCTCTGTGTACACAACTGCATTTGAATTGAAAACATTTTTTAGAAGTGAGTTACTATAAAAAGAAGCGCTCGACGCAATCGAAACCTAATCCAAGTTAATACTTTATCAACGCAATGAGAGTCCAAACATTGATCTTCGGCTTTGTCATCTTGACTTGCTGCTTAATTAGGAACAGTGATGCAGCTTGTGCAGTTGCCGGTGCCTGCACTGCAGCAGAGTGCGCTGATCCTGCAAATGCTGCTGAAGCGAGTTGCGCCACCACAACTACACCTTGGCCAGATAGCACAGAGCCATCATGGAAATTCAGAGCTCCGATTGTTATAAACTTTGGCAATATGCGTAGAAACTTTAACAAGAAGAAATAAAGTTTACGATCTACAACCTAAATCATTTTGAATGTTGGATCGATTTAAGAAATGTGCAATAAATCATTTATTTATTGAAATATTGACAGTTTTCATTTTGCAATGTTATTTTTTATTTTGTGGTTGTAGTTTTTGCTAAAAAAAATTTCCCCTATTCAACGCCAACTGCTCACATAGCCGAGTTCACTACCCATTCAGCGCCATCCAGCGGCATCACTTATGCTTATGCGACTGCGCTAAGCGACATTGGCAAAATAACGAAACTCAGATAGAGAGCATAACAAAATGTCAAAACGAGTCGCGAAGCAGCATACAATGAAGAATGTTGCGTCAACGCAAAGAGCACAAGATAAACATGTAAAGCAACCCCAAAACAGGCTCCCCAATCAACCCCCAACTGCAGGAGCTGCCACCCACCAAAAACGAAATATTAATAACTGTGTAGAAATCTATAGAAGACTACAGTTTATTTTCTTAAAATTTCTGTCTCTCTCTCAGTCTGACTATCAAAGTTTCACAGCTTTTACGCAAGTTAGGCCTGAGACTTCCCACCCTAACCCCAACTCATCGACTAGATTGCTCTCTCAATTTTGAGCTTCTGCTGCTGATGCTGCTGTGCGCGCAGCAATCTCAACGAGACGGGGGCGAAAAATCTCTAATAAGGGATTCATGAAAAATTCATTGCTTGGCATCGCTGGCAGCGTCCAGCAGCTCGTGAGTAAACGACAACACTTTGACTCTGCCACACGCAGCGAACAGAAGCGAATCAAACCAAACTCAGAATCACAAATAAAACTGCAAGCGATTGGGCTTTATTTAATTGTGCAATAAATCGCAGCATACCACAAGGCGCAGCCAAAAATTCTACCCGTTAGAAAATCGGTGAACGCAACGCGAGTGAAATTATTAATACAAAAATCAAAAGCAAATCGAATGCCGCAAAAAATATTTGCGTCGATTGTATAATTTGCAAGAGAGGCGGGCGGCCAACGGCAGCGGCCAGGAGCAGCAAGCGAAAAGGAAAAGAAAAGCATAAACGGCAAGGAAATACAAATACAAAAGAGATTCAACGAAAACAATGCCAAAATAATAGCTCATCAGCGGATATTGTTGGAAGATATATATGTAGATAACTTTACAAGTGCGTTTTGTTGTTATGTGTTTTCGGTTTTTCCTTCACTAAACTGCGCTGTTCCAAGCGAATGTGGACATAAAAAGGAATTGTACAAAACTTCAACTCAAAAAGGAATACAACGAAAAATTGCCGCCGCTGCCGTTGCCGCCTGAAAGGTTGTGCCTCTGTGTGTGTGTGTGTGTGCGTGAGCGTGTGCGTGCGTGTGTGTGAGAGAAAGAGAGAAAAATAAAATCAAAGAGAACGACTCGAAAAAGCGGATAAAGGGCAAAGCATTACTGCGAAGGCGAAAAGAGCGCGCAAAACAAAGAGAAAGCTCTATAAAGTCTTTGTGGATCCCATGTGGAACTTAATATTTTGAAAACAAAACAAACGTTACAAGAAACGTAACGTTATTAAAAAATAAGAAAGCCTAAATGTAAAAAATTAACATTTAAACCTAATTTTAAAACCCAAACATATCATGTCGTAAGACTCCAAAGTTCGAATAAACTTTAATGAATCGCTTATAGATTTTACAAAAAATACAGCAAATTAATCTTAATGCTGTAGTCTAAACAACAGAATCGTGCTAAATATCGCATACATATCAACGCTCTTGCAAAGAGTTAACGTAGCGTATTTATTAACCTATATACATCAATTAAAACCAATAAAAACATAAAATATATTTATAACAAATTATACAAATAACTATATATAACTAATATATATAATAAATATATATAACACAATTATCATTAAACATATCAATGAGTGTTGAAAACCAATAACAAACATTACAAAACATATCAATTATTGTTAGTAAGATATCAGTAGAGTTGTTTACTTTATAAAAAACAAAACCAGCGCGTGGACCAAATTTCACACATCTACAAACAAACTAACTAAAATATAACGAACACAATTATTAAACTACGATTTGAGATTATACTACTGCAACACATTCAATTTCACGTTAAAGGTGAGTTGAAAAAGGAACATATCATATATAATATTTAAAGACATCATGAAATAATAGATTTGTCAAAAGATTCTGATAGAGTGCCTATTTTTATAAAAGGTATATGTATCGTCATGTTACCAGTATATATGGGCTATTGATTATTAGTTTCTCGATTTTGGTGTGAAATACTTGCCAAAAACAATAAATTATTTTTCTGTTGTTGGCGTTAAATGGGTTTTTCAATCACAGAACCAGATCTCAAGTACGCTGCGAGTCGCTTTATTACTTATATATTAAAAAAAAAATCAACAAATACCCAAAATAAAAATATTTAAATCTGCTCACCGAATGTTAAAATAAACTCAAAATTAGCTAAAACGGAAATATTTTTGAGAATGTTGGCTTTCGCAATAGAAGCAACAAACAGTTTATTCAATGAAAACTGTTGCTAAGGCAAAATTGGTTAAGATGGCTATAGCTTAGAAAATACTGTATGGTGGCGTTGTTCTCCGCTGCTGCACTTTATTTATTAAAAAAAAAATGACAACACAAGCAACAGCAATCGTACAAACAATTGTCAAACGAGGCACATACTTATGTAAGATGTTGCGTAAAAATAGATTTTTAAGAGCTTGAACGTAAAGACTTTTTAAGGAAAGTCTTTATCCATTTGGGCCATTACATCCTTTTAAATTATAATATACATACATAAAATATCGAATGATTACTTCTCTCCGGTTTGCCGCTTTGCATTCTTCTATCCGGTCGTATACGCTTTTATATTGTCATTCATTTTGCAGTTTCACACATCATAGATCTTTGAGAAACAAGCCTTCAAATGATTTTATTTCTTAAAATTAAAGACTCACAACTTTTAATAATTACCACAATAAAATCACAAGCTTCAATTTCAAAAACAGCATTGAAAAGTATATTAAGGATAACGCTAAAATTTTGCCAGCGCCAAAGGACGCAATGGCTAACAAGCAACAAAATAAATAGACCAAAATGTGTATGGTGGTTTTTAGTAGCTGTTTTCATACACCACAAACACACATGCACACACCCACCGTCACACAACTCTGGCAACTGTCGAGCGCTATGAAAATGTTCATTTTTATTATTATCGCCTGCGAAAATCCAAAACAATTGTTTGGGTTCACAGAGCGCAAGCCGTTCGCAAACCAAGGATAACATTGCTAAAGGCTTCAAAATGGTGCGCACGTATGAGCGTTCTTGTGTGTGTTTGATTGTGTGTAT
Organism: Scaptomyza pallida; assembly: GCA_018152965.1. Lineage (NCBI taxonomy): Eukaryota > Metazoa > Arthropoda > Insecta > Diptera > Drosophilidae > Scaptomyza > Scaptomyza pallida. The sequence goes on from JAECXP010000002.1 coordinate 7,649,337, forward strand.
GTCAATGTTTAACTTTACCCATAAAAGTACGTTTAATTTTCAATTACTGACGACCCAATTTCCTTGGGAAACTTTCACAGGTGACGGCTGTATGCAACAATAACAGCTTAAGCCACCATAACAATAACATTAAATAATATTATTCGTTCCTTTTTTTTTTGCATAATTCTGACAAATTGTTGTTACTTTAGCTATTAGCACAGAAAGAGAGTTTCCCTTACTTTTCTTCTGTGAGTTTAAAGCCCTTAGAAACATTCTGCAGCTGCCTTCAATTTGCAGTAGCGCATAAAAAATTTACAACACTTTGGTGTTGCCAATTCTTTGGCCCCTCCTCCTCCCCCCACATAGCTCTGCCGCATTCCCTTGCGAGCGGTGGCATAATCCAGTCTCTGAGAAGCACAAGAAGCAAAATTGCCAGACAGCAGCAGCTGCTCCTGTTTTGGCTTACTGGCTTCTGGCCCTCTTGCTTTTTGCTAGCTGCTTCTGGCCAGACCACTTTGGCCATCACTTTGCGAGTGTGTTTGTGTGTGTGTGTGTGCTGGCTGCATATTTTCAGGTGTCTTCTAATGACGGCAAAAATGCGCTTTGGGGAACAACGCACAACGACGTCGACGTCGACGATGACGATGCGATGCGATGTGAACTTTTCTAGCCACTTAGTGGGTGTAGGTAATTTTCCACGTAGTCGCAATTTTTATATGCAAATTGTTTTTGTTGCCCACTTTTAAAGTAGTGCGCATTTGCACATCCCCTCGCAGCACCCTCAACTCATTGAAAGTTACGTGTGCGTTGCATACTTTGTGGCGTTTATTTTTTAAGAAAGGAGGCACAGTTATGATGTCATTAGAAAAAGAGGGAAGAAATTGACCGTGTAGCACTCAAATTTTTACTCGCATGTTTTAATGTTAAGGAATTTCTTTCGAACCGGTTTTTTTTTTGCTTCACGCAACCCTGGATTTTGTGCTGAGCATTTCCTTTTTTTTTTTAATCACAAAACATTACATTTTAGATACCTATGTGCACTTTAAAATAAGATTTCCCTTAAGCTCTGTTGCTAAAATCAAAAGTTTTTGTTTTAATGGCTTTGGTTAATTAAAAAAAACAGTTTCTCAAATAGTTTAAATATTTACCATATTTTTACAACTTATATACGTATATATATTACATACATTTAAGTCCATAACTTTGTCAACTGCACAAAAGCATTATACCCAAACCAACATAAACTCACGCTTTAATGATGTCCTGCTTAACTTAACATATTAAAGTTGTACAAGCTTAGAGTACAGCTGTTGAAGACGTTACTAAAAACGAACCTTTTAATAATTGAAAACTGTACCTGTTTATAATATAATACAAACTTGAATATGTACGTAAATTATCCACTCAAAACTGTACATATTTCTTAATGCGCTTTTGTGTGAAGCCTTACAGCTGTTCGTACACATATTATTAATATGATTATTCCGCCCATCTCCACTACACGGTGGGCTCTAAATAACGGTTCATGTGAAAAGTGTATAGGAGAAAGCTGCATTAAATATTAAGTTAAATGCGACAATTAAAAATTGGTTCAAACTGTGGGAAGGACAGCAGCTTGGTCAGAATATGTCGAACGTATTCGTAGTGGGAGGAAATGAATATTCACGATGCCACAACGCAACTGTCAATCTTTCACTATGCCGGTGTATCTGTCTGTCTGTCTGTCTGTCTGTCAGTCATTCAGTCAGTCAGTCAGTCGGTAAGTCAGTCAATCAATTTGCTTGCATATGTAGTTGTATAGATGTCATTGTTGTAAATTATTGATAATGTGGTCCTTGTTTCTCTCTATACATATGCATGTTTGTATACGCTGAGTTAGCCTGGCCTTATATCCTTCTTGATATGTATGTGTGTGTGTGTGTACATGTATATCCTTGAGCACCGCTTACCCTCAGTAAGTGACAATTATTTTTTTTGGGGTAGGTGTTCGCATGCGAGCCAGAATTTACCTTTTGCCTGCTTCGAAGTTGACATTAAGTGTAATTTTTTGTTGCTAGCAAACATTTCATGAATTAAAAATGAGTCGGTGCCACGTCTTTCTCTCTCTGTGTGTGTGTGTGTGCGTGTGTAGTTTATGGTGGTGGCTGAGAAAAAGTGCGTTCGCTGCGTGGCTGTCGCCGTTGGCAGTTAGTCATACTCATGCCTAATGCCACGCTCGATTTCTCGGCGAGTGCCCCAAAAATAGAAAGAAAAAAAAAAAACACAGCTTTCTTTGACAAGTCGAAAAATTAGATACCCTTGTTAATCTGGATCATAAGATACGCACATTTATAAGGTTCTAAGAAGCAAAATTTCATTCATGTTAACATTTTTGTCATTTGAATGATTTGGATCTTACCGAAAAGTTGACAACTAACTAATAATCCTTTACAAGAAAACAAAATATAATCATTTACTTATATTACAACTCGAAACCTTTATGTACAAATATTTTTAAGCTTCAAAATTTGAAACAAAATTAAAATGCTTTTTAACAAGGGTGTTTGAAATGGAAATAAAATGTTTTGCTGTGTCATTGTCACACGGGCGTGATGTGGGCGTGTCAAACAGCCTACATGTACAGGCAGTTGGGCAATTTTGGTGCCGTCGCCGTTCGCCATGTCATCTAATGTAATGAAGCATGCCACACAAAAAGAGAGTCGCTGAGAAAGAGCGAGCGAGGAGGGGAAGGAAAAAGCTAAAGAGAAATGTTTAGACACGCTGCGTTTTACTTTTATTACCAAAAAGACACATTTTGTATGCCAGCACGGTATTCATCGGATACACGTATGTACATAGATATACTAAAGCTTATCTGTTGATATGTATTTCGTGTACATATATATACATGTTTTTATCATATGTCAGACGAGCTGTTCAAATCGCAGCACATTTAAATGATTGCCGCGGGAGCTAAGTGGCGGCATCAAAAAGCTAATTGAATTTATGATATTTTATGTGTGGCCCCAAAAAAGTATGCAACGGAAAATGGCATGAAATGAATGAAGTTCCGGCCTTTATGTGATGTGATTTATTGAGACACATCATCGTCAATGGCATGTGAAATTTAAGCGCTGAGTAATCACATAATTGCAAACGTCGGGACAAATAACAAATTGTGAGACTTTAAGACAATTTTAGCCAAAGCCATTTGAAAACTTGTATGGTACATAAAGTATGGCATAAGTATAAGTAATATAACTACATCAAGCTGTTGATAAAAAACAAGTAATGCACTGCACATTTTCGTGCTCTTTATTTGATTTGATTGCACTCAAATGTAATTTGAGCTCATCTCGAGTGTAGTGGCATACTCAAAATGTCAGTTGGCTCATATCCCTTTTATGGGTGTATATGTCGATCTAAATGCCTTAATCGCAGCTGCAATTGGGTTTCACATCGGGTTGTGTCTTCAAACGTGCTCAAAGTGAATTCCAAACACCTTTTCTCCGCTCTATTTCCCTCTTTTCTCTCTCTCTCGTCGCTCTTTCTATGTATCTATCCACACTTCTCAATTCGCATTCGAATTTCAGCACTTGTGCATTTCTATTGCTCCCTCGAGCCACCTCCCCCCCCCGTTCTTTCGCCTATGTTTCTGTTTGCATTCAATTTGGTATTGACTGATTTGTAATTTAAGATAAGCAAATGGAGCGTTGCACTCGCACCGAGCAACTCAGCAAACTAAGCAACTCGGCAATGGCAACGGCAATGGCAACGGGAAAAGCTGCGCAAATGTTTTGTCAATATTTGCCAGGCAGTTCTAGGAACGTAGAGGTTGGTGAAGGGGCACTGAGCTGGTCAGGGAGTTGGTTAAGGGGCGACGCAAAGCAACGGTAACTGCGTCAAGGTGAGCAACATTCCCTTGCAGCTTTAAGCTTAACAAAAATTACAATGAAAAACCAGTTTAGTGGTCGACTTTTTAATGCTTTTGTAGAGTTGTCAGATATAAAGATAAAAGGATGTGCAATCTGCATTAAGGATGACAATAAACATATAAAGATAACCATGTTTTTCCAGCTAGAACTTATGAAAAGATGTGTAGTGTTAATAGATGTGTGTGACATTTATATGAAGCTTAACTATTTTATTCTCACGAAAGAGGATCTCCAGGAGGATTTGTTTAGAATCTGCACATGGTGTCATCAGAACCTTCTCCCACTCAATTTATCTAAGTGTTTTTTTGTGAGATTTTCTAGAGCTCGAAGTCCAATTAGCTTTACTTATTCGATTGATGGATCGAATTTGCCTATCAGAAATGAATCACTAGACCTTGGAGTTATTTTTGATTATAAACTTAGCTTTGTCAAGCATCTTGACTATATGTTACCCAAAGCATATGCTATGTTCGGATTTGTTAGACGTAATGCTGCCCAGTTTTCGGACCCTTTTACAAGGTTATGCTTATATTCGGCATTTGTGCGTTCAAGGCTTGAATACTGTTCTTTTATCTGGAGTCCTTTTGCTGCAGTTTATATTAAAAGACTTGAGCGACTCCAAAAAAATTCTTAAAATTTGCTTTACTGCCTCTTGGGTTTTCTGAGCCAATTCCTAGTTATGCAGATCGATGTCGCCTTGTCCAATTATCTACCTTAGAGGATAGGCGCAAAATTGCTGCACTTGCCTTCTTAAATGATGTTATAATTGGTAGGATTGATTGTCCTGATCTCCTTTGCAAGGTAAATTTTTTAACCCCATCAAGGTCTCTGCGGGCTGTTGGTACCTTCTTTATAAGTGCTCATCGTACCAACTATGGATTTAATGAGCCTATCTCGAGAGCTTTGAGAACTTATAATATGTTGCCGATCGAATTGCGATTTGATTTTTCTAATAATTCTAAATTTGTAAAGCAATTGCTTAAGCAGTATTTTTTAAGATAGCTTTATTTGTTGTTAGTGTATAAGTAGTTATAAGGTTTAGCCAGTTCGGAGAACTTTTTTTGTTGCTCTTTGGCGTAAATAAAATAAAAATAAATAAATACAAACTACTTTAGCTTTAACACCTTTGTGGCAATTTTTGTTGTTCCAGCATTATACTTGTAAATTAGGTAAAACTATAAAATGATACAATTCTAATGTTTTCAGAAATAAACTCTGGGCATACTAAAGCCATATCATATGCCTATTTTTAGTTAAGGGTATAACAAACTATTTTTGTTGTACAGCATGAACGGTGTGCCTAAAAATTGACATGACCCAAAACTGTCAACCTTCCAAATTTGGTATAAATTTGTTTTCAACAACTCGTGCAATACGCATGCCAAGCAGAAATAATAAATAGAGAAAGTTTTTCATTAGAAATGTTTTCACTTTAAAAATATGCCAGTTTAATAAATATCTATTGAATAAAATTATACAAAGAAACAAAGCTATAAATATGTACATATTTTTCCCAGAAAACTTACCAATCGATAAGTGAGAAAGCATTTTTAGGTACACTTATTAGACATTCCCTTTCATGGCACAATAATAATAATACTCTTAGTCCCGGCTTATTAACACACAGGTGAATTCTGAGTTGAAGCGATTCGGCGTATCCATCGCCGTCTGTATTTGAGCTGATGCTCCAATTGATTTCATTGCGTCCCAAGAGATTTACCCACAAAATACTCAATCGGCGCCTGTGGCTGCTTATGTCTGCCACAGAAATTCGTCGAGTTGAACATGGGAATTTCGATGCCGATTCATGTTCATTGTTGTTTGCAATTGTGGCTGCGTTCGGGTAAGATTTTAATGAGATTATCATCGTGACGTTAAGTGGCCAAAAACAAACAGTGGAATGCATATAAGTTGGCCGTTTGCTCAAGAGTAAGGTGTACTTTGTATTGAGTTCTTTATGAGCATTGTTAAATCTGAGTGCGTATGTGTGTGGGTGTGTATGTGAGTGTGCAAAAAGAAATCTGTGTCAAGTTGACATTTTGACTAATTTAAACATAAATCCAGGGCGCCATGTCGAGACATAGCCAAAGAGAAGAGGGAGGAGGGCAGCCAGGGGAGAAAGAACAACGTAGCTGTGGCAAATAATAAAATGTTGGTGTTGAAAAGCAACGCGACGCAGAAATGTATGCTACAGTTCTAAGGAGCAGCAGCAGCAGCAAAACAAAACCGCAACAAGACAAAACAAAAGAGAACGAGAGACATATTTAGAAATGTGTTTGTGTGTGTGTGCCCTCTGGGTGCTGCGCATATTGTGCAACTTTATGTAGCATACTTCGAAGCGCATGTTAGAATAAAGAAACTGTCGCAGCCACCAGCAGCTTTTCTTACTTAACAAGTTGGTGTAGAATCGTGTGTGTGTGTGTGTGTGTGTGTGTGTGTTGTTTAACTGCGCCACATTTTACGGCATTAACCCAAATTAGCTCTTAACATAAAACTCATTTGCAATTGGGTTTTGCTTGGGTCCCTTTTATGCCAAACATTCCAACAAGTTTAACTCCAACCCCTAATCCTTAGCTCAGCCTCAACCCTTGTTCACAGATAGAACATGTGGCAATGGACAACGGCTTGTTTGCACTTGGCTCGAGCAGCAAGCATTAATCAAATGATTTTTTGATTATCATGCAAGTGAATTAATTATGCTGGGGACAGGGACTTAACCACAAACTCTACAGGAAAGAACCTCAAAGAATGCCGCCCACAAAAACCTCAAACTCTGCCGAGCCCAAAACTAACTATACCCATAGCTTGAAATTACTGGCAATATATTTTATTGATGACTGTCGCTCTCGTCTCACTCTGTTAAACTCTGTTGTCCTTGGGTTCATTGACAGACTGTCTGACTGACAGTCAGCCTGGAAAAAAGGTTAAAGTTGAGACTCCATTGTTTGTATTTTTAATGCCCGGAGTTGTGTTTGTCCCCGGTTTCCGTTCTAAGCTTACAGCACGCATCTAGCCATGTTGCATAATAATTATTAACACGATATTTTATGACTGTTTCATCACTTGCTTTATGCCGCCTTGTTGTTGTATCTAAGCTTTTGGTAAAAGTATTTTATCGTACGCTTTGCTACACAATAACTTAACAATCAGTCCAAACTTTATTACCATTTCAAGCATACAGACATTTAATATCCTGTTGTCAAATGACAGGTGCTTAAAGTTATACAGAGCACATACCTTTACTGATAAATTTATTATATTTCAACGATTTATAAATACAATTAGGTAAAGATATTTCTTTACTCAAAGCTCAATTGTCTATAATCCTGTTGTAAGAACTTCTCAAATCGATTTTGACAACCGCACTGCCGAGACTTATCGAATGCTCTTTGGTGTCCACTTAAGCCCGTGTCATTTGTCCATCATTAAGGAGGGTATAAGGACATCCACGTGAAAGTAACTTTGCTCACCTTTTGTATATTACTTGTTGTTGCTTACCTTACCTTTTTTTTGTATGTAAATTATCGACCGCATTTCGTGGGAAGCAGGCAGGGGGATTGCTGTTGGTGGTGGTGGATGTAAAAAGGCCTGTCACGCAGGACAACGACGTCGTTCGCCATTGTTCGCCTGTGGGGCGGTAAGTGGTTAATTCTACTTGCCCGCTGGCCATTTTGTGGGCCCAAGGATACACACACATACGTACTTGTACATACATATATTCTCATGCGTGCCATTACCTCACAGTCAATCTTCCTTTCTGTGTGTGCATGTGTGTGTGTGTGTGTATCTGACTGTGTGGTCACGTATTCATTATCATTATCTTAATGAAGCGTTATGTAAGGTGCATTATAATTATGGATTTTTTTTTTTGTAGTTGCTCGCTCGAACTAATGAAGAACTCTTAGCTGGCAACAGTTCCCTTTCTTTTGTGTGTGTGCGTGTGTTTGTGTGTGTGTGTCTGAGAGTCAATAAAATAAAAGTCATTAAGTGTGTATTACGTGGATAACAGATGCGCCTCTGATTTATCCAATACATAAAAACAACACAAAAAAAAAACATTTCCCGCCTCGATGCGTCTTCAATTGTGTCAATAAAATGTCGGAATATTACAAAAAAATACAACTCTTTCTGTCTCACTCGCGCTGGTCAGGCTTATAAAATCGTGCATGCATTGAAATTATGCTAACGTTTGACTTTGAGTCTGACAGTGTGTGTACCGTTATGTGTGTATGTGTGTGTGTTTGCTTGTGAACAGATTTTGCCAGCGCATTTGGTGAACAATTAAAATTAAAAATTCATACGCATTGGCAACTTTTGCAGAGGACATGCAAAATGTTTGACAAGCATGACACAAAATACAACCAACACAAGCAGACAACACACACACACACACACACACACACACACACACACAGTGCCACATTCACTCATACATACATATACAGGGACAGCTTTATAACTCTCTCGCATATATGAAATTATTCCAGTTGTTGAGTGCATTTTTGGTATTCCATTTAAATTTTTAATAATTTTCAAAATTGAGGACTGACAGACAGACAAACAGGCAGTCGAGTCTTGGCCAACTGGACATCGTCGTCAGGTTTTTGACCACCCCCCAAACAGTTTGATTTATTGTGAAAATATTGTCCAAGTGAATTGCATAGACTACAACTTGAGAAATTTGTAAGGATAAATAAATTTGATTTGCTTTCAACTCGAATGAAATCTCAATGGGCAGCTCAAGCCAAAAGTTGAGTTCAATTTTCGTAGATTTTGTTTTTTCATTGTTTGGGAGCTGAATGCAAATAATTTCAATAATTTATGGTGCAAGGACATGCGCATGTCCCCAGCCTGTCAGCAATTTCCGTTATATGCTTTGTCAATTTCAACTTATTCTTGAGAGTCCATGCGGGCTGGCGCAGTCAATGTCTGGTTGTGTCTATGTGTGTGTGTGTGAGGGAGTTGTCGCAAACAGATCCTGGCAAAAACAGACACTGAAAATAGGCTGTGGCTCAGACTTTCAGCTCAGCTGTCAATCATTGCTTGGCAGCGACAACATCGTACAGATCCTTTAAGTGCTAGCAAAAATGGCAACAGAAAACGAAAACTGATGCGCGTAGTCGACGAGGAAATACTCTACACAATAAAACTTGAAGATAAATGTTTCGGAAATGTTTTCACGATTACAATTTTCTATGTTTTTCTGTCTATCGACAATAATCAATTGTTGTAAAGTCAACGTTCATTCCTCAGGAACTAAATATTTCCTTATCAATTAGCTGAAATACCATAAATATTAGGGCTTTTAAATACTTAAGAGTTGCTTTCCTCTGTCAGTTTCATGCCATTTCACAACTTCACAACCTTTTAGCCATTTTCACTTGGTTAAAGGGTTTACAAGAAGGGGGTTGATGGTCCACGGGTTGTCTTGACTGCTTTCATCGCAAAAATTTCGAGCCTGTGTTTTTATTGCTTTTTGTTGCGTTACCTAATGAAAATTCAATTCGATTGTTTTCGAGTTTTCACTTTGAAGTTGAAAAGCGGCTGCAGTTGACAGGTCACAGCTGATTTCCCTTTAGTGCTCTTTCTCTTGCTGTTTATCCATTGTAATATATGCAATTAGCCCGATTAACAGTAGAACAACAAAAACACACACACACACACAACATTTTGCATTGGGCCAAGTGTACTGTATGAGTGAAAGATTGGGGCCAAGCAATTATTAGATCGATATCAACAAGATAATCAAGCTGACTTGTGGCCATTGGAAGTCATTATATTAATTAAATCCATTGGACAAGTGATTATTTAAAAAGGAACGAAAAAACGAACGAAACTTGAGGGCGGTCGACTTGTTTCGTTTTTTTCCCCGTTGTCATGGCAACAATATTAATAACGATTTTTTGTTGGCCTGGCCAAAACAAGCTGAACGAGGGCTAGCTCGCTGGCTCGTTGTTAGCACGAAGGACGTTCTGCGGCTAGGCACGCAAAAATTCCTCAACATTGCTAGGATACGCAAAAGGGGCCCAAACAATAATACGCGTTGCCCTGCCACGAACAGTTGGCAATTGGCAGCAGTGGCAAATGGCTGAAACAGTTGTGGCAAACAGTTCTGGCCAACTTAGTCTGTGTGTGCTGTTATGTAAAACAGCTAACTGAACAAATACTATATATACCCATTAAAAATACCAGTTAAATACCAGCACGAGCACACGCACACACACCCACAAACACACGCACATACCTTGAGGAAAAATGGTGACGTAATCCAACATACAGTGTGTGACAAATGAAGACGAAGAAGCAAGTCAACAATGTCCTTGGGCCAAAAGATTTACAAAATCAAAAATTATACACAGAAATTTTGCCATCAGCTAGCCAAGAAGCTGCTCAAAGATGCGCATCTAGCTGCACGACTTTGACTAAGTGAAAAACGAAAAAAAAAGCAGTGAAAAATAAAAAAACGTAGAAGCAGCTAAAAAGAAAACTCGGCAAATATTTCATAAAACATTCAGTAAGCAAAGTGGGCAGAAGCTGCAAAATTAAGTAAATAACATTTGCATTTTTTTGTGGCAGTCAAAAAAAAATCGAGAAACACACGAAATGAAAAATATATATGTATATATGAATATATGTATGTGTGCATGTATATAGAGTAAAGTGAAACGACATTTTTCGTGGCGTATACGTGGCTTATTGACGCGTCGCCAGGCAACGCGTATATTGTGGCCCAAACAAACACAACGCCAGCGTAAGTAAAAATATATGTATATGTTTATGTGTGTGTGTGTATATGTATGTCGTATATAGCCAGCATATAATTATAGACAGAACCCCCTCTGACAGGACATGCTGACATATAGCTACGCTTAAAAAAAGCTTATACGAAAGGAAGATAAAATAAAGATTATTTATAAATTTTTAAATTGGATATGGTGTGTGGAACCCTCGTCTTTTGTTTCTATATTTAAAAGATTTTTTGCATATTCATTAATAAAATTATCTAATTGACTTAAAATACAAAACTATATTCAACATTTGACTATATTTTTTTTTTGAGTGTAGCTAGTAGTTACTTTAATATGTACATACATATATTCTTGCATGTACAACGTGTACCGCACACGCAGCACACGGCTAAGGGCAGAGGGCAGAGAGGGCAGACACTGGCAAACAATTTACTCGATTTGTTTAATCGATTTTTAGCGCCAGGCTTCCGTTAGCTTCGTTCGCTTAAGGCGAGAGCTGGGTGTGTGGGGTGGGTTGGGCTGGAGGTGGGGGAAAGGTTACTGGTTTTCCAAATTGCCTTTATTATAGATAAATATGGGCGATTTAGTGCCGCACGCAACTTACCACTTGGCCACTTGATGCAAAGCCCGGCAACACACACACCGAAACACCCTACCTTACAGCAACAACAACAACAACAAGTGAAAAATAGGAGCCCAGCGAAGCGTCATAAACCATGCGCCGCTGGCTCTCAGATTTATAGGCGCCATGCTCTCGACTATTAATAATAATAATAAAACAAAAACGAAAACAAAAGCAAGCCAAAAAAAATACCGAAGCAGTAACAAATTAACATAATTGCCTTGCTGCCTTGCCATTTTAGCATTAACCCCGCCGACAGGAGGGGGCTCAGCTCATCATGCTGCTACTTACGGTACTTGCAAAAACTTGCGCTTCATTTTGAACAGTTAGACGGACTTGCACAACTTTTGCAAACAGCGGAAAACGAACAGCAAAAAAAATGAAGAAAACTCAACTGTTTAAAGATTAAAGACTTAGTCGAAGTTATAATGCACTACTTTACATAAGCCCTCTCTCTCTCTCTCTCTTTCTCTTAAGTGGAAGCATGTTAAGCTCATTTTAGAGGGTTATTTGTGGAAACAGTGGGCGAAGTAGAGAATGCGTGCGGCTTTAATTACTTCACCAATTACTTGGGAAATTGCATTTGGCGGCTTAGGTTAATTTGAGTATTTTAAAATGTGTAAGGAATATTGAAATATTATATAAACACCGTTTTATTTATTTTGTTTATTTTTCATACAATTGTCACATAAATAAAGTTTATTTTTATTAACATATATTAACATTTCTGATAGAAGAATTTCTTTTGCGTGCCTAAAGCTTAGACAGAATAGTTTATCCCAATTGCACTTGAAGTCTAAAAGCCTTAGCAAAGATAGTTAAGTTCTAACAAACACAACTATAAAAGAATCAAGCAAATTGCGAACTTTTTACAACTTTTTAAGTTCTTCAGCAAAGTAAACAAACAAAGATTGGCAACAAAAAAATATCCTAAGTAATTGATTGTTATCTGAAGGAACTTAACTTCTTATTAATTTATTTCCTCACCCAAAATCAATGAATGCAGCTTTAAGTTAAAAGCAATTCTCAGCACAATCATTCATAAAACCAACTTGAAATTTCGTAAGAGTAAAATTGTGTTTTTAATTAGACATTTTACCTACTCAGTACTCAATTGTTTGGCAACAACTATTTAATTCCAGCTCATATACCCCAATTTGTATATCGAGTATGAGCTGAATGGACTATGAAAGGGCAGCGGAACGCAATGTACGATTTCCGAGTGCGTCGTATCCCTCCCCACCGCCAACTGCTCTTCATCATACGACTTGGCCATTTACAGCTCAACACGAGTGCAACTGCAGCTGATGTTGTTGTTGCTGTTAGCTGTTAGCCGGTTGTTGTTGGCCTGCCAGTTGGAGAAAAGTGCAAAAATATTTTTGCTTGTGCTCTTCATGGTCTGTCAATTAACACGCCTTTTGCATTTATTCAATACAAATCGAGTAGCTGGACAGGGCAGAGTGGGACGAAAGTGGCGGAAGAATGATGCTGAAGCACACCTGTATATAAAATAAGTTTTCCAAGAATGGTCAGCGTCAGAGAGGAAAGAGTGAACTGAAGAGACGATACACATACAGACATACATCTATATGTATAGGCACAAGCACTCCATTCTCTGTGCAGTTCATTACACACGGCAAATCCTTGAAAATGCGTCCAGGAGCAGTAGAAGCTGTAGCCATTTTCATAAAAGTGAACGAAAAATGTGAAATGGGAAAAGTGAAAATGGCTGCAAGAAATGTTGCACAGATGTTGGCAGACCGAACAGAACAAAACTGAACAAAACACAACAGGTTGGATGCGAGATCTTTTTGTATTTAAAAACACATAGCAGCCATGTAGCTGGGCTTCTAGCTGTCTGTGACGACTAAGTGTGTGTCTGTGTGTTGGGCTTAAAGTGCTTTAGCTCGGCCTAAAAGACTCGAAGCGGCTGTCTGCCTGCCTGCCTGCTTGCTTGCCTGCCTGCTGGGGCAACATTTTCTCGAAAATTGCAGCGCACCAAAAACGGCACGTAGCCATCTTTAGCGACTGTGCATGCATATGTGTGTGTGTGTGTGTGTGTGCTAGCGAGTGTATTATTGTGTGCCTGTGTGAGTGTGTGCATGCAAAAGTAGACATGTTATAGAGTTGCACATATAAATCGAGTGTGCAGCAACTAACTAGACAAACTCTAACAACAGCAAGCGTCAGTGATGCCAACTTTTAGCGGATTTAAATAGCTAAATTTTTTTTTATAGAAAGAAAATATAGAAACTTTTCTTAAATTTTTATATCTGCTTATGTATTATGTATGTATAAATAGCATTCGCTTACAAATTTGTTAATCATATTAAAACCCCAGTAGATAATTAACTAAAACTTAGATAACCAAACCTTTTTTGCACATAGTTATTTAAAGTTTTTAATAAAGTTAATGAAACCTTTTTTTCAAAAAAATTGTTGGGGCTCTTAATAATTGCAGTATACAATGGAAAATGTAAAAATATTCTTTAATAGCATATAAACTAAAAATAAACATATATTTAATAAATTTCTATAAATATTATTATTTTTACATAATTTTATGACTTAATCATTTGACATTAAATTAAATGCTTTAACTTCATAAATTTTCTGTAAATGCTTCTTGCTTGTAAAAAGAATAAAACCTCTTCAAGCAAAATGTGACGGGAAAATAGCCAAATCGATAGCACTAGACGTCTCACACAATGTGATGTGCATTTTATGTGTAGTTGGGCGCCAAAATCGGGCGGCACAGAAGGCTTAAACAAGCTGCCAGCTATTAGCCATGCAACTAGCAAACTAGAAAGAGTTAAGCGAGGGAGCGGGCAACCAGGCTGGGAGCCAAGGCAGGCAGGCAGTTGGAGCCGCAGCAGCAATTTCCTTTCAACAGCAAAGGCAAAAAACGAACGAAATATATATGCACATGTATTTGTATTTGTATATGTTTTAGTATGTGTGCATATAATACACAGGACACGTATTCGCGCTTGGAGCAGTGGAGCAAGTGAAAGACACTACTAGACTACTACACTAGATTTCGTGACTTCTGGCTGAAGACTTCAATTTGTGGCACAAAAATGCATACATGTACAATCGTACACATACTATACAGTATATGAATTTATCTATATATTTGTCTGTCTGTCTGTCGGTTTGTTAGTATGTCCGTCTGTGTGCCACGTGCAATCAGCGTGGAGTTCGACTTGGAGTGGCTGCTGCGCCTTCTGTTGCTGCAACTACTGAGGCGACGACATTTGCCTGGGCAATCCTGGGCAACAGGAATGACTGTCAGGCATCCAGAATGCCAGCCAGCCAGCCAGCCAGCTTCTGGAATTGGGAGCCAAACAAATTGGGTCAAAGTTCAAATGTGATAAAAATCAACATGAAAATGCACCAAACAGCAGCTAAAAGAGGCAAAAGAAGAAGCAGAAGCTCGAAGTGCACTTGCTGCTCAATGGTTGACTGCTCCATCTCCTTCCTTCCTACCGTGCTTTCCGTGAGGAAAGCCTTTCTTTATTGCTTGGCAAAAACTTAAACATTTCCATTTTAATTGACAGCCTGTCGATGATGTTGGCTTAAAGCTTGAATGTGTTGGCCACCAGCAATAGCAGCACTTGAGTTTATTTTGACTATCCACACGAAATATTGCTGCAAATTATGGCAATTTATTTTCTACTCTGCCATTTTCTCTTTTATTTTGAGGTTTGCTTAGTGTCGTGTGTGCGCGTGTGTTTGCGGCAATGCTTTGGGCCAGACGTGAAGCGTTGTTGCGTACACTTTGAATGTGTGCTAAAAATAATCATAAATCGAGCTTGATTTAGCAAAAGGATTGCAGTTATTAGTACGATTTATTGACTTTATGCATTTTTGACAAGACGCAATTACGTCGATACATTTATGTGCGTTTGAATAAAAATATAATTGTTTTGCCAAGGATTTAAGAGACGTGTTGAATGATTGTTGATGGCAAATAGATGTTCAAAATAAGTTATTAAAAATGCGTTGCACTTGCTGTGATGTTGTAATTTGTCAATGATCTATGCTTGAAAGAATATATTTAAAAATTCATAGTTTGTGCATATGAAAATTAAACTTTCGACGAAGAGGGTTTTTTATTTAGACCAAATAAATTTAAGGTATTCTACATTTTGTTGTAAAAAATTTCTTAACAAGAACATTTTTCTGCACTGCATTAGAAAAAAGCTATGTTTGTTTCCCTAAGGACTTTAGGTTAAGTTATACTTAGCTTGAATTTTTGTTGATTAGAAAAAGTTTCGCAAAAATACGAACTGTATGAATTTCTAAAAATGCGCTGAGCTTATGATATTATGTGTTTGGCTATGTCAATGAGAAGTGATGCTTTAAGCTGTAAATAACATATTTCTTCAATCTTTGTGACTTTAAATTGACTTTAATATTTTTAAAGCTATATGTTCGCAATAACTTTTTATTTTATTAAACTGTAATCTTCCTTTAAAGTTTTAAATCTTGAAATTCCTTTGCATTGCATATTTGGCAATGCATTATGGTTGGCAATGCATAATTTATAAAATATTTCACGCTAAATTAAGCTTCCCTAAATTCAATTTGAATAAATTGTCACTTGCTTTTAGACGGCAAAGCTATCCCTAAAAGTTTTCAGGCTATTCATTATTTATGCAATCTAATTAATACATTTGTTTCGATTTAATAATAAACATTCCAATTGTTTTTTCGCTTGTAGCTTACATTTGACTGCACACTAAAAAGTTAATTAGAGATGTTGTTTTCGTGTGATTTTGATTAAGATGCTTTTAGTAAATTATTGTAAAAACTATCTGTGCATGATTAATTGGATTGATGGCATTTAATTTAAGCTTATTAACTGTTCATTAATAACACAGTCTTACAAAATTCAAAAAAATTTTTGCAACGGGGATGGGATGTTTTTTTTTGAGTTTGGGGTGACGAAAAATGAAAAAAAATGTATATATAAGGGTAATTTAATTGGAGAAATTTCGCAGTAGAGTCAATTTTGTGTTTTTTCCAAAATACCGAAAAATGACTCACGTTTTCTAACATTCATACTGAAGTATTAGCTACAATTTGTATCCGATTGAGTGTTTTAAGACTTTGTTTTAAAGGTATGACTTGTGCGCAAATTTTAAGCGTATTTGATGTTGTGTAGCTTATTGCAAACGTGAGTTATAGACAAAAGTGTAGAAAAGTGTTTTTCAATAAAATCGCATTTTTAGCACTTTTATTAAACTTTGTCGTTGTATAACGGCACCGTCGGGCAAGATATCTTAGATTTTTTTTTTTGATGTTGTAGAGGATTTTATTACGAACAAAACGATGTGTGTTGCTACGCATATTCATTCAATTATGACGATTATTTTTGCAAAAATGTAAAAAATGCCGTTTTTGATTTTTTAATTAACCGAAACAGATAGTTGGTTTTTTGTAGATGAAGTCAAAGTATCAAACGCTTTAAACTTATTTTACGAACGTTTTCAAGGTCACTCATCTAGACTCCGTCGTTACAATTTATATTTGACCAAAAAAATACAAAATGGCGGCAGTTTTAAGAATAAAAACTAATGAAAATCATGTAATTTTTTTTCCATATTTTAACTTTTTATTTAAATAAAAGAAAATGTGTTATTCGCCAAAGCCTTAGATTCATAAAGATTCATAAGCGTTTAAACCAGTGGTGCCCAAACGCTGCTTACGACGGAGCAAATTTCAATACATTCAAAAGAAAACACCAATACTAGTAAAGAAATTTTTTTTTTTATTTCAATGGATACACTGAAAAAAAAGGGTGATACATTTTTACGTAATGTTTACTTGTCAAATGACGCGCCGACAATGCAATAACTAAAAGAATAATACAATTTCTTCAAGTGGATGCGCGTCGCCAAAGCAACAACAAAATGTTCATGAAATTTTATGACCCAACAACAACCACATACAAGTCCCGTTACTTTGCTCAAATGCAGATGACGAATAGAGATATGAAAACGAAAGTGAAAAATTGTTTTTGCAATAAGCATTGGCGCATGCCGACAGCCGTGTACATATACGCATTTGCTCGCCTATGCTTCGGAGCCAATTACAAAAACAAAGGAGCCGTGAGAGCAATGGGCTGGGCACCTCTGGTTTAAACGAACGCTAAGATTAAAGAGGGCTTGTTGTAGACTTTCTTATCGTTCCCCAAACTACGAATATTTGATTTAAGAATTTCTGCACAGTTATGAAGCGATTCTTGTAAATCCAGTAAATCTTGGTAATATGTCTGATGAACAAGGCGAACAATTCATCAAGATATTCATGTCATGCCAAATGATGAGTGAATATACTTGGTTCTTGACTTTAATCAAAAGTGCACTGCTGATTTGGACTTTCTTTTTACCGTATCTTCACTGTTTGAAAGTGCTAAGAACCAAGTATATTCACCCATCATATGGCTAGTACACTTTCTTTTATATCTGGCCTCGATAACTTTAATATCTTGATGAAATCGTTCGCCTTGTTCATCAGACATATCACCAAGATTTACCGGAAAGAAATCAAGATGGGAATGCAGGAAATGAAGTTTCAAAGACATTTTTGCTCCAATCGCTTCATAACTTTGCAGCAATTCTTTCACCAAATATTCGTAGTTTGGGGAACGATTAGACCCAAGAAAGCCTTCAACTACGTTTTTGAAAGAATTCCATGCTTTGATCTCTAGAGTGTTCAAACATTGCTGAAATTGTTCGTCATGAAACAACTTGCGAATTTGTGGCCCAACGAACACACCTTCTTTAATCTTAGCGTTCGATAAAAATGGAAATTTCGTTTTCAGATATTGAAACGCCAATGAATCTTCATCTAAGGCTTTGACGAATTGTTTCATTAAACCAAGTTTAATGTGCAATGGTGGCAAAATAATATTTTCGTCGTCGACCAGTGGCCGAAATGAAATATTCTGTGCACCAGGCACTTTGTCAACTCGTTTGGGCCAAATTTTTTTGGTATAGTGTTCAAGCCGATTACGACTATCCCAAAGGCAAAGAAAGCAGCAATACTTGGTATAGCCACCTTGAAGGCCTGTCAAAATTGCGACAACCTTCAAGTCAGCACAAACTTTCCATTTATAACTATTGTATCGAATCAAAGATAAGATGTCCGATAGTGATGCATATGTTTCTTTCATTTTGAACGCGTATGCGATTGGGACCGAAGGCTTTACATTTCCATTGTGTACCAAAACTGCTTTTAAGCTTTCAACAGAACCATCGATAAAAAGTCGCCATTCGCTTTTTTCGTGAATTTGCTGCAATTCTGTGAATAACCCCTCGACGTCATGGCAATATGTGATGCCTTTTTCCTCCTTGAAATATGTTGCCAGTTGCCGATTTCTGGTACGATAGATCGTCGACTTAAAGCCTTGAATGTAAATTTTTGTTACTTAACTATAATGTCACATTCAGTTGTAAACTTTCAACAAATACCTTTTTCGCAAACATTATGGCTTTTCAATACTGAAGCTAAATACTCGGAATTCTCGATGGTCAAGTGTAGTTTCTTAATGAGATCATCAACGTCATCTTGCGTGAACAACTTTACAGCATCAGAATCTTCGTACGAATGTGTTTCTTGAGATGTTTTTTGTGAGGATGTGGAAGGTTGGCTAAATATTTCATCTTCAAATTTAGAGGGTAAGGTTGACCGGACTTTTTCATTGACAGGCACTGGTTTTGTGAGAGAGGCAACTTCTGGGTAAACAATTGTCTTTTTTCTCACAAGTTTGGTGTTTGTTACGCAAAAATAACAATCGCTGTCATGATGGAATGGTTCACGCCAAACAGCTGGAATCGCAAAAGGCAATGCCTTAAGACTGCCACTTTTTATTTTCGAAATGCCAGATCGGCATGTGTTACATATTTTATGTGGCACCCAACTTTTGTCTTGATTCTGCAATGGAATACCGAAACACTCTTTATAATCATTTTCAACATCAACAGTTATATCTCTTCCTCGTTTACTGAAAATGTATTTTGCACAAACGTAGCAAAACCGATCCGGATTGGTTTTACACGAAGTAGCTCTCAACGATGCCATTTTAGCTGTAAAAACAATAAATTTCGAAATTAACACATACATATGCTAAATGTGATTGATATAGCAACATCAACGAAGTTAGGTTAAGTAAACACTTCACTGGAGTCTTATTGGGACTTATTTTCTAGTTCTTGAAATCAATTTCTGTATACAAATATTCATGTGTATACACCATATATAATAGAAATTCAGATTTTTCCGTAAATTACCTGAATATGTCCGAATTCACAAGCTTTTAACACCAAACTGCGAAGAGTATATGATATGTCAACAAGCGATGTCAGCTGATAGAATCTCGATTCTTATCGACATTTCGATATGTACGTGATACCAACGCGGCAACATTTGAAACATTCAAATCTTCATGTATAGAATAATACATGAAATGTACGAGAGACTATTGACATGTTAGTCATTTTTATGACATTTTGCATAACTAAAATCGTCACACTATACATAAAATGATATGTGGATCTGTCATAACAAACTGTACGACAGTTTTACATATTTGCACTGAAGGTTAATTAAAAAATCAAAAACGGCATTTTTTACATTTTTGCAAAAATAATCGTCATAATTGAATGAATATGCGTAGCAACACACATCGTTTTGTTCGTAATAAAATCCTCTACAACATCAAAAAAAAAAAATCTAAGATATCTTGCCCGACGGTGCCGTTATACAACGACAAAGTTTAATAAAAGTGCTAAAAATGCGATTTTATTGAAAAACACTTTTCTACACTTTTGTCTATAACTCACGTTTGCAATAAGCTACACAACATCAAATACGCTTAAAATTTGCGCACAAGTCATACCTTTAAAACAAAGTCTTAAAACACTCAATCGGATACAAATTGTAGCTAATACTTCAGTATGAATGTTAGAAAACGTGAGTCATTTTTCGGTATTTTGGAAAAAACACAAAATTGACTCTACTGCGAAATTTCTCCAATTAAATTACCCTTATATATACATTTTTTTTCATTTTTCGTCACCCCAAACTCAAAAAAAAACATCCCATCCCCGTTGCAAAAATCGTGTCAGACAGTGTAATACAAACAGTCGAACAAGAGTTTGATTTTCCTAACATTGTTATCGATTTATAGTCCTAGCCTTTATTATATTTCAAAATATGTGTTCTATGCCCCAAACGACCTGTTTTATACCAAAGCTTATCGAAATGGTTTCATTTTAAATTGTTTGGGACCGAGGTTTTGTTCCATATAAAAAGAAAAAAAAAATCAATTGCCAACGACAGCTTTTGGCTCTGACATGAGATTCACTTTGCGTAGTGAGTGCACCACACAATCCAGAAAAAATTTCCAACAGTCCCTCCGACCAACTCAATCCCTCTCTAACACCAGCCATCAGAATGTTGTTGTTTGTTTGTTGTTGTAGTACTTTGAATTTTGTACATTGCCAGCGATGTGCGACAAAATTGGCTTAGAAAATTGAGCCTCCACTTCAACAGCAGTAACAGTAGCAACAATTGAGTGAGAGGAGGTGAAACGGGAGCAAGTGGCAGGGGCTGACAACTCCCCAAGGTGGCGTTGCTTTAAAATGCAACTCTGTGTTTGGCACTATGGCGGATTTCATTAAAGATTTAAACAACATATGGTAAAATTTCAGCAGTGTAACAAACAACAAGCGACCAACAAACGTGGCCAAAAAGCAAAATGACCAAGTGCAAAATGACATTGTTTTCAGCAGTTTACGAGTAGGGGGAATGGGGCACAAGAAAGGGCTGACCATTGCTGTCTTAGTTAGGGCCAAACACTATTCAGTTGGGGGCTCTTTGCTGTGGTGCTATAATAAAATTAGTTACTAGCGAGTTGTTGTTATTGTTTTGAGTTTTTTCTTGTATGCTTCTGTTGTTGTTGAGCCTTTGCATAAATGCAGTTGGCAGCGCCAAAGGAATTTAGGAGTGCCAAAACGAAATTTACAACAATGCAGCTAAAAAAAAAAAGGAAGAGCTCAACAACAAGTTTGGGTCATTGTTTAGGGCTCCGTGTTTGAGTATTTATACCAAGAGCTCATTGTAATTGGGTAGATAGGGTATATTGAAAGTGAGAAAAGTATGTAACAGGCATGGCAAAATGTTTTTGGCGATATAAGAAGACTCCATCTGAATAAACGGATGGATTACAGTGCATTTATAAGCAAGCTATTTGTAGGCTTATGAAAAAACCACAAACACTTAGCTCAGATTAATTTTTATGTTATCGATTAATATCGATACCAAAATCATCTTAGAAATATGACGATAATAACATTAATACCAAATTTGCTTTTATAATGAATAATATTTATATAAAAATATTAATCGATTTTTATCGATAACCAAAATATCAAAATTTGTAAAAGTTTACTTGACGTTGAATGCGTAAAATGTAAAAAATTTTTTAATTCTTACCAAAACTCACATTTTTTGCAGTCTGTCAATTTGCACAGGGTATCTCCCAGTCGCACATATTCAACTTGATCATTTTACTTCTTTTTTATGGTGTTGAGCCACGCTAGGATGTTGAGCTTTATGTGTTTGTGTTTTTATGTGTGTGTGTGTTGGGCAGCAACAAGCGAACAAAATGAGCTTTGTGGTTTCGAGTAGCGTTTGGGCTAGAACAGAGCACAAAAAAGGCAAATTGATTTGGTGGCCGGTCAGGTGTTTAGTGGGGGTAAGAGATGGGGTTGAATAGTGCCTAGCTGCTAATTGCCAAAGTAATTTAGTAAAGAGCAACCGGACCATCGGACAATGGCAATGGCAAAGAGAGTATTACAGCAATTAGTTGACCACACTAAGAAATAGAGGAGAATTCGAGCGAATTTTAAAGCTGAGCGCAGCTAAAGCTCACTAACAACAACAACAACAAACAGCAAATACTACATATAAAATTAATCAAATGGGGCAAGTGGGTGGAAATGAATGTTGCAAGGGTCTGGTGGGGGGTTGGCTGCTTAGAGTTGCTGCAGTGAAAATCAAAGATAAATTGAATTGAATTGCAAGAAGCGCATTTTGCAATTGCATTGAAATAAAACTAAAAGCCAAAAGAGCACAGATACCAAAACGGAAAGAGAGTGAGGCAAAAGTAAATGAGGGGGGCTTTCTATTCGAGGGTCTTTGGGTTCAATGTGTGTGTGTGTGTGCTCGAGGAAAGGTCGACAGTTGCTGCAACTCCTTCTAATACTTTGCTTCCTTGCCTGCCAAACATACATTGCTATATTTGATGCATCAATTTGAAGCCATGGCAATCAAGTGCTAAGTTTCTACACTTTAATCAACGAAAACGATAATAATACTTAAGCTTAATATTTATCTCATGCTCATCTATCTATTTTTCTTCCGTTCTCTCTTCCCATCTCATTTACAGACTTTAACTTTGGCCGTGCAGACGTTTGCTGAGAAATTTTTCAACTTTTTGCGGCAAGGTAAGAATTTATTGCATAAGATATGATAGGAATTTGGAAAATTTAAACTTTAATTATTTATTTGACGTAAAAATTAAATAATTGACAATATTCTTTTTAATATTATGATCATTTTTACTATTGTAAACAATATTAGTTTTGTGTCGACTGCTATTAGTTGGCAATAAAAAAAAAAAAAAAAAATTAAGTTCTTATTTTTCTGTTTTTGAAGTACTTTTTATCAGCTCTTAATATTTTATTACACATAGAACTTACCCCTAAATGAGTTAATGCTGTTCATCGGTAAAATAAAAAATCAATTATATATTTTTTTTAATTTTTTTGGGCTTTATTTTCCCTTTCTAAAAACAAACTTAATCAGTACGATTTTTTTCTGTACACAAGGTTTTCCCTATATAGCTGAGATTTGTTATATTAATGTTCGACTGTCTTAAGCCCATTCTGTGTGTCGGAACTTTCCAGCTGCTTTGTAATTTATTGGTTCTAAGGCACAGCATGATGTGATCTGAATTTCTGTCTAATGATATGAAGCATTAAAAAAACTAACATTTTTAATAGTTTCTCACACATTCAACAGATAACGTGTGAATGAGACATTTGTGAATATTTTCAATCGTTTATTAGACAATCATAGGCAGATGGAATCTTAGATTACTCCACGAATGGAAACTTCAAGGCAGAAAAAAAAGAAACAATTAAATAAATTAACTAGAAAGGAAACTTTTAGGGTTTTTTAAATGATAAATTTATGTCAATTAGATACAAATAATAATACTCAACACCATATTTAAAAGCCCAATTGAAACTCATACTATAATAATACTAAATTGTTATCAATTCAATACACGAAATTAATTAAAATGTTGCTAGTTACGATTCAAAGCTTAATTGATAAACCTCAAATGATAAGAGCTTATTATTGAACAAAAGGCTTCAATCAAGCATGCATCAATTGCAATTATTTAAGCTAATCGCGTGTTTAACTCTCACGTCTGTCAAGACATGAGAATGAAATCGTTTCATTGACATGCCACAAGCTGCTGCTGCTGCTGCTGCTGCTGCTGCTGCCGCTGTTGTTGTTGCATTCAACATACCCGTTATGCGCGACAGACTGTGACTTAAATGTATGTAAGTTGTAATTCATATATGTATGTATCGTATGCAGTTAACGGGTCGAGTCGAGTGTTCAATTAATTTAATCACAATTTTGCAGCAGCACCAAAAACAAAAACAAACACACACACACACACACAAATTAATTTACATTGAATGGCATTGTAATTAAGCGACAGCGGCTTTTGCGCCTTTTGATATTTTAATCTCGCATGCAAATTGTGCAGGAAATCATAAATAGCAACAACAATATGTCAAGGGTGAAAAACCGCAAGTCAAATCAAAATGACCACCTCAAAAGATACACAAATAAGCACACACACACACACAGAGCGACATAAATGTTTCACTTGACAAGCGGCATTATTTCAATTGCTTGTAATTAACCATTAAGTGAATAGCCCAGCCAAAGTCATAGCCAAAGCCATAGCCATAGCCAAAGCCATTGCGGCAGCAGCTTTTAGCCATTAAGTGCGTGGGGCTTAGGCCTGTCAATGGCCAACAGTGACTCTCTCTATCTCTCTCTCTCTCTCTCTGTCTCTCTAAGCCCGCTGGCTAAGAAGTAACCGCTTTACATGATTGAGGGTCAGTTTGTTGGTGATGGCTGGGTGGGTTGGGGGTAGGGTGTCGAGATTAGACTGGCATCCCCAGATCGGAGTGCAAGTCACTTAGCCAAATTCATGAGACTAACTCCCCCACTCCTCCCGCCATGCCAATTGCTTGGAGCAGCAGCAGCGGCAGCGGCAGCAACAGCAGT
The DNA here is from genome assembly GCA_018152965.1 of Scaptomyza pallida. Lineage (NCBI taxonomy): Eukaryota > Metazoa > Arthropoda > Insecta > Diptera > Drosophilidae > Scaptomyza > Scaptomyza pallida. The sequence goes on from JAECXP010000002.1 coordinate 7,673,993, forward strand.
GGGTAACCCCCTGTGGCGTTATTGCTTGCCACAAATTGTGGCACGTCTCGCTGACCAGTCAAGCAAGCTTCTATTCGATCAAGTAGCTACACTCGCCACCCTCCACTCCACCCCCCTTCAACGCATAACCGTACAAAACGGGACCATGAATCAGCGATTGCAGTTGTTTTTTTTTCGCTGCGTTTAGTTTACGAGCAAAATGTTAGACTTGATGCAAGTGTATGAGTGTGTGGAGTTTAAGTGGTCTATAAAAAATTATATATATAATAAAAATAAATGCATTAAAATTGCACTTTTAAGTTGATTTGAATAAACTACTGTTTGCCAAATTTCATAGGTTAACAAGTTGAAAATAAAAATGTGAAAAAAAGTTATAAAATAATAATAATTCAATTAGCTGATGTTCAATGTTTATTTAAATTTGCTTTGACATTTTTTTATGATGTTGGTTAAGCGATTAGTAAAATTTAATATGCGTTTTGATTTTAAATATGACATAAATTGTTTTTTATTAGATTTCATTAGTTAATAATACTTTTAGCCCTAAATTGATGCTAAGAATAAAGTTTTCTTATATGTTTTATGTGTAGCTTTAACCAGCAGTTAAATTTAAGCTGGCATCAAAGCCACTTCACTGTTCAACTTGTTCAACCATCATAGCTTTTAACTGTAACATTAGTTAGTATCGCTAGGGTTGTCACATGGCATCAAACTCAAAAATTATCGTTGATTTAGCTGCCATTCTAATTTGAAAGTTCTTGTCAACTGGAATGCAATTTGACAAGAACATTAGATAAACGATCGTTAGTCAACAATTTAATATTTTGTTGCCATTGTCAAACACACAAGGAACAGGAAGCCCTTCAAACATTACACACAAACATCTATATAGATACATATATTTATGTCAATCAAATTTCGTACTGTATCTATATATATATAGTACATGAACATTTATATAGAGTTTTTTTACTACCCCTAACCAAAATGTAAGAGAGAAATGGAGAGAGAGAGAGAGGGAACGCGTTCAAAGACAGCCATATCGATGGTCAAAGTCGCTTACGTTGCGCTTACGTCATACAAAAAAAAAAAAATATGAAGCGAATGTCTGCTGCTTGAAACTAACTAACTGACTGACTGACTGACTGACTGGCAGTTGCCAGGTTGTCCAGAGTCTTTTGGCCAAATTATGGGGTATACAACAACAGCAAGAAAGAAAAGTACATCTCTATACATATAGGAATTCAACTACATAATGGTGGCATACCATACTGTTCAACTCCATATATAGAGAGATATATGAGTAAGCGAGTGTGTGCGAGTGTGAATGTGAGTATGTGGCATATAGCGTTTAGAAAAGTGGTTGGTTGGTTGCTCGCTCGCTTGCTTGCTTCGTTTGGTTGCTTCGCTGGGTGGCGCAGCCAAGTGAGACGCCTTTTTTTTTTTCTCTACTCTACTCTACTCTACAACAACTACCTTTGTACAGTGCGTTGTTGTTGTTCTCTGAGCTGAGCCGACAACTCAGGTGTGACAAATAATTACACATACCTGTCTATATATGTATGTATGTGCGTCTGTCTGTCTGTCTGTCTGCCTGTCTCAGTGTGCGTGTCAAAAGTATAAAGCCAAAGCGCGCACAAAATGCGCAAAGCGACAGCAACTAACATCAACACTAAGGCGTATGCCAAAAGGGGGGTGGTGTGGGGCTGAAGTTGGGGTTGGGGTACAATGATGATGTTGATGATGATGCGGCAGCAGGCGTAAAGTTCATTAAAAGCCACAATGGCAAACGCAAACGAGCTGTTTTAGTTGTTGCCTCTAAAAACCACCCAACCACCACCCTGCACCCCAAACCTCTGCTCAAAACATCAAAACAGCCAAACTTTGATGACACTTTTCTGACTCATTACGTTACAATTTGTATGGTTTTACTTATTTTTGTTCAGCAAGTTTTTAACTTTTTAACTTTTATTAAAAATGTTCAGTAATATGGCAGGAAAAAGACTCATGAGAAACTTATTAATTACATAAGCATATGTTGATAATATTAGATCACAATACCATATAGTTTTCATATAATTTAATGATCTATTTGATTGCCAGGTGTTCTTTAGAAGAGAAGCAAGAAAAATGTTATATTATAAGTGCAAAATTACTTCGAAATTTCGATAGGGAAAAAGTATTTGTTAAGATTTACAACCCAAAAAAAAAAATTTTATGTCAAACTCATTTAGTTCTCCTAAATTTTAAAAGAAAGTACAGTTCGTCAAATATAAAGATCATATATGCATACAGAAATGAACATATGTGAATGTTAAATTGTACTTAAAACTACGTTTTACCTATAAGCTTCAAATTCTAATACTTTTTGATTAATTACTCCTTGACTGAATCTTAATTTTTGGGATTTAAGCCCATATTCAAGCCATAAAAGTTAGTTTTTGGATTTTCAGTTATCTTTTAAGAACTATTTGACAATGTTTGTATACAAAAAATATTAACTGGATTTTCCAACCAATTTTTCGCTTTTGTGTGTTACATTTAAAGTTTTCTATCTTGATTTTGGAGTAAATTCTTCTTTACCTTTTTTACAAATACAGTTTTCAAGCTACCGGCACTTTATAATTTAAATACATATATGAGTAATGGATCTATTTGATATCGTTTATACAGATTGTATACAAATTATAGTACAAATGGCGAGCCTTTTTGATTTTATTGTTGTTGCTGTTAAAGTTGTAAGCTTCATTTAAAATTCTCTGTACATTTTTGCGTTTGCTTTAATTGCGCTCATCGTAATTTCTGGATTGTGTCTCTCCTTTTATTTGTTGTTGTTTTTTTCCCCATTTTTGTTGCATTGTTGTTGTTGCCCTTTTATCAATGCACTTTTAACGCTGTTGTAATTCCGTTGATTGCTTTAGCTTAATGTTGTTTTTGTTGTTGTTGCTGTTGACGTCGCTATTATTGTTGCTGTTGCCGTTTCGTTGCTGCTGCTGCCACTGTTGAGTAAATCACAATAAAGCTATTAAGAACGGAAACGGAAGCATTCGCCGCTGCGCACGCATTGAAGCATAGCCGTCGCGTCGTCCCCATCGCCTGTCAATCTGCCACCCCCCATACTACCCCCGATACTCCCCGCTCCTTTTGGCAATGCCCAACCCAATCTTTCAGCATTATTGTTTATTGCATTATTGTTGCATCGCTTCAGTTGTTATTGCTGCTGCTGCTGCGCCAAACTTTTGCATTATTCATTATAGCTAACCACAATTTAGATTCGTAAATTCTTCGATTCTCTGGATGCGTCAGACAGATCCACTGAGAATGCGAGACAAACGGTCAAAGTGCATTGAACGCTTTTCCCCAATTTTTTTTATTTTTATTAAGTAATGCACATAATGGTTTACCGAGCAGAACTCTCTAAACTTGTTGTTAGCTAATAATTTTTTAATCTGCCATGCATAATGCATTTATTGTATGATTGTTTATACAACGCCGGCATGGTCTTTTGTCTAAAGTATAAGAAAGCATATGTAATAGGCGGCCTCACACAGGCATAAAAAGTTCAAAAGATGATAAAGGAGGATTATAATGAGGTCAATTAAAATTAGTTTTTATTCGATATGCAAAGTAAAGTATTTCTGAATGCAGAATGTGTGCAAAAGCCAACGATAATTATTATTAAAGTGTTAAACAAATAAATTTTTGATAGCTAGAACAAGTAAAAATTAATACATTCGAACTTCCAAATAACGAAATTTCATTATTCCATCCAAAAACTATTCCATATTACTCATTTTTCCAATTGTGAAGTCTTTTTTGTCCCCTTGAGATTCGTTATATATTGCTCCTGAGGATGTCACACTTTTACTCAGGATACACTTGAATTTATTAATCGATTTTTATCAGATAACAAAGACACTTTTTTTCAGTATGCATTTGATTAACGTAAATGGTTTCATTGAAAAGTGCATTTATTTAAAAGAATGTGGTACTGGTAAAGCCAACATACTTGCCTTTAAAGTATAATCAATTATAATCAACTATAAATATTTTAATATTGTTATCATATCATATAACTAGCGGCCCGGTACGTGCTTCGCTACGTATATGTTGAAAAGTTTAAAATCACTATTGTAGGAGCATAATTCATGGCAGAATTTTCTTTGTTTGCCCATGAATTAGTTACTCGTGCTGAAGATTCTCTGGCTCTCTGTATTTGATGTCTTACCCTATCTCGGCTGCGGCGAACCCCACGCTCTACTGAAGATTCTCTCTCCATCTCAGCTTCATATCTATCCCGAGACTGACTAAGGCGAGCCTCATGTTCCGAAGACGATTCTTCATTTCTTGTTAAACGTAATCTTTTGGCGTTCACAGTACTACGACCTAAGTTCGAACGACTACGTCCAGGCATGACTTTATAATTTCTGAATGAACAAAATTTAGTCAGTTCTATATGTATCACAAACAATACAAATAATAATTTTTTCTGTCAACTCTGTAAAAAGTTGAAATTTGACAGCAAAATCCCGGCGTACTATGATATTTGAAATTTTTATTTTCATTACAAAAAATGAGATAAATGAAGAATCGCTCGACCACTATTAATTGGGTTTTTTAACATTAAAACCTTCCTTTTCAATCACTCTATCTATTAAAAAAAACCGCATCAAAATCCGTTGCGTAGTTTTGAAGATCTGTTCAGTCAAGGGGACAGAAAAATCGACTTTATTTTATACTATGTAGTGAAGATACATACTTCAGCTATTCTGTTATCAAATAAAATGTACTAAGAAAACGTAGCATTACGTAGTCGAATGTTTCATTTATGAGAAATGTATATAAAGTTAACTTCTACATGGCGAATTAATGTATAAAGAAGTTGTCTTGCCGCAATGAGTGGCAAGCCTGGTGGCTGACTGGTCGGAATTTGAGTTTCGAGTTCGAGTTTGAGTCTGGTACAGGTCAGCCAGCGGTCTGGGCCAAGACCTGACTTGGCCAAGAGCTTAAAGGCGTTTGCCATTGTCATTGTATCTTACGAATGCAATTGCGATTGCATGAATATTACTGTCCAACTGGTTTTTTTTCCTTCTTTCGAGTATTCGGTGCATTCACCTTGCTGGAGTCACAAAAGCAACCCCCAAAAAAGTCAAGAAGAAGAAACAGCTGAAAAATCACACACACACACACACAGATAGAGAAAAACACCTGACTCTGCGTCGCGTTCCGTTCACTTTGCATTATTATTTATTTATTATGAGCCGCAGCAGTTGGGCAAAAAGGCGGCCGACTAAAGTCAGCTAACACAGCAATGGCAGCAGCTGCTGGCCTGGCCAAGAACCTTAACACATGCCAAGAACTACCTGCAAAGTGGAATTTATATTTATTTGTGGATGGTATTCGCCTCTTTTTTTTTTCTGTCTTTACTGCCGGCTGTTTAGTTTCCCATAACTGTTTTGCGACTTTGTTTTTGAATTGTAAACAAGAATCTATCGCTCTCTTTCCTTTGCGTACTCTCTTGTGCCAAGTGTGTGTGTGTGTGTGATTAGGCCAATGCAAATGTGAGGCAATAAAGTTAGCCAAGTTATGACTACAAATCACGTCAGCTGCGCCAAAAATAATATACAAAAAAAAAAAAAAAAAAAAAAATGTATCAAACACGACACGTGACGACCTACAATGCGAAAAGAAAACTCCTTCTGCTTCCCTTAATGCTTGTTACCGCTTTTTCCTTGTTGGCCAAAAGAGAGAGAACCCATGTATTTCCATAGTAATTGCGTCCTGACATGAAACAACAAACAATGTATACTAAAAAGCAATTTGTTCCTTGTTCACCAAAGAAAACGAAAAAAAGATATTTGGGGTAACTCGTCATTCACTCAGTTTTTTGGCGATAACAAACAGCTAACATGTAACATAACTGTACCAACCCCCGCCCCTCCCCCAACTAAATGCAGTGCTTATTATGCGCCTAGCAAAAATAACAAAGTTATGAATAAATAAATATTGTATTATGCCAAATCGTGACTGTCTATCATTCTAAGGTAGAAAATAGTTTACCCCCCGCCCCCTCGCTCTCTCCCACTCTCTGACACACACACGCATTAGTCAAGGATAAATGATATGTATGCATGGGAAAAAACAGTTTACTGACATGCAAATTGCATTTATTATTCGCTTGTTTGATCAATTTTTATGACAAATTATCGTCTTGACTCAACAAAGTGCAAACAAAACTTCCATAACTACGCCCCAAAGACAAGGCGGTGTGTGGGTGGGCTAAAACTAAAATTGGTTACAGGAAATTGGCCTATCTTTCCATTATGATATACATATACATATATATATTGAATTCTCTATGCTTGATTAAAGTTCTGTCTACTCTTCTAAAACTGCAGTCGAGCGTTAAGTGCGCCACTTCCTGCCTAACTGCCTAACTGCCTGAATTGGCCTGGCTAACAAACAAACAGACAGACGGACAAACAAACATTCCATTGAATAGCCAATATTGAGACACTAATGAACGTTACTTATATGCCACGCTCCCTAAAAATGCCGTCCAAACAACCAATTGAACAGTCCAGTCGTGTTCCCTGCCATGCTCCATGCTCCATGCTAGTACTTCAGTCCAAAGGCATCGATATCTCGATAGCTCCGTTGCCTGGTTAGTTCGAGTGCAAAAAGTGCAAGTTGCTGCGACAGCACAAAAACACAAAAAAAACTTACAAAAAAACATTTCCCGAAAAGAGATATGGCAAAGAAATAAGACAAAAGATGTAAAGCTTAAAAAGTTCAATGAACGAACAGGTAATATCCTGTACAGAAATATTAAAAAAAAAGTGAAGAAACAAAGGATTTAGAATAAAGTAAGAAAAAAATATTTAGAGTTTAAAATCTTATTATTATGCGCGGTTTTTGCTCAATTGTCTAAAATTTGTGTCAAAAAATCGATTTGGAATTTCGGCAAAACTTTCGATTGCCATAACTTTGTCAAAGTTTATCCGATTTTTAAATGCAATGCCAAAAAGTCTCGTATTAAGCTCCAAAACAAAACTGCATTTAAATCTAGGAACGCAATTTTCACTCGATTTTCCTTCTCCTAAACTTGTGATCAAAAATTAACTTGGGAGTTGGTCAAAACTTATGATTGTTATAACTTTGTCAAAATTTATCCGATTTTTAAATGCAATACCTTAAAAGTCTTGCTTAGAGCTCCAAAACAAATCTGCATTTAAATCTAAAAACACAAATTTTACTCGATTTTCTTGCCTAACATGTTTGTCGATAAAATCGACTTGGAAATTGTTCTTACTTTTCAGTTCTTCATATGCACATTGCAGTTATCCTATACACTTTCAAAGACAACAGGGTATATGCAACACCGCAAAACACAAAAATCCTAAAACACATAAAAGTAAAAAAACACAACTAAACACAGCTCTCTCAGTTGAGATTCGTGGGCAGTCTCGACACTCGAAGGCGAAACTCACATGTGAGCCAAGTGACTGAATGAAGTTTTCAAGTGTTGTTGTTATTGCTGTTGCAGTTGCTGTTGCACTGTGGTTGTTTTTCCGCCACTGCGAGCTAACCACAGGCAGCAGCAGCAGCAGCAACAGCAACAACAGCAATTGGGTCTAAGAGCCTGTCTAGCTCCAGCGTCGACACTCCCCAGACTCCACACACACAAGCTGGGTTTCAGTTCAGTTGCGTTTTTCTTTTTTTTTTTTTTTTTTTGAATCCAGTTCGCAACATCGCTGAAATTCCTTGTCGTCTGTTGTTGTTGTTGTTGTTGTTTGGTGTCTGGTGGTGGTGAGGTTAGGTTTTTAGTTAGTGTTGCATAATCGCAAAACTGTGTCAAGTCGCGCCATCGTTTTCTAAAAATGGCAAAAATGATTTGTTCACACATTCATTTCTTGCGTCAACTTTTGCTTTTTGAACGCAACACGATTGTTGCCACTGATTTGAGAAAGTGGATGAGCACCTGTACAAAAGCTCGAGCTTGAAGAAGTTTTCGAGTTCGTGGCGCACGTGATTTATTGCCAGTGTGCCCATTTTTCAACATATCCATATATGTATACCCTGTTGGAATGGAATGGCCAGGAATGGGAGACTTTTCCGATATCATATCAAGTATTTCCGTCAGGGAAAAGGATGTCAACTACATTTGGAATTGCTAAAATAAAAAGGGGTGCTTTATCCACTAAAGAACCAATAATTATCTAAACGTTCTTAAAGAGTTGATAGCGGTCAGTCATAAGGTCAGAAAAAATGTCAATATAATCAAGTTCTACTGCTAAGTATTATGTATTGATCATCCTGGAAGTTGGCTCAAATATCTTAACAGGGTATCTCATAGTCGCGTATACTCGATAAGCAAACTATTTTTATTTTAGTCAGGATACCACTTAGGCTGCATTCGCTTTCATGTTTCAAGTATTTCACTGCTCCCAGGCTCCCAAAAGTTGTCCAATTGTGCCAGTTAACAGCGAGTGCCGTAAAATGTAAATGTGGCGCAGCAAATTAGAAGTGCTCCACAAGCGCCATTTGCGCTCTCTTTCAGCTAGATAGAATCCATAAGAGCACTGCACTGCAGTGGCGCTACTCTTAGAATCCACACAGCGTACGCTCTCTTTGGTGTGCGAAGTGCAAAACCAAAACAAATGTGATGAAAAGGCTGACAACGATGTCGGGGATCCCGGTGCCGATGTTGCTAGCCGAGCCATTTACCGCTACGCTTCGCCACTTGCACGAACCGAAAGAGCGAATGGCACGAGAGCAGTTTGCTAAGAGCCGATTGCCAAGCAACCAGTAATTGTTTGTGCTGCCAACGTTGCGCTACGAGCATAACAGTGAATTAACAGCGCTGTTAATCACTAACAGCTAGTATGAATATCAACGAGCTAGCACGAGAGTGAGCAAGAGAGCGAGCCGATGTGTGTGGTAGGCGAGTCGTGAGTTAAGTTCAGACCGCCACAGTTTTGTTGGTTCGGGCCAGAGTCAGTCTAATGTCAGAAACGCAGTTAGCTGCTCGTCGTGCGCAAGTTTCAAACAATCAGAAGGCACAGCTAAATTACTAACTATCTCTACAACAAAAACAACAACAACAAATCTAAATACAAATACAACTACAACTACTACCAAAACCGAGAAGCGTCGTTAGTTATAAATCACATAAATACATACATATTATACTACAACAGCTTAAAGTTTTGCCTATCGCATTTCAAAAAATTTCTAAATAATTCATAACAACAATAGCAATAGCAACAATTAAATAGCGGAAACCGTATCCAATTAGTTTGTGTAATAAGTGCATTAGAAATACAACAATTTCAGCTGGATTTCGTATCTTAACATTTTAATTACACACACACACAAACAACCATCAGATAAATAGCAAACGAACAAAGCAAAATTAATTGTTTATAAAACAAAAACAACAACAACAACAATATTAAAGGTGTGCACTTACAAATAACAACAATACGTGTAAAATTACCGATCGAAAAGTGCTTTCAGTTCGAGCTACTTTTTATTGTAGTATCTATAAGATACAAAACAGAACAGAACACAACAAAAAAAGTGACTCACGAACAAAGTTCAGTTAATACAACTTGACAGCCAGCCAGCTGAAAATAAAGCAAACTAAGCACAAAAAAAAAAATGCTAAAGAACAACAACAATGAAAAAGTTTAAAACCTAGAAATTGGGTTAAATGGAAAGCAGTCTTCAATAATATGGCCAACAAAACAGGTCACAAATTATTTGCAAGCTTTACCAAAAACAAAAACCAAAAGAATCCAAAATATTTACAAAATAAATATTTAAATATGCAAATTCCCTTCGCCAAGAATCTCAAGTGATGCCCAAGATTGATTAAAATTAGTTGGAATTCCCTTAACTTAAAAGCTGAAGAATAAGAGAGTAAAACTCTAACTAAATTTTAAAATTATCAGAAGAACATTGCAGTAAATTTTGCAATTCTTAAAGTTAAACAAGTTCTACTAAATGGAAATAATTTCAATTGAGTTTTAATAAGAAAAGTTGCTGGAATTTATACAAAATGTTGATTTTATTTTATTCAGAGAAATAATCAATTGCATTTTAGCACAGTTCAAGTGTTCTATAAAAAGTTCAGAACAATATTATTTTTCTTAGTTAATCCTATTTTTAAAACCTGAATACTTAGAATAAAAAATCTAAGTTTCTTATTGCTTCCTCCCATTGAGCTCAGATAAATTCGATGAAATGTTGTCAATTTTTAAAGCTTTCCCTTAAAAAAAAATTTTTTTTCTTATCTATATCACAAATTATGTTTAAAATAATGAGATTTATTTTAAAAAATTCTGATACTCCTGAAAAAAGTAAAATATTCCAACATAAATATTGTTCAAGCTCAATTCTTTTCTAATATGAAAGTTTTTTTTTTTTTTTAAATATAATAATTCTACCATAATTCTTCCACTTACAACCAAAATTCATAAAGTTTATTTAATATATTATTCCATTTCTAAAGTATTCCCAAATATATTCCAAAAATTACTAGCTAAAACGAGCTAACTTTACATAGTTTCAGTCTGTTATTAATACATTATCGTTGAGTTTAAAGTTTGCACTTGAAATTCTTGCGAAATGATATTTTAGTTAGCCAACAACAATGTAACAATATAATTGAAAATCTTTGTGTTTTTCCAAAAAGCAATCTGCGAGAAAAATTCCAACACGTATTCACAGCAAGTTGTTGTCGGTTTTTGCTTTGTTGTCGTCTCGCTCCATCTCGCTCGCACTGTTCTGGCCAATCGGTCTAAGTTATGCCACAAAATCTTACACGTGGAACCGCAAAGTATATTTTCACATTATATTACTGCTGCTGCCGCTGCTGCTGCTGGCATTGCAGCTGCTTGCAGGCCACAAACACAAGCGCAAATTGAAAATTTTAGCCCAGTTAAGTTAAGAAGCAAGAGAACACTGCAAAAAAAAATTTAAGCAGAACGTGCAAAACGTAAAGTTGCAAGCGTGAAAAGAGAAAATCGCTCAAAGCTTTTTATACATTTTAATTGCGGGTGGCTTCCAAATTGCGTGCCACAAGCGCCGAATACATTGCAACACAAAATATTGTGCTCTTTTTTTTCCTTTTTGGTGGTGGGTCTTCATTAAAACTGCTCGCAATTAGCCACAAATTGAATTATGGATGCCAAAAAAACTATTTCATTTGGCGCCAAATGTTAACTTTTTGGCGAAAAATAAACTTTTTTTCTTTCTTCAAGTTGAACTCGAATGTCGAAGTTGTTGTTGTTCGTGTTGTTGTATGGCTTTATTTATTTTAGCCAAGTTCAAACCGCCAGTTGCCGGCTAGTTTCTTGGCCAGCCATCCATCCATCCATTTCCATTTCCATTGTGCGCTCTCTTTTTTTTCTGTTCTTGGTTCTTAGTTCTTAGTTGTGTTTACTGCGCTTAACTTTTATTTTATGCCATTGCCTTTGGACGGCCATTCGCTTATGGGCCCCAACTCTACGCAACACTGTTGGCCCGGCCCTATCTACTATAAGCCATATAACTCCCAACTCGCCAAGCTCAACTTCAACTCAACTTACCTCACTTTACGATTATTTCCGCTGAAACGTTGCGCACTGTCGGACTCAACTCCACTCTACACTGCAGACTGCCACTTGCTTTGAACTTTGTGCCTAAAGGTCGCCAGCTGTTTTTTAGCCCTTTATTTTTTTGGGCGTGTGAAAGTCATTGTTGGCCATATGGAGTGCTTAAGTGCTGTTAGCTGTTTGCTGTTGGTTTGGAGGATTTCCCACACCCGCCGAAATTGTTAAATTGTATCAATTGTGTTCCAGAACCGGTTGGTTCTTTGGAGCATAAATCAGCAGCGCCAGGCACTTTTTGACCACACAGCTAACTGGTTTATTTGTGTTATGGCCAAGTTTTGTTGCAAGACGCCTTGTTCTGCATTTTTCGATTTTTTGGCGCCCACATCATTATTAAAATTATAAAACATTTATTGATGGCATCCCAAACATATTGTTATAAATTTTTATTAATTTATTATCTCTCTGTGTGTCTATGTGTGTTTGTGTGTGACAATAAAATCAATACATAAAACCACTTTAATATTTTGTAAAAAAAAATGTTTAGAAAAATTGCATACAAAATGTTTTGAAGTGGGCGTGCAAAATACAACCGCAAATTTTTGAAATGTGCCGCAAACAGCAGCAGCAACAACAAAAACTAAAATAACCAACAATTTCAATTACAATTACAGTGCAGCTGAAAAATAAAACAACAACAAAAACCAGTTAAAAGTGACAGGCAAAACCAAATGAAACAATTTTTAAATAAAATATAAAAAAACACACACACAAATCAATCTGCATAATAAGTAAATTGCAAAGAAAGAAAAAATAAAATTGTAATAAATCGGAAAAAAATCCCCATTTAAAAAAGTGTCTAACCAAAAGTTTTCGCCAAGCGGATCAGCTGACAAAAAAAGTAAAAACAAGATAAAAGGAGAAACAACAGCAACAACAAAGGCAAGCCCGAAAGAGATCCTATAAAAATGGTAAATAAATAAACTTCTCTTGCCCCCTCTCTCTATAGTATGATAATTTCACACCATGTGCTTTGTACTTGACCCACTAATTATGCAAAGAGAGAACAAAGTAGGGAGTTACAGTGTGTGTGTGTGTGTGTGTGTGGGGGAACCGGCTTATCAGCAGCAGCTATAGAGCCGTCGACCCATTATATAATGTTTTATGGCGGCGACGTGACGATAAAATCCAGAATAGAAATAAACATAACGAAAACTAAATAATAACAAAGCTTGAGGCTGAGTCAAGGCTTGACAAATTTCAGTTTCTGGGAAGTGCAAAAATGTTCTCTAAACAGATAAAAGCAATAATGATGTGTGAAAGATAATATCGATTGCAAAACGTTTAATTCCCTATTAGATAGTTAAAAGGGTTTAAAATGTTCATAGGATTGGGATTAGTAGCCAAGTTGGATGCAAAGTTTTTGAGTTTGAGTTTATGACGTCATAAGTTATGCATTCATTTCCAACGCACAGCTAAAAAGGTTCAGATAAAAAAAGAGATTTTTTTTCGCTTAATTCAAGCACTTGTGTTGCAGAAAAACACTTAGAACGGATCTTTAACACCAAAGAACGCAATGTTTGAGATCAACTGAAAAATATATAATAGAAAACTTTGTAAGGAAACTTTGGTATCAGTACGAAAAAACTAACAACAGTTTTATTTACTGCCATATGGCTAAAAAATATATTCTATTGAAGCAAAAAAAAGACATATTTTACATATGACTCTCTTGACTATGACTCTTAAATGCGACTGTAAAAGCTTAGAACAACTATTTCGTATATATAATTATATGTAAGTGTATAACAATGTCTTGTTAACCAGCAAAAAAATGAAGTTTCAAATAATTATAATCAAAAATATAATTATGTACATAATTATAACGTTTTTCGGTTAGATCAAAAGGCTGTAAATTCAAAGATTAAAATATATCTTCTATTGACACGAACAGAACAGAAGATACAAAAAAAAATTAGTTGTTTGGTTAATAAATAATGTTGCCTCGCAGTGTACGTATATGTATATGTATATGTACGAGTATATCATAATGGCAGTCACGCCAGATAAGTTAGAAGCGATATGTTGTGTACTATGTGGAATTGTCTGGAATTTATAGCCGGAACAAGTTGGGGTTTGGGTCATGGCGTGTGATAAAAAACTGAACTACAAACATACAAATGAACATGTGCAATGCGAACAATTCAATTAAAAGCGCGTGCTAGCAAAAAAAACAAAACGAGATAAGGAGACAAAAAGTGAGAACTGAAACTAGATAGAGAGAGAGAGAGGCAAAAGGCCTTTTTTGAACTTATCTAAAGCCCGCTCCACCTGGAAAAAAGCTAAACAAACGCGAGTCATAAAATGTATTTATCAATCGACTTAAAAATAAAAAAAAAACACAAAGTTGTAACTGTTTTATTTTGGGGCGCCTTGTAATCAAAGCTGTCGTGATTGAGTGGCTACCGTTTTGCTGCCTCTTGTTGTGAGAGATATGAGCCAAGAAGGTGGTAAAAAGTTTTATTAATTGGTAGCTAATTGCCCCTCGCGCGCCCAGACCAAACAAGACTTGAGAGTTTTGCGTTTGCTTTATCTGCCGGCAAAAGAACCTCAAGTGCTTGTGCACACAACTACTATATATATACTATATAGTACTTGAAGTGAACGTCAAGTTGTGACGTAGCCGCAGAACGCGAACTTTGTAAGCAAATCGAGCGAATAAGCTATATATATATACTTATGCTTTAAGTTTTGCATGTAGAGAGAGAGCTGCGAGTAAAAAATAAGCTGAGTATGAAATGCGAAACAAACAAAGCGAAAAAATACTTAAACAGAAAATAGTTTTTAATTATCGATGTCAATTAAAATGAACTGAGAGCTGAGCACTGCTGCTGCTGCTGCTGAGTCGTTGTTTGTGTTTGGCCTTATATAAGACTTGCCGACTCTATAAACACACACACACACACACACACACACACACACTCATATATGCACAGCAAGTAAAACAATAAGCTGGAAGCATAGTAACGAGACTGGCAGCTAAAGCTGGAACTTTGGGCAAAGTCACAGCTCATGCAATATGAGAGGTGGGTGCGAGGGCGGGGTGGGGATAGCGAGGGCAGTGGGTTACTTTCAGACAGCTCAGGCTCCCCTTGCACTACACCCCCGCTCGCATACATATTTGCTGCTGGAATGCGAAGCGAGCAACGCCAGCAATTTAGCAGCGAGAAGAGAGAAATAGACAGACAGACATAGATACTACAGCTAGACAGCTACAGTAAACTTATACAGTGTTAACACTTAAGATTGAACCTGTCGGAATGAGAAGCGAGTTGAACTGCAGGCAATATTCAAATTTTTTCACGAATTTTGATGGTTTTATTCAATTGAAAAATTATTTATTATCGATTACTTTCAGAACATGATTTTTCTATCACAAATAACACAAAAGTAAATCATTTTCGAGTGTTTACTGTACAAGTAGTGTAACAGCTACAGCTTAAGATACATTTACAATTATAGAGACCTGCGGCATTTGATCGATGCTTTGAGTTATGAATGAAGCAAAAGCAAGCTGCTTAAGCTTAGTTCCAGGGGGCAACTGCAACTAGTTGGAGGAGTGTGTGACGGGCCAAATTGCAGACCGCCCCTAAATGAATGTTATCTTATACACAAACCCAACCCGAATCCAACCCCCAGCCTATCGCTACATTAACGAGGTTTGCTTACAATATCGATAAAATATCTTTTTTCACACAAAAATAAAGCGATTGGCGGGCGAGGGCGAGGGGGTAAAAGGAGCAGCAGACAGACAGACAGATAACATGAGCCGGCAGTCATATGAATATTTCATATTTTATTTGCTTTTTTTTTTTGCCCCCACCGATGACAGGCAGTTAGAAAGAGACAGGGATAGCTTTAGTTGGATATCAATAAACTGGTTGATTTTCTGATGTTTTGTTTTTGTTTGCTTTTGATTTCACACACACACACATACATACATAACTAAACAGCGGATATATATTACCAATAAATATGAGATATGTACATATGTATGTGTGTGTATTTGATATATTACAAAATGCAAATCATATATGTACGTATGTATGTGTGCGTGTGTACATTTTTCTTGATGTGGAAATATTTTTTTCTTTCACTTGGGTCCAAGACAATTGAAGTTTTTCGCTCAATTTTGAGTTCGCAGCGGGCTTAATTGAATTAAAGACAATTACATAGTTCTACGCAACAAATCGTCGTCGTTTGTATTGTTGTTGTTGTTGTTGTTGCATGCACACACACAAACAAAAATCAATCATCAATAAAATCTAATTGAATTTGTGCGCTGTTTTCTTCTTGCCACGATCGTTATGAGAATTGTGTTATACACAAAGCGAGAAAGAGATAGAGCACACACACACACACACACACACATACACAAAACCATCATAGTTTTGTGTGAACATAAAGTAGGCTCTCTCTGTGTTCATTAGGTGGTTCGGGAATGCGTGGCAAACAACTTCTCTTCTCATGTGGGTCATTTACACCAGGAGCTGACAGTTCAAACGGTCAACAAATGAAGGGAAGGAGGGTAAGTGTGTGTATGTGTGAGGAGGGAGGAAGGGGAGGGGGGAGAGAGGGTAGGGCAAAGCGTGCGGGTGGTTTGTAACAATTATCACAAACATCTAAATGGTTTTCGGAAATGTTATTTGAACTTTTGGGTGGAAATGAGTTTAAAGAAAAATTGAAAAAAAAAAAATAGTTTGAAAAGCGACAGAACTGTGACGATGTTAAGGTTCATAGGTTCGGGTTGGGGCATGTGGCACAAGAAGAAGTGGTCGAAATTGGAATCGAACTGAACTTGGAAACTTTTGCACTTCACTTTTTGGTGTGGGTTGTATATGTGTGTGTGTGTTTGTGCAATGGACAGACAAATGTAATTAAAGTTGAAAAACTTTTAAGCTTGTTTGGACTTTAAATCCACGGAGATTTTAGCAGACATGCGATTAAAGTGTTGTTTAGACTTTCAACTTAATAATAGATATGAAAATAATAAACTTTATGGCTTTATTAAGTTAGGATTATTTTCGCAGCTTTTGTAAGCAGTTAAGCAAAATTTGCAATTGAAAGCTTAATGAATATTTATTTACGTCAAGTAAGACAAATAAGAAAGTTTTGCATATCAAAGCACAAATTTGTGAATTGTTCGCCAAAAAAGATGACGTTTTTGCTTTGAAGCTATATTCCGGGGAATCGCAAAAATACATTGTTTAGCATTTTTAAGAGAGAATTGCTAAAAATCAAGAAAGTTGATGCCAGAAAAATGTTAAAACTCCTCGAAAACTTATTAAAAAGTAAAAATTTAAATCTGTCTAAAGTTTAAATAAGCTAAAGCTACTAGAAACAATTATTAACTGCACATAAATTATGCTTTAAGTGTAATATTTAACCTTATTAAAAATATATGTTTTCGTTAAGCCCAACTTTTAGTTTTTGACTTTGAGTAATAGGTTTGTTTTCTTTTTGTTTTCTGGCTTTTTCCACAACTCATTACAAATGGTGATATATGAAATTGTTGTTTGGCTTTTCTCTCTTTTCTCTCTCCCCCCTCTCTCTCTGTCGCTTTCTATCTTTCATCATGTATAATGTAATGTGTACCTTAACTCACCCTATCCGAGCATAACATCACATAACTCGCTCACTTCCTCTTGGCCCCTGCTCTCACGGCAAGCCCGCTGTTTAATGCTGATGCGTTGCACAGGTGTGTCAATGACTTGGCCAACGGGGATCGTGGATAATGAAAACGAAATGCAGCCAAAAGGGACTTCGTTGCCGGCCAGCGTACCACTCATTGCTAGTAGTTGTAGTTGTTGTTGTTGTTGTAGTCACCAGGGCAATGGCAATGGTAAATGTGAGTATGTTGAATAATTTCCACTTCCGACACGACAGAAACATGACAAAACATACACATACAAACACATACATAAAGTCCAAAGAGACAACAGCTGGACGAGAACAACAACAACAACAAGAACATCCAGAACAGGAACTGGTAACTGGGAACGCGAAACGGTGACGAGGTCAAGCTAAAAACTATTAAAAGCGAACCAAGCTGCTCCCATGTGTATCTGTGTGTGACCATTTCTCACTCGTATAGGTGTGTGTGTGTGTGTGTGTAGTTTTAATCAAACCGCCGCTACAGTTTACTTTTGCGCCTTTTTTTTTTTTGTGTTTTAAGGTGCGGTTCAGTGCCCTTTTGGTGGCCATAAAACTGACGACGATGGCGATTCAGTTGGCCCAAAAGGGTTGGAGGGGGTAGGTGGCAGGAAACGCCATCAGCTGTCGCTCAGTACTGTTGTTGGTGCTGTTGCTGTTGCCATCAGGCTCGTTAGAGGCCAACGAAAAATATGTGTGTGGCTCAAATGCGAGGGTTGCTAGCAGCGTTTTTAACGGGGTTGGGCCGTAAATTACAATTTGTGTGTATAGTACAAATATACAGGTTTGCATGTGTGTGTGTGTGTGTGTTTGTGGAACCTGCACGCAAGCCACACAACAGCATGCAACATAATACACGGAAAAATATACACATACACTCACATTTTTGGTTGAGGAATTTTTCTATTATTTTTAGAATTTTTTTTTTTAATATTTTAGTAAATATATAAATTGCATAGCTGAAAAGTTTTTCTTTATCAATCATAATGCTATTCATGTATGATCTTTTTTACATCAAATCCAAGAACATTTCCACGGAATTTTCACCGAATATTTGCTTTATTTTTGAGTGTACTTCCCTTTTGAATACTAGAAACAAAATGAATTTTCCAATCAATATACTTTTTATCAAAGGCGCACGTGCTAAGTACTCGAACCCTAACTAACTAACAAACCGATGGACTAACTAGTTCAAGTATATTATTTTCGTGGATGAAACTTGAATAGGGTTCAATAATTTATTGAGATTGTTGTTATGCATATTCAGTTGCACTCTTGTGTTGATGATTGATTGATGGCTCTACTAAATATTCAAATGGTTTTCAAGTTTCATTTCATCTTGTTTGATTGTATGTGTGTATCTTTTTCGGTAGTTGCAGATATACATATCTTTTAGCATTCACCCGCAAAAACGTTTGCAATTTATCAACAGGCTTAACCTCAAAACTACCAAATTGATCAACTATGCAAATGTTTGTCTGTCTGTCTGTATTCGAACCGAAGTTGTCAAAACTGACAAATTGTGAATGAAGTTTGTGGCTGCATTCGATATTGGCCATATGGATTACCCAATTCCAGGCAACAAACATAACACAACAAAACGAAACGAAACGAAACAACAACTAATATTACACAATACTTATGGCTAAATGCGAAATGTGAGAAGAGACGAGACGAGTGTAGACGAGACGCAAGCGTTTGGAAGGAGCTCTACAAGTGCACAAAAGTGAACAATACGCAAAACTAAACAGATACAGATACATATAGTATTCAGTTACAGTTAGAGCCAAAAGATACTTACATACGTACAACATGTTGCAGTGACGCAAACGTCATTACAATGCCACAACAACGGAGTAAGTTTCAGTTTCGGCTCAGTTCGGTTTAGTTGAAAGAGCAGTGAAATGGTTGCCACAGGCAAATGACAAGCGACTCCAGGTGGCAAGCTTGTGTTGCATCCACACGAGTTTCCAGACGTGTCAACACATAGATACACAGACACAGTTAGACTGTCAGATACAGATACGTATAGACAAAGCAAATCCAGCTCGCAGCCAAAGTTGCAACTCAGTCAAAGACAATGGCTAAATCAGCGCATAAAGCAAAATTCCAATAGCTCTCTGTTCGACTTTTTGCAAAAACGGTGGCACACAATGTGCCAACAGGCAACATGCAACGTGCAACGTACAACTTGCAGCTTAGCTTTAGAGCTTTAGAGATGAGTCTGTTAAACGCATATGCTAAAAGATTTAACAAAAAGATTTGTTCACTCAACTTGAGCTTAGTTAAAGCTTAAAAGTTTTAACGAATCTTATCGAACGAAACGATTTTCATAAACAAACAGATGTTTACATCATTTACAACATAATTTATTTATATTTTTTGCGTATTTATATCATTAGATATCAATTTATTATATTTTGCTCATCAACTCTATTGTTTACTTTTCCCCACCGCAGACGAAATTCAATATTCTTTGGGTAAATAAACAAAACTCATGAAACTTAGTGTGAATATAAATTTCGAACACAATATTTGCAACTTGTCAGTAAGTTCATTATTTTTAAAAACTAGAATTAAATTTGTAAAATTCCTATAAATAAAGTTTTAGCCTATTTTCGTTTAACTCTTTATCATAAAGCTCGGAATTACATTTCTTATAACTTTATTTGTTCAAAACTTTTGACCAATTTATTGAGACTGTTGCAATTAATAAGTATCAAATATCTTAATAAAATTAATTTGTTATATTGTAAAATGATACCGCAATAAATTAATAAATTCATATTTTCTAACCTTAAAACATAACTCAAAAATGTTAATGATTATTAATCATAAAACTTGTGTTTTGCATATATAATTTTTATAAAAGCCAAAAACCCAACACTTAACATCCTTATCATTAAATTGATTGTGCTTTAGTCTTGCTTTGCTTTGGCTGTATTTTAAAAATATAAATTAAATGGATAAAAAAATGACAATCTCGAATTTTCTTTATATAAAAATTAAGAAAATTTTAAGACATTGCAGAAGTTGTTTCTCATTAGGGATTAGGATAAGGAGAATAATTTGTTGCTCTAATAGTTATAGTAATAGTTTCCTTTAATTTTCTGACATTGCCGCTAACACTACCTTCGCCAATATTCTCAAGCATTTTATCGTGTATTTATGTTTTGTGCGTGTCACGTGCACATCTCAATTCTTTGGAGCTTCGATATGCATTGAGTTTGCCATTGACTTTACAGCCATGTCATCATTCCAACCCATTCCATCTCATCATCATCATCATCAACATCAACATCAACAGCACTGTTTGTTTGTTGTTATTGTTGTAGTTTTGGTTTGTGTTTTTTCTGTTTTTCTGTTTTTTTTTTCTCTCTGTGTGCTGTTAGTTGAAGATTATTACGAAGTGAGTGACAGCGCTTTGCCGGCGAAGGCATTTGTTTGCCTAGCAGCAGCAGCAGCAGCAGCAGCAACAGCTGAAAGATGCCCCGAGGAGCCAAAATATGAGGATGAGGAACACGAACAAGATGATGAATATGAAGAGAAAGATGTTGAATGGTGATGGTAAACGTTGACACTGCTTCAGAAGATATATATATGTACATATATATAGTATATATATTTTTTTTGCTGAGGTTGCGTTGTGTTGCATCATTTTGGTTCGGTTTGGTTCGGTTTGTTGGCCATCAGCTGCTGCATTTGCATATTTTTTGGGTTAATATGAAGTGGGCATCATGGAATATTGAAGTTAAGTGCTCTGTGTGGATCTCTGACATTGCCTCGAGGGTGTTGCATGTGTGTGAGAAATGCAAACAGTTGCAAATCCGTTGTGCAATTGTGATTGAAACTGTTCAAGTTAAACGTAAAAATAAAATAAAGGGCGATAACACTTGAAACAAGCGAAAAAAGGGGCCAGAAAAAAGCCAGCAAAAGTAATGAAATGAAAACTAAATAAATAGATTTACTTTTTTTTGCTGTTTGCTGGAAATTTAAATGAGTTCAGTTCACACCTGTTGACGTCGCCTTTTGTGCAAATTTGCACAACTGTTGCCCCAGCTGTCAAATATTTATGTACGTATGTATGTGTGCCACCCCCTTAAACCACATACACACCCCTGCCTGTCTGTCATCTGTTAGAGAGACTTGAAAACTTATTTGTTGGCCACTTGACTTTCGCAAACACTTATTGTAGTTCATTAGCCAACACTGAGACACTTTCCATTTCATCGATAAGTGGAGTAAATTGCTCAGGGGTGGGCGGGTCTTACGGTAATTAAGCAGCTTTGCTTTATTGACATTGGCATGTCATTTGCATAAGCTGAGCACCAACAAATTTATCAACTG
This sequence comes from Scaptomyza pallida, assembly GCA_018152965.1. Taxonomy (NCBI): domain Eukaryota; kingdom Metazoa; phylum Arthropoda; class Insecta; order Diptera; family Drosophilidae; genus Scaptomyza; species Scaptomyza pallida. The sequence goes on from JAECXP010000002.1 coordinate 7,695,649, forward strand.
CGCGTTTCTAATGATAAATGCCCGGCCATAAAGTCACCTTAAGGCCGAAGGGGTCAACTTCGGAGAGACCTCATCATCAAGTCGGAGAGTCAAGTGTTTCTCCGCGTTAATTCTTAAGCTGGCTGGCGAAATTTGCCCTTGAGGTCGCGCCACAAAAAAAACTTGTTTGACTAGTTGACGAGCTCATGATGATGTCGATGACGATTCAGCTGACTTTCAGCTCTCTGAGCTCTGAGTAATTTTCAAGCTTCAGCTGTAGCTAAATGAGCGGTTGTTATTGCTGTTGTTGTTGTTGTTGCGGCTCAACAATGACAATTATGACAATATTCTGTGTTGTTTTTGTTGTTAAAGCTAACTGTTTCTTAGAAAGCATTTAATGAGTGGAGTTACATGAATATTTTTTTTATGTTTTATAGCTTTTCCATTCATAAATGTGCATAGATTCTTGAAATAAAGCGATGGTGAAGTGTAGTGGGAAAAAGGTGTCTGAAATATGTCTTCAAGACCTAGTAGTAATAATAATAATGAGTCTTAAGGTCAGAAGGGTTAAGTTTTTGTTTGTATCTCAAATCCGTTTGATATATAAAATTATTTTTTTTATTTTAATTTTTTGAAATTTTTTTTACAAGAAAAATTAAAAAAAAGAGTTTCAGATATTTTTCCGATAAAGCAGTTTAATATATTTCATCTTTTTCTTTTAAGTATATATTAAGAAGCTAAAAAATTATAGGAAAGAAAACTTCCTTTCAGTTAGAATAAAAAAAAAAGAAACCTTAAGCATTTATTATAAAATTTTTTATAATTATAATAATTATGTTTCCAAAAACTCTCTCTTTTAAATTAAAATCCTACTCTGTTTTTTATAGTTACTATAGTTTTTTCTCACTGCAAAACAGATGTTACATCTTAATTTCTCAAGATCTTCCGATTTGTTGGCTTTAATTTCGAGTCTGCATCTCTGTTTTAGATTTTTTTTTTTTTTTTTTGGGCCAACGATTAATCAAAAAGATCTTAAAAATTTGTTTGCCAACGCAGTTGCTGATGCTGATGCTGCTGCTGTCGCTTCCTCTTTGCACAAAGCAACAGAATGAGAGAGAGCGAAAGAGAGAGAGAGAGAGACCTTCAATGTGGAGGCGTCTAACAAATTGTCTTTTTGCGTTGTGGGTGTGGCACGCCCACTGATTGTTGCTGCTGCACTTGCTGTGATAGCATTGTTGTTGTGGCTGCTGCTGTTCCAGTTCCCAAAAGCAGAACTGCAATTTTTTTTTTTGTTTTCCTTCATTTTTGTGGCAAACAATTTCACGGCTCATACTTGACTTCTGCACAAACTGAGAGCTGCTACACATTCTGTGCTACCGTTCGTTGTTGTTGCTGTGGCATTGTTTTGGCCAGATTCTCATGTCTGCCCCGCCCCTGCTCCCTTGCACAAGTGGTTGTTAGTCGGACACTTTGTCTATGTCTTTGGCGAAAGTCTCTCGTCTCGAGCAATTGATGAACATGTTAAGTGCAGGGCGAGGGCTGCGAATTCGTTTCGTTATGTTTTTCGTTTCTGGAGCGCAATTTCTTATGTATGTGAGTTGTGGGTGTGTGGCAGTGTGTGTGTGTGTGTGTGCTGCTGCTGCTGCTGGGCTAGAAGTCAATTATGGCAAGGCTTTGTTCAAGTGACTCTGATGAGCTGGCAGGAAGTGGAAACTGGAGCACAAGTCGCTTAAAGCGATTCAACTACTAATTCAAACATACATATATCTAAAGCTATATATATGTGATTATTATAAACATGATTCCAGGTCCCCTTCGCTCTCTAATTGTGTAGCAGCTTGTGTTGTGGCGTTGGCCCAAAATTCATATATTAATTAAACGCTAAATTTAACAGAAAGCCAATTATGCTAATCAGTTTTGGCAGCGCAGAGATAAAGCACTACAACACACACACACACACACACACACACACACACACACACAACTCCTCTGTCACCTACAAACAATAAACATTAGACCAGGTAAAGCCTCTGTCTGCCTGCACTGAACAAAATGAGTCATTCTTAGTTAGCATAACAATAATTAAATAAAGCACAAATTTTAATTGAGCCAAAATAATCATAAATATTGTCTAATGCTTTATTCATTATTCACCTCAACTAACTACAAATTTCGTTCAGTGTTGCCTTTGTCTAGAGGGCTGGCATCGTCAACGCTTGCTCATTTTGATTGCCAATAAGCCACAAACGCACCCAAGGCGAGCATTAGCTTAGCTTAGCTCAGCACACACCCCGTCTTCCTCGTACCCCACTCTTCCCCTTGCCTCATGCCTACGCACTACGCCCACCTTATGTGCCACCCAACTACCCGGCAATTTCTGTTGTTGATTGTATTTACTGGTTCGAAGCCTGAAAATTTCGTTTTAACTGCAATTACAAATTAAATCAACCGCAGGGAAGAGAATCAAATTGCGTGACTGATTTGATTTTCTAGCTTTATTTGTAGATATATATATTTATTTTTTTAAAGGAAGTTTTTAGCAAAGAGTTGCTAAGCGAAGGGCTGAGGGTTGATGATGTGTGTGAAAATAAAAAGGAAAATAAAGAAAATACATTTTATTTTATTACAAAACATAAAGTTACAATTTTTAATAATGAATATTGCCATTTGAAAAATAGTTTTTGTAGTAAAAATAAGTCAAAATTAAATTATATTCAATTTAAAAAATTTCTTTGACCCAAAGAATTAATTATTTTTTGGCTAAAAGTGATTTTCGTTTATTGAAAGTTTGTCAATATAGTAATAATTGAAATTTTTTTCTTTTGTTGTATATTTGAGCTTAGACAGAATGTATTTTTTTTATTTTGCTGTCAAGTCAAAGTAACTTATTCTTTAAAGTTTTTTCTGGTTTTGCTATTGTTTCAGGTCATGAGTTTTTGTTCGTCTTAAAGCTTAACAAAAATAAGGTTTTTTAAAACATGTTTTGAATGCATTGTATTTTTTTTCATCCAATCGAATTATTATCAATTTTTACAATAGTTTTTTTTTTTTTTTTTAAGACTACCTAATTATTAAGCAAACTTTTTAATTATTATTAACATTCATAGCGATTTTTTCATATTTTCCAGACAGCTTAGTAAATTCCAAAATTAAACAAGATAAAAATGTATTACTTATAAGTTTTAACCATATTTAAACGCATGTTGACAGCTCTATCTTTTGTGTTTGTTTGCTCTTTCTTTATCCCAAACAAATATTACTTTCTTGCCACCTGTTTATATGCGTCCTCACACACATGCACACACACATGCATACTTCTAAGCAAGCCGACAACTTTTGCTGCTTTTCTGCGGAAATCTGCGACGCTCAACCTTCGCCTTTTGCCTTTTGCCTCTTGCCTTATTCTTTTTCGGCTACCTATCGTCACCTGTTCTGGCTTGAAAAGCAGCTGTTTATCTTGCGTCATTCAGCGGTGGCGTCGAAGTCGTCGGCATTAAATCAAAACCACTTCCGTGCCGACTGCTTGTTGCTGTTATTGTTGTTGGCATCGCACCCTTTCGCCAGAGACATGACAACGCTCGTTTTGGTGGTTTTCTTTCAGTCTTTTTACTTCAAGTAAATGTATACGAGAAGACGGTGACGTATGTATGCCACCCAACAACCCCTTCAGCAAGGGTGGGGGTGGTCTGAGTGTACCATCATGTAATCTGAGACTTACACTTAGTGTGTGTGTGTGTTGGTGTTGGTGTTGGTGAGTGTTTGTGTTTAAGCAACCCCTGGCAAGGTACTAACTACCTGCCTAACCCAAACCCCAACGAGCGCAAATCCCATACCCAACCCTTACTTTGATGCGTGCCCATTGCTCAGGTCTTTAGGCAGCCCATCAAATAGCATGTGTAAATAAAAGCGAAGAAGAAAACAAAACACGAAACATACAGGCAACAAAGGCAAACACAATAGGAAAGAGCTCTTGCCGAAGAATAAATACACTACATCTTAAATTTATATAGAAGATGGATCTTAAAGAGTATTAAGTATTAACTATAAATCCATCTTCAACTTTCATAACAAGCAACAAAGTTAATATACTCTTCTTTGTCAGTGCATAATATAAAAGGGATGCGAAGATGGAATATGTGTGTTAAAAAGAATTGGGCAAAGGAGTTGGAGGACAACACGGAACATGACAGGACAGGGCATATCAACATATCGCATTTTAAAAGTAAAAAAATGGAAAAGAAGGGTAGATCCGCTTTCTGGCATTCTGTATACGTGCTAACCATAAGCTAATTGAGGAGTCTTCCTTGTTCCGTTACGTTGCACTTCTTCGACGTCGTCGTCGTCGTCGTCATCGTCTCTGCCAGCAACTGAGCAAACTGAGCCTCAATTGTCAAGTGCTTGCAGTCCTCTCCTTTGTCTGTCTCTCTCTCCTTGCATATTAAGTATCTTTATACTCCATATATACCAGATATAGTATGTGCATGTATTTTTTATATGCCTTTTTTTTGGCCGTGTGGGCTGCACTCGCCGACTATTTGCACATCATTAGCAACAGAGGCGGCTGTAGACAGCTTTAACTAAATAAATGCAAACAGCAGCTGAAGTTTGCTTTATGATATGCATAGATGAGTTGCTCTCCGAACACAACAGTATTGTTAAGTATATGCATACGACTATAATACGATATATGACAAGCACTAAAATAATAGACAGCTAATGGGGTCAGTCTAAGCCGAAACTACAACTTGGTAGCTGAAGAGAAATTCAAATAAAATACATTAAGTATGAAGTTGCACATAATTATATCCATTGTTGCGCTTTGTGAAGCTTTAGCATAGTATAAAAAAACTGCAATATTCCGATAAATTTCCTCATAAACGCAAAGTTTTTTTCCCTAGAAATATATTTTATAATATTTTTGCTAAAATAGAAACAGAACAGTTTTTAATATAGCTTTTAAACTATTCAGTTATTGGCTGCTCCACTTACGATATTTGTTAGTTTCGAACTTTTATGTAAATTTCTTGAAATGAAATCATTTTTCCATAAAAGGCACATTTTGTTCAGCACAGAAAAAAAAAAACAAATCAAATGAACAAATGATAAACAAGAAAAAGAAAATCAAATAAATCCAACCAAATATGTGTTGAGTTCCATTTACAGTTTTGGGGCTAGGCCGTAACTGGGGTACTCCATGATAATTGAAATATATGTTAGTTTTGTTTTCAAGCACAATGCTCTGAGCTGGGTGAAAGGCTCTTCGGACTCTTTTTTTTTTTTTCTATTCAAACCACATGCTGACCACAAGAAATTGTCTTCATATTTTTGTTGTTGTTGTCGAATCGATCGCAAGCTAAGCAGATTTCGCCTTTCGCCACATGGAAGCAGCAACAACAACAACATCAACAATCATCCATCAAACAAAAATGTGTAGCAACAATTGGCAAACAAATCAAAAAAAAAAAAAACCAAAATCAATGTAAACGTTTTGCAGAGCAACGGCATTTTAAACAATAACGAAAGCTGGCACCTAGCAAAAAGCAAGCAAAAAAATATTGTTGGCCATACAATTTGAGTTTGTAACTCCCCAAAATGAAAATTGAAGTCGAACTAATAAACTTTCCAAAAAAAAAGCGAGATAGAGCTAAAGAGACGTGGATAGAAATTACCTCTAACATTCTATTTTGCTATAAATCTTGTGAGTTTTTGGCTCTGTATTTGCATGTGCAGCTGAAATTGAAATGCATGCGCTCATAAATTCGAGCCTTACGATTTATAAGTTTCGTAGCACATATTCGATTCTAACGATACCATTGTTTTCTGTCTATTTGCAGGTATGTAAACCCAAAAGTACAACAACAGAACGAACTGTGCGTAAGTATAAGTAATGGTAGTTAATCGAAGGGATGAGAGTGCTGGAGTGCTGCAGGATTAGCTTCGAACAGAAAGTTTCACCTGGCTGGACGAGCAGCACCAAGCAGCAGCAGCAGCAAGCAGCGTATAACAAATCCCTTTAGTGCAAAGAGAAAGAAAACTTTTTGTCTCCCTCGCCAGGCATTTTATCTGCATAATGCTTCTTGTGCTTTTCTTTTTGGGTTTCTTGCGTGCGGAGCGAGCGCAACAGCAACAATAAATCAAACAAAATTTCCCAGTTGGATTTTCATTTTATTGCATTTACTTATTATTATAATACAACGACGCAGACGACGACGACGACGACGACGACGACGCATTCAACTTATTCTGCTTCTTGTTTGGTTTAGTTAAGTTTTCGTTCTGTGTGTTTACTGTGTGTCTGTGTGTGCGTATGCGTGTGCGTGGCAGGCAGTGTCAGTTTTAATGACTCTGCTTAGTTTTTCGCTAAAGAAGTTTTTCCTCTCTCTCTGTTTGGGGGTGTCGCCATTCAAATCTCCAAACTGTGTCTTAACTATTGTTAAGCACTTCAAACAGAAGTTTTGTAAGCTCGCTTTTTTTTTTTGCCCCCTCCCTTTTGGATATTAAGATAAAGATTTCAACTTTTATGTGGCACAAGTCCCAAGCTGTTGCCCAGCAGTTCTGTTCATATTCCACTAAAGAGGCCTCTCAATTGTGAATGTATCTATGTATCTGTTTGTTCGAGTGTGTGGGTGGTTGTATCTTTAAACAACATCAGCAACGAGTTTTACAACGCATTTTGTGCAGCGCTGCGGCTCGTCAAGTGCGCTTTCCGCAGCTAATTGACATCATACTGAACTCATTCACATTAATTAATGACATCATACTACATCTCTCCAGCATGAATGAACAAGAGAGGTGGCGGCGGGGCGTCCAATCCGGTATGAACTATGAATGTGATAAAACAGAAAAGACAACAACAAAACAAGATATAAGAAAAAGCCGCTGTCAACGCCTTGTCGAAGATAAAATACTCTGTAAGATAAGTGTCGGATAAGCATTATGTTAAAAAAATACCACGTAATATAGGAAATTGCCAGAGAAAATACCGCGTCCCTTACAAAATTATTATGTTGATTTCTATACAGTTTAAAAGAATACAATTATAAAAAATATACATATATCCAATCTTCAACAAACTTCTCAAATGTTTAAAGGTTATTTAAAATTTATGTTTCCCCAATCAAAAACATTGTTCAGAAGGTTTTGTGTCTTTAGGAACTATTATATATGTGATACGACTATAAAAGTAATTTTAAAACTATAAGAAACTTTTCATTCATATCGCAAATATCTTGCCATAATCAAAACACTCTCCCGTATCAAGTAACTTAAATTGCAGAGTATCTTAGACAGCAAGCGGCACACGCACTTTGCGCTTAGTTTGACGCAATTTAAACGGCATCCGACAAAAAGCACTTGAGAAGACCTACAACTTGAGTTAAGTTCCTTAGCTATTGCTTTTTTGGCAAAATTTGACAAGGCAACAACATTTTTGTGTAAAATCTTGAAAATTACTACAATTACAAGCCACAATTTACTTTGATTTGGTTGGTGGCCTTTTGACTCAGGTCACAACAATTTGCTACCTGAAAGCTGAAGATTGTTGTATTTTTTTTTTTTTTTTTTTTTGTAAATTCATTTGCATCTTTGAAAAAGCTTTTGTGGCTTTAGAAATTTGATACAGATTTTTTTTTTTATATTATTGCATTTTTGTGGTCAGACACTAATCAAAATTAAGGAAAAACTTTGAAAACGTAGAAAAGAAAATTCAACTTGGCAAATCTAAATGCCAACGCAAAAGCCACAAATTAAATCGAGGTCTTTGTAAGCAGAAAAAGAAAATTACATTGCTGCAAATTGTATGAAAGCCATAAAATATTCAACTATGTAATGACCCAATCATTAGGAAAAGTTGAAAGCAAAATACGAGTAGCCTGCCAAAAAAGAAAAGAAAAACAGTTCCAGCAACAATTCCCATTAACTTTTGGCCATAGTAATTGTTGTTCAATCCACAAATCCGAATGCTCATGAATAATTCATTTTTGCCCTTTTTGCATGTTATCAAATTAAATTCAAGAAATTGTCTCGAGCGAGGGAGGCAACCACAAAGTGCTCAACTTGGGCAGTTTGATAGACTTTCGTTGATGTTGTTGTTTTTGTTGGAACCTTCTGTTTATGCAAAAATAATTGAGTGAAGCGACCAGAGTTGACAGCTTGCGTTTGACTCGATGACACTGTGCCTTCATTTTTTGGGCATTGAGGTTTCTTCTTTTTGGTGCCATTTTGCAGTTTTAATTGGATTCTCTTCTCGAGCAGCCTGAGATTTACTGCCGGCCACAGAGGATTACAACACCAAACACGAGAACTATGAGTTATGCAAGAAGCTTTTTCATGTTGCCCATTCAAGCTATATTTCCATGAGGCATTACAAGACATTTAATTGAAAATAAGTGACTCGACCCTTGACACTGAGCCACTGAGCGAATCAAAGATTATGAACCTGAACCTGAACCTAAACTCTCGAACTGCAAAAAAGAAATGTTTGATTTCTTTTTTAGTTGGCCTTTCACTGTTTCTGTGCCGCCTTAATTATGCAAAATTAACATTAATTAATCTCGGTTGGAGCAATAAAAAAAGAGAAAGACAGAGAGACACACATATTCTATATATATATATATATACTTCTATGCCTAAGCTAATATTTCCCTGAGCGACAACGCAAAACTTTGTACAAATTTGCTAGAAATGAAAATTAATTGCGAATGCTAATGGGGCGGTCTCACAAAACTTAATGTCTACGCGAGAGGTGCCATATCATCTACAACACACACACATACACACATAAATCTGGTGGTGAATTGAGAGACTGACTGACGGACAGAGTGACTAAATGACAGCTATTTGAATTGTTTCGTTGACGCTTTGACGTTGATATCGTTGCCTCAATGTTGATGTTGATGATTTGTCATTTGGTTGTTCTTTGATTATACCAAGCTATATAGCTGTATAGCTATATCTGGCATTTGTTGTTGTTGTTGTTTTAGATATTGTTGTTTTGCATCTCATGCATATGACACAAACGACAAACGACACAAAACAGCCAAATCATTGGCAAAATAAACCGCATTTTGGCAACAATCAAGCGAGACGATGCACATACATACAGATGTATATGTGTATATCAAATGTGCGATACACTTGCGGTTGTTCCACATACAAACATCATATCTAGTATTTATTTGTATAAACATAGAGTACTTGATATTCTGTGTTTGAGAGAACGAGAGAATGAGAGGGCCATGGGAAAGCATGCCAAATGTGGCTCATTCAACGATAACAATGTATATATGAAACCACACATACACACACACACACACTTACGCGCACACACACACATACCACACAATTGAAATGTTGCTCGTTTTCGAGGAGCTTACCAAAGCCTGATTGAAGTAGCACTCTCTAGCCTGCCAATGATTTCCCCCCTCCACTCCCTCTCTCTCCTCACTCAATCACACTTCAAACTCAATTGAGCTCGATGCTTTTGCTATTGGCCATGATTGCTATTGAACTGTGGCTATTTATAGTCAAACCAAAAAAAAAAAAAATAAAATAGAAAAAAAATTTGAAATAGAAATAGAAATTATGAGATGAATGAGATTGATGGACAGTTGTATACTCTATAGCATAACCTACATTAACTTTTTGAGTAAATTAGCTTAAAATGTGTAGTGGAAGTGGCTATGAAATACCCTGCTATATTCCCTCTAGCTTTGTTTGGTAAAGAAACAAACATGTTGCGATTCCATCTCAGATACGTTACTATGCCCTGGGTAAATATACCCCAAGCTAAGTCTTGCTACAGGGCATACATAAACACAGCTCTTAAGGGGAGCTACAAGCTACCTTTCTCCTAGGCATATCATCGCATCGTGCCTGGCTTAAGCATTGAACGTAAGCTTCAGATTTGAAGCTTAAGCAGCAGCTTTGAAGCTACACATTGAACCACGCTTGTGTCCGCCGCTGTTTGCTTGAACTTTTGAACTAGTTTCACACACACACAAAGACTTGATTCTCAAGCGTTTGTGTATGAGCCTCAATCTTGCATTCAATCTTTGCATGAGTTTTACATTTTCACATCTTTCGGCTCAGTAGGTAAAACAGTTTTCGACTCGAAGTCTATTACATTAATGGCCAACAATTGCCAGAAGAGAGGCAGACAGAGTAAAAAAGAATACATTGCTATCTCTATCTGCATCTCTATCTATTTTTTTTTATGTTTGATTTATTGGCGCACTCTTTTGACATGGCAACGCTTTTTGGTTCTGTGATATCTATTTGTTTGGCATAGATAAAACGCAGATAAACTTGTGCGTTTCATGTCATTAAACGCTTGCGATGTTAACAAATTTGAGGGCTTAGATAAAAATGTATCTGAGTTAGTTTAGCTTACTGATTGGCGGATTATAGATATGCAATTTTGATTTCACCTATTTGCTTTGCATACATATGTTTTATGGATTGGGATGGGAATATCCATTAAGTAAACGGAAGTGCATTAAATGTGATTGACGGCCACAATGGCAAAAAAAAAAAAAAAAAAACACATAGAGCACGAGAGAGAACTATCATTTATTGATTGCATGCTGTATGAACTTTTTAAAAAGTATCAAATGAACAAAAAGAAGGGAAGAGTAGAAAAAAAAAAAAATAATGGTCTGAAATGCTTGGCTAAGAAGTCAAAGTCGATGGCTGATTGAGCCCAGAAGTTTTGCCAGCTAGCTGGGAAATTAAATAGAAAGCCCTGCAAAAAAGACGTGAAAGGAGAAGGGGACGGAGAGTAGAAGAAGGTAAATGTAGACTGAGGCCCAACCTACTTACCTAGTCGAGTGTCTGAATGTTTGTGCATTGAATATATATGTACATATCTATATGTACGCCGTGGATAATAAAACGCCAGCAGTAGCAGCCAAAGCGAGGGGTGGCATGAGGCATGAGGCGTCGAGCATGGAACATGGAACGTGGGGCGTGGCATTGACTACTACCCTGAATGAGTGTGCGAATGCTAGTGTGTGCTACATGGCGTATGATGGATTTATGTTTAAGTTGCGTGCAAGCAACTTAATGGATTTTGTAATTTTCAAAAAAAATGCTCCAAACTTAACGAGCAACGAATGTAGACGAAGGGTGAGGCAGTAACAGTAACTATATCTTGTAGATACATAGATACTTACAACTTCGTGCTACAATTCGGCTATGCACTGCGTCTGTATTCAAGGCAAAGAGAAAGAGCATGATAGAAAGAAAGAAAACGTTTGCTAGCGCCTTGCGCCAACGAATTGGAGCATGCCAGAATATAAAAATAAAATTGTGTTTCTTGAGCAGCTCGTTGTATTAAATATGCGCACATAAGCATGGAAAACCTAAAGCTGCCTCTGCTGCCTGGCGGCCTGCTGCCTGTTTTGGAGCAACATAAAAATACAAAACACAAACACAACACGGCTTAAGCCAAATGCTTAAATATTGTGCCAAAACGAGCCGCACAATGAATACACTTTTAAAAAGTTGCCGTCATCAAAAAAATAATGATTTCTGAATTACGTATACGTTTACAAGATGTAATAAGGTTTAATTGTAAGATTTATTTGAAAGATATTTCTATTTTATGTTGACAGAAAAGATTTATTTGATTTGCTTTAAATAGCTAAATTTGTATCTTACTTGTTGGCCATAGTAAATTGTCTAGACTCGAGACTCTAGACTCGACAGATGTCTAAAATTAAGTGTGTCGAATATTTTTGCTTATTTTATTGTCACACAAATTAGCAAATTTTAAACGTTTTATGATTATTCGCTTGTTAAAGAAAGCACAATTGAATTTTTCAGCTGTTGCATATTTTTAAAAATAGTTCATTGACTTTAGTTAACATTTACATTGATACAGAGATTTAAAATCATAATGCAAATGTTCTCATACAAAAGAATCAAAGTTGACATAATTGAATTGCCTCCACTTTTAGGTAAATCATTTCCCTATTGTAATTTTTACTAAAAGATAACTTCCCTTCATTGTCAAAGACCATTATTTAGATTAAATTCATATTTCTTTAGAACTTAAAAGATTATTTTTATACATAACATCCCACTTCATTTAATTCAAGGTCACATTTTAGCAAATTTGAAGACTTCATCCTGCCTAAAGAGAACATTCCAATGCTGAGGCCAAACCAAAATAAAATTCTTTTAAGCCAAACTACCAACTTCTTTATGCTCGTAGTTTAGCTGCCCATTTTATGGCTATGAGCAGAGAGTATTATGAATGAATAAAAACATACATACATATGTACGTGTGTATATATGTATGTATGTACCTGCCGCTTGGGCATATCAAAGTCAGAGTTGCTTGTGGCGGAAAAAAAAGAGGAAAAAAATGTTGTCTGGCTTATTAAATATTAATTATGATACCAAACACTGAACAATAACAGCAGCAGCAATGGCAACAAGCAGCGCAAACATTTATGGCCAAAACCACTTTAAGTAGTGAGCCACTGGGCGGATGCTCCCAGTGCTGTCAAGAGCTCTCGCGAGCTCAGCTCATCTCATCCGCGCCCCAGTCAACAAATTTGGGCATAACAACTCTAGATACTAGATGCGACAAAAATGTATCTGCGTCTTAGTGTATCTTTTGTGGCTGTTGCTGATCACGTGGGCGTCAACTCGTTACTTGCACTTGCATTTTGGTATTTTTTTTTTATCTCTTTTAAGATTAGCAATGCTAATTGTAATTGTTGTTGTCATTGCAATTGTCTGTCAAGTGATCTGAAGCCCAAAATCATCTTTATTTTTATGGCAGCAGCAGCAGCATCAGCTGAGAAACTTGTTTTCCGCCTCTTTACAACAAACGATCATTATGATGATGATGATGATGCTGATGATGAGGGAAACGTGGGCGTGCATCGATTAGCGTGTGTTGAGACTGAAAGAGAGAGAGGGGGGGAGAGTGTATCTATTACAATAGTAGTTTCGCCTGAACCTCTGTTCAACAATTTGCATGAGAATTCGTTGCAGCTTAAGGCGTGGCATGATAGCCAATTGACCCATTTTTCTCAATGCTACAGGAATCGTGTGGTAATTATGTTAACTCAAACGTAGCCCCAAAAAATAAAAGCACAAGGAAAACCCCGAAAAAAAACTGAACTTGGAAATGTTAAATTGTTCTTTTTGGGGCAACTTAAAGTTCAAATCGAGAGCCACAAATAGAAAATTGCTCTTCGTGAGTTAATTTTGTGCTCCAATTTTAAAATTTTGTATCTATTTCGATGGCGCTTTTTGAGGCGTGGCTTTTGCTTACGGCTTTGAGCTTGTATCAACAACAGAAAATAAAAATAAAACGCATTTGTCATTATAAAAATTACATTTAATTATATTTGTTTACTGCTGGCCTCAACAAAAAAACGCACCCAACTTCCGTTTCAGTGGCTTACAAAAAACAACAACAAAATAGAAACACAAACAGAAACCGAAAACAGTAACAAAAAAAAAATGCAAAATGTTAGTCGATTAGAGAGACGCGATTTGGCTGCGAGCTCAGCAAAGCGTGCGGGAAATTCATTAGCAATATTTATGACTAGGTTTTTTTTCTGTTTTTGTTAAGCTATACTTTTGAATTTTTTACTGACTAATTTCCATGGCAGGCGAACGACAAACAACAACTGCTAAAAGCAACGTCATTATTGTTGCTGTCAGAACTTTTGTTTGCAATTGTTGTTATTTTTTCTATTCGTTGCTTTATCGCTGCTATGCAAAAATAACAAAGCACATTGTGCATAGCTCACCCGACATTATAAGTATAGCAATAATTGGCAGTGGAAAAATATTTGATTATTGTGAGAGCACGAAGAACAAAAAGTATTTGTATCCAGTATCAGTTTTCAGATTATTACGTAGACGCATGAAAATGATTTGATCACAAAAAAAAAGTATGAACACATTTCTATAATTTATAATTTATTACAAATAGTTGAAAGTAAATAGTGGTCATAAAAGCGTTTGAGAATTGCTTTTATACCTATGAAAAATAGGAATATTTAAATTTAAGTATTGCTCATGTTCCATAAACGTTGAAAATAAAGTCTATTTAAAATCTCTAAATATGTTAAAACATATAAAGTGTTAAACAATTTCACTTAAATAAATCAATTATGCGCACAGTTGCTATAGTTAATTGCTAGGCATTAAAATCTATGAGATTTTGACACTAGAATACGTATGTAATGAAGGGGGCATTGCGCATACGCACAGTTGGCCACTGATGACAATTAATTCAAAATTGGCCACATTTTGGCCATAAATCGAAAGCTGCACATCGAATGCCACAATGGCCCATTTAAATATTAGCCATATATGAATTTTATGTATCGCTTGTATTGTTATTATATCTCGTTATTGTTGCTGTTGTTGTTGCTATTGGTGGTGGCTTATGCAATTCTATTAATTATAAATCATGTGGGATTAGAGCAGCTGCCAACAAAGCCAACAACAAGCACCCCAAAAAAGGCTCCACTCGCCTGATCGATATTAAATTTGAATTATGATTAGCAAGCGTTGTGTGTGCGAGTGTAATTAACTCAAGTGTTGCACAAAATATTCAACAGCAACCAACTAGAAGCTTGGCCTTAAACGTTTGTTGCCACTGGATTTGTGGGATGCTTTACCAGCCCCCACCCGCGTGCTCTCTCTCTCTTTCGCTCTTGTTCATTGTCTGCATAATTTGTCATATGCAAAGTGTGCTGCGATATATACGTATTGTATCTCAAGCAGATACAGATACTCGGGCGTCGATGGGCGACAAATTCCGTGTATGTCCTTAGTTAGTTGCTTTGTTGCTTTGTGGCTCACCCTGGCGCCATTATAATCCACATTCATATGAACCGTATTGTTGTCAAATATATGTGCATATATTGTAGTTTCGACATATAGAATGTACTCTCATATGATGTTTATGTATGTATATGTGTATGCGGTATCTGTGGATCTTAGCTTTAGTTATGTGCATATATTTTTGTGGTCCGCACCGTTTGTAATACAATTTTGGTTTTCTTGTCAGCTCAATTTTCAAGTTGTTTTCACAACTATATATACATACATGTGTGTGTGTCTTTCGTTTGTTTATTTGCTTTTGTGGTTCGCTGTTGCTTCTGCTTTTATATTGTATATTCTCTCACATTCGACTGTATTCAGATTCTTTTTCTAGACGAGCGCAATGGAGTTTGCCAGCCAGGCAGCCAGCTGTGTCTGTCTGTCTGTCTGTCGATGGACTCTTAGCGATAACCGAAAGCGTAATACACAGCAAGAAATTCAGCTACTGTAACTGTGACTGACCTACACAATTTGCATGTTGTTTGTTCATTCTGTTGCGCATTCGTCTCTTTATCGTGTGCTCATCTTTTTCCAAATGGCACAAGGCGCGTTCTTTGTTCTTTGTATTTTACACAATTGCAGTTCATTTTAGTCCATACATATGACAAAGGCATTCAACTGGGGGAAAAATAGTTGTGCATAATTATTTAAACAGATACAAAATAGATTTAATTATAATTTATTTCAACTGGAAGTTTTTGCTTTATTTTTTTTCCATTTCCGTAAGTTGTGTTCTTAAATATGACACCCTGCTGATAAAAACTGGTGAAATTTCAGTATATTTTTTTTGAGGTCTTTTGTTGCATTTCGACGCCAAGTACTCGAATTTCTCGCACTGTGTATTGTATATATTTTCTATTGAGTTGTCGTCATGTTTGCTCTTGAATTATGCAGTGTTTTTCCTACTCCCACCCTCAACCATGCCGCAAATGGCGTGCAAACATTTGCATTATGTTGAATAAACTCGCAAGTAGTATATATATTTTGACAATATTGAAATGTTATTTGCATATTTGAAAACACAAAGTATACTTCTGCCAACAACAACATTTAATGCATTGAATGAGTTTAAATATTTGTGCAATAATAATGCTGTTAAAGTCATGTTCCAATTATTTATATAATTCCTTATCGGTTTTTTGATTTGATTGCAGATTAACTGAGTCGCCAACATAGCCAACTATCAGAACCCAAACCTGTTGGGCAGCCATCACCATCTGCTCCACATCGCCGAACCGAATCAACTGCAACTGCTGCCCGCAGTGACGACGACGACGGAGACGACAACGACATCAGCAACAACAATATCCATAATACCCAACAGCCACAATACCAACCACAACGGCAGCAATACCAATACCAATAACAACATCAGCAACAACAATATTATAAATATAAGCACACAGCAACAACAACAACAAGACCACCAGCGGGAAGTGTTTGAAAAAGCCATCACCATTTCGTCGATTGCGATTAAACGCAGGCCGACGCTGCCGCAAACGCCAGCGAGTGCCCCACAGGTGTTGTCGCCGTCGCCCAAGCGCCAGTGTTCTGCCGCCGCCGCCGTATCGGTGCTGCCCGTGCCCACAGCAGCAACAGTTGCCGCCGCCGCCGCACCTGCCGCACATCTGCAATACGCCAGCACACCGGCAGCAGCAGCAGCCGCAGCAGCAGCCGCCGCCGCAGCAGCAGCAGCTGCACTAAAAGGACATCAATTGAGCTTTGCACATCCCACACAGTTTGCGGCCGCAGTTGCCGCCCACCATCAGCAGCAGCAACAGCAACAGCAGGCCCACCAGCAGCAGCAGCAACAAGTAGCATACGCAGTTGCTGCCTCACAGCAACAGGCCAGTCATCATCTTCATAATCAGCAGCAGCAGCAGCAGGCTCAGCAACAGCGTTTGGTTCAGTTTAATCAGGCGGCCGCTGCCGCTGCATTGCTCAATCAGCATCTACAACACTCGGCTGTTGCCGCTGCCGCAGCGCATCAGCATCAACAGCAGCAGCAACACGTGGCAGCTCTGCAACACCAACATCAACAGCAGCAGCAGCAGCAGCAACAACAACAACAGCAGCCTGCACACTATAGCGCCTATCAGTTGCGACACTACGCACCACAGCAACATATAGTGTTAGCGAGCAGCAACAAACAGCAGCAACACAGTCACAGTAGCAGCAATAACACACAAGCAACAGTTGCTGTTAGTACCAGCCCAGCAGCAGCAGCAGCAACAGCAGCAACAACTGCATTAAGTGTTGCCACAGCAGCAGCAGCAGCAACAGTTGCAGCTACCAACAACAACAGCAACTCTCCCGGCAGCTCAACGCACGAAACCGCGTCCATTTCAGCGCCAACAACTCCCTCGCCGGCAGGCAGCACCAGTGCAACAGTTGCCAGCGACAGCAACAACAACACTACAACAACAACAACAGCAGCAGCAACAACAACAGCAAACAACAACGCCAGCATAATGGAAAATCAGATGGCGCTTGCACCGTTGGGACTCTCACAGAGCATGGACTCCGTGAATACGGCCAGCAATGAAGAAGAGGTAAGTGCTACTCCACAATCCCCCCCCCACCCTATCCACTGTCATTTTTATTTCAAGTAGCAAAACAAAGTTTGCTTGGGGAATAAAAGTGAAACGAGTGAGATGGAGATAGAAAGAATGAAAATAGCAAAACAAATACTTTGAAAAAAGTAAATCATCAATATAATCGATTTGTGACCAAATGTCGCTCTACGCAATCGACGGAAGTGATCAAAAAGCAAGTAGTTCCCGTGTGAAATAGCAAAAACAATAAATTCGATTGACAGCCAAGATGTTTTAAGTTTGCCTCAGCCCAAAGGTAGTTAATCGAAAAGGCAGCAATCGATTTCAACTCAAGTATTTGTTGAATAAGAAAACAAAGCAGAACTTTCAACTTTAACAACGTTTGTCAATGGGCAAGAGTGATTAAAAATCGTAGTTAAAATTTATCTTTGATAAAATGTTATAGTTTTTGCACCAATGAATTTCAACTCGAACTTTTTTCTGAAGCTTATTTAAAATTCATAAAAATGTTTACAAAAACAAAAGCAAAAATATATTTTAGTGCATTTGCTATTCTAATTAAAAAAGCCTTGATGAATAATTAAAAGTATGTTTGCATTTCATAAAATATTTATACAATTCTTTGATTTTGCATAATTTAATATTTATATAAATTCGTTCTCAAATTGAAAAGAAACAGAAATTTAGTTTACTTTTTTATATTTCTTTGGCTAGAAAAACGTAGAAATTGTGAGTAGAAAAAGTATACATATTAAAGGGCCCTAAAAATGTTTTAATAATACAATAAAATATTCCTTCTTCTATATTATACTCTTGTCACGTTAATCTGTCCACTTTTCTTTTGGCTAATATTTAAGTTGTCTTGAACGAACAAAAAATGCCAAGTGCAGATAATAAAACGCAAGTAAACAGATTCATGATCGATATGTCAAGTGCGTGTATTTAAACACACACACGTATATCCAGCGCACATGCATCCTCAATCTCACAATCCCATTTCCAATGCCACTCGCCCACTTTTCATGTGTGTGTGTGTGTGTGTGCGGGGCGGGGGAGTGGTGGGGATGTAGGTAAAAGCTGCGTGCGCTACATCAACTTGCAGCTCGGGCGTGAGATTTTTGTGGCTTGGCTTTTGTTTTTGTGTGGCGGCGCTTTTCTTTCTTTCTTTCCTTCATTCTTTTCATCTCCTTATTTTTCTTTCAGTTTCGGTGGGGGTGAAAAAACATATATTGTGAAATAAAGCCAAACGCAGCGGCAGCAACAGCAGCAGTGCAGCGCTACTGGAGAGGCACCGCACGCTGAGTGAGATGACCGGGGGGGGTAGGAGGTGGTATTTATCCTTCGGCTGCTTTACTTTTGATTATGCGCCCTGTCTTATGCTACACATTTTTCACGCTGCTTCTTTACTCTGAGTGTGTGTGTGTTGTATGACGACGGCATCCCACAGAGCCAACCAACAGCGCGTAATCCGCAGGCACGTGCCCCAAAACTGAACGGAAACCGCGCTCCACCCAACCTAAATCTCACTTAAGACCCCCTTGGAGAGAGAGATGGCATATGTGTGTGTATGGGTGTGTGTGTGTTTGTCTCCGCTCATGTCAAGTGCTACGTGGCCTTTCTTTAAGCAGCCGCAGCAAAGCATTCAGCGAACTGCGATGCATTCAAGACTCTCTCTGCTCCTTCTCTTCGTCGTCGCCTTCTTGGCAGGCGATGCGTTAAATTTGATTTTATCCTTGATGCATATATACATATGCATAATATATATGTATATATAATATTCTCCTACTGCTACTGCGGCAGCTTTTGTTTTTTGCTCTCGTTTTCGTTGTCAACCTTTGCCCTGATTTAGTTGCTGTTAAAATATATTTATGATGTGATGTCAACTAAATTTATTTAATGGCACTCTCCACTTCTCTCTCTACGCTTCAGTTGCAATTGCATTTTTCAAACGAATGCGCAACAACAACAATTATTTTAACTGCAACTGTTGGCCCAATTCCCTACACTGCACTTTCAATCTTTAGCCCTTCGCACCCCACTTGCCCTGTCTCTTTAGTCCTTGGCGAAATGCATTTAACTGCAGCCCCAAAATGCGCATTAAAAATGCATCAATCACTTGAGCTACCCCACTTTTTGGTTCTGCAGTTGAACAATTTTTTCATTTCTGTTTGTTTTTTTTTTTTTTGGCAAATGTGAAGTAAACGAAGATAAAGATGAACACAAAAATGATAAATATATATATGTTTGTGTGCAGCAGGCATACGAAATAACCCTAGGAAATAACTCTACTGTCCTCACAAATTAATCAAATTAAATATATATTAAAAGGCCGAACAAGAGTTTTCGTTTTAAAAGTGCACTGCACGAAATTAATTGAGTGTGACAAATGAGAATTCAAACATTTGGCATAATTGATTGATGAACTGATTGACTGCTTTTTGCTTGCTTTATTTGGTGAATACTTTTATGATAAAATAGGATTTTCAAATAACTAAGAGATTTCGTCAGGTTATCTATTTTTCTTTTATCATTCGAACTTTCAAACATCTAAGTTTTTCACAGTGTACACTTGGCAAGCGCAAATGCATATCATACATTTTGTTTTCATATATACAATTTGAAGGCAAGTCGTCGACCTGAAAAAACCAACAACTCTTCTGCACTTGTCTCACCTTTTCACATGTCGCGCTCTTGCCACTGACTTCATTTGTATTTATGAATGTGTGTGGCATGTGCCACGTAAGTGTCTTTGTGTTTGTGCATATGTGTGTGTGTGCTGATACCCATGAATTATTAATAAGTCAATTAAAAAAGTATGACAGCAACGGATGGCACTTAAATATTTTACATACACCCCCAGAAGCAGTTGGCCTGAAGGATGTGTGCATGGAATGCATTACCTGTCGCCTACTCTTTACATTGTATCCATCTTTTACACCTTACTTTTTCAACGTTTCGCTTTTGCTTAAACGCTTAATGGAGCTGTTGCTGCTGCTGCTCGCTTTAAGTGACCATTGTCCGGCATCCGGCAGCCTCAGCTTGGGCAGCTTTGGCAAAGGCCATTGAGCAGTCAAGTGTGTGCAACCTGGCGTATAAAAGTGTGCGTGACATGCCACCCACTCCACCACACACACCCTCAATCTACATCCTAACGCTTCTATTTACGGCATGCACATTTGATTCTATCAAAGTTGCAACCAACGCACACAAACACAAATGCAAGCCGACAAGTTTGTGGCATCACATCGTTAGCCCCTCCCTCAACTCTCCTTATTGCATGGTTGTGAAAATGCGAAAACATATATATGTATATAAAATAAACTTAATAAAACTTGTCACAGATGCTGCACTCACACAGCACTATCCCCCTCCCCCGCACACACTCCTCTCCTGTTTTCCTGCCTGTCCAGCGTTGCATTTTAAGCGTTGCGCACAATTAAACTTTTAACTTTTTTGCTAGCGAGTTTTGTCCAAAGAATGAAAAACAACAATAACAACGAAAACAGGAATTTGCCAGCCTCTGGCATACTCTGCAATTTTTGTCATGTGCTCTCTCTCTCTCGCTCACTCTTTCGCCCTCAGAACGGAAATTGCCATGTGCCAAAATGGCGTGCTGTCAGAAAGCTTTCCATGCCCTTACCACCTCCACCATACTCCCTGTCAGCCCATCACCCTTTCTACTTTGGGTTTGTTGTCAGTGGCAGTGCTCTTTGTCATTTCCTTTAGTTGGGTTTTAGTTTTGCTGTTTGACATTTTTGCATGCAAATAAAATTGTGAAAAACCTCCCCAGCCACTACAAAAGTTTGACATGATGCCCATGCTGACCGCTAGGTGGCGTGTCCAGTTAGTTGAAATGCACAGCAACGATCGATTTGATAGGGTATTATTAAGGGTAGCACTGAATTCCAAAACAATAAAGAAAAAAAGTTACTAAATAAATTAATTAATTGAATACCTTAAAATAAAGTCGCTTTTGCATTCTAACCACTAGCCTAATAGAAAACTAAGATATCGACATCGATATTTATCGATAACTACCTCTCACTTTAAATTTAAATATTATCAAGGAAATCCTTTTTTACAATTTGACAATCGAAATATCAATCATTTTTCTTCTTTTTTCAATCATTCTTCTAGCAAATTTAAATAGTTAAGTTTTTCTGCTGGCAACGCTGCATCCAACGGCAACTGTTGCCTTCACTAGCAGCTGGCAATGCTGACAAAAACTGTTGGGGATCTGGCATCTCTTTATCGCGTAGTGCTTATCAATAAAATGCAATGTGACTTGAATTGCTTGGCGGTTGCTCTTGAGCTTGAAGCTGTTCGTTGTCCTGCTTGTCGCCTTCCCTGGTGTGTGGCAAAATTCAAATTCAAATCAACATTTTCGCTTTTTTTTCATCTCTTCTTGCGGTTGTAGTTTGTTTGCTTTAGCTGTTGTTGTTGTTGTTGTTGTTGCTTTTTGTTACTTTTGTGCCCGGCACGTTGCATGAAATTGCTGTCCAAAAATTTATTTGTCGTCTTGACACACGCTATAACTATAAATAAACAAGCGAGTGCAAGGCAGTAAGAGTAAGAGTGAGAGAGAGCAGGAGAGTGAGAGGAACGAAAGAGATAAAGGGAAAAAGTACAACTGAACGGAGGCAAACAAAACAACTTTTGGCCCAATGAATTTCTAAACAACTTTTGTGTGCTTGCCTTCCCCGAGGGAGTTTGGAAATCGCACACATGCACACTAACATTTATGTGAGTGGGTGCCAGCCACCCCCTCTTTCCTTTTTACTCTTGATCCGTTTCGCTAAGTGAAATGTCAACGTTGAGTATTTTGTTTTCTGTTCTTCTTCTACTTCTCCTTCTTGTTTGTGCCCCATTCAAATCTAAAAGAGTTTGTGACAAGGCTTTTAAGCCATTTTCCGTATTACAACTGCACTTCCTAAAAAATCACCAAAGTAAAAAGAAAAGGTGTATGAAAACTGGTTTAAAAACAAACCAATTTGACACTGCCGCCCGCCCACTTAAAACTTGATGCCCGAATGGCTGGGAATTCGGTTTTGCTCAAGTGTAGACGTCGCGCCGCCTCGCACCGGAAGTGGACGGCAAGTGCTTAAGAAAATGTTGAGCGCCATTTGCTGGCCACAATTGGCGGCGCGAGCTAGGACACAAGAATTTTCAACACGCCTTTTGTCCGATAGCTCGACCAAAAGGTGTGCCTGCTTAGAGATGTGAGCGTGACACGAGCTTCTTTCGATGTTTAAAAAGCTGAAACTTACTAACATATACTTAATGATACTTAATGCAACCTAATAGCATCTAAAAATAGTTAATGCTTTGGTGCTGCACTTGCCTTTATCAACTATCGTGCATCGCTAAGTTTTCCTGGCAACACCTCTGTTGTCCTTTGCCCTTTTCTGCACTCGATCGCAGCTTTTGTCTGCGCCTTATTCAATTTCGCCTAAGACAATTTAGTGCTAAAATGAAATTATTAAAAGGTCAGCGTGCGCTCTGGCCTGATGTTATCGGAAATAATTTGTGTAAGAACTAAGTTAATTGCGCCAAAGTGCACAGGACTTAAGTGAATTGGTGTGCCAAACTATTTTATCAGTGAAAATGGTTTAACATATTAAATATTTCCTATAAATATGAACGTGAATCGATAAGCTTAAGCAGCGTTGTTAACTGAAGTAAATTATTTCTTATGACCTTAACGCAGGTATTTCTGCTGCATCTGATGCACCTACGTGCTCCACTTAAAAAGTGGATATTTCTGTGTGTTATTTTTAAACTGATTTTTGTATATTTACGGTTCAGTTGCAGAAGCAGCAAAAGCAGCTGCTGTCGCTGATTAAAGTTCAATTAATTAAACAAATGCCATATTGCCATGATACGAACATATTGCAATTGTCTCTCACACACATGTCCTTGCTTGTGAATGTTCACTCTCTCTCTCTCTTTTGCTCCTGGTCTCAATTGCATGCATTTAACATGCATTAACCGCACGCCGTGTAATGCAATTAAAAATGCAAACTGTGCACATAAATTACACGCTTAAATAATGCAGAAATTAATAAGTTCTGTTTGCTCAGGCGGCCCAAGCACCTCCCCCCATAACTCTTAATTACCAAAGTGCACTGTGAATTTTCCACAATATGTCTAAAGGTGAAAACACAGAGAGCAAAGAGCGCAGAGTGAGAGAATGCAGCTACAGCTGCTGCTACTGCTGGGACGAACGCATCATTAATATCCCTTGACCCGGTTTAGCGCGTTTGGCGCCGCCCTGCGGCCGTTTTTAGCACCTTGTTTTCCTAGTTGCTTTTGGAACGTTTTTTTTCCGCGTCTCGTCAGGCAACCATCATTGGCATCAGCGGCTGTTGCGCTTCTAACGCTCATTAAGTCGCTTTTTCGTTTCTCTTCTCTCTTTTTTTAATGGCTCATTAGCTGTTTTGCTAGTCTTGGCCAATTGCTGTTGCTGTTCAAGCTGTTTACGAGTCGCCATCAAATCGACAACATGCAAAGGGCCCATAAGTGAAATTGGCCTTGGCAAGCGTAGCATGCGAAATATCCTAAAACAGATTACGAATTCTTCAACTAATTAAAGGCATAGCCTTATCCTATTGCCAGAACAGCTGTCAAACACATTAACATTGCGCATACGCAGCGTATTGCACGCTTTAAAGAAGTAAGCTATGAATAATATTAACAATAATAGTACGGCAGGAATTTAAGGTAATGCTAGAGTTTCTCCATCTATTACTCAATTGAATATTCGTGCATTTTGTTTAATGCTCAGTTGAGTCGTTTTTGCTTATCGTCAATTGAATTTAAGCGCCCTCAATTGTATATCCATAAGCGCACGCATCCTGTATCCTGCTTCCTGAACGCGTGTTTCTCTGCCTGTGTGTGTGTGTGTTAGTGTGCCCAAATCATCATGGCTGCTCCCCCTCCAGTCTCTCTTTCTGTCTCAGTCTGTTTCGTGTGAGCTACGTGCCGAAATTGCCGTTAACTGACAATTTGTACATGCACCCCCACACCCTACAGCCCCCGCGCACCTCCTTCTGCCCAACAAGCCATTGTCGCACGCACACACAGCGTATACGTAATACAATAAATAAAGTAAAATAAACACGCATACGCAACAGTAACCGAAAAAAAAGTTGTTGCTGACATTTGCAACAATTTCCGCTTGGGTCAGTTGTTGATTCCGTCCCCTTCCCCTCCCCTTCCTACCCCCACCACCTTGTGTTGCTATGCAGTGCGACATTTGCCGTCTGCTGCCCTTTTTATGATTATTATAAGGAATTTTTTTGTTGTTGCCATATTTGGGTTCACTTTTTTTATTTTTGGTGTTTTTGGTTGTTGGTTTCCTGGTTTATAAACGGAAAAATTCAGTTAACGATTTGTTACCGTTGCGCCATTATTGTAAGGCTTTGTGGTTGTTGTTGTTGTTGTTGCCTGCGACCGGTTGTTGCTTTGTTGTGTTTGCTCACTTTTTGTGTTGTGTCATCATCGACACGCAAGTCAAACAAATCAGCAAACAAGCGGTAACCAAGAAAGCGAAGAAAAGTTTGCAGTAGGTAAAGACACGTTGCTTTTAGGCGCTGCCTAATAAACAACAAGCAAGTTTCAGTTCTGTGTCCCATGTAAACAGCAGATCGTGACCAGAGGACAAAAATTTTCAACATTTTCCTTTGATTTGGTTTTTGTTGTTTTTTTTTTTGCTTCGTTCTTGGTGTTACTCTTTTATGTGGTTGGGCATTGTTAAACATTTTGTTGCTTGCTTATTTTTTACGTGGAATAATTGAAGTTTCATTTGAGTTTTGTCGCCGTTATTTTTCAGCTTTTCTTGTAAGTCAAAACAAGTAAAAAACTTTTGCGGTCAGCAAAAAGCAAAAAAAGGGGAAAAAGGTTAAATGTAATTAAAT
Organism: Scaptomyza pallida; assembly: GCA_018152965.1. NCBI lineage: Eukaryota > Metazoa > Arthropoda > Insecta > Diptera > Drosophilidae > Scaptomyza > Scaptomyza pallida. The sequence continues at coordinate 7,720,955 of JAECXP010000002.1, forward strand.
ATTTATAGTTGAACGCTCGTGGCGGTCTATCAATTGAAAATTTATAGCCAACAGCCCACCTCATTTTATTTTTTTTTTTTTTTTTTTTTTTGGCTTGGTTGGAATTTAATTTACACGCTGCGGTTGAATTTGTTTTTATTTATTTTCACTTAAATTGTAAATGCGTCCGAGAAAGGGACAGCTGTGTGAGGGGGTTGTGTGTGTGTGTGTGTGTGTGTGTTGGTGCTGTAATGGAAAATTGTTAAACAAATAACATGAGGCAGCAACATTTGTCTTCTCTTTCGCACCCATTCTCTCCCTCTTTTACCTACAACAACCTTGTGTATTGCCCACTCTTTGGCTGCTAATGTGCTGAACATGTTGGCTCGTAATGCGTTGACAACACGCATCGCATGCCTTCCATCAGCAAGGACACACAAGCATATCCGAATAACCATTCTGCTCTCTACTCTTTCCATACAGTTCCCAGCAGCAGTAGCAGCAACAGCTGCCAAGACAAATGACACTGCCACATGCCACGGCTTCAGTGTTGACAGCATTGAGCTTAGCAGAAAGCAAAAAATAGCTAGTTGTGTGGAGGAAGTTTTAGTTTAGCTAAACATTTTATTTATTACAAAAAGTTGTAAAATGTATATTAAACGCATGATTTGGACAATTCTAAAAAAAATTGTGTTAAGAAAAGCATAAATTTTTGGACAGATAAAAAATATGAAATTTAAAGCCATTTAGAGCTAGAAAAGAAACAAATAAGGCAACACTGCAGCATCTAGCAGAAAAGAAGAATATATGTTTTGTAGGCGCATTGTCTTGCCTCAGATTTGTGGCCATTGTTTGGCCATTTGCCGAACTCTAGCACCGCAGAGAGAAAGGCACAGAGAGAAAGAAAAATAGAAAGAGAATATCCTTTAGCTTGCGGGGCGCACTTTTGTGGCGCGTTCATTAGTTGCGCCCCGGCGGCCCCAAAGTGTTGCTGTCCATCACAATTAGACGCTTTGGATTCCCAGCAATGTTTCTCTCTCTCTCTCCTTCTTTGCTTTGTGTTTACTTTAGACCATTTTCATGCTAGTTGCTTCTTTATTTGCTGTGTCATTTATTTATTTTTGGTTTGGATTTTTCTCGGGCTCATGCGTCACAAATGTGATTTTCTGTGTCTCAGTTGAATCATTAAGACTTTAACCCCCAATTGATGTTGTTGTTGTTGATTTTGGGCAAAGCTCAGTGAAAAGCAAAAATCACAAATGCCAACACTTTTTATTTGGGCTCTCATGGTAGTTAAAGTCATTCATAAAATATGAAAAATGTGCAAACACAGACACACACATACACCTGTAGTAAGGCTGCAGGCGAAAACACACACACACACACACATACGCAGAATGAATTCTCACACGAACGCGCAGGTTGGCGGCCATTTGAGCGGAAACCGGAAATCAACTTTAGGGCGCCTTTTGTTTATGCGATTTTATTTCGCCCTCAAACCGAACCATCAAGCGCACAGCAACAACAACAACAACAACAACAACATCAAATCGCAGCTGCATGCCAAACATATCAGAGCATAACTGTGAAGTGTGCTGCTGTGGCTGGAAGCTGAGTTTCAGTTTCACTCTCGTTTCCCTCTCTCTCTCTTTCTCTCCTTCTCTACCTTTTTGTGCTTCTGTTTTATTTTACTGTACTTCTTGCTGCTCTTATTTGTTTAGCATGCGATTTCGCGCTTCGCTGGGGGAAGTGTTGCTGCAGCAGGCGTTGCGACAAGGGTGGGCTGGAGCAGGGGCATCATGGTGTTGCCTGTGGTGCTTTTTTGATGTTGATGGTGGTGGTGGTGGTGCGCGTAGGGACCTTTACATTTTTGGCACAGCGTTTGATGTTTTATGCAAGCACTGTTGTTGTTGTTGTTCTTATTGTTGTTGTTGTTGTTGCCGTTAGGAACAAAACATCAGCTTCAATGCAAATATGCAGAATTCAACTTTAATTTGTTAAAACTTGTTAAAAATTTGATTTAAAGAAAACATCTTTAAATCGTAACACTATTCCTTTGCCAAAAGCATAATATTTATAAGTTAAGTTAAAGTCACTTGCAATAAATGAATGCTTACAAATTTAGTTTAAATATTACAAACTAAAACTGCAATCTTAAATCTCAATGCAATCAAATACTAAAAAAACTTAGCTCTGGCTAGAAACATTCCATTTTATTCGCTGCGTTATGTCCAATTTAATATTCATCACTGGCACATAAAAATAAAGCTCAACGTATAAAGTGGGCAAATTGTAAAATGTGTATGATAGCTTTTTTTTCTGTAGAGTTGGCCACGCACTTGAAAATATTATGGCCCGTAAAATCGCTTGTACAACAGTCGATCAGCGTTTCGAGTGGCTGCTGTTGCTGTTGCTGCTGTTCTGGTTATGAGAACGCACGTTAATTATTCAACAGAGTGTTTTATAGTTCATTTACCTGGCTAAGTACCTGGGCGGACAGTGGCATGCAGTGGTGGCAGATGCTGTAACTTTTTTGCTGCTGGTGGACCACTTTCCCGTTTGGTTAATGCAGCCCAACACACAAACAACTTTTGCCGGCAGCAGCAACAAACACAAAAAAACTGGTCAAAAACCATTGAAGCATGATTTTAATGGGGTTGAGAACGACAAGTGGGGAAAAGGGCAGCAGTAGCAGCAGTTGAAGGGCTGTTGGGTGGTGACGAGGGGATGCGCGTTGAGCAATTCATTTAATTTGAGTTGCATGTAAGTTGCCAAAGCGCATGGTTTGCAGAGTTTGAGCTTTGATGGGTGGCCCAAACGCTTTGGGCTTTAATCGGAGTGCTGCGGCTGCTGCTATTTTTTTTCGCCCCACTGTGCGGCAGGGGTTGCAACCGTTTGGATGGAGTTACAAACAATGCGCCTTGCAGTATGCCATAGAAAACGAAGCTTTCTTCAGTTCGCCTTCCTTTCTTTCCACTTTGCGTAAACATAATTTTCTTTTCCGCCTATTTAAGCCATAAAAGGCGCCAAACGGCAGCCCACAAAAACCCCAAACCAAGTAAAGCCAAGCCGAGCCAAACCCCAGGGCCAACTCTAACCTCAAACGAGTGGAGTCTTTCTCTGTGTGTTTGTATATAAAAGGCTGGCAACAAGAAGAAAAAAATGAAGTAAAGGAAATAAAAAAATGAAAAAGGAATCGTTGCTTAATTTCAAATTGTGGCCATGCATAGAAAGCAAAGCCATTGAGCATTGTGCAATGCATTAAAAAGCAAAAAGCACCAAAAAAAAATAAAAAAGAAATGAAACGAAAAAGGCAAATGCCTTCTGCTTAGCCAGTAAGGAAAGAGCCATTGGAAAACGATTGGCCAGCAGCATTCTTATGGCATAATTGTATTGGGCAACATGGGTTAAATGCGTTAGGCAGCCTATTGTTGTCCATACAGCACACAAATGATGCTGATTCAGCATTTAGCATTTGTCTGGGCCTCCCATAAATACCAAATTGTTCAGCACCAATAAGTCTTGCAATGCGCTTAGCCGTTTATCAGGTTTCTATTCTCAATGGGTGATTTAATCTTAATGCTTTTTTGTGGCAGTAAACATGATTTATAATCCTTTACAAATAAATAAAGAGGTGATGAATACTATTTAAAAACATAAAATATTATATTCATAGAAGATAAAAATACTTATAATTGTTTTAAATATACATTTTAACAAGGAATGATTCTATTCTTACTAAAAAAAATATTGAAAATGGCAATTATTAATTCTTTTTTATATTTCTCTTATTTAATTACAGGTATGCATCACAGAACACATCCATACGAATCTGATCATATATGTAGAAACTTTTGCAACACGCAAGTATTATTTAATAAAACCATAGAGTTCGCAATGCAACTCAAATCCGAAAATACAATCAAACCAAAAATGTGTATTGACCGTAATTAGGTCATCAAATGGCCATTAAAAATCGCACAGACACACGAATATGTTATAGTGCTGATTTAGCAGTTAAAGTGAAAAACCATGTTGTATATAGCATGAATAGATGATGATGTACAGAACTATAGCTAGAATGTAGGAGAGAGGCTTTGTCCAGTGCGATGGCTTCGATATTCGCTGAAGCGATACATTTCTCGTTCGTTTTTAAGCTGACGTGCGTTCGCGTAATTACAGTTCAAAATGGTGACATGACGCTACCCTTTACCATCCGCACCCCTCTCTTTGAACTTCCCATAAGTCCATGCAAAATTATCAATTGTGCGAGTAGACAGACAGTTAGAGAGGGGTTGGGGGAAGACGTACATAGATGCTTCGTGTGCAATTTGAAAAGCTAAATTGTTCTATTGTATTTAAGTTAATTACTCATGCTAATACTAATTTGCTTGTCGACGTTGTTGCCCCGTCTGTTGACAATTGCCATGACGTCCACAACAAACTAGATAACGAAAAAAACAGACTACAAATTTTTTGCATAGTTGATGTTTCTTATACTATTGTTGCAATAATTACTTAAACAGTTTGTCCAACAGTCTGGGATATCGACAATAATTCATTTTCTGTGAGTCTTATCAATGATGACGATTTTATTAGGAAAAAAGGGCTCGATGCTTACAGAGGTTATAGGCTCGTCAGGAAAATCTTAGGACCAAAGTTTAGGAAACCTTTTATGCTTACTTTTACTCCCAATTCTATCAATTAAGAACTAGATTAAATATTTTTACATGCTGTTTTTTAAAGCTTTCTGCTAAAGCTCTCAGCCTGTTTAGTTCCAAAGTACAAATGATAAAATCAAATCACCCAAAATTAACCTAATTGTATGCATTTGAAAAATGAATATGCATTTTTTAACCATTTAAAGTAGTCTTAATGCGTTTCAGATGTACAAAATTCATTAAATTCAATTAAGTAAAATGTGCAAACGTTAAATTTTAGTCAGGCCAACGCTCGATTGTTTTGGCCTTTTGTTCTCACTTTAACAACAACGTTATTTCCCACACCCACATGCATATATGTATGCACATATATACCTTAATACACCCATAGGTATATAGTACTGCTTTTATATATGTATGTATGTATGTGTATTTAACCTTCATGGTTGGCGGCACACGAAAAACAGCAGCGCCAAATGTCAAAATGTCTAAAGTTGATTGTTATATTTACGACTCTTTTTAATGTTTGACAAATTAGTGGCAAGAAACATTGCCAAACAGAGCGACAACAATTACAGCAGCATTAACAACAACAACAACAATAATACCATCAGCTAACGAAAGCATAAAGAGCAGGAAGTTAATGGCATTCTGTTGCTGCTTGTAAAAAGTACGCAGCACAAATAATAAAATATATAAAAAAAAGCTCTGTTTGTTGAAAGTAAAAAGTTGTAGCTCACAAAAAAATGGAAAAATAATAATGCGAACATAAAGCGCAGGCCATTTGAATGCGGTTTACAGCACTCATGGGTGCTCGTATTACAGACCTCCCCCCTAGACCCCATAAGATCTACAGATCAGATACGAGTTGACTTCAATGTACTTAGAGCATTAGAGCAGTCTCTTGTCTTATGCAATTCGTAGTGCTCGGACTTTACCACAAAAGCCTTTTCCATCTCGAGTTACCAATGTGCGGCAAATCGTCATCGTGACTGCCACACCAGTGTAGTCACGCCTACCGCTTGACGCCTCCGTACTAGCATGCCTTAGGCCTTAGGGCAAGCACTCGTCTTACCAATTTGCGGTAATGTGTTGGCCATGCAACTCAAAGTAACCTCGACTTTGTAATGTGCTCATAATGTATTGATGTTGGAAAACGTATCGTAAATACTACAACTAACAGCTAGTTAAAAGTAATCGCCGTCAATTATGACATTAAAAAATATTTATGTACAAGCTGCTTACAAAATGCTAAAACAACAAAAAGTTATGAAATACATTCCATTATAATATTGATGATAGTTAATACTGCATTCAAATAAATACAAAATAAGGAAACTTAATTTTTTGTCGATTTTTATGTCAATTTTTTAGACGTGAAACGGAACTTCCGATTGCCGATACATATCGGCAGTTCGGCGACTTTGACATTTTCGTTGAGTTTGACATTGATTTGAACAAATTCAAAGCGCACTCAGATACTCATTACACACAAAACACACATCGCAGCACTTATATTCTCTTGCACTTATTTATGCTCACTAATACTCAAACGAGTACTCACACACATGGACTAAATTGATCAATTGGCAAAAATGCTTGTCGCATCTTTAATTAAGCTAATTAATATGACAACCTATGCTTATGCGAGTATACAGAATATGGTCATGACTTATCATGTGTATAAAACTTTATTCACTTATGCTCAATCATTGAAACTTTTGCACACAATTGCAATATAAAAACATATTCAAATGGTCAGCAACATTACGCTTTCACCCCATGAGAAAAACACAAACATATATAGACAGAGAAAAAAAATAAGAAGAAAATGCTTCCATGTAATTCTCGTTTTTTTTTCTCGTTTTGTTGTTGCTTTGTGCTTTTATTGTTAGAGCTGTCTGCTGGGAAATGGCTAACGCCTCTGATTGCCATGTGTGCCAGTTCCCAAGGTACTTGCTAAAAAGATCTCTGCTCTTCGTTGCCTCATCTCCCTTTACCCCCAGAGATAGATACACACGCACTCACATACGTGTTTCAATGTTGATTTATCTGTGGGCAAACGGCATTTGAATTAAAACCGCTCGAAAAATGGCCAAATGAATTGAAAGTGCAACAAAATGTTTGCCACAAACAAATAAGCTGCACAAATGAACAGCAAAAGTTTTGCATGCATCTAAATTGAATTTACAAAATATAGAAATTTGAATTTTATATATTTTCTATTTGCCCATGATATTGAGGCAAAAGTTTGAAATCTATAAAGTTTTTATATGGCATTTACATTTTAAAGTACTTTTGAGTTGACATAAATGACAGCAGTTGTTGCCCCCTTCCCCAAGCGCTTTGTGCACTTCGATGCAAAATAATTGGCATCAAAAATACTTTTTCTAAGCGTATTTCTTGGCAGAATGGCAAAAAACAAGGGCCACTTAAAATTCCACATGACAGTAAATTCAATTTCATACGTATATATTTGTGCGTTGTTTGCCCAGACAACTAAAATGCGCCCTCAACTTGTTGCTTCTTAGTTTATTGCATGCTTTATAATTAAATATATATTTCACGACAATATTTTGCTCCCGAACGCAGACAAGTCTGCTGCTGCTGTTGTTGCTGCTGCTTCTGCTGCTGCTCTTGTTCATGTTTCTTTCTGCCCGTCTGCTGTCTGCCTGTCATTTTGTGGTTAACAAATTACTCGATTGCACTTTTGTGCTCTTCGCTTTTTGTTGCTCTGGGCATCTTGCTCTAGCGGCAGATTGCCCAGTTTTGATAAATCTGTGTCGGCTGGCTGTTCGCTCTGCTTGTCTCTTGTCTCTTGTCTCACGCGTCTCTTTCTTTGTTAGACAGTTTCATCAAGTTTATCGCTGCAATTTCATCGCCTCTTGCCAAACAAAAGAAATACAAAATTGCCAACTGATTTTTGGTTTATAGCGTAGTGTTGATAAGACAGCTGCAACAATGACCACAAAAACTCTCAGCATACAACTTGTAGTAATACTATTAGAAAACCATTTATTAAATGGATGATCTAAATGTGTGCCGACAAGACAACAACAGCTGCAAAAAAGTTGCGCTCAGTGTTGGCAACATCTACACTGTGCGAAAAAAATATAACAATAAATTGAAAAATATTTAATGCCGAAATGCTCTTCTAAACAAAAAGTCTTTTAATAACTTTTGATGTGAATTTGATTTAAGCTTAAAAAGGCAAAAACCATATAAAATGATTCAATAAAGTTTTTAAAATAAATAAAGCGTATAACTTTTTTTTAAAGGATTTACTTTGTGAGGCTTGCCAATTTAATTAAAAACTGTAAGCTCTTAGTTTTTAAGCACATGTTGTTTTCTGCACTTAGCCACAATTTGAGATATTTAAACAAAAACTAAAATTCATTTGAATTTCAAACATATCATGTTTTAAGCTTAATCTTTGCCCTAAAGTGTTTTAAGTAGTTCAAGCCAAAAACTGCAACAACTTTTTGCCAAATTAAAATAGAATATAATGGATAAACACTTTGTCGACGTGGATGCTGCTTAAAGCGTTTGCAAGTTAAGCTTGCCACAAGCCGCATGCTAATGCTCATTAAAATCACAGCACCACTCGCATCTATCTTACCCTCCATCATCTCCCCTCTATCCCACACAAGATTTCATACAAACTTCTGTCTCTCCGCCTAGCAGCTGCCTTTTGATGTGCAGATAATTTGCTAGCAAATGTGGTTACATCATTAGCGTGTGGCCTTACTTCCTTACCTTCCACCCTCCCCACACCCTCTTAACACACACCATCACCCAGCTACCACCTACTATGTCTTGTTGCGTGTCCTGGGCTGTAATAAATTTATTAGACTGCCTCAAATGATGCATGGCGGCCCTGTCCGTGTTTGGCTGCCCTGCCACATACACAAACACACACCCCACACACACACACACATACATTATAATATATTAAACAGCGACCAACTTTTCTAAACAAGCAACATAAAACAAAAGGCGCAGACGTGTCCCCGCCCCACTCTAGTCATGCCAGTTCCTTGAACTTCAACGTAGACAAATTATTTAGCGTCGCGTGAATCTTTTAGATGCCTGCACACCTGGAATTGCCAGCCTCTCCCTCTGTTTCCCTGCTCCTTCCTGCCATCGGCTGGAGTAATACATATTAAAACTGACACTTTTAATGAGCTTTGTGATATTAATCTTTGTCGCCGTTGCCGTCGCCAGCATGAAGTTGACGCAGCTTCATCATTTCCTGTGGCTTCTCATTCTATTAACTCTGACACAAGCTTAGGGGCAAAATGAAAAAACGAAGCCCTTTTTTGCATATGGCAAGCAATTAGAAATTGACCCTGGCAAAGAAGAGTGCAACTTTTAAAGATGAGCCTATACATGTACATATATTGAAACATATGTGGCAAGCATTTTCACAAAATTGCAACTCATGTTAAAAAGGTTTGGTTTAGGGAAAGGGGGAGCTGACATTTTTGCCACTAATGGAAAGTTCGCGTAATTTGTCAGCAGACCATAAAAATTCAACACAAACACACACGAATACATACACATGCATGCAAGTGCACACGTGTGCAGTTAGTAGAAAAATGTTAACTGTTATGTGTATGTGTGGCTAGGCTAAAATAGCTTAAAACGAGGGCGGGAGGGAGCGTGCTAGTGCGAATGCCATATTTATATGTACAATATTCATGAGTGGCACTTTAGCTATGGGGTTAAAGTTTGTTGCAGGGTCTCGCTAACAAGACCCCTCATTACCCACCCCGTTAAGCCCTGGTAAATGCTTAACATGGTTATGCGTGCGTTATGTGATCATTATTTGTTCGTGCTTTAAATACCCTAAAGACATTAAAAATGACTAAAAATAGGCATGTTGGCGATTGGGAAAGTATGTTACATAATGAATAAACGTTTAATGCTCAAAAAAATGTATGTATATAATCAACTGCAATGTGAGCTTAAATCGTTAAATTAGTAAATCGATCAATGATATCGATTATTATTCAAGTGCAACATTTGGTTCAGTAATGTTTTCTGTGTGTCATTGAGGCTGTATATAAAAATTTTTGATTTTTTTTTAATTTTTCCTCCATCCTGATACTGTCAATTAAAATAAAACTTTTTTTTTAATAAATATAAATGTGTTTGTTTCTAGTAGGTCAAGTCTTTCGTACCGATTATTTTATTTGTTTCGTTTATTGTGAAAATCGATAAAATGTTTTTGGCAAACCAATTAAATTTTTGCCTACTGCTGATGACATTTATGCAAATGTCACCTGGTCAAAATACATATAAATTAGTTGTGGGCTGTACAAATTGATTAATGATTTGTGCAGTTAAACTGGGGCAAAAAAGGGATGATATGAGTCGCAGTTGCGCCTGTTACCAAAAATGCTTCCCACAGCGAGCTCAACTAATAATCGCAATGAAAATATTATTATGTATACGCCACTTGGCAGCTAAGAAGGAGAAGAAAACTGCCAACATAAATATTCATTTCTTGGCGCAGCTTATGAGTGCGCATTTGAGTGTGTGTATGTGTGTGTGTGAGTCTGGGTGGGTGTGAGCCATTTTGCCACATTAATGGCCACAAATACATCATGACTTTTCATAAGCGGCTGCCACTTGAGCTTGTGCTCCTTGCTTTTTGCCCCGCCAAGGACATCTTGTAAGCAGATGCTGGCTGCTTTCCTTTTGGCCCACTTCAGCGCACAACTTGTCATATTTATGTAGCTGCGTTTAAGCCAACTTAAGTGAGTAAAAGAGAGAGACAGAGAGAGGGAGTTGCTGTCGGCCAAGCTACATAAACGCTTCAATTTAACGGCAAACAAGACGGCGACAAGCACAGACCACAGATAAATGTCCCTTTCGCATTGCTGAATGGATAATAACGTAATGGCTTAGAATTGTATATATAAGTGTATATATGTATGTACGTACTTATTTGTCTGGCCATTCTTATTTGAAGAACAAATTTCCGTAATGGCAGCTTTATTTCCTCCTGCTCTTCCATCATTCTTTTTTTGAGCTTGCTAATGAGTGATAAATGCCATTTTAATTAGCATCAGCGACATCTGCAGTGAGGTCCACATAAGCCAAAGTTCAAGTTAAGTTTAATTCTTAAGATAAACGATAAGCATTTTTGGTAAAACATAAATTGATTGCATTGAATTTGTCACATCTCATCCTAAAAGAAGCAGAAATCAACATTGAATAGCGATAAAAGGAATCTAATCAATAGTTATCTTTTGCTTTTCTTATTGTTAAGCTTGCTGTAATAAATCCTGTTTTGAAACTTGAGAAATAATTGTTAATATTTTATCAGTTTTTCTCAGAAACAAATATACTTTCCAGGGCACAAGAAAGTGTCAAGTATCCTCAAATGAACAGCTCAACATTACTAATTTCAACATCCGTTAATCAATTACAAATGTTATAAAATATTTATAATAAATAAATGAACATCTGCAATGGACTTTGTCAAGTTGAAAATTAATGGAAATTGCTGTTACGCAATAATCACCGATATCAATTATGTCAATTCTCATTAGGCCAAATGAGTGTGTATTCTTTTTTGGCTTTTTCCGCTTTTCCTTTCCTCTTATTTTTTTTTGGCATCATTTCAACACTCGCAGATGACACACGTAATCAGCAGCAGTCCCATGTCATTGCCATTGTCAGTGTCAAGTTGGCATTGCCTCGAGTCAACGCGAGGCGTCGAGCAACTTTTTGCGCTTAATTACAACCACAAATATGGTGGGCAACATGTGTCAAGTGCTTTTATATAATTATTGCAATTTATTTGTGGCTAGTAGAGACAGCCAAACAATTACACTAACTTTTACCACAATTACTTCTGGCCAAAGTACTAAGAAACTTATATAAAAAACTGTTGCCAAGAATTAAGTATAACTTCCTTCAACTCGCTTGTAAATAATACTTAGAGTTACTTTCAAGTTCTTACAAGTCTCCATAAGTTTGTCATAAATCCAAGTAAAATATGCGATAAGATTTTTAAGTTCAATGATATGCTAAAATGCTAGTAGAAAGCTGAACTTGCACACGTGCAATTAAATGAACAGCAGCCAGTGAGCAGAAGGGTGTCAAGTAGAAAGATAGTCAAAGCAGGGCTGCAGTAAAAAAAGAATCCCTGCCCTGATTTGTGGTCGTTAAGTAGACTGCAGATTTTTATAATGCGCCTCTTTCAGCAGCTATGATTTATTTTCTGCTTTTTTTCTCAGTCTCTTTTTCTCTCTCTTTCTCTCTCTCTTAGTCTACAGCTGCAAATTGGGCATACTAAAGGCAGCAAATGGGTGGTGGTTGGGTGGTTGGGTGGTTGGGGGTGGCATGACCTGCGTAACCGCACATTATGTTAATGAGCAAAGCTGGCAGTTTGCTTTAGCAACATGTTAATTATGAGCAGCAACTTTAGGTGGGTTCGGTTCGGTTCGTTTTGGTTCGGTTCGCTTTGTTTGGTCTCGGTTCAGTTCAGGTTTTGTTATGCGGCATCTCCCTGGTGACCGTGCAACAAAATGCTACGCAACACAACTTTTTTTCTGCCGCCTAACCAAAAGAAATAATTTTTTTTGTTGCTGCCACGCCCATGTCAGGGGGCATGCCTTGGGGAATGAGCATTTGATGCTCTTTTAATGGGCCACACAAAATACAAAAAACAAAAAAAAAACTTAAATAACGTCGGTTTAATTATTAAAATGTTTTCATTTTGCTGTTGCATATATTAAGGCATTTTAAATGCCGAGTTTTTTGTGTTTGCTAATTTAATTAATTGCAAAAAATTGACAGCAGCCAAAAAAAGAACACACAAAACAAAGTGCACTAACGCAGCTTCCGACCGCTAGGTGGCGTCTAGCTGATAAATCATAATTGTGGTTAGACCGCAGGCAGCATGAGGCATATGCTGCTGGTTGTGTGTAAGTGTGTGTGTGAGCGCGCTTTTGGGTCTGTGTGGGTGTCAATTACGTTAAGGGATTATGAAGTGTAATCTGTAAAAATCGGATTTGTAGCTAATAACAATGATTCTTACATAAGAAGGCTTATTACACAATAATTACTTTAACAATTTTAAATATTTTGTTGTTTTTTTGTGTTCTGATTGTTTGCAGTTGAACAATGTTTAATTAATTTCAATTGTACGTGAAATTGCGATGGTGTGTAGAGTTTTAGTATTGTTACATCGATGATACAAAAAACAAAAATCTGTTGTACTTAGTAATGTATCAAATCATGATATAATAGTTTATAATTGATCAACTGTTTAATTTTAATGCATTGCAGAAATAACAAATAATGAATGCCATTATGTAACGCTTTTAATGACTGCATTTAGGATTTCAATAGCTTCAAAAAGTAATGAAACATTCGACTTTTGACAAATAAGCATATAAGCTCATCTTTACTTTGTATCTCTCTTTATTTCATAACTCTTTGTTTTGTGTTGGAGACATAATCAATCAAGTTTTGATTTTCATTTCTGCTGGCTTGTCAAATTAGTTCAAAAACCATGCAAAACAACTATGTCTATGGCCAAAATTTTTGGTCATAAACTAAATTTGCGACTAGCTGAAACAAAATCAATTCAAAATGCAGCTACAGCTGCTGCTGAAGTCAACGTCAATTTGCAAACAACATATCCAAACGCATCTCTCTGCCTCACATACTGCACCGAAGCATCCCACTTCTCTGTTGATATATTTGCCAAGTTGTTGGGGCACATCACATCACAAGCAAATGCAACCGCTTGACAGCCGTCACATAAGCCCGATGCAACCAATAGTATTTCATTTGCCCAGCTTAGCGATGTAGGCGTGGTAACTAACTGCCAATGAGCCTAGTTGTTAGGGGTCAGCAGGAAGAGGGAGACACGTGTGCCCTCTTTTCAATTTGGGCTAATGTCAGCGGAGTCCGCTGGCATCATTAAATGATTCTGCAACGTGATCGACATGCCTAATCTGGGTAGAAGCTTTAACCACAGCGGCAACACGTTGCGAATACGTTATATTTAAATTTTGACAACATTGATTTGCAGCTGCTGCCAATGAAATTTAGACAGCAATGCTTTTGTTAACCCATCAAAGGAAGCCTTGCCTAATTTTTCCATATTCTGATTAACAGAGTTGGTCAATGTTGGATGAAGTATTTTTAGCTGAAAAAAAAAAAACGAATTACGATTAAATATTTTATACAAAAACTGATTTTTAAATCTCTTAAAATATAAATATAAGCGAAAGTTTTTTGCAATTCCACATAAAAAAAAAATATTGGTTTGGTAAATTTTGTTTGCAATTGCCAACACTGCTACGTTTCACAGCCTATTTGCTCAGCTGTCGCAATGAATGCTGAAAATTTTGCACATGCCATGCAATTTTTCAATGTTCCTCAAACCAAAAATGTTGCTTATCTCACGTGCAACAGCAGCACAGCAACAAACAAGCATACATCACACACACATACAATTCGTAAATGCATTTTCAATTTTCGCCTCGTTTTTCTTTTGTATTAATGCTGGGCGGCCGCAAATAAAGGTCGACGCTGAAATTGCAATGCAAACAAATGTTGCATAAAAGACGACGTCGGTGACAAAACAAATGAGCGAAAAAGAAAAGAGAGAGAAAAAGAAAAGAAATATTAGGTATATAAAAAGAAAATTCTATACAAGCGTAGCAAGCATCTTGCCAAAAAGAAAGATCACAATTGACAGCGGAAATGAGCTTTAAGTTTATGCAGCATTAGCAACAACAATGCTACTATTATAACAATAAATACAGTTCAAAGTTAAAGCTCAACTAATGTTTGCGCTTCAGTTGATTAACCAAGCACAGATATAATTGTATTTGCTTTTTGTATTAGTTGCCGCAAGGCATCACCAGCCAAATATAGTATGCAAATATTTTGGAAAATAGTTTGTGACCGAATCAAGACAATGGAAACCTTAAAGTTATCTATTTGTAAACCCTTTTATAAGGTGATGAAAAGTTTGAGTATATAATACAAGATTTAAGCCCCGTTTAGTAATATTTTTTTTGAGCTAAAATGCTTAAATTATCTTCTAGAAGCTAAATTGTTGTGACTTTAATGTGTGAATTTTTTTGTTGCCATTGTCAAGTGCTCTTACATACCTTCCAGTTGCGGCTTGCACATTTTCCATTTGGTATAACTCGCTTTAGGCGACACTCGCCCCATTGTCTGCCCCTGCCACAGGCTGATGCTGTCCTTGCCCTCATGCTCGTATATCAAATGCGTTAGCCACAATCGTTGCCGCTTGTGCGCAAACTAATTAGCACATATTTCACGTGGCCCAAACGAAAGGACCCGAAAACAAAAAAAAAAAAAAAACCCCAAACGCCCTGGAAACAAAATCCACTCAAAGCGAAATTTCTTTGCCGCGATTTTCATTTGTGCAGCAAGTATGTGTGTGTGTGTGTATAACTGTTGTGTGTGTGTGTAGTTGCAATTACAATTGTAATTAGCATTGTTGCTCATTGCAACTGTGTGTTGCTATTGCTGTTGTTGTTATTTCTGTTGCTGTTGCTGCATTGCGTCCGCAGTTTAATTTTGATTTGTTCGTTTCGTCTCATTTGGCGTTTTGTAATGGAATTTTTAATGCAACAACGAGTTGCAACTAGTTACTTTTTATCTCTCTTACACTACTTCTGGCCCTTTTGTGTCACCTGCTTTTAGGCGCTTTATCAGCCTGCGACAAAAATATATCAGCGCTTATCACACAACAGCAACATAAAAAGGGAAACCCAAACAACATTTTCAATGGCCAACAGACTTTACATAAATTCTTGTACAACGTTGTACCTACACTGAGCTTAACTGGAATGGTGTAATAGTCTTAAAGGTACAAAAGTTGAAAGCATTTTTATGAACTTAAAAACATGAAATATTTTTGTTTTCCATTATTTTAGCTTTAAGCTGAAAAAAGTTAAAGGCAAAAGTGATGAGCAGCAACAAAAAAAAATATGTTATTCATATATATATATACATACATATATAAACAACCTTTGAAAAGTATTCTTTATTGGTTTTAACATGGCTTTAAGATGGGTATCGATATAAAATTTATCAAACTACACATCGATCGTATAGCTATCACTTTATCGAAACGATTTATGTTCCACTGGTTTTGTGCAGTGTTGTCACTATTACATTTTGTGGGTGGTTAGCTCGAAGTTAGAATGGCCAAGTTGCAAACGGGTAGATGTCGTGTCGTGTTATGTGGCAGCCATCTTAATGAATGGCAGCCAGTCACACACTGGCGCATGTTTGCCAATGTTTTGTCAATGTGGTGGTAGAGCGCTTCCGCATTATCAGCGTGTATCGTACCTTTTGCTCCTGCTGGCCAAGTCTATTACATTTTTACTTTGTAGCGCACTTTTATGCGCTGCTTTTATAACATCGCATAATGAAGTGAATACGATGCACGATATTGACTCCCCGGCGAGACATGGAATGCAGCAGAAGCAAAGGCGGCAACTTCAGCTGCAGCTATTGCCTCTTGCCTCTTGCCAGCTTGTCTGCTGCTTGGCTGGCTGCATTTTTAATTACTTTGAGCTTGGCTGTATCGCGATTCTTTGATGGCGAAGGATAAACAGGAAGCGGCGCGCTGGCAGCTTAATTAGGAGGAAATACTTGTGGATGAAAATGTCGTGCAAAAGTTGACGCAATTTGTTCTTTGCACTTTGCATTGCTCTAAAGTATTTTCTGTCAAATTTCACAGCAACCGGAAATTAATTAAATAATCCATAAACGTTAGGCCAATTACGCTAATCACATTTGTAATTGACATTTGTGCCGAAAAACAATAATTAATTAATATTTAAAAAAAGAAATCTACACATTTGTTGTGGCAGCTCTAATGCGTGTTTGTTTGTGCTGCATGATTGTGCAACAAATGTGCAACAAATTAAAATGCATTTTCCTAATATACGTTAAAACGTTGTCAACATTAATTGAATGCCATTGGAAAGGTGCGGCAGTCAATTAAACCAGCCCCAGAACCCCCATAGCGAGCAGTTGGAAAATTATGTCACGTTTTGCTTCACTGATCGAGCGATTTTACAGTGATTAGCTGTGCGTCATGCGTGTCCAAATGGGGCGTGCCATAAGCATTGCTGCCATCTGCCTAAAAACTCTATGCAATGGGGCTGTAGTTCTCTTTCTTCCCCAATGTGGCGTGCAATACTCTGCGATATCCCATTGGGCCTAATTAATACGTTTGGGAATAACTCCCACAAATGCGCATTTCACAAATTGATGCGGCTTGGCAGTTGGGCAAATATAAAATATATATAAATAACTTTTAAATAGGCTTTAAAAGCTAGTGAACAAGCTAAATGCTCGTGATGCAAAAAGTTATGTAAAATACACTTTGATTTTGGATAAAAAAAGTATTATATTTGATAATTTTGCTAAGCAATTGACATTTGCTTACAAAGTTAGGAGCAACTGGTTTAAAGTCAGGCTAGTTTTAATAATTAGCTGAATAACAAATAAGCGTAGATATTCAAATACATAAATAAATATGGTCAATACTAAAACTTGTATAAAAAAATAAACTTAAATACAAACATAAAGCGATTATTTATTGGTTTTCAACGCTTGAGCAATCATGCATAAAAAATATGATGATATTTGAAATTATTATTATGAAAATACACTTACAATTGTGCTCCAATTGGCATAAAATGATTTAAAAAATATAACACGATTTTCAAAAAATAAAACTCTTACTGAACAATGGAAAACCCGTTCAAAACAATTATGTTATTTTTCATAACTTTAAATATATTAATAATAATACAAGCACTATGAACTTTTTTTTATCAAACGCGCAAAAAATTAAAGCTATTTTAAAATGCTACCAAAAATTTAATATTTAAAGATTAAACTCAAAAACAGTATACCAAAGCTATGGGGAAATTTTCAAAAGCCTCTGCATGGTTTCTTTTTTGGTTATTTTGTAGTGCAATTGAGATTTGCATTTGTTGATATTTCGAATGCATCACACAAAATATGCAATACGAAATTGATATTAATATTTTAATGCATAAAGTGGTATACCAAACGACAGAAAGCAAAAGAGGCAGCAATAAGAGAGTAACTGAGATAGATAGATGGCTTAGTGCGTTGATTTAAAACAAACACGCAGTGTGGCCGGCACCGAAAAGGGCAAAACTGGATAAAATACTATATATTTGATGCGATGATTCAGAAGGGATTTACATGCCTCACTTCACTCTCTCTGCTGCCTGTATGCCAAAGTGTGCGCAAATATTTGCAAATTGTTGTTGAGGCAACACAAAAAAGCAACAACACTGCATATATATTTATTTAGCAGGCTACAAAAAAAATAAACCGATGTGTGTATAGAGCGTAAAGCTGTCAAAAATATTGGTCAGAGACAGATATGTGTGTGACATTTATGCAGCAACAGCAGCAATACCAGCACAAGTGGTAAAGGCTTTAAGCTCTTAAGGCCGGGTCAAAATCATGCCACTGACAAATAATTTCATTACACGGACAGCCAGTGAATTAAGATGCTCAACCGAAAAGAGCTCGCTGAAAACGAACGGAAAAAAACGTTGCGGCCACGAAAGTGCCGCACGCGAAAAGTAAGAATTATGCATTGCGCCGTGGTGGCATGTAGAAGGCGGCAAAGAAGTGGAAAAGGGTGGCACACATACCTGCACGGGCCAACTATAATAAATTATTCCCAATGCGAGTTCAAGTCCGAGTCATGCTGGGCAAAACACACGGGCTTGGGCAAGAAAAAAAAAGAGCGCATGGAGAAAATCGAATAAAAAGCTACCACAATATCCGGTTCAAGGTGCAGGGGTGCAGCCAGTTGGTTGGCAGAGGAACGCCAAGCAGTCGAGCATAAAAACAGCGTGCCGCTTGCATCCTGCCTCCTGCTGTTGCCACTCCTGTTCCTGTTGCCGCTGTTGCCGTTGGGGCAGTCAACGAAATAATTTCTCATATACATGTCACGCGTCCCAACGAACCGTGCCAAATGTGTTGAGACACTTCCTCAGCAGGGGGTTGGGGGGATATGGGGATTTGCTGTAGGGGTGGGTTACAACGCAACGGTGGTCAGCATCGGTTCTCAGTTACAGTCTACAGTGTGCAGTCGTTGTTGTTGCTGTTGTTGTTTGTTTGTTGCTTGTTTGCAACTCGCAACAGCAACAGCAACAGCAGCAACAACGGCAACTAAGTGAGGACTTATATTGCAAAGCAGTTAAACAGCAGAGAGTAGTCGACTTGAAAATACCACGTAACGATGATTCTAAACTATAAATAACGCGGTTATTAATTTGATTCAGTAAAATAAATTACTGATTCCAAACAAAATACATTAAATTTTGTTGCAAACAATTTCTAAAGATTTTTTACAAATACAGGGTCCAATCGAATCTTCCTTATGAAACGGTTCTAAAAGGATAGTGTTTGGATTAAGGATTGGCAGGTTTTTCCATTGAATTCAGCGTGTTGCCAATATGCAAAAAACAAAGCCCTGAGTGGTAGTGAGTGCATTTGTCAAAGCTGCTTAGGAATTCATGGAATAGCTCTTACATTTTTAAAATTTGGTACACAGATGCAAAAACGATATTGAATGATTTTTGTTTCTGGTGATAATGTGCTTGGCTTTTTTAAAAGTTAAGACAGGAAACTAACTCATAGGATTTTTTTTTTTTTTCGTTACATAAGCTTGTATAGAAAATAAAAATATATTTTAATGAACTTGAACTCAAACCAAGTGACGTCCTAGCCAAATAAAAAATGTTTTCAGCTTCATATAAAAAAGGTCGTAAATTTTATTTCGAATTTTTGGTCAGGAATTCATGGAATAGCTCTTACATTTTTAAAATTTGGTACACAGATGCAAAAACGATATTGAACGATTTTTGTTTCTGGTGATAATGCGCTTGGCTTTTTTAAAAGTTAAGACAGGAAACTAACTCATTTTTTTTTTTTTTTCGTTACATAAGCTTGTATAGAAAATAAAAATATATTTTAATGAACTTGAACTCAAACCAAGTGACGTCCTAGCTGAATAAAAAAATGTTTTCAGCTTCATATAAAAAAGGTCGTAAATTTTATTTCGAATTTTTGGTCAGGAATTGACTTTTATTGCGAATCTATTTGTCCTAAATTCTTTAATAATGCAATAAAAAAAAGCAATGCGCTAAATGATGATTGAACAAATGTTTAGAAGGTTTTTTGAAAACTACAAGTCTTGCTTGTCCTTACAAAAAATAGGAATTCCATGGTATTAAAGCTCATCGCGTACAATAAGTCTTTGATAAAACAGAAAAGTTTTATGCGTCGCATTGCATAAAACACAAAATGTGTTGAGCTGAGAGTTAAACCGAGAAGGACAACACAGGACAACAACTTGCAGCAGCAGCAGTAACAGCCTTGTTGTTATTGTAGTAGCGTGAGCAGCTAACATGTGTCCAAAGCGAACGTGCGTGCCACGCAACACACAAACAAACAACAACTACAAAATGCAAGAAAAACTTTGTTACCTTTTCTTACAGCCAGAGCCTTTGCCCGTTATTTCTGCACCTCCCAAAGCGCTACAATGTCGCGTGTGTTCTGAAGAAAAACTGCAGCTTATTTATTGCTATTTTAGCCTCCATTTTCCCATTGGACACATTTCAATGCCTTTCCAAACGAGTTGTAAATTTATGCAACCAGCAAAGTAACTTTATTTATTTAAAGCCTACACTTTAATCTATGAAATAAGAGCAATATCAATCAATACTAATGCCACATTCTTGTTCTCTATATCATTTCAGGTATGTACTTAAACTAAGCCACAGCAACATCAATTTCATGATTTGAGGCCATCTGCAAAAAGTTTTGCAAAAGGCACGAAAATTTAATTTCGCCCAGGCCTTGCTTTGATGGCGAGAAAGAGAATAAGGAGACGGAGGCAAACATCTTGCACAATGTCAGGCAATAAATTAACGTAAATTATTATTAATGAGTGAACATTTATTGCTGTCCCTCCCCCCCTAACCCCGCCACACAAACGCACACACACACACACCCTTTGGCCGAAAAACTGTTGAGTGTTCAGCTGCCCAGGCGAATTGTGGCGACAAATCGTCGACAAGTGCAAATGTCGCACATATGGTCAGAGTAATAACAGAGAGACTGAGAAAGACAGAGAGAGAGTGAGTGTGAGAGAGTGAGAGTGAGAGCAGTACATTGCATTGAGAGATTTCGACTTGGGCCACACTCGTTGATTAATTGCAATTTGATGCTAAAAATTGCGCCGCATTTTGGCAACAAATTGAACAAGACTGGCCAAAGAAGTTGTTGCTCTAAGCCAAAATGGACAGCTAACATATTGAAGCATCTACTTTATTTTTATTTCTGCCTTTTGTGTTTTGTGTTGCCTGTTGCCAACTACTCAAGTTGAGTGACCTTTTCGCTGTGCAAGCAACACACAAAATATTTATAAACAATTTTAATGTCAACAACAACACCACAACACACACACAAAAAGGGCATAAAACGTTGTTGGCTATTATATAATTTTTATGCCAGAAACACTAGCCGAAAAAAGAGAAACTTCAACACTCTTGCCACTTGCCTCCCTTTTGTTTTTATGACAAACTGTCACGTGTTTGCGCCATGTGCTAGTAAAACTGATAACACTGAGAAAAAGTCGAAGTTCCAAAGATATTAAAGTTGTATGATACTTTATACACAAATGTGATCCATTAAATTGAGCAAAAATACATTTTCTCTGTTTTCTCTCAGTGCAAGATCTTTATCTGGTTTTTGTACACGTCATCTTTGCCATTCTGTTCACATGCATGACATTTTGTGGGCAAGTTTTGACAGTTTTTTCTGTTCAGCCAGCGTCGCAACTTTGCTCACAGCCCCCCCCACCCAACTCCACCACCCCTCCACACTATTAGGGCCATAGTCTGTGGGCGCTAAGGGACTTGGCCAGTTGTTATGGCCACCAATATGGCTCTTTAGCCATATCATCAACGTTAGTGTTCCGTGTGACTATTAAATTTTTGTGTCAACATTGTCCCCTCCCCCCCCTTATGCCTGTCTCTTTCTCTGTCTGCCAGCTTATCGGATACGCGGCAAACAATGCTTAAAATTTGATGTGTTCTTTGGCGCCTGCTGGGTTTCCGTTTTGTACTACTTTGTTGTCATGCTGTTGCAGCTTCATAGTTTTTTGCCATGTCTGTGGTTCGAATCACAACAGCTTGACAACATTTCATCAATAACATGCGACAGGCTGCCAGCCAGCCGACATTCAGGCATTCCGGCATTAAGTCCGGCCGGTCAGTCAAGTGTCCTACTTTAATGTTGCATGAGCCGTTGAATGACTTTTGTGTGGGTAAAGCAAACTTTTGGTTTGTTATCAACGCGACGCCTGTTCTGCCTCGACTAGAGTAGAGTTGGGTTACTTAATATCTATCAAAAGTATAAGTTATCGATAACTATCGATTAACCTAGATACGAGTAGAGTTGTTGTAATTAAATTATCAAACTATTTACACAATGTCTCTGAAACTTCACGCTGTTATTTATGTAACAAGTAACAATATCATGCTTGTCCTCACAAGCTGCAAAACTTTTTTATCTATGTGTGCGTAAGAACATGGACCGTGTAAGCGAGAGCTAATGACAATGGCGGCATTCCCGGTCGGTTTGAATTTCAAGCCTTTTGACAGTGCAGCTGCTCACATAATGAGCTCAATGAGGCGCACGTGATTGGCCCTTGTGGCACGTACTGTTGTTCTTGTTGTTGTACACTTAAAACTTGCCCCTTGAACTTTGCAACATCAGCCGCATCTTAAAGCCAGCCTAAAAGGTTCAGTTCAAGTTTATTTACACAGCCGAGTTGCAGCTTAAAGTGGTGGAGCCACGCCCACTCCTTTTTTCTGGCTGCTGTGTCAACGGGCCAACCGCCAATTTCCATATGGCCAAACCTTTGAATATTGCAGTGACTGGCAGAGTCGCCTCCAAATGTCGTTGGCCAACCAACGTTGCAGACAAATACAATTTGAATTTGCCTTTCTGTGTGTGTCTCTTTACACAGCATTCTGCTAGTTGCAAAATTACACGGCAGTGAAAAAGTAGCAGAAAAAATGAATGTCCGGAAAGGGAAGAACGAGCAAACGCAAAACATTTCCTGATCGAATCAAAGCACTGCTCAGGCAGGTAAAAGAACGGGGGGCTAAAGGGATTCAAAATGAAAAAAAAAAATATATAATCAAACACAGCTGCATATGATGGAAAAGGGGTAGAGGGAGAGAATCGGCGACTGACACTGAAGTTGATGGGTTAATGCCATTAGACGGCATTGATTTGATTGGCGTTGATTGGAAAAATGCCAGGCAACATTCAATATATATATATGTGTGTGTGGTGCGGTCAGCGGTGCGTATGCGTAATGTCTGGCAGCAGAACGTGACAAAAATATCATTTTTGTAAACGAATGTGGCTTGGCAGCAATAAAGTTTTTACGTTTTGTTCCAAATGATATCGAATTTAATCATTTTAAAGCTGAATCGCATAACAAATTTAAAGTCGTATTTTTTGTTTTTCATTTAATTTTGTCAAAGCTCAAATCGATGCACAGCACTGCAAGCACACATTTCAATATTTCCACAAGTGTTATATAAATTTTCATATTTTTCAAGATAAGAATCGATATCGTACACACTCACATTGCGTATACGTTACGTTGTCATCCATTTATTTCGTTGAACACATTCTAGTTGTTGTCGATGCTGACATTATTGTGATTCATATGTAGAACATCAATCGAGTCCACTCTCAGCCGCTTCACACATTCAAAAAGGTACTCGATAAGTGCTAGAAGCATCAATTTGTTTCGGCCTATTGGCCAAAAGAATTTAATCAGACGTGTCAGGTAACACGCAAGCGGCATGAAGGGGGGAAAAAGGCAGGCGGGCGGCAGTTGCCATTGGTTACCTTTCAGGTTTCAACAGTTATTGCCACTGATTGATTTCCAGAGTGCGAAATATGCTTTTGACATGTTTTGAAGGATTTTCAATCCTACCATTGTGTTTTCTATTCCTCTTTTTCTCTCTCTCTCTCTTTTTCTCTGATAAGTTAAATTCTCCTTATGAACTAATTTGATATTCAGTAAACGCAAGCAGTGCGAACAGGGGCAACGAGTTGAAAGCAATTTCGACACGTTTTTCACATGACAACAGCAGCAGCAGAAAACAACAACAAACAAGCCAAAAAAATGAAACTTTGACAAGAAAAGTTAACATGCAGCTTACACGGTATGACTTGTTTTTGCCCATTTTCATTTTATATCCCTCTTTGAAGTTTGCTTTTAGCAGCAGTTGCTGTGTGAAGCACATTTTTTTAGAAAAAAGCCAATAATGCAAGAAAGTGCAGCAAGTTGCAAAAGCAGCTGTTGCGTCTTCTTTTGATGCTTCTGTTGCTGCATGGTGACGCTTTTTTTATGCTTCCTTTCGCTGGTGTCCTTTTTCCTTCTGAACAAAGTCAGCAAAGCAAAGCATAAGAACACATCAGGGGACGAAACTCAAAAAGCAAAGAAAACATCCAAGCAAACTGTGATAAATGTGATATAAGATACCCTGCGTAGCTAAAGGTGAGGGAGGTATGCTAAAATATAATAAGTCAGCCCAAATATATAATTTTTTCAACTCAATGTCAACACTCATAAAAATGCTTAAGTGTGGCTACAACATGTCAATGTCAAACAGAAAACTTAAATTTACTAAAGTATTTTAGCTATCAATATAAAGTTTTCAAAAATACATTCCATCACTTTCGTACAGAGCATCTTGTTAGTTGTTAAACTGCTGCTGTTTAACATTTACATGTGCTCAGTAGCGATGCTGGTGCTTTTAGTAGTTTTTACTTTCCATTTTTTTGTGTTGCATACTTTAAGGCGTTTGCTTTAAACCAAAAATTTTGCCTTGGGGAGTGCGTTTGTAGCTGCTGCTGTTGCTCTGGTGTTGGCTGTCAGACACATCACAGAGCTGAATCCACTTCAATGCGCCGACACTTTTTTGTTTGACATCATGCAACAACTGACAGTCGCTTATGCTGCTCGCCTTAATACTCTTACCACTCTTGTTGCTGTTGTAGCTTTGTGCTGCATTGTCTGTCATTTTATATACTTTTTTTTTGGTGCTTGGCTTATACGCACACGTTGCTCAGCGATTTATTGAAACGTTGCTCAATCGTTGGTAAAAAAAAGAAATAGAGTTAAAAGATTTACTACACCTTAATTTCATATCCGTGGCAAGCATCTTTGAGTGCCTGCTTTATATGTATGTATATATATTTTTTGTGAAGTCAAGTCATGAAAGCACATAATATTGATGAGGCCGCAGCTCACTCTCAATCGGCCGCGCTCTCTTAGCACGTGACTGAGCCCCCTGGCCAAAAAAAGTAAAGAGAAGAAAAGAAATGTGTGTGTGTGTGTGTGCAATAAGCCAGAAATTGCATAAAAATCAAGTCAATGTAATACACGAGTGAACCAGGGGAGGGCAGAAGGTGGAGGCAGCTGCACTGCAGTCAAGTATTTTTTTATGTTTTATTTTTATTTTGGAGCTCCGTTTAAAATGCTGTTGACGCTGTTGGCAGACGAAGGCTTCACACAATTTTCAAGTTGTTTGGCAAGTCGTGTGTGTTTGTGTGTGTTTTTGTGTGTGTGCCTCTTTAGGTTTTTTTTGAGGCCAGGCACGTGCCTGACAAGTTTTGAGCCTGCAGCTATTTTCGTTAGAATATGGGTCGCATTTGCTTTTCTCTCTGATGAGCGCACAAAACGATTTCTTGACTTTGTTAGCTTGCATCACTAAACCGAAGCAATTGCCGTTGCCGTTGCATCAGCTGCTGCTGTTGTTGCATTCACTTTTTCGCTGACTGATTTAATTTCGAGTTCATTTTGCTAGGCACAAATAGCATATAAATCGTTTTAAGCAACACACATACACACACAAAAATCGTGAACACATTGCAGCTTAACAGCGATAAGCAGTTTCTCTGCAGAGAGGAGACAAACCGCAGTTCAAATATCTTAAACTGTGGCCTATCTATCTCGCCTTAGTCTAGTCTTGGTCCTTGGCTATCAGCATCGTTACGGCATCGTCTCCAGTTGCCAAGATTAAGGCGAAAAGCCGCTCACAGAGCCAAACTAGAGGCGTTGGCGGGCAGAAAACAATAAAAATTTCTTACAAAATGTCGCTTGAAGATAAACGAGGAGGCAGCGAGGATATGGGGGAAAAGGGCCGTATGAAACCAAGGCACGTTGAGCGATAAAAAAAATGACTGCACATAAAAAGCAAAAAAGACAAGAAAAAAGGAGCGATAAAATGCGACAAACAAACAAACAAATCTTCAATGCAAGTGGTAGAAATCACAGTGAGTTATCCTTGAGGGTTAGCCCACAAGCATTCCACAAACACTGAGAGAGAGAGAGAGGAAGAGATACGGTGGAAGGCAAGGAGGCAGTGAGTGGTGCGACAATCAGACATATGACAAATGTCTTTATCTGTGTTTTCTGAGAGAGAGCTGAGAACTGCAATTGCCATTTGGAGTCCAGTTCAAAGCCGTTGCGCCTGGGCTTAAAGTGGGATTTTTCAGTATGCGAATGCAACGAATTGTTTTCGGATAAGTAGTGTGGTTAAAGTGTTGAAAAATGTCGGCAATTTAGAGCATAATTTATGGCTGTCTTTAAAGAAAGAGATATAATCTTAGTTGAAAACAATAAAATAAAGCAACGATTACAAATGAATAACTCTTTAATATTTTGCAAGTTATTAAAGCTACCATTTTTTCAATATATTGTAAAAGAATTCGCCTTTTTATTTTTTTATTTTCCGAATAGTTGCTTAACTCAATTTTTTAAGGAATTGTTTTTTGGGTTTCCCTTTATTTTTATGGTCAAAAGTTGTCAGCTTGTTTCGCTTCAGCTGCACTCGACATAATTTGCCAATTTTGTTTTTGGTCTCGCCAGCTGTCAATTCTTTTAGCTGCTGTGTGATGTTCGTTGTCCGCACTTTTTACTTCATTTCAACTCATTTCACACTCTACTCGTTCGACATTTTTCTTGCTACCAAAACTTTTCACACTTTTGGTCTCTGGCATTCTGTCTACTTTCTTTTTGTTTGCTTTTCATTTTGGCTGAATGTTGCAGTTGCTGTTGCTGTTACTGGCTGCCACGCAATGCAGCCACAAATTAGGCAAACTTTTTTGCCCCACTATGGCTGGACGCAACTTTATTAGCTGCTTGGCAGGCGGCCAGCCAGAAAATGTTCTACTTGAAAAGATGTAAAATGCCAAAGAAGACGAAATGACTTTAAATGCATCTCGCAAGCTTTATTCAAGGCTAAACATTTAAGTGTCTAATAATAGATATGCCAACGAGCTGATGAAAGATGGTTCAGAGTTGACCCCTCGAGTATACTAAAATGTTAAATAATTACCAGTTATTTTCACACTCACTTGAATATGCCATGGCTGCTGCGAACACAGATTTGCATATATGTTTGTATGTATTTGTATAGATGTTAACGGTTGAGTGTTGTTGTGCGGCTTAATTCCGACCGAGTGTCACTCACAATTAGCCGCATGGCTATAAATAACAATGGCAAAGTGTTGCCAGGGCCAAATGCGAGCAGGACGAAGAGCATCATCTGCTCACTGTCAATAAGTGCGACTGACTTAGGCTAAAGCGGGTTTGACAGCGTGTGACAATGCACACACACAAACACTTAAAGCCCTCACACGTACAGTCATGCCAACCAGCACACTCAATTTGTCTCTCTCTCTCTCTTTCTATCCTTTTCTCCCTCTTATGCCAATAGAGAGTGGGATAGACGAGGACAACACATGCATCCGCTTAGCATATTTATGCTCTGTAAAAAGTTGACGTGTTGTAAAGACTGTGCTGTGAACAATCGTTAAAATGATAGATTTAAACAATAAAGTATATTAAGCTTAAACAACTTAAGAAAAATTTTAGGAGAAACCAGAATTGTAAGAAAACCTTAAAAGAAACTCGCAAAAGACATTGAAATTATTAAACCCGTTACAAAATAACGTTTAGAAAAGCGAATTAAAAAAGGGATATGAAAAGGGAACTATTTAAATAATAGAAAAACAAAAAATTAAGTAGGGGCTGCTATTAGAATATTATCAGTATAAGTTATATGTATTCAAAATGAAGCTAGTTTCTTAATATAGTAGAATGCATATTCCCATAAAAGTTTATGGATAATCGGAATAAAAGACAAGGAGAAGTACAACATTTGCTAATAAAAAAGTAATATACAATTTAAGTACACGGTATTTGCCCGTCTGCTCTTGCAAATTGTTGTACTTTTTCGTTTTTTTTATTTTTTTTTTTTTTTTTTGTGTTTTTGAAACTGTTGTGTGCTGTGGGCAGGACAGACACACTTGGACACAAAGCTTGGAGTGTCCTTCAGTCTATTTGGATACTTTGCATTTTCTGCGTTTTGCTTTTTCAATGGTTGTTCTGGCTGTTGTTGTTGTTGTTGCTGTTGGCTTCCTTGCTAAATGTGCTCTATTTTTATGCGAGGCTACACACACACTCAACACACCCAACACACACACACACACACATACACACATACAAGCACAAAGACAATGCCACTTTGGCTAATGAAATGCAAACGCTGCTGTGAAAATCCAGTACTGGAAATAGCTACAGCTTAAGCCAGCAGAAAATAAAAAAATAAAAATATACAAAACAAGAAAAACAACAACAATAGCAGTAAGGGCTATATGCTTATAACTGCCATATTAATATTTATGCGATGTGTTAGCAGCCAGGCTAATGAATGCTGACCAGAATTTAACCAACAGCCACAATAAGCGAACCTTAAGAACATAAGTTGCAGCATTTAAGCATTAAATCCATTTTTCGATTTAACTCTAGTTGAATTCGCTTGTTGAATTATTTTATTTGTTTATTAGATTCATTCATTCATTCATAATTCTACTCGACTCGAACTTTTCCACTCCAACTGCAAACGGGTGGCAAGCAAAACTGTCGCCTTTGCCTGATTGCTTAATTTAATGAAGAAAAAAAGTAAAGGGGAGATGAGGAAATAAGCGCGGCATGGCAACGGCCAAAGAGCGTTTACAAAGTTTTCGAGACCAGTTAGCATTGCTTTAATTGCACAGAGTTTGCTCAACATTGACACGCCCTTCCATAACACGCCCCCTGCAACCCTTTTCCACCGCTGGACAACGAAACTTTCAATGAAGGTAAATAAAATGTGGAGGCATTCGAGTTGAAAGGTGAATTTGTTGGTCCGAACTTTTGTCCTGCTTTTTGCACAAAATTTCAATTTGATTTGCAAATTGAAATGTGTGTGTGAGTTTGTGTGTTGTCATTGTTGAACGTAGCTGTACGCCCACTCGGCGAACAAACGCCTTTTTTGGCCAATTTTAATTAGCATTTTCCGTTGTCTCTACACAGCAAAAGTGTTTTTTGTGACATTTACTAACACTGATTTATTCATCAATTTGCAATTGACGCAAATTGCTGAAAGCTGTCAAGTGCTTAACAATGAAAATTATATTCGCATTAAACGCAAAGATTATGACACTTCATTAAAGTTATTTCAATTAATAAAGAGAAAAATCAGTTGATTAACACTTAAAACAAACAATAAAAACTCTTAAAATAATTTTCATTGTTTTTTTTAATCCCAAAATCGAACCTATTATTGATTATATAAAAAAACCAAAACGTTTCGTGCCATTGAAAAATTCTTTGATTTTTTTTGTCAAATATTTGCACAACTTTTTCCAATTTTCATTTTACTTTTCAATACAAATTAATTAAATTGCATTACAACAACAAATGCTGTCTCAAATTGTTTGCCAAACATTTAAAAAAAAAAATATACACTCTTTTTTATTGGTCATAGTTAAGCACTTAAACGAAATCAGAGCGGAAAAACAAATATTTAGCTTTAATTTGTAAAATTCATCTTTTTGCTGGTGCTTGAAAAGTGTTGCTAAAAATAAAATCGACATTCAACTTAATTTAATGAAGCTGTCAGCGACAGTCATTTTTTTCAGCATAACTTAAAGCCAAACAAAATTTTGTTTCTTTTCCTTGTTATGGAATGGAAAACTGAAAAGTTTCAACACGCTGGGCGTATGTGTGTGCATACAATTGAGTTTTCATTGCAGAAATATCGGCACAAACAAGCGCGTAATTGAGTCTGGCAGTCGTTCTCCCTGCTATCTCTCTCTTTGCTAGGAAGTTAAATTTGCTGCACGGCAAATCAAACAGCATAAAATGCAAGGACCCAAATACAAATTAAGCGACAGTCGTCCTGTCAAAAATTGAAAAGGTGTTGTTTGCACATCCAACAACAACTACAACGCAAGCAATAAAAATAAAGTTAACAATCAAACAAGCTGTTAAAAACCGAATGCTGAAATACCCTTTAAATTGTTGGCATAAATATATTATAATTTAACTATATATATAAAAACTTTTCCTATTTTTAAAACCATTATAATATCTATCTATAATAGTATTTTGACCCAACACTTAAAGTGTCCTAAAGTAATCGATTAGGTTTTTGTTACCTTTCATTTTAAAGACCAGTAATAACTGCGATGACAGCTACAAACGGTTCATTCCGTTCATTTCTATAGCATATTGCACTGTCAATAGACATCAAAAATGAAAATTGTAATGCGAACATTTTGGCAGACGAGGACAATGGCTGGATGAGGATGAGTGGACAAGGACAGAGCGAGAGCCAATGTCATCCTGTGTGAATACACCTGAATGCAGAGTCGCGTCTCACTTTTGCCCCGCCTTTTTGTTGCTTTTTTTTATTCAGCTGCAATGGCGGGATAACCCAACTGTCCCCCTTTGACCCCTCTTTTCGCACTGTTACCTCACTGGTAGTTGGCTATATTGACAGCAGCAAATTCATTAATGTCAGACCAAACAACAGACGCAGACGACTAGCGAACAGGTATTTTTTGGGTGGCACTGTTCCTGTTCCACTTTCCGTTCCCACTGACCAAAAGTAATAATGCAAGTTTATTCGTGGATGCGAAAAATTTGCGCACCATTGTTAAACGGTTCGAGAGGGTGAGTGGGGGGGGCGAGGGTGGTGTGAATAGAGCTGTGAGTTATTGGCGACAAGCGGGAGCAAGGACAATGGTCGTAATGAAGTGACAGCTTTATTGACAAATAAATTCTGTTTACCAACACTCAACGAAGCGTTGAATAACAAACAAACAAACAAACAACAGAACTCGTTGCCA
Source organism: Scaptomyza pallida (assembly GCA_018152965.1). Classification (NCBI taxonomy): domain Eukaryota; kingdom Metazoa; phylum Arthropoda; class Insecta; order Diptera; family Drosophilidae; genus Scaptomyza; species Scaptomyza pallida. Next base: position 7,751,944 of record JAECXP010000002.1, read on the forward strand.
ATAAAATACAACGAAAGCGGGGGCAGGGGCGAAAACTGCAGTCAACAACGACAACAACAACAAAAAACAATAATACGCAGATAGTGGCAGTAGTTGGTGCAATTGGCCAATTGTGCGAATCGCTTTGATCTTGTTTGGGCCATCAAATAAATTGCGTAAATATAACAAATGTTGAGTTAAGCAGACCAAGAGTACGAGCTGTAAAACGTGAATTGCAGCCAGCTAGCAAAGCAGCTTCATTTTAAATTCAAATCAGACAGGCAGACAACTACAAATACGGCTAGGAATGTGTGCGGAAACAGTGGCATAAATTATGCAACAAATGTGCAGATTAAACACAAAATACCAAAGCACTTAAAATGCCCGAATAATCAATGAGGCAAGGGCAAACACCAAAGGGACAAACGCTTAGAGGGTGGCGTAGGAGTCGTTGTGGGTAAACAATGAATTCCTTAACAAGTTGCAAATGTTTCAGTTGTCATTAGCAAAGTTGTTCGTTCTGCATTGTGTCATCGCCAGAGACAATTATAATTGTTTAAATATTTAAGCACAATTGAATGAGAAGGCTTTTGACGATTGCTCGATGCCAATGAGCTGTAATAAGAAACAAATAGCTATCGATATGGATAATACAAGTATTTCAACTTAATCAAGCAGAAATGCAACTCAAACACACACATGGACAAGTTAATTTATGTACAAGAAGCAGAGCAAAGCTGATAATTAATATGATTGATATCACAATATTTACATTTGCATTCGATAAGCAAAACAATTGTAATTACATCAACAAACATGCAACAAAGAAAAGAAATTCTTATTTAAATATGAAATTTAATTTCTGTGTGAATATATTCAAGGAGTGAGAAAGCACATGTTGCATAGTTGAGTTATTTATGTTGATTTAATATTAAATCAGTTATGCGTTACTTTTGCAATATTTAATACTGCACAGCAATCAAACAGTGTGGCAAAGTTTTACAGTTGATTTGATTGCAATATATATATTTATTCAACAGTCAATGGCACAGATTTATCATGAAATTCTTGCTTAAATTTGATTTATTTTTTAGATAAAATATTATTATTATACAAGCAGTCAATTAAAATGAAAGTTTTCTTAGTTCAAAAGTTGCATAAGTTAATTGAAACATGTTGGCTTATATTTTTTAGAGAATTGTTTGCTTAAAAGCTTATGGTATTTAAGCTTGATGAAATATAGTGAAAAATGTCTAGAGCCTTAGTCGATACCCAGTTGCAAAATATCAATAATGCGGCAGACCATAAGACCATAACTGAAACTTAAACAACTTAAATCGTTAAGTAGATATTTTCATCAATTATTTATGTGGACATTTCAAAAAGTTTTCTATGCCAAATGGCAAATGTTTAATTGTCAGCTGACATGCACGATAATTGGCCAGGTATCAATTATTTACATTACTCGCAAAATGTTGTGCGGTGAGTGTGCAAAATGTGCATTATGTGCATTACGAGTTGTGTTTTGTGCAAAACATACCATTTGCATTGTTGTCCTCTGCGACTTGCTTATACATAATAAATGGGCGACAAATGTTTGTGACAATTCCTATGCATGTTTTCCATTTTATTTATTTACTTTTTTTTGCGACGATGCCAAACTAATTATCAAACAATCAACACACAAACAACAAAAACATCAGCAAGTGTACAATGTATGTTCATATATAAACACTGCATACAGCGCCCCAATAAGTATGCTATAGAAAATGCAACAACTCATTAAACTACCGCATCGGCATGCCAACACTTTGCATGAGAGAAGGGGAAGTGTTTGGAGAGCAAGAGGCGCAGTTTTCACTTACCCAAGTCAAGTGTTCGGGGCCGATTGAAAGCGAATCGCAACCGCAAAGGCCGCAGCGCCAGCATCATTTATTTAAGAATACATTGAGCAGCCGCTTTTAGAAGCGACGGCTGCGGGCAGCGGGTGAGCCATGACATCGTCAGCTTACACACAGTGAAGTATTTGTATAGAGCCATGTTTAATATGCATGCCCCGTTGTCTGGTCAATCGGTGCAGAGCCAGAAGCCTGAGTGGTTGGAGTCCTGTAACAGGCGCTCGTTAGTGTGACATGCACTGGTGTAAGCAGTCCAGCAATATTGTAGTAGAAGGAGATAGCATAACATTCACTTAAACAGGAATTTGGCACAGAGCACAACACAAATTTTAGGCCAAATGCGGATGTGTTTAAAGCGAGATACAGGATAATAAACTTTTAGACTTAACATTATTATAGAGATTTTAACAAATGGTTATTAAAGATTCAAAGATCCATTCCTTTCTTAATCTTACTAAGCGGATCTACTAATATACCCCATTCAGTCCCATAATTGCTGAGCATCAAAATCATATCCTCGTCACGTAATTCATGTCCTCTGTATGTGCCGAGTCTTTGGCTCGTTTCTGTGATTGACCCAAAAATGCGCTGATTCGTTTTGATTTTTACTCTCTCCGCTTTCCGCGCCACATCTCATCCCAAAACTCAACTCGACTTGCGGTTGCCTCTGCGCAAATTGAAAACAAAAATATGCCACAAGTCTATTGAAATTCTACTCGAATGTCTGTTCAGCAAACAAAAAGCGAATAGAGAATAAAAACATAGAATATTGACAAGCTGAAAAGTCTGTGAAGCATAAAAAATAATATTTTGCAAATTGCTTTAAATCATTCGCTTTTCAACTTTGGCAAAGACCACAAAAGTTGTACACAGTTGGAAGAAATAATGTATGTAGGCCGTTTTCAATTTGGCCAGAAATCGAAACCAGTGCAACAACAACTGATGCTGCATCAATCGGTGCTCGTTAACACCTGTCAGTTGAACGCCAGCTAAGCGTTGCATTTACAACTTGCAACATGGCGCCCTTTAACCAACTAACCTCAGTTCTCCGTCCTCCCCCTCGCAGCCGCATAGCCCATGCTGTGTTTGGCATAATAAATTAGCTTGCTGGCTTTTTGTTGCCATTTCTGGTTTTGCGGTGGCTTTCGGTGTTTCTGTTGCTTGTGGCGCTGCGCTGCGGCAACTTCAATCTTAATTAGCTGACGCAGTTTGCAGTTGGCCACAGTGGGGCAAAATAGGTCGCAATATGCCTCATGCATACAGCATGCATGCATTTACCCCAGCAAAATGTTGCCACTTGTTAGTTACCTGCGGCAAAAGTGTCATGTTTGCCTAATGAGCTACCAGAAAACAAACACTTTTGCATACAGCACACGCACACACACACACATTGTAGATTCTCCGACACCCGCTAACAACCTTGGCATGACTTATAAGGAAAGTTGCATTTTGTGTTTAAAACCATTTTGGGAACCAACTTAATTAAGATGCCAACACGTTAGAAGTTGTATTAATCGAGAGTGCTTGACTTCCCGAACACATTTGACAGGCTCTCGAGCATTGTTAATTATTATTGGATTATACTCTAAAAGAAACTCGGAAGCCATTTTGAGTGAAGCTTACTTTGGAAGTTTGCAAATCGCAGAGATGTTATATCTTTAAAATAAAGTTTAAAATGTTCCGGGAAGCTAAATTTTATCTGTTACATTTCTAGCATTATCTCCTCATTTAGTGTTTGCCTTTAGCCTTTTGGGCCACTTTTTGTTTAGCTTTTTCTGTCAGCTTGCAGGCAAGTTGTGTTTTAATAATGTCGTCTGTCAAGCTAAGTGACAAGCGAACAGGGTTGAGGGGCAAAATAACTCTTTTCATTGTGTTCACATTTGGATCCATTTTGAGTCCAAGGCTCATTGCGCTATTGTTAAGCAATTTTTCACAATTTCTTTGTGCCTGTTTTTTACGTATTTCTATCCTGTTGCTTAGAGCCGGAAGTTGTGTTTTTGCAGCCTTGGCCTAAACGTTGAATTGTTAATAATATTCTCATTCAGTTGTTGTTGTTTTTTTTTTACTATTATTTTGTTGCTTGACGTGACGCGTTGCTGACAAATGTTGCACATACATATGCAATTTGTTTGCAGCCTTGCCCCAGTTACTTGCAACACGTTCGGTGCTCCATAATGAAGTGAATTTCAAATGTTCATAACATATTCAGTTGCATGCAATTTGAATACCATAAATTACAAAACAATGCTCTAAAGTCGCAGAGTCCTTGCTCCCACTCCTTACCACTTCCACCCCCACCCCCGTTCAGTTAAATGCATAATTAATATGCAGCCAAGCTGTTAACACTAGACACTCAATTCATTTGGCAATCCCCTCTTCTTCAAAATTCTCTCATCTATTTCATCTTAGTCAGTCAACAGCTGCCAGGGCAACAATTGCTCCACGACCCTTAAAAGTATGCTATGCAAAAAGTCATCGCTCATTTGTTATTTAATCTTCGTCCAGCTCGCTTGGGACAGCCACCCGAACAACTCCAACTCCCACTTCAGGCAAAGTGTTAATGAGTTTTAATTATTAAAATTTTTGGAAAATTTTGTTGTTGCTGTTGCTGCTGCTGTTGCATTTTAAAATTGTCAAGTTTCAAATATCGTCGCTTGAAAGAAAGTGCTTACATATACACCTTTAAAAATGGTGTACATATTGTTTCGTGCTGTGCTTTATCTCGTTACATAATTTTTGTTTGCCAAACTGGCATAAACAACAACAGCAACAACAACAAGTAACAAGTTGCTGTTGCTGCTGGCAACCAACTTTTGGCAGCCATTATGTATGTGTGTGTGTGTGTTGCAAATAATTTGCAATCAAAAGTTGCAGCCAGCAAAATTTGCCATTTTTGGACAAAAAAAAAGGGGCGTGACTTTGTGCCATAACAATTGTGTACTTTGTAATGATTTTTTTTTCTGTCAGTGGCAAGTGTCTCGATTTTTTGGCTAATTTGTAAAATAAACATAACGAGTCAAAAGTTTGTGCGGAATAAAATTGTTTAATCTCTTCTTTTTTGCTGCACAATGTTATTTGATTGTATCTGTGTGTGTGTGTATTTGTTAGGTGCCAGTTGTTTGCTTAGCAATTAAAATATTTATTTTAGCTGCAACAACAGAAGCAGAAGCAAAAGCAGCAGCTGCTGCTGCCATTGTTGTTGCTGTTAGTTAGGCGGCTTATTAAGCGTTTTAAAAGGTGTTTGCCAAGTCTTTAATCAAATGAGAGCAAGCGACAAGAAGAGCGCTAATTACCTGTGCAATTGTCTTGCTGTTGCCGTTGTTGTTGTTGTTGCCGTCGTCGTGACTGCAGCACAGATAACAACCAAACAAGCAGCAAGAATCAGACAAAAAGGAGCAAGGCAAAAACGGTAAAACGAAGCGCGAACAATGGCTAACAAATGCTAAGCAAAAAAAAATAAAAATAAAACATGGGAGAAAATAAACAACAGTAAGACAAATAGCAACAACAATGACAACGACAGCAGCAACAACAACGGAGCAAGGACAACGACAGGGTTTAATTGAGCGCTGGCCGCGACAACATTGTGGGATTTTTTCGTTGTTGTCTATGTGGGGGGGGGAGTGGGGGGGCGTGGCGTGGCAGATTGCGGCAGGTCGCGCACGTGAGCCAAATGCCAAAGCGCAGCGCATAACAAACAAAAGACAAAGAATGAACGAAAGAAGCAGAACGAAAAGACGCAACATGCAAACAACAAAACGTTTCGTTTAAGCCACAAGAAAGTTGGCCAACATTCTGCCAGCTGCCGCATGCAACTCTCTGTTTGTTGTTGTTGCAATGCATACAAAATTGCTGTTGTTGTTGTTGTTATTGTTGCTTTTTGCTAAGGCTCAACTGCAATTGTGTTTTGCGCTGTTGCTTCAGTTTTGCTGCCACCACATCCTGCAGTTTCTTCTATCTCCTTCTTCTTATTCTTCTTCTCATCATTCGCTCACAATGGCCGTCGCCGTTCATTTTGTATGCAGAATGCGGCAAAACTAGCGTGCAACAGCATCAAGAGTAACAATTGGAATGCAACATGAAGCATGCAGCTCGCACGAGCTAAATAACAAGTCTAAGCTTTAGTTTGGAAAATAAGTTTGCTTGTTGACTATATAAATAAGGCAATTTGGCAAAAATAATATACATCTAAACCATATTCGATATTCTGAATACAGAAATTTAAAATAATACCTAAAGAATTTGCTAAGATTCATAGTTAAGACTATTTTAAACGAACTTCGCTAAAAAAAAACTATGGAAATAGTTGGCATGTTAACAGACGGAACTTTAAAGACTATATAGATTCAGCTTGCGATGCTCACCAATAATATATATACTTAATGTGGCCGAATATGTTTCCTTTGACACATAACAATTTTCCAGGCAAAATAAATATTCAATATTTTTGTGTATAAACACTTTTATCAAAAGTCTTAGGCTGCCTTAGTTCAAGAAATCTTTGTCGCAACATATTGTCATTGTTTTATTTCTGTGCAACATCGTGTGTTAATTGAATTGTGCTTTTTTCATATTGTCACCTGTCATTTTGATGTCTGTAAAAGTCTTTTCTTACCCTTAGTCACACTTACCCCCTTGCATAGTGTTGCAATAAACAATTGCTGCAACATAAGCTACTTTTTCTTCATCTGTCCACACTTCCCCCGTGGCCTGCGGGAGCTGCTTCTTTGCTTTGTTTAAGGATTCGCCAGCTTTTAAGAAAGAAAAAGTTATGGAGGAAACAACAAACAGCAAATAAATAAACAAGCAACTAACATAATAATAACAATGGCAACAGTAACAACAAATGGCTGCAACAAATAACTGCAGTCAACTTTGTAGCTTTGTTGCTTGAGGCATTTAGTTGACTCGACGCTCGACTTAATTGGCATCAGGTTGCTGTGGGAGGGCAGCAAAGAGTAAGAGGTATGGGTTAGCTGCTGGGCTTGCAGTTAGCTGCTTTTAATGGCATTGTTGGCAAGATTCTTAAAATAAAAACAAACTTATGCACTTGCTGACTATTGTTGCAAGCATTATAACTACTACAAATGCCTTGGGGCATTCACTTTAAGCATCGATGTGCTAGCCAATTGTTAACAGAAAGTTGATTTTAAGTTAAAGAAAATTTTTAGCAGCGCTAATAGTTTCAAAAGATCTAGGAAATAATACTTTGTTGAAGAAGATTTTAAAACGATTTTAATATATGTATGTTTTCTAAAAGTATATTTAAATTTTATGATTTAAAAAATATTTTTATTTTTGTGACAATTGAATAAAATCTCTGAATCACAAAACATATAAAATATAATTTAAAATTCATGATAAAAATATATGTAACATATAAAATGAACCTTTTCATTTAACAGTTTTTTAAAATTTTATTACTTAATCATTTTATGTTGTTCGTTACTTTATCAATGTAATTAATCTGTCATTCGGAGTAACACACAAATGCATTAAATATTAATTTAATTGCCAACTATTTATAGTAGAATAAAAAAAGGCAAAAAATGTGCGCGAGCAAACACTTTGTGCAAATGCCGCCAAAAACCCGATGCGATAAAAGTCAATAGCAAAAGTTGTTTCAATGTTATATTATTGATGTTGGCGTTGACACGCACCAACGTTGACACAAAGCAACAACTGCAACAGTCAACATAAAAAGCAACAAAAACAATCATAATTTAAATATTTGCCAAAGCTGTTAACTGCGATTTGTGGCGAGGTACATTTTTTTGCTGTTTTGTTTTTGTCTCTCTCTCTAATTTTGTGTGTGTTTTATTTGACAATTTACAAGCGCTTGCAATTTAACGCCTTTTAGACGTAGCTGCAAATACCAAGACTCACCTCAGACGCCTCAGTCTCTCTGCCGCAATTGGGCGCGCCCACACGTTGCAAACACTGCGATTATGATCGGCTTTTAAACTGTTTGTTTTGAATATGGCTTTTTGGTGTGTGTTTGTGTGTGTGTCACGCTTAATTATTGTAAGTCAACACTTGACTACTGAGTGATTTACAATTGGCCAAAAGACAAGACAAGGCCAATTGCAAAATGAACATTTAGCGTTCGACCGGAAAGTGCTTGACCAATGCGTATACATAATATTTGCATTTGAAATTCGATACAGTGCAGATTGGAAATTAGAATTGCACTATACATAGAATTGATTGTGTTCAAAACAAGCTTAAAAAGCTTATTGAGATCGTTTCAAGTCAAAGCTTTTGAGCTGTTTTATTGTTGTTAAGAAGTTGCGCATGAAAATCAATTTCATTAAATTATGTATTTTCCATCAAGAGTGAATAAAAGCTTAATCAGGATTATTATTGAAATGTGCAAAATTGCATTCAATTAATGTGATTTATCTATTTGCAACTAAAACACTTTGCCGTATTGATCAGAGCTAAGCGATATAAATTGCACATAAATAACAACTTAATATATTTCATATCTTAAACAGAAAGCTTACAAATCAGAGTTGGGTATCTGTGAAACCGATGCGTTTTAATTAGCTCACAACACAACTCGTATGCTACGCATGCAACAATTTATTGCATGGCATATGATATTAATAATGGCAGTCAAATGAACTTCTGCATAATAGTAATTATAAACAACAAATGCGAAACTAGACGAACTGAAACTATATAAACGGACTGGCAAAGCACATTGCGGCAAAACGCAAACAAAAGGGAGCGTGTGGAACGGTTCGAGGTTGCAGTTGTTGCAACTTAAAACTTCTTGGCAATAATAACAGCAGTTGCACAACCACAAAAACAAACACACACACATAGACAGAGAGGGACAGAGAGTAGCTCTATTGCGAAGTCATTGCCAAGCGCAGGCAGCCAAGTTGCAAGGTTGCCCAACAACAACAACAACAACAACTGACAGTAACTGCAACTCTATGACATTCACTGTATTTAAATGGAATTTGGCAAGCAAAGTTGGAGTGCAGAGGCCACAACACCCACACACTCACACACACACACACACACACAACCGCAACGCTAGCAATATAAAGTTAACAACATATGTGCGCTGTATATATAGGTTGCAAACGGGAAGATGGGTGGCAGCTAACAGCTCTCCTGGTTATGCTTTTGCCAAAATGTTGAATGTGCATCCGCAGTGGCCAAAAACACAGCAGAACCCAAGACAAACAAACAAACAAACAAACAAAACGAACGAGCAAGCAGGCAACAAGAGCATTTAGCTCACCGTCTATGGCTGATTTGGCCCGGCTAACTGACTTTTGTGGTTGGCAACACAAAGAGAGAGAATGAGAGAAAGAGTGAGATTCCCATTTCCTGTCTCTGACTCTATCTGTCTATATGTCTATATTGTCTGCTGTTTGCTCTTGGCATATTTGTGCACCGAGACACGCTTTCAACTTGAGCTACAAACACACAACAAACCCACACACACATGCAACATAAAATAATTGCATTTGAATCCCATTTGTAAACAGAAATTGTAACCACAACTAAATTTCTGCTTTTGGGCAGCTTCCACTTCTAATTAGTTTGCCATTGCTCAATTTTCTTCTTTTCAACTTCTTCTTTGCGAGCCTACGATATTCAACATATTTTTATATCGCTGCTTATTTCAAGCCCTATCCATGAGCTCCGCTCATTAACCGTCCAATTAGTGGAGCCCTACAAATTGCAGCCGCAGACTGCGCAAAAATTAATTTTAATTGCTATTTAACTGAGCGTGGCATGCAGATCCCTTTTGCCCCTCCCAATTTTTTTTGGCAGCGTCAAAGGATTCGTCCCTATCCTGCCTTGCCTTCATCGTTTTCTTGTTGTTCTTATTTCCACTGTCCGGCACTTGAGTGAGTTAATTAATTTGCAAATGTGCGGCTGGACAATTTTAAAAGACCCCAAACTGCAGCAGCAGCAGCAGCAGCATCAAAGTCGTCCGATCCTGGTTGACTATTAATGTGCTACATGTTGTACATGTTTAGCTATTTTTAGCATATTTCAGCTGCTGCTACTGCTGCCGCTGAATAACAATAGGTAGATTTCACGATAGAACACGTTTTAATTTAAACACACATGCAAGCAACATACACACACACACACATGTACACACTTCAGGTGCCATCTGTCACTCTCTAGAGAACGAGTGCTCATAAGACACATAACACAGAAACTGTTCGCAATATCGTTGATAAAATGTATAAGAAACATTTAAGCAAACTAAGAGATACCCATTACAAAAAATACTATACAAATAAACTTGAAGTTGTTTTATATACACATTTAACATGTTTTTATTCACTTTACTTAATTCCTTCCTTTATGTTTCATGTATTAATATAGCTTGAAAAAACTGAGTAAAGCTCATATATGTTATGATTTTCATATCTAAAAGCTCAATAACTATAATAGACTTTTAGATTCTTACATTCAGTGAATCAAACACTTAAATTTTAACCAACTTTAACTGCTTTGTTTTAAGCCACACAATGACTTTTATGGACTCCACCCATACCTTTTGGTTAGGGTATTAAAATACCCAAAATAGCAAAAAACAAAAGTGAATGAGAATTTAAAAAAAAAAAAAAAAGAGCTCACACAGCTTTCGTCCCTTTTGCAAACTGCTTGGCTAGGTGTTAAAAATAAAAAGGGACACAAAAAAAAACGAGAGCGACAGCGCTCATTAGTCCCCCACCTCTGCATCATGCTGCAGACCTTTACCGGAACCCCTCTCTCTAGCACTTTTACCGTTGGTGCGCGTCACGTCGTTGCCTTAATGAATTCAGCGTTTATGTCGCTTATTCCATTTGCTTTCATTATCACTATACTACATTCACACACACACACACTTGCACGCAGCATCGCATATGTATTAGTTTGTCTATATGTGTCTGCGTCTGTGTGTGTGTGCGTGACATGAACTTTTGGGCTTTGGGGCGGCAGCGAAATTTAAATATTTGACACATTGAAATGGAGGCCAAAAGGTTTCCGCTTCACTTTTGTATACATCTCTTCCCTCTCCCCTCCCCTTCCTCTTGCGTATGCGCGCGACGTGACAGCTTTAACTTAATTACGCAATCATAGGAAATTGGTTTCTCACTACACAAAAAACTGTGCTGTGCAAATCTTTACACAGATTTGTTAACGCCATCCACACACACATAGACTTTGATTCTTATACTGATTCTCTTTCTTTCTTGTTTGCTTTGTTTCTTTTGCAGGTGCGCACATTGTTCGTCAGTGGTTTGCCCATGGATGCCAAGCCACGTGAGCTTTATTTGCTATTCAGAGCCTATGAGGTGAGTAATCCCTAACTGGGGGATAAAAAAAAACTATCCTAAGCTTACATTTTGCATCAATCTGATAGGCGCCTAATAGGAATATAATTGGACCGAAAACAGTTTATGGGTCTTAAAGAGATGCGTAAATTGTATCAATAGTTTATTGGGAAATTTTTAAGCGAAAGTTTTAGACTAAAAGAATTTTAATAAACGCTGACAGCTTATATCATTTTCTTAACAGTTCTGTTTTTAAAAAATTAAAAATCGTAATGGGCTAAAAAAATATTTTAAAGCAGTTCTCAAATATTTAATACTTGATAATTGAATAAGTAGTTAATGAAAAGTTAAGATATTTTTATCCATTAAAAATATGTTAAATTTTATTAACAAACCCTTTGCATTATTTTCAAACAGGGCTACGAAGGATCTCTACTAAAAGTAACTAGCAAAAATGGCAAAACAGCATCGGTAAGTGAAGACAAACCACATTAAATACAAATTGCGAATTTCAATGATTTTAAATATTTATATCAACCATTTTCCACAACAGCCAGTTGGTTTCGTGACATTCCATACAAGGGCCGGTGCCGAGGCAGCCAAACAGGATCTGCAGGTAACCATTTCAACTGCTCAAACTTGATACGTTTATAATTAATAACTATATATTCATATACAAATATATATATATATATATAATCGAACAACACCTACAATTCTTAGCAACGTCTGCAAAACAAACAAAAAATATGCAAAAAAAATATAACAACTTTTTGCAAAATGGCAATAAAAGCAAAATATTTCGGCGTTCCAAAACAAAATCAAAAACCAAAAAGAACATAAATCTTTGCTACACTTAGTTTGTAAAGCACACAAAACTCAAATAATCGAATGATTATCTTGTACTTGTATTTATTGCCTGGCTTACACAGAGCGTTAAGAATCGTTAGGCCCTCAACAACAACAACTACAAATCGTATCTCAATAAATCCACAACAACAACTACAGCAACAACAACAAGATGTACCTTTTCACACGTGCTTGCATTTGACAAAAATAAATCAAATAAAAAAATACCTTCACCGCATTTACGTTTAAGTCTTTAACTATTGATTTGTCTATCTTATTGTTTTTGGTATTGCATTGCGCCTCTCTCAGATCTCTACTCTTTCCCTCTCTACTCTCTCTTCCTGTCACACAACTACACACACACATACACAGACATACACACACAACCATCACATTACACTCTGTCATAATTATAAAATATATGGCAACTGCAACAATTCAATGAAGCACCTAAGAAATATTTTTAGACCACGACTTTTTGGCTGTTGCATGTCAAAGCCACTCCCCTGCTCCCCTTTTAGCCCCTAGGCACCAACACCATTGAGTTTCTTGAATGAGATAACGCGCCCCAACCCCCTTGAAACGCTCCACTCATAGGCGCTCTTCCTATGCAGTTGCTGTTCTCTCATCTCCAGCTTTCGTTTGCGAAACACATACTTACACTCATAAAAAAATACTCCCTGACCCTAACCCCTTGAACTCTCAAAAGACATCACTCAAAAACCTCAACTCAAAAAGTTTGTAAGCACAAGTTGGTACCCAAAGAAAACAAATATAGAATTGAGCATTAAATCTTCTCGCTCAAAAAACACTCGCTATGCGACATTCAAAATTATTTTTGGCGAATTGTTGCAAGTATCGAATTTTGAGAAACATACAAAGAAGAAACTCTGAAAAGAAATTACACTTTTATTATTTTGCAAAAATTAAAAAAAAAAAAAAAAAAAAAAAAATAGAAAATACAAACCGCTGTATTTTGATCTGATCATTTACAGCAGGGTGTACGCTTCGATCCCGATATGCCCCAAACAATTCGCTTGGAATTCGCCAAGAGTAACACGAAAGTGAGCAAACCCAAACCACAGCCCAATACAGCGACAACAGCCTCACATCCTGCATTGATGCACCCACTCACTGGACGTAAGTAAAAAAAAAAAACAAGAAAAAAAATTTAAGAAATCAAAACAAAGAAAAAAAGAAGAAAAAGCACAAATGACAGATTTTTTCTTTCTTTGTTTTGGTTTTACGAAAAAAAAAAACTATTCTTTAGGTTTATGTATGTAGTTAATAGTTACAAAATAAAAAAAAACACACACACACACACACACAATCTTGAGCTACCGAAACCGAAGGCGTACTACAAAGCGTGCGCAGTGCACTTTCCTAACTATATCGACACACACACACACGTACACACACCAGAAAAATCCAACAATTGAACGGTTGAATATATTTGCTTCAAGTGCACACTCTATATATATTTTATAAATACATACATATATCGTATAAATATATATATCGCTATATATAAAAAATGTTATCTATTATTGTACGCCCGTACTAAACTTTACGCTATAAATATTTACCATAGGTTACAGCAACAACAACAAACTACAACAACAACAACAATTAAGCACTTTGATCACTGTAACACTTTGTTTGAATCACACACACACACACACACTCTAATACACAGCCAAAATGTACACACACACACACACAAAATATATTCATGAGATACTACAAAGGAAAAATTTAGAAAATATTTTAAAATAATTTTCTAATGTTGATCAGATTGATTCTTTTATTCGGTTTTCGTTTAAATAAGCAATTTCCCAGAAAAACGAAAGACTTTGGCAACGAACTCGTACACACTTCAGCGATTTTCATTTTGTTAACTTAACTAAATTTGTAAACATAAAAGAATGAAACATCAAATACAAACCACAACAAACTTTAAAAAGTGAAAGTAACCAATTGAATAACTGGCCGCTCAGCTGACTACACATTTCTCTCCAATTCTACTCCATTTTATCTCATAGATCTGGGTGGGCCTTTCTTTCCGGGCGGACCGGAGCTATGGCATCATCCGTTAGCGTATTCGGCCGCCGCTGCCGCTGAGCTACCCGGCGCTGCTGCCTTGCAGCATGCAACACTCGTACATCCGGCACTGCATCCGCAGGTGCCCGTTCGCTCCTATCTCTGACTAAATACAGACAAAGTAATGGAGCAGCCTATGCATCAAGTGAGTACAGCATATGTTCATTAAAGCGCATCAACTATTGCATAGCCTTGCAGAGAGAAGCTCAATTTGATGATAATAAAATTTAATATTCATATATTTAATACTTTTGAAGAAAGATGTTGGATTCAAAAGCATATAAAGAAAAAAAAAAAAAACATTTGTCAGATAATATCCTTTCTTTTTTCTTTTAAGTCAGATGTTATTTTCAGTGTCAGAAATATATTTTTTAATAATATTTTTTAATTCTCTAATACCTGATTTTGAGAAGGGGGATTTATTATTATTAATACAAACATTAAAAATAAGCAAAGTTTTCTTCTATATATAACATGAACTTAGAATGAAAAATAAACGAATCTTCTCCAGAAGATTTTTAAAAAGTAACTATTAATAAGTTTCATGTTGGGAGCCCCGAAACTAAGCTTACTCTGCAAGGCTGTAATACATAGTACTTCCAATCACAGTAGTAACTCATTATGTGCAACCTCTGTTTAGACTCAAATGACAATGCCACATCATCAGACAACTGCTACAGCTTTACATCCCAGCCAGGCGGCCATGGCGCATATGGCCGCTGCTGCTGCTGCTGCCGCAGCCGCTAATGGCGGTGGTGGTGCAGCTGCAGCTGCTGCAACGCCGCAAGGCAATGCAGTTGCTGCAGCTGCAGCTGCCGCCGCTGCTGCTGCTGCTGCTGCATCGCATCATCATTATTTATCCAGTCCTGCACTGGCTAGCCCCGCCGGCTCCACCCACAATGGCACACAGCAACAACAACAACAACAGCAGCAACAACAACAGCAGCAACAACAACAACAACTTGCTGCAAATGCGCCCTGCTCCACACTGTTTGTGGCCAATCTGGGTCAGTTTGTGTCCGAGCATGAGCTGAAGGAGGTCTTCTCTAGGTAAATAAAAATGCTTGAACATAAAAAAAACCAAAAATTATTGCTAAGCAGTTTAAACAGTTAAACACATTAAGAATCAAAGTTTATATATAAAACACACACATCTAACAATGTTTGAGTTGTTGAGCGAATATAAAAAACAAAAAAAACAGCACTAAAAATCACTCGAAACCACTTAAGAACCACTTGAAAAAACCACCCAACCACCAAATGCACTCCACAATTGAAAATTTGTTTATGAATTGAAATTCTAACTACTTGCAATGAAAACTAATCAATAAATATATACCTTTTTTTATTGCGTTCTCTCTTTGGTTTGTCGTTCACTTTGTATTATACATGAATATCCGAATAATCGACTACTACTTATACAATATATATACCCACAAATATATCGTATACCAAAAAAAAAAAAAAAAAACAAAACAAAACCAAAACAAATACTATGTTATCAAAAATATGCACAGTATGCCTGGCTTTTGTCGCCTACGAATGCACACAAAAGGTATGCACAATATCACAACTTCTATGCCTTCAACTTTGTCTTCAACTCTGACTTCTTCAACACCTACAACTTCAACTTCCTATACCGCAACTTCAACTGTCAACCACACAGCAGGCGCAGCTACAAACTGCACTACCAACAACAACAACAGCAACAGCAGCAACAGCAACAACAATGGCCAACAACAGCAACAACAACATCCTGTCGCTTTTATTGAGTTCAATGATGCACCGAGCGCTGCCCAAGCCATGCAACAGCTGCAGGGCAAATATTTGCTTAGCTCGGATCGTGGCTCCATACGCATCGAGTATGCCAAGACCAAGATGCTGAATGAGGCACAGTTGCCATCGCTTCTCAATGGCAGCAAGGCTGCGGCAGCAGCAGCAGCAGCCGCATCCGCAGCCGCAGCAACAGCAGCAGCACATCAGCAGCAACAACTTTATATAATCAATGGCGGCTTGGAGCATTTGGGGCATGTTGCAAATGCAAATATGCTCGTCACTGCACCAACAACAATCAGCACAACAGCACCACAACCAAATGCACCAACAGCACAACAGCAACTACAGCTACAACAGCAACATCATCAACATCAACAGCAGCAGCAGCAACTACAACAGCAATATCAGCTACAGCAACAGCTACAGCAAGCAGCAGGTGGCTGCATCACCACCAATACCAACGGCACCACTAGCGTTGTTGTTAACTCACTACAGCACCACCAACTTCATCCAAATCAGAACCACCAAAATCATCTCTTTAGAGACGTATGTATATAATAAAAGAAAAAAACCAAAATCAATGAAAACCTTAAGTAAAAATGCAAAAGTAAAAGTATTTTGTAGTTGCTAACTTTTTATCTTTCTCTATCTATCTCACACTCACTTGCTTGCTATTTTGGTCTTTCGCACACACACACACGCAACCTCAACTATCGCTCAGCAATTCTGTAGCTCTAAATATTAGATGAGAAGAGGGTTCTCACTCATAACTCAA
Source organism: Scaptomyza pallida (assembly GCA_018152965.1). Taxonomy (NCBI): domain Eukaryota; kingdom Metazoa; phylum Arthropoda; class Insecta; order Diptera; family Drosophilidae; genus Scaptomyza; species Scaptomyza pallida. The sequence goes on from JAECXP010000002.1 coordinate 7,768,620, forward strand.
CCCACACACACACAAAACCCTTTTTTAAAGCCTTAAACCCATTTATCATAAGTCAAATTTTATGCACGCCTTCTAGAGTATGAGCAAAGCCTCCCGATATATATACGAGAGCAAGCCATTAACTATTTATGAAATTGCAAATTGTTATTGTTTAGCTCGGCTCGTTTACTTTGCATGGCAGCAGCATCAGCAACAACACCACAGCAACAACAACAGCTACAGCAGCTACAACAGCAGCAACATCTACAACAGCAACAGCAGCTAAAACTGAGACCAGGCAGGCATTTAAATACAAATTATAACAAAAAACAAAAACAAAAAAAATTCCAAATGTTGCCAGACTTAACACCCAACACCCACTACACCCAAACCGCCCACAGCAATTTATGGCCGCCTTATAGCACTTGACTTTATTATACACACACTCAAACACACACACACTCACGAGCAACATTGCTGCAGAGTTTAATATGGCAACCTCTGAGTCGATTCGCTTTGCTGTGTGTCTAAAGCTTTAGACATCCGCGCTAGTTTTAAGTGCAAGCTTCCGTTTAGCCACAAAACAACACAATTTGTTCACCTTTACACACACACACACATATATACATAAATACATACATATAAATGTGTGTGTGCCTGCTTGCTGCACGTATTTAAAATGCTAAAAGACCACATAAATTCTTTTATTTTTTTTTTCAATTTTCATGGTATGCCAAGAAACGCGAGCTGCGATCACAAACAGCAAGTAACAACAACAACAACTACAAACAATAAACAGAGTAAAATGAACAACAACAAAAAATGCAAAACATACGCGTGCCACAAGTCCAGCAGTAAGGACGGAGACGGGCGGCATTTTATGTTAAACGAAAAATCGCCAGACGGTGGAAACTGTAGAACTGCAGGTTCTTTTTTTTTGTAGTTTTTCGTTTTTTCTTTTCTCCTACATGCTGCTGGCCAAAGTTGAATGCAATTTTCTTTAGTTTATAAAGCGCTTATCGAGTGCCTTAAGATGCCAGTTAAATTTGAATAACCATTGGATTTATGTAGTTCCCAAAGATATGGCATCTGATAGTTAGGAAAAGCAATCTAAAAATGTCACATAAAATAAACGTGTCGGAAGATTAATGTAGAATTTATAAAGAAGATGGCATTGAAAAGGAAATAAATGGAGTTTTTTTTTTTCTTGAATATTATGAAGAATAATCAAAAATGAAAATATTTTGAGGTTTTCTTTAAGGTAAAAATTGGCGACCAACCTTTGAGGGCTTACATGACTTTTGCATTCCTTGTACACAAATTAACCAAAACAATTCGAGAAAAAAATCGAATCAGGTGTTACTATTTTAAAAGCCCGCTTAACAACTCTGATACACTTAATACTTAGACTATAAAATGCGGTCATTAAGTGCTCAAACCGTTAAAAAGTGAATAAAATACTGTACATTTATTTCACACACACTTTCCTACTTTGATAAGACTTAAATCATTATTGTTGGCGGTGAAAGAGATTACAGAATCGCAGTGAAATTAAGCAACCAGAGTTAAATACTATTTAATTTCTCGAAATTTATGTGCAGCGAAGCTTTAACTTTAGCTGCAATAACGTTTGTGTTAAATTTTCATATCAGAATTTATTGGTTATTTGCTGTTTGTAGTTGATTGCTTGCTGGAAATCAATTTAAATCGTTTACATGCCATGCGTGAGTATGTATGAGTATGTGTGGGTGTGTGTGTGTATGTTTGGGTTTAGGGGATAGTAATGAATGCAAAGCCAGTGGCGTCGTAAAACGGAAAAAAAAAGTAACATAGCACTTGCTTTTTTTAGTGGGCGGACATTGCGATTTGCACAAGGGGAGCTGCTTGTAGTAAATTGTTGCTGTAAGAAAGTTTATTTTTATTTGACTACCCCTCTACCTCTCTCTCTCTCTCTGTTGCCCTCTTTTGCATGCTGCTGTTTACACATAAAACATGATTCTTATGGCGGTACAGCCATAAAAATGGTAGCCAAAGGTTAAATGTGTGTATGTTCATTGTGTGTGAATATGTTTTGGGGCATGCAACCTCAGGGGAATTAATCTAAAATGTTAAGGCACTAACTCACACTAGTACGCAATGTTAGTGTTAATGCATGCAACGAGTTTATTTTGTGGCAAGTGTAGAACGCTTTAAGAACTCAACAAAACTTGCACCCCAAAACTTTAACTAACTGGCAACTAATATGTTTGTATTTTGTTCTATGAACTGTTTTTACAGAGGAGCGGCTATGGAATCAAGGCATGATCTGCTCGCTAAGAAACTAGAGCGTGAAATGCAACATCAGCAGCAGCAGCAACAACATCAGCAGCAGCAACAGCAGCAGGCACATCATCAACATTATCATCAGAGCCATCAGCCGCACCACCACCATCATCATCATCAGCATCATCATCATCAGCAGCAGCAGTTCTTGATGACACCAACAGCGACCTGACCCGGCAGCGCCAACGCACCACCAACGCCGCTGACAACCCACTATCTACATCATCAGCAGCACCACCACCACCACCAGCAACAGCAACACCACCAGCTACACCAACATCATCATCAGCCGCAGCAGCAACAACAACTGCAACAGCAGCCACATATTAATCACATCTATTCGTATGTGCTGCCAGCGGCTACACATATTGCCGCTTGAGTGGTGCAGTGGTGCCGTGGTCCAGGTACATTTTGAGTTTGAGCGGATTGTTTTTCCCCCCAATCCGCCACGGCATAGAGCAGAAGAAGCTCCGCATGCTACGGATGCATGCAACGGAGGCGAACACTTTAAATGTAGTATACAAAAACAAAATGAAAAAAAGCATAAAAATTATTAAAAAAAAATATATTCAAAAAATGAAAAAAAAAAAAATATTATTATATATATTAATTTATGGCAAGCCTAACCCAGTTTAGTGAAATTTTTGACAGGGCGATAAAATGTTGAGCAAAAATTGTAGGTACCAAAAAAAAAAAATAGACAAAAAGCAGCAAAACGTAAAAAAAAAAACCAAAACTTGTAGTAAAATATACAAAAAGAAAACCAAAACCCCGATAGATCAGATAAGTTTGAAAGAACCTAATCTAAACAGTTGATATGTCCCAATAGTTATACATACATATATGCGAGTATATATATATTTACATGTATTGTATATATATGTATATTATGCTGCTTACGATTTTTGAAACATTTTTAAACTATGGTTGTTCTGATGATTTCTGTTTTGACCTTTGGTTTCGAACTAACATCGAGTTTGAATTCTATTTGATTTAACGTCAATCTTTATTTTCAAGAAATGGAATTGAGACATAAACATTTGATAATGTTCTAAATTATTTTCATCACGTTTTACTTCAATTCGAAATCATAATAAAAAGTTAAGAGAATAACAATGAGAAAACAAAATTTTAATCTTAACTAAATAATATATATTAAAAATAAAAACAAAAAATATATAATTATAGCTTAACCGAATGTGCCCTTTAAATAGCTCTCTTTCTAGAAATATTAAAAGACAAAACATAAAAAATAATAATACATCTGTATATGTATGCATATGCATTAAAGTAAAATTCTTGTATTAAGCAATACAAAAGTTGATGAAAACCTAATAAGAATAAACAATTATAACAACGTGAACTAGTCGATGTCATCAAAAAGTAATGAAGTGAAAATCTGAACGCTGGTTTCGAAAATTTATTTGTTATAATAATAATAAACGTACTTATGTATAAAATCAATTGTGAATTCAACACGATACTAAGCTCGAGTTGCGCTGTTAAGACTCATCATAATATAAAACATACACACGTACATACATATATGTAACTATTTTAACTAACTACCGGTTAAGTTGATATATAAAAAACTCAACACTCTCTACACTTTCCGCCCAAAAAAACTGCAAAAAAAAAGCTCTCACCCCAAAGACTAGAAGAATTGATACAACTTTGTACTGTTGACTTTTCCCAAACAAAATTTAACGACAAAAACAAATTCCTAACTAACTTTCATACAAAAATATAATGCTAGAACAATCAACATACAACACATTTCTTGCTAAAAACATCAACAACAACAAAACCAACGAACCAGGGGTTAAGTGGGTTAAGTACAGGTGTTAGGCTCTAGGCAGAAACCACAATCCAGGCAACAACCAACACAAACAAACAAACAAACAACTAAACGTTATACATATATATGAAATCAGTAACATATCATCTTATGTAGCAGCAGCAAAACAACAACAACAACTAGTATACTTACAATCTATTGTAACTATGAAAATAAAAATCAACTCTACAAGCAATGTTCAAGCAACCAACTCTATTCAACAAACACATTTAAACAAACAACAACAAACAACAAAGGCAAGACATAGGCGTTTAAGTAGCTAATTACAACAACAAAATGAACAACAACAACAACAGCAACAAGAATATAGCGGCGTGAAATTAAAAGAAACTTTTTGTTTTTGTGTATTTTTGAAATATTTTTTTTTGGTAACCGTTGCAGTTTTCTCAGCATTGTTTAAACTATAAGCATATACGTATATATTATTTAAATTAAAGAAAAAAATACTTATTATTACCAAAGTTGTCCTTACTAATTAACCCGATTTATGTTAACACAATTCCCAACAAGCGAAATAAAAATAAATAAAATCTATTTAATACTTAGTTAAGCTTTAAAAGAAAAGAAGAAAAAAGAACTAGACATACCAAAGGCATATTTGAAACATTTGTTAAAGCAAAGCAACAACAAGAAAAACAAAAATAAATAAGAAAAATATGTTATTAATGAAAATATTGGCATAATTGGTAATGAAAAATGTTGACAATTCTTTTAAATTATTTCTATTTATTTTTTTGTGTCTACTTTTTAATAACAATTTATTTCATATGTATAACTTCAATTGACTTGAGTCAAATGTAAAAGCATATTCCGTCCAATTACATTTCTTGCTTTCCTCTTGCCTCTGAAACTGTCATCAACATCAGCATCATTTACATCAACATCATTATCATTATCATGTTCATAAGATTCAGGCGCGTTGGTGCAAACACTAGTTTGGAAAATATGAATACATCATACCTATACATAACCAAAATCTATTTATATAAGTCTGTAAAAGAACCTGACACACACACACACACACAGACACGAACACACACACATACACAACACACTTATGAAGATTTAGATATTTAAGTGAAAAAGTTTAATTATATTAATACTAATGCATATCATAAAATTGCGCCTTTAAAGAAAGTAAACAAAATTAATTACGTAACAAAAACAAACAAAATATTTACAACTACAACTAAGCATTAAAATTAATAAAGAATACCAAACAAAAACAAAAACAAAATATGGATAGAAGCTATGCATAATACAAATATTTTCGAAATTAATTTTTAACATTAAGTCAAAGTCTGCAAGAAAAAACATTTCAGCAAAGAAAAGCAATGGAACCGCGTACCAATTAAACTTGGCTAAAACGCTGTGTGACTGTGCGTATGTGTGCGTGTGTGTGTATGTGTGTGAGTGCAAGTTTATGTGTGTGTATTAGAATTATGTGCAATTGTTGCTGAAGACCAACACGCCTGCAACTGGCAACAACAACCATTCTCATTAACAACATTTTTATGTATCTTTAACAAAGAAAGAAAAGAAGCTATACAAAAAAATAAAAGACAAAATGCAGTTGCCTCATTAGCTGCCTCTAGGCTCTTACATTCAAGACACTCTCCTAAATACATTTCATCAGCATAAAAACATAAGAAAATACAATTGAAAAGTTATGAAAGTTCAAAACATACTTTCGATCGGGAATATTTAATGCATAATGAAACTAGTTTGTAAATGATAAACTAAAAATACAACAAAAAAAATCATAAAAAAAACTAAACTAAACTAAACAATATGAATTATGGGAACATTATATGAATATATAAATATAAATACATTTTTGAAACAAAACAAAAAAAGTAAAAATTACATGCAACTACAACAGATACATATCAGCAAGATGAAAGATTTACCAGATAGAACAAAGATAAACAAAAACTTTTACAACAAAAATATAATGCTAAATATATAAACAACAAATTGATAAGCGATATGTTTTGATGTGGTTTTTAACATTTTTGACAATGTAAGCGTAAAAAGGCAAAAGCAGTTACCAAAAAAAAAAAAAAAAAAAACAAAACAAGAAACGTATAAAGTAAAAAACATATTTAAATGAATTAAGAGTTCTAGCTGTCGCTAAGGGCAAAACTAGTAATAGTTATTACATACTACTTACATATGTAAATGCATACCAAGTAAAAGGCATCTAAACAATTACAAAAAACAAAAAGAAAATGAAAAAAATGACAGCAGTAATAGCAAAGAATTTTTGGTATTTTATTGTATTTATTATTGTATTAGCTTTTAGCTACTTATATATATATATATATATAAATATATATATAAATATGTATACATATATTTGTATTTGAACTTTTCATTTCGTGCATCTCGAAAATGGTTATTATATATACAAAGAAATAAAACATTGTTTTTAATAATCGTAGTTAATCCCCCAATTCGATTTCGATTGCCTTATGTTTGCCTGCTTTAAGATTAAATACGACAACTAATTATTCATAGAACATAGAACATTTGTTGTTTATTTTAACCATACTAATGATTAAGTAATTTATGTATTGTATACCATATATATATACTATACTTTTTATATACTACTACTATTTTTTCCGTACTTGCGTTTATGTGTAGAGTTTACTTAGCCTCTTTTTTAATTGACGGTATTAATTATGCTTAATAAATTCATTATGTTCGTTAAACAAAAACAAAATCCAACTAACACTTGTTTTATTTATTTTTTCCTCTACAAACATTCATACATACATATTACTGATTTATTTGATTTACCATGTTGAAGATGCGCATAAACCTTAAAGAAACGAATTTTAAATTAGTGAAAATTTTTGCATACAAAACTATATACAAAAAATAAATACGATATCAAGTATTTACATATAGATCGATAAATACGTTGAAACATTCATTACCTTAAGCAAATGGGTAAATATTAATTGAAAATTTCGAAATATTTGCTATGGGATATAATGCTGTAAATTTGTTTATAAAAACATTTTCAACTGCCTTGGCAGTTGCATTATACATACATACATACATACTATATATACTCAAACAAAACACAATACATATATACACGAAGACACATTTACATACATATACACATACATATACATATAAGTAGAACAAATTGATATTGAATATTGAAAATATCAATGAAACAAAAAAGAAAAGAACAACAGAAACAAAAAGTGAAATGAGTAACATTAAAAAATAAATTGAAAACATATCAAACTCGTGCCCGATAAATGAAAAAAACTATATATGTGTACACATATACATATATATATATATTATTATATATATATAGTTTATATACATTGAAAAATAAATATAAAAAGCGTCAAGAAATTATGCGCAGCAATTTTCAAATTATAAAAGAAAGAACAAAAAATTATATTGATAATAAATTCATATATAAATAAATATATATATATACATATATAGAGCGAAAGAGAGAGAATGAGTATGCAATTTTTAATTGCATATTATCCAAATGCGTCAACTTTTATCATCATAATAAAAAAAGTAAATATAATTCAACTACAACAAATGGCAAATATTTGTCTATTTTGAGGCTCATTTATTTAAAGTTTTTGAGACGAAAAACAAATTTAAGAACTCTTCATTTTAACAATTGACAAACCCTTTGCTAATAATGTAAAAATGATTTTCTCAAAAGATATGAAAAAAGACGATGAAAATATATAAAAAAAAAGAGCGCAAGCTAAGAAAAAATTAGCTAAATATTATTATAAACTTACATAAACACGGAAACAAAACGTATATATATAATGATAAAAACAAAACAAAAATATGAATATCAGCCTTGTTCTTTATATATTTCAAACAAAAACAAAAAACCCAAAAAAGCATACAATATATTAATAAATTATTAACTACTATATTAAAAGTAAACTAAAAACAAAAAAAAAAAAAACAAAAAAACATACATAAATATTTAGCGAAAATATTGTATTGTGAGTTTAAATGTGTGTTGTTGCATACAAAAACCAAAGACATAACGAAACGAACGTTAAAACAATAGAATGAAAGTTACCAACAAATAAAGTGTCAGATTGGCTAAGAAGTTATTAATGCTATTGATTGTGAACAGCTTCACACTAATGAGAAGAAAAAAAAAAACAAAAAACAATAATTTAAACACAGCAACCAGCGATAATGATTAAACGCAAATTTATTTTACATTACATTATCGTAATACTATTCAGAAGCCCTTATATTAATTGTACTACAAAGCATAAATAATAAATTTGATAATATTTCCAAGATCCCCTCAACAAACAAACAAACATCAGAGCAATGAACAAAGGGCAGATGGCCTGCAGCAGTAGCAACAACAAACACAACAACAACAACAAATAATAATATGTAATACAAATAATGAATAAAAACTTTAACAATTGTTTTGTGTAATTGTAAACATTAATTGTGTTTTCATGCGTTTTACAAGTTGGAGAAATTTGTTAGAGATTTTCAGGCAAGGAAAATATTACAACTGACGTTTTATATAGGTTTTTGCATTTAACAAGTTATTAAATCTATTTAGTTGATTAAATAATTTAAATCAATATGCAGAGTGTTCTTTTTTATATTTGTGTAAAATCCCAAGTATTTAGTTTTCTTATCATCAACTTCAGAGGCGTCTGAACACAAATTTGTATATTCAACGACCCCTTAAAACAATTTTGCAGCGACGCTCCACAAATAAATCAATGTGCCGGCTTTGCCCCCAGCTCGATCTCTAAGCTGATAAGCACAACAATTGACCATTTCTGTACATAACTGTACAGGGTTAGATATATTATTTTGGTACATGAATAAATATTTCCTATGTACTTCACATGTCCTTTAATTTTGCTACCTGCTCAACGTCATTTCCTACCTGTACTTATTTGAGTACAAACAAGATTTTGCTCTAGCATTTTGTGTGGAACACCCTGTTTTCTATATATGGATTGCGATGACAACCTCTCGTCCAAATTTGCGCTCGTTTAGCTGAGCTGAATCAGTATAATTTCAACACTGACACGAGACGGTTGTTAAAATGCGTTTGATTTGTTTGTTACTTTTTGCAGCTGCCTTGCTACAGGTTTGCCTGGCTGAGAACAAGGTGTCCTGCAAGGACGAAGAGGGTCATGATGTTGACTGGTAAGTTCATGTTTTGTTTTAACCAAGAAAAGTAAGAGAGTGAGTGAATGTTTTGTGGTTTGTTAATATCAAACAAAATTTTCAGTTCTTAAAATTGATAAGTGTTTTTTTTTTTCTGTTTTTTTTTTTGTTTAAAATACATTTTATTTCAATATACAGTGATTTGTTTAGATTTTATGATCGGAATGTTCTTTTGATCCAGGTAGAACAAAGTGTAAAGAATAATTTAAAATCCAAACAGATATGTTGAGATAAGAGAGGTTTGTTTTTTGTCAGAAATACTACAATCAGTTTCGTTAAAAATACAGTTAAGCTTCCATATAACGAACTTGCAAACAATGAACTGATTTATTTCCATCATATAATGTGTTATATTACGAATTTTTAATGTAACGAAGTTTTTTATAGTATGTTGTGATTTGTTTTATGGAAGTTAGCCTCTAAATATTATGAATTTTCAATATAACGAACCTTGTGTTTTGCAACACGGAAGTTATCCTCTCAATACATATATCCCAACTCAACAAAAGTGAAAGTTTTAAAGGTTTGCAAAAAGTTACCCTGTACTTGAAAATACATATATAATTTCTGAGTATTGTCAAATGCTTTGAAATTCCCAATGTGCTAATAAGCTTTGAACTTTTTAACATCAAGTCGATAACGACTTTTTGATTGTACGGTTTTCTTTGTGTGTACTTTACTTAAGTATCTCTTTTAAAACCCTCGACTAATCATCTTTACGCTCTCTCTTTAGGTGGTACATGTACAAGCTGCCCAAACATTACTCAAATGTGCAACAGGGTCCGGATGTGAGTGGCCTGAGATACTTTTACGTGACAAGCAATTCCTACGACAATTGGCTGCTATCGGGCAGACGCATTAGCGACTCCAACTCTCTAGCCGCACAGACACTGAAGCCACTCTATGCCGATACCCAGCATGTGCTTCTGGCTGCCTACAATGATGAGTTTCCCAATGGCACAGTTACCAGCACTGGTGGGCACACCAAGGGCGTGGTTGCCACCGATGGAGTAACTGGTGTTTGGTTTGTGCATTCGGTGCCCAAGTATCCCACTGTGCCGGACTATAGCTATCCGACCACGGGCGAGCACTATGGCCAGAGTTTGCTGTGCATGACCTTGGATGTGGAGGGTGTGGAGAAGGTGGGCGAGCTTCTGGTCTACAATGAGCCACATTTCTACTATGAACGCAATCCGCTGCTGAGGTCTCATGAGCAGTTTCCCAGCTTGGATCGTGCTTTGAAGAAACAGTGGCGCACCGAGGCGCCGTTCCAAAAGGAAATCGAAGTGAAGACTCTCGATGGCAAGCAGTTCCGTTTGTTTGGCAAGAGTTCACGTGCCAATGTGGAGCTCTACTCAGATGTGGTGGCTCCTGCTCTGGGCGTTAATCTCTTTGTGGAGGCATGGCGTGATGGTGCCGGCAATTTGCCCGACAGCTGTGACAAGTCCAACAAGGTCTACAATGTTCAGGATATTGCCAACAACGACTTTAAGGTCGAGTTCAAAACCACGGGAGATCACTCTAAGTGGGCCGTCTCGGAGGAAACAGGCATTAAGCTACATCGCTGGCGCATTGGTGGCGGTGATTGGATCTGCATTGGTGATATCAATCGTCAGCAGTCACAGAGTAATCGTGGTGGCGGCACTGTTTGCCACAAGAGCTCTCGTGTCTCTGATCTCTATCGCCATTTGATTGCCAACTATGAAAAGTGTAATTAAACAGACTTGATTTAAATAAATATAGATTGATTGAAGAACATTTATTTTATGTATTCAATAAATACATATTTAATAAAACCTATTCAACTTCAATTAATCCCTTTTATTATTATTCGATTAAATTTCGAAAAAGATATCTTCAAGAATAGATGGCTTTATAGCTCCACCTATTGTAATATGCGGGCACCACAACATGCATGACAGCATGAGCTGTAGATGGCTTCGTAGCGCCACCTAGTGTAACAAAGCTCAACCTAAAATGTTTTACCGCCATAGCGTCGCCGCACAATGCGTCAACCAGGGCTGCACAGCAACTCACAAACAGCTGTTAACATACAAAGCAAAAAAAAAAAAAAAACACACAAGAAGAAAAACACAAACTGCTGCTGCGAAAAAAACCAAGCTGACTGAAAAACACATTAATTTCGGAATATTTTACTAACTGTGCGGAATGTTCTGTTGCCTGCGCACGTGCCTCAATGGAGGGCAGTTGCGAAAGCCAACATCAGCTGCCCATCGACTCCGAGAGCCCGACGTTCACCTAGATGCAGCGCATATGGGTGAGTACTTGCTTGAAATACCCTAACAAAGGGTAAGAAGAGTTTGTGAAGTGATGTGTAACGCAGTTAATTACTTAATGGGCATCAAGCTGGTCACATATTATTCATAGTGTTTGTGCTTTATATTCATAGGTCCCGATGTAATCCTTCTCTCGCACCAGCTGCGTGTAACGGGAGAAGGCGGTGTCCTGGCCACAGCTCCGTTGGTGCAATCAAAATCCTACTTTGAGGTAAAAATCCAACAGAGTGGCACTTGGTCAATTGGTTTGGCCACACGTCAGGCGGATCTGTCACGCAAATGGGGCGGCGGAGATCGGGAGTCGTGGTGTCTGTGCTCCGACAATGCAACACGTCACAATGATGAGGAATTCCGTCCCGTTGTCGCCAACTGTACGCAGCCAACGTCCATGAAGTCTCCGGCTGCAGTCACAACCACTGCCAATGGTATATTGAATAATAGTGCTGCGGCTGCAGCTGGACTCATTGCCATCGAGGATCTGCTGCAGGAGGATCTGCTGATGACAACGGGCAGTGCAACCCCAACAGAGCTGAGCCCTGTGGATGGTTTAATCAGTGCACCGCAACGTGACTTTCCCGACGAGGGCGACATCTTGGGTGTTGCCTTTGATCATATCGAGTTGAATTTCTATTTCAATGGCAAGAATCTGGAGGTGCCTTTCCGTAATGTGCGTGGTTCAGCACTATTTCCGGTTATCTATGGTGAGTTTGTGGATTATATGCAGTTTAATTTTGCAGTTAAATGTTTTATTGCTTTTACAGTGGGCAATGGCGCTATTTTGGACATTATTCTGGACAACTTTAAGCATGGTCCGCCATCTGGTTTCGAACGCATTTTATTAGAGCAATCGCTACTTTAGAGATTTATATCTCAAAATCACATGCCATGAACAAAATAGCTAAGAAAGGAGTCTTTTTTTTTCGGTCAACTCCTTTTGCAGCTTTTAATGTATGAACAAAAAATTATCTAGTCTCGCAGCCACAAGTGTAGAAATAACTTTCCCTTTATTTTAACGAAGAATTCCCAAAAAAAAATCAACATTCCAGTATTGTTCTTAATTCTTAAGAAATATTTATACCAAAACATTTCCAAATTGTTCGAGATTTTTATGTGAAATTTATTTAATGACTCATTTGTGGTTTTTATCTTTTTGGGTATTGTATTTTATTGTATGTTTTGTAAATTATTTAAAATGTAGCTAGAAATTGCTGTATTATACACACACACACATACACATATACATTAACGTAAAGCTTATATACTAGTTTCGAAAACATTCCGTATTAAAGAAAAATGTTAAGAAATGTTATTGGACCACTTCCTTACTAAATGCACTTGAGCACGGAAATTACCTAACTACTTATGTACTTAAACTATATACAATATATATCTATATGATTAAGGACATGTACTTAATGCTTTGACAAATGACTTATCCGCGCGCGGACAATAATGAATGTTATATATACTTATGTATTGTGCGTACATATATATAGAGACCATATACCACAAAAAATATATATAGAGTATATACGAAAAGCAGAGCTTGAACGAAATAAATGTTTAGCTTGTCACTAAAATCAATGTAAATTAAAGTTATTTGAAAACTCAACAGAATCAAAATTGTCAACATTTTATTCTGGGCTTAAAGTTAAAAGGACGCATGTCGAGGAATCGAAAGACAACATTCGCCGTATTCAGGATCGCCTCTAAATGGTCGGCAAGGGCGAGATCATACAGATCCACATTGGACAGGCTGGCGTTCAGGTTGCAAATGCCTGTTGGGAGCTCTATTGCCTCGAGCATGGCATCATGGCCAATGGTCGCCTGATGACCCAGCCCTGCGATGATTCCTTTCTTACATTCTTCGAGTTTAGCGGAATGAATCCATGTGTTCAGCCACGTCTCGTCATGATAGATACGGAGCCAACGGTTATCGGTGGGTTTTGTTCAGAAATGAGAAAAATTATTGGGGAAAATATATTTGATTAGGCAGATTTGTTACAATAACGATAGGAAGCAAAAATTTTCAGACCTTATTAAGATTTTAAGAGTTAGAATGTTCGGCTAGATAGGTAGATAGATAGATTTTACAATAGTTAAATTTCTTTATGGTCTTAAATGCCTTTGGAAAGTTAAGTTAAGATGTTCTTCTATCTTATGAACCTATATCATCAACTAGTTAAATATTTTTTCCATTTCAGATGAAATTCGCACTGGTGCCTATAAGAACCTGTTCCATCCGGATACGCTTATTACGGGCAAGGACGACAGTGGCAGTAACTTTGCACGTGGCTATAATCTGATGGCCAGTGAGCTCCTGGATCGTGCCATGAATGCCATTCGTCGTGTTGCCGAGCGCTGTCCAAATCTCCGGGGCTTTCTGATCTTTCGAGCAATTGGCGGTGGCACTGGTGCGGGCTTGGGTGCGAAAATCATGGAAAAGATTGTCGAGGATTTTGGAAGAAAGATGACTGTCGTGGAGTTTTTAGTGTACCCATCGCCATCGTAAGTATTAAGAGAGAAAACTTAAAACTTGTATTGAGATCTACAATAATACTGCATTTAAATTTTTCAAATTATTCTTTCGATTGCTAAAACTTCCTAAAAATGTATCCGATTATTACAAGTCTTAAAATTAATGTTAATTTTTTTTTTTTTTTTGTCTGAAGCAAATATTAAAAAGATCAATTAATAACTTAAGTTTTTTGTCAGAAAGATTAAAGCTTCAGAGCACCAACAGATGTGTTTTTAAATCATTTTCATCTTTAGAATTTCACCTGTTATTGTGGAACCATATAATGCCTTGCTCTCCACCCACTTCTCCATGGATTATGCGGATGTCTCGTTTATTGTGGACAATGAAGCACTGTATGATATCTGTGCAAATACACTAAATGTGCCAGCTCCCACGTATACGAATCTGAATCGTATTATTGGACAAGTTGTGGCCGCTTTCACATCCACACAACGTTTCGCTGGGCAATCGGTTGGCTTTCAGGAGTTGGAGACGAATCTGGTGCCATATCCACGTATACACTATCCGCTCATCAACTACGCTCCACTCGTGCCGGTGTCCCACTCCCAATTTGTTAACATGAGCACAGCCCAGCTGACCAATCAGTGCTTCTCGGCCAGCAATCAAATGGTGCGTTGCAATCCCAATCATGGCAAGTATATGGCATGTGTCCTGCTCTATCGTGGCGATGTGGCGCCCAATGAAATCAATATAGCGCTGGAGAACATACGGCGTACCAAGTCCTTTAGGTTTGTGGACTGGTCACCGACGGGCTTCAAGGTTGGCATAAGCAATATGCCGCCTGTATATGTGCCCCATGGAGATTTGGCGCCCACGAAAAGCGCCTGTGTTGCCATCTCCAATAATACAAACATACGGATGGCCTGGTGCCGATTGGTCAATAAGTTTGATAAGCTTTATCAGCGACGTGCCTTCGTCTATCATTATGTGGGCGAGGGCTTGGAGGAGGGCAACTTCGATGAGGCATCTGAGAATATCTGCCAGTTGGTACACGATTATATTGAGGTGGATGCGTCGGCACCAATCTCCCGACGCGAGTCCACTGCAGACTAATGTAAAACACTTTGCCTTTGTATTTTTAAGCCTTGAAATAAATGCCCAAAATTGTTTGTCCTATACACTTTAAACAATTTAATACTAAAAAGAGTAAACATTTTATTTTTTTAAGGGTTTTACATAAAATTAATTTTCTTAAACAATAAAATGTTAAAAATTTAATAATTTAATTAAATATTTAATCTGATTTCTGTTCACTACTCGACGTTATCAACTTGATTCAATATTATTTACTGTGTGCTTGCAATGTTAATCAAGTGATTTATAGGTAATTGCGCGGCAATTGATGTCTCGTGATGACTTTATATATATTTTATGAAAAAAAAGTCAGAGCTTTCGTCAGCATTCGGATGAGGAACGGCGCAAAACCGTTGCACAAATTAAGTATTTACGGCCGGCTAAAACAAATATTGACCCAGCCCACAATTTGCGTTGCTTGACCCCAAGCCACTGCACTGGTGTAGGAACGGAGGATGGGTAATGCCAGAGGGGGCGTTGCCAGAGGTTCAACTGGCCCAGGGGACTATAATTAAAATGATCGCAGGCAAAGGTTTAGCACGTACCGAGGCAAAAGTCGCGCTTATCGCGATCGCACCCAGGGCAAGGTCTCTGGGCTGAGAGTGAGAGCAGTAACAGTGAGCACACGCTAAGTAAAATGCGAGGATTGTGGATGAGTATACTTTGAAAAGTAAAAAATTGCAAAATACTGTAACAATATGGAATACAACGAATAAGAGATTCAAACTATTATTTGAATTCATTATTTTACTTTAAAAAATTAAAATAAATACTTTGAAACTTATAGGAAATTGTTTCATCAATCGAGTGTTTGCTGTTCTTTGCTTTGGATATTTTTTTGGTCGTGACGTGACTTACGCACGCTTAATGCGCGATTATCGATGGAGCCACCTGGAGATCCCTCAATCCCTGCTTGGCCAGCTATCTGCCTGGGTAAGATCTTTGCGCACGCAGTTTCTCGGACCAGGAGACGGCATCTTATCAGCGCCGCACCGTTTGCGGTGGTCCTTGCTGACCGAGCGTTGTTATTATAAGCATTATCATTATGATCGACGCGTCGACTGCAGAATTTCCTGGGTCCATTCCATTGTCTGTGTTAACTGTTGCTAATCTTAAATTGCGCCCAATGCCTTTCATTGTTGTATTTTGTTTGCGTTTTGCAGCGTGAGAACCGCTGCGTGTGGGTTCCATCATCATCGACGAGCCCTGGGCCCTGGCCAACGTGTTAATGAGCTAAAGGAAATGCTGCGTCAGGACCACCTTAGGCGGCCTCTCAACCTAAAATGAAGTTGTTATGTGTGATGGCGCTTTGCGGCTAATAAAGCAATTTGGCTTATGCGCTGCCCCTCTACCAAAAGAAAGCAAAATGCTAAAGCATTATGATACCAGGGTACAGTTTGACCGTTGGCTAACAGCATCGGAAGTGTATTTGGAGGGGGTGACAGCATTGTGAAATATCTAGTTAACTCGCATTGTGGTTGGGCAGCGAGAGCAGCCCCAAATCACAGCTCTGACCTTCTTTATTTATGCACTAATCCGTGGGAAAAGCGCGCCCAAGCGCACCTGGGGCCAATTTATGCTCCTGCCGGACAACCAGACAGCCGGACAGCCGGGCTGCCTAGCCTGACTGTTATTTGCCGACGCACCCGCACTGTCTAAAAAGCTTTGGTAAAATCTTAACCCAAACTATCCATGCCAATAGCCAAGACTTGACAAAAGGATCACTTAACGCATTTTTGATGCACTAACAAGAGATTTTTAGGATTTAGTTCTTAAGACTAAAAAAAATTATTAGCGGCTTAGTGAATTTTAAGTAAAAAATGTTTGAAATAACAAGAAATAATTTTTTTTCTTTTTCCAACTTTAGTTTTGCCAACCTCGATCGTAAATTGCACATACTTTTAGTTAGTGTATTCATATGTACAAAAGATGCAAAAACATTAAACAACCGTCGAGTGAATTAATAAAGCGCCTTAGCATAGCGAGGCGGCCACGCATTAAACGACACACACAACAACTGCAACACAACAACTGCAACAATGCAACAGCAGGCTGGCTGGCTGGCAGGAAAAGCACAGATCGGTTTGAACCATGTGCCACATGTGGCTGGCTGGGGCCCAATAGATGCCACCACACCACATGGCTGAACAAGTCGAAGTGGAGTCGACTTAAGTCTAGAGACTTAGACCTGAGTCTGGTGGCATCTGCACTCCACTCCATTTTAGCCGAGGGCAAACATTTTGCAATTGCAATTTTCGACTTGATTTCAAAGTGGACGCAGAGCCTCAAAGCGTGCACTGCAAGAAAAAGTATATTGATAATCGAATAAAATTCGTATTAATGAATTAAAAAATAAAAGCATATTATTGAAACAAAATAAAAAATAAATAAATAAAAATAAAAGAGAAAATACAAACGATAAATTGTATATTTTCTTACAAAAAAAAAATATTTTTAAAAAAATATTATTTCAAAAACTTTAAATTTAATTGATTATAAAATTATAGTTTTGTTGAGCTGTTGACCCAGATGGATGCTATTTAAAGACTTATGGAAGAAATACAAATTTTTACTATAAAGATTATATAACCAAAAAAAAGAATTTTTCTTTCAATGTACAGAAGATCGCATTGTGCGCCTTATTTTGTATTTCTGTGTGCGCTGTGGCAACACCTACCGAGTGCAAAAATGGAACCTGCTGTGGTGGGCGGAGGGTGAGGCAGCACTGCTAGAGAGGAGTCTTTTTTTTTGGGGTTAGAGCAACTGTTGGCATTGTGGCACACGCAGCAAGTGTTTCGATTTATGTTTTTGCGCCTCGAATGCAGTCAAAACACAGCGACGCAGTCGCAGTCGCAGTCGCAGTCGCAGTCGACGTCAACGTCAACGTCGCAGTCAGCATTTGACTTGTGGCGTTTTCATTCAAAATGTTTAACTATGCCGAGGCTGTCCCGAGTGTCCAAACGGAGCGAAGACCACTTGTTGCTCTTTTATTCATTCAATTTGTCAGTTTTGCACTAGGCGCGTTTCTTCCTCTTCACCATCTTCTTCTTGCCACAGCGCAAAAAACACAGCAAATGCGGAGCATTGAGGGAGAGAGAGAGAAAGAGATGGAGTCAAAAGGTTATCGCCGCACTTGCAGCATTTTTACAGCCATCATTATCATCATCATGATGTTGATGATGTTGATCGTGCGCTTGCAACATGACGCCGCAACAACAACAACAACCACAACAGCAACAAATTATTAGTGGTAATATTTGTGAAATATTTGTTTTCTAATCTGTAAACACCAATCATATTAGCAATTTGAATATGACAGCAGCAACAGCAAACAGTAACAGGCTCTTGTTGCCGTTGCAAGTTTGTTTGTGTTGCAGTTGCAGTTGCTTGGCCTGGTCAAATGGTCAGCGCTTGTGGCACAACAGCTTGTTGTGCGCTGCAATAGATGTGCTTGTGCTTGTGGTGGGTGGTTGGGTAGGTGGGGCCAGTGAGTTATTATCTATTCAATTGTTGCACTTCGCTGCACTTTGCTGCTTCCTTTTGCTTCTCGCGGGGCTGGCCAAATTAATTGAACGTGCGCGGCTTTTCATACCGCAGGCTTAACTGTTAACTGGGATTTTTTGGGGATGCTTGATTGGCAAGTGTTTTCGCTCATGAAAAAATATGAATGCAACAATGTAGCGTTGCAAGAATGTTCGACGAGGAACTTACCTAGAACTACAACTGGATCCATACTAAAAAGATCCATACTGCTTTATTTATCTTGTCATAGTCACTTATCGTTAATCTAATGATCTGATTGGGTTTTTTGGGTTTTCCCAATCCTTGCAACAAATGTTAGATCATTAAATTTTTGTTGAATTTCCCAGAATATTTTAATATTTCAATTTTTTTAAAATTGTTTTTCTCATTTCATTTAAATATTGTTCATTAACAAACATTTTCATTGCTTAAGCTCTATTTTTTAATTTGATTTAATTTTAATTTTATGTCAACTGCTATTAGTTACCAATAAACAAATAAATAAATAAATAAGGACTGCCAAAAGAAGGCCAAAAAATTATAATTTAAACCTGTAGTGAAAGTTTTTAGACAACTCGTTGCTCTCATACCTAAAGGAGCCCTTAGTTAGTCATTAGTTCTCAGTCCAAATTCACATTTTCTATATAATGCTTGTGGATTGTGTTTCCTCGTATAAAAGTGAAAGCATTGAATAATTTTCACTTCCAAATTAACATAAACATTATAAAACCAGCAACAAAAAAGGTTGTGCAATACCAAATACGTTAATTGATATCCTTTTTACACATTCTTTTTGTTTATTGTGTACAGGGTAAGGGGTATAAGAAAAGTCTTTGTGCATTTATGAGGCATCGTTTTGAGATTCGTTTATGATAAATGCGGTGTGTATATTTGTGCGGAGCTCGTTAGGCCCGTCGCCTTGCCACATCGTTTACAACACTTTAAGAGCGACGCGCGTCCCCTCCACCCAAAACAAGCGAGAAGAGAGAGAGAGAACTGACTGGATGGCCATCATAAGCTGATGCATTGGCAGCCATTAGCAAGCCAATTGACATACTCCTGACTGACAATTCGACAGACGGCAACAGGTAACTTGCAACATGGAACAGGCAACATGCAATTGGCAACTTGCAACTGGCATCAAACTGGCAAACGTCTGATGCTAAGTGCTGCAAATTTATCATTGGCCTCATCGCCGTTTGCCAAAAATGGCACAAATAACGACATAATTTGCAGATCTCAGACACAGACAGAGACACACAGAGTTGAAGTCTGCAACTGCAACGACGTTTTGATCCCGAGACAACAAAACAAAAAAAAAAAAAAAACGAACTACAACAACTTATGCAAATTGCTATTTGATCTCTTCTCGAACGCAGCGCCCCCAAAAATGGTGGCCAAAAATCGTTAGGCCACGCTGCAAGCTGCATCCGTTCGGCAGTTTACAGTTTAATACACACTCAAAGCAGGGCATAAACACTTTGTTATGCGCTTTGCCCAATAAACTGATATGTAAACGGCTGCCAAAATGTTAAATCAACAAAAACGCAAGCTGTTATTGAGAACTTTTTTGGAGGTTTTGAACAAAACGGAAAATAGTTTAACAAAATAATATTTTATTATTTTTTAAATTAGCTCAACAGTTTTTGTTTCTTTGTATAAATTTGCATATTGATTTCATATATAGAATATGGTAAAAAAAAGGAAAATTGATTTGATGCTATAATAATAATTAACATTAAAAAAATATTAACCTTTTTAATAAATCAATAAATATTTGAAAATAAATTTCAAAGTGTTAACAGGATCTTATTTTATTTTAAATGGAAACTCGTGGTAGTTTGTTACACTTTTATTATATATATATTTTGATCTTTTTATAAACGATCAGCGTGTGTGTGTGTCGTAGCGCCGGTCTCTGATTATTGCATTGCCATCGGTTAGTCCAAGCGCATCGATAGTTGTACATTCGATATATATATTATAGCTTTATCGATACTTGGTAGGGATGTATTCTAGCAGTATCGATGAAGGTGCAATGTTTAAGTTTAAAATATATTGTAACTACGTTACAAAGTTTAAATTATATTATAACTACTTTACAACTCGGCCATTCTGACCAATTTGATCGTCCCGATCATGGTAACTTATTCTACTGAATTGTCTTTAACATTGTCTCGCCAATCTGCCCATTTTCTTATTCTACATGCTTCAATTATTCCATCATACGGGATTTGTGTTATTTGACAGTTTTCAATATCTGTTACAACATATCTATCATTTGGTAAAATTTTCTTTATTACATATGGACCCTTATATTTTGGTATAAATTTTTTTGTTCGTTCCTATCATCGTATCCACATTCCGCACCACCACAAAATCTCCTTCCAAAAACGTTGAATGGGGTTTACGTCTTCGTTCATATGCCTTTGTACTCTTAGCTTGTTTATCTATAATGTTTTTATGAGCCAATTTCCGCAAATCCTCTACATTTTCAACTTTTTCATTCCTTTCACTAATATATTCACTTAATACATCTATCTCACACCCTCTCTGTATTACTCCAAATAGTAATTTTGATGGGCTTTCACCTGTTGTTGACTGAACAGAATTATTTATTGCGAATTCAACATTAACTAACAATTTGTACCAATCTGAATGTTGAACTGGTTCCGAAATCTTTCCTAGCATGGTTTTTAAAATTCTATTAATTCTCTCAATTTGTCCATTTGCCTGAGGTGAAGCAGTTGCTACTTTAACATGCTCTATATTGTTTTCCAATAAAAACGCACTAAACTCATTTGAGGTAAAGCAACTTCCTCTATCACTTATAATTCTCCTTGGTCGGCTATAATACTCAAAATATTTGCTTAAGCATCCATTTACTTCTCTAGTACTAGTTGAGTTTACTGAATACAATTTAACAAATTTCGTAAACGAATCTATTACAGCGAAAATATGTTTTTTCTTTGACGCTATTGACGGAAGTGGCCCGAAATGATCAATGTGTATTGTGTCAAATGGAATTGGCTTCTTTGGAATATTGTGCAACGTGCGGCTGGATGCTTGCCTTGGCACTGTGTGCATTATGCACTGTAAACAATTTCTTATATAATTATCCACTTTACTGTCAATATTAGGAAACCAATAATGTCGCCTGATTTCGCTAATGCACTTCGCAGATCCCATATGACACAATCTTTCATGAACTTCTCTAATAATATTAATTTCCATTTCAGAAGGAACGTATAAAAGTAATGCTCCGTCCTTTTGTTTTCTATAAACCAAACCATCTTCTAGCACAAAATTTTTCACTATTCCAACCTCTAATTTATCTCTGAGACCTGCAATAATTTTATCTCTGTTCTGCGTAACTTGCAACTGAAGACTAATAGCATCCTCATCCAATACTGAAATAATTTGCTCGCCACTACTGGGAGTATTTATATCTATTATAGGTTCAAAACATCTACTCAATGTGTCTACATGGGTCATATACTTTCCGCTCCTATGCTGAATAATGTAATTATAATTTTCCAATTCTAATGCCCACCTTGCAATTCGGGAATTTACATTTTTCCGACTTAATGTAAGAGTTAATGAATTACAGTCAGTAATTATCTTAAACGGAATCCCTTCTAAGTATATATGAAATTTCCTTAATGAATATATTATAGCCAAAGTTTCCAATTCGAAACTATGGTATCTCGATTCCTGAGGTGTTGTGGCTTGTGAGAAATATGCAATAGGATGAAATCGATTATCTTCCTGCTTTTGCAGAAGTATACCACCAAAACCGCTTATGCTTGCATCACAATGTAGTTCAGTTTCCTTATCAGCATTATACAATGCTAAGATTGGATTAGACGATAACGTATCACACAAAAACTTAAATGCTTGCAAACATTCTTCGGAAAACTGAAACGGAACTCCTGACTTTGTTAAGTTTTTCAAAGGTTTCGCTATGCTTGAAAAAGACGGAATAAATCTTCTGAAATACGAAAATAATCCCAAACATTTTTCTACGTCCCTAACATTCTTTGGCACTGGTAAGTGTCGAATGGCTATCGTATGCTGTCCATTTGGACTTATGCCTTTTTTGCTTATAGTAAATCCCAAGAAATCAATTTCTGCAAAACAAAACATACATTTGCTCATTTTTAACTCTAATCGAAATTCTGCCAATCTTCTCAATACCTTCTTTAACATAATTATGTGTTCCTCAAATGTTTCTGTTCCTATTGCAATGTCGTCCATATAAACAGCGATATTACCCTCCTTAATAATTGGTTGTAATACAAAATTAATAAATCGCTGAAAAACAGCTGGGCCATTTTTTAATCCAAACGGCATCTTTAGGTATTCATATTGGCCATTTGGTGTTACAAATGCAGTGTATTTCACTGAATCTTCTGAAACTTTAATTTGGTGATAACCACTCTTCAAATCTAATATACTGAAATAGTTTTTTCCCTCTAATTTCTCTAAGCTATCATCGATTCTGGCTAAAGGATACCCATCTCTTACCGTAATTTTGTTTATCAATCTATAATCCACACATAATCTCTTTTCTCCATCTTTCTTCTTAACTAAAACAATTGCAGATGAATATGGTGATGAACTGGGCCTAACATGTCCTTTCTCTATTAAGTCGTCAATAATCTTTTCTGTTACTTGCCGATCGTAATAAGACAATCTTCGTGGCACTGATGTCACAGGTACATCATATTTCAATTTCAATTCCATTTCGTATTGATGCTCAATCGGAGGTATATTTTCAATGTCTTTATAATTCTTATCAATAGCGTCCTTAACTATCTGTATTTGCTCTTCATTCAATTTACAATCAATGTTACACTCTTGGTTTTCTGAAGGTTCTATCATAAAAATGAACGATTCCAACTCTAATGTATCTGAAAAACTCTCTGAAGGTGCTGAAGTGATAACTGAAGGTACTGAGGTAATAGCTGAAGGTTCTGAAGGAATAACTGAATGCACTGAAGTAACAACTGGGGGTACTACGATTTCATCTCGCATGCCATCTGGAATAAAGAATTCAGAAGTTGTTCTATCATCGTCTGAAGGCGCAAGCGATCTTATTTGGTCTTCCCTACATGAAGTACACCATTCAATAATGTCATCTGTTTCTAATTCACTGAATGCACAATGCAAACTTTTATTACATATTCTTAGGTTTTCTTCATTTACATGTTTTTCAATTGTTGGACTCTTTTCTTGTCCCATAAAACATAATTTCAAATTAAATTTCTTCAAAAAGTCTCTTCCGAGTAATACAGGGTATGGAACATAAATGTCTGGCACAACATAAACCAGCAATTCTCTCTTAATATTACAAAACGTGATCTTAATTACTATTTTTCCAAAAGCACATAAAGGAAAACTCCCCAATCCATTAAAAGGCGTTTTCTTCAATCTATCTTCAACCAAATTCTGTGGTAATGCGGAATACCGAATTAAACTAATTGGGCTGCCAGTATCAAATAGGGAAAGCAAATCAATATTCGGCGAGTTTTCAATGTTAAAAACAATTCTTACCCGATTTATTTCACCAACATCGTTCTTACTGCCCTCTATATTTCCTGAACCATAGCCATCAACCAGAGCAATAGTCTTCCTTGGAAGTCTCATCTTGCAGTCCTTAAGAATATGTTGCATGGATCCGCATCGGAAACAAGAACCCTTCTCTCGTTTTGGTTTCAAACATAGACTCGCCATATGCCCAAACTCAGAACAATTGTAGCAACGGACGCTCGTACCTGATGGTTGCGTCTGCTGAATGTCGTTTCTATTTTTCCGCAATTGACTGTACCGGTTGGCACGCTGCTTCAATTGTTCGATGGTCTCTGCCGTATACAATATAGAAACAGCTGCTGAACTATCGCGAAAGCCCTCGATGATCATCTGGACTGTTTGTGCTTCTTCAATATAAGTGCGCGATGCTATCTCCTGCATTTTTAAAATGTATCCCAATACGGACATTTTTCCGGGCACATACACAGTTGCCTTCATCATGTTTACTATTTCCAAAACAGAATACGAATAGCCAAACGTCTGTAGAAAATTTTTCTTAAACTCCACATAACTTTTCGATTGATCAACTTTAAGAAACAACTCAGCCTCTGTATTTGGTTTCATTAGTCGTCGTATGCAATTAAATTTGAAAGTATCATCATCATTCACAGTGCCACAAATGCGTTCAAAGTTCTCAATCCACTTGTTTGCATCATGTGTACTTGCATTAGAATAGGGTACTACTGCATCTATGACTTCACTGACAACACCGCGTTTTCCGCCCTGTTGTTCACGTAGCTGTTGCAAAATTTGTTTTTTCTGCAAAATTCCAATTTCTGCCTCAATTATAGCAGACTCCAATACCATTTGCTGCATTTTCTGATCAGAGTTTTGTTCCGCAGGTGGCGTCAACGTCGTACTGCAACTTGGTAACTCCGCCATTTTCAATTCTGCCAGCATACCAGCAGTATCCTCCTCTATATCCAAATCTCCGACTTCAGCTCCATATTCCAAAGCCAGTTTTCGCAATTGCCTATAAGAGCAATTTTCACTGAACTCCACCTTATTCGTCTTAAGCCACTGTACAATTTCTAATTTATTCATAATTGCGTTTCTAAGAAAATGCGCAGCTTATTATGCGAATACATGTATAGTGATCTCTTTCTCTCTTAAGGCCGGCCGTATGTTCCGAATGTTCTCGTAGCGTCTCCTGAAGTCTGCGCACACACACACACACGAATGCTTGCCAAAATTTGCTAGCAATATTGTATTGTAGGCCTGAATTATCCCACTTCTGAAGTTGTTAACAGGATCTTATTTTATTTTAAATGGAAACTCGTGGTAGTTTGTTACACTTTTATTATATATATATTTTGATCTTTTTATAAACGATCAGCGTGTGTGTGTGTCGTAGCGCCGGTCTCTGATTATTGCATTGCCATCGGTTAGTCCAAGCGCATCGATAGTTGTACATTCGATATATATATTATAGCTTTATCGATACTTGGTAGGGATGTATTCTAGCAGTATCGATGAAGGTGCAATGTTTAAGTTTAAAATATATTGTAACTACGTTACAAAGTTTAAATTATATTATAACTACTTTACAAAAGACAGAAATATTATTTAAATTTTTCATAGTTTTTTTTTTTCTCTATTTTAGAGTATTTACAACGGCATCAAACTTGCATTTCATTTTGTTCTCTTGGCACACATTTGCTGTTGTTAATGCCACTGTGATTACTGCTGCGGTTAGTTGAATAAATACAAATAATTAAATAAACATCGCGAAAAATTAGCAGCAACATTTTGCGGAACATGCCACTCACATTTAAGTTGGCAGCCTTTGATCTGCTGCTGGAAATGACATCATCAATGCGCAACAACTGCAACATTTAGCAACTATTTGATGTGAATGGCAATTGAAATAACTGAAAGTGTTGGCCAACAACACGACACAACAACGGCCAGATCAAATGCATTTTTGCTATGCTTAGAGATATAAATGTGAACTTGAAATTTCGTATTGAAATGCCATATTAAGTGCAATTTGAAATATTAAGTCTCTTCGCTATGAATACTCCCTCTCTCCCTCCCACCCCACAAACCCAATGACGCCCCCTGGCTAAGTGGCATGGTAATTACTCGACGGCGGCATATTGCAATTTGAGCAACAAAAAAGTCAAATTGTGCACCGGCCGCAATTAATCAGACGCTGGGTCGTGCCTGGCCAAATGTTTTTTTGTCTTAATGATGCCGGAGCCTGACTCTAACTGGCCACGTTAACAGTTTCAACTGTCTAACAGTCTCTCTCTCTCTCTGCTCAAATATGGCCAGAGTCAAAGGTCAAGCGACTGCAACTGCGCCTAATGTCTCACTTATGGTCAGTCGAGTTGCGTGAGAATACACTTAAGATTTACAATTTGGCACTCGATTTGTGGAGAGCGGGTGTGTGTGGAGGGGCAGAGATGGGGGATTAGTGACGGGCCAACATGAACCGAAACAAACACTTTTTTCGTTGTAGTTTTGCTAATTGAGCGCCGTGAGCTATCCATAAAAGTTTTTAGATTTCCTAACATAAATATGTGTCATATTTTATATTAAAAATAATTTTTTTCAGATAAAAACTTGGTTACTAGAGTGTCTGTCTGGCAAACAATTTGAAATCTTATAAAATTTGAAAAAAATGTCTACACTGAGAAAATGCTTCTTAAACGCTTTCAGATTTCCCAAAAACCTCACTTAGTGTTATTTTTATGGCTTAAAGATTGCCGGATCTCTGTGTTATTACAGGATGTCATATGACAGCGATTAAATTGGCAATCAAAATGCCAATGAACTGCTAGATATTTCGTTGTCACTTAATCCACATATGTATCTGTGTTAGTCCGAGCCAATATCTTGATGGATCGTTGCATTTATGGGGACGAGCGTTAAAAAGTGTGGAGCTGGCTGTGGATAAGTCGTCGCCTTCTGTGTGTATGTAATGCCGATAATTTGGCTTGAATGCGTGGCCAATTGGATACTTTCGTCTCTTGGTTGCGCATTCGCCAGCTAATAACTCCACTTGAGCACTGACCGGACTGGGACTGTTAATCGTTTTGTTGTTGTTTAAGTTGTTGCAGTTGTTGTTGTTGTTGTTGCTGTTGGTTGTGGTCGTGGCAGGCCGCTGGCCTAATCCTAATCAATTTTGAATGCCTGACGAGGCGTCATAAACACGCTTTAAAGAAAATCATTTTGCATGGCATGATGGCAAGAGCAAAAGTGCGCTCGCGTTTACATTTAAAACATTGCCAAAGTGTTACAATTTCCATTAGTTACAGTTATTTGGCTTTGGCCAAATGTGTTCGTTGCTGTTGCTGTTGTTGTTGTTGTTGTTGTTGGCCAGTGGCGCAACCACTACACTGCACTGCACCACCAACAGCACCGCTCAGAGCCAGCACAATTATCAGGCAGCGGCAACGTTGATTACGATGATGGATTATAACACTTTGTACAGGTGCTGGCCAAGCAGCAGTCAACCCGTCCATTCGGCCATCTAGCCAGCCAGCCCGTTAGTCAGTTAGTCAGTTAGCCCGTTTTGCCTAGCGAATGGGCCGGCAGCAAAACTTCAATTGAATCCGCAACTGAATACCAAAACGTACAATTTTTCCAGCGAAACAAAACGAAAAAAAATAAATAAATGCAAATTTGTTTTAGAATTCATTTAACGCCAATTCAATTTGATTTCAACAAAATACATATTTCATTGTCATATTTAATAGGATTAAAATAAATGAATAATAATTTATTAAAAATAAATTTTAAATAATGTTATTGATCATCATAAAAAGGCACCTTAAAAACATTTATTGTTTTTAATATTCAATAAAAAAATTTTCTGCTTAGTTAATTGCAAAAAAGACTTATAATTGGTTACAAATATTAATCTTGAATGTCTTTAAATATTTGATTTTGGTTTTAGATTAATGTTTATTATTTTAAAAAAATATTGTTTTACTTTATATAGAATGATTTCGAAAAATGTTGCACATTTGTTTTCTACAGCATCAACTATTTTATAATTGAAATGAAAAAGAAGAATCTCGATCCGTCCTAAGTTGTTCTCAGTGTAAATTTTTGCTGCTGTTGCTGACTATAATAAATACTAACAACATTTGCATAATGTGTCATATCGATGATGCCGACTGCAGCCTGTAGCTGACTTGGTGAACCATCTGTTTAGAGGGAGAGAGAGAGAGTGCCACAACTTATTGTTGCAACAGAGCTCGCTGCAGTTGCAGCCCTTCTCCTGCCCTGAGTCACGTTTTGACCATTTAACTTGACGACGAAAAGTGTTCGCTGGCTTATTTGCTATACAAATTATGCACGAAACGGGGCAGCCGAAATTAATTTAACAGCTTGACAGGATTAAGCGAAGCCGTCGCTTTCGAAGGTGTTACAAATTCCAGTGGCATAACCAAACGCTCACTGATTGGTCACAAGCACAAGTCATAATCAAAGATCCGGGCTGCCCCGTGCAACAACAACAACGGAAAACCAAACAACAACCTAAAACCCTCAGGCCGTGTCCGATGCATCCAATTAGCGGCAGCAGCAGTTGCAGTAGCCGTGTGGCAGCAACACGTGCTTCCAACCACATTTAGAGTAGATTGACCTCGCCGAAAGCCAAGTAGAGTAGAGTAGTGAAAGAGTTGATGCTGTGGCATGCAACACACACACACACAGAGTGGCACACACAGGTGCATAGTTGCATCCATCGATCTGCTCGTACGCTAATTGAGCCAGCCAATGACAAACACAAATGCCTCGGCCCAGCCCAGTTTGGATGGCAACTGGTCTCAAGTCGGCTTAACGATCATTGACTGGCCCATTTGCTATATAAAGCGAATATGCAAATATGCCGCCGATTAGAGAGTAGACTGCATTATTACACTAAAAATATTGCTTGGCATACTTCAAGAAACTTAAAACGAAATTCTGTTAACTTTGCTCTCGATAAGAAACCGATAAAGCTACCCTTTTATATTTTACATTAAACCTTTAAATTTTGAAAAATCGTTGTAAATATTTATTCAGTTTTTATTATCTAAAAAGATACTTTATTTTGTATTAAAATGCATATTTTATTATTGCAGTATTAAAATACGTTGTTTGTAATTACACAAAAGGTTGTTTCATTGAAAAAAAAAGGTAAAAACGGATAGCCGTATTTAAAATTGTTTTGTTATAAATTTAATAGCCAATTGTGCAAAATAAAATGCAATGATATAAGGGCATTGTCAGAGACCCATTACGTAAGCATGTTTTGTACAAAGAATTCTTATTTCCCTTATAAAAACCCGAAAACGAATTATTAATAAAATAATTAAATAAAGAACTTTCAAACTTTTATAGAACCCAAAAAACTTTCTGAAATCAACATTTACCAGTTAAAATGGGTTTCTTATGTCATGATTTTAGCGACTTCTTCCAATCCACCTTATTTTATTATTTCTAAATTAATTTTTTTAGTTCAGTGTATTTACTGGTAGCCAACTGGCGTCACACGCATCCAAGTAAGTCAGCCCGCTGGCGATTAATCAATGATAAATCCGAAATAGATAAATGATGCAGCACTGAAAATGTCGCAAATATGTGTGGTCCCTGCCAGCAACTCACCTGTTGCCTCATCTTGTGCTACCGTATGAAAAGGCAAAAGGTTTTTATGGACCCTGTTGCGGGTGCATCGACTGAACGCTTGCAACGCCAAGATAAATGCCCCACTGATGATGCTGACAGTGGTGCACCACAATTTGACATTGTCAACTGGTCAACTATTTATTTTCTTATGTGCCAAAGGAATTTCTTTGTGTACCAAATGGAATTAGTTCGCTTCGCGTCTTCGTCGGCTTTTTATGGTCATTGTTCGATTTGCATCGTACGGTTAATTGTGGTTGCACCGCTATTTTGGTGGCCACCAATTGTGGGTGGCAGTCGATGCAGCAGCCAAATTTAGGCATTGTGGTCATGTTGCAAACTGGTTTTGCAGTCTAGGGATTTGCATAGTTAAACGGACACAGGTGGCACACCAAAATGCACAGAGAGAAAGGGGGATGGGGGAGAGAGAAGGTTGCCTTTTGGCATTCGTTAGGCTCTGGCTAGCCGGATATCTATATATAGCCAACTGGTGTGATTTTGATTCATGGCGCGATTATATGTGCGCACGCAGTTTATCTTCTTATTTTTCACACAATAACCCCGAACAGGACAGGCTCTACATATAGTGAGGGAAGGCGGGTAAGAGAGTGAGAGCCACAACACAGTAGCCTCGCAGCATGCTCTCTCACAGCCTCGGCCGCTGCTTGTGGCACTTAACATTTTATTGTTAATAAAATATATTACAAGGCGCATTACAAAAGGCCAATGCGACCGCCGCGCTGGGGCCAACCTTAGGCCAACATTCAGACAGCCAGGCAGTCGACTAAAAGGAGGCAGCCAACGCGTTAACGAAATCATCTGCAATTGCCGCACCACCATTCCATCCTTCCTTGCCCTTCCTGTATATGAATACTCCTGTGTCTGTGACTGTCGCGTGAGTTTGTGTCGTACATTTAACGCGTGACTTCTTTTGAAAATTGTTCATAAATTTTGCGTTTAACAGTAGCAGAAAGGCAACGGCAAAACCCAACAAAAGCAAAAATCAAAAAAAGAGAAAAAAATAAGAGAAGCAACAAGTACAAAAGCGTTGAAGGCACAGCTGGAAAATGATACCTAAACTGGAATACGTTCAGTTTGGGACTACAGGTATCTCAGGTGCTCTACCTTATAAAAAATCAAACTCAATTGGATTAAAATTTAACTGCGATTTTTATTTTAAGCCAGTAATTGCTAGCAGTTAGTCAGAGATTAGATATTGATCTTTCAATATGATGCAATTAATTGTCCATAGCCCACTATGATAAGCTTTAGATCAGGTTTTATATCTTAACTTAAAGTTGGAGAATATAAAAAAATAAACGTTAAAGATAGTTTCTTAAGTATTACAAAAAATATTGTTATAGACTTGAATTAACAATTTTAAAGACATAAAATCCACCAGAGCTTAAAAGCAATTAAATTTTAAAAACAGTTTGATAAAAAATTATCTCAATTTTCGATTCAACTTTAAGCCTTAAGCACATATTTTTTTATTTATCGGTTAATTGCATTATCTAAAGTTATCATTATTATAGTATTAAAGTTATCAACATGATGATACCAGCTTTAAAAGCTATAAAATTGTACATCAAAATATTATAAAATAAAAAAATAACTTCATTTTTGCTTTTTGAATATTTTCAGATTAAAATGCAACGCAGCGTATTAACAAGTTATAAAGCTCGGCTTATCCTAACTTTAAACTCAATTAAATTTTCTTAAGCTCAATTTAAAATTTTTTTTTTTTTTTCATTGAAATAAAATGAGTTCACAAAGCCGACAGATGGGCACCGTAACAAGAAGTTAAGCCTGCAAATTGATTGCCACATTGATTTGGTTGTAAACATATGCAAATGTTAATCAACATCATCATCATCATCAATATCATCATCAATATCATCAGTTTGAACGCGTGTCAAACAACTTTTGCCTTTCGCTCATTTAAATGGCAAGCGTCCAAACAAATAATATAATTCTAATTAATAAATATATATGCATATATAAAATGTAATCAGCATTGTTAATTAGGCACATCCGCTCCAAAAATACCCCCCTTTACCACAACACTCCCCACCTCTGCGCTGCGTTGTCACCTCAAGCGAGTTTCATTCATAAAAATCTCGAGAGTTTCGCTCGATTCGAATTTATGTTTTTTCCCCCCTCCTCTGTGGTTTTTTTTTTAACTTTGGATCTCATTTGCAGCAGCAGCAGCAACTGCCGCCCACATGCCGAATTTGTTGTCGCATTTGCATAGTTTGTAAGCCAAGTCAAGTGATCATGTGTAGTAAAGAGCACAAAATCGTTAAAAAAAAAGAAAAACATTATTGTTGTTGGGGGTTTTTGCTTTTTCGATCATTCAAAAGTGAAATAAAATACCGGTTTTGCTGGCTGCGGTTTTGATTATGAAACTGTTTTGTGATTTTTTATGAATGAAAAGCAACAGCAACCACTAGCAATAGCAAAACACAATTTGTTATGAACGTAAAATTAGCATTGGAGAGTCGCAGTGTTAAATGTTTGAGTCAAAGACTTACAATTACTCATACGCCCCAGTGAACAGGCAGTTAGATGAATACTTAGTTCCGCCAAACTGATTACAAAAACACAAATCTTAAGCTGATAGAAATGATGCAGCAACCATATGAATCAACACTTCCGGTGAAGCATATTCACAAATTCGCATTCGCATTTAAATCTTGCTGTGGTTTGTATTGAGAATCGTCGATGTTCGGACAGGTGCCAACACTTGATAGGTAAACTGAATCATTTCCAAAGCAAATATACAACCACAAAGCTTAACAAAGCAAACATTATGTTTATTTCTTTTAAGATACCCAGTAAACACTTTTCATGCGCAAACGAGGTATGTTAAGGTATTTAATATTTATCCAACATGGCTCCAAATTCTATACTACTTTTAACAAATCTTAAGGTACGCTTTTGAACAACTTTCATCATAATAATAGCCCTATTTTTATCTTCAATAATGACGATAATGAAGACACTGTACTTCCCTGTAGGGAACACTTCCAGTGATCTTTGAACAGTAATAATTTTCAATCAGTATTTAATTAATTGTATTTTCAAGGCCGTGTTTGTTTATTAAAGGCCATGAAAAAACCACAACACCGAACATGTTCCTTCTCAATTTTTATTGGCGTGTTTATTGTTTAATAACAAATCTCAAAAAAATTTAGCATAAATATGTGGCTAAGTTTACGGTAAGGTAAAATATAGTTCAAGACAGTTTCTAAGAAAAAATATTAATTTTATGTTGTGAACTGTTCACAGCTGCCTTAAGTCTACAATAAAAACAATTTCGTCTCGTAAATATCATAAAATAATGGAGCAAATATTTTGAAAGATTTATTTAAACTGCATTTTGCATACAGCACGAAATTCTTCAAGAAACTCTAGAAACTCAAACTGACAACCATGAATTAAATGAGGTTAACAGATCCAGCACGAAAGAAATAAAAAGCTTGTACAATTACGAGAATTTGTAGCTAATTTGCCTCAGAGGAAATGAATATATTAAATAAATATATATAAAAAATAAACGATAGTTAATAATAAAAAAATATGTTATGACCTTTTTTGTTGCCAGAGTAGTACCGAATCCATGGGATAACCTTAAATTACCACTGCCAATATAGGATCGCCAGCTATTTTTGTAAATCAGTGCAACTGGCCTTTTAATCTTAAAATTAAAAACTAAAGCTGCAAGCAACAATCTTACCTAAATTGTATAGCAAAAAACCTTTATACCAGAATTGTTTTTCAACACCTGAGTATTTTACACTTGTGAAAATATCGAATGAAAATATTCTAACAATTTCTTTTGAACAAACATAGCTATCAAGTGCTATTCAATTTATGACAATTGTTGTAGCGAATCAAAGTATCCAGATACAATAACAATTATGTCAGCCATAGAACATAACAGCACTTCAATAGCACACAAAATAATACACTGTGCAGACATGCAAAGACTTTCCAAAAAAAAATCGACTATGTACGGCAAAGACGAGGTCAAATATCAAAGCAGTGCAATCGATTTTTGCCTGGCAGTTGACTGACGGACCAACTGACGGATTGACGGACTGACTAACTGGCAGTGCTGTGCTGTGCAGTGCAGCGATTCAACGATCGTTGAATTGGACAGGCAATTTGTAGACTTTTAAAATAGTTTCACAAATGGAACAGCAGGCAAGACAGCCGAGACTGGAGACTGGACACAACGTTCAATCTGGCTGGCAACCTGTGGCAGTTGCTTCGATCGCAACAACGATCGACAAACAAACACACAAACACACACACACTAACACAAAGCGCATGCAAATTAATAGCCAAGTTTGGCCGAAAAATTAATTGATCACTCGAGACAGGCGAGCTGTAGATATTGCAAACTGACCGATCGATAGCCGATCGTTACGAGCTTAATGCTGGTAAGTGCCCGCATATTTGGGCCCGATTCATATTATGGCCAGGAAGTCTAGTGTTAGTAGCAACTACTACCAGCTTTATGCAAACACGTTGTGTCTATCAATTTTATTTTTTTTTTTTCTGTTTGTTTGGTGAAATGTTGAAAATGTTTCGTTTTTTCATGGCTCAATTAACAAATTTTTCAATTAACATATTCACGCAATAATTGTTGTGAACAGGGCACGGTCCACCTACGCTGTTTTGGTTGTGGTCAGCGTTTGATGTGGTGCTGTGGTGCAACCCACGATTATCATATACTATTAGACACGTGTCAAACTTCCGATCATTAGAGGCGCATCGCGATCACGCCCACATATTATTGACCCAGCCCTTAATTAAAACTACAGACAAAGCCAATTTTTAATGCCACACTTTATATATATCTTCCATTGTTGAATTCATATTTCCATTTCGAAGGCCTTTGATAAATGATTTGAAAATGTTGTTTAGCGTGTGCCACCAGACACAATAGATATTGAGATTAATAATCGTAAGAAGATCTACAACGCATTAATTGCGTTGGCGATCAACGATTAAAGTTTGTCTAATGCTGCATAATTAATGATCGTTGTGGAAAGCCAACATCAAATTTATCAACCAATCGAGTGAATCTTTTTTTTCCCCCAAAAGAGTCCAAGCAAGGCATCTTATGCAATTAGAAACTGCGTAAGCTGGAAGCTTATACTCTTTAAATATAGTTGTTGGGTCAGTGTGTCGTGATCAGCTGTGTTTTGATAAAGTGAGTTTCGAGTAACTTATTACGTTTTATATGCGAAATACTTGTTTAAAGTTATAAAACTAATTACAAAAATATTTTCTGTTGTGTGTGGGTTTAAAGTTATTAATACTTGAACTTAAACTGCATATGGAACAAATATTTTAAAGTTATGACTATACGAAATTTAATTTTTAATATTTAAAATACCTACATAAAATAAAGTTAAAAGCTGTATAAAAGGCCTTGCTTAGTCATAAGTATAGACAAAGAAAATATTTTAAAAAAAATGAAATAAATTATCTAAACATCTGAAGCATCTAAGCAATGTATCTCTGCAATCATGAAAAAAATATTTTCTTAAACTCAAAACTTCCCCGAAAATGTCTATAAAATAACTAGAATTAATCTGAATTAAAATAAAGAAAACATAAACATATATAATAAACTCCGATTATATATGGCAACATGTGCAGATTTTAATTTAAATTGCCACAAAAATCATATCTCGAATATGTGATGCAATCGTTTAACAAAACCACCGACAACAGTTGCAACAAACTCAAACTGAACTCGGCCAACAAAAGCCCCCAAGCACACACACTAAAAGACTAAGCCAAACTCATTGCAAATACACACGAAAAACTTATTTTCATTAAAAAAAAAAATTATGTTTATATATACTACAAAGAGGTTTTTTTTTTGTTAAGTTTTGTTGGGTTGCATTATCGTCTAATTGCATCGCCAGCGCCGACGTCGATGCTTGTGGCATTTGGCGCGTCAACAAACGAGCCGCCAACGCGGACGCCGCCTGCTAAAGACCCACTGTTGAACTGTGCACCACCATCAACAACAGCCAAACAACCAACAACAAGCACCACCCCCACCGCCTCACTCAACGATACTCAACCGCGAGCTGTTTTCCATTCATCATTTTTCGTTTAGTGACGCGCGTGCCTCGTGCAACCCAAATCGACGACGGGTCTCTTGTTGTTGTTGCTGTTGCTGTTGCTGTTGCTGCTGCTGTTATTGTTATTATATATTTTTCACAGATTTTGTCGAAATTAAGACGTCATGATCTTGTCGGTGTTTTTTTGGTTTCGGTCTTGCTCAGGTATGCATAATATTTAGTACGTCAGTTGAATTTGTAGACTATGAATACAACATTTATTGTTTTTAAATAAGGCACAAAGCATGCATAGTATATATATAGTATATAGCTTATAAGATATGTATGTGCATATCATGAATACTACATAAATCAGTACAAATAGAAAATACAATTACAAAATACAACCGATTTATCAACTAGCTTAATTCTAGATACATTTATAAATTGCAGCCTGAATTAAATTCATTTTCATGCTATTTTGTTGTGTTTTTATATAGTATAAAGGTATATGTGTTTTGTTTTAAATACGTAATACGTTTCACATTGTCAATTGTTTATATTTAAATATTCATCTGCTATGACGCAAAATTCTAGTTGAATACATATACAAATTAATAAATTGTCACAAGTTCTGTTTTACATCGAAATAAATGCTTTGCAAAATAGTTTTTGGTTCCGTATTTAAATTTTAATTACATTATTTATTTTTCAGATTTTTTCATCAAAAGATAAATATTTAAATATAAACAACTGACTATATAAAACTCCGAAAACTTACAATCATAAATATAATCTATAATAAGAATTTAGTTATTCTAAATTAGCACTGCCCTAAAAATAATAGATATATATATATAGATAGTTTTTTGGTTTACGCCTTTGGTGCCATTGAATTTCTAGCGATTTACAGACTTATCGTTAGGTAGCCCGTTAGAGCCAAGTATATGTACAGTTATTGGTTATTGTAATCCTTATCGATTAGTTAGTAATGATATCGCGAATGCTCTAGATCCAAAGCATCCTCATCCTCCTCCTCCTCATCGCTGGTTGATGGTGGCGTCTCCAAATTAGCCACATCCACATCCAGATAATCCTCCTTGGCCTGCAGCAACTTATCCATATACTCCACGATCTCCGTAAAGGGTGGCCTCGCGCTCGCATCAAAGTGCCAACATTGACGCATCAGAATGTAAATGTTCATTGAGCATTTGGCTGGCTTCTCCATGCGCTGACCAGACATCAGATAACTGTAGAGCTCCTCTGCCGACATAATCGCTGGATAGGGTTGCGCACCAAATGTCATGATCTCCCAGAGCAGGATGCCATAGGACCAGACATCGCTCTGTGAATCGTAGAATTTCTCCTGCAATGATTCGGGTGCCATCCATTTAATGGGCAGACGCCCATTCGTATTTTTGCGATAGTAATCGGTGCTCTGGATATCCCTAGCCAGGCCAAAGTCCGCAATCTTGAGCACATAATCATCGCTGACGAGCACGTTGCGTGCAGCAAGATCACGATGAATGCAACGCCGTGAGGCCAGGTAATCCATGCCGCGTGCTATCTGATGGGCGAACTTAATCAGATCCTTCTCGGTGATTATATGCTGAGGCTCCTGAGGTGCCGACTGTGATTCCAATTGTTCCTTGCTCAAGGGTCGATTCTTGTACAGGAAATCCTTAAGATTGCCATGCGGTGCATACTCCACAATGACATAGAGGGGTCCACTCTGACTGCAGCAGCCCAGCAGATTGATGATATTGATGTGTCGTCCAATAATCTTCATGACTTCCATTTCACGCACCAAGCTGGCAATGTCATCGTCCGTGTGACCCTCCTTGACCATCTTGACGGCAACAATGGCATTGTTAACCTCCGCCATGACAACACGTCCGAAGGCACCTTCGCCCAGTGTGGCGCCCAGCAGGAGTTGACTTCTTGGCAACTCCCAGTTAGAGTCGAGTGGGAATTCGTATTCATTGAATGGCGCGGGTTCATTGCCACTTTGCAGCACTGTGGTGCGTTGCTTTTCGATGCGCACCACTGGCATTATCATGGTGTCCATGGAACCACTCGAGTCGCCACCACTCGCTGGCTTATAGATGATTACCTTCTTGGTCCATTGATGCACGGTTTCAATGCGTTGCTTTAGCAACTTCTCATGCTTCATCTTCCGCACGGCGTATGCCACAAATATGATGCAGAACATGCAGAGCAGCACAATCACTGTGATCACTATGGCCATCATGGCATTATCACGCACCACCACACTCAGATTTGCTTCGAGCACTTGCAAGCTTCTAACTACTCGCAAGTAAGCTCGACTTGTGGATTGACCCAAGCTATTGCTTTCAATGCAGGTGTACCAGCCCTCCTGTTCCTGTGTGACATTGGTGAACTCCAGCTGGTCGACATCCATGGCCAGAATTGTGCGATTCTTGGAACAATCATTTATGCTCTTGCAGGGCATAAAGATCCAGGCCTTTTTGCTGGTCAAATCGGAGAGATATTTGCATTCCATGTGACCACTATCATTGATGAGTAGCGTTAGATTTGCAGGTCCTTTGAGTAGAATGGGTTTGTGATTCACACGATCGTTGACCATCAAGCTCATGACGTGGCTAAGGCAACCCAGTGGATTGCACACCTTGCACGTATACTGATCCGAGTCCTCGGGCACCAGATCCTCCATTGTGATTTGCCATTTGGTCTTGCGATAGCTGCCATAGGTGCGTTGCCAATCGCTGCTGCCATTGCGATACCAGGTGATATTTGGTTCGGGATTGCCCACAGCTTGACAGCTTAGGGACACACTTTGTCCCGAGGGTCGCGTATACAGGGTGCTCATTCGCTTGGGGTTCTTGAAACGTGGCGCAGACTGTTGCTTGCCATCGTTGCCATTGCGTTCGGGTACATTTGTCTTCTCATCCTCATCGGTGTCGGCATCGGTTGCATCCTCATCATTGATATTATTTTGTGTTTGTGTTGCATTCGTGCTGTTGTTGTTGGGTAGACTGTCGTAGTCCTTGTTTAACTCCTGTGAATTGCTGGCTCCTGGTGAACGTCTCGCTGTTGCAGTCGAAACGCAGAAGATTAGCAGCAGCAGAAGCAACCAACTTTTTGGCATTCTTCTCTTACAGCTAGAAGACATTTTGGGACATGTAAATTTGAGTTGGTTTCACTCGATTTTTATAATTTTTTTGATTAAGAATTTGATTTTTGGTTTAGTTTTTTGGTTATTTCTTAGGCTTGAAATATTTTTTTATTTTTTTTGTTTAATTTTTTGGTTTTTATCTTTGGTATTTTTATATTTTGTTATAATTTTTTTCCTCTTTTATTTTGTTATCGTTGTTTTTGATTCCTTGCTGCCTCCTCGCTGTAGTGTCTCCTCTCGACTGCTGAATGGGGATCGCAACAACTTCGTCGTGTGTCGCATATGCTGATGATATGTTAAGTGCTTGTATGTGTGCGTTTGTGCTTGTGTTTTTTTTTTATTCACCGGAAATCCACTTTAGCTCAAGCATAAGTGCTCTCTCTCTCTTCATGCACCCTCACACTGAATCTCGCTCACTTTCGCTTTCACTGTGGATGCTCTTGTGATAGATAGATCAGTGATCTTCTAGTTCTTTTTCTAATTTATGTTATGGAAATAACAACAGTTGCCGCTTGATGATCGCTAACAACATGTGTGTGTGTGTGTGTGTGCGGCAACTTTTGAAGTGAGTGCTGATCAGAATCTGGAATCGGGAATCGGATGCTGAATGATGATCACCTTGCAAGTAACGGAAATACACTTCCAAAATAAGTATTTATGTACTCAGGGATTCTTAATTATTGTCGCCAGTTGTGATTTATTTAGTGTGCTGATGGATTTATGGCAGCCATGTTTGTTGCGCTTCTTCGGGAGTGGGCGTGGTGCAACGCATAGATCATGCGGCAGCTGCAACAACACCTGAAACAAGACCAAAGATATGCAGTTGATTAGATTTATGCTTGTTTCCGTTTTATGTTCTTTTTTTCGTAGTGCAATTTGACAAAGGCGACTTTAATGTCTTGTAAAAAGGGGGAAGGATTCATATAATAAAGAAAACCACTAAAGTGCAGCAAGCAGAGCGTGCAAAGTATATAAAAGAAAGGGTATATCGTCTAGTAAACAATCGAATTGTAAAGCGTACATCCGTTTTATCTTAGCCGGAAAATGCCAACATATTAAGTTCAATAATGATTCTTTTTTCATTCTCATTGCTTTTTTTGCAATAAACAAAATATATTTCACACACAAAATTCGCAGAAATCGTTTATCTTTTGTTTATAAACATTTTTGCAGCCATTTTGTGTTTGAGAATTTATGATATAAGCAAAAAATGTTGTTGTAGTTATTATTTAATTTTCGGGGCATTTACTTGGCTCAATTAATCGCAGACGAGATTTATTAAAAGCCATTTACAAATTTTTTTATTCGGCGAGACTTAATTAAAAATGTCGCGCACATTTCCGCTCGAGTTTATGATTTTTGAAGCGCGTGCCAAACAAATTGAGCTTTAAAATATTTCAAACATAAAAAAATTAAACCTCAAAATAGCTCGCACAGCTTTTTTTTGATACCACTACATAAAAAAACCCCGAAAAAATGGGTATATAAAATCTGATTGTGTTTTTGAAATGCTGCCACATTTATGAGCTCCATTAAAATGGGGTTTGTGTCTGTTTTCTCTTTGTGAATGCCCGCAGCAAATGCAAAACACACTTTTTTCCTTCAACATTTGCCCTTCTATGCTCGTCAACTGAACTAAATATATATACTATATATACATGTATCTGTACTATATAGAGCAGAAAGCGAGGGACGTTGTTTACCTAGAAGTACTTGGTACAGCTACAGCTGCATGTAGTTCATTTGGATGGCAGCTACTTTTCGATAATATTCTATTTTTTGCACAAAAATACAAACACACACAGATACACACACACACACACGCACGTAGAACAGTGGCAATCGTTTATATAGCTTGTGGCGTTTTGAGAGGGTGCGATTTGAATTTTGCGATCGCTTTTCGGTATTTTTTTTTTTTTGTTATTTTTTGCGCGCACGCGAGATACTTTTGACGTTGTGAATTTCCGTAGCGCTGCTCGAAAACTGAAAAACTGTTCTAAATTTCAACAGAGGCGACTTTGTAGTCGCTCGATCGACGCCACTAACAGAACCCAGAGACAAGCACAGATGCTGCTGCTGCTGCTGTTGGTGCTCCTACGCTCAACGAAACAAAAATATACAATGTGAAAAGACGAAAAAAAAATACAAAACATATGTAGTGAACTGAAAAACTGAGCGTCCTACTCGCAAATGCGACTGCGCCTCAAACGACTCAATTTAGTGGGCTCTTCCCTTCCCGCTTCTCGCTTCCAGTGTTATTCCATTTTATTTTGCCGTTGAATTCAATGTTTGCTGCTTGTTGTTGTTGGCGATGTTGCTGCTGCTGCTGGTGTTTGCCGTACGTTGCCTTCGCTTCCCGCATCTTTTGCGCCTTTTCGCTTAGTTTTTTTTTTTTTTTCATTCAGCCTTAATTTTTCACATATGCGTGTCGATGCACTCTCTCTCTCTCTCACTCAGTCACTCTCTCTTTCTTTATGCCATTCTCACTCCCGCGATCGCACTCCGCTTAATTAAAACAGACACAGTCGCTCTCAGTATGCTCTCGTATGATCTTTCCAGCCCACATCTGTGCCACCAGAAGCAACAAAAAATTAAAAGAAATTAAACACAAATACAAAGCTCTACATATGTAAATGTGTGAGCGACTGTAAGATATCCTGTAGTTGCTTGTCAAGGAATCGAGAAAGTTATTTAATGACAAATTTATGGACTGTTATGCATAGTCTTTAAAAAAGCTTTTCCTTATGAAAAACTTTTGTCGATATTTTTTAAGCAAAATTCTAACATACTATTATTGATATTTTTTATTTTAACCCAAAATTAGATGTTTTGAATAAATTACTTATTTTAAAAATGGTAAAATGATATAGTTAGTACATTACTGTAGAAAATCCCACTATATTCTAATATATTCCCTGCTAAAACTATTTTATTAAAGTAAAAATTATCAAAAAAGTTAAAAAAAAAATCAGTTTTTGATTCAGTACATTCTTTACAATCAAAGTGCAAGTTCGAGGGTATCAAATATGTTTTTTACGTTGTTTTAATTCTTCCATCCCTGGATGTAGACCAGACGTTCCACGTAAACCGTTCATCCCCCCTTTTAAAACAGATCTGGTCGAACGTATTGGAGTGTACCCGTTCGGGGCACAACGGAAAATATTGTCTCGAGTCGAGTTGCATTTGCAGTGTGCGATTGTTGTCATTTGGAACTAAGAGGGACTCTCTTTGTGGCAACGACTTCGCCCTGTCTGTCTGACATGTGGGCACATCATCATCATTATGATCATGAACAGCAACAGCAACAACAACATCAACATCATTAACATCAAGAATATATAGAGGCGGGTCTGGGCCCTTACCTACAATATAGCCTGTGTCTTGTGCCTTATGCCTTGCCTCGATTTCTGTTTGCCGTTCGTGCCACATGTGTTGCATGTGTGTTTTGAAGCGGCGTCTGTTCCCCATTGAAAAGCAGTCGGGAAACATCGCAACGGAAGGGTTGCCCACCACGAGTTTCCCGATCGTGTCAGTTCCAAAAATCAACCAAAAAAACCAAACAACTTTTGACCTTCGCATCATGCTCGACTTTTTGGCTAATATATTTCCTGCCCTAGTCTAAAAATACACATATACATGATTTGCAATATTTTCTTGGCAAATAAACAACCAAAAATTCTTTGGCCAACAATTAAGTTTATGGAATTATTGCCACTAACAACACGAATATGCAATTTGGAATGCCTCATTGCATGCAAGCAACAAATAAACTATTGTACATACATATCTGCACGCAATTACGTGAGAAAAACGAATATTATTAACCGATTCAGGTGCGAGCAGAGCCTAAACATTGTAATGCAGCCACAAATAGCTAAATTCAGAACGCATCTCCATGGAAATGGGAACGATTGAGCGAGTGCCAAAGCTAACAGAACAACAAATATCTAAACTAAAGCTGAACAGAAGAGAATAGAACAGAATAGAAGCTGACAACAGACACATAATATGTTCAGAATGTTTGTTTATGCGGCTAGAAAATTATTGCATGTTCATATCTGTATCGGCCGATATGTGTATATATGTTTATATGTACTGTCTATGAACGTGTTGATAAACACGCAGTATGAATACAGTAATCGAAAAATAAGGTGAACTTAGATGAATGAAGCAATTCAACTCTTCAAAGATTATTTCATGAATATAATATTTAAATTATAAATGTACTGTAGTATATATCACATACTTAGGATATAATGAAAAATTCAAAAATTTCAATCAAAATATTATTTATATTTTAATAAAAAGAATTTATAAAAAAAATACAAAAACTTAAAAAATAAAAAAATAATACATAATAAAATTTTTTATTTTAAAAAAAGTCCAAAATATATTTTATTTAAACTTTTTTTTATTAATTTTTTGTCATTTTTAATATTTTATCTTGTGATCTTACAAATTACGTTTTGCATTGTTCACAATATCGAGCGTGCACTGTACACATGTAAATATACTACACAAAAATCAAAATTACGTCGAACCGTTATATTTTTCATGGGAAAAACATAGAAACCGCCGAATACTAGAGATAGCTAGTTATTGTACGAGAATATAATATATATGTTGTTTTTGTTTTTGATTTGTTTGTGCATTCGTAAAAAGTGCTTTCAATTTGGTCATAAAGCATAAAATTTGTGGCATGTGCCCCCAAACACATACACAAAATGAAAATGGGGGGCAAGTTAGAAACGATTTTGATAATTGAACGATTGACTGCGAACACACAAAAACAAAAAAAAAACACAAAACAAATTGGGGACGGGGCACAGTAGTTGTCTATTTGTTTACCCCACAGCAAAAAATAAACAACAAAAAACAAAGAAAGCGGGTTAAAAAGTCAAATTGCTGTTGCGCTGGTCAATCAAAAAGTGGTCTAAACAAATCATTTGCGCAATTACGCAAGCCCACAACAGATACAAATACAAACTACGCACTAAAAGAACTATTTGATATGTACTAAAAAACAACAACAACATAAATACACATAAATGTTTTTGAGGAAACTTACCTTAGAATTGATTTGTGTTTTGTTTTTTAAGATGTTCTTGCCAAATCATTCGTATCCAATATTTATACACGCCTTAATGTAAATAATCTTGTGCAACACAATTTTCTTTATTATTCTTGGGCTTTATATACATATTTTTCTTTTTGTTATTAATTCAGCGCTTTTAGCGTTCCACTTAAAATTCCAGAAATATTTCCCTGGCATAACCACTAAAATAAATAAATGCAGGCAGCACTCACACACACTCGAATAAACTGTTGTAGTGTAGTTAGAAGTATGCCGAATAGTACCAAGTACTTAATAATTATTGCACATTATGTTTTAACGGTAGTCCGATTCGATGCGTTACTGTATTTGCCTGTTGTTGGATCGCAACTGAGCGCAAATGTATTTGTCG
Source organism: Scaptomyza pallida (assembly GCA_018152965.1). NCBI lineage: Eukaryota > Metazoa > Arthropoda > Insecta > Diptera > Drosophilidae > Scaptomyza > Scaptomyza pallida. Next base: position 7,813,359 of record JAECXP010000002.1, read on the forward strand.
CGCTCTCAGCGCTCGACTAAGTAAATCTCTTCAATTGAATGAGGGACAGAATTTTAAACGAGTGGCTGTAGTTCCCCCTCTCATTTGAGTATTTTGCTGGAAATGGTCTCTTCATAAACAACAACTACTACACAACACTCAGCATACATTGTATAATCCAACTTAATGAGGGCGGGGGTGAGGGCAAAGGAGATGGTTGAGGACTGTGCCATAAACACACACATGTGTTTCTTTCTGATGCTGCGTTCGCGCGGCCTTCCCTTGGAAAGTGAAATGTAATTGAGCGTTTTCTCTAAATACAAACACATATGTTTGTGTGTTCAGAAATTGAGTCAAAAATCAAAATTTGCTCAATGGACGCGCGGACATTTTATAGCTCAAGTGTTGCATAGTTTTATGCGCCAAACTAAATTCAAAACGCATTATTCGAAAGTCGAATGAGGAAAACTGTGTATAAAATTCGAAAAAATATTATTCTGATACGCATTTCGATATTGTCGGTAACAGTTTCTGCCACACTTAATGGAATGCATAAAAATTTACCAACTTTCAATTAAATATACCCCAGCAAAATCTAGCAAATCTTTAAAATATAATGGATTTCTTCATTTTAATCGCCGTTTGGTATCATATAAAAATGTATAATTAATAGTTGGTAGCCTCTGCAAACATCTTTTGGCTGTTTAGTGTCTTTGGCACATTAATCAATTGGCTAACAAGCTTCAAAGATTTGTCACTAGCTTCACGCCGCATTCCGCATATTAGTCGGGTTGGTATATGGAAATGGGATTCATTAGTCGCCACAATACGGCACTAAGTAAGTTAACAGTTATTAATTATGGGCTACTTAGCTGGCCAAAAACTTGAAAGACGTATGTCCAGTAGCCGGACCAAGAAGAAAGACGTCTAATGAAAAGACACTTGAAAACCTCAAAGAACACACGCTGTGATCCCTCCAAACAGACAATGAATGGATAATCGTCAAAGGGTTGTATACGAAACAATAGAAAATACCCAAAAATGGAAATAATAGTTGAAAAAAAACAATTAACGATTATTGGCTGTCAATTGTTAAGAGGCCCCGCTTTGTGGCAAATGGCGTTACGCTTGACTTGATTAATTAATGGCCAACTTGTTGCCAGAATGCCTGAATGCCTAGTTACTTTTACATACTTCTCCCTCTGTCTCCCTCTTCATTTTTGGTTGTAGTTGTTGTTGTTCATGTTTGAAGTTGGCTTTCTTTAAGATATGCGTTTGTTCTGCGCCAGTTTACGGCCTCATAAAGCGACCAGCACCCCACCAATATGTACGATCATAATACTTAAATTTTATGCACTCAACTTGCTGCTCATATTTGAAGGGGGGCTTGTGTTAGGGAGGAAGGGAAACTTGCAGCTCAAGCCACACTAGCTTCCGTATGATTTTCAATTTGGCCAACACATACACACAAACATACACATGTATATAGACGAACCCAGAAATGTTTTTGCCTTTTCGTACATAGATATAAATTTTGAAAATTGGCTTAAAGCAGCCTGGGAGCGGGAGCTGCAATTGGAAACGGGACTAAAAGCAACAAAGAAAAAACAAACAAAACAAAACGAACAGAGAATGATAAACTGCGAAATACCCTATAGTTAGCCATAAAAAAGTTAAGTAAGAGTTTTTCGTTTAGTTTCTTACTTTTTCACACTATTATTATCACTCCTTTTTGTATGAATTTTCTCTATTCTACCCCTATAACAAATTTTTATGTTTTACAGGGTATACCCAGATGGCAAATAAAACGGCAAACACGAATTGGACTGACAATGTCGGCTTCTAAGCGAGTTTGCGACACGATTTCAACGATGAAACTGCAACAGCAACAACAAGCTTAGAGATGAAGTTCGTCGATGATCGTTGGAGCGATCGGAGACGATCTCGTGCAGTGCAGCCGAACAGCATAAAGTTAATTGCTAATATGATTAATTGCACATTAACATGAAGTTTTATAGCCAATTATATGCAAAATATGCCACGTTGGCCAATTGCACTACACTCGTTACCAAATCCATGGGAATAACAGCAAAAAAAAACGATCCTCCTGAGAAGCTGAACACGGTTAAGAAAGAAAGAAAGTAAGCTATTAACCTTAAAGTTATGAGTATGAGTTTATCTAAAATAAAAGGTCTTAAAAGCTGATCTATAAAATGAACAATGCCTTTGAAGGGGTATAAGATAAGCCAGATTATCTTATAGGTTAGGTTAGGTTGAACCAGCTGATACTCGCCAGGGGGAGTGTAACCCAAAAACTTAAGTCAAAGTCTTATAAAATAATTGGTTTCCTTAACTCATAAACTTCTTTAAGCAAACACCAATAATGATTTTTTATTGATAAAATATACTTTTTGGTGAATTTTGTTAGACATTATTTTTTTTTTTTAAGCATTTCAAACAATTCTAATAATAATTCACTAGCACCTTGGCTTTAAAACTTTATTAACTAAAAAAAACTCCAGTAGCAGCTGACTTTATTTGCTTACCTTTTTGCTCTAAGAATCGCGATCATCTTCAACTTAAGACAATGTCAATAACTTGCGCATAATTTATGCAAAATAATGCATCACAATTTGGCGTCATTGAGTGGGTGCCTCAGCTATCTGCCTCTCTCTGTCTCTCTCTCTCTTTCTTCATGTTTGCATTTCAGTTTCGATTTCCAGATGATGCGGGCTTTGGGGGAAAAAAGCCAATAAAAATGCAATGCTGCCTGCAGTCAAAACAAAGCGCAAATCACATTTCAAATCACTCAAAACAATTGAGATTTGAATTTGAATTATTGGCCACGAGTCCGAAGAGTTTATCTTCTATATATGTGTGTATTGGACAAACATACACATAGAAAGATAGATAGATAGATGGAGCTGCACTCGACAACGTTTCCGGTCTTAAATCTTTGGAGCGCGTTGAGCTAATCATAACTTACAATGTGGTCCGGCTATTTGACAGGCAGCGAACGGCCAAAACGAACCCCGTTTGGCCAAGAGGATCACATGGATCATGTTATTTTGTTGTTGCTGCTAAAGCTTGAGGCTGGCAAGCTGTGCGAGCTGTCAATGAACTTGTACGCTTTTGATTGATTTATATTGTGTTTTGTCTCTCCACAGCATATTTGAATATGTACGTATGAACATATCTATATATCTATGTAACCATGTTTTGCTTGTTTTTGTATCTATGTTTCGACGAGTTTTTTTTGGTTTCTTTTACCTAGTAAATCAGCTTAGAAATTTTATGATATCTTGTTTTTCAACGCCGAAAATGTAACCTGAAAATGCTTTAGGTCAATTAATAAAAGGTGCACTGAAACGTAAAATGGTGTAATTTTGGTTTTTTATGTGAATATTAGTAAAAATATTTTATAAATAAGTATAAATTTATTTTTTGTATTTTACTTAAACATTTCACATTATTTTTTTATAAAAAACATTTAGTAAATAAATATTATAAAGCTGATTAATTTTTTCCCATTCCTAGTATTCCATTTTGTCTGTTTTAAATTATGTGGTATGAAAAAACTTATAAAACTTCAAAAAGAATCTAACGTGCTTTGTATGCTAGAAAAGATTATCTCTTCAACTTTAACTACAACAAAAATTTACCCTTTAATTAATTATATTAGATAGACTGGATATTATTAGTATCTGCGTAACACGATCTCAGATCTATACTAAACTACTGTAGATTCTGCGTTAACTCTGGTTTTTTTTTTCTGTTGCCATGACTGGTTTCCTTTTTGTTGTATCTTACTAGGCCATAATTTAAGGCCGGCTTGTGAGGATGCTGCTGCTGCTGCATTTGCCATAAAACTGGCGCTTAAGAGCGCGATTTAGCAGACCCCTGGCCGGATTGGGCTTGGCGCGGGCGTGGCTCAGATTGCATCCAGCTCTGGTTCGGGCCCGTCCTTTTGCCGGCCTGTGGACCATAATGCCTAATAATAATCATGTGCTGTAATTGACGATTTATGCTTAGCCCAATATAATTTACGCCGTTGCAAAAAACGTTAAGGCGTCGCCCCCACGCCCTAACTTACACAGGGGGTGGGGGGTGTTGAACCAAAAAAAAACATCAACAACAACAACGACGAGATGCATAAATCATAACTGCACCTGGACGAAGAAAAACCGCTGCCAGGCACAATATCAGGCACAATATCTGGCTTTAGCTACTGGCGATCAAACACAAAACTCAACTAAATTCCCACACACGCCGGCCATGTTACTTTGGGCATAAGTACATACATACTTGTATGTATGTACATAGAAGCGGATACTTAGAATGTCGGGCAGGTTACACAATGCCAAAAGCATTTGCACAGCTTGAAAACCTTTATAGAATGGTAACAAAGTATGAATACCCTAAGAGGAAGCTTTTAGTTAAGTTTATTTGTGTTAAGTGTGGTAAATAAGTTGTAAAAAACCAGAGAAAATAAATAACTTAAAAACTTTTAATACACATTTAGAATTTTTGTGTAGATACAAAATTAATATGTAAATATATAATAATCAAGATAATCAGGATTTTTAATATTTTAAAAATTCTTTCAGAGTTCTAAGAGAAATCGGAGTGCATAAAATACATATTAAGGAGAATAGAAAATCGTAAAGAACATGTTAAAGATATTTCCTTATCCAGGTTCTAATCTGAACCTAAATGAAAATCAAACTTTATTCCCAGACTTTTTTAATTATAAAATGAAGTTAAAATACGTATAAAGATAAAAAGTCTATTTTTGACATATTTACATATTATTTTAGCTCTAATTCAAAGGGCTTTCAAGGCTTCTAAGAAAATACTTTTATTACAACTTTCAATTTTTATGTTTATATTTTTCACATTTCTTCCTTACTTTCTACCCTTACATCTTAAAACTTTCCCAAAAAAATCTTCTCCAATATATGTGCCTAAATGAACCACAACAAACGGCTCGTAAAAATCGATATACCTTTTGCAGAGTGTATGTCCGTTTAAGAAAAGAGCAAAAAAAAAGTGTTGGCACGCAAATTTATTGTTGTCTGCCGGGTCGAAACCGATTTCGCGTTTGGCGTTCCATACGCGAACCCAAGCCACAAAAGGCTACCGTATTTGCTGTCAGACAGCGTTGCCTGCCTTCAGTCGCCTGCCGAATGCCGAATGCCGACTGCCGACTGCCGCTTGCCAGTTTGTCTGGCATTTGGGCAGGCCTTCCAAAAACGTCGCTGACATAACTGTACCCAACTGGCAGCTGTTGACTCCAAGAGGGGGCCAAACTCATGCGTGTTTACTACGCAAACACACACACTTAGAGAATAATATGCACTGCAAAAAAATGTGTAATTTAACAATTAAATAATAAAACATATTTAGAAAGTTCGAGAGTTGTGTATAATATTAAACAGCACGAGACTTATTTTTGTATTATAATATTTTAAAATTTATAGCAAAATGAGGATCCTGAGCGGTCTTTGTGGAAAGGATAGCAGGCTTAACCTAACATTTACCTTAAAATTAACCCATTTTTTAACAGAAAAAAGAAATAAAAGAAAAATTATTATTGATTTTTTTCAAATTTATTCTATTGCCGCCTAAATTGTCGAGAACTTTATTTTATCATCATAATTTATTATCATAATCATAATTTTTATGACAAAAGCATTTATCAACACTGCCAAATCTTTTGAAAAGATGCTTAATGATTATATAATTGAGATATTTAATAAACAATGTTCTTTTTTACGAGTATTATTTTCATGGTTTTATTTGATTATTTTTCTAACAACTTTATTCAGTAAATAATAGAGCCTACCGCTACTTTGCAATAAACTTGAATTCATTTTTCTCAGTGTACACTGACTTTGTTTAGAACGTAGATCGTCGCCGACGCCGATGCCGATGCCGCCACTTGGCAGCCCCAGATTTCATGGAGCACGTCGCTGTTTTTGGCATCAAACACATGTCGAAGGCACATGAAAGGATCGTGGACACTGTGGACCCGATCTGTGGGTCTACGGATCTCTAACTGCCAGCCAGCCCCCCTACCACATACCGCTCTCTTTCGCTGTGGGTCGGAGCATTGCATGTTTGGCGTTTCAATGCGCATTAATTTTGTGATTTTTACAGTTGTTGTTGTTGCTGTTGTTGTTGTTGTCGACACGAATGGCTATGAAAGGTTAATAAATCAAATGCATATGCATGACAACAACAACAACCACAGCAACAAGAAGAACGTCTCTCTGCACCTGAAAGCTCGAGCCTGGCCAACAACTCAAATGGCATGCGATTTGGCTTTTTGCTCCCCTTTATGCCTTTATAATTTCCTCAATGCCGTTTATGGCCAAAAGAGTCCAAAACAGCAACTAACAGACGCTTGTTACTAACTTGGCTTAAATGAACCGTAGCAATCAACAAATCAATGCCTTTTGTGATGCAAGTTCAGCATTAACACCAAATTAAATATTGATTTTATTGATAAAATATGGAAAAACCGTTGCGGAAATTGGGTCAAAACGGGGAAAAATTCAGTTTATATTCTAGGCTAAGTGAGCTATAAGCGTTGCCAGTTGCATTTTATGACCCAGTTTGTTGTGTGTGTGTGTGTGTGTGGAACTTTTGTTACACCGAACACGTACTGGGATTAATCACTAAATTAATTGAAACAATTTCCCCGTGCAAAGCCGACAACAGCACAACATGATGTTAATCAGCTCGGATAGGCTTGATCGGCGCGCGTCGATCGATCGATTGATCAGGAAAAGAGCAGAGTGAGATCAATTGAGTTGAAGCTGAATCGTTGTTGTCTGGTGTTGATCGGCATGTTCGATGCCAGTACGTGTCTGGCATTTGAATTGAACGAAATCATTTGATAGTTGGCTTGGATCGCCAAATGAGTTGTCCAATGATCTAACACATGTCGTTCAGATCATCAAAGCCAAAACTTAACGATTGATCAAGACACACACACACACACACACACACATGAGGCTAGGTAATTTCTTAGCCAATTGCCAGCTACTAAACGTTAAAAGCCAACGGATCGTTTAAGCTGCTTTGCCGCCTGTTAAATGCCAACAGCCTTGGCTAATAACTTTTAATTAAATTAAAACTCCGCCTATTTGCGTTCAAGCCATGCTCTACGAACATCTCTTGTGATCGTGATCGTGATCATCAGCATTAGCTGTGCCCCAACAAATGCATTTTCACACCACCAACACCCTGCAACCACAACAACAACAACATTAAAATAAAATCTTTAATAAAATCGAGGCTTCTCAACAGGTGCAGACACGAGTTATTTCTTCCTCTTCTTTTTGGGCTCCGTTTAGTTTGGAGTCGTGGCTCAGCATTAGCTGGAGCTCCCAAGTGCTTCTCCTCCCCCAACACCCACTGCAGCCTCAGTGCTTGCCAAGCCTCCAGTGCCACAAATGCAATCATTTAAATCGTTTCGATTATGATCAGCAACAAGCGTTATGTTTTTCCTTAAGCTCTTTACAGCTTAAGCGATCCTCGCTGTTGCAACTGTTGCAACTACAAAACAGTGCTTGTTATTGTTGTTGTAGCATAATTGATCAATTAAAAATTAATACCAACTTTGTTTAGCTGCAGGTGCTCTAAAAGCTTCCTAGTTTATCATGCGACCCGACGATATTTCACTTTCTGTTCAACTCTCAGTTAAGCTTGTTTAACTTTTTATGCTCTAAAGACAAACGAAGACAAGTAAGGACAAGTTTAATAAAAAATATATATTTTTATCTACAGATAACCACAATAAAAAAATATTATTATTATATTAACTGTCTGAAAAATCAAGTAAATTTAAAAGAAAATATATTTTTTTATTTATTATTACTTTTTTAATTATTTTTATTTATTTATTTTTTTTTTACTTATTTATGAGTATATTGTAAAAATTTTACAGATACATATACATTTCTACTAATTAATTAATATGTTTTTATTTTTATATTAACAATTTCTTTTAGGAACTTTGTATATCGAGTGTTTAAATGACTTGAATCAGAAAGTTATAGCTTTGATTTACTAAAATTAACGACATAATAAGAAATACTAACTTAGCTTAACTTAGAAGCTTAGTATTATTGCAAATCTTAAACGCTTTAGCTGGTTTTGGTATATTTTCATAGATGATGGAAATGAAGAGAAGATTTTATACTTATTTTTTATAATCAAATTCTTATTGTAAATAAGCAAACTTGTTGTTTTGACATTTTTATATAAATAACTCAAATCGAACTGCGATCTTCCTTAAAACACATTAAATTATTTATTTCACATATCAAAATACAGGGTATTCTAGATTGTCACTCTTACTTGTAACCTTTCTCTTTCTTTGCATTTGTGGGGTCTTTAGATTATATTTCATAGAGTTAGAGTGGACCTCACACGCTGAGTTGTCATAATAGTCGTAATGCTGTGGCACAGCTGGTTCGAGCTACTTAAATCAAATGAGTTGATGCCACTACTGATGACGCACAATGTGTAAACAATGGAATTGAAAAGCTTCGAATTGGGACTCCATGTGTGTTGTTGCTATGCTTGATTTATAGTAACTTTAGTCTATGGTCAACGCCTTAATCCTAACCTAGCCGACTTTGTTGTGCTAATCAGTGTTCAAGTTTATGTGACAGTTTAAAGTATGCCACACGCAGACGAGACGATTCTCGATGTGGTGTGGTGTGGTGTGGTGCGGCGCTCGACCTGTTGCAAGCAGTAAGGTGTCGCCACGAACGATCGCTGACAAACTTTAGACTACAACTTCCACTTGCCCCCTTTGATAATTCAATTTCGTCGAACCATTTTCTTATCTCGACTTCATTTTCATCTGTTGAGACCACCAGCGATTGCGTCCAGCCTGTGATCATAACAATCTTCAGCTTGGGAGAAATGAGAGAGAGAGATTCTAACGCTGCGGGTTGCGTGTGGCCTTTGTTTGCCGATTTATGATTCAATTTTATTGTTAATTGAAATTCAACTAGTTTAGTGTGTCGCCTCGGAATTGATCTTTGTTTATATCTGCCATATCATACGGCTATTGATTGTTTTTCTTTGACCCTTTTGTTATTGCCGTTTGTTTGTTGCCATAAAAATGTCACTTAAATTGAATTGTTGTCGTTGTTTTACGCATTGATCCTGATTTATGTGTGGCTTCAAACTTCAAACAGAAGTCGCTTAGATGATACAGTTTCTAATAGGCTTTTGCTTATGCATTTTAATACCCACAATATTCGTCCAAAGGCAATTGAGTTTCTCCCTCTTTTGACTAAGTAAACAGCGGTTACTGTTAGATCTAAATTACATCTTTAGAGAGCTAATGTTGTGAGTGTTTAAAGATTAGATACCCTACAAGCAATTAATATTTATATCTGCCTTTATCTAGTAGACAACAAAGACCATTTTAAACAGAAAAAATTAAAGGATTTCCTTTAAAAATTCTTACTTTCTCAGGATTTTTTCCTTCCAGCTCCAACAAGCAAACTCTAACACATCGCCAAACTAACCACTGAAAGCACAAATTGTTTATAGGGTATAAACAGACGCCACATAATATAAGGGTCTTGGGTCTAAGTTCGCTGAGATTTAGTCTACAACTTGCAACAATTTCCTGATTAACACTTTGAGCATAATTTAACCGCCGGCGACAAAGCGCACATAACAAACACAAAAACAGACAAAGTCGAGAAAACTGAGAGAAATTGATGCAAACGTTTGCCGACTGCCGTCTGCCTGCATCTGGTGGCATCTGTGGCAACTGTGGCGCGTGCGCAGTTGCAGCCGCCGATGGCGAAACAGGAGAGAAAGGGAAAGAGAGAGACATATATTCTAACGCTGGGGATAAGAGAAATTATTGCATCTGAGTCGGAGTCGACTTCGTGCTGATTGTCTGTAAGTAGCTGAGGGCATAAAACAACTTTAAACCAAATGCAGTTCTAGTTTAGGTTGCAGTTGCAGTTGCAGGTTCGCATTTTATATTCATGTAGTTGTTGTCGTTGCACGATGATTTTCCGCATTCTTTGGCCAATTTAATGGCGCGAAAATAAATAAAAAGCAGAGCAACGAATGTAACTCCATCTAAATCATATTCAGTTTGCAGTCCGATTAGAGTTGATTATACCATGAGTGCATATTTCATGAGAGTTTAAATCATTTACAATGGCGCCGGCGCCACTTGAACCACTACTGGAAAGTGTATTATTTCTTGACGAGGAGAAAAATGTCATTTATTCAATTGATTTTTGTGCTTATAAAGTGCTTATAAAATATTTGTTGATAAGATTATAAAATATTTGAAATAATATCCAAAAAAATATGTTTGCAAAAGCCAAATCTACTTTGATTTGCACAAGTATCTCTGTAAATTGGATAAGATCCTTTTGGAATACTTATTTTATTTTGGGAACTGTTTAATATCGTACTTTAAAGTGCAATATTCCTTTCGTATGTAGGTGTTCCTCGAATTCGGATCACTTTCGTTTTCGATTCCCCTTATCGTCAACACATGTCTTATGGTTCTAGTAAACACACCGTCACACAGAAAAGCACACCATTGTCAATATAATAAACCAACTCCAATGAAATAAATCTCTTTTCAAGTCGAATCGGAAACCAATTGCATTCGAATCTGACCTGAAATTGAAAACAATGATCCACCAATGAGTCTTGCAACTGAGACTCTTCACCACGCTGTAAATTCACCACGATCTAAGTAACGCTCTCTTTGTCATAAACTCTCTCTTCTTTTAGTTCCCCTGCACTTTTTCGAACTTCGAAATGCAATATGCACTCTCACACACTCTCTCTTTCTCCCTGCTCTTTCCAACTCTCTGTGATGCATTTCTCCTCTGAGTCCGAACAGCCGAAGCTTGACTTACATTGAATAATACTCAACGTTCTGATTGACTGACTAATCCCTAATCTGTGGCACTTTCTGTCTATGTTTGAACAATTACTCTATACTCTGAGAGCTGTAGCATACAGCTATAAAAGTCAAATCGGCAAACGGACGCCTTTGTCCTGGTCATAAAGCCAAAAACTGCAATAAATAGCTGGCTATGATTATTTACGAGGCGGCTCTCGCAGCGGGCAAAAATCCTATTGATTTGTTTTCGCTTTAAGTTATTGTGGTTCTTCCCTCCTATTTTCTTTCTGTGGCTGCAACACAAATGTCAGTTTGGCAACAATTAAAAGTAGCTGCCGCTAAGCTGTAAAAGTCACTGTTAATGGCTCACTCGGTTGCAGCAGTTGCACAGTAAAAAAAACTTTCAAAAACTCCTTTTAGCGCATGTACTTTTATAAATCGCTATCAATTTTATTAAGTTCAAGCTTGTTTTTGGTTAAAGTATTTTTAAACACATTTTATTATATTTAATTTGTTTGTAATCTCTTTAAACATAAAAGGCAAAATAATTAACATGGAATGATGTAGGCATAGTTTTCAAGCCTTTCGCAATTAACTGAAGATTAAATAAAGTAATTAAATAAAATTTATTAAAATAATTGTTCAACATAAAAAAAGAAGATAGAAAGTGAACAATAAAAGAATCCTCATTAATTTTTCATAAGGAATTATTTTGGATGAAACATTTAAATAGGGAAATATTCCAGAACATAAAAATATTCATAGCGAACAACATTATTATTAATTCCTTTTCAAAGCAAAGCACTTAAAAAATTGATCAGCACATTTATTCAATCAATCATATTATATATATAATATCTAATCTTTATTCCACAACAAACAAAAAAAAAACAATGTAAAATTATGTTTAAAGACTCGAGTAACCCTTAAGTAAACTTTTGAACCTTAATGATTTTAATTGAATTATTTGATCTTATACTCAGCCTATGCAAGTGTTCACTTAGCCCACAAAATTTCTTCAAGTGTGCTTGGGCATGTAAACGATGTCATTTACCGTTGGCCAAGTTCAAAGAGAGGAAGCAAAGCCTAGGGGGGTGCAGCTAGAGTAGTAATTGCCAGCTCAACGGCGACATTTATGACAAGAAACCGAGGGACCCCGAAATACAAATCGCTGTAACTTTCTTCTCTTTTTATGAGTGTGTGTGTGTTTGTTTTCTCTTCGTCTTAGGTTTTTTTTTTGTGGCGGATCAGGACGCGGGTTAAGCTGACCAGCTTAACCTTTTTGTGAGTTGCACTCTGCGCGTGCCAAAAGGCAACAAACGAGCTTTTTACGAGTTGCAGGAAACAGCGTTGCAACAGCAACAACAACAACAACTGCATACAACAACAAACACAGCAGGCATTCTAGCCATGTTTGAACTTGGCTCACAGATTTATAACAAAGATATCGCTTGGCATTGCCGACATGCTGCGTCCTCTCAGTTGGCCGCATGCTATGAGCTATTAGAGTTCAGCGAAACCAAGTCGAAAGACTTGCAAAAGACTCAAAAAGCCGACTGCCTGGACAGACTGGACGGGACGGGGGAGACCCGGTTCCTTCCTGCCTGCCATGGCAATCCATTAGTGCGGCAGCAGCCAGACCCAAAACCCAAGCGAGTTGGGTTGAGTTGGCCTTTTTGCATCGTCGGCATCTAACAAATCGTTCTGTAATTTGATAGCTTAGAAGTTTATGACTATGGCCTGGCAGTTTTTAATGGGGCGCAGTTCGCGCCAGACCCAACTTACTCTAGCAACTGCAACTTGACTATGTTGCCAACAACAAAAATAATCAAAAGCAAGTCAGGCTATTGGGGGGTGTTGGGGGCACTTGGGGCTGCCTGCCAAATCTGCGCACAAAATATGCTAAAAGGTTTTGCGAGATCAATTTAGAGATTTTTTTGTTTAGATAAGCGTTCGTTTATTGGCCAACGATCGACGCGTCGATCGAAGCTCGAAACAAACATGTTGCGCTCAGTTACTTAATCGCAAATGGCGCTGGCAACAACAACAACTACAACTCAGGCAGCCATATCGACAGGCCTACACATGTTTTTGGGCCCATATCAGATCTAAGTATGCCAAAGCCGAACATAAAGCCAATGCAGTCAGACAGACACAAATGATAACTTTATATGCAACTTCCTCTACTTTCTCCTTCTGCGCCGCCGCCGCCTTATCCAGCCACGGATCACTCACCTGTCCAAGCAAGATGATTATTGTATAGTTTTTATTGCGCATCCTATCTAAATCAGGTTATATAAAATATATATTTTCTTAACAATTTATGGCAATTGCAGGCTATATACTAATATGTTTATTCAAGCTCAAAACCTAATTGAAAAACTTTTATAACATAATTGCCAGCGAATAAGTTTTATTTGCTTTGTGGCAACCTCTTTTGCGGCAGTCCAAACGATTTTTATTTAAATCATAAACAAAGAACGCATAAACATAAAACACCTTTTTGGGGTTAACTATAAACTTAAGTAAATTCATTAATTTCTTTAACGGCTAATATATATTTATTCAAGGAATCCTCATATCGCAATAAAGTCTATTGCCAACAAATTCCATCAACTAACATCAATTTCAGTTTTTAATACCATTGTTAACCAGCTTAAATGACTGCGACACTTGAATTAACTAATAATCTTTATTGAAAACTGTTGAAAATGTGCGAGACATGTTATGCGACAAATTCAATTAAAGCTAAAAGTATTTTGGAATTTTATTTTTTTTTTTTTGAAGCCTCTTGACAACATTTGTTTTTGTTTTTCTCGTTTTTTGGGTGTTGCAGGCATATCAAGCAGCTGTCAGCTGTGGCAAGAAACGAAAAACAAGACTAAAGTGCAAAAAGACTTTGTGGTAGATGTTTACATTTAGCCGTCGCCTGCCATGTCACAGAAATCGCAACTTAATTAAATAAAAATTAAACAGATCTCTCGCTGACTGGACCTGGATATGGATATGGATATGTATCTCCAGTGTGCCTGTGTGTATGTGGACATGTTGCAGTTTGGATCTTGCAACGTTCAACTTTTTTGCCGTCGCCACGTTGCGTGTCAAGTGAACATCATGCGTAGCGCAGTTTTCACTCTGGAACTTTGTTTGTAAGCGTCCCCCCCTCTTCACCCCTTGATCAACCTCTTTTCCCCCTTTATCGAGCATCCGTGGTCTGCGACATGTTACACCAATTTTAGTCTGGAAAATCCTTGTCTAGTCTTAATATGATTTAGTAGCCGCTTGCATGGCTTGACAAGTGTCCATTTGAATACTCATTGGCTCAACAAGCGACATTGGCTCCGGCTTCAAGTTTCGGACTATAACAGTCAATACTCTATTTAACATAGATACCCTAACGGGGGATATTATAATAACCTCGTAAAGCGTGTATCTTACGGAATAATCAAATGATGATTTATTCAAATATTCAGTTTAATTGTTTTTTTTTTTTTTTTTGGTTTTGTTTGATAATTAAAAAAAAAACATTCAACACATATTGAGGATATAGGAAATTTTAATACATTTATCTCATTTCTTACAAATTAAATATAAAAAACTAAAGTATATTTTTCCCGAACCATTTTCCAAGAATCAAAATTCTGAAAAATGTAGTGAAAAAAAATAATAATATGAGGTTTTGTTAAATATTTTTTAAGTAATGCTAACATAAATCAATATACATACTAATTAAATAAATTATTGGGACATTTTTTCTTAATCATTTTCATTTTAAATAATTTTTTTTTCAAACATGACTTTTAGCTTCTTTAACCAAACTATATAAGGGTATTTCGAATTCGTCGCATTCTATTCATTCCCCACATTTTCAGGCAGTGTACTCTAGCCTGCTGCCCCACACAGCCCTCTTTGCTGCCCGCTTTGCCGCTTTCAACATTGATTTGTGTGTAATTTAATGCAATTTACATAATATTTTGTTTTTAATGAGGCCTAAGGTGATGTTTAAATGCTTTGACTTGGCTTAGTCAGTAGTCGGTTGCCAAGTTGCAAGCAGCAACTTGCCCGGCTGCAACTGTTGCACAGTTGGTAGCCGGTTCTCAACGCTCAACTGCAGTTCCAACTTATGTTACAGAAGCCGAGGCGCCAGTTATTTCACTGCTAATCCGATTTTTTTTTTATTTTTTTGCAACTTTTTTTGGAGACATTTTTGAGTTGGGACCGCGACCTGCCGCAAAAAAAAAAATAAACTAAATAAATTTTCTGACAAATTGGCCGCAACTTAATTAAAGGGCGATAAGTAGAATATTTTTGTTTTTCCTCTTCTGTCTCATTTGATTATTTTCAGTTCTGTTTGCTTTCACTAATTAAGTCGCTGTTGGCAGCAGCTATCAGTAGCTGGCACAAACATATTTCATGTTGTTGATGGACGAAGCGCCAACAGTCGCCTCGAACGTGCTGTTCGTTTCCAGCGGCTACTTGAGAGCATGTTGCATTCAGAGGCGCTATCAAAAAGAGCCAAACACCTTTGCAAAATGCACGCGCACTGATAACACGGAGGCAACGCCTCGGGATGTGTTGTTGTTGTTGTTGTTGTTGTTGGGGAGCCTCTGAAAGTGCCGTCCTGTTGGGCCGTTAATAAGCGTAGATTATTTATGTTTATTAACCCTTAACATGTTTACATTTTGTAAAACGAGACTCTTAATGTGAACTTTATCATGAGCCGTTTGCAATTGCAATTGCAAGGTGAGACGACCAAATGCAAAACCAAATGTTAGGTCTTTAAGACATGGGTATAACCTACAAATTGTTGAACTGAAACCTTTTTCCCATACAACGAGAAGACTAGAAAAGGGAAAACTAAAATTATTTAAGTCCTTATTTGTACATTTCGGTCTTAAATCGAGTAAATCTAAAATTAAAAGCACAACAATAATTTAATGATATTAATTTTTTTGCAAACTTATATTTATTATGATGTATTGAGATATTAAAATGAATTATTTTTTCATTTAACTTAAAAAAAATATTTTTTAATATTTTCTAAATTTTATTCTTACTATTATTGTAACGTGTTTAATTCAAATAGCAATCTTTCGTGAACTCCACAAAATTAAAAACTAATAATGGTAGGGTATTTACACTATTCGTAACAACATATAAATTATGCGATAAGTGCCACAAAACAGTTCCATTCGGTTGTCGCTATAACTTTTATTTTGCACGTCACCCCAAATGCAGGGCAAATGCAATTCCCAAAGATTCAGGCAGGTCCACCCCAATCTAACCAGGCAGCGGTGGAGACAGCGGTATAAGGTTGAGATGGCATCGATTTGGCGGCGCTCCTCTGTGTGTGCTTGATTTTAATGACGCTCTTGATGCACTTGGGAAAAGGGCGCCACGATCACAAAACGAACTCTCTGGATGGCAGTGGAGAAGCTGCTCTTAATGCATTTTTTTTTTTGTGCTTTTATACATGATCATATGCGTTTATCTTTTGTGTTTGGACGGCGGCCAGTTATCGGGGCCAGTTTGCTGTGGCACTCATTTAATAAGTTTGTTCGGGCTAAGAGATTACATGAACCTGCAGTGTTCAATTCGCAATCATATTTTACCATGCAGGCAGGCAGGCCGAACCCAGAACTGAATTTCCAGTTTCAAGTCAAAGTCTGATATGGCTTGTCGTTGTCGTATTTTGGCCCTGGCATTGCATTGAGTTGGGTTGGGTTCTGCCCCGGATATGGGGGTATTCCTTAGTTTCTTATTTCGAGTATCGTGTGACATATCGAGTGTGAAGTGTCAATTTGAATTTATTGATAACACACCGAGAGGTCGTCGTCCAAAACGAAAAAGAAAAAATGAATACAGTGGCCTCAACACCACATTCGAAGAGCCACAAACGAGATCAAGCAATTACGAGGCATATAAATTGTCCACTCAAGTGCTCTGGGAGCCCATTGCCGTTGGAATTTATGAAATGAAATGTGATTTGCGAATCGTGCAATCAGCGCCACAAACCAGAGAGACAGAAAGAGCCAAGGACAGACGGACGGACGGACAACAGTGATCATCAGGCGCAAATTGTTATTTATCACAAGGTGCTCTATAAATTGTAACAGAGTTCTAAAGAGCGAGAAAATAAGAGAGCATCTAATCAATTTTTGATATGTCTAAATCAATGATTAAGAATGTCGTTGTTCAGTTTCAGTCACAGACGAAGTCTGTCTGTCGGATTGTCCTTCTTTTCTTTTTTTTTTTTTTTTTTTTTTTTTGTCTGGTTTCACGCTTATTGACAAGAATTCGATGCGGCTGCAACGACGACAGGAAACATCTTGTAAAACTAGCAAATGCAACATGTTGTGAACATGAAAGGGCCACAAAAAGACAAAAAGACAAAAAGAAGTTGTGTGTGGACTCAAGATTGCCAGGCTTATCGTGCATTGCGAAGCAACAATGAGTGCAACAACATTATAATGGACAGTGCCCCAAACTCTTTGGGCGACGCCACACGCGCGCTCCACAACCATCACGGGGACGGCAACACCACCGCCCAGCACCACCTCTGGCCTCATCCATTTGGACACGCTGCGGCACCGGCCACGATAAATAAAAGCGGCGCTGGGCGACGCGTCGAGGCGACAATGAAACGTCTATTTTCCCCACATATTCACATATCCACCAGGCAGGCCGAGCAGGCAGGCAGGCAGGATGGAAGGCCAGGACAAGAAACCAACGACGACGACGATCGAGGGCCGATCGAGGGCCGGACTAATGTACACACGAATGTGTTGCAATTGTCACGCCAAGTGAAGTTACAAATTTATGAATGCCAAAAAGCATACCTCTCGCAAATCCAAACACTCGCAAAAAAATATTTTTAAAAAAGTAAAGCTTACAAATTAATTAAAAAAATTCTTTTATTACATTTAATACAAAAGTATTTTTTAATTTAAGCTTTTAAATTATATAATCGAGAAGCTTATTCCATCATATAAATGTTGTATACACCCAATTTTTTTAGGTGCATTCAAGACGACAACGCGTCTTGTGCTCAACGTGGCACGCGGCAAAACAGCAACAGAAACAACAACAACAGCAACAACAGCAGCAACAACACAAAAACCCATAAATATGTTAAAAGTCAGATTCAGAGTCAAAGTCAAAAAGTGTTGCGGTTTCTGCATCGATTTCGGTGTGGCGAACACACAACGAAACTTTCTCATTAAGCAGAAGAGTTCAGGCCAACGACAGCAAGGTTAAAAAAAAATATGTTTCTGCATTGTATAACAAACGGAGCATCACTCCGCTGCGACCGGAACAAGAATGTCACAGAATAAACGAGTATAGCATATGAATGTGCAGTTATGAATATGAAAAAGTAGTACCAAGGCGGGTCAAAGATCGTTGTGGAATGGAATTGAACTAATCAGCTAAATGGCATTGCTAAGCGAAAAAAATATATAAAGAGCATTATTTTTGATAAATATGCTTAAGTTTTAGATTGAATGTTAACAATATTTATGTCAAAATTTTTTTTACTATTTCTAATATTTTTTTATATTTATTCCGCCATTTTTTAATAAATTTATAGTTTAACCATAAATTAATTTTTAGTGTTGAGTGTGCATTCATAAATTATTTTTTAAATAGCTTTAAATTTCTAAAACAGAAAACAATAAAAATAAATTTTAAATATAAAATTCTTCATTAAGCAAAAAAAAAGTTATTTACATGAATTTACCTATTCTCTTCTTCTAAGTAGGACGAAAGTTAATAAACACATGGAACATTTCTTAAATAGAAAACAGTAAATGTTTTATGTGTCTATAATAATTTCTTAATTTTTTAATCTATATACATATGATCACCATCGAAAAAACGTATATAAGATGAAAAAATAAAGCAAAATTCGAAATAAATATATCCGACAACATTTAAATAATATAAAGAAACATTCCATTCCCTTAAAACACAAAAATTCATATTCTTAATTGAAGTTAAACAAGATATCACATCGTCAAATTTTGTATTGCATTCCAAACTAGCTAGAAAGCCTTAAGTGGTAATTTTTTTAAAATAAAATATTTATTCTAAGGAGGGGTATTCAAGTCGGTTCTGGTGCACCCACAAATCATGTGAATGGCCGGCAAACGCGTTTTGAATTTGAATGAAGCTCCATTTGTGGAACTAGCTAAGATTTAAGCGGCCTGTTTGGCCAAACTAATAGCCAATTTAAATGAGATGAGGCCGGGCCCAAAAGACGAGCCAAACTCTCGCCGCAATTGTAATTAAATCGCAATATGGACAAGGCAGCAGACAACTTTTTAACTGGACAGACGGGCCGACGGTCGGACGGATGCAGATAAGTTGCTTGGTTCCGGATCGCTATGGAATAAGTTGCAACGAGCTGTTGCACAAAGATGTTGTCGCTGCTGCTGCTGCTGCGGCTGCAGCTCCTCATCATCAATGGTTTTGGTTGGGGCATTTCAATGATTTATTGAATTTAAATCACTTGTATTGGCAACAGTCCCGCTGTGAATTTGTGACATTTTCGTAAACGAAAAATGTCAGTTACGATTTTTTATTAGCTGCACTGCCCAGATACCAATACCAATACCGACATCGCCCGTTGACGTTCCAAGCAGCATAGTTGGTCTTAATGCAGGTTTTGGTTAGGGCTAGGACTTGGTGGCCATAGATGAGGTCGTGTGCATGACGATGGCGTTACGGTATATGGCCATAAACGCTGGCAAACTACTGTAAAATATAGTTCAAACTCATTTCGAGCAATCATAAATTCCATTTGCTGCCATAAAAACTCGTTCAAACAAACATACACGAACATTAAAGTGACCGGGAGAGTTGTCGTTTCGTCTCTAATAAAGTTATTAACTGGCATAAAAGTGCAGTTTATGCAACATCGTGTCGCTCGAGTCTTGTTAAAAGCCCATAAAAATTCAAAATCTAACACAACGCACAAGGCAATACTATATGGTAAATGCATATAAATGCCAGGCAATGGATGTAGCCAGAAACTGATGACATGTTCGTTCATTAATTAGAAAGCGATCAAGCACTAGCCAAACCTTGCGACAGCTCCTAATTAGAAGAAGAAAATACAAACCGAAATGACTTCATTAGAAAACTATAACACGCTTGTTAACGTCTTGTCAACAATGCGGGTTCAACTCCCAAAAAACCAAAAAATACCCAGTTAGAAACATCAGCTTAATGATCAGGCACAACAAAACTTAACCGAAAACTTGTTTAGGCTTTAATTATTTTATGGCCATACAAGTCAATACATATAGTATGGTGTAAATTCTTAGACTCCCCCGAAATTTCTGTCATAAAGTTCTTGGCCTTGTTTTTATGTGCATTTTGAAAGCTCATTATCGCGACTTTTGTGCATCATTATTTCGGTGACATACCAAAAGGCGTTCCGAAATGTTGATCTATGGCTCATGGCATCCATAAATCGTTGAGAAAAGACAGCCCCAACCCAAATCAAACATATTTATATGACAAGCAAATCACTTAGCCATGGCTAAAATAAGCTTAGGCGTACCAAAATGCAACACCTTAGTCTTCTTTCACATCTTGGCAAATTGAATTCAATTGGCGTCACGACTCTTAGGTACGAAAAATCAATTTTTATGATCAATCTCACTCTTGGCGTGCCTCAAAATTGGCAAATTAGTTTGCGAAAATTGGCCCCCAAACCATTATTTTTTTTTCTAATACATCGTATTTGTGTGTGTATATGTTGCTTAATATATATAGTAGGGCAATTTATTTATTTATGCCCATTTTGTTGCCTGAACCTGATCAAGAAAAATTAGATGAGAAAAAGTTTAAATTTAAAGCGATTAGATTTTATCGCATTTATCGTTATCACAGCGTCGGCATCTCGTACGCACCACTAGAAACTGGCGACAAAGTGAAAAATTTCAAAAAATATTCAAACAAAAAAACGAAAACAATGCACAGAGGCATAGGAATGCTTAATTAATTGCAGACTTCTTCTTCTCGTTTCTTGGGCCCAATGAAAAACTTGTAGCCCTAATGACTTGCTTTGACACTTTACCTTTGTCTTAACATGTCCGACGAAAAACAACCGAATCAAACAGTAACAACGAAGAAAAAAAACAACACATACACACAACACCCTAGGGCCCCGAAAAAAAAAACCCCATAAATTCAACGGCAATTATGTCAGTTTATTTGGAGCAAAGCGTCTGTTAATTTATGCATGCAGTCAGCATCAGCTGGCAAAGAGACAGAGAGAGCTGGAAGAAATGGGCGGTATTTTGGGCAGCTCACAATTAGATGCTGATTTTGGTACATAAACAGCAGGTGACAACAAAATACACAAAACACACACACACACACACACACGTGGACATATGCTGGAAATTTCTTTATAATGTTTGGCTAATAACGCATATTTTATAAAGCGATAAAGGCTTTAATAAATGCAAATATCTAAGCATATGTTAAATCGAAAAGCAGCATGAGCCAAAACCATTTAAGAAAATATAAGATTGCACTGATTTTGAGCACATTTTTAAGATATCTTAAGCGCCACTAAACAGAGCAGAGAAATTTGAATTTTTGACAGAAAAGTTATCATATGAATGCCGAAATATAAGTAAAATATTCAATACCATTGTTTGACAGCAAACGGGGTTATTCTTCAATAAAGTCCAATTTCTTTTGTGGTATTTCTATAAATATTATTGAACTTAGTAGTTAATTTCAATATTTCGATCTAAAAATAACTCCGTTGAGCATTGAAAAATATTCTTGCAATTTAAGCCCACACAATGTACAAAATTGATATAAATACCCCCTCAATCATTGATATCATTTTAATTGCATTATAAGTGAGAGGTCATAAACAAGTGCAGCATATCTGATGCAGCACGAGGGGAGATCGTCAGCTTGCAGCTTAGGGGAGTTCTGACGCCCTTGCTCTGTGGCATTTGCCACCCAAGCATTTGTCAACGCTGGCGCCAAGTGGATGCCACCGGTTACAAGTCGGGGTGGCAAGTGCCACAGCTGGGTGACTTATTTGCAATCTAATTAAGTTGTTAAAATGAATTGTGACGCATGTTAATGTTGTCGTACTTATTTGACACGATTAAAATGGATTACAAGCATGGGGATTCTTGAGCCAATGCTTGTAATCCATTTTAATCGTGTCAAATATGTACGACAACATTGTTTCAAAATGAAAATATTTACAGTGTCATAAACGAAGAATGTTTTAAGATTAAATATATTTCCTATATATTCTAAGGAGTTTGAACACCAAATTTTGCACAATAATTGCGCATTTACTATTTGTAATTTCCAACCAATCAGATCTTTTTAAGGTTTGATTTTGCCACTTTGTAAGAGAAGTTAAGTTGTTGTTGTTTTTGTATTTGTTCATTTGGCAGGTTGTATGGCTTGTCCGGCGGCGTCCTTCACACTTGGACGTCATAAATTATCCTCGTAATGAGTTGCAACAGGCGCCGACGATGCTGCCGCTGCTGCTGCTGCTGCTGGTTGCTGCTGGAATAAAAAAGGGGCTAACCATTGCCACATTCGAATTGCATTTAAAATACATTTAAAAACGGGCGCGCCATTTATCATGTTGGTTTATTTATTGCGTCTAGCTGACTCGATTGCTACCGATCAGCCCAAGCCCAGATCCACCTTAGTATATCTCCACATATATATGTATTTATGTATATGTTTGTTCATATGTGTGTGTGTGTGTGTGTAGTGTTGCCTGCCTCGATGAATAATTGCCACCATCTACGCGGAATGTTATCAGCGCCATAATTAAATAACGCCAGGAGGTGCCGGCTGCTGTCGCTGCTGTTGCAACAAGTCGCCAAGGAAATATGTTTCAGAATGAGACAAAGGCAAGAGAGAGTGAGAGAGCGAATCAATACATATAGAGAGAGAAAGATATATGTTATCAAAAAGCATGTTACCCTAAATGTGTGAAAATTAAAAATTTTCTAAATCAAAATTTTCAACAAATAAATCAAAATATTTAATAGCATCAGTGTCAAAAAGGAAAAATTAATTTACTAACCAAAAATTTAAAAATCAACTAAAATTAAAGTTTTATTAATTGATTTATCTTGCAAACAAATCAAAACTGGGAACACTTTAACAGCCACCAAACAATCGATCAATTTGCAATTATTTTAAGAGCTCGACGATCGTCAGAAAACCGAAATGTAAGCAACTTCCAATTAAACGTCACGCTAAATGAAGCGTAAAATTGGCCGCTTGCTGCTGGTCTTGAATTTTGCGGTCTACAGGTTGAAACACAAGACTCAAAGTAACTGAGACAACAGAGCGAGAAAGAGCTAGAAAAAGAGAGAGTGAGAGACAGAATGGTGGAATGTGCAATGAACGTCGCGCCGGGTGCTGGCAAATCTTCTTCTTGCGCAGCACACGAGTCCAAATGTGACAGTGTAATAAAAAATCAATTTCACAATAAATATATCTCGCTCTTGATGCAAAAACCAGTATATCTTATCACAGCCAGGCATCGGAGAGCGTGAAGTGGTACTTACGCATCGGGTCCAGGCCAAGATCTAAAGATCAGTTAGGGTATCCAGACAGAAAGACAGTCCGGCTGGCAGGCAGCCGGGTTGCCGGGTTGCCAGTTTGCAGGTAGGCAAATGAAAAGTGTGGTAGCTCAACTGTCAGCGATTGATGTAGCAGCCCTTTATCATTATCACATCTGAGCTGAGAGCAGGTACACACACACACATATATGAAGAATTGCCAAAGGACAAATGCCTAAGCAGCGCGTCAGCGTCAAAGAGTCTGGGACGAGCTGAGCAGATAAGGGAAACGACAGAGAGCGAGAGAGAGAGAGTGATACAACTTGCCTTTTGGAATACCTAAAAAAGATTAACACACTTCGACAAGCAAATACCCTTAAATAAGATGATATCAGTTCGCTTAGTATTATTTTTGAGAATACTTTCTTAAAAGATCTTGAAAAAAAAATAAACAAATTCTTGATATTATGTCAATGTTTGTAAGGCAAAGGACTTAAAAATATTTGTAGCTGATGAATTTATCGATTACTTTGGAAAATGATTTAAAATAACTTACACCAACTTTAACCTTTCTTTGGACATTCTCAGAACACCCTCTAAACCAATTTGAATTGTCTTAGGGTATATACTATGGAACCTCCCCTTCAAACAGTTTCAACTGCGCGCTCAGCTGTGGCATGTCGTTTGGCAATGGGTTATCTTAAAAACCTTGTTGTCGTCTTAATTATTGCGTTAATGAGTTTTCTGTTTACTTTTTCAGTTAACCCGTTTACAACCGCAGTTTCGTGCTATTATCAATCAATCGAAGCGATCGAAGCGATCGAAGCGATCGAAACGATCGAAACGATCGACTTGCGGCCAACGACAACGTCTTGTTTTGTGAGGATCGGAATCTCAGCGGCCTGATCATATGCAACGATAAGCTGAGCAACAGCAACAGCAACAGCAACTACATCATCATACTCTCAATACACAATATCTTTGTATAATAAATAGTGTGAGCGCTATCGCCTGCACAGATATTTATGAAGAGACGAGCGAGAAGAGCGATAAGCGATCTTATTTTGCATGCCGCCAAAGTTTCCTTTGACTGCGAATCATAAACACCGACAGGATATATTTAACTACAATCCAAAGAAAATGAAACAAACACAGAATATATTTTCTTTAACCACTTGTGTGGGGGTCACAGGTGAATCGTTGCAAAGTGATTTACTATGTGAACTGAAGCCACAAAAACCAAACGATGCCATTTTAATTAGCATGTTAAAGTTATTGCCACAGAAAGCAGTGCAGTTCAATAAACAAATTAGCTGGGTGTGTTTTGTGTGTGTGTGTGTGCGGTTCCAAATCATCGCTCAACAACAAAAGATTGATTAATTGTGGGAGCTACGATTTCCCACTGTGAGAATAGGGCTCCGCCAAAAAGAAAGCAAAGGGTTCAAAGAAGATTTCCCTCTGCCAACCAATTCAATTTCCAAGTCGAGCATGAAGCAAGCGCAGTGCGCATTGAGCCGTGCGGAGTGCGGGGTACCTCGTAGGAGTGAAAAATTAATGATTTGTTGATTTATGAATTGGACTCGAAAGTTCAAGTCAAGTGTAGTACAATGATGAGTGGAGCTGATCTCGCTAGACCAAGCCAAACAGCCTGTGCGGTCCCTAGAGATTGCCGATAGGTCTGTCTGATTGCACACATAAGTAATTGAATGCGATCGCATCGAATGGTTACACAGAGGGGAAAAACGAAAAATATTGCTGATGGTTCTGTGATCGATAGCGTTATGGGGTGGGTTATTGAGCGAAACGTATTTAGTTATTAGTTTATGTGGGTAACATTCTAAAATAACTTAAATATAGGTAGCTGATAGATGAGTCGGAGATCAAGAGATTAAAAAATATTTAATGCTTGAAAAATTTTAAAATCTCTATGATAAGATTCTGAAGAAAATTTGAATATATACATTTTTTAAGATAAAAGTTTTCTTTGAATCAAATAAAAATATTTTTGGATCACCATGAAATTGAAATATTCTTTAAAATTATATAATTTTATGAAAAAATATTGTTAGCAAAGTTTTTGAAGTGGCTCAGAATAGTCAAAATCCAGGTCAGGTTGTGAAATCCAAAATATTTGTAACAAAGCTCATCGTATGCAGAAGCTCAATTTGTTAAAAGCAAATATCAGTTCGTTTAGTAAAAATCATAGAAATGTGTTAAAAATTCTTTGGATCCGAGTAGTCGCCTGCTTAAGAGTTCAGAAGCTTATGCAGCTAAACAAGAAAATTAAATGATCAATATTGAGATAACTCGAAGTGGTTTAGGGATTCAGAAGCTTTATCTGAACATTTGAGCTGTTACCAAAACTATTTGCAATAAAAATCTATTGTGCCATATCATCAACTGGCATTAACAAAGGCAGCAATAGTCTTAAGGCAACATTTTCAAAATGAGATCGAGGCTTCTTCTTTGCCTCCGTTTTATGACTGTGGCATAACATTAGTTATGGGTGCAGCTCAAAAGGCTACCAGATGATGAGTGCCCCCTTGTTTTTTTTTGCCGCAGGCTGCATTCTTATGCTAATCGAGCGGACAGAACAATGGCCGCAACAACTAAGAGATCATAAACCGGAGCAGAAAGCCAAAGAGCCAAAGAGCTGGCAGCAATTTGGTAGCCAGAATGGTAGTCGCTCCACATTTTGTTACGCATCATCAGCCGAAGGCTTGTAGCGATAGTTAGTCGCGTATTGTTTGCGGCTCAATTTACGGCTCAAAGGCGGT
Organism: Scaptomyza pallida; assembly: GCA_018152965.1. Taxonomy (NCBI): domain Eukaryota; kingdom Metazoa; phylum Arthropoda; class Insecta; order Diptera; family Drosophilidae; genus Scaptomyza; species Scaptomyza pallida. Next base: position 7,839,599 of record JAECXP010000002.1, read on the forward strand.
GTGAAAAAAAAAAAACAAAAGTTTTTTGTTCTTTTAAAGTGGCAAAATAAAAAATATAATTTACAGCGCAAATGTTAATTTGTTTGTTTAAGATGTGTTTTGGCTTTGTTTTGGAAACATCTGCTACAACAAATAATCAAACAAACAAAGCAAACAAAACAAATGAACATTCGAAACAGACTGAACATAATTGCAACAACTTAAGAAATCACAACAAATAAGCAACAAACTTCCAAACTGATTCAAAACTCACGCTGCATTCAAATTGATTACAAAACATCAGACAGAAAGAGAGTCGAGTCGAGTTGAGTCGAGTCGAGTCCTGTCCTTTGCGTCGTCTCCTGCTAAACATGACTTGGCAAAATGTTGTGGCTAAGTTGAAATGAGTTTGTTTGGCAGCCGCTTGTTTTTATTGTTTAGCTCGTTATCAAGTCAAAATAATCAGGCGCAGCAGCACAGCGCTAACAATTGTCATTGTTAAGACCGAGAGCCATACAGGAGCCCCCAACACACAGAGATTTTCAAATGTGCCCCATCATTGCCACTGGCCATAAAAGTGAAGCTCCTCATCATCACCAGAAGTAGCAGCAGCAGCAACAGCCGAAGCAGCAGCCGCCCCGAACAATGCAACATGATTCGCGAATTATAAATACACGCGCTGAGTAGATCAGCAATAAAATCAAATTCAACGATGCCGTTGTTCCTTTGATACTCTTTAAAAAAAATATTTAACTAAAGTTGGGAGCCTTAAAAAATTGATTTAGTTAAAGCTTTTGTTTTTAAAAAGTTGTTTTTAAGTTAAAAAAAGTCAAATTTAATAATCGTATAAAAATATATATTTTAAATGATAGCCAAAGTTAATATGAATCATCTGCTGTTAGTCTTTAAGCTTCAAAATATAAAAGCAACTTTCATAATGAATAATTGTTAAAGCTTGTAAGATATTTAAAAACATTAAAAGCCAAGATATTTATTATTTTTAAAGTGAAATTAAATATAAGAAAAATAAAATATAAAAAACATCTAGTTTGTCATTAAATTCAATTCTTTAAAATCGACGACTTCTACAAATATCTCACAAACCTTACATCACAGTTTATCGACCCTATAAAAAAGCTCTCGCCAAATGCATTTTCGTAAATTTCTGGAGCAATATAATCGCTGGCAGCATAGCCTCTAAAATTAAGCAGCAGCAGCAGCAATCGTCGTCGTCGTCGTCTTCGTCTTGGTCGTCGTCGTCATCATTGTCGTACTGGCCCTCAACCGTAATTGTGGCAAGTGGCGCGCTCGTGTGTGTTGCAGTTGCAACTGTTGCAGTTGTTATGCTTGCTGCTGCTGCAGTTGCTGCTGTTGTTGCTGCTACTGCGCAAGCTAACAAACAACTTCGCACAGAAGCCAAAACGTGTCGTCCTTTTGAGTCACTTGAGTTGCCCAGAAACTGCCTCCTCAGTGGCAACAGATGCAACAGCAAACAGCCCGAGTCTTAGCCACCGACTCATCGTCATTGTCGACGGCGTTGTCATGGACATGGTCTTCAGTACGTGGCAACGGCATCGTTTTTAATTAAACAATGTAAGCAAAGGCAACAAGTAAAAGAAGGAAACAGTGACTATTGGGGTACGGACTGACTAGAAGATATCCTACTATCTACGAGAAGAACTATAGTATCTAGGAAAAGTTAATTGTTTGATATTGTTTAAGAAGTTTTGTTAAGGCTCGAGACATTAGAAAATCTTGTTAAAACTTGTAGTCGCTTTCTTTCACACTTTGTTTTTTATTCGCTTTTAAGTTATACAGGGTACAAGTTTTGGTGCGAAGTGCCGTCCTTCCTTACCCATTTCCCACTCGGGAGGGTGGAGAGAACTAACCGCCAGTAGTCAAGTTCAGTGTGGAGAGCCTTGTTTGTGAGTTATGAGTTGCGCAATCACGACTTCTTGTCTTTTGCTTGCTGCTGCTCACTCGACGCAAGTTGGAGGAGTGTTGCAAGTTTCGCACTTGGGCTGATTAAGTTTTAGAACAAATGAATTAAAAACGTGCGCTTTGGTTAGCCAAGATCATGTCTCTGGGCCCAAAAGGTGTGAAATAATTTGGCCCAAGCGCACTTTACCTGCCACCAGTTGCAGCTGTCGAGGAGCTCAGAGACGCTGACTTTTATGGCTATTGAAATTGCCCGAAAAATGCCGCAGATGGTTGGAAAGTTCTTGAGCCTGCATTTACCTGCCAGTTCTTCGAGTCTTGGAAAGCTTCAAAATTTTGTGTCACGGCTCAAAACGATCTCCGTTTAAAGATAAAATATTGTAATTCATTTAAATGAACAAATCACAAAACGAGAAATAAAACACTGTCCACCACTCAAGAGCAAGAGAGAAAAAAAGAGACACAAACAAAAGCTAAGACTTTTGAAAGGAGGCAGATTGTTGTGATGTGATTACGTCAAAATTATTAAAACAGTCTCCAAGCCGAGCCGAATATGCATACATATCTCATAATATTCGTGTACGTCATGTTTCACAATTCGTCTGCCGTCTGCATTTGATCGACACTGATCTGAGATAAGACAGCCAAAATAACCAAATCAACCCAAGACCCACAAACTTCAAATAACCACTACCCAGCCCAGCTTCAATCCCGTCCAGAGTCGGAGTCAGAGACAAGTGCATTTGCATCACGAGTCGTGTGAAACAGCTTTCCCAAGCCAGAAACAATATGAATTCAAGAATACTTTAACTCTCAATGAAATTTGTTGAAAATTATGAACAACGGAAAAGAAATATGTTCACCCATCGTTCCGGACAAACATAAAACAGTGCATTATCTACGGATTGTTCAGGTTGAGAGGTGAGGTGTGAGCATTGTCTAGTAACAGTTTTATGCTTTGACAGGCGTTACCACACACACACACACACACACAACGAACCAGACACAAGTTGACAACAATGCCATTAGCCCCAACAATGACACCAGAGCGACAATTGACAAGCGGCAGGAATGGGCAAAACTTAAACCATACAAAATTTAAGAATGGATAGTTAATGGCTGCAGAGTGGTGAAGATTGAATACCCTTTAAAAGAATTAAATAATATAAAATTTGTATAAGGATGTGAATTTAAATATTTTTGGGAATTAGGATTATATTGGCTAAACATAACAATCTAAAAGTAGGACATCCCGGAAAAATGAATATTAATACTATGTACATGATCCATGGTAAATAAATTCCTCCTTTAGTAGTCACTATACCCTTTATTTGAGAGTATTAACATATTTATAACTGAAAATACTTATAGTTATCAATGGTTATTGTATGAGAGAAGTTGTTCTTGGTGTGAACCTGCTGGCAATGCCATTCTCATTCACAATTCTCATTCTCAATCTCGTTCACATTGTTATTCAGTGCTCTAATCGCTCGCTAAGCTGCTGATGCTGCTGTCGCTGCTGAAGAGAGGAATGAAATAAAGGAAAACAGCAGGCAACAACAGCTTTGATTATTAGATCGTAGCACACACTATATGGTATATAAAAAGCCACAAAGACTTGAAAACAAATTCAAAACTCTAAAGTTGCATTGTTGTTGTTAGTGTTTTTTATCTGCAGTTTCCTAGGAAAGCCAAACAACGCCAAAAAAAAAAAAAAAATAAGTAAGCAACAGCAAACAGAAACAGAAAATCTTGACCACGTTTGCGAGCACGCATCCGGCCAGGGAGCTGCACTGAGTTACACGTCTCGAGTCGTGTAATATGCAAACTAGACGCAGGGCGATAACTGTACAGATAAGACACACAAGCACACACACACACACAGTGTGGTACGTGAACAAATTGCAGACACTGTAATGCAATTTATGTTGCTAGCACGATCCTAACAAAATGTTTTACCTGGCTTAACACAAAAGTACTCAAAAGTTACCTGGCAGCTGCAAAGGACTTACGCTGAATAAGTTTAGGTATGTAAGTTCGTTAAGTGGCAGGACTACCTGTACAGGAACAACTCTGCGCGATCTACCTGTAACAAAAATATATAAGCCCTGGCCACCAAACAATTTCCACACATTTCTCAAACCGCATTCAAACGAACAACAAGTAATAATTTCACAGCACGATGCTACAAAATAAGAAATTTTACAAACACGCCTTGGAGGCACAAAAGAAAAAGCTGCCAGAACCACTGCCACCCAACTATATAGACAATCTGCATGAGATATTCTTTGAGCAGATCTTCGAACGTATCGAGTATCTCAGCGATCAAGTCAGGATGGCTCGTGCCTATCCACAGTTTCTGCCGCAAATACTGAAAATGTGGTCAAAACGTTGGCACTACCGCATTATTGGCCCAAATACAGTATTTTTGGGTCTACTGGATATCGAGGATTATGTATTCTTCATGGAGCAAATGAAGGATCGTTTCACAGAGCTGCACGTCCATGAAGATGGTGTTGGCGCCTTTGCCGAATTCTATGATTATATCAGACATTTGTGTGATATCAACATAACGCGTTTCCACAATGTAGAATGCTGTGTGCTGGCGGGGAATCCCACCACAATGGTCGATGATGATATACGTGATTTGACCGTAATGCTGCCAAATCTGCGACGCCTGACCAGCTGCATGAATCTCTCAGGCTTATATATGCGCGGCTTCAAGAAACTGGAACAGCTTGTCTTCAAATCAATGTATCATTCGGTGCCACTGGACAGCCGCTGGATGCAGGAGATCTGCCTGGACATGACACAGTTGCGTGTCCTGGACATCACGGACTCCTTTGACAGCAATGTGCGTTTGCATGACATCAAGCTGCCCAATCTGCAAGTGCTCAAGATCAATCTGAGCAGCGTGGAGTGCATTGTATCCCAGGTGCTGCAGCTGCCCAAGCTACGCAAGTTGGCCATACGCTTTGATGACTCCCGGCAGCTGCATGCCGATCAGGAGACCATCTTCCAGCAGATCATTGTGGCCAAGAGTGAGAGCATCACACGGATTGCCTTGAACAATGAGGTGGTCCAGCTGCCAGCTCGTTGGCAGCACAGTTTGCTGATGGAGTTGCCCAAACTGCGCGCTCTGGTCTGCGAGAATTGGTATCATGATGAGTTCTTCCTGGATCGCCGTCACATACCCTGCGATCAGATGCAGGTGCTCAGCTTCAGTGGTTGGGAGGTGGTGCGTGAATGCCAACTGCTCGAGTTAGTCGCCGAGTGTCCTCGGCTTACCCAACTGGCACTGAACACCTATCATAGCACTGTGGATAAGTTGCATAAGCTGCACAGTATACGCAGCTTGGAGCGCAATGCAAAGCCCCTTCATGTTTTGAGTGATGTCATGTGGACGAATTTGTCGCCCAGTGAGTATCAGCATTGGAGGTCGAACAAACATGTTCAGGTGACCTGCGATAGCAGCGATTACGATTATCAGGAGGATGGATTCGAGTTTGATTTTGTCTAGAAAAAAGATGAGTCGAAACTAAAATTGTAAATAATATTTGTAGATAAGGAGTTAAAATATTGTACATTAATAAAACGTTTTAATTTTTATGACAAATGAATTTTAAATATATTCAGTTTTTAACATTAACTTCGATACTTTCAGCAAACGTTTTAAAATAAATATAATAAAGCAATGCGAAATTTAATTGTTTATTTATTGGATTTTCTTAGCCGATGCAATAATCATAGAAAACGCATTTGATATTTTATAAGTAAAATTGTGTAGTTAATTTTTGTCACTTCTAATTACCTTTGATCATAGTGTTGTAAATACTTAACATTAAAGTCTCTCTCACAGGTTTTAAATACAAAAAAGTACAACAAAGTCTTAGCACAAATTTCCCCTGCAACTCCTTAGTTAGGCAATTTTTCCGCTTTGTATGTCTCGGGCTCTCTTATTTATACTCATTGCAGCGCTTTAGGGCCTTGTTGGCCATGCGAGGTCTTAGCAAATGGAAAAATCAACACATTTTATGGCCTGGCCAAGAGATTTAACTGTGCTTTGGGCCAAGCTCTCACACACACACATACAAGCGTATAGAGACAGACCATGACCTCCACTCCACTCACTTGGTCAGTTCATTTTTTTGCAAAGCATAAATTATTTGATTTGATTGAGTCGGAAAATGAGTTCGCAAAGTGCCCAAAGCGTTGTGCGAGACTGCAGCTTGAGTGGCCATGCGGCCACATATGCCAGACTACACACTTACTCCAGGGTTGGGCAAGGCTAACACAAACTCAATATTGCCATACGTGAAGAGAATGTGAAATGCACAATGTTCAACTGTTTCTAACTAAGTGGTTAACAAAGTTGACTTAAGCGAATGCAATTGACAATTATTGTTAATAATATATGAAGCCAACTATTCGTTAATATCCTTTTTAAAAATTCATTCGGAATCCCCACCCATTCCCATAGGCTTATTCTCATAATACTTTGCTGTTGACGTAAAAAAAAAACATGAGCGTGGAAATGAAGCAATTTTAAATAATGTTCATGCTCAAAATGATTTACATAATTTTTCACCCCAGCAAAAAAAAAAAATAAAATCGAATAAAAATAACTAAACTCCTGTTGCTTTCATTTTCCATTACGTGACAGCGTTCAGCATTCGGCGGTTAGTTATGTTGGCATGGCACACTGGCTTTGGCTAAGTTATTGGCCGCACTGACAAGTCAACACAAAGTCAGCACAGTGGACTAATTTGTGGCCGAGAGATTAAAATGCAAACGAAGCGGCCGACGACGGGAATGTACCACAGTCGGCGGCTTGGCGACGACAGTTTGAAGTAGACAATATTTAGAAATAATGGACTATTAATTTATAGCCAGCCAGTTGCCATTTTAGTGATCCCCAGCTGGAAGGGGCGGGTAGAGAGTTACCTTTTGGGTGTTATCGATAAATGTTAGCCGCATATTTATGGCTTTTTCATTAATTGACTAATTGCAGGGGGAGAGAGGGAGAGAGAGAGAGGTTTTTTCTGTAACACTGCACCACTTAAAGCCGAAAACTAATGCCGCCAATTAAAGTCAAACTCTGTCTGCCTAATTTCTCTATTAATTTTATTTAACATGCACAAAAGGGTCACACTGTTCGAGCAATTCGTCATGGGCTCCCCAACAAAAATGTGTAACAAATTTGTGAAGGTGAAATTTCGAACGAGTTCCAAGCTCAATTCGTTCACAGCCATAACTATGGGATTTGCGGATGATGTTAACCGAATCGAATATAACCGAAATCTCAAATTAAATGAATTCATTTTAGCATAATTAAATTAAACATACTAGACGCTTTACTGCATCGCCTTTAAGTGGTGCACTGTGTCCAATAAACTCAATCGCTCAGCTCCCATAAATACTGCGATAAGACTCTGGTTTAGATGCCGGCGAACCTTTTGATATGGTTTTTTGGCTCGACTATGAATCCATATACATACTATATAGCAGTGGTAGCTGCTGCCGTTTTCTCCGTTGACAGGTCATGTGAAATGCTTGATGCATCAGAAAACGCCATAAAATCTTGTATAATTAGTGAGCGACAATACAGTAGTTAAAACTAATCATTTCAAAGAACTTAACCAGCCAGATAGCATTAAAGTGATTGATATGGGACCAAATCGCATCAAACCGTTATTTTTAAAAGAGTTCAAACTAATTTCTAGTAGTTTGATTGTGCCACAAAATGCTTTGACCAGTTCAATAAAAATGTTCAATTTGGGGAAAAAAAAATATACGAATATTAAAAAAAAAAATCTCATTATTTTTTGTAATTATTTTTGTATTTAACAAGAGACATCGAAATTTTTATTATTATTTTATAGCATTTGTCTACAGATAACATTAGTCTTCACATTTCTCGATTTAAACGAAGAATACTTAACAACTCTCTTAAGACAAGCTATAAAACAAAACGACTAAAATTCTCTTTAAGGTTATTAAGAACTTTAGTGAGTTATAAATAGTTGAATTTCTGTAAACTTGTCTTTAACAACACAAGTCTTGTCGATCTGAGCAGGTGGTCCTCGTCGGTTGATTTGCATGAAACCCAGAGAGAAGAAACAAAAAAAAAAAGCATCAACGAAAGTGTCAACAAATCTTTACGAGCTAACCAAATGCCTGTAATTCAAACAAACCTTCCTACCCGCTACAACACCGCCACCCTTTGGGAGCCAAAGCATTGTTGCGTCTGAGTCTCTAAACGTTGACAAATCGTTTTGGTAACTCAATACTTTTGTAATGCAAAAAAGAAAAGCCCATTTTTGTCTACGCACAATATAACAACAAAGGCAACGGCAACGGCGCGCCAGACAAAAACTACATACAACAAGATAAATGCTTACAATTTTATTGCCAAACAACTTGACGTCTTGTCGACGCTTGTCGAATGTCGAGTGTTGTGCTTTTTTTGACTGCTCGCATGTCTTGGATTTGTTTTTTATATATTTATTTTGGTTCAATCAAAATTGCATCCCTGTCGGCGCTGGCATTGATTAATGTTGGCGCTGTTTTCAGTTGATTTTTACTCTATTAATTTGTCCGCTGGCAAATAAAAATGTGCTGAAAAAAACTTAATTACCCACAAGATTGTCACAGCTGGCGCTGTTGGAGGCCAGTTGATTGGTCCAAGCTCAAACTTACAGTCTTTCGAAAATCGCGTGACGTTTCAAAAGCGGCAAATGATTTAATAATGTGACTGCCTCGTCTGTCAAAAAATCGAGTCGATCCGCTCGATTTTGGAGCTACAAACGATCGTTTGCTTTATGAAGTGCTATCAAAGGCCGGTGATTTTGGGTTCTAGCCGCTCATTTGTAGTGCCATCAAAATGCTAATTGAAATCGCTGCTTGGCCTTTCATCTGGCACCGCCAGTTGCACCAGAAAACCTAAACAAGCTGGCTGCACCGATAATGCCACAAGTTGAAGTAATTTAGTAGCCGTAACTGAAGCGACTCAAACGTTTGAGGCGGCTACTTTTCAAAGCTATCGGGCCAAACTGTAAACTGTCAAATCTAATAACTGCATTTAACAATGGAAAAATGCTTAAATTGAATTTTTTTCCCTCTTCTCCTTCTTTTTTGCCGCCAAGCAACTTAACGATGCAAGGCACTTCAGTTAAGATTTGCATTTAAATTGCTGGCAGCTTCTGAGACGGTAGGAAGATCTTTAAATTTGACAAAAGATCGATACACTTTCGACCCACTATTCCCACTATAGTAAATTCCTTAACCAATTAATTAAAAGACCGTGGCTGGGTTATTAAAAACCGATTTTCAACACACACCACGTGCTTATCGACGCGAAGTCAACGTCGCTGTTAATGAAGATATGAGTGCTGCAGGTGCTGACAAACAAAAGACTTAGGTGACGAACTCGGTTTGCATTATAATGCAGACACTGACAAAAAGAGCACAAGTGGGCGCCTAGATTTTTATGATAGCAATAATTGACGGCATTTCCAAAGTGATATTTAAAAATAAAGACTACAATCGCTTTGGGTGGATAACTATTTGATTTGAGTCATTTGATTTAAGGTGAATGGAAAAAGGTATTTTATTTGTTAATTTCCTAAAAAAATTTCAGCTTCTAGAAAAATTTTTTTATAACTAGAAGAATTGTCGAGAAAATTTAATAAATCTATGTTCAGGATTGCTTGTAATTAAGAACGAAATATTTTTCTCAATATCTGTTCTACCTAAAATATAAGTTGTATTAACACCGAAAAGAAAACACAAAAAATTAAATACAAACAATATTAGAAAACTGCTTTACGTAGCTGTTAAGTTAATTTAAATTTACATATAAATTACATGGCTCAAGAAAGCTCAATTATATTTGAGTCATTCAAAATAGTTTGCATTTTCTAATGATTAATGATCTCCCCTGATCAAATGACTAAGATAACGAACTTCGTTTGTCAACAATAAAAACAAGTGGGCGTATAAATTCATAACTATAATTGTTATTTATAAAGTGGCTTAGAGTAAAGATAAATTGTGTTATAGATTAGGTTAGCCCGGAACATTAACTGCAAAGTGTCCAAAGTGTCTAAGTATAAAACCCAATTAAATATATTACACCATCAACAAAACAAGTTTCTTATCATTTTTGAAACCTAAGTGGCTTATCTAACTTATTTTTCCATAAATATAAATATTTTTTATTAAATTATGAACACATACAAAGCTAAATCGTCTTTATTTAATCATCGCTAGTCATTATAATTAAATCTTACTAGATTAAAAGCTCTAAGTAAACAAACATATTTACATAACAAATCTATACGCCATCAACACTCATCTTTTAGTCATGTCAACAATCTTTGGCATTCGCAATACACTATGTACACCAATCTTGCCCTACCCCACCCCTCATGACTTGGTGTGACTGAGGTGACGAACTTAGTCCGATATGCAATGAAAATGTGATCAGTTAAGCTCTGGTAACTTGAGTACCACAAAAAACGCAGGCCAAAACGCATCTTTAACAGCTAGAGCCAAAGACCGAGCATGGGGCAAACGGGTATGAAAAAAAGTGCAACATTTTATAGCTTAAAGGCACGTGCATGCAATTTTCATTCATACATTATTCATTCATAATGTGCTTTTGGGTTTGGAGGAACTGCAATGTAGACAAACTGCAACAACAACAAAAACAACAACAAACTCGCATGGCACATGAGAGACAGCCATATCCATTCACATGTGGACTGGCTTTCAGCCCAGCCAAGCAGCCAGCATCTTTAGCTTTGGCTTTAACTTTGGCTCTGCCAACAAAAATAGAAAAGGCAAAAACTATATAATTGCCAATTTCAAGTCAATTGCCTATTTACCCTGCTTATAGTTAATAGAGAAATCGCTGTAGCAATCACATAAGCTCTGTTAGCTGTGTAAACTATGGAAATATGGATGCGAATGCATTTGCATAGGCTCCGCCAATTGAGTTAATGGTGAAATTTTTCTAAACGGGCCCTTGGCGCTGCACTGAGTTAAAATCCCTCTCAGTCCCTCCCACCTGCACTCTATCAAATGACAACTGGCAATTATATGACACCAAAATATGCAACTTGTTGACAAGCATTCAGATTCAGTTTTGAGGTGGTAACTCAATTTATTTATTTAAATTTTCTGCATAGAGTTAACTAAAGAAGTACAATTATCTGCTTAAGAAGATCAAGACTTAAAGTTGCATTGTTTTAAAGTGTATGAAAAAGTTTTATGTATCAATTATAATTCTAATATAAATATTAAAAAAAAATTAAATTCTTAAGGGCAATATTTCTAGCCAGAGCAACTTATGTCTTAGAGAAGAAAAATGATCTAAAAAAAATATAATTTACAAGAGATAAAATCTTGATATTGATCACATAATCCTATTTAACTATGTTTTACTATAACAACGAAAAAACTCTCATAACTCAGTACCAATATACCCGCTTCTCATGCCTGGAAAACAGTGTATTCCAGTCGCAATAAGACACGCAGGAAGTGCACAACTTGACGCTATTCTGTGCACATTCACATAACTGAGACATTTACAAAGCGACAGAACTCAAAGGTAACAACGTTTTTTCCCTCTTTTTTTCGCAGGTCCATGATTTATTTGACATAGTTTTGGTTGGTCTTGGGGCGTTGCATTAATTGAAATTGCAAATGTTGTCAGACACAAGGCAGAATTGATAGAAGTTTTATGCAGCTTACATTTGTTTATACATTTTTTGGGTGGATATTATTATTTGCTGGCCCATAAAACAGATTTATGGCCACGACCAAAAAAAAAAGGGCTGGGCATAAACAAATAATTACAAAGAAAAAAGGAAGGCGAGTTTCCAGAGACGTTTATTAATTGAGGAATTATAAAATGTTCGATGCGGTGGCATATGCACAATTCTTGAAAAAGTTATCACTGATTAAATGCGATATACGATAATAATGCTAATGGGGCAGGGGGAAGAAACAATATACATTTCAACTTGTGTGGCGGCCAATAAAACAATATAATACTGATGCTCAATAAATAAAAATATGTTTGGAAATGAAACTTGCGCGGACTCGAACATAATTTGCATAAAATCAATGAAACTTGCATGCTAGATCTTTATGGAGCGCGTTATCATAAATCAACAAGCGAATGCCAAATAAAAGTGACGCTATGCATCCAACAGATACATATGTATCTATATCTATACATTATACACAGATGCTGACGATATTCGATGATGATGAAAACAAAACCGAAGAAACGAAAAAAAAAAGCTGCTGGCCAATTGAATTGCTGGAAATTTATGACTAGTAAAAGGTATATGTATATTTTTTTAAGATAAACGGAGACCACCAGCATAGGGGTCTTTTACTTATGGGTGATGATGATATTGGTGGTGAGAGTTGCCAGAGTTGGTTAACAACGCTTTTCAACACTAAACACTAAATGCAATTCAATTAAAGAAAAAATGAAAATAAAGAAAAGAGTAAGCAGTTTGTTAACATGGCTAAATATAGCTTTGCCAGCCAAAAAAGAGTTAAACGTTGTCTAGGCCAACATACAACCACCACAAGCCAACAATCAGCGAACAAGCAACAGCAACAACAAGCGCTTACAGGCAATGCTAATGAATGGAATGCGCTTTGTTAAATGTCTGCCAAATGAATGAATAACTGAGTAAATGAGTGAGTGACAGGCAAATGGCAGCAGCAACAGCCACAGCCAAGGGAGCCCAGAAGATACTTTTAATGAGTCTCCTTCAGAGTCGACAACTTTAACTGAGTTTAACGTTGTTGGCTAAGTGTCCTTTTATATACCCTACAAAAATAATTAAAAAGACAATAAAAAAGTTTAGAAACGAAATTTATAGAAAATATTTATTCAGTTGATTTATTAAAGGTGTGATAAATTAAAGGTAAACTACGGGCTTTTTATATAAATATTTATTTTTACATAATTATTATTAGTATGATGTTTTTAAATATTCCAGAAAATAAAGTCTTTTATTTTATGCTTCATATATAACTTAAGATTTTTGTTGAAACCTTTATTGAGTATAATGCACAATATTTATTTACAATTTATTCATATAGATACTTACATACTTACTAAAATGTAGAGTATTTTATCATGGTCATCAAAATCTCTGTTGAACGTCCAACTTGTTGCATTTGTAAGGCTGGCTCCTTTCGGCGCCTAAACATCTCTCATTAATTCATTTAAAGGGTGTTAAAAACAAAGTTAACTTGTTTAACAATTTAACATAGTCAATCGAACTAAACCAGCTGACCAGACTTTATATAAGCTGCTTAATAAATAACAAACGAACTTCCATATTACCAAACTCATCTATTGAAACTTGGAAAAGTATCAAAGCCATTTTTAAGCACTTAGTAAGCGTATGTGAGCTTAATATAATGAATTTCTGAATCGATATCGATCCAAGTAGCCCGATTGAACATTCATTCTGAAAACTGTTTTACTTGTTCTGCCAGTATATTTTCATCTTTATACTGCTACAGAAAACAAAATTTTAATAATTAAAGAAACGAACGCATAATTTACGTTTCTGAATTTGCGATTGATAAAAACAAAAAAAAACATGGAAAACGCAGGGGATGCAGCTGAATTGAACAACAATATTGAAGACAAGGATGTCAGCGAGAGTTCTGTCTTCGAATGCAACCTCTGTTTTCTATTGCCAAAGGATGCTGTAGTTGGCGTGTGTGGCCATATGTTCTGTTGGCCTTGTTTGCATACCTGGTTGGAATCAAAATCTCGCAAGATTTGCCCCGTTTGCCACTATGCGATTGATGAGACAATGGTCATACCGTTCTATGGTTGCCATCGCACTGACCACAAGGATCCACGCGAGCTTACAGGATCGGTGCCAAAGCCAAAGTCCCTTTTTAATTTATACGACATAACATTTTGTTTATGCTTACTTCTTGGTATCTTATTGATCTTCTTGTTTTACTATATAAGAAAGGAATGCAAGAGCGGTGACTTGAAATGTATTGCCGAATTATTTCAAGCCGCGTTTCGTTAAATAAAAATAATGCTCTAAAGCTCTAATTTCTTAGCCAGGATATTTTTTTCGAGAAAGGTAATATTAAAAGTCAGAAAATAAAAATCTATTTTAAAAAAATATTTCAAAAAATACACTTTAACTTAAGATAATCATTTCGGAAAAGCTGTCACTAAAAACATTTGCAAAACAAATTGTGTTCCAGTTTTGAAAAAAAATATTAAAAAAAAAAAACAAAAAACATTTTCAAACATTTTTTCTCCTAAACAAAGTATTAAGTGAAGAATTTTCTAAATTAAAACAAAATTATAAAAAATAAAATCGCCTTAAATTCTAGTGTCAACAGATATGAATCTCAAACTTAAAAAATAGGAAACAATTTGTAAACGTTTTCATCTAAAATAAACGCTCAATACTTAAGTTCTGTTTAGTCACACCAAGAGAAAATTAATAAGCTAGTCAATTAATCATGTGAATAAGGCCTAATGATTCTGTCTCAGTTATTGTTCTCTTGTTTTGCACCTATTATAATTGTTATTGCTATTTTTGTTGTTCTACTAGCTGTTGTTTTGTATGAATGAGCAATTACAGTTAATGCCACAGTACAAATGGCAAACCAATGTGTGTCTGTGTGGGTGTAAGTATAATTAATATGCTTGAGTGCGCAAAGAGCTTTCATTTCGCACAGTGTAGTGAGAGACGGAGGGGGGCTGGAACCAATCTATACAAGTTTCCTTATTTAAGCATTTTGTGAATGAAGTCGATGTCAAGATACTTTTATGTATTTATGAATATGAATTAAAATCCAATTGGTGTGGGAGAAAAGCTTTGCTTATTATACATACATATGTACATACATATATTTTGTGGGCGTTGGCGGCTGCCTTGGCTCTACTCTTACCAGCTCTGTCTCACTCTAACTCTCCAAGCAAACGGAATTCATTCACAAAAGTCTCGTGAAAAATAAACTCTAATGCTGGAGAGCATGATCCACACCCACATGTTGGTGGCAGCCATGACGTTGTTTAAAGTGGAGCGCTGCCTTTGAGCACCCCTTCGTCTCGCTCTCATTTTCTTCACTACCTTCTTGCTATTGTTGTCCCTTTCTTTCGTGACTTTTCTAAGCGCACAGCTGCAACGTTTTGCAATTCAATTTGCAGTTAATCTTGACTGCAGCTGCAGCAAAACAAAGCAGCGCGAATTTATCAATGAAGCCACCCACACGGACAGCGACGCCAACAGCGACGCCGACTTGTGTAGGTGAAGACGCTTTCGTGCTGTTGTTGTTGTTGTCACAGTGGGCGCAATGCTTTGCACTATCGAGCTTTTTACCGTTAAAGCTTTTTCGACCGCTTCGCGAGCTTTCGTTGGGTTTTATTTTTAGCTGTAAAGCTTTTTGTCGGGGCCAACCGAAAGTTTGCAGGATTTGTGAACTTTGATTCGCTTGGTATTTGAGGTTTGCAACAAGTGCCTGAAGGTGGGCGGGGATTTCTTGATGCTGCAGCGCTGAATGACGCAAGTGCAGCGACGTTACAAACTGGGCGTAATAGGGCTGAGATCAGCAACTATATTTGTTTAGAATAGCTTTGCTCATACATATAGTATGTGGGCTTGGCAGACGCCATGACAAAAAGCCTACTTAGAAGTTGAAACCTACACATAGAGACACACACCAACACCTGCACACACACACACATGTAAAGTTGGCACGAGCTGGACTTGAAACGACTTCAACTAAGGTGTTAACCCTTGTATGTGTGTGAGTGCGTCTCGAGTGTGTGTGTGAGAGTGTTTTTAGATAGAAGCTCAGTTTTTAGTCGAGCATTTGAGCAGAGAAAAGCACTTGAATAAAAAGCAACTAAGATAATAAATTGACTGCAATGATTGACCAGATAATACCCTAATATCACCTAAAATTTGATTTATTTTTCGAGTTCATACAGACAAGGAACGCGATCCCAAAATCAGAATTTTTCTAGAAATTTATGAATAATTTAAAGATACAGCTTTTATTAACCTAAGATATTCAAGCACTTTTTCTTGATGGAGTACATTTTGTATACCAGATAGATTAGATTAAAAAATATTTCAGTCTTAAATGACCCTTGGCGTAAAATATTACACATTAACGAAAGAAATCTTTTTCATTTTCAATAAACTTGAAAATGATAACTTGATATAGAACAAAATTTAGTACAAAAACTAAGTTCTTAAGATTAACTAAGAATATATAACGAATTTTTTGAATGAAAACGCATCCGATTCTGTTTTAAACAACCTTTTTAGAATCCTTTTGTATCCCTTGCACAATAAGTGTAGGGTATAGAAAAGAAGAAAAAAAAAAAAAATTTTATCACATTGCGGGGGTTGATGTCGCTCGAATGCCAGACAGAGACAGCTATCTAGCATGCATGTACAGTTGCCCACACAGAGTCGAGAAGCAACAACAACAACAACAAACACTGTTGGGCGACAGACATACAGAGAGCAGTGTGTCTAAGTAAGGCGATGATCGGCCCACGATGCGTCGTCGTCAAGAAAAAAAAAATAAATCGAAAAAAGTAAACGGAGCGAGCACCAAAACTGAGGCAAGCAGCTAGCAAGCAGCAAGCAGCAACAGCTTTGGCTCCAAACAGTTTTTCAACCTCAGTTGGAACGCAAAAACGCAACCGGAAGGAAATTATCGGTTAAAATAGTTATAGTAAATATATATATCTCTGTTCAGTGTAGTTAAAAATCGCACCGCTTTCGATTTACGCGCCAAATGCATGAGATCGTTAAAACAAAAGCAAGAAAAGAGATAAAATAACATAAAACAAAAGTTGCGTGTTTCAAATCAAAATTGCATAATCTCAACCACAACAACAACAACAAAATCAACAGTGGCAGTGGCAGCATCATCATCATCATCATCTATAGTCGGCTCTTATCGCTTATCTCTCACTCTCTCGCTGCATTGAGCTTGTCGCGTAATCGCAGTAGCTGTTTTGCCGGCTTGTGCGCTCATCCTTTGACTAGCTTTAAGCGGCATTTTCTTTATCGCCCGTTGGCCATCTTTCAACTCCGAGGTTGCAAGTTTAACTTGCAGTCGTAGTCGTAGTCGTAGTCGCAGTCGAAGATCGCGCGCGTGCGTCGCCGTTTTCGGGTCCGCCTCGTAATTAATTACAAACGCAGTTCGCAGATCGGTTGCAAGTTCTATCTATCTCCCTCTCGCTATATCTCTCTCTGTTCATCCTCTCGAAGTTGAGCAGAGATGCCGCTGAAAACTTCTTATTTACGCGCTATATCTTGATTTCACCCGACTAGAGCTAAACCGCAACTCTCCCTACAACCCCCCCTTTTGCCCACTGCTGTGCTTCTCGCGTGCAACTGCATCGACGACATCTGATTGCCTTTTTATGGCGGGTAAGTAGCTTTGGCCCCGGCCACCACAATTCAGAAAAGGGGTCTATTGCCAGCCTGGCCATTGCCGACTGCCTGCCTGGTCTTTGGCTGACATCTAAACAAGTCTATTAATGTTGGGCCAGAGAGAACCCGGCAGAACCAGGCTGTAAAGGCCACAACCAAAGTATGCTAGTGAATGTTTATGGCCATTTCATTTGGCGGATTATTTATGATTTATGCGCCGATTTTTTAATGGTAATTTTTATTAGATGATCGCACACAACACAATTCAAAACCATTTGAACACTAGTTGAGTAAAGTAAATACAAAAAAAAATACAAAAAATTCCAAGCGGAATAACAAGAATAATGAAACTAAGAATAATGCTCTAATAATATATTTCAGACATTATCAAATTTTTTGATAAATGCCATGCGATAATCTAATTTGATCAAAAACAGGGAATATAAAAGTTTTCAAAATGTTTAAGCTTAAGGCAAAACCGAGCTTAGGAATTTTTGTGAGATAACAGAAAAGTCTCAAATTTTAAAAGATATTTAAGATCTACAAGGATGTCATGCATAAAAAATATTAAACTCTATGATAAATCAATAGAAAAATTATCTTAGCCACCAAAATCCGTCAAAGTTACGCGCTAAGAGCTTCCTTCGATTCATAAAAGCTGGTAAAAATTACAAAACTTGTTTGTAAAATGCTATTTAATTTTTTTTTCATTTTATTAATCATTAATAATTAGATGATTAATTAATGTATATTGTACTTAACAAACTAGTTGCACTTTTATTAATTTATTTATAAAAATTTTCTTTTAAACATTCGCGAAATCAAACCATTTTTTGATTATGACAGAAAATGTGGAAAAAATGTAAAACATTATTTATATTCTCAATATTTTCAAAAATTTTCCTATCTTAAATTGCTGTAGAAGGCGTTAAATATCATCAGGGTAAATCATCAAAATGGTGTAAAGAAAATTGTAAATCTAAGCAAACTTTTGTTCAAAACAAAAATATATTACAAAAACTTTAATTCTAGAAATAAAAGTTTATATTAAGTTGAACAATTAGCAATATCACCTTTTTTTTATAAAAATTATAGCTTGTAACAAAATAATTTTAAGAAAAAGTTTAAAAAAACCATTCTACAACATAAGAGAAAATACAAAGGTTAAAAGTATGATTATGCCATTGCTCACCTACAAATATTAGCTGTTAGAAACAAATGTCAATTACAACTGTCAATAAAGCTAAATAAAATGTTTGCCTTCGAAACGATTTTGTAGATAGAAACATCTTAATCGTTTGCGCTGTAACACAAATCAATTAGATGGGCAATCATGTGCTAAAGAAGTTTTGCCCACAAAACTTCGCATGTTTGTAAAAGCACCCACACACACACACACGAACACACACGCTCACAAATACCGGAAAAAGATACCACAGTTGCAAAATGTCAAGAGTCAAAAAGCGCGCGTGCGGCACCAAAAAGTCAAAGGTCATGATTGCAACCGCAAACAACAGAAGCAACAAGAGGCTGCCGGCAGCTGAGCTTAGCCGGCAGCAAAACTAAGTGTGTGCTACTAATTAAACATGAATCTGGGCATCGGCTTATAGTTACATGCATGCAACATTAGACAAAGTTGGTGCAACAGGAGCAGCAGCTGTGCAGCACACACATATTTAGCCTGCAGTTTGACATTTGAATGAAAACATTCGTAAATGCTGCGACAAATATCAAAGTTGAAACGGTCAACAGGAAGCAAGGAAGGTAGGAAGCAGCAAGTTCTCTTTCTCTCCCCGCTTTTTGGCTCTCCTCTCAGTTCTGTGCTTGAATGAAATGCGTGGAGTACGAGACACACACATTCACCGTATGACGTCACAGCGTAAGCTTTTTTCATTGATGGCTTGCATTTCCATTCATTCATTCCATTCACTTCGATTCATTCGCGTATAACGCCATTTGCCGCCATTTTGTCTATCTGTATACGTGTGTGTGTGTGTGTGTGGCAGTCAAGGGCAACAGCAACAGTTGCCAGTTCGCGATGCCTGTTGCCTGTTTCCAGATTCAACTAACTTAAACCCCTCTGCCCCCGGCACCTTTACGCAGCTGCTGTCATAGCAACACATACACCCACACACACATGGCATACAGCTACTATTGAGGCAAACATACAGCTAACCGCAAAGGGCAAAGTGCCATTCAACATCCACGAATACTGTATTGTATCGTATGCATGTGAATGTGTTTCATTCTGTTAGGACTTATGTGTCCTGGTAATACTACTCCGGCAGGCTCAGCTCAGCTCTTTCATAAAAAGTTTCTAGCAAATGTTCAGAGCTTAGTTTGTTCTCACTTTTGTGTGTGTGTGTGTTTGTATTTTTGTATTCCGAGGAAATGGCTAAATAAATGGTAATTTAACTGTTGCTTTAACTGTCTGTATGTTTGTGTGTGTTTGTTGGTGTGCAACAGGCAGAAAAAGGCATTTTGTGTGGGTTTTAAAGGGTGTTTAGGAAACAAATTAATACACTTACCAGTAGCCTATTTTGAATATGTGTTTTTTTCCCATCATAAATCAGTGCAAATAGCAAAATATTAAAATTATTTTTAAATTTTGTAATGTAGATAAAACAAATATTGTCTTTATAATGTAGTTTTACAAAATATATGAAAAGGATCAAGTATTTTCTTCAATATTTTGAAAATAAATACACATTGGGCTTTAACATTTTTCCGTTATCTTTATATAGCAGTACAAAATCATAATAAAAAATATATCAAAAACATGCATTTAAATATATTTTTTTAATATTTACATAATTTCTCTTTATATATAGAGCTCAAGCGATTTTATATTTTATATAATCAAAAAAATCAAATATAATCAATATTCAAGCATATAAAGTTATTTATCTGCCATGAACTTAAGGAAAGGATTTGTAGTATTGCCAAAATCTACAATAGGGTATCTAATGGTCAAGCAATTTTAACTGATGGTCTTTAAGCTGTTATTGTCTGCTCATGGCTATTGATTTCGTTTCCTTGACAATGTGTTTATATTGTTGTTAGGGATGGACTAGTTAACGTGGGCGAATAAATCATGTTGAACGTTACAAATCAAATCTTGAAATAAGAAGACTTACTTGGTTATTTGTGCACACTCGATAATTCTATGAATGAAAACGTATAACATTTATATAAAATGTTTCTAAGCACAAAATATGTAATAATTGTAAAGTATGAGAAGAAAAACTTTGCAGAAAAATCTTGGACAATTATGCATTAAAATCAATTATGAAGTCCCAAATAGCAACTGGGATTAGTTTAATTGTCAAACACTTTATAGGGTAACTGGCTAATAACCTCATTATAACTACATTTATTGTCGTCTAGGGACACTGCTCCAACTTTTATTTTCTTTTGCTGCTTTATCATCGCATCTATTAGCAACATAGACAAGTATTTACCTAGTCAACCCCCGTCATTCTGGAGAAAGAGAGCGATTCTAGTGAAATTCCTGAATTGAAACAAAAACAAAAATATATATACATACACATGTACATACTTTGCCACACCCACAATGAATTTAGTGAGGCAGACAGTTAGACCGGCAAGTCCTATGCCTTGCCACAACACCACCCCTCACACACACACACACACATCTAAAGTCTGGGCAAGCTAAATGCCAACTGGCATGAATCAACAAGTTGAAATGCCAGCACCGAAAAATGTACTTCATTCACGTTATCCTTAATGTGCTTTTTAAGGCAATGTTTTGGTTGTTTCATTCACTTTGCTTCTCTTTGGCTGCCAGTTGCCATATTGTTGCCTGTTCTGTTCTTTCATGCGATTATTACGATATGATATGTTGTTGTTGCTGTTGCTGTTGTTGCTGCTGTTACTTGTGAAGCGTAGTCGCTGCCTTTGTTTGGGCGCCTAATATCTCATTCTTGTCGCGTTTTGATTGATGCTCAACTATGACCTTTAAATGTCAAATGGGATGTGGGTCCTTATTTGTTATTGTTGTTGTTGTTGTTATTTTTTGTCGGTTATTGCCTGCAACTCTAATTGCTGGCACAAGTTGATGTTGCCATGGCTGTCTGTTGTTGTTGCTCTTATTTTAGTTGTGGGTGTTAACATTTAGCATAAAGCTTCAATGTTTTAAAATTCACATTTAAAGCTTTTGCATTTTCTCCGAATTTGAGACAGCCCAAAAGGGCAAATGTTCTAAATGTCCAGATATATGTAATACAAGATGAAGAACGCCAAAAGTCAAAAGCTTTTCATTCACAAAAAACAATTTTGTATGCTGCTTGAGGCAATTAGCCAAAAATGAATCGAAAGCAGTTTTCCGGAAGTTTCTAAATGCTATACACCAAAAGGTTATTTGGCACAAAATTAAGTATACTTAAGTTGAAAAGAATTTTTTTGTTCTTTTGCATTATTTGCTCTTAAAAATTTAATTCAGAAAAAATTAACTTTGATATCTGATGTGCTAAGAATTAAGTACCTCAAAAAAAAAAATGCTTAAGATATATAAAATTAATATATATTTTTTAAACATTAGTTTTTTAAATATTAATATATATAATATCAAATATTTAAAAATGTTAATTTTTTATTATAATTTTCCTCCAAAATCTAGTTCGTTGAAATAACAAAAAAAATTTAAACTCAATATTTTTTCTAAAATTTAAATAAAAGTAAATAATATTAAACATTGCTTATACAAAAAAAGTATTTATTATTTTTTTTTAAGATATTATATTTAAAAAAAATACCTTACTTTTTGATATATATATTTAAAATGCATACCATAAATAATAAATATAAGCCACTTGAAATTCTGCATTCCGAATATTTCTTTAGGTTGTACTTGTTTCCAATTAACGTATGCTTAATATCATGTATTCATTACTCATACGCATGATGATTCCGATAAAACTACTGAACATTGTACGTCATTTCATACGATAATTGGCAATTATCAATCGATGTTGCAAGTAGCACGAAAAGTGAAAGCAATTGCCAATAGATAAGCAACATATGACGCTATAGAAATAAATGGATATGTACGTGAATTAGCCATATGTGTTGCTCAACTATTACGTAGTAGCTGAAGGAATCGTTCAAAGAGAGAGTGTGTGTGTGTGAAAGAGCACATCACTTAATTAGCTATGAGTTAAATACGTTGACAATTTGTTAGACCACTTCTCAAATGCACCCACACAAACACACTCTCTCACTATATCACTCTCTCTCTGTCTCTCGGTCTTTTGCTCTTTCTCCATATCACTCTCTATCTGTCTATCTTTCATTTACTGTTGCTCTTACACTCACAACCCACACGCTATCTGCTCAGACAGGAGCTGCCATCGATGGGCGCCTATTCCAAAACAACAAATCGGAAATGCCGGTTTTTTGACTCTCATCTCAATGCATAACTCTCACACCTACAGCATAAAGAGAATAACATCTATCGAGCATTAGAGAAAATACATAATATGTTAAAATAATAATAATATAATGAAACACAAAATAACAATTACATTGATACAACTTTTCATGTTGTTTATTGTTGGCCTTTGTTGATGACGAGCCAAACACTTTTCGGCAATTTCGTATCGTTTCCGATGTTTGACGCCGACGCAGCCGATTTGTTATTGCTGCCTTTGCTGCTGCTGATACGATTTTCATCACTGGCAATGCCGAGTTTTCCATTTTCATTTTCAATTTTCACCGCTCGCGCGCCAGTAGCGCATTGACGGCTCACCAGCTCGTCTCGGCTGCTTTCGTTTTCACTTTTGCCACCCGCGACGGCTTTAATCACCTAAAAAAAAATAACAAACAAAATAAATTGGAAAATTTTGCAAACGTAAAACGAAAGAAAAATTTTTAACAGATATAAAAAACCAAAAATGCATATCAAATAATGAGTTGCTTTGAATAATAGTATTTTGGTGCCAACAACTTTTGATGTTCAAATATATTAAACAAAAATAAACAAAACAAAAAACATAAAAAATAAATAAAAATTACCGTCGGCATTTCGACACTTTTTCGAGAACAATTTATCTTATCTTATCGTATTTACAAATTTTGATGGTCAATTTTTATACAGTAAAAACAACTTGAATATATTTTATAAAATAGTGGAATATTTTGCGAACTTACAAGCTTAAGTCAAATAAATCTTATTATGAGATGAAAAGGTAATTTTAAGACGTTCAATAAAGATTTATTCCATTAAGAATTTAAATTTTGAAACTTGCCCATTTAAATATGATTATTTTCCCTCTCTTTTTTGCAGATACCCGCAACCATTAATCAAGAAACAAAATCATCCAACTTAAAGACTGATCAAATCAAATGACATCAATATAAGTGCGAAAAGTGTCAATCACAAATGTGAGAAAAGCCAATCAAAACAAAAACAAGTGATGTAAAATGTGTAAATACTGGAGCTGAAAATCCAAAAAACTCCAAATGGGCTCAACTCAGTTGATGCATTTTCGTTTTTATTCTTTTTCGTTCGGTTCTATTTTATTTGCAATTCGATATTTAATTTCACTCAATAACATCGCGCATCAAAGTCACAAAAATGTTGCTGACAATGAGGCGACAGAATGAAGTGATAAGCAGCCAGCAGCATTCCACAGCCAACGTGACGATCACAAGCACAGCGACGCCATCACCACCACCACCACAACCACCCTTAATTGCCATACCGCCACCACCGCTGGCACAGGCCACATCTGCATTAGAGTCTACGAATGGTTTGAATCTTGTGGCAACAACTTCAACTGCTGCACAGGATTCACTCAATACACCCACAACGCCCGTGAGTCGCAATCCCTTGCAGTTTGCTGCACCACTTGCACCACCACCACCACCCCTTGTGGCGCCCACGTTTAGCTACTACAACAACAACAGCAGCAGCGTCGCGGCGTCTGCTCCTCAGGCAGCTTCAAGCTATTTGCAGCATCAGGGCAAGGAAGAATTGGACGAGTACGTGGATATTTTACAAGTGCAACAATTGTTGCTGGACTCTTCAGCGGCTGCCGCAGCGGCAGCACATCAAAACACCACTAATCCGACCCAGGAGCAACAGCAGCAACATCTTCAACTACAACAACAACACCAGCAGCACGAACAACAACAACAACAATTGCAACAACTCGCTAAACCGCGTCCGCGCATCAATCTGCAAAAAGCATCGGAGTATGCCGCCCAATTAGCGCAGGGTAAGTTCAACAAGAGAGTGTTGACTGCACCCGAAAATGTTTACGAACTTGAAGAGTAAACTATATAATTAACAGAAGTTCAATTTGTTTATCGGAAATGTTTTATCGAAACATTTTAAAAATATTTTTCGTTTAACAAATCAATTTCTTTAATCAATTTAAGAATTGTACCCTTGAACCATTACCCTCTGGTAGTTGAAGTAAATTCAAACTTATCTCAAATGTCTCGTCTTTTTTAACCAAGCCTTACCTTAAAGCTCTTTTATTATTATGTTTTTCTCAAGAAATCTTGTTCGATTTCAATGAAATTTCAGAGACGTTCAATTTCTTGATTATATATTTCTTATTGCTTTTGGTTTTGCGTTTATTTCGTTAACTTAAAAAGCTTTTAATAAATTAAAGTTTAAAATTTAAAAATTTGCGACCTTTCAAGATACTGACCAAATTTTTTTTAAGTGTAACTATCCCAACTGCATTATTAATATCTTAATTTTCCCTCAAACAGCTGAGACAACTTCACCTGCATCGCGTCGCGTATTGTTGGACTATCCGAATCCGTATTTGTACGGCAATCATTATCATCACACGCCACCAAGCGAGGACCTCGTTGCCCTTTGGTTTGGCAGCAATGGAACAGGTGAGTCATTCTCATTCAATCTCCTAGATATACATAGTATGTGTGCATGTATGTAGCCAATGTGCAACAGACCCCCATGCAAGTGCAACATTTAATTAATAATTACCTCCAGTCGAGTGTGAATTGTTGTCATAGGCGAGTGGCGCGAACGCATTTATAATAGTATCTGCCAGATACGCATGTTGCCAACATGAAAATTCAATAAAAATCTAGGGACTAGTCGCGTATTTGCACAGTGTTAAAGTCGAATTTGTAATGCACTAACAAGGAGAAATAAATAATTTATAATTTGTATAAAATTGTTGAGGAATACACTTGATAAAATATTTCTTAACATCTATTCCAATAAAATTATTTTGTAACCAATATAAAACAACACTTATTTAACTCTTAGGCATTTCTATTTATCGATTAATTTTTGAATAAAGATCACCTAGTTTTAAAAATATTTTTCTGGAATTACTCCCCTAAGAAGTTGATTTTCTAAAGCTCAAAACAGGAGTTTCAATATGATGACAGAATCCGTGCTGGATATCAAATACTCAAACTGATCACTTTAAGCTAATGAAAATGCTATTCATAAACAAAGTTTTTAAATTAGTTTCTTAGCATTTTGTGGCGCCTCGCACATATTTTGGCTGTCTCATTGCATAATTCTGTGGCGACAGGCGATGTTGCTGGCGTCAAGGGGCCAGCCTACCATGTACCACGGTTTCATGATTCCATGCTGCAGTTACTCAAAATTATCGTAGTGCAGCAATAAATTGCCAAAATTAATCTATGAATGAGCTGACAGCACGAGTTTTTTTCTTATTTTTTCTTACACAGCTTACTTTGGTGGTGTTTTTTCTGTAATAGGTTAATAAATATACATTTATTTTGCGCACTTTAATGCCGTTCGCTTGTAATTTTTCTGATGGCGCCTTCAATGGATCGCCGTCTTATAGAGTCGTTGTGTCTCTCTTTCTCTTTCAGTTTTTGAAACGTTGCCAAAAACTTGAAATTGAATTTGCAAATGATGCAGCACATTGGCCGCTAGCGCCCTTTCGTTTTTCTTGCCATGGCAATGGGCAACAGGTGTTGTCCCAGGTCTCGACGAGCCCCTCTCTATCTTCTCTCGCCCTCTCTCTCTCTCCCGCATTGCCTCCCTCTCTTTCACTTTTCGTAAAGGCCACTTGTGAATGC
Organism: Scaptomyza pallida; assembly: GCA_018152965.1. Lineage (NCBI taxonomy): Eukaryota > Metazoa > Arthropoda > Insecta > Diptera > Drosophilidae > Scaptomyza > Scaptomyza pallida. The sequence goes on from JAECXP010000002.1 coordinate 7,866,049, forward strand.
AACATGCAACGGACGATATAGTCGTCACACGTTCCATTGAATACAGCGTCTGCCGTTTCGGGGTTTGGTCGCCTTTCGACTTTATGTATTTGTGCCAAAATTAAGTTCAGCGCCAAGACCACCCAAACTGTGTCAATGTTGCGACTTTTTTATCATTGCGAACAGATCGAATTTGAAATGTGCATAGAATATGATCGACTACATGTCAAATGTTTATAGCATTTTAAGTATTTATTTATGTAGCTCAACTTAATTTACTTTTAAAAGTTTTTTGATAAATCTGTTAATGTCTGGAGAAAATTCATATTCATTAAGTATTATTAAACCTGCGGATAATCAATCTATTTAACAATTAGTTATCTAAACTTTTGTCTTTATTTCATGCAAAAGAATACAGAAGAACACAAAGGTTCGAGAAATAATAATAACAGTTTCCTGAATTTTACGTTCTTTGATATTTTCAGTTATAAACAATTAGTTAAATAGTAACACCTTAAAAAATTTCACAGTTTTAGGGAAATTTTGTAATGCAAACCAAATCAAAGCGTACTAAAAATTAATTCGTTGTATAGAAAGAATATGGAAGTTCGTTATGGGAGCTATAACTACACAGTTTCCGCTTAAAAATCCTTTTCCCCCAAAAAATACCACTTAACAATCTTTTCAAAGAAAATATTTTTGGCTTCCGATCGCAATCTCTGGCTAAGGTCACACACAAAATTGATTCTCAAGCTCACTTATGCTATGTAACCTTGCTACAGATGCCACACTGATTGTGATTTTGATTCGGATTATTGTTTTTAATGCTGTTCTTTACCCCTCTCGAGCGACAAGACAGTCAAGTTGTACTGTTAAGTACTCATATTTCCAAGATGCACACAAATTGCCTTAATTAATTAATATCATAAAAATGCGACGGCGCTTAATTGCCGAATGGAGCAGCAAAAACAGCAGAACAAGTAAATATGAATATATATCTCTCATGGCAACGCTAATTAGCCAGGAAATGACCCCAGCTGACCGATCGACAGCAGCAGCAGCAGAAATTGCAGCCACAGTAGCCACACAGCTGAGTGACCCTAATCGACAGGAAGCTGACTCAATCTGAGAGACAAGAGCAGACACATAGACGGATAGACAGACCATGGCCACATTCTGTTGCACTTCAGTTGCAATCAATATTTATAAATCTCTTGAGTTGCACTCGCAAAGGTTTTACCAATTAATAACGTGACCCGTTTTACTATATGTGTACTATATATCTGAAATGAAAAGCAAAAAAGAAAAAAATCAAGCTGGGTGATCGTTTCCAATGAAAAATCACACACAAAGCCTTTCAGCGTTTGTCAACAATCACATGGCAACTGCCAACTGGCAACTGGCAGCAACACGAAGCAAAATGTCGCGACGTTGGCAAGAAAAACTGCAAGAAAATTAAGGCGACAATCGGCGCTGGGGCAACCTTTGCGCCTTTTGTGCAACGGAAATCGCTGACATGGACCACACCAGAGTTGCAAGCTCCAAGCTCCAACTCGACTACTGTCTGCCAAGCCATTGAGGCTTGCCTAATGTTTAATTAAGGTGATTGCTGTGCGGTCACTTGAACGTTGTTGCTGTCGTTGCAGTTGCTGTTGCTGCTGTTGCTTTCAGTTGCAGTTTCTGTTGTTTGCTGACAACAACACCTCACGAATGATCACCAAATTGGTTTGTAAGGATCTAAGCGTGCTTCGCATTGGCCCATGTCAAACACTTTGGGCCAAAGGACATCGTTGTCAGCACCACCGCGTCCGCTCCCATCGCTCCGCCACCCTCTATAACCGTTGATTGCCAGACTTTGCCGCAGCTTTAATGAAGATTAATTGCAATCAGTGCGCCAGTTGAGCGGCGATTAATTGCACAGCGAGTGAGTGAGTGAAATAGAGAGAAGAGTCAGAGAGAGATAGCGAGAGAGCGAGAAGTCTTGCACAAATGGAAATGAGCTAAGGAAACGGCAACATTGGCCTAGACTTCCATCTAGACTTCAATTTAAAGTACACACAAACAGCGTTGATGATGGGCATTGGTCTGTCAGTGTTGCCATCTTTTAAAATGTTAAAAAAGGCTAGGGGTTAAGAGCAACAAATCAAGTAATATATATTAAAAAAAAGGTGATTATAACCATTTATTAATATTTTTATGTAGAATTTCAAGAAATTTTATTGAGAATTAAAAAATATTTTGTAAGCTGAAACTTAAAAATAATTCATTTAAACCATTGTCAAAAAAAAAAAAATATTTATAATATTTATAGATGAGATGTTACACTCTTAAAGCAATCACAAAATTATCAGAAAAATCAACAAAGGTATTTAAGTTAGCTATTTTAACTTTTAACAAAAACAAATAGCAAAAAATTACTAAAAGTAGCAAAAATTGCAGACTTAGTAAACAAAAATATGTTTGCAATCACACTCAACACAATTGCATTTTACTGTAAATGAAAAAAATGTTGAAATTGGCAACACTGTTGCCAGTCTCTCATACACATACATACATCTCTGCCCAATGCAATAGTCTGCTGACTGCGCTTCCTTTTGCCTTTGGCCGTGGCTTTGTCTGCAGTTCAGAAGTTCACAAGACCTCACGAGACGCAGTTGCGGGCAACTTAATTGCCATTTACATGGCAAATGTTGAATGACGTTTGCTGCCGGCTCAATACTTTGTTGGTGGCACAAAGCCAGCTGATGAATTGCATTGGCGAGAGTTGCCAAACTGGCAGAGATTTGTCACAGTTCATCACGGACAGAAACCATCATAATGAACTTAACTAGCTCATAAATTTGACCCGCAGTGGCTCAAAGTTTATTAACATATTGTGTCTGTGTGGGCAGGAAAAGTGTGCCGTGAATGGGTCTGATGAGCGAGTTTCTATATACATTTGTTGCTTTATTATCTAATATGTATTTGGTTTTTGTATTTTGCATTGTCACCTGCTTGCATGAGATTCAAAACTGGCGCCAGTCTTTTGGCCAGACTTTGTTTGTCTCAGTGTCCGAGACTGGCCCGATCGAATTAAATCAAATGTTTTTTGTATATCTGAAAACCGCAGTACGTGGGTAGGTTTTGGCTTTGGTTTTTGTGGTTTGCATTTAACTTGGCTTAAGTTATAATTTGTGTATTTCTGTATGTCGTTTTAACGGCTTTCAAAGTGAACGCCACTTTGGCATCATATGGCTAAAAATAGAGTCATAGCTCACTGGCCAAAAGTTGGCTGTGAAACAAGCCACTTTTATTACATACGAGTGTCTCTTAATGTATAATGTGTATAATGTGTGGGTGCCAAAATACAGAAGCTGCGAACCTTGTAATATACTTGTATATAATTATGCATTTTCGAGCACTTTAATGCATTCATAAGTTGAGTTTAAGCTGGGAAGACTTGTGAATGTTAAGAGAAGCGTTCAAGGAGTTTTTCATGTATAAGAGGGGATTTGAAAGAATATTTTTTTATTACATTTTGTAATAAATAAAATGAACACAATTAATAAATTAAGTAAAATTACGAAAATTACATCCAAGCAAAGTATGGTATTATCAAAAAAAGAATAAATAAAATAATATTTTAAAAATGTATTAATAATAATTGCTTTAAACCTATCGACTAGAGATGGGCATGGGCCGTGCCGTGCCCGTGCCGTGCCGTGCCTTTTTTAAAAAATTCCGTGCTGGGCCGTGTTGGGCCCCTTACAAAAATTGCCGTGTTTTACCGTGTCAAAGTCTAAAGGCACGTTAGGCACGGGTAGGCACGGTAAGCACGGGTAGGCACGGTAGGCACGGAAAAACCCACTGTCAAGATTTTGAATTTAAATATGGCGGTATTGAAAAGTTGGCCTAGTTTTTTCGCTTGTTTGTCAGCAACGGAAACGAGTGAACGTTTTTTTTCCACATCTGGCAATATTTTAAATGAAAAAAGAACTCGACTAACGAGTTCTAATTTATACAAAATCTTATTTTTACATAAAAATATTTTATAAATTAATGAAAAATTTTTCAAATTATAAAAAAAAACTTTCATAAAATACATAAAAATACTACAAGAAATTTGGGCTATAAATTTTTTTTTATTAAAAGCGCCAGTGCTAGTCCGTGCCGTGCCCGTGCCGTGCCGTGCCTCTAAATAGAAATTCCGTGTTGGGCCGTGTTGGGCCTTAGTTTTTACCAGCCGTGCTTGGGCCGTGCCGTGCCTCAAAAAGGAGGCCCATGCCCATCTCTACTATCGACATCCAAGTTTCTTTATTAAGCTGCACTTGATTCGGCAAATAAATATTCAATAAAAAATCAGATTTCACCAAAACATATATACATATATACATCATCAAACAATTTATATATATAAAATATTGCGGACAAAAAAAAATATACACATTAACCCTGTTTAATAATATTGTTTTTATACCCTTAACCCATAAAATGGGTAAATAAGGGTATAATGGTTTTGTGCAAATGTATGTAACAGACAGAAAGAAGTATCTCCGACCCCATAAAGTATATATATTCTTGATCAGCATCAACAGCCGAGTCGATCTAGCCATGTCTGTCTGTCCGTCTGTCCGTCTGTCCGTCTGTCCGTCTGTCCGTCTGTCCGTCCGTCCGTCTGTCCGTCTGTATGAACGCGCCGATCTCAGAGACTATAGGAGCTAGAGACTTCAAACTTGAAACTTAAGCTCTCCTATACCATAAGCAGATCAAGTTTTTTTCAAATTTTCGATAACACTTCTGGTTTCCGATATACACATGTGATCGATAACAAAAAATTCTTGAATTTCAAAATTGTAAAAACGAGGTTTCAAACTATTGGTAAAATAATTAACATTTAAAAATTAATAAATAAATTTAAAAATTTGATCAAAATCGGTTCAAAAACACCGAAGATATTGCAGTTTGAAGTTTGGTCATATTGGTCACTGGCAGAATACACACAAGTAACTGTAAGCGTTACGAACCGGGTTAAGGGTATGTCCTAGTCGGGATTTCTCGACTAGAGCCTTCTTACTTGTTGAATATAAATAAAACCAAAGTTGCGTCTGTAGTCAATGAAGAAATCCCAATAAGAATCAAAAGACAAAATTTTGAATGAATGGGTCAAGTCTCAATATGACTTTCAAGAAATATGAATGATTTCAGGTCATCATTGATAAACAATGCGTCGTCTGTGTAGTTTTTGTAGATACTCCAGATAAACATCTGAGACTGAAGATGCGCCCACGCATTTAGCTTTAACCTGTTGGCGCCGTCGTTTGTTAGCAACTTGGTAGCAACCCACGCGACCTAAGGCAAAAAAAAAAAAAGAAAAAACAAATTTGTAAACCGCAAAACAATCATTAAAAACAAGCAGCGCATAAACTACATTGAAATTTGTTTGATTTTTTCATTTTCAAATGCAAATGCAAATAAATTAAATCATATATATAAAACCGCAAAGTTTTTTTTTTGTTTTTGGGATTTGCATAAAAAATTGCCAGCTACAAATCGAACATGGAAAACACCGAGACAGAATCGGTGGTGCCCAGCCCGAGCTAAATTCATTCATGAGCCGCATCGTGTCGGGCTCCATTCATAAGTTGTACGTTTCTAGTTTAAGGTAAGCCACCAAAAAACGAACACCACCTACTTGCAACTACCAACTTGCAACTGGCAACTAGCAAACAACAACTGGCAACTGGCAACTTGGCAACTGAATATTATTTATAAGATTTTGTAGTTCGTTTTTGGGGTCACATGTTGGCGTGTGTTGCAAATTAAATTTGCAAATTATAGGCTGTCGCAGCGGGTTTCCGGTACGACAACAAAAGCAACAACAACATCAGCATTAACTTATGTAGATGCTGCAAGGTTTTTCTCCTTCTTTCTCCATCTCTTTACTTTGTTCCAGTGCGCTTCAAATGTGCAAAACGCAAACAAACTCAGGGCATTTTGTAAAGATTGAGCGCCAGTTTTGAGCGCTGCACTTTATCACGCTCTTGGCCCCGTCTTGACAAGCTCAATGGATATTCATACAGTACATATGAAGCTACTTCCCCCCTACCCCCCATCTCTTCCACAACTCGCCAAAAATGGCACAATCAACAAAATGGTCTCATGCACATTTGAACTGTCATGCCACAGTCGGAGTCGCAGTCAGAGTTGGATTCAGAGTTAGAGTCAGATTTGGAGTCGTAGTCACAATCGTCTGACATTTGAGATTTGAGGCGAAATGTCAGTCACTGCTCAAAAAGTCCGTTCGTTGTGCCGCTCGAGCCACTCAACATCGTGGGCTGTTTAAGACTCTTGGCCAAAGAGATGGCTTAGAAATATGACAAATGTCATTCAACATTTTTAGCGAATTTGGGATGCTCTTTTCGGTTATTTATGATTGATTGTGTTAAAGTTATATGAGTTCATTAACGAAAAAATAAAACGTATCCTCCTTACAACAAAAAGGAATTTTTAAAAAATATTTTTTGTATCTATTAAAATAAAAATAATAAAATCCCTATTTTACAAGTTTTTTTTATGTGCTTTATTATGGTTGATACAATTAAAAGTGTTTCTTGTATATTTTCATAAAACATTATTATTTTATTTAAATATCCATTGTACAAAGGCATTTAAAATCGGAAAAATTTAAATATAAATTCTTTTTATATTTTTAGAGCAATATTTAAAAAAAATTATAAAAAATTTTAGATATTAAACTATTCATTTCTATAATTGGAGAGTTTTATTTTGTTTATTTGAAATAAAGAAATCTCCTATTCAAATTACGTAAACTAATTAATACACTCAAAATTTTAACAATGACAACTTTAAAGATATTTATGTTAACGGAAAAATACAGATTTTTAATCAAACTTAAGAATTTGAATATTATTACATTTTACCTAAAATACTCTACAACTCGAGGCAAGTGTATATGCATACATCGTATATCATGAAAAGTGGGGCCAGTTCGCATTCAGTTCACAAGATTTCCAGCTAAATTTGGTAGTCAAATAATTTACATCAACTTTATGCTGTTTATTGTTCTGTTTGATGTTTGCTGCTGCTGCTGTTGTTGTTGCTGTTGTTGCTATTATTTATGTTATATACTTACGTTGTTGTTGTTGGGTGATTTGAAGTTTTTTGTTATTGTTTTTCTAGTCCGTTTACATGGTGGGCGTAACGCGCGCGCAGCTTTCGACCCACTCAGTTGATATTTTGGCGTTTTACCATTTTTAGAGCCGCTTTGGAAGAGCCGCCACCAAAAGTGGTTGTTGTTGTTGTAAGATTGTTCAGATTTGATTGGTCAATGGTCAATGCTGGTAGCTGGAGATTTCAAGTGCGTTTACCATTGCGTTTGCTCTTGTTGGTGGCTGCTGTTGCTGCCGTTGCTGCCGCTCCATGCCGCCATGCCACTTGACATATTTTAATGAAGCAGCAGCAGCAGCAACAGTAGCAAGCGCGGCAGCAGCAACATCAAAATATACAAAAATAGATATTTTGAGAGACACACAAATTACGCGCATATTTTCTAATGAGCTCATGCGCGCCATAGATCGACATGGTTCGAAGCGATTTGGCTCGTACGGAACGGCCAAAAGTCTTCGCACTCTACCCGACCCCCCTCTACACCGATCCACATCCACATATATGTATGAAAAAAGAGAGCTCCTTCTGTCGCCAATTGACAATTTCAAGTGTACGTGTCCAAAGATTTATGCCCGATTTTCACAAAACACTCACAAACATACATAGATGATGTCAAAAAGGGGGGTAGCATTTTTTTGAGTTGATTATGGAGCAAAAGATTTCGATGCTGTTTGCCAAGTTTTCTATTTTTCTTTTATTTTGTTTTCCCCCCTTTTACCGCTGCGCCGCTTTCTGTAGATATCGTTAACACAAAGCCAAATTCTGTCTGCTGTCAATGTTGAAAGATGCGACGATTTGTGACTGAGCAAACAGAAAAGCATGCTAATTAGTGCTGCTAATGGGATAAGTGCTCTCGCTTAATACAAATACATGCATATAAGCGAATATTTGTATGTGTTTTCATATGTGTGTTTGCATTCAGTCTGTTGAGCATTCTTAAAGTTAAGTCAATCTGCTAATGCTTTATATTTGGATTCTAAGCTTCAAACCATAATGCGAAAGAATTTGTGTGATAGATGGTATTATCTATATATCAATGAAAGTTTATGTATTATTTATTTATGTTGGAGAAAGGACTGTTTTACAAGGCTTAATTCAAGTTTTATTGGAATTTATATATAATTGCTAAATGATTTAAACAAATATTTTTAAAGAGCGATTTGTGTGGCACTATGCTCAGATTGTGCCTATGTGATATGTTTCTTTAATCAACATTGACCAATTTGTATTGTATTTGTTACTTTTTTAGTTACGTAACTTTTCAAAAAAAGACTACAATATAACAAGCTTTTAGCATAGTATTCAAGAAAATACTATTTATTATTTGGTGATAGAATAAAATATAAATTGAAGTTGTAAAATATTAAAAAGCTTTTCACACCTTTTAATAAAAAATCTTAAATAATTTTTCCATTAACCATTTTTATGATTTACTTATTTTAAGGAAGATTTCAATAACATAATCATATACCAAATTAATCAAAAAGTCAACAATGTTACTTAAAAGACTAGAAAAGCAGATCACATTAACTTAATCATTTACAATTGTTTGGACAATTGTTTACCATACACATATGTATATTCTTCATATTATTAATGACAGCCGACAAACAGTTAAGCACATATTCAACTTTTTGACCCCCGCCTATGACTAGAAATCAAACCTAGACTTTAACTAAGCAACACACAGCAAAAGAAATGAGAAATGATTGCATTTATTGCTCAAAATGCATTGCAATCAAAATGCATTTATTAAACAATCTGTAGCCAAACAATCGCATTCAGTTTTAGTCCATTAACAAAAGGCAACAAAACAGCTAACCGGACTTTAAGGCAAACATGTGTGCTTATGCCATATGTTGTGTGCAGCACATCCTCTAATCACACACACACACTCACATACACACAACAACAGCAACAACAACAAGAACTGCAATCAGGCCACAAAATCGCAGAAACGACTTCAAACTGCAACTGGAACTTTGCAGCCCGACGACAGCAGCCAACAAAAGCCCCAAAACAAAATTGTACACAAAGCTACTTACTTTAGGCCACAGCCAGCCCCCGCAAAAACACAAAAAGAAGAAAAAAAACTAATATAAAATAAATAAAAAAAGAAGTTAACGAAAAAAAAATATAAAAAGCCAACAAGAAAATGCGCCAGTTGCAACAACTGTGAGTTTTTAGCTATTTTTTTTTTCTAAGCCGACACGCGTTGACTTTGGCTACACGAAAGTAGAATCAGCTTCGCACACTCTGCCCCAAACTCCCCCGCGCTTCTCTACACTGTTGCTCTTGGCTTGTTGCTTGTTGTCGCTGGAAGCTGCTGTGACTTCCTCGAATCTCTCGCTCGCACTTGGCGACAGTGTTTGTGAACATTTGAACAGTGGAACAAATTTGCAGCTGATTTATGTAAATCGCCAGCGCGACAGAGAGAGCGCTCACAGCTTTTTTTGGTGGCTTCCAATCAGCGCGTTGTATTGCATTGCTACTTTTGCTCCTCCCGTGGCTGTGACTCCTTCAGTTGCATCTCTCTCGAGTCTCGAGTCTCTGGCGGGCGTTGTATTGTGCCGTTATTTGGCCCAAAACATTCAGCTCTAAGCGCTATAAAACTGCAACTCATTCACTGCTTAAAAATGAAGGAAAAAAAAAACGTTTTCGTTATGAATGAAGCTGCCCACGCGCAGTATCCAAAAAAAAGAGACAAAATCCAAATAACAACTGACGCTGCAGTCAACGTCAACGGCGGATATTGTTGTTGCTGCTGTTGCGGTTGTTGTTGCTGCAGTTGTTGTTGTCGTGCTGCGCCCCATTCATTAAACGTATTTCAGTATTTTTGGGTTTTTAGTAAACGTTTTACCCAGTAAATATGAAAAGAAAGAGTTTAATTGAATCTTTTGCTAGCTAATTCAAAAATTTAAGTATTAAATAATAAGTTTTATAATGTTATTTGTTTATAGCGTATGGTTTACCTTTTATGTTATGGCAAATGTGTTAATCATCCACTTAATGGCAAAACATTTAACGATGAAGAGCTTAAAATTTATTTCCGATGCAATAACAATAAATATAAAAGAGAAAACAAATTTCAGAAAATTCAATTTTACTTAAAATCGTGTAATTACTTTAATCCTTAACATTGATTTTTTTTTGATTGCTTTTTATTTAACTCAATTCATTCTTACATAAAATTATTGTAAAAATGCTTTTAGGGAAAATATTGAATAGGCTTTTATTTATTTAATGGCTAAGTTAAGTTTTTTGAATAAATCACATCTTTTTACAGGGTATCCTGCTAAAAAGCAACTTGAACAAAACACTTTATCTTTGTTTTATTACTCGGGCTTTTTGGCAGTGGGGCAACCTCATCAGCTTTGGCGCAAGCGTAGCAGTCGCTGCCAAAAACTGCAATTTTGTCGCTTTTTATGCCAAAAAAAAAAACAAAAAATCGATCAACGATGCCGCCACAATCACCTCCTCCACCGCCTTCGATAGCTGCTGCTGCTGCTGCTTTTGACGCTGTTGCGTCGTGACAAGCGAGTGGCAGTAAACAAAAAAAAAAAACAGCTAAGGCCCGAGTTGAGAGGCACAGTTATGGTTGTTGTTGTTTTTTTGCTGTTGGCCAATATTCAAATGCAATTTATGTCATCGTTGTTGCTTTTATGCATGCGCTCATATGACGTCAGCCTGGCCATGGTTGTGGTTAGTGGTTCAGTGGTTGCTGTTGTTGTTGCTGCTGTTTTTTTTTATTTTGCTGTTTACCAGCTATAAAGTTGTAATGCCCGCCAGCTGTGTGAGAATTTGGTTATTGCCAGCGCCTTGACAGCAACTTGAAAGCCAAAGCAAAGCAAAATATTGCAAAAAAAAAAATAAAAATAAAAATAAGCTATTGTCGCAGTCAACTTAACAACTATCAATATAGATTTATAGGTGTAGAGCATTTAATAATTTAGTTGGTTCTTAAATGTTTATTACGCTTGTGGGTGTGTGTGTGCAGTATTTTCTTCTTATGGCTTGATAAAATAGGAACTAAATAGTTAAAGAAAGTGTCAGCAACGATAAAGCGAATAAAAGGCGAAATATATGGCTTTTTGTGCCTTTTTGGATATAAAAACTTTTTTCTGTACTTTTATGAATTGAATAAGGCAAAATCTTAAAAACTGTAAAAATTTTAAGAACCGCTGAAACTTAACTAATACTGGTTCTTTTTGCTTTTACCCATCATAAGAATTTTTATAATTCTTACGTTTCAAACTAGATTCTCTCAACAATTTATTTTACAACCATTCCAAAAAACCAAACAATATAATAGATCTGTTTATGTCAACTGCTTTTTGGTGATAATATAGCAGCAGCAGCGATGAAATGGGAACACATAATATTTTCAAGTTTTAATGGCCTCGATCAATACGTGACACCATGAACTAAGCTTTAACGATTTGAAAATATTAGAACAGTTTCGATGGCAAACAATGACAGACGTTGACATTTCTTGAAATATGATATTGTGCTAGGGAAAACTAAGCTGCCTGCTGATCGCAACATTGTCTGAGTTTTCACTGCACTCAAACAAAAGCTTAAAAAAAAGTTTCATTCATAAACAAAACAAAAAAAAAAAAAAGGCCAGCTCAGCGTTTCGAAATGTGTCGTTTTTTCATTCATCGAAGCATTTGACAGTTAATTTGTTTGCATTCACTAAAGTCGTAAGTTTTAGGCACTTTCCGGTCTTCCTCAACAAACAACAACATGTTGCTAATGCGGTTCCGGTATGCATCTCTAATGGAGACGAGTCGAGAGCCAAGTTGTGTTGTCTTGCATCGAATCTTTTAGCCATGGCCATCAATTTGCATTTGCTGCCCACGGCTAGCCACCACCCCGAGTCTCGTGCCCTTTTGGCACCTGGGTGCACAGATCATTGTTTGCTTCATTCATTCAGCTTCATGCCGTTTCATTCATTCATGATTTCATCATCGTCATCATGTGGCGCACAACGTGGGCGCCCATGTTTTTTTTTTCTTATTTTACTATTTCATTCATAAAAACCTAAACGAAGTCGCGTGCCCTGCCCCGAAACTGTAACCGAATACCCAGAAAGACGCTCGTTGATTTTATTAGGCTAAGCTGCGGGCATCTCTTCTTTATTTTTTTGTTGCTGTTCGAAGTTTGCTGCAAGTTTTGGTCGCATCTTCGTGCCGTTGTTGTGCGTCGCTTAATTTTAGCAACATTTAACCCAGTTTCTCATTTGGGTTTTGCTAATGAAGTGTCAACAACAAATTGAATGTCTAACATTTGTTGCATGTCGCCATGAGCAGCAACAACAGCAACAACTGAGACGACGCGTCGTCGACGAGTGCACAACAACATTTGTGTCTGTGTCTTTGTTTAATGCTTTAAATAAATAAATGCGAATGCAAATGCAAAATGTAAAATGTAAAAGTCAACAAAATATTTTAATGACCAAACTTAAAAGTAACGAACTTGTAATGCTCTCTAAAAAGTAGAAAATTATGGAAAAGAGTTAAGATTTTGGGTTTAGGGAATGTTTGGAAAAAACAGTAAAAGAAAACATACAAATAATAATAATATTATATATACAAAAAAAATATATAAATAATAAATTTCTAGAAATATATTAAATATAAGAATATTAACAAACCTTATTTTATGTATTTAAAAAACTATTTGCCATTTAAAGGATTTAATCTTTTTATTTTTATTAAACTATTTTTCGATAGTTTTTTCAAACAAATATTGTTAAATATTTTTCGGGAAGTTATAAAATTGAAAATCTGACCTAAAGAACATTGAACTGACATCTAAACCTTAAGTTATCCATTTGATTCCCAGAAATTTCAATTCACGGATTTAAATATCTATTGCCATGAAATCAAATCAGAAGAATTGTCCAACATTTTTACCAAGAACTCTTCAATCGACAGTAAAATATATGGAGTCCACATTCGATTATCACAATGCTCTTCAACTGCCATGTGTATATATAATATTATAATTTACGTAGCCGACACGTAGACCTATGCACAGGGCACAGTTTCATTCATTGATAGTGCGACTTCGCTGTTGCAGTTGTTTGTTGTCTGTTGCAATCACTGAACATCGCTTGCCAAGTGTGTCGCAGTCGTCGTCAGCGGCATCGTCGGCGTCAACTGCAACTGCAAGTTTAAGCCAGCGGTCAATTTGCATACAACAGCCGCCGTTTTGTGAATGAAAATCTGCTTGGTTGATTTTTTTTACAATTTTTTGGCCGACAACAACAAATTAAAGCAGCAACTGCAATAAATTGTTGAATTTTATTATGCTGCGTCGTAGATATATATGTAAAAATACAGGGTGCTGAGCTGAAGCCAGCAACTGCCTACGCACTGACCGCAACCCACACAACAAACAACCAAGTTGTATCTGTAAGATACGCAGCTCAGCAGCAAAGTATCAGTCTCTCTATCTCTTCCTCTCTAACAACAACTGTCATACGCCATGTTGCGACCATACCTGTTAAGTAATGATTATTAATGGTAGTCATTATTAATTAGATTAGTTTTGTTTAAAAGTTGAAATAATGATTAAATTACCATTATTTTTGGTTTCACACAATTATTTAATGATTGGGATTACAAAAATCGAAAAATAATGGAAAATTACCATAAACTATTGAAAATAATGGAAAATAATGGAAATAATGGAAAATAATGGTTTTGAAATTTTCCATTATTTTCCATTATTTTCCATTATTTTCATTATTTTCATTTTTTCCATTTTTTAGACTATTTAAGACTATTTTGAGAGAAACAAATTATTTTCATCAACACATTTAATAACAACAATGTTTTCTTATGAGATCGGCTTACAAACATATAAACAAGAACGTATTAAATATTGCAACTTGCGACTAATTCGAATTCTGCATTTGCCAAACGCTTTGCCAGTCAAAAGCTGCCGATTGCCTTTTGCTACGCCAACACACACACACACACACACCTAGATACTTGGCTAGAAGCTGCTTGATTTCATTGATGATTTTTCTGCTTTTGGATGGGTTGACTGTGTCTATGACATTTGCCTTGTCGGTGTCACTAGCTAGCTGACTGCCTGTTGCTTTGATTCATTCATTCATTTCATTTTGTTTTGTCTCTTGCCTCAGTCTCGTCTCACAGCAGTATTAATTGCTGTGGCTTTGCCAAGCCGTGAATGTGATAATAAATTATTACAGCAAAAGACATTTTGCCGGGTGGGCGTCCATTACATAAAAACAACAACAACATAAACAGATACTTCGATTTATAGTTGGCAAAGAGATCCAAGCCTTGATCCGCTGCTGAGCTGTTGAGCAGCTTTTTTTCTTGACCTGGTCAAGTGTTTGTTGTTGGCTTATTCATTTGGTATTCCATTTCCTGTCTATGTTTTTGTACTTTAAAGGAAAGTTCTAAGCAGCCAACTAAATATGGCTGCAATAAAGTTTCACAAGGCTAACAACCTCATAAATAGAACACATAATTATTACTAAGTGCTTGTTATATTAAAGTTAATGACTTGCAGAAGGAGAAAAAATTTAACTATACTTAAAACTTTAATAATTGGAAGTCAAAAATAAGTAAAAAAAAAAAAAAACAAAATTATGGTGAGACCTTTTTTAATAATTTAAAATAATATTAAAGCATATGTCTGTCTTACCTAAGAACATATGATAATCCTATCGTCAATCTTTTAGTTTTGTATTAATATTAAGTATACGATCTGCAAAGTATATGTTATATGCAATTTCAAGCACATGATCCAAGAACTCACAAAAAATATGTAACATTTCGAAATTTTGCAAACAGAATATTTATGCAGCCATTAAACAATTTGTAGTTCAGAAAACATTGTTGCCTATAAAATTATAAGCGACATACAAATTGCACAGATCATAAAGTTTATGTAATAAAATTGTGCAATTAGGCACACAATAAAAGAATAAAACAAAAACAATTTTAGTTCAAGTGTGCAAGATGCAACAATAAAGAAATCTTAAAGATGATTTTCGCATAAAGCTATGTAATTGCAATATTTAAAAAAGGACATATTTTAATTTACTAATTCTTTTTGCATACCGTTTGATATGGCCCAATTTGTTGAGCTATAAACGATACATATGCTGCCAAATTCTGCAGATCATAAACTATACTTAAAATAGTTGGGCAATTAGCAACAAAATTTCAAATATTTAACAAGAATATTTATAGGAAAATTTTTAAGGGCAAAAGGAAAAAACATGTGTGAAAGGCTTGAAAAGACTTATGTTGTTACAAAATCAAATGTAAAACTTGATTTAACCGCATGGGAAAGGAAGCCCTAGCCAAAGTTTCAGACTAAGTTCAATAACTAACGGACTAGCGATACTGGTCAAGAATGTTTACCCACATATGTGTGTATATCACTCTCCTTAATTATTACATGTATATATTCATATCACTCTCCTTAATTATTACATGTATATATTCCTTTTAATCTTATGAAAAACACCACCAAAATATTCTTAGCAAAATGTATATGCATTTATTGTTGGCTAAGTTTTAAGATTCCAATAACATTGTTGCACAAGAAATTATGAAAATTGTTTATGTAGACAAAACGGTTTAGTTTAGTTCTTAAAGTCTAACCGCATAGTTTATGGCCTCGACGAGCTTAAAATTCAAAAGCGAAAAACTGAAACTGCAACCGAAAAATAAAACAAAAAAAAAAAAAAAGACGAAACAAAATGATGACAAGCAAAATGAGAATTTATATGGGAAGCCATAAAGAAGGCGACGCATAAATAACAAGATGCAAAACCCGGGTGCCCACTGAGGCATGCAACCTGAAGAAGATGTCGCATTGCCTCGCATCTCGTCTTGTCGTTGCACGCGCAACTAATTAAATTAAAGGCGATCGGTCGTTATGGTTGCCATGAAAACCATATCCATAGTTTTTCCCGTCCGTTTCTGTTTAAGGTGGGCGTGAGAGAGAGTGAGAAAGAAAGAGTGAGCACTCGAAATTTATGTGCAATAATTTAGAATGCATTTCAAGTGCGAAGTGTATTTTCTCACACCCCCAAACATACAAAAAAAAAAAAAACATACAGAAACAGAAACAGACACTAAATTGTGCAAACAGTGTACTTAATAAGTGGGCAACCCACTTGGCTAACCAATTTGGCAACTGAGTCGCGTGGCCGACTAAATGGACGCCTCCAGTCGATTGTCTGCTGTCTACGAGCGTCTCTCTCTCTCTCTCTCTTTGGCGATCTGTTTTTGGAGCGCGATCAGCTCAGGTTCAATTCAATTCAGTTGACTGACCCCTCGTTCATGCCGTGTGTAGGACAAATGCGGCACGCGACCCGCTCACGTCACCAGCTACTAGCATCTCCAACGCAATCCTCCACACCACCTCCACACACACACACAAACATAGACAGTTACGTATGTGGTATGAGAATTTTTGCGTGCTCTCGCTTGGCACCGACAAGTGTAGGGGACGTTCTACGTTTAAGTTTTTGTTTTTGACGTCGCGTCGTCGTCGCGTCTGGTCGCAAAAATATTATTATTTTTGCTTTTGCGGGGGTTGTTTGTTGTGCTTTTGTTGATACCCTGGTTATATGTAAAGGGTATTCTATATTTATATAGAATACGTATACATGTTTCCATTTCAATTTGTGAATCCATCAATAACAGATCCTTGACAAATTTAAACAATGATTTGGGAAAGTATTGTAAGTTTATTTATTTAATACGAGTTTCATATTATTAATCAATACTATTATTGATACAAAAACAATTTAAAATATATTCTTGGTGCTGCATATTTTTTGTTTGAATTTTTATTTTATAAGAAATTGCTTTTATTTAAATAGTTTTAAATGTTTTAAGCTGATAATAAATATTAACACTTTCTTAAAGCAACTCCTTACAGAAACTAAATTGAAAAAACATTTAATAATGCTCTTTTTGTAAATATCAGAAAAAAATGTTTTATATGCCAAGAGTATTTATATTTTACCTTCTAAAACACTTAAAAACGTGAAGTGTCTAAAAATCGAATTTCATCGATGCATATTTATCCCTTTTTAGATAAGCAACCCAAAAATTACTATAATTTTCGTAAGCTTATACGTTCTTTAGGATATATTCTAGTCAAGAACTTTTACTTGTTTCATTGATTGTTTGTTTTTCACACATACCCACACAAACAATCTAACACGAACACACACACACACACTTCAGCTTACATGCATGCACACAAGACCGTCCATATTGTCCACCCACCTGCAACGCCAAAATGTCGGTCAACCACAGACTTTGCCACTAAGTTCAAGGGCAGCATTTAAAAGCAAAAAAAAACCTTTTTCACAAATATGTTTAAGAATCTTTATTTTGTGTGTGCGTGTGTGTGTTTATGTGTGCCTGGGCGTTTAGTTGGCACGCGCTACAAGCCACAAGAACGCCTCGTTGATGATTTGGCCCACGTTTTAGTTTTGAAGCCATATTCTGAGCATAACTTGCACTTTTCTGCGTGTCATTTGTCGCCCAGTGTCTTATATTATTGACGTGGTCGTCGCCTGGTCGTGTGCCGGCTCAAATAAATCAAGCGCAAAAGCCGCTTGTTGCCGGCTGCTGTTGCACGCCTATCGCATCCGGTTCGCCCAAGCAAAAGTTTTGATTTTCTGTTTATTTTATTGTTGTATTACGTACAGAAAAAAAATGTATTTAATTTTTGTTTTGTGCATATTATGCAAAAGTTTCAAGCACAGACTCAATCAAGCCATTTTTAAAGCCATTTTTTTCTGTGGCTTTTTGTTTTATTATATTTTTTGTTGTTTTTGGAATGCCTTGCAAATCGACGCCTGGCGCATTGTTGGTGCCCCTTGTCAGAAGAGCCTGGCCAACATGGCAGTCAACAAATTTACGACATAATAATTTACATTTATCTGCCTGCAACGTGCCAGCCTACAAAACCAACAACAACAAACTGGCTTGCAACACTTTTTTTTTTTTTTTTTTTTTTTTGTGCGTGCATTTTGTTTAGGTTTTATTTACAATAAAAAAAATCATCTTTGTAGAAGTCGAAGATGGAGTGCACTTTGAAAACTTAATTAATTGAGTTCATGCGCTTTCAAAAATTTTAAAATAATGTAAAATTATAAAGCTAAAGTTTTGAAAGATTAAATATTTAGATAGATTTATCCGTTAAATATTTTAAATGTTATTAAAATGTAATAATTTAATTGACTCTAAATATTCCTTAGAACACTTTTTAAGAGCCAAACTTCATTAAATAGTTGTGGTATCCAAATGTATTTATAGTTGATATAACATTCAGCGCCATGTTGTTTAATAAGTTACCTTTTGCGATATGTCGCCGTCAGACGGCGCAGACGTCGCCTCTTTATCAGTTTATTACTTGGCAAACTTTTCATTTTAATATCATTCGCATTTGCGCAATGCAATCGCTTCAATGCTGTTGCTGTTGCTGCAGTTGAGCGACTTTTAATTTTGAACGCCTTCGTGTCGGGACCTGAACAAATCGGGTTGGCTGGTTGGCTCTGTGTCTGTGTCTGTGGCTGCCAGCTTGACTGACTGCCGCAATGATAAATGTGCACCGGTTTTGAAGGCGTCACAGCAATGCGACAAGCTTTGTTTTACCACATGCAATATGCAGTCTCTGTTTGTTTAACTCACCTCAACTCAAAGTCAAGGGGAGAGAACCAAACACATACACAAACAAACAGAAAGAGAGCCAACTTTCACTCTCTCTCTCTCTTGCTCTGTCCCCGCTTTTTCAGCTATTTCTCTGAATTGTTGTGTTAAACAAAAATCGATGGAGCTAAAAATTGCCGGTTTCTGGGCATTTTGCCGCTTTTTGCCTCCCTCAAAATGGTTGCTTGCGTAAAATTTCCCGGTTGTTTTTATGAATGAATATGAAAATCATAGCATACTTAACAGCGCGCTTGCGTCGATTGTTTGTCAGTGTGTGTCTCTGTGTGTGTGCGTGAGTGCGTTTGCGACATTAAGCTGTGACGAAAGCGACGCGTCCTTGACTCTGACAACAGGTGGATTTTTTTCCTATCGGCATATATATTGTTGTTGTTGTAACCAACTCTGACGCAGAGCAAGCCATGAAAATGTCGCGGCCCATAAATTGTCATTAGGTTCATGCAGACTGCTATTTGCACTAAGTAGCTAAAAATAAACTGCCTGCAAAATGAGCCAAATGTCAAAGTGACAAATCCAGTACCAGAAAGCCACAATTAATAGATGAAAATACATTTGAATGGAACTATTTTAAAATCTGTGACGTTAAAGTTAAATCGTGGTTAAGATAAATATGATTTAACAATATTTTCTAAGGCAAATCATTTGAAGGCGCTGCAAAAAGTAAAAATTAGTTCAATTGCTTAATAATTTATATACGTATATGTATTATTTTTGATCAGATTGAATATTTAGTAAAAGCTTAAGTGCGATATTTAAGAATCTTAAAGTTTTTTTAAAAGTTGTTAACGAAAGAAAACTGAAAATAAAAAAGATGAATAAGTATTTTTATATTTAATTTTATGGAACATAAAAGCTATGGAAAAATTGAAAAGTATAATTAAGTACAACAAAATAAAAAAAATTATATACCAGAAAAACACTTTAATAAATGATTTTTTTACTTTAATCCCCTTTGTCATTTGCATGGTGAAATTAGTTTAAAAATAGTCGACGACGCGTATTTTATTGTTGTTGTTACAAACTGTTGCTGGTCGCATTTGATGATTAAGCGATGCCATGAAATTATTAACTTGTTTTTGTGCCTGGCAGCACAATGTTGCCATTTTTGGCGTTGCGATGCCCAACGAAACCGCAATTAAGCACAAATCACAAAGTTTGCCCAAAATTGGTTAAGACTCAAGAAACAAGCTAAGAGAATAACAATCAAAGCATAAGGGAGAAACAACACAAACAACTAAATGCCAACAATGATGCTGTTGTTGCTGTTGTTCATGATGATGATGTGCCTCGAAATTTGTGGTGCCTACTTTTGACCAAATTTGGAGGAACGTTTATCGCTAAATTTTTTTTTGGTATTTTTTTTAAATTGCTGTATATTGTATAATATATTTGTATAGCTCGTACCCGTAACCATTCAAAAGCTTTTTGTCACTTGACCCGTTTTTTTTTCTTTGGTTGTTTTTATGTTTTTGTTTTTGTCTTTAAGCCACACGAATTTATTGTGATGCCAAAACAAATAAAAACCGCTGTGATTTTATGTATTTAAGCACTTGACATTTCATTTTGGCCAGTCTCGAAATCATGACATCTGACTAACACTTCAGAATTAAGTTGAATGAGACACAAGAAACTAAAAAAAAAGATTATCATTTTTGTATATGTAGATTAAGGTTTAAATACCTCTTAGAAAAAACATTTCATAACTTTTTTGAGTATAAAAATTTAAATTGGATTTAGAGCATATTGCCATAAAATGAAAAAGGAATTTTAATATACTAGAATTCGATAAGATAAATACTATTATTTTAGCTTAGCTTAATAAATTTTTACATTTAGTATATGCAAATTTATATATTAAGTGTTTTAAAAATCTAAAAAAATATACAAAAAAAAAATTTTTTAAACATTTTACTTTCAAATCTCTTACAATTAAATTCGTCCGTTTGGACACTTCAAAAAAAGATTTTCACTATATTTTGAATGCATTAAAAGTTGATTAATTTGTTTGCATTACAAAAGTGTTTACCATCGTGTTCAGCATTAATTTGCCGTGTGATTTTTTGTGCTTTTGGCTGTTCGTGCAACATTTTACTGCCAAAGTGTCTGGAATGGAATGGGGAAATAGTACAAGTAGTTGTTTTTCGAAATGCAAGTTGGCAGACCGCAAAAAGAAATTGCATGTTTTTGCTAAACGCAAAAGAGCCAAAAAACTATTTGAAGTTATTTTCGCCACTTGGCCTGACACTCGTCTGTGTCATTGTTCCATGTGTGTGTGCTCTAAGTGTTGTAGTTGTAGTTGTAGATGCTGTTGTTGTTTGGAGTGTGGCTGTAAAGTGTTCGCCTGTCGCTTTCATTATGCATCCAAAAGCCAAAGCAGCAAAAGCGAACAATGTAGGCGTATTTTGATTATGATAAACTGGCGAATTATGTTGTCACTTTGCATTTTTCATATACTAGAATGAAATTATATTTTATAGTATGCGCTGATGCACTGTGACTTCGTTTTCATTTTTTTTCTCCATCGGCTGCTGCTGCTTCTTCCTGTTCAAGTTGGTGTGTTGTTGTTGTTGTTCATATTGTGATTGTCGCGTCGTCTCTTGAAAATATTTACATGTCTTGGCATTTGAAGGGATTTATGTCGCCCCCAAAGTCTTTTGCCTGCCTCTCTGTCAAACCCGCGACTTTGCAGCTATGAAAAATGACAGCAACTAGCGCGATTGGAGAATTGTATTAGCCAGCGTTTAAAATGCTTTTTTTTTTTTTTTTTGTTTTGGGTGGGAAAAATTGTATATATAGTTTACTTTTTTGCGCTACGATTTGTTTAGCTTAGCGACGTCAGCAACCCAAAAGATACAAAAAATATATGGAAACTATAAAAATCAAAGTATTTTGTGTATCTCTGCTTAAGTTTTTAGATATTCTGGGCAGCAGCTATATTTAAACTATGCCCAAGATATTTATAATGCTTCACGTAACGAATATTAGCTGTTGATTATAAACAAAAAAATCTTGTTATTTTTCCCACTAAGTATTTTACGCGCGCTGACGCTGTTCCAAGTTCAGCTGAAAGATTTGCAATACACACACAAAGAAACAAAACAATGACGTAGTAGTAGATGCTGTTTGCTGCTTGGGACACGAAAATCCCACCCACACCATTGCCGCAAAAACAAAAAGAAAAACAAATAAACATGTTCTAACTATAGGTGCTCAGTCTCAGTCTGGAGCGTCTAAATATAGATGCAACCGTATTTGCAATTATCGTGTGTGGCACGTCATGAATTTTTTCAAACGAATTCAGCTGAGTTTTTCGGCACCTATAAATAGCACCTCAAACTAAATGGGCCACTAAATCAATAAAACTACACACTCAAACACCACAAAGATATCAAAAGACCAAAAAGTACGTGACACACTTCAGAACTGTGAAGAAAACAAAGACAGAGACGAGATGTATGTTCACATAAAAATTTTGATTTGTATGCATTTCCTTTAACATACTCAAATAATGCTTTAAACTTAGATAGTTTACTTTGTTGTTTCATTTAATAAGGCACACAACTATGAAGTCGCATAATATGTAGAGAATATTTCTTTGTCTTTTTTTCGTGAAATATAAATAATAATAAACAATACCAAATTATAAAAAAAATTAGTTTCATGAAAAAATATCAGTAAACAGCACAGAAAATAGGAAAGATACAGCTAAGCACTTTAAGAATTTTATTCTATGCCTTTCCTAACAAATATCAAATTAATCACATACTCTGAGATTATTTGCTTTGTTAAATTTTATTTATTCAATAACTAAGGCCCAACAAGCTTAAGCCGTAATAAATAAGGTATTAACAACTTCAATGTCAAGTAAAATAAATTTGTTAAAATTAATAAAATGAAATCAAAAATCTTTTCTTTTCCATTAATTTTTACCCTAAACATGGACTCAAAAAATAAAACACAACCAAGTCTAAAACCAAAAATTTTATTTAAAACTTATGTTAACAGCACAAAAAACAATGTGGAGCACTTAAATTTTGTTTTTAGCAAAGTGAAAAAATCCTTTTCATTTGTAGTGTATATCTTATAATTAAATTTTCAAACTTATGGCAAATAAATTCGTTAGTTTAATTGTAATTATATATTTTCAGCATTGATACATAAAAATTCCAAAATATTATTCAAAAAACCAAAACAACATTTCTGCTGTGCACAGCTGTGTCAAAATGAAAACAAAAAAAAAGAAAGAGCCTAGAGAAATGCATGCAGCTGAAAAGATTTTTGTCTTTCTTGGGTTGGGGGATTGTGGGTGAACTGTTGAACAACACTGCGAACATAAAAATTACAAGCTATATCAAGACTGCAGATACTTCGAGCGGGCATACTACCAAATATTAATGGCAACAACGCGTCGCAAACATGACAAAAATTTGTCGTCATTCTTTGTAGGCCGTTTTCTGTATTCAGTTTTCAGTTTATGTTTTCTGTTCTGGTCGCTGGCCCATTGTCAAAGTGAAAAGCATTAGCCAGCCATATGGAACATGGAAAATTAATGATGTAACTTGGCGCAGCGGAAGTGTGTCATGGATCTTAAAGTGATTCGGCGCTACCTCCGAATGCCATTCGAATGCTCATTAGCCAGGCATTGCCATGATGCCAGGCCCTCCGTCCACTCAATGCGCGAGTTGGCTTTTAATCAAATCATATACAGACAAACAGACATACATACATATGTATCCAAGTAGCTGAGTATTTACATACATATATACATATATCTATATACTATATGGCACGACTAAATTTAGATAGCAAAAAAAATATATGCTAGTATTGTAGGCCGATTGACGCACAATGTGAACTTTGTGACGCTATTTTGCTTATCGATATTACTCTATCTATCTCTCTATCTGTATCTCAATCTGTGACGTCCTTTGACAACTGATAACACGATAAAGCATTCAATTTTGCTAAATCATTGTCGAAATGAACTGAACAAATCTGTCTATTAGTTGAGCATGCAGTTGAGATATAGTTTTCGATTTAGCTGTTTATCTATAGAATTATTGTGGGTCATTCCAAAAATGGGATCACACTCTTGGGCAAAACAAACAACCGGAGAGCAAAAATGTTGTGCATTCATCGTATTTGTCACAATTTCTTTATTTTAAGAAATTGAAAGAAAAAACTGGAACTATTAGTGAAAACTTAAATACACTATTGTAAAGATTTTTAAGAAGCAGATGTGAGCTGATGTGTTGGAAAATATATGCTTTTATTATATTTATTACCTCCAGACCAACGAAAAATAAAATCATGGAATAAAAACCATTTAAAAAATCCGATTTTACAATTAGTTATAAGAAATAAAATATAAATAAAATTTTATATGAAGAAAAGCGCTTTAATAATGGTGCTATTTTTTAGGAAAACATCTATGTTAACTTAGTCAAATATATTGATTTAAAAATGAATGTTTGAACTTCCTAGAAATTTATTCAGTTCTTAATCCATTTTAAGTAATAACGACAAAACTTAATAGGATATTTTGACAAAGTTATGATACTCCACGATTCAGGGTATATTATCCAAAAGAACAAACCATTTGGTGCATGCAACACATACAAAGCACACAAAATACAGACAAACAGACAACATTTTTGTGCTATAAACTATAAACGGCATTTAGTAGGATTAACTTTTTGTGGCCGTCGTTGTCATATAAATATCCACACATTGCTCCGTGTGCGCCTCGTAAATAAAGTCATTAAAATGGAATCCAAGGCATCTCGGGAAATCAGAAAAATTTCAAAATTCATGAAATGCATTTGAAAATATATATTTTCGCAGTCACAAAAGTGCTGTCACAATCTTTCGTGCACGAATGCAAATCTTTTCTCTTTTCTTTTTATTATCCTCCTGCTCCTCCTCTTGCTGCCATTCATTGGCATAAGCTATTTATAGGGTTATGTTGTGAACGTCATTGACGAGTGCCTAAAATTACCTTGACCGAGGCGCACGAGTCGCAATGCCCAAATAGAATACAAAACTACTATAAATAGCTGGCACAATCAGCATTCAACACACACATCACATGAGCATCTATTGCTAGCCAAGCTGATTAAGCGACCCCAGAATTTATGAACTTGACGTGCAAAAATGTTTTTCGATTTGTAATTATTTTGGCTATTTGCACGAGGCACATTTCACGTCATAACCTGGCCAACTATAAACAGATGGATCTAAACAAATCAGTCAGTTCAATGTTTACATAGACTGAAAGAGTATGGTGGGCAGGGAGTGGGGCATAGTTGGTGCAAGTCAGAGGAATTCCAATTTAGGCATGATGCCGTGATCGGAGATCTTAGCCAGGTTAACGCAATGGCACACGTTCTCTCAGCAAAATACATTGACCAGCTGATAGGCAAGTCAGCAATTATTATTACCTTGTTGTTTTCAGTTTGTTTTTAAAGGGTATTGGAATTCCATAGGGGTCTATCTACATTTAAGAACGTTTGCAGTCAAAATATAAAAAGATTTTTTATTGAAATAATATATTTGATAAGTTGTTAAACTTTTTATACATTAATTTATGTCTTTAAAATTTCTTAAGCATACTCAGTTTTAGGAGTATTTTTCAAAATGGATCCTCAAAAATTTTTAACTTATATTACAGCTTTTGTCTTTTTGTCAAGCTTCAAAATTCTCAAATTTTTCGAATTCGTTAACATGTTAGAGTATTAAATATTCGACAAAAAAGAAATTCGACTAAGTTTCTCTTATATGTTTTGTTCATATTGCAGCCAGCTGCTGTTTTTTCATGTACGTATGCCAAAGTTGAAAATAAATTAATAATTATAAATATTTGTTGTGTGTATTTTTTTGCTACTAAACATGTTCATCAAAAAATGTTTTATAAATTTAGTGGAATGAGCCACGCGTTTTATATTTAGATGATTGCCATGGCCTTACATATTGCCATACAAGCAGGAGAAAGACAGTGAAAGAAGGTGCTGGGGGGTAAATACATCCATAGGGCAGTTGTAGGAATGGAAAAAAAATAAAAGACACTTGTCATTATTTTCATGTTTGCCATTTGAAATAATTTTTTTTTACTTTTGGCGCAATTTGTTGACCCACTTTCACCCAAATTAAAGCATCGGCTTATGCCTATTTTGGCATGCTCATACATTAATATTTGTGAATATTCATGTTGTTATGCCAAAAATAATAAAAGTTTGCAATTAGACAAAGAGTCAACAACAATCATAACAATAATAACAACAACAGCTGCCTGCCAGTGGGAGGCGGTAAATACTCTTTTGTGGCAGACAGATTGGCTCAGCTTTCGAAATGCATGACCAAAAATCTATACAAACAAAAGAAATTATATAAATAAACTTAATACATTATTTTTTATCAGATTTGCATGCCAATTTTGGTCAAGAAATAATTATTATAATTAGAGGAAAAGGCTATTGCTAATGAAGAAAGTTTTTTGTTAGAAATTTCAAAAATTAACTTGATTTTAAGTTAATTAAATAAGTTGCTTCTATGCTTAAATCATATAAAATATATGTATAAAAACATTTTTATGATATAATTTATGTTCTGTTTGTATTTGTGTTCATTAATGTGATGCTAAAATATAAATAAATTTAGCTTTAAACGCGTGTATATATAAATGCAAGATTTATATTGTGCAGTATTTTAATTTATTATTTATTCGATTAAAAGCTTTTATTTGTGGTATAAAATCGTGTTGTATAAACATAAATGTATTTTATTTTTTTTTTTTTTTTAGTTTAGTTTATTTCTCTGGTATTCATTTAAACATATTTGTATAAATTTATCTAAATCTTTTTTAAAGTTGCGTTCGAACTATTCAACTTATTTAATATCCCTTAAGACTTAAAACTCAAAAGGAAATCGATTTAAAATCAAGTTTCCAGATTTAAATGCAGTTAAGTTTTAGGGCGCAACACACGACTTTTAAGCATTTTTTTAGCAAATCGGGTTAATTTTAACGAAATTGTGGCAATCGAAAGTTTTGCCTAACTTTTAAGTCGATACATTGTACATTGTACATTGATAACAAAATTCATTATAAAGCTTTGTTTAGCTATCAATATTATTTTTATGCTTTCTATAAATTAAATAACCTTTATATTTATATTTATATTCTTATTTTTTAAAACATATTTGCAAGCATTTCTAATTCTCACCTTCACGAATAAAATGTAATTCCCTTCCCTTTCCCTTTCTCAAATTTTGTTGTTCGCTTTATTTCGACCAATGGAAAATTTTCTATAATCTGATTGTGTGAATTTTTAATTTGTGTTTGAGTTTTTGGTTGCTTGTGTTGTTGTTGTTGTTGCTCTATATTCTGTTGACTGGAGCAATTTACGGCAACATGCCAAGCTCATAAAGCATATTATGATGCTCATAAATTATCCAATATAATAATAATATAAGTATAACATATATTCAAAATTTTATATTTATGAATTTTTACACAGATAAAAGCGAACAAAACATTGAAAGATTTTGAAAAATATATATATAAATGCAGATTTACACTATAAGCATTATTAAAACGGTCGCCACAGATTGAGATATATATATAAGGTGTATGTATTAATTGTACATAAATTTATTCACACCTCGATGAAGCTGAATGATGACGCCCACTTGCCACATTGGGCTTTTATGAGCCACACATTGGCTTATAGCTCTCTCTACATAACTTTTTAAGCAATAGAAAATGAAGTTGACTTGCGTAATGCGCAGCTGGCGCAGCAAATAAAACGCTTAACAATCAAAACTCAAAAAAGTAAATGAACAAAGGGGGGGGAGTCTGGGGGTTTTGGCTACAAAGCGCTTATTGGTGGCGGCCAAATGGAAAAGCAAAGCATCGAAAACAACAACAACAAAAAAACAACACACAATTGTCAAGAGCTTTGGCAGCCAGACTCGACCAATAATAACAAGTGGCAAACACAACACAAACATACTTATAGATTTTACAAATTTGTGAGTGCGAGATAGACAGATAGCTGAATCGATAGATAGATTGTGCAATGCAATCGCAGCTAAAGGTTTAAGTATGCGAGACCAGTCAATACGCTTTTAATTACAACCTACACGATACAACGAATCGACTCGAGTCGACTCGAGAGCTGCTGCCCTAACAAGAGCTGGCCGACCATTTATGGCAATGCGGACCTTGTTGGGATAACTATCTACGACGACGACGACGACGACTACTAGCTACATGGAGAATGTGAACGTGTCAGGGGGACGTAGTGGGGAGGTCAAACTATTGGCTTGGCATTGGCGCGTCTCGATTATTGTTTGTCTCACTCTTTCATTCATTTACGCTCACTATCTGAATGTTTGTTTGTTTGTTTGATTTGTATGTTGTTGCTTTTGAGGCGCGTGCCATGTGTCATGCAACTAGCGACTTGCGACTATCTAACGCCTCTGCCTCATCAACAACATCCAACGGCGTACGTCGACGCCGTCTCCCCAAACATACACACATACACATTGACCCACGCATCAAGCACAACAGCAGCCACAACAACAACAGCAGCAACAGCTCAGCAAAAGTTCTCGACGAGAGATAACACGACATAGAAAAAGCCCACACGACACACACAATTGGCATATGGGCAGATATCTATATACCTATAGACATACATACTTATTCAAATGGTGCTAGATGCGTTTACAGTGACAGTCGTCTGATTAGAAACACTTCAAAAATAAATGTGACCATATTGTTGTGCTTTCAGTTTGTTTATTTTATCATTCATTACAAATTTGACGTTGTCGCAATTTATTTTCAATTACTTATTTGATGACTAATTAATGGAAAAATATATTTTAGATTAATACTCTAAAAAAAATCGATTTTGGTTCAATCTGTTACTACAGACTCTACACAAAAAATAAATAAAAATCAATTAAAAATCTGATTAAAAGATGAAAGAAATACAATTTTCAAAGCTAGCAGAAAAGTTGAATGATTTAAAATATTAAACCAAATGTTTCACTTAAAAAAATTGTGTATACGTTTATTTTAGACCGAATTTGTTCATTTTGGAAGAAATGTGAAAGCAAATCTTAAAACAAAAATAAAAAAATATAAGGTTTAATTAATATTTCTTAAAGTCATATTAATCATCAATATTAAATTAAACAAAAGTAATATTGATCCTGTGAAGGTTCAAAAGATTTTTAACAGTTGGTACATATTTTTTACTACCTATATTTGCTTAACAACCCTAAACCGATTTGTAGTTTCCCTAAAATCAAATTTCTACTACTAATTACATTAGCTTTAGTTTTGTTAATGTTTACACTTACATTATTCATTATTGTTGCAGATGTAGGTCTTTCAAAATATACACATACTAAGCGTAACTAATAATAAACTATAAGTCCGCTATTTTTGGATCTACATACATATATCAACTGCTATTTCTGAGAATTCTTTGCACATGCAAGTTTATTTATATGGAAAACAAACATATCTGTAAAATTGTAAATAATAATATGCAAAATTCTTAAGAATTTTATAGATCAATCCATATTTATTTGCCCAGTTATGTTATTTCATACTTCTATGAACTGTTTTTGTATTATTCTCTGGCATGACAAACTTCAATTAGTTTGCTAATGCGACAATAACAACAATCAGTTGAAGGTATAAATGAATGCTGGCAAAAATTTATGAATGTTTATTAGTTGCTGGGTGCGCTGCCAATTGAGGAAGAGGTGCAGCCAAACAGCCTCATTGCCTCACTCAATCGCAGTTGCAGTCTCCGCCTCAGTCTTAGCTTCTATTTAATTTTGCCCCTCTGCATCATTCATGTCCATCTTAGGATTTCCATCAGCACTGGGCAGGCAAATTAACAACAAATCATTTTATACTTTTTACCCAGCATAAATGCCTAGAGTTGTGTTTTATGCAATACATGTTATACCCTGCACCTATTTTTTATGGAAGAAAAATGTTGATTTATTCGCAAGGTAAAAGATAGGGTTAAATTATAAATTTAAATATTTTTGAGAAACTTTTTCTTATCAATTTTGAGTGTTTATAATTATTTTCTTGCAGTTAGGCTGCTCTTGATTTCATACTGAAAAGAAAAAACCTAATCAATTTTTTTTGAAATGCTGTAAAACTATTTAAAAAAAAAATCTTTAAGCTTGACTTGTGCATTTAAAAATATAAGAGATATTTTAGCATAACATAAAAAAATATTATATATGTATATGAAACATAAATAAAAATATTTTTTTAGGTATTAACTCGCTTATACAAAAAATTTCAAGCATTCGCTCTACATAAAAATTAATTTTAAGAATTAAGTGTAAACATACCATGCTATCATCGATTATATGCAGCAAAAAATCCTTAAGCAGGGTATCTGCTAGTCAAACACCCGCACCACTTACTTCCCTATTTAACATGTTAAGCGGTACGTTTCACAAATGTTTTCTTTTTTTTTGTTACTGTTGTTGTTGTTGTGTGAGTGTCGTTAGTAGATAGGGGCTCGGCGCCGACTAAACTCGGCCAGCTACTACAAGCCAATAAATGATGCACTTGCAGTTAAATTGTTGTATTTAACCCCCGGAAAATAAAACATGACCCAATGCTGCCGCTGCTGATCTATGCATTTGGCTATTTATGGCCACGTTAAAGGAGAGGACGACGTCATAAAAGCGTTGTGTTCGAATAAGTCACGTTATTTTTGGCCGATGAGTTTTCATTTTCAGTGCACACAGCGCGCACTTGTTGTCTACAGGTGGCATGTGCCCCGTTGCTTGCCCCCAAGCCCCACTGCTACCCACTGCAGCGACAGCTACCCATTTACACGGTACACAAATCAGTTCAGCATCGTATAATTAAAAAATATATATTAATTATTAAAAAAAATACTTTTATGTGAATAGTTAAGTATTTACATGTCTTTTAGCTGATTTATTGATTTTCATTATTTTTTTTCAAACTAATTTTCATTAAATTAAATATTTTTTTTTTAAAACAACACAATGCAATTACAATAAAATATTATAATGTATTTAATTATTTTTAGTTAAAAATTGCCAAAAATATTTTTCAAATATTTATGCAACAAAAAACGTTAAAAACATATATTTTAAGAAACTCTTTTTTAGTTTTTTACTGTGTAACAATGCGCACCTTCCTTGATGGTTTACCAAATAAACAAATACTTTCGTAAATGTGCACATCGTGTGAAGATTTTTATAAAAATAGTCCTCAATGTTGTTGTTGTTGTTGTTTTTGGCTTTTGTTTTTGCATGTGCCCAAAACTTTCACAAATGAGGCAAAGTTCTATTTTTGGGTATATATCGACTGTATCTGTATCTGTTGCTATATCTGTATATCTGTATCTGTATCTGTACAAACACGTATCTGGCAGATAACGGCACGTAATTCCGCGCCGTCTGTTCGAAAAACCAACAACAACAAAAACAAAACATCATTTTGCCGACGTCAAAAGTTTGCCAATTGTATCGGCGTTTATTTTTAGGTCATGGCGTGCTGCTGGCTACAAGCTCCAGAAAAATAGTTCCGTATATTGGTTTCGGCTTTTCTGTGTGTGTTTTGGTTTATTTTGCCGGCCGGCATGGGTCATGGTCACCCTAATTTACACTACTCCCAAAAGAAAATTGCACTTTGCGGCTCATAATAATTGTAGAGCCACAAAACTCGTAAATAAATTACATTTTTACTTTAGCTGGCAGCGTTTCAATAGAATATTTTCGCGCTAAAAGTTTTTCTCTTTGGCTTTTGTGGCTATTTTGTTTATGTGGCATTTTGTTTATGTTTCGTTTTGGTGTGTGCAACAATGCGGAATGCGCTTTGTTGTTGCCGTTGTTGTTGTTGTTGTTTGTGTTGATGCTACTTGATGCGCAACCTTGTCCTTAGCACATGAAAAACTTTTCTCGGTTTACTGTCCCCGCCGCAACGGGCAAATAATAATGTGCAAATTAAAATATATACATATAGATTTGGCCAAATGCCTGTCAATGGGGTTGGGTGTTGGTGGGGATGGGAGGAGGGCGGTGTATGTGAAAATGTTTTATGTGGCATGGAAATTTGACAAGCGCTGGCAAATGCATAAACACAAAACTGTGAATGCGGAATCGTAAATAAGGTATTTTAAATATTCAAAAACGAAGATTGTTCAACTTTTTCGTTTTTGGTTTTTCAAAGTCCCAAGTTCAAGTACATTAATATTAAATATTTGTCGCTTTTTATGCTACAATAAATTTATGTTTATTACATTTAGAAAGTTTATTTATAAACTATTTTGCAGCTTTTGGTTAAAATATTTAACTTTAGGTTCTTTTAAAAATAACGTAGATTTATTTAAATTCAATTATTTAAGTTTTGAACATTTTAATAAACTGTTTTGCTATTTATATTTTCTTTTTAATTTTAAAAAAATTTAAAATATTCAATATAAAAATGTATTAATAAACAATATTCCTTAGATGGCATTACTTTAACTCGCAATCAAACCTTTAAAAATAAATACGTATGATTAATATTTAACGTCATCATACGTACATCGATCATAATTTTTCCTCCAATGAACCAAACTATATGCTTTTAAATCATATACAGTAATCATTCTCAGCTCCCATCACAACATGCAACACGCCCCATTTTGTTTGTATTGTTGTATGTATCAAGCATATTACTTCCTTGGCCCAGCCAAGTGCGAATACCCCAACTTCCGGCAGATGAATTCCTTGACCCAGCCACCCAGCTATAGATGTTATAGACAAGAAAACTTTTCCAACACGATCTAAACAAATGCGGTCAAATCTCAAAAATCAAACTGTCCATAAATGGTCAAGTGAATCATTTGTTTAAATTTTGTACGATTTTCATTTTGCCGATGTGTGTTTACGTACATTGAAAAGTTAATGGGCCGCAGTCGCGGCATCTGAGCGATGATGACGTATTTTGGGAAATCATAACACAACACACATACACACGCACACACAGAGAGAGAGCAAAACGACTGGGGTACCTGTTGTCTTATTTTAACCTCAGAGCCCCCTTTTCGATGAGAGAGCACGCGCGTCTGTAGTTGAGAGAGATCGGTTAAACGAAACTCACCACAGCACACACACACATACACGTACACACAAGCAGATAGTAGAGAAACGGGCCTGGCAAACTGTTGATTGGCTGCAGTGCGCGTGCGCCACGAAAATGGCTGCAACGTAGGGAGGCAGCAAACCATACGATTGGATACGCTAGCCGACCGGCTGCTTCAAAGTGTGCTAGTGTGTGTCTGCTATGACGTGCGAGTTCCCCACAAACAGCACTCACTCTCTCTCTCTCTCTCCCTCACTAGCAAACATGCTTTCGTTTCGATATCGAACTGGCCGCCGTTATGCTTTGAGGCGCGTGCCAGCCTGCTGCCAAGTAGGGGCAATGTCTACGCTCTCCTCTCTAGCTCTCTCAACTAGCTTTGCAAGCGTGTGTATGTGTGAGTGTATGTGTGCTTGTGCTTTGCTGTGGCCAAAGTTGAGTTTTCATTCATAAAAACTGAAAGAGGGCGCATCTCGTGCCTCAGTTGTGTTCGAACAAGCAAACGCGACGGTTTGAAAATTTAACAAAGCAGCAAAACAAATTTGTTAGAGAAAAAAATCTTAAAGAAAAAGAAAAATCAAAGCGTACACAACTATACAATATATATATTGAAAAATATATATATATACAATTATTTATCAAAACAAATATTGTGCTAAAAAGAAAGAAAAAAAACAAAAAAGTGCCATCGGTAAATGTGAAATCAACAACAACAATAATTAAATCGAATTTACTTTTGCCAGCGTTTAGAAACGCACACATGAGTGAAAGAGAGTGAAAGGATACTTATTTTCGCAAAAGAAAAATAACTTGGCGACGGCCGCTGTGTGTGAAAGCTGTGCTCCTACAGAAAAACCCCCCGACAACAACAAAAACAAAACCTCATACACACACACCCCCTCAAGCACTTTTTGTGTGTTGTTTGTGTTGATGAATGAAAAGCTAGCAGTAAACTGTGACGTACGCAAGAAAAATAAAGCATACACACACATATACAATTACAGTTAGACGACAAAAGATGTTAACTTAGTCGTTGAATTTTTAATACAAAAATATATTGATTTTTAACATTGTGCAAGTGGCAACATTTAAGTGAGCAAAGTGCTTGTGTCAGTGTTTGCGTGTGTGTGCGTATATGTGTGAGGCAATCTTTAAGGTTGCGCTAAACTAAAAGGAAAACCTTTTGAATTCTTCAGCACGTGCCATTGCGATCCAGGTGATTACTTAATTTCATAATTTAAATGGTTAAAATTTTAATTTAAAATAAGCTAAGTTGGCTTTCAGCTACTTTGGCTTCTTAAGTTTTTGGCTTTTAAGCCAAGCGGAAGTCATAAAATAAAGCGTTTGTCTCATTTTTAATTTGTGCATAAATATAATTTTTGGTGATATTTCTGGGCAAGTTGATTAAGTTTCTTCTTCTTTTTTTTGTGAAAAAGTGTAAAAAGCTTGTTGTGCCTAAGACTTTAAAAATCTTTTCATCAATTCCTCAATGCTTTTATGTATAGATTTGTAGTAAAAAAAATAGTTGAGATGATGAAAACTTTAAGTGAGATTAAATATATTAATTGTTAAGTGATGCATTATTCTTTAAAAAAAAGTGTAGATATTCTGTGCTTAAGCAAATAATATCAAAAAATTTAGTTCCTCATTTTTACTTAGAATAAATGTTATGAATAATTAATATTGCAACCTTAAAGCTTAAGGATTCCGAGCTTCTTGATCATTTTAATAATTTTAAAAATATTTTGTCACAAAGCAAAACAAAAAATCAATAAAAAAATATATTCTTTAAACTTATAAGCTTTGAAACTTAAATGATTTTGTGAAGTTAACATAATAAAAACTAGACAAAACAAAAGATTTATATTTAAATTAAGTTGTTCTTAGGAAAATGATTTCTTTTGCCTTTAGATTAAATCTTTTATTATCTGCTCTAAGAGATTTTCGCTTCCTGACAACGCTTTCTGATTTGAATTTTTTGCTGTTACAGCAACAATTTGCAATTTTGTTAGTTTCAAACCATGCGAATAATGCATAAATTCATTTAACGCATAATAAAAATTTCTGCACGTTATAAAACAGCGCCGCAAAAGCCGCAAGCAAAACACAGAACCGAATAGAAAACTACACCTGCAACATTGTATATATATCTATATAGATATATACATGTGCAGAGATATCGTTGGGCAACATCATACGCATCAGCTGTATATATTGCAGTTTTTGTAATTAAATTATTGTCATTGCACTTTGCGCTTAATTTGAAAAGCGCGCGCCACACTCTACCAACAACAACGACAACGTATATAATTTTTCTTATATACAATTTAATGGCACATCTTAGGAGGAAGACCGCCGACAGCCGCTAAAAGTGTTTTTGGGCCCAACTAAGCCACAGAGACGTTAAAAAAAAGAAGGAAAAACTAAAACGTAAAGTGTATATAAAAAGAAAAACAATTAGCAAAATGATTTACACGCAGCCTCCCATGTCCAGCAGCAACAACAACAACCGTTCGGTTTTTTTTTCAATTTTCTTACTTTTCCTTTATAGTTTTCTTTTTCGTGTGTGTGTGTGTTTGTGTATTTAACCAAATAATTATGACAACAAAACAAAATACCGACGGCTCGTCAAAGAGTCGCTTAACACACACACACACAGATGCCAAATGACACATTGACTGCCACTCTGCCACTGACCACTCAATTTGGTGGAGCTGCCATTGGGTGGCTTATGGGTTGGTTTCGTCGTTGTGGTTGCCTTTTGCTGCACCTGACTGCATTTCAAGCTTAACAAAAACAAAAAGAAAAGGGGGCCACAACTGGCCCGCCCAGCAGCTAAGTGCTCACAAATAGGATTTTTTGTAAATTGTTTGGAAAAAATAATACGTTTTACATATAATGTATACCCTGTAATGGGAAAGATGTGGGATGTTGCCATGCTAGATATAAAATGCTAAGAAAATTATGTATTGAAAATACTATTTGCGAGAAAAAAAAATGTTTTAAGGAGTAAAATAATTAGAAAAATAGGTTAAGTAATTTTTAACATTTTTAAAACTGAAAGTTTAAGCTTTTACCAATGGAAATAAATAAAGCAAGCTATAAAATAAATACAATAAATTTGATTGATTTATGACAATCCATTTGCGTATTATAAAATTGTAATAATTGTAGGGAAATTAATATAAAATTGCAAACCAATTAAATAATATTTTATTATAAAAAGAAAAAAAATTTATTCATTTTAACGAACATAAAATATACATTAAATATTTATATATATAATCACACAATTATAAAAACAAGAATCATATATATAAAAAAAAAAAAAAAATGTTGGGAAATAAGTATTAATTATAATTGGATCTTAGGATCTATTGTAGATTCTGTTACTTTTCTTATTGAATTTTTTAATATTTGTTTGAAATTAATTACAAAATATTTTTAATACTTTTAGCTCAACTATAGTGTATTTTAACAATTTGATTGAAACAATAAATAATATGCAAAAGTTTCCCTGCACAAGCTCTCGAAATATTTAACTTCTAGTTAAAAAGTATATTATTTGTTCTTATATATTTAGCTTTTATGCCAATTTATCATTGATTCAGTTAGCAATAAATTGTATAAGCCAGAAACACAATTTAATGCTACAGTAATTAATGAATTCATTTTAAAATATTCAGTTACTTTTAATAGGGTATAACACATACGACATGTTGTTCGCTGTTGTTGTTGTTGCTTAACGCTGTTTGCTATATTGCTGTAGTGCCTGCGGCTGTTTATTTTCATTAATTGTTCTCATGAGGAAAACACAACAGCAACACCAACAGCAACAACAGCAACATGCCCAGTCAAAGCTGTTGGCATGAAAAGTGTGACAAAGTGTTACGCATGCAACGACGGCATCGGACCGAAAAGATACATTTTCCATGTTGCTGTTGTTGTTGTTGTTGTTGTTGCACTGCTTAACTTGTTGGCTGGCTCAGTTGTCGGAGTCCAAGCTGCCCGCTGCGTGAATGATGGACTTTGTCTTTGTCTCCTGCAACTGCCAACTTCTCTGATATGCACAGTTGTTTCACCTCTTCCTCTCTTCGCTCTCTCTCTCTTTTTGGTTTGTGTTGCATCCGTGTCGCATGCGAGTTGCATGTTTGTATCTATGTTGCCTGCCACAGATACTTTTACTGCAAGTCTTTTGCATTTTGACTAATGATGCTGCCTCTCTTTCCACAATCTCTCGTGTTCTCTGTCGCTCTCAAGGCGTTTCTCCAATTTCTTTTCATGTTCAAGCAAAACATCAATACTTAGTTCTTGTTGTTGTTAATTGCTTGTGGCATATGGGTTTTTTATTTTTACTTTAACCCAAGGTTATTATGATATCAAATCTCAGAAACTCTTTATGCAAATCTGTCAGCATAAGACAATACAAAAATATAATGAAATAGGTAAACGCTGTGTACATAAAATAATAGAGGAAAAAACAACAAAATGCAGCTATTTTTGGAGCCGTTAAGTAGCCAAGCGACGCTAAGGTCGCAACTTAATCCACCAATGAGGTCTCCAATGAAACCCAAATAAAAACAAACTCAAAAAGCCCCAAGATGCATTGAATTTCGAAGTGTGTGTGTGTTTTGTTTAACTGTGGGTCAGGTCCAAGATCGCAACGCACCGGTCCACTTGCCAAGCAAAACAAATTGGCGCCCATCTATCGAATTGTTAACACTCAAAGACCAGAACCCCAAATGAAACTACGGAACCAGTCAGACACACAAACGGCAACCGGTTTTAGCAAAACTTAATTAAAATAATATCAACATAACAATTTTTATTATTTTTTGCTTTCTTCCTCATCGGAGGGGGCTGCTTGAAGCCTGGTGTGTGTGTATATGTTTGTGTGTGCCAATATTCATTCATGGCAAATATCTTGAACGCGACTCGATCTGTCGTCTAAGGCGACTAAGATCGAGACTACTACTACATATGTACATATATCTAACCGAAAATGCTATGCAAAATTATGCAGAGTGAAAGAAACAGGCAACACAGACAGACATACACACAGACACACATAAGATTTACTATATTAACATTCAAGTTTATATGTGTTTAAAACAGTGGTAATTGACTTAAAGGGAACTAAAAGTTGCAGTAACTGGAAAAACTTTCTTGAAACTGTAGAAAAAATTAATTTTATTTTGCTCAGTAAGAGATATGGATTAAGGAATATTAATAACTGTATTTTAAATTGAGATTTAATAAGATTATTAAAGGTTTATCTTAGAATCAATCAATATCAATACCTAAAAGATAAAGTTTAGATACATTTTCTAAAGAAATTCAAAGTCCAAAAGTTGTAAAATTTACTTGCAAAAACCTATAAGAATAGCTTTTAATTTTTATAGAATTTTTTTCAATTCACCATCGTCAGCTAATTATAGGCAAGCTGCACTGTACTTAGGCTAACTTAAAATGTAAATGTCTGCGGCACGAACAGCTTCAACAATAACAACAACAACAACAACAACAAGAAAATGACTGCAACAACTTGAACGTTCGCAGCTTCGCTTCGTTTTTTTGTTGTTTTTGCTTTGTTTTGTTTTGGTTTTTTTTTTTAAGGGAGTGTCAATTGTTAGCCAAGTTATTAAGCGCACAAGAAGAAAAAGCAGAAGAAGAAGAAGAAGCTGACGCAGAGAGCTTGGCCAAGATCCAAGCTGTGCGATTGAGAAGCCACCAAGCCAGGCCATGCCGAGACAGGCCGAGATCAGACAGCTCAGGCCTGGCCGAGACCAGTTCGCCACAGTTGAGTTTTTGGCCCCAAAGCAAACACAATACACACACACACACTGGCTTGAGAGACGTGAATGATTCATGTGGCAGTCGTATTCAGAAGATACAAATCTTTGATCGACTGTAAAAATTATTGACTGAACCGCATAATTTTATGAATGAATGGAGGCAACAACAACAACAACAGCAACAAAATAACAGCCACAGCACGCGCTGCCATTGTCAATGTATCTGTATCTGTATCTACGACTGTATATGTATCTGTGTATCTGTGTGCAGCTTCAATGTAATTTCACTGCTGCTCTGCTGCTTGTCTCGTCTCGAGTGCACTTTGCCACGGAAATTATGCGTGAAATCAAATGTAAATAAAACGAACTCGAAAACGTTGAAAAAAAAAAAGCAAAAGTGCCAAAACAGCAAACGCTGCTGGAGACCAACATCAAGCGTAGCAGT
Organism: Scaptomyza pallida; assembly: GCA_018152965.1. Taxonomy (NCBI): domain Eukaryota; kingdom Metazoa; phylum Arthropoda; class Insecta; order Diptera; family Drosophilidae; genus Scaptomyza; species Scaptomyza pallida. The sequence continues at coordinate 7,905,319 of JAECXP010000002.1, forward strand.
TGTAGTAGGAGACTGTCTCACGTCCAGTCAGGCACCTGGGGGGGGGACAGTCGTAGGGGAGGAAGGTGCACAACTGTCGGATACGCCGCGGCACGGTAGTTATTTTGGCGCATAGCTGCCTGTCAACACGAGTGCACTTGTAATGCAAATCAACGCGGTCAAGTCGAACCGCAAAAGACGCAAAAGACGGGCAAAAGACAACAACACTCAAAGATGACGCCACACAGTGTTGCCACAAAGATTCACTCAGTTGTTGACTTAAGGCTGAGCACACTGTAAAAAAACAAGGAGGATAATAGTTAAGGAGAACATGAGCTCTTGCTCTCTTTACTGTGATTCCATAAACCAGAAGCTTATGAAAAATTCTATTTTACAGTATTTAGTGGTTGATAGTTGAGTAATGACAAGAAAATATTATAAGCCACCAAAATTTGTGATTTTGAAAGTATATTTATAAGGATTCATAATCAATTAAAATATATTTATACATATAAAAAACAGCTTCAAAAATATTTAAAAATTTACAAAAATACAAGGATTCGTAATCAATTAAAGCTATTTATACATATAAAAAACAGCTTCAAAAAAATATTTAAAAAAATTTTTACAACTTTTAAGAACAATTTTAGCAACTTTTTTATTCAATCCATTGTTATTTGCTTTAAAAAGAAATGTAATTACTAGAATAACCCTAAAAATAATTGACCAAAATTAAAAATTAAATTAAATGTCAAAAACAAAAAATGCTTACAACCCAATCATAAAATTAACACCATTTTCACAGTGTAGTTGTAACTGGAGATGCCCATATGTATATGTATGTGCTTGTGTCTGTACGTATTTGCGTATGTTGCCAGTCAAATCAACGCCATTTGCCAAATTATAAGCCAAGTTTATGGCATAAATGAGCGGATTTTAATTGCGCTTGCGCAACTTCAAGTATTTTACTTGCAATGTACATTTTTTTTTTGCCTGTGAATAAATATGGTTGATGTTGTGTGATGTTTGACCATTGCGTAAGGTCAATGCTTGACCCAATGTGTGTAAGTGTGTTTGTATGTTTGACCCACTTGCAGTGAAGAGGTGGGCTGCTGTGGGAAAGCCACATGTTCTACTTCTCACTGTTGTCCACTTAAGCATTTAATCGATTTTAATTTAATTGCTTAGGTCTGGTGTGGCGTGGGCGCAGTCGCAGCTGCTAAAAACGAAAGTCTTGCATCAACAACAACAACAAGATGACAATTTGCGGCAAATTAAATTGTTTTGTGGTTTCATAAATTGTTATCAACTGTTGGCTGCCTGCGTGTTATGCAATTGAACAGCTGTCATGGCAAATCAATTAAACATTTTGTTGCTCCAAAAAAAAAAAACAGAAACAAAAATCGACCTGTAATTTATGGTTTGCCCGATTTTGTTGGTTTGTGTGGTGTTGCAGCAACAACAACACCACCATCAGCACCACCCGCTGTGACAGACTTTAAAATTGCAAATTGTATAGCAACAGGTCATAACGAATTAAAACTGGCAGCAGTTTGTATTTAAACTGATCAGTTTATGCGCCTAATTAAGTGGAAGCTGTGAAAATGCAATTAATTCATTTGCCAGCTTTTAATTGCGATCGATTTTGTTTGACGAGCGTTAAAAATACAATAATTAATGTATAAGCTAAGGTGTAAGCATAAAACTTTTATTATGACATTATAATTAACTAAGTCTTTTTAAAAATTTTTGGAGTATCTCCAAAATACATTAAACAATATTTTATAATTTCTTTAAAGAAAAATAATATTCAAAACAAGCTAAGAAGATAGCGTGTATCAAAAACTTAACTTACGGACTGTTAAATGCATTAAAAATACGAAAAGTTGATTGAAAATATCAAGTATGCCTTAAATTAAGTATACGCACATTTCGATTTTTTACGTTTCTTTGTTATCTTATCAAAGAATTTTTAATTTACGTTAAAAATTAGTTAAAAATTTATATTATATACGTTTTACTTTAGGTTTTCTTTTGCAAATTCAATTTTACTTAAATATTAACTAACCCTTTAAAATAAAAATAAGAATCTAAAACTTAATTTCCTATTAATATTTTTTACCTTTTTTTCTTCTTTGTAGGCGGCGTAGCCCCTGGAACTCCATCAGCGGCCATGATCATGGAAGGGCTTGAAACCCTGGTGGCGCCAACGCATCACGCATTCCTGCTAACCGAATCGGCCGCCGCGGCCCATTTCAATGTGCTAAGCTTTGACACTTGTCTGTTCAAAACGAGCACGGCCCAAAGCAGCAGCCCATCGGCCGCCAGCTATCTGAGCGCTGCACAATTTGGCGGTGGCAGCGGCGTTGGTCTTGGCCTCGGCGCCAGCAGCTCATCGGCAGCTGCCAGCAGCAGCAGCTTCAACAGTCAAACATTGCTACACTATACGACGGCAGCAGCAGCAGCGTCAGCAACAACAAATCACAACAACAACAACAACAACAACAATAATAATTCAGTGTTGCGTGCACGCAATCAAACAGCCACGCCCACACAGGGCGGCAGTCCTGGTAACGTTGCTGCCCAACCAATTGCTGGCAGCGCAGCAGCAGCAAGCAGTGGACGCAGCTCAGCATCGCATCTCAGCCTATTGAATACGAGCCAACACAGTCCCGTTACAGCCACCGAGCACGGCGTGGCCGTTGAGGCCAAACAGCTGATTGAGTCTCTGCCCGGTGATCTGAATACGCCGGTGACCACATCCAGCGATATACCATCATTCTTTGGGCCATCAACAGTGGTGGAGCCACCACCAATTACCGGTAAGTAATAGTTGAGATAGAGATATTTGCTAAATCTCTGCATATTACGGACAGTTTTCAATTGGACATTAGGTTTGGGGTTAACAGTTAGCAACAAGAAATCTAATGGCAAATAGCTTGGTATTTTAATAGTTAGATAATAGAAAAACTTTTAAGAAAACCAACACCAACAAAAGTTTCTTTTGTTTTAAGCGAAAACGGTTTATCTAAAATATATGTTAAAACACGATTTTTAACAAAGTCAGCAGGCATCGCATTGAATAACAATACCTTTTAAAATAAGGTTCTTTACAATTTGGATTTTTTTCGGTTAGATTATGGATATATTCTATGTTTTCCAATCTTAAAGCTATTGGCACTTTCAAAGCTATCAAACTATTTGTGAAGATTTCACTAAGCAAATTTCTCACTTTTTTTAAAAAGATATATTAACTGAACTTAACTCAATCTAGATCCCTGACCATAAAATTAGTTCTCTAAAAATTAACCTAAATCCTTTACTAGGCAAACCCTTTTGCAAACACCTTAAAATAGCTAACAAACTCTGATCGTAAGTGTATCGAATTAAAAACAACACTGTGATCTGTACTTATTTGTTGTCTGCTTTAGAGTTTCTTTATCTGAGCACTGCTAATGGATGCAGCTGCCACATGCTGCAGTTGCAGCAGTCTCCAAAAAGACTGCACAGACTCTAAATATGTGCAACTAATCCGTTGTCAGGCTTAAGTCTCCACATAAATCAGCCTGAGCCAAGTCGAGGCCAGAAAGCCACAAAAGTCAGCAAACAAAATGCAATCTTTGTTGTTGCCCTCTTCTCTCCATCTCTTTCTCTCCCTCTCTCGCTCTCTATCTAACTGTCATTTCTTCGTGTGTTTCGAGCACTCATTCTTCGCAGAAAAACAAGTTGAACAGCAAATAAACATTCCAAATATCAAGTACCAATTTTATTGAAATCATTTCTGTTTTTTTTTCTGATGTTGATTTTATGATGTGATTTCTTTTATTAATTATGGGCCATGTTAAGAGTCAAACTGAAGAGTCTGACACATGTATAAGAGTGTGTTTGTTTTTTTTATTTATTTTTCGACATGAATTATAAAATTTGACATTTAATGTCTATATCTGTATATGGATTCATTAATATATGTAGTCGTAAAATTCTTTTTTATTAATTGCAAATAATTGCTGAGAGAGAATTGAGAATTGAGAGACTAAGAAAGTTCTTCTAAGACTGCACAAAAGCACTTAATTAATCAACATGGCAACAACAACAACAACAGCGAGAGCTATAATGCATAATAGCAACAACAGTATTGTATTGTCGGCACATGTATTAAACATTTCCGTTCAGTGTCAATGTTTCGAGCGCAATTTACTCGACTCGAGATACCGACACACAGCAGCCAGAGTCCAGACGATATCTCAACGATATAAAACTAGTACAAGCACATACATACATATATACACGTATGTATATATATATAGGCATGGCGCATGACAGATATGCACAAAACAGAAACAATTCTCACATATACATTTCTAATTGAATTAAGGCAAAGCAAATAAAGTATACTAGATTTTTACCCAAGCGCTATCAAAAACAATTGAGTTTAATTGCTCGCGTCATATTTCTAGTTTTCTTCTTCTTTTTTACTTTTTTGTTGCAGCAGTAAGAAATTAATTCTTTAGCTCAGATTTAGTTAAGCAAAAAAAGTTGACCAATTGAAAATGCATAAAATACATATTTAAGCTATTTGGTCTATACATTTAGTAGCTAAAACAAAAGCAAAATAAAATCTAAAAATTGGACGCGTCGCGCCAGAAAATGTCACTCATAAATTTGGCGCAGTCGCCTCCTGACAAGCGCACAGAAAGAAAAAAAACCCACGCAACAAAATCCATAAGAAAAATCGTCAGCACAACACAAAAAAAGAATTTCCAAAAACAAAAAAAAATAAATAAGAAATAAAAAGACATGAAAACAATTTGCATGAGACAGCGAATAGCGTATTTCTTTTCTAGTTGGCTGCTGGCAATGATAAAGCAGCTTTTAATCGCTAAACTTGGCAGTCGACTTATGTCCAAATTGGATGAGTTATGCCAGACCCAAACACAACAAATTTGCCAATGGAGGGTTAAGGGCGCCAACAAAATAGTTGTCAACTGTTGCCAAAATAAACTACAACTTACAACATCAATTATGTCCAAAATGCAATAAATATATAACTATAAATTGCATATGACTAGGGCGCAACAACCACTGTAGTTTGAGTTATCGCCTGGCTCTGGCAAAAATAGTATAAGGAAAAACATTTTTCTGTGAATTCAAGCGCATGTCGAGATTGATGTCGCAGCACATTAGGCGCTATGCAACTCAATCAATACTCCATACCGACCGAACGAACGAACGGCTGTGTGGCATTAATGACTGCGACAATGATCATCATCATGATGTGCCATGCCCCCAAGCGCAAAAAAAAAAAAGCAACACTCCACACAGTGGTTCCCGGCTCTGTATGCAAGCCCAGCGGTAGCCGCGTAATTAGTCTTCTGGCCGACACTTTTGCCTAAAACAGAGATGGACGCGTGACCAAAAAGCACGAGGAAAAGCTTTTCAGACATTTTTAAAAAGTTAGAGTTCACTAAAATCCCAGACTTAAAAAAATACATTGAAGCTTGATTTTGGATTTTTCAACTCTTAAATTTTTTGCTTCTCTTTATATTTCGCATTTTTATTCACTTCGACTAATTTCTCGATCAAATGTTTAACTCGTGATTCGTTTGGCATGTGATTTGTGGTTTTTTTTTTCACGTGACTGTGCTGCCATTGTCCATCACTGGCAGCAACTGTTGAACGACAACGATGAGCGATGATGCCGACCTCCCGTGTTGTTCGATTTCCGCGAAATCAAAGCGCGCCCAGCTGCAACAGCAACTGCGGCCGCAGCAGCAGCATCGGCAGCCGCAACCCATATAACACTTACCACTACATTCAATGCCAGGGCCATTCAAGCGAACCGTGATTGATATCAGTCACAAGACAAAAACAAAAACAAATCAAAAATGCAGCTAAAGAAAAGCAAAAAAATCCAGTGCAGACTTTATCAAACTTTTAAAACTAAACTTCAAGATTAAAACTAGAATCTTTGACTAAAAAGCAAATATTTTGTTCATTTACAGGTTCAATTGAATCGGAAGATCTGTCGCTGGAGCCACAGGTTGTGCAGAACGTTGCCAGTCCAGTGTTGTCCTCGTGCAGCCCATTGAAGGAGGAGCGAAGCACGCCGCCCGCATTGTCCATTGTCAAGGAAGAATCAAGTAATAATAGTTGTAACATGTACCCACTACACAACAACAACAACAACAACAGCCACCAACAACAACACACAACATGCACAACAACCACATCAACAACAGCAACCACAACCGCCACAGCAACAACAACAATTAAACATATTGCTAGCGATGCGAGCAACAATACTGAAAGCGTTCGTTCGCCAGCAGCAACAGCAACAACAACAACAGCTGGCAGCAGCAACAACACTACCCAACACCCACAGCAACAGTTGCATCACAACAACAACAATAGCCACTGTCAACACAGTCATCAACAACAACAACAACAACAACAGCAACAGCAGCAGCATTTGAGCTCGCCACAACACCAACAATACCAACTACAACAACACCAAATACTACACCAACAACAACAGCAGCAGCAACAGTTGCCACACCATCATCATCATCATCACCATCATCACAGTCACCAACAACATCAGCAACAACACCAACAGCAACACCAACAGCAACAACAACAACAGCAACAGCAACACCAACAGCAGCAACACCTACAACAGCAACACCAACAACAACAACAGCAACACTATCAACAACATGCACTACAACAACAACAACAACTGCCTGGCAAAATCTCATATCGCGGCATTTTCACCACCACAGGCAACAACAACAACAGCAACATGAGCGCCGCACAACAACTCCAACAGCAGCAACAACAACAGCAGCAACAACAACAGCAGCAACAATTGTCATCCCCACAACTTAATGTTCTGTCCGGTCAAATGTCGCCACCCTCGAATAGTTTGGGCAACAGTTGGGGTCTACCCAGTCCTGACAAATCGCTCTTCCAGCCGCCCATGTTTAGTCTGCCCGCCCACTATGCCGTGCAACAGCAACAACAACAGCAGCAACAACAACAGCAGCAGCAGCAACAGCAACAGGCTGCTGCTGCCACGCCCTCACCATATGATGATGGGCGTGCAGCAGTTGCTGCTGCCCAGCATGCCGAGTTGCTGGGCCTGAGCATGGATTGCACACCCTTGCTGCTCAAGCAACCACCACCAACATACACGGGAGCAACTGTCTCGACGGCAGGATTTGCCAGTCTGGCCGAACTGCAGAGCAACCACGATCAACTGCAGCAACAGCAACAACAATATGCAGTGCGCTCACAGCTATCGGTGAGCACGCCCAAATATCAATGGCTCGATACGCCCACAGATTATGCAGCTGCAGCAGCAGTCGTGCAACAGCAGCAGCAACAGCAACAGCAGCAGCAGCAACAACAGACGCTAGTGCTACCAGGACCCACATCCTCGGCCAGCTCAAGCAATGCCGCACTGGGTGTACTCATACCCAAGCAGGAGAGCTATGTTGACATGCAGCCAGGCTCAAATGGCACGGGCTATTCCAGTGCATCGGCTGCCGTGCAACTGGCCGAGTACAGTCCATCGACGAGCAAAGGTCATGAGATACTCTCCCAGGTGTATCAGCAGAGCACTGTGCCATTAAAACTTGTGCCCGTCAAGCCACGCAAGTATCCCAATCGTCCCAGCAAGACGCCCGTAAATGAACGACCCTATGCCTGCCCCGTGGAGAACTGCGATCGTCGTTTCTCGCGCTCGGATGAGCTGACGCGGCATATACGCATCCATACGGGACAGAAGCCATTCCAGTGTCGCATCTGCATGCGCAGCTTTAGTCGCAGCGATCATTTGACCACACACATTCGCACACATACGGGCGAGAAGCCGTTTAGTTGCGATATTTGTGGCCGGAAATTCGCGAGATCCGATGAGAAGAAGCGACATGCCAAGGTGCATCTAAAGCAGCGCATCAAGAAGGAATCCAAATTGAGTCGCGAGCAACATCAACAGCAACAGCAACAGGCAGCAGCAGCAGCCGCACAACAGCAACAACTGCAGCAACAACAACATCAGCAGCAGCAACAGCAACAGCAACAACATCAGCAGCAACAACAATATCAGCATCATCATTTGCTGCATGCCGCCGATTTGGCGATTGTGACAACAAGTGCAACGAGCATGTAGGCCACCGAGAACTCAACGTCATCGATTGATTCCAGAAATTTGGCCTACGAAATGGGCGTCGATCTGAGCCTGGCCATTGACATTGATGAGAGTCCATTGCCATTCGACTTGACGTTGACCTCCGACTATGGCACCCTATCACCCATCACAAGTCCCATGCATTTCAACTATATGCTCCTCAGTCAGCACTCCAACGAGGATTCGCTTAGTCAATGCCTTTAAATTTTGCAAGCCAATACAATAAAGTGCTAATTAGCCATGCAGGAATCAATCGCTGATGCTGAATTTAGGAAACACAGACAACAACAACAAAAAAAAAACAAAAACAAAATTCAAACAATTAATTAGCTAATTTCGTTAGCATGTTGTAGCCGTAATTTTTGGGTTGTGCTAGCAGCAACACCTCAGCAAGACATATATGTTAAACATAGCCTAAAAAAAAAAAAACTTAAAACTCAAGCAGCACTAAAAAATAATCTAAACAAAAACAATACAAAGTTACTAACCCAACAAAGTCTACAAGAAAGTTAAAAATATTACAAAACTAAAACAAATTAATCATAATATTTACAAATATTTAACTTATGTCTCTAATACTGTGATCTCATGTGTAATAATTATTAATTTTAATTTCTTACAACTAAACAAACAAAATAAAAAAAACATACAAAATGGTGTTAATTTTTAATCTTTTTCAACTTTGCATAGCTAATGTTCATTTAAAAAAAGGAAAAACAATAATAATACACAAAACAAAAAAAAGCGCAAAAACAAAACCGAAAAAAATCAAAAAATCTAACACAAGAAACTAATTTATTGCAGTTAAGCATTTTTAAAGTCTATTATTAACTTATTTAGCATCTTAGTGTTTAGGTTTTAACACACACACAGACACGCATTAAAAACACTTAAAAAAAAAAGAAAGAAAAACAAAAACACGTTAGCATATCATTTTTGTATAAGCATATAAGAGTTTAATATGGATACAAAAAAAATAAGAACATAAATCGCAGCCATTTTTGTGCATGTCATAAGTTACAAAAGTTAAGAACTTAAGTTGAATGAGTGTTAAGTAAGGAACGAGCAACAACAAAAATATATAAGAATTGTGCAACAAATTATTATAATTAAATATTTTAATTACTATGTGAATTGCGTGTTAAAAATGCCCCTTGTACTTCCTTAATTGATTCGAAATCAACGGCAAGCAAAAACTTTAAATCTAATTCAATTTTAAATACGTTTTTGTATATCAAAAAAAAATTTATAAATATATATATTAATTTACTTTAGTTTATTTAGTTTAAAATTGCTTTACACCTAAGTTGAAAACACCATTTTTTATATAATTAGCTTATTTTATTTTCGAAAATATATAACAATTTTTAAAAAACAATTTTTTACAAAACATAATTATGTTTTTCTGTTTTCATTTTTTTTAAACCTAATTTCTTTTTCAGTTCAGAATATCCCACAAAATAATATACTTACATTTAGGCAGCTCAGTCAATCCTCGGACTAGCGCATCACTTAGCCTTAAGATTCGAACGAAGAAACTAGTTGATTAAAGTTAAAAACTACATGGAACTCTAGTGCCACTTAAGCAACGATAGCTGAATAACGAATGAAACGAATGGTTTGCACTACAAAGTGCTCTAATTTACAATTAAAAGTGAACGAAAATATATTGCATAGCCGCTGGTAAGAGACACAAAGCTTAAACTAAGAATGAGAAGGGATCTTATAAAATTCCAATCTACATACATATATTTCTATAAGGGTTTGGTATTGAGTGCATATTCAATAAATCCAAAAAACAAAATAAAATAAATTTTGATGTCTTACATGTACAAAACTGATGAAAATTGAAAACAGGTCGCAAAGAGCCTTCAACAAAAAAAATTATAAATATATTTAAATACAAATTTAACTTCAATGTGTGAAACTTATGTGCCATCATAAAAAAAAAAAAAAAAAATGTAACATAAGCTTAAACATTTTTAAAAACAAGCTGAAGACGAAATCAAAAATGTTTGCTAAATTACATTTAAAAAAAAAATAATAAAAATTTTAAATTAAAAACGTTGTGATTTATATTGTTTATTCGATGCATGGTTCAATGTCAAAATATTTTATTCTCGTGTATTCAAATAAAAAATCAAAGTGCTAAAAAAAAGTTTAAAATAATATTTAATCATTAATAAATGTATGTATGTATTTAAATGCAGCATGAACAAGCCTAAATTTAACGAAATTATTTATTGATGTTGCTTATGGACAGTTTTTCTTCCATACATAAATATATATATATGTACTATATATATTGTGTTAAATTCATAGGTGGAATATTTGGATAAATGTATTTATTGATGCATTCTTAGCTAGCTAAAAATTATTTATAGCTAAATCAGAGATTAAACAAAATATATAGTTCATACAAAACATAGTTAAAATGCTCAAGAAAAAAAAAAACACAATACTAAAAAGTTGCAGCTTGCAATTCAGTTGTCTTTAATTTTTGTATCAATGTTGCATTGTCGTTGTTTTATGTATTTGTGTGAGTGTGTTTTTTCGTATATAAAATAAATGTTTTTTCCATGTATTAAATGTGCACATTAAGAATAATAATTATACGTACGAGTACAAGTACATTTCAAGACTAACAATAAGATCTCTCAATTCTCAACTCTAATTTTTAAAGACTGTCCCTGTGTTAAACTTAAGTGTGTGTGTTTAGTTCTATCAAAGGATCGGACCTCTACTATATATACGTACTATATAGTATTTGTATTATCAACACTCACTTGAACTTGTAGCTGTATCAGTTTTTTCTATCAACGATTCTAATAAAGATGATATCTCTAGTCTATAAGTTTATATTTTATGTCGAATTATATTACCACATAAACCCAAATCTATATATATAAATATACATACTTATACTACAAAGAGATAATAATAATATGCAAATTTGGCAAACAACAAAAAAAAAAATGCGACAAAAACACAACTTTTTGAACAAATAAAAGAGAAATATTTCAGATTTATCCGTGTCTTTCACTATGGCCCATATAAATTACAGCAACATACATTTCAATCAGCCATATCTATGCCATATAAAGCGCTGTCTATATTGCAGGTATGACCAACGAAATGCAGCGCTAATAAAAAGCGCAATAAAATTGAAAATAATAGCCAAAAGCTGAAGTTGAATGCTGAACACGATGACCAAGCTTCAGCTCCATCTTCCAGCTCCACATTGACGATATATGCCGGCACTCAAAACTAATGAAATGTTCCAAAGTCAAAACGATGTTGCACTCCAGTGGCACAGCCACACGCGCTCCAAGAAAGTCGCCCAACAACCAAAACCTCTTTCGCCGCGCTGCCCAACAGCCGGCAGCGACAACAGCAAAGAGAGACAGGCACATGTCGGTTCTGGAAATTCTTCAGTTTTGTTTTTTGAGGGGCCGGGCCGAGGCCGAGGGAGGCTAGGCCAAAGCAAAGACGAGCAGCAGCAAAGACGCAACGTCGCGACGTTACCGGCCTAAAGTTATGAGCGCAATTCTATCGTAAAAATGCTCAAGAAATGAAGGCAATACCAATGGCAACGAATCGTAAATACGCTTACAAACATATATATTTTCAGGACTCTTTGTTGAAAACTGCCAAAATGTGCCTTTGACACAACTCATGGCAAATACTCTTCAAGCAATCAATTTTAGAAAACTTTGTCTCCAACGTAATGCATTTGGAATGCATTCAGTCATCACTTTTTCACAAGTTATTTTATTAGAATCCTTATATTGTGACACAAACCACTTTATAGTTAACACACACTGTTTGAGAGTGTAATGAAAATGCAAAATGCTTTTACTGCTGCTTCCTTGGCCTGGTCAAGCCATGCCTGGCCTGGCCTGGCCTAGCTCGACTTGGCCTGCCACAGTTAAGGTTTGCATCGGCTTCAAAACTAAACTAAACTAGAAATTCTTGTCTGTGCGCCGCAATCATCGCTGTTTGTGCAAGAGACGCAGCGAGGCAAAGAAACTGCTGCAGCTGAAGCTGCAACTCTGCGAAGCGACTCTTCGGGAGTAGCGTTTTGTGATTTGTGTGCTTGCGGTACAATTTGAGCCGCGAGCTGTGGCTACCAATGGCCAGTTACCCAGTTTAGATGGCAACGCTTATGACAGGCGCAAACAAAATTATTTGAGTCCAGTCCACACAAGAAATAGTGAGAGCACCCAAGTGTAATCCACAGACTCCAAAGCAAAACAGGTGATGAACTGCAATTTTTTTTCGCAGTGGCACATTGTGCGGATGTCGCCTTAAGTGCGCCAATTTGACTTGTTTAGGTGTCTAGATGCCATTCAGCTGATATGAACGCACAAAAAAAAAAAAATTGATTTCAATTTGATAAGAGAAACGTTTTTTTTTCTGGCTGTCGTTCGGTAGCGCCAATATATGACCAACTGCTTAGATCTCTTATCCCGTATAGCAAAAACAAAATATAAAGTCGTCTAATGCGAGTGAAAATAGTTTTGAGGCATTTAACCATCGTCCACCGAGCCACCCAACACATGGAGGACCACAACTGACTGCCCATATCGCTTGGCGAGGTGTCGCCAGTCACTGCCACTGATGAGTCTCTCAGCAAGCAAGACAGTCAAAGACATTGGCGATTGGCAAAATGTGAGAAGACTTGTGGCAAAAAAAACCGGCTCAATGTCATGCAGGCAATCTCTTTTGGGCCTTGGCTTAATATCTTTGCTTAACAGCTAATGAGTTGCCGTTAGTGATTTATTTTCGTAAATGAATAGAATTGCCTGGCATTTACCAAAAACCCAACTTTGCATGCCACATGCAAACACGAGACACAATTTCATTTTCCATTTCCCCCAAACACAAACAAACAATATCTACAGCACGACTTTATAAGAGTTGGGCTCTAAACAAAGCAAAAAACATGTTTGTAAATACATTTGAATTGTGTAATTTCTTTGGTTTTAAATAATTTAAAATATAAATTGATTTGGCATAATTGTTATGTTTGTATTTAATGAAAATAAATATGTGAATACTATAAATAGTTTTAAAAAAATGTTGTGCTCATTGTAAAAATGTTTTTATCTTGACAATTTCGATACAAATAAAATTTTTGAATCTAAAAGAGAATCATTTTCCAAACAAACCGAACATTAAAGTTAGTTTTATCGACTTACTTTTTTGCTTGAAAATGACAAAATTATATGACATAAAAAATTGTATTTTTAATTCGAAATTTAAATTCAAACCTGACTCCAATAACAACTCTGTCAAAAGAAAACTTCCTATCAATAAAAGGTAACTGCACAACAAATAAGAATATTTGGTAAATCGTCTTCTCAGTAGCACAATGCAATTAATATTGTGGCATATCGCACCGAGTATGGCATATGACTAATTGAACACCGCTGATATATTATTATGCCAAGATCAGGCGAAAGTCCACACAGGACAAGAACTAAAATCCATACACTTGTATACATGTATGTGACATTGAAAAAGTACAAATGGCAGACAGAGCTTGTGGTTTCTGGCCTAATCAAAACTAATTCATCATGTGCACTGCCAATGCATTAGCCCAAGAGAGTCCCAAAGACTCAAGACTCAAGCGTATCTATGGCCACATTTTTCATAGTTGCTGTCGTCGCACACACACAGAAGCATTGCATGGCCATAAAGAAACTAGATCAATTTAAAACGTTTTCGGTTTTATTTTAGGCTAGGGAACGTTCAAAACTGGAAGAGCTGCAATGCGGCCAAAACCAAACTGGCGACATTGCGGAAGCGTGCCACTTTGTCAAGGCATTGTGCCGCGGGCGTTTCTGGCGACCAAAGGCGCCGCTCTACACAGCCTCTACTACTCCAAGTGGCCCAGAAGATGGTCAGACTACTTTGCGCTCTGTGGTATGCCTGATAAATGCATTTTGTATGGCATTGGTAGTAGCTGGCTGCTGTTATCAGTGTTTGTAATTAGCGCATTTGCATTAAAAATAGCAATAATTTCCCATAAAGAAGCCCAACATCGATATACCCCGTATATGCATGTGTGTATGTGTGTGTGTGCGTCTCACTTACTCCTCAAATAATTACAGGAAGTGATGTAGAATTAAAACCGAAACATTAAATAGATAGCGTCATGAAGTCTGCACTATGGAGTCCTAAGAGTTTATTATTCAAGTTAGAGATGGCAACGTGAGGGAACAGGAAACTATTTGTTTCGCGATGTTTACTTAAGAAAAATTTCAAATATCTTCAAAAAAACCACGGAAAGTTTGAAAGACCTTGAAGATCCAAGTTGTCGTAAAAGTGTTTAAAAATTCAAAAAAAAAACTTCCAAAATAAATTTGCAAATAAAATGGCTTAGGATTTTATTCTCTATATTATTATACAATTAATTGATATTTAATATTTAAATACAATATTATAAAAAATATTTATTTTGATTTTTGTTGTATTCGAAATTTAAGAGATTTTTAACATTTTAAATTTATAAAATTTTTTTTTTTATAATTTCTTGAAATTTTATTGAACAAATTGAAAGCACGCGGTCATCTCTAACATCGAATTGATAGTTTGCAGTTGTCCCCCCAGCCATAAATTATTTTGTGCCGTCGGCAATTAAGAATTCCTCGCTAGCGCCATCTACAGTATGGCAGTATTGGCAATTAGCCAAGACTTATTTATGACAGCAAAATAAACTTTCCAATTGTTGTCACAACTTTGTATATCCTTTTAATATGGTTTAAACTATATGTTTATGGTTATAAGATCAGCTGATCGTTCATATCTACTATATTGCAATTAATCTTGAATCTTTGTGGCAATTATGTGCACTAATTAATGGTTATTTAAACAAACTTGGCAACGCGTTTTGCGCACATTTGAGCCAATTATCTTGGGGTAGGCCTTAGACTGAGCTGCACTGTCTCCGGCGGATTGGTGTACCGCCCCACCGTTGACCGAGGCGTGCATTCATTGATTCACAATTAATGTTGATTATCAAGATCTGCAACAAAAACGCCCCAATTTGCAAAAGCGAAAGATTCGCACAGGTGTACAGCCTCTCTCAAAATCGACGATCGACGATAGACGATGGACGATAGACGATCACAGAGTTGTTTTTTTCTTTTCTTGTCTTACTTTTTTTTTGGCTGCTCGATCACAAATTCAGTAGCCGTTTTGACTGCCTAATGATGGCCCCCAATCGGTGGGGGCCAATGAATTATTACGCTAACCACCAGCCATGTTAGCACAATTGGCCTACAAGTCTATTATTATTTATGCAAAAGTCTGATGCTGATGCTGCTGCCAACGGTTGATCGCAACATTCAGCGGATCTGTCGATCGTTGCCGTTAACTGAACTACGCCGGTCATCAATCTTGAAATTATTGCCGCCACATTGGGCGCCCCCAAACGTATTTGCATCTGGCCTTACAGCGCTCTAAGACAGCTGCTGCAGCTGAGTGTAATACAGAGAAAGAGTGCTTGCTTTAAGCTGATCGAGAATGTGTGGCAGCAACAATATTTATGCTCTCCACAGACTAAAAAGAAGTTAAGGCTTTACTTAATATCAAAGACACTCAAGGTCTGTGTTTGTGTGTCTGCCGTCAAGTCCGCAGTCTATAGTGGAAGATTGCATATTCATCACAATAAAACACACTCAACGTAGTCTGGAAGATTACTTAAAACAAAAACAAGGGCTACAAAAGCGAAACATAAGTCAATAGCAGCGATATCAAGTTGAGTTAATGGGTCAATATGTAGATAGAATAAAAAGGGAAACTAAGGGTTGATTCATACTCCAAATTTTTTATTCAACCTTAACACATACTGAATGCATTTAAGTTTGTTTGTACTGAAATTTAATAAATACATAGAGTTTGAAAAGAAGATAAATCATTTAAAAAGCTAATCTTAAGAAACTCTCTAAACTTTAACAATCTATTCCATTCAAAGGTTAGGAAAAATTTCATCATAAAAATTATAAAATTTGTTAAAAGCCGAAAAGTTTAAATAATGCTTAAAAATATTTCATTTTTGCTATTATATACATACATATTCCTACCACTTTAATTAAAATACACAAACTAAAATAAAAAATATCTTAGACACCCAAAGGTTATGTACAAAATCTTCGGCATACCGAAACTTTACCCTAACATTAAGATAAACTCACGTCTTATCTTAATATTCAGAACATTTGTCAACTTGATTTCTGATCAACTGATAAGCCAACAATGCTACTTCCTAAGCTAGCTTCTGGTCACATTTGCGCTGCTGCAAGATCGCCCTTTGAATTGTGGCATGTAGAAATTAATTAATGGCTGGTTCAATTAAAATTGCAACATGCCGTTGAACAGAAATTTTTGTTTAACGCCAAATTCGAAAAGCCAAAGGAAGGAAGACACAGTTGCTTCTGCTGTTGCTGCCACGATCCCATGTACAACTTGTTGCTACAACTTGCGTGCCTCGTTGCTGATGAGCAGCAACAACAACAACAGCAACATCAGCAACTGCGGCAGCAACATGTGTTGCCCAGTGCTAATCTGCATCGACTTGTGGATTCGAGTTAACTTGCCAAGGCATTTGTGGACTTGTGTGTCCTGCGGGCAGGCATAAAGCCACAGTGTAAAATCAATTTAGATTTGCTGACCCTCCCCTCCCCCTCCTCACAACTTCAACAACTCACGTCCTTGGCAATTTGTGGCGAAAATGGAAAATTGCTGTTCAATTATTTGTTGCCCCGCTTGTAAATTTTCCTGCCAGGTGACAAGAATTGTAATAACTTGCTTAGGTCCATCCAGACCAGGTGCACACTGTAAACAATTAAATAATATAACTACAGAGAACACACAACAAATAGAACAGAAAATATAATATGAAAGCTGAAAAACATATATACATATAAATATGTGTAGCGTAAATAATAAACATTATAATCAAGGACAAAACAAAATAAAAAGTTAAGTTATTAAAAGATTAAATACTTTTCCAAATTACTAAGTACTTCAGACCGAAACCCTTTTCAAAACAAATTATAAGAATGCTCTAAGTTTCAATATTCAACATCGTGAACATAAAGGTTTTAGAAGATACCAACAAAACGTTAAGGCAATAAATCGGTTCAAAAATAAAAACAAATCTTTAATTTCCTCGATAATATTGTGTTTAACTTCTTCCACAATAAATATTTATTGCAAAAATCGGTATCGGTAATTTAACAACTTTTACCCTATATTTACGCCAAAAACTTTCATTTTATTGTTTTCCATATAACGTAGGCGAAGAAGAGCTTTCAAAAGGCTCAAAAAATATTTGAACTATTGCAAGTTGTTTTTACCTTTCCCTTCAATATACTATTAACATTTAACAAGTTATAACATTAACAGTTTATTAAATTTAAGGCCATTAAGTAAAACGCAAGATTTAAAAAAAAATAATTAAAAATTCAGTTAATTTAAGTTTTTTGTAGTTTCAATACTTAAAAATAAACAAAATCAATAAAATCGAATTATAGAAATGTTATAAGATTATTTATTTATTCCAAACATTTTATTCTAAACTTTATTTCTTTTGTGTGTTGGCAACAGTTGCTGTTATTGTTGTTGTTGTTGCTACTACTAATGTTGCTTCTCTTTGTCGCTTCTGCCTGAATGCCGCCTACTGCAGCTGTTGCTGCTGCTGCTGCATTACCGCTTTACTTATCAACCATTTAGCCCGAAAATTTATTTTAAGAGTTTTCTTTGTTTTTGGATTGAAAACCAATTAGTTAGTCGTGCGGGCCACACACACGAAATTAACATTTCTTTACAAATTTCCTAACGGTATTTAATGTCTAGCGCGTTAGATAAGCAAACTACTCCCAAGAAAAAATATATAAAATCAAGAAAAAAAAATAGCTTGAAGTAATTATCACAACATACGAAAACAAAACGAAATTAGCATTTAAATTGTTAAACCGAGAGCTATATATTTATATATATATTTTTTGTTGCTCCCCTGACTGATAAGCAGCCGAAAATGGTGCACTTATTGACAACTTTAACGAGTCGAAGAAACTAAAACAACGTCGAAACCGAGAAACTTCAAATCAAAAGCGTTTATAAATGCTTTTTGGGTCAAAATAGACGATCAACGAAAATGCTAACCCTAAAATCAATTAACACACTTTGTGGAAATTCCTTTGTTCAGAGATCTCTGGCTTTTAGATGCGGGTCGCAAATAAAAATGTCAATTGATGGACAACTTAAAGAGAGCAGCTCCATGGCACTCTCCACTTTTGCCCACCCACACTCGAGACCAGCATTAGTTTCAATCGAAAACCTTGATGAACTGTTGACAAATTTTCAAATTAAACGCTCCGCTGAGCAACAAGCGGAAAACGCAATTATTATGATGGGAAATTGTATTATTGTATGTAAATTTTGAGATATTTTATCAAAGATTGAAGAAGTCAATATTGTGATCAAAAAGTGCAACAGAACTTGAACACGAACGATTCCACAGCGCTGACAGCATAAAAATTTTTATGCGCATTCCACAACAACATCAGCAACAGCAACAGCAACAACAACAATCGATATGGATACACACATAGGGACAGCAAAAATAAAAAGATCAAAACATGACAATAAAAATCAGGACTCTAAAAACGGGTCGCCTGCCGGGTCGTCGATGTCGTCGTCGTTGTGTTCCATCTGTGGCCTCTGCCTCTGGACGTGTGCCTGTTTTAACGCCAAAAGTGTGACATATAATTTTGAAAATGACAAGCAGCAACAACAACTAAAACAATAACAACAACAACAGCAACAGCAGCATTCATTCCTGGCCATAACAACAACTCAACGGCGTGAATGTCACCAAATGAAAGACACGCAACTCGAAAGAGGGCCCTCCAAATGTTCAAGCACTTCAACTCTTGGGATTATGAAGGTATAAGAGAGATGTGTGGGGGGAAGCCAAGAGGGAAACGCCTGCAACGGTCAGACGTTTCAGACCTGACCATTTACTTTACGACTGCCGTGTGCCGTTTTGGATGTTCCTTTAATTTTTATGCTCCTCTTTTGCGTCTCATTTACAAATTTCATTCGGATTGGGATGAAAAAGAAAACAAAAATAAAAACAAGAAAAAAACAGGGTCAACGAGCGAAATGGAAGGAATGAGAAGAAAACAATGCAATGAATGAATAAAAAACACAAAAAAAAATTTAAAAAATCAAAAAATATTTAGAAACCCTATTTGTATTGCTTATGTATATTAAGTTCTATAAAGTAATATAATAATTTGAACTATGTACAGTTAAAGCTCAATCGCAGTATTCTAAAGCTGTTGAAGTTCGTTTTATGCAATTTTGACTGTATTAATGTTCAATTAATATTAATTTAATTATAAAATAGATTGGACTTTGTCTAAGCTAGTACATGCTTATGATTTTTAAAAGAATTTATAATGACTTAATACTACAACTCCATTAAATAAAAAGTTCAATGCTCAACTTCCTTAAAAAAAAACCTCATTAGTTGTAAAAGATTACATTATTGAGATCGATCTTGTTGCTTTCAAATATCGCTGATTTCCAGTTAAAGATAAAGTACATTATTATTTCGAAACGGAAATAGAAAATGGGTACGGCCCATATGGACCAGTCACAGTTCTGCTTTGCAGTGCTTTGCCCTCTTTGCTCTGCTTCCCTTTTTGACGCAAAGGCGCGACGCCAAAGCTAACAAAACCAAAACCAAAACAACAACAACAACATTGTCAGACACGTCACCAAAATGGCTAAATGCATTTGCAACGCTTCGTCTGCGCAACGAAAGCGCCACAAAGACAAAAACAACAACGACAACAACGCACTAGACGACAAACTGAAGACGGAGCAGTTAATAGTGAAGAACGAAGAGCGGAAATTTGCTATGGCTTGTGGGAGAAACACAGCTGCACTTGTAAAAAATAATATGAACAATATTTTATAAAATATTTAATAAAAATCACATAGTTCATTTTTAATTAAGAAAAAAAATTATGACATATTTTTCTCTTGGACAACTTTTTGTTGCTTTTTTTTAGTTTTATTTATAATCAACACATTTTTATTAAATTTATTAAATTTTTTTAACATTTTTAAAGCTTTTTTTTGAAAGAAAAATTTTCAACCAAATATTTCAATTTTATTAAGCGATGAAAAAAAATAGTAAAGTAAAATTTTTTAAATTGTTTACAAGTCTGTTCCAAAAAAAAGGTGTAGGTATTTTAAAACGTTAAAAAATTCTCAAATTCTCAAATTCTCAATTTAACAAGTACATAATTATATGAGTTTCATGTTCATTTACCTTTTCCAAAAAGCATTTCTTCAAGTGTTTAACGAATATTATGAACCATGATTTGTCACGCATCGTAATACGCGACTTCGAATGGAATTGTGGATCTGGTTTAAAAATGTTTGTAAACGGCATCCTGGAGGCTGTTTGACTTGATTTTCAAATTTTTAATTGAAATTACATTGAATGAGCTTATGAAATATATATCTGCAGATATATGCGTTAGACAAATGTCGAAGGCATATCGAAGAAAAATTAATTAAAAACTACAAGATATTGAGCCAAATGCAGCCAAGACTACCCCATGTGGAGTGTACATGTGTGTGTGTGTAGAGTGTCAATGTGGCCGAGATTATTTACATTTACACCTGCTTTGGGGCGTTGTCGACGTCTGTGCGGGGCACTCACTGCACTAATGATGCGGCCAGTTGAGTTTGACATTTGGCCGCGTGTCGAGACCACCAACTGAGTGGGGCAGAGGCAGATACAGATACAGAGCTCTTGTTGTATCTGTTGATTTCATTGGTGATGATGCTTATCAGTTGGCTCTTGTTGGCTCTTGTTGTCTGTTTGGCCTGTACCGTTGCATCAATTAATGAAGCACATGGAAAAATCTCTGGGTATTTTGATGCCTATCGCCAAAACAGCGATTAATGCAAATGACGTTTTTTTTTTAGTGCGTTTTTGTGGGCTTTTGGTTTAATTTGGATGAGGGCAGAAAATAACTTACAATTATCGAAAAGTGTTGAAAATGCTTTGATTGCTTACGGGCGGTCGATAAATGACAGCGATAACAGAGCAGTGAACAAGATGCGACGACATCATTGTGATAAGACGCACAAAATAGCTAAAATATTAATTTGTTTACACTTGACTTAAAATTCACGCATAACTTAAGACATCGATTTATGTGGGCAGGATAGGGTAGAGTGGAGTGGGCGGAGCGGAGCGGTCTGGCAACGGAAGTGCTGCATTAATCTTTGGGTCACAATTTGTCAGGGTTTCATTCATAAAATTGCCATCGATTGTTTGAATGGAAATTGAAAAGCCTTCCACCAAAATAAAAAAACCAACAACAACAAACAAGCCACAAGTTGAACAAGCTTCAACAGCAACAACAACAATATCCATTGTCCATTTGCTTGTTTATAAATAGAAGTAAATTAATAACATAAGTACCTAATCCAATCAATCAAACTGTAAAATCACACAGCGTCCATAGAAACAAACCAAAGCCAATGCTAAAGGTAACCAAACAAACACAACAACAACATACAGTTGGAGTGTCTGCCTCTGTGACTGACTGACTACAAGATAAAAACATCAACAGCAACAACGGCCACAAGCACAACAACAACAACAGCAACAACAACGAAACACAAAAGCCTTAACGTAAAGTTTTAGCTGTAACAAAAATCGGATATGCCCATCCCTAAAAATCTCAGCAAGCTAAAAGAGAGGTACACAGATAGAGAGCGAAACATTAACAACAACAACAAAATAATAATAAAAAAAGGAATGAAAAAATTATTAATACGACAAGAGTAAAAGAGTAGAACTGTTGGTGTTTTCATATGCCCTTTGCATATGGAGTATAGAAATTTTGGCATGAAGTTGGCCAAAAATTAGGTACGATTTACAGACAAAATTAGAAAAGTATTTAATATATCTAAAGGCAATAAAACCTTAGAACGCTTCAAACTGCATTGCAATCAGAATGTTTGAGGTCTTAGGACATTTTTTATGATTGTGAATACTTAAAAAGTTCTCATACTCATTAAAAAATTTAATAAAATAAATCTTCCATCTTACTTTTTTACAGGAACTAAATAAGTATACCATTGAACGGGCTTTAAATATGATGAAACGGCACTTCTGATCACACACATTTTTATGGTTGCTGACTTAGGCAAGCCTTTCCTAAACTATGCTGTATGAAGCTTATAACGGCAGCACAAGAAATAAAGTTAAGCCTTTAGATATTTATAAATTTGTTTGCGTGATTTTTAAAGTCTTTATAGATTCTAAACAAGAAAGTTAATCCATAGTAAAGCAGTTTTAATTGGATTTTCAAGCTCTTAAATATCGAACTGGTCTTAGTATTATTATTTATGGTGATATGGATATGATAATAATTTATTTTTATGTAAAAGAGCACTCACTTTAATTATTTTTGAGGATTTTAAGTAAAGTTCAACATAATTGTTCAATTTGTTTTTTGGTTTTTGTTTTTTTTTTTGTGTCTATAGTTTTCTCACCAAGGGCAAAAGTAACAATCTTATTTTTGATAAGCTATAATGTATAAAAGTATAAAAGTTCTTGTAATTAACCTAAACTCTTACTTTCCTGTAAACAACACACCTTATAACATTATTAAGACTGAGAAAAAATGAAAACAAAAAGTACATGATGTATCGAGAGTATTACAAAGTTCGCAATGCTGTTGACAGTTTCTTAGAGTTGTTCTTGTTCATACACACACACACACACACACTATGTTTTTGTAGTCTTTTTCGTCATCTTGTATGGGTACGTTGAGTTGATGCTGTCGCCCGGCGACATTGCGGAACTGGAACCGGCGATAGTTGATCGTCCGTTGCTTTGGTCTGGTTGCTGTTTTTTGTGCTGTTTTTCGCTGTGTCTGGTGTTGTGGCTGTGATTGTGGTTGTGGCTTCTAAGCCACAGTCTGCCGCGTCTGGCAGCAGTCCAGTTTTGTGGCTCATCCGTGGCAGCTTCGCATTCACGCCCTTGCCCCTTAACGTCTTAGATCCCAACGGATGGCCGGGCCCTGCTCTCTGACAATCCTTAATTTTTATTATTTACTTTTTTTTCGTTTTCATTTTTGTTACGTTTTTTATTTTTTTGCCTGCTCGGTGGGTCTGAGTTGGCTCTCTGTGTTGGCTCTTTTATGAATATGAATGGCTTAGCACGCGCCTTTTAAGCCACCAGCTGAGATGACTTGTGGCTTTTTAATTTCTTGTCGTTGGCCCCGCGTCGCATTTTGCTCTTCTACTTGTTGCCCCCATCGTCGTTTGTATTGATCATTTGATTTTTCAGCATTTGTTGTACTACTTCTTCTTTTTCAATTTTTTTTTTTTTTCCATTTTTGTTTTGTGAATTATTGAGTACTTGACGTGGCTCAATCCACGTACCAACTGTTTGTAATGACTGCGCAATTTCTTTTCGCTCAATTGTGGTACTTAGCGTATTACCACTTGAGATGCCATTGTTTTAGAAAGTCTATCTAACGGCTAAGCCAGCAAAATAGTTTAAGTAAACTGCACAATTACAGGATGCAAGGTAGTGTAGGGTATACGAATGTTGTTGGCCTGATTGGATCGCAATTGCCTTTGACAATTTGTTGTTGTGAGATGTGCGCCGGAAATGAGTAATCATGATTATGCGATATTAGCAAAAATAGATTTGATTTTGGGGGCGCTTTCAATTGATTGATGAGGTTAGACAGCAGCAACGGCGATCAGACAAGCAAGCATATTGTGATCTCGTCATGTCTCTCTGCATATGTGTGAATGAATGAAGGCTTACAAAAACACACACAGTTAAGGGAGAGTGAATCTCAGTTTAGCTGAAGATCTTTGCTGATTGTGCTCAGTGTGTGGGTGTTAAGTGAATAGGCCAAGAGCTTAAAAAGACAGTAGTTAAAGAAAACGCATGAAGAGAGTCTTCAGGATCTTCGATTATACAAAAGCTTGATATGAACACATCACATTAACTTATGCTCAAATCATTTGCTTACAAGTCAAGACACATTAGTTAAGTAGCTGTTCAAATGTTACATCAATATCTTTACAGATACATATATCAAACAAATCACTGAACTCAATCTGCTTGCTTAGCTTCCTGGATTACATCAAATTTATATCAACGATAAATGCCAAGTGAAATTTGAAGCTTTGCTGACCAATAACTCCCGTATGGTAGTAGTGCCTGTCACGTGCTCTTTGTATTCGTGTGCAATTAAAATGTTAGTTATGAACGTTTGAGCAAACAAACAGGTGAAATGTAAGCCATGATCTCATGTGTCATGTAAGTCTGCGATTTATGGGACCTTGGGACTTAACTGCAACTTGGCACACTAAGGGTAACCGCTTACCGTTCTCTCTCGTATCTGTTACCCATGCGTATCGTTTTTCCAGATGCCGTTGGCCGTTGCCATCAAACTGGGCGACGCAAATGAACTTAATCAAGTAATGACCAGGCTGATGAGGCGCAGCCACATTTCTTCAACTGTTAAGCCCAAGAGTGGTGTGTAACATGAGTAATACACGAGTAGATACAGATCAGTAGCTTAGACAATAAAATCAAAGCTAGCAGACCCCGTTGCCATTAAAATGCTGGCGCATCTTACTAGCCCTTCTAATTAGCGAGAGTGAGCGAGAGGAAATAATGCGAAGTGGGGCATAAAACTCAACATTTTATGTAATGTGTTCATTAGGGTTGCCTAGTCAAGCTTGAAGTTTGACTCTCAATGCTCCACTCTCTTTTGAATAATTGATCCAATAACACAGCGTGCCGTTGATTTTTACAATCTAGGCGATAAAAGTTGACTATCGTTGATCGATATTATCGCAAAATTGTTATTAATTGAGGCACACTCTTTTTTTAGTCCAGTCTGGAATTTCCAATGTGTTGCTTTGTCTTCGCCCCATCATTTACATATTTAAATCGATTTTATTGATAGCGACGGCATTTTTCTGGTATTTTGTAAGGTTTGTGAGCTCCTTAGCTCCAACAGCTGGCGTAGACGACACAATTTACGATTGCTTTGCTGACAAAGGTTTGACAGGTCTCGTAAAAATGGCGGGATATCATCAAAATGGTAACTGCTGAACATCCAGCGGGCATAAGTACTACGAATGTATTATGTTGAACAGGTATCATATACTTCTTTTAATGCCTTGCATCTTGATATCGTGTCGTATGAGTGCCAATAGCTAGAATGTGACGTTGGGCAAACAACTACATCAAATAACGATTATTTTTGTGACGAAGATTTATGAGTTTGAAACTGCACTATAAAATAAAAAAAAAATACTTCTAAAATGTATTAAAAATCTTTGAAATGATAGCAGAAAAAAGTTGTAGATTTGAAAGCAAATAAAATAATCTGAAAATAATATGCCTAAACATGTTATGAAAATGAAGATTGATGTGAAAAGTATAAAAAAATCATGAAATCATTTCAGAACACGTTAAGCGTAATAGCCCGTAAATTCTTACAAACTTTTTACAGGATATTTCAATATTCGATCACAATGAACTTATTGGCGATAAATGTTTACGCTTCGTTTGGAATTTGTTTGAATTTGATTGCGGTTTTTAGGTGTAAATGGCAATTAGCATGACGAACGGACGAGCGTTTGTGGTGTTGGCTTCGGTTGGTTGTTGTTATTGCTGCTAATGGAGGGAATTGGTGGCTGGCTCTTTGGCTCATTGGTTGGTTGACCAAGTCTCCATGCCCCACCGCCTTTGTTGTCGCTACGTTTGTCAACGGGCTTAAGGCCGGCCTGTCCATTGACATGACAGGCGACATAAATGCCACACACACGCTTTGGCATTGGCGTCTTTTGCTGTCCTGTTTGCCGTTCGCGGTCATAAAATCATGAAGCGATGCGCTTGCAATTTTTGTTATTGGTTGTTGTTGTTGTTGTTGTTGTTGGCATAAACTAGGCAAGTAAATGGCTGATCATTAGGGGGCAACAAAATGTTTGCAATACGTATTTTCAATTCAATTTGCGGCCATCATCCTGGATCAGAGTACACAATCCGAGCTTAACTTTTCCTTTTGCATAATACGTGCTGTAGATGCCACAAATTGAGTGCATAAATCAACACTAACGAGCAATGAGTGCAAGTGAGAGGATCGAGTGCTCACACGTAACGCTACCGAACCTCGAAATAATGAACTTCCCCAAAGAGACAAAATGGCCACGATTCTACGTGATTGATAAAATGGCGTGACAAACATGCGTTGACAGTGCGTTTCAAACTGATGCTTCTCATGCGTAAAGTGTGACGACCTCGACAAAAGGTAGCCTTAAATGGAAAGACATGAGCTCAAAATATTCCATACTTATTTGGTTGAATATTATACCACCTTTCAAAAACCATACATTTAAATGTTTGGATTTTTGAAGAAAAGCAATTTAAACTTTTTAAAATATTT
Source organism: Scaptomyza pallida (assembly GCA_018152965.1). Taxonomy (NCBI): domain Eukaryota; kingdom Metazoa; phylum Arthropoda; class Insecta; order Diptera; family Drosophilidae; genus Scaptomyza; species Scaptomyza pallida. The sequence goes on from JAECXP010000002.1 coordinate 7,932,019, forward strand.
TTATTATTAAAATCATTTTTGTAAATTAAATAGTAATATATCCCCCAAACAGACTTGTTTTGTTGTTTATAACAATTTATTTAATGAAAAATATTATTTTGAATTATTTTATGTCGTATTGAGCTTAACTTATACAATGATTACAGTTCATTATTTTAATCGTTTGCCAATTTTTTTTTTTTCATACACACTTTTTACATCTTTTACTATTTGACCATAACTTACTTAAAAAATACAAAATATATTTATTTTAGTTAGTAAATTGTGGATTTAGCCCTTAATAGTTTTATTTATTTACAAAGACTCTCATAAATTTGCAGACAATTTTTATAAACTTTATTTAACGCTCTTAGCATGTCCCACAGTCTAACAAAAAAAGAAAAGACAAAAACGTTTAAAACCTGTTTTTTTACAACATTGTCGCCTTTTGCATAAACGATCGATTTTTGAACCCCCTACAATTTTTGGTGGCAGTTAAACAAATTTAAATAACTTTGTTGGCTATTATGGTTGAACTGTGCTCTTTTACCGCCCTGCTGTGCCCCACTCTAATGAGATGAGGCAATGTTTTTATTTCAAACTGGATTGGCGCCTGCTTGAGGCCAGGAGGCCAGCATGCAGCATGGCACTTGCCACAAACACCAAACGCGGTTAGAAGAAGATTGTCTCGCGGGTTTGGAGGCTTTCGTCTGGCGCATCTGCTAATGAGCTGAAGCTCAGTTGATTTTGGGAATCTTATTTATGGCACTTGAGTGCCCATATCTTTGCTTTGTTTCCAAAACATTTTGCTGTTGCATCAATTAAGAGAGAGATGACCATTCGGACACCCCGGCTACCGTAACAAGAAACTAGTTTTTTTTTTTTTGTCCAACTCTAACTCCAACTCGTTAAATGGTTTGCGGTAAATTAAAAAAAAAAAATAGTAATATTAAAAACATGAAAATTGAAATGTTTTATTAAATTTTTTCAACAGCTCTGAAGCAAGTTAATTAAAAAAATATATTCAACTATTTTATGATTGCCGCTGCAATTGTTTAACTCTTGACAGTCAAGACACTTGTACTAATAGAAAATGTTGCCTCAGGCTTAAGAAGTTTGCCAGTCGACAAAATTGTCGCTATCAAAATGTGAAGAGGTTGATAAAAAAAAAAAGCATTTTCTTTTTGCGTTTAGTGTAACAAAATTCTTGAAATCACAAAAATAAAATTATTTCAAAAAACTTAAAATTTTATATCAAAAAATCCTGAAAAAAATATAATGTTGACATATATATTTTTTAAGATCAAAACTATCTATAGATCATATGCCACACGCTTTTATCATAAAGCTTAAATTTGAAAATAATATTATTTAGGAATTAATGTATAAAGCTCTAAGATATAAAACATCTGTAGATCATATGATAACCAAAAATAATTATAATAAAAAAAGCCTTAAAAATAAACTAAAAATATTTTGAACATATACTTGGGTAGCTCGCTACAAAAAAGTTGTTCTACAAAAGAGAGATAAAACATGGACACAAAACTGAAAATTCACACAAAAAACAAAATGCCTTCGTATAGTTTCCCTATTTATCCTTAAGCCATAAAGGCAAAAAAAAAATAAAAGCTCTTTAAGAAGTACTAGTGAAAGCATAAATATTAAACTCTCTTAACCTGCGGTTAAACACAGCTAGTTGTATTAAATAGTGTTAATTAACCAGATTTAACGGCTTCTTTTATTATTAAAAAAAAGTTTGCCCTAGAAACCCAAAGTCGTTTCATTCTCACTAAACGCCATGTTCTGCATGCTTTTAACAAAACGCGTTTTGTTTTATATTTAGATGTTGTTGTTACTTGTTTTTGCCATTTCGAACATTTATTGCCTTGTCGGGTGAGCCAAATAGCAACAGTTACAGTTACAGATACATATGTATGTATGTAATATTAGCCTGATCGCGTTTTGGGGCGTTTACATTTTGGCCTAAACTAGTTTTGGAAATGTGCTGGTTGCAGTTTTGCTTGATATTTTCGGGGTTTGCCCATTCTGGCATTTGTAAATATTTTAATAACATTCAGAACGCCCCATTCGTCATAGAGTATAAAATCGTAAGAGTATTCGCTATTGAATTTGAATATTCTTTTTTATTTCCACCTGTTTGCAAGTTGAATTGAATTTTTATGATGCGCGCTTTCTTATTAGCGGCTCATTAGCGCTGCCAATTGACGCCTTAGCGTTGGCACGCCCATCAAATGATCAGGCTGCACGCAATGCATATGGATGGTGGACAGGGTAGCTCGTTAGGAGCTGCCGCTGATTACGCACCCAATCTTTAAGCTCGAGCCCCAAGTGTACAGAGTACTGCAATTATTTGCACGCAAATAAACAATTCAAAACATCTTTGGGCGTTTATCACTGGAGCCGCTCAACAGGGCGACAGACGCTTTGGCGTTTAATTTTACGGCTTTATTAACAAACGGCCAGGCCAGGCCGGGCCAGGCAACAGCTTGAGCAGCAAGTTGGCCAGTTTGAGCCAGCTGGTAATTTGATGGGCCCCCAGGGCAAAACATCAAGTGCCTGGCCATTCAAAGCTGAGCTACTGTCTTTCGATGATTTGATTTAACAGCCACCAGACCGCAATACATACTCGTAGACCCACATGAACAAGCCGCACAAAATGCAACTGATGATTACCACAACTACACAACTACAATCGAGTCGTTTGATGTTGGCCTTAAGGTTCATCTTAAGCCTAAGACGGCTTCAATGGCATTTCAAATGTTTGCAAAATGCGCAACGTTTTCTTTCTCTTTAGTTGAAAATTGGCAATAAATATGATTTATTGGCAGTATTTTAGTATTAATAAACACAAATTTCACTTTTAATTGAATTTGCCTCTTGGACACAATTATACTTCAAAGACAAATATTAATAGACAATTTTTTATAATTTCTTTATTAACTGAACTAGAAGAGAAACTCATTTAAAAGAAGGTACGTCCAAAAAAGAAAATCATAGCACAATGAGCTTGTAAGATTTTTAAAAGAGTTAAAATAATTGATAATTCGATTTGGTTAGTTAAAAGTATTATTACCTTTCTTAACTAATAATATTAGTAATTGAAAAATTTATATCGCTATGTGATTTGTGTCTGCACTTTAGGTTTTTGAGTGTGATCGATATCAGTTATTGAATATCCTTTCACTTTAGGACTAGAAAAAGAAAACTTTTAAGTCTGTCTTTTGCATAAATAAATTTATAATTATATGAGATTGAAATATTGAACTAAACAAATTTACTTTAATTCCGAATTTTAAAAGGAAAAAATCTATTTTTTTGGTAGATATTTTTTTTTTTGCATAATATTTTTTCGATACATAAAGTGCTTTGAAACAAATTTTCAACAAATGGATATATATATAATTAATTCATTTATTTTTTATTATAAACAAAGTTCCGTTTATGGATCAATGCAATATTACAAATACAGTTTTAGCGTTCTTTCAATAAATTGATCAAAATCAAACTCAAATAAGGAAATGTGTTAACATTTTTTTGAAGGATTACAAAATTTAATTTTTATAGTATACACAATTTCTTTAAGCAACTGATATTTATTGGAAAACTATAACATGCTTGCAATAAATTGTATGTGAATATTAAAATACTTTTAAGATTATGTATGGCCACAGCACGTGCAGTTCATATTTCTTAAGACTGAAAGCAAAGGAAAAAAAAACTAAACTGATCCATTAAACATTTGCTTTCACTGCGTTTGGGTTAAGCGCCGTTTGCCCATCGGCGACAGTTGGTGCTGCCACTTGGAGTTTCCAAGACTTGTTGCTAATTGGCCGCCCGCCATGTGGCGATTTGTCAATATGTGTGTGTGTGTGTGTGTCCGTCCGACTCCTAAGTAACAAATGCGCCACGCATGCGCCACGCAATGTGGCAAACAACTACTACACGCAACACGATTTTCAACAACAAAATTTGTCATGGCAACTTCATCGTTTTGGGCGGCCGTTTTGTCACAAACGGGCGGCCACAAACGACGCGGAATGCTAACAAATTTGTGAACATGCCACAGTTAACAGCATTGCCATTGCAACAACAACAACAAGTATGTATTTGTCTATGTTTGTGTTTGTGTTTGTGTCTTGTGGCCCACCCATTGTTATAATTATTGGGCGCCCATGTACAAGTGACAATTCAACTTTGACTGGCATTTGTAGAGCAAAGCAACAAGCTGCTGCTGCTGCATGCAACATGTGTTCCATAAAACTTGTTGCTTTGCTTGTCGAGCGGCAAATCAAACAACTGTTCAAGCTACACTCATGACAAAGAGTATGGCAGCCCAGAGCAACAGGTAGAACAGTTAGGGAATTGTTAAAGGATTTCTAAATAACAAAAATTGAATTAAGCGTTTTTAAAAATGCTATAACTTTTTTATTTAGTTAGAACCAAAAAGTGCAAATATTTAATATCGTTCACTTTAAGCTCATTCTGTAAAGATTGTAAAAATTGATTCTTAATCTTCGTAGGTACATATTAGACCACCTATACTTAAAATTATTATTATCAAACAATATTTATTCTTCATTATTCTCTTACAGTTATCCAGCTGAAACTTTGTCCGAGTTTTTTTGTTTGTTGCAGTTAGATTGTTCGTCAAAATCATCGAAATCGGACCAATACACCTTACAATAATTCCATACAAATGCGAGGATCTGTGTATCTAGTATTTAACATGTCAAATATAGCCCTTATACTTGATTATTTTTTTTATAAATACTCTAAACATCGTGTCATGAATTATCATTATTCTTTGAAACATTTTATACTTCACTAAAAACTTTATTCGAACTGTTCTCAATAACATAGCTACTATTAGCTAACTCTTTCACACAGTTTTTCCTTCCTTTCTCTCTCTTTCTCTCGGTGTCTTACTGCCCTACTGTATACTTTTTTCACCTCTACCCCGCCCCACTCTTACAATCTTTGCCCGTCATTCGTTTCGATGTTGACTTCTCGGTTGCTTTTGCACTAATTCGTTTTCACACTTTTCATGCTTGAGACAGGCTGGAAATGGCCACAGGGGCTTTGGTTTATTTTGCCAGCGCCTAATTTCGTAGACCCCGATCTCATATCGAAGTCTGGCCGTCTCCGCCCCACCGCCATACCCTGCAGCCGTTGCAGCACCACTAATATTTATATTTGCCCTGCATTTCTTTCTTTTGCTCGATGCAAGCGATTTGATAAGCAAATGGAAATGCAGTTTACCTAAGAGCTAAAAAGGGAGCGACGGGGGACAACATACAAACGTCTGTGGCGGCGAAAGGTGCGAATAAATAATTTTCAGTAGCAGCAACAGCAGCAGCAGCAGCGACGTCCACCACACGACGACCCAGAGCTGAAGCTAGTAGACTCGAAGCTGGAGCCAGACAAATATTTTATTGCAAATTTGCTGATATTGGACGACAGGCGGCAAACTGCAGCAGTTGGCCGGCTGTTTTGCATATTAAATTTATTTTATTGAATATGGCCAAAGATATGGCCAAGATAAAACGAGAATGGTCACAAAAGTATTTGAGACTCAAAAAGTTGCTTACAAATATGTAATCATAGTTGCAATGCAATAACAAAATCGATTAAATTTGTGACGAACGACAAAAGTCGATTGAAATTTTATTGTAGAAAGACTCCTCTTATAAATCGTTTTTTTGCACAAATATAATATTAAAAATAAATAATTTGGAAAAAATTCTTTAAATATTAAGCTTTACAAATTTTGGTTGATATATTATTATTACAAAATAAAAAAATATATATAAAAGTTCAAATAATATTTTTTGAATAAATGCTAAACTTTTAGATTAAGCTACAAGAAACATTTTTTAAAAACAATTTACATTCCTCTTTTTTAATTTTTCTCAAACTTCTTTTTCAAGACAAACTTTTTTCTAATAAGCTTTAACATTCTTTTCTTTAAGAAACCCTCGCATGCATTTAGATTTCTAACTTATTGTAATACTGTCCCATACCGTACCATACAAGCGTCACCACCCTCTCAAACGTTACACACCATTCTCATCGACTCTTTCTACTACACTCTCCCTGCCTTTCCCTCTTGCTCTCTTTCTCAGCTTTCAAGCCCGTCTATAAACATAATTGCTATGACGCCATGCTAGCAGCCCAGCGGGCGATGAATTATTAATTGCCGTTGATTTGCATTGAGATTTTCTTGAATCGGGGGGTTCATTATTGTTGCACTGTTTTTATTATTTATCTAAACATTTTTTCTTTTGGCCAAAACCGTTGCTAGCCAAGAAAATTGCTAGCCCAAGTGTAAACATAATAATCAACGGGCATTATATGTCGATACATATATAGTTATAGCCATCTATGTATTTATATACATGTATATGGCGATCAGCAAATGCGCTTTTGCAAAATGGCCGCCGGACAATGCGGCCCCCAATTGACACCTGAGCGTTCATAGCTGTTGTTGCTGTTGCAGCTGTAATTGTTATTTATGCACTTGCATTTAACTGTAATGGCATATGGCGAGCCGTGCCCCCAAGCTGGTGGGCGTAACTGGAGCGTTTTTGGTAGCCTGGACGATTACACAAGAGTTTAGCACTCTTAATTGTCCAGCAGCAGTCAAGATTGTTATTGTTGCTGTTGTTGTTGCTGCTGTGTGTTTGAGCCACATTCCGCATTAATGCACATTACATGTTAGTACCGAAACGCCCCATTTTGTGAAAAAGGGCGGGACACACTCTCTTATGTGTGTTATTCACACTGTGTACACAATAGGAATGACGAACTCAAAAATATATAAATCAGGCTAAGAAATGGTTGTTGCTTGATGCAGTGACGAAGTTTTAATACCCTAGATAAATGTTTTGTATTTATAAATATTTATTTTTAATTTTCCACTTCCAAAAATTTGTCGGCTTGTTTGAAATTTAAAATGTCTAAAAAAAAAAAAAAAATAAAATAAAAAAAAAATCTTGTCTTTTTCAACTATTTTAATAAATGTAACTTGTCTATAATGCCATCGGATATGTTATATTTTTTTAAGTTTGAGTTTTCAGGTGTATATGTTTATAAAAATGAGGCAAAGATTCCCACTATCAATAGCTTTACCGATATGTCTACAGGTCGATAAAGATATAAAAAAAAAAAAAACAAAAAACAAAATTAATTATTCAACTATTTATATGTCTCTAACTACTCCTTATTAACTTAAGACATTTTTTAGTCAAAGATTATCCTATTATGAGTCCTTAAGAATCAAATACTGTACACAGTTTCTAACAGATTCAAATACCCTTTTTAAGCGTTGCAACAAATGAAAATAAAATGAAAACAGTCAAACCAAAGTATATTCTTTTGCCTCCACCTGCAACCAGCTTTACTGTCACCGCCGCAAGCAAATAGGCAAGCACACGCGCTTAAGTTCAACTTAAGCTAAAGATGATGATGAGGATGACGATGACGATGACTATGGAGATGGAGATGGAGATGGCGATGGTCTTGAGTTGAAATAAGTTGAGTTGACTTGACTACTGTGTTGCAGCTTGATCCCTGGAATTCAACTTGGGTAACCAGGCAACCGGCAACGAGCAAAACGGCTGCTTTTGTGCTGCTCGCAAAACCACTTAACTCGCTTAAGCGCTGTTTGCTTGTCAAAATTGCAGCAGCAACCGCTGCCGTTGCCGCTGCCGCTGCCGCCACCGCAAATAATAACAACAACAACAACAGAGAGAAGCAGCAGCATCCACATCAGCTTTAGCATGCAAAAGCCACAAGACACGTCTCTTGGCAAGATGACGCAGTCAGAATAACTCCTCAGCTGTAGTACAGCCAAATGAATTAACCCTTTTACTTTGCGGATAAACAGTGGCTGCCAGCAACAACAACAACAGCAACAACAATCACAACAACGGCAACTGATTTGTTATATTCCTACAGCTACTGTCGGTACACTGGTGTTGTTGCTGTTGTTTTTGTTGTTTAAGTTGTTGCTGTTTATTTATATTGTTGCGAGTGTGGGCTCTGCGTTTCTTTACTTTTTTGGTCATCAACATACACCAGTGCAAAAATGTTAGAAAAATAAAGTAGTGTGAACTATCCAATTGCTGCAGTGATTGCTTAACCTATCGAAAAACGATTCGTTGTTGAGGTAGGACAACACTGATTGTATATGTACCAAAAGTATTTAATGTACCAAAAACTACAGTGTTCCGAAATGTTTATTCTTCCTTTATGTAAACATTTGCTTGATAAACTAATAAATGGTATAAATATTATAAGTCACGCAGAATATTCATAAGTAAAACTTCAAATTCAAATTCTCAATTTTATAGCATGCAAATATGGGTTTTCTCTTTATTTTTGCATTTGAAGTGCGAAACATGGGACAGATTTGTGAAGACGCAAAGTATTGAAACTCTGTGCCAACAGCATCATTTGCCAAGTATCATTTACAAAATTCCTATTTTTTTCTACCATAACCAAAATAATTTACAAGTTTCAAAAGGCTTTGTAGTCAACAAATTTTTATTTAGATTGATTTTAAGATTTTAGCTTAATTTTTTATTGCAAAAAATATGCAAAATAAGCCAATATAGAAATAAGCTTTTCTTCGTCTACTTGTGGTAAAGTTTCTTACAGTTTGAGATTTAAAATTGATATTATTTGTTTATCCATGAGAGATACTTATTGATATCCCATAATAACCAACACGCTAAGCTCAGTTTGAGCATATTTTGAATTTACAACTTAAACATATTTTGAGAATTTTATTAAGCAAGTAAAAAATAGTTTTTTAAGTATTTGAAGATCAAATTTTTGCTCAAAAAGAATATTAATTTTTTGACTTATTTCTGTCTGTTATTATTTCCAAGTTTCAGCCTGATTAGATATTCAATTGCTTGACAACACTGCCTACAACATTACAGTTCCCCAACTTTTTAAAGGAATTCCAACATTTTTGCCAGACTTTTTGTGGTGTATATTTTAATACGAATGCTTACCGCTTTTGCCACTTGAGAGATGGAGAATTGCGCGTAAATTTGTTGCGGTCTTTGGTCTTGGCGCGTCATCAACATAATCGCCGTCAACGGGCCGTCAACAACATCAAACTGCCAGCAGAATGTTGCTACTGTTTCCAGACAGAAGCAACAAACAGTCCGACAAAAGACCAACAACAGCAACAACAACAACAACAACAAGAACCACAACCACATTGGCAACGGTGCAAATGTGAAGTGGATTTTTTTTTTCATGATGATGAGCGAAGCACTTTCAACTGCCTTAGCAAGCCGGGAGAGACTCAACAAAAGCGTGTCAAACATTCTGTCGGGAAAAAAAGACCCAATATTCAACACACAAATTAAAAAAAAAAAATAAGGCATATATAATATATATATAAAGTATATAGAGCAGCAATGCGTTTGGTTTTGTTCCAGTTTTATACGTTTGAAACCGCACTCACTATGCTACTGATATTCTATCACATACATGGATTTTTCCACGTTTTGGACCACTTGCCGTATATGACACGGGTCTTTCACTATTTGTTCTCGGCAATCTTTTACACATTTGGTGTTCTAACACTTTTTGCCAGCATCAACATTTGCACGGGACATAATATTTCGTTGGGTAAGGAAGTTGCACGCACTATTTGTGGCTCAGTGTTGCACATTTTCATATCGCTGGCGACGCTCATTCATGCCGAGAAGGACTTTCATTTGATGTACATCATGAGTGAATGGAACTTGGAGGTGGAGCGACCAGTGCATCCATTTTTAAACTATTTGCGTGCTCAGGCTTTTTGTGCTTTGATTTGTAGCATTGTCTACTCTCTACACGCAATCATTGTGATTGACGTTATACTCTCCAACGAAGAGAATACCACTGTATTCGATGATGGGGAAGATGTTGATGATGATGATTATGATGATTATATTCCCGTTCGCTTGTATGTTCTGGGCGAGATTGGTCAGACACGTCTGGAGAGAATGGATTGGTTTGCTGATTATGAGCGCGGTGCAATGCAGCCAGTATAAATCAATTTTATCTTCTCTATTGTCTTAAGCATTTATATAGATGTTTTTAAGGAAGAGGTTCTTCAAATAAAAGATAAAAAAATATAAAAAATACAATTTTAAGCACTTAATTGTAAGCATTTTTGTATTTTCCAACACTAGAACTTAACGAAATCAAAGTTTTTCTGCCCTTAACCACAAAATTTCCTAAAAAGGGTATATTGGTTTTGTGCAAATATGTAACAGGCAAAATAAAGCATATCTGATCCCATAGTGTATATATATTCTTGATCAGCATCAAAAGACTAGTCAATATAGCCAAATTTATCGATAACATATCAGATTTCCGATATACCTGTTATCGATAACAGAAAAAACTTGAATTTTAGCATTGTAAAAAGTTGGTTTGAGACTATAGAAAAAATAATGAATATTTGAAAAAAAAAAATCGGTAAAAAGCACCGGCGATATACGTTTCGAAGCTTAATTCTCAAAACTCACAAAAACCTGTTAACGGGTTAAAGGTATTTCCTAGTCGGCATTTCTCGACTAGAGTTCTCTTACTAATCTTCAAATATTTTGTGACATAACTGTCAAAAGTTAGTTGACAAAACATCACAATACCAAAAATATTTTATTTCAACAAAAAATTACAACATTTTATAGAGCATAAAGCTATTTATTTTAACCAAGAGACGTTTCAAATTGTGAGGCTTAAAATGCGTCCAGTGCTTTTTCAGTTTTACACCGTCGAAACCATTTTTAATGTCATTCTGATGTTCTTTCACATACGCGGATTTTTAGTCTTACCATTGGATTTCTTACCACTTCTAAATCAAGTCAATCATTATTTCTATACCCTATGCTTCTACACGTACACGGTGCTCACAATCTTCGCAAGCATCAACATTTGCACAGGAAATCAGTGCTCGAAATTCAATGAAATTGTGCGCACTTTAAGCGGTTTTCTATTGTATACGTCGGCGTCGCTGATGACGCTGCAGGATGCCGAAAAGGATTTTCACATGATGTACATCATGGGTGAGGCAAAAATGGAGGTGGAGAAACCGGTGCATCCCTTCTTTGAGTATATGCGTGCCCAGGCATTACTTGCGCTAATATGCGCTGTGGTTTATCTAATGCATTGCATTATTATCATCGATGTGGTGCTCTCGCGAGATGTGAGTAGCGATTATGAGAGGAATGATGATGAATCCGATGATGATGATTTCACACCCGTACGTCTGTATGTTTTGGGCGAAACGGTGCACTCGAAGTTGGAGCAGTACGATTGGTTCAATGATTTTTCACGTCGTTCATCGATATACATATAATAAAACTATAATCATATGCCGAGTGCTGTAATATTTGACCGTATGACGTCAGCGAAGGTAGTTGGCTTAGAGGGGGGTTGGGGGACGCAACAGTTTTTTTTTTTTATCGGATAGATGCCTTCAGGCAGCAAAGTCAGATTGTGACGACAATGTGTGGCACACACACACACACACACACACACAGAGAGAGAGATAAGCGGCAGCGGCAGCAGCATGGTTGGCGCATGAAGGGCGCATGTGCCGGCAAAGTCGAGTGCAGAAAATCAATAAATTATGGGCTAAGGCCAGTCAAGAGCAAGGCAAAAACTTTGTTTGGCCCTGTCCTCGCCCGTCCCCCCACACGCCCCACACCCCGCTTCGCAAAACAGAAACTTTTCCACGCAGGTTTTGCGTGTATGCATTGCGAGAGAGAGAGAGAGAGAGAGAGAAGTTAGTGTTGGGTTGGGTTTTGGTGGACGCAAAGCTCTTTTCATTCATAAAACTGCGCGTTCACTTTCCGTTTTTCCATCCATGCCTTACTCAAGGCTATTTTTAACGCGCGCACACAGACACACACAGTGTCGCATACACACACACATACACCAGCCGGCCGGAAATTGCGTTTGGAGACAGCTTTTTTTCTTTGCCGGCAGCCATCATCGCCATTATCATGGCAAAAAACTTTATGCGAAAACTACAAAACTTTACTTTTGCAACTATGACAAGCTTGAAGAATTATGCACTTGGCCAACTTTATTTAAAAACTTAGCATTTAGTTTTCGTTTTTTGCTGAAAAATATGTTTGTATAAAAAAAAAATGGTTGCCTGTAAAGTCGGTTTTACGGGCGAAGATTTTACGTGACAACGTCTTTTTACTTTTTACTTCTGTGAAATCTTCGAAAATATTTATTTAATTTACATGCTGTGAAAAGCCATATTGATCTTTATTAAATTTACAAATTCGGTGACTCATCGTAACGTTACGGAGCGTTACACTTTTTCATAAGTGACTCCCAGCCTAACCTAATTTAAGACGTTGTCACGTCAAAATTTCAGATTGAAGCCATCAAATCCATATATCAATCAACACTTCATTTTATTTGGAGCTTTGTTTTTGATTCACCTTTTGTATTCCCTGTATAATTTTTGTGCTTGCCAATTTCAGTTTAAACGAGTTTTAAGATCTGATTAAGATGTGATGTCAGTAATTTGGTTTAGTCGGCAAAATTTTAATTTGTTACTGCTTTAATCTCTAATAAGATCTAGATGATTAGTTGTTTGTTTAATAATGTTTTAATTTAAGTAATAGTTTTGTTAACTGCTTTACTTAGATAAAAAGGCAGAAGGAGATTTATCTTTAACTTTTAAACTGTTTGCGGCAAATAAGAAATCAAAAAAGTGTTGCATACTTTTGCGCTTAGCTTAAAAAAGCCATATTGATCTTTATTAAATTTACAAATTCGGTGACTCATCGTAACGTTACGGAGCGTTACACTTTTTCATAAGTGACTCCCAGCCTAACCTAATTTAAGACGTTGTCACGTCAAAAATAATTTAAGGTTTTAAATCTAAGTGAATATATGTTATAGGAAGAATGTAGGCTTGTTCTTAATTTACTTAAATTGTATGAGGCTTTTTTTACATACCTATATTAGCAACGGTTTTATGGTACGATTTATAAAGTTATCGATAACTGTGTGATGTGGAATACCAACGGAAAGTGTACTTTAAAAGGATGCGAGCTTCAGAAAAAAAAGGTTATAAATTGTAAAAAAAAAATATTTGAAACCAAAAATGTAAAAATATTATAATTAATATTAATTTTATAAATCCACAATTTTTTTCAAAACTCTAGAATATTTTACGGAAAATAAGAAAGTACTTATAAAACTTTTTAATTTTTTTTCTTATAACATGAACATGTTATTTAAGCCTCAAAAAATATGTAATTTTTAAATAAAAAGTGTTATTAAACGTTTAAAAAGTATTTAAAAATAATAATTTAAAAAAGATTATTAATAATTTTTTTGCAATAATAAAAGAATCTAAAAAATTTTTATGAGCTTAAGAAATTATTAAATATTTCAATCAAATCGGATTTTAATATCTATCAACTGTGCTTTTTGGTAAAAAAAATCCTTAAATCGAAATTTTTATTTGCTTTTAAAGTTTTTCATATTTAAATTTGCATAACTATTGTACAACCTCATAATATTACCAATATCCCACGCTAATCAGAACTAGATCCATTTCCCATATGACATATTCTAAAAATACGCAAAATTAATAAGTTCCATTTGACCACAAACATGAAACAGTTAATAAACTTTTAGCCCATTCATCACTTTCAACCGGAAAAGTCTGAGCCCAGGGATTATGCAATATGGTTGAAAACACAGCAATTGTTTACTCTATGCCATGCAAAACTTAAATAGTTTATTGTAATAACAAAAAACAATACAAAAATAACTTAAACAAGACTTTGAGAAAGCCTGGGCAAAACAAACACAAAGGAATCGTTTCGTTGTCTAACAAAAATCTTAAATGGCGCGACAATGGGTGCAAAAAAAAAACTTATGGGAAAATCAATAAGGATGCCAAACGACGCGAGCGTCGACTGTGGCGTGCGTCCTTGAAAAGTGGGGGGGGAAGGCGGCGCCCGTGAACCGATTTGGCCAAGAACCAAGCCATACCATACCATACCATTCATGAACTAAAAGCCCAACAGGCATTTTATGAATGAATTCGAAAATGGGGAAATATACGAAGCGAGAGACATGCGCATTAAAGGACTCCGCAGAGAGAGAGAGAGAGAGAGAAGTACATTTCCCCAGCTGCGTGCGCTGACGTAACTATGCTCAAGGTCAGCGTAGAATTTCATTCATAAAAATCGAACGCCCAAAGGCGCGGCGCGTGTGTAACGGTAACGCTGTGTAACTGTATATATAAGCATGTGTGCGTATGTTTGTTTGTATGTGAACACGCGCGTACTTGCCCGAGGCTGGAAATTGGAGTAAGCTGAAGAGGAGGAGGGATTGTAATGCAAAATGGCTTTCATATTTTTTTTGGGTTTGCGAGTTTCTTCGTGCTATTTGCAGCTTGTTGATTTTTCTACGTGCGCAAACATTTTCACATTTTCATTCATAAAATCTCTTTCAATGGAAAAAACACAAAGCCCCACAATTTGCTCAGCTTCTTTGTTCGGTCATTAAGCAGAAAGGGCGAGCTTTGTAACGCATAATCTTGTGCTTCACTGCTACACTGATTCATACAAAAGGTAAGGAAAACAAAATAAATTAGGATAGAACAATTATCTTTTGTAAGTCGAAGCTGGAATACCCTAAAAGACCGCAGGTCACGTGTTGACAAAAACAATTAAACAAAAGTTTTCCAAGAATTAAACCAATTTTCACATCAAAATCTAACGAATAATTAGTAGACATTCATATATATTTGGGACAAATAAATCCTATTACTATACCTTCCTCTGCAAAAGCCAAAACAAACGTGAAAGGCAAACTGCCAGGACAATGCAAGACGTCGTCCCACACAAAAGTTTACATAAGGAAATTAAATGTAATGCAGAGGCGGTGCGGAAGTTGAACACACATTTACGACTATTTGAATTACGTTGTTGTTCAGCTACATACATTTTTTTTATTGCTAGTTACTACTGCGAAAAAAGTAAATCCTTATTTGCCCCAACTAATACCTTTTTCTTGGGTAGTATTTTATTTGTGTGTGGTTGTGGAAATATCCATTCTTCTTTTTAAAAAGCTCCCAGCCCACATCAACATATTTGCAGTCGAAATTCAATTAAATTGAATGCATGTAAACTTGGCTTACACGCTGCGAAGTAAGGGTAGATCCAATATTTCCTTGGAGCACCCTTGTAAATAAATAAGCTCTTTTGCATTGCAGCGGCGTTTTGCCAATCATTTCCAAAGACAGAATCGTACGAATTTACAACAACAACAGGAAAATTACAACAATTACGAAAAGCAACATTAAGTTTCAGCCTAAAAGATGCTGGAAAAAATCGGACGGAATTTAGGACATACAAAAACAACAGGTAAACAATTACAACAATTTTACTGCTGTGAAAATGTGAATAGGTTAATTTTGCTCATAAAAGTATGCAACATTGTTTTTTTTCGTTGGTTTTATGGGCAGCACTTTTAAGTTTTCTGCAGCTAAAAAACACACATACGTACATACAAAAGTAGCCAGAATATATGTATATTCAAATTCAACTTTATGATGGAAAAATAATATTAATGCGCACAATTTTTTAAAACTAAAAACAATATAGGTATATAGTACATAAATATAAATCCAATTCACTTAAAACTACAAATTGCATAATTATTTATCTACTTGGGCTAATCCCAGACATGAGGATGTTCAGAGGACGTAAGCGATTTATACAATAGCCACAAGTGAAAAAATATAAGTTAAGTATAGCCTTTGTATGCAGTGCCAGCTACGTTGTGGCATTTGGTGGCGTTGTCACAAACGGTTCGGATTCGGAACGTTTGTGGGTGCGTTTGGTGGGCAAACGCTTGGTCCGCTCCTGCTGTGCACTGGCACTAGCCTCAAAGCCAGCTATGAGATCCGGTTCGCTGCGTGCCTGCTCCTCATCCTGATAGACATCTTGGACATTGCTTGTGACATTCAAGTTTGTCACCTGCTCATTGAGGCACACATCATCCAGATCCACATCGCTATTGGAGAAGAGAGCGGTGGCGCCCAGCTCCAATGAATTTGTGACATCCAATTCATGCTTGCTGGTCGACTTTTTGGGCGTGGATGCTGCGGTAACATTGAGCCGTGAGAAATTCAAGCCAAGATCCAATTGTGCAGATGGACTTGCAACATTTGTTGTTGGCTTAAATGCAACAGTATTGCTGGTATTATTGTTATTGTTGTTGTTGTTTAGCGTTTGCAAACTTGTAGTGCTTGCACTAACAAAGGGCATATTGGTCTGGCTGCTGGGCGTTGAGCTATTCCGCTCCGTCTGATGCTCCTTCATCAGTTTGCACGCCTTGCCCAAGGCACAAACAGTTAGGCAAATGCGCAAGCCCAAGGCAAACAAGTAGGCCAACAAAAATAGCAGCCAGGCAGCCAAATTGTGAAAGGAGACAGCCGTATAGATGGCCTTGATGAGCACGACGGACAGCGGAAAGGGTATAAAGCCCATGCGACGTGCCACCAAATCGGAGTGATCCGAAAATGCATGCTTCTGACGCGTCTGTGTCATATCATAGGCCAAACTAGTCGTATACTCCCGATAAATGCTCTCCGGCAGCTCATTGAATCTGGTGATAAACGCATGCTTCACCCAATCAATGAGTATCTCGGTAAAGAGGACGGCAAAGCAATCGGGCAACATGACACAGAACTGTGTAATGCTCCAATCGAACTCCTTCATGGTCTGGATCATGACAATGAACAGCAGCACGGTCAAATGGAAGCGTTCACGGACATCGCTGCAGGTCAACTGGAACAGATTGTTCTTATCGAACTTCTTGAAGACGGCGCCCTTAAGCTCGACAAAGTTATTCGATATCATGATGGTAAGAAGGCCCTTGTTGCTCGAGTTGACAGCAACGTTAAGACAGGTTGCCTACAAAGGAAAGATTAAATCAAACCCAAATATAAATAATAAAATTAAACTTACCTGAAACATGATAAGCCCACTGTGCAGAAAAACATAAATTAGAGTAAACAGAATGTGAGTGAGAACGCCGAAATGCTCGCGCTTGGAGTGCTTTGGCTCCGTGGCCGTCCAGAACAGAGCATCAATAGTGTCCTGGCCAAAGGCAGAGAGCAAACGATCCCCCACTTCAAGCATATTATAAAATATATACAGCTTGATGATCGACTGGGATTTGATGATGTGATAGACACGATTCGTGTCCACCAGCAGCATTATCAGCGTCACCGATATCCAAATGGCACCCTTGAGCAAATCACATATCTCGGCCGGCGATAAGAGACGTTGATTGCCGCTGCGCAGACGACAGATGCGTGCCACAGTGCGTGTGAGCAGCGACCAGACGGCCAGAAGGAAACGGACGGGCAGAAATGTGTGGATATAGAGAAAGGAGTCGGCGCACTGCATTATGCCATATACCATAAAGCGCTCGAGATCGCGTGGTATGCGCATAAAGCTGTATATCTTCTGGCGCCTGGCCGAATAGCGTTCCTCATCATGTTCCAACATGTAGCCGCGTGTCATTTCCACCTTGAAGAAGTCATAAAATGTGCTTGTCTCTGAGCCGGCTACAAAGAATGTTAGAATACTAAAGTGATCGATATTGATATCTAATTAATCGTACTTACCGTTATGCGGGCGCTGTTGTGTCGGTGTTCCTGGAACGCCAACGCCATCTTGAACAGTTGGCTGTTTTGATTTTGGTAATTTGTATAGTTCATCGTTTTGCAGCTCCTCGATGCGGTTGTTGGCAGCAGCATTGACATCACCTCGAAAACGCAGCTGCCTTTTTGCGGCACTCTGATTATGTGTATTATGCATTTAAACTGTGTTTTCGTTTGATGTTTTATTTTTCGCTTATTCTTTGTCAAGTTGGCCAGCCAATTATATTTTGTTTTGCTAAGCTGTTTCTTCATTGAGTTCAGTGTGACCCGAAAAGCTCTGCATCCCTGGCATTTAAATAGAGTTTTTGTGTGTGTGCACACTGACACTAAATTAATATCGATTCAGTAAATTGTGTTTTTAATTGATATTTTCAATTAAAATTGAACTCAAACACAGTATGCCGCTATTTAAGTAATACAACAAAATAGTCGCAAGTTTTTCAGGAATTTTAGCGGTGTCGGCTTATTATATCGTTAAAAATATCGATATCTTGGCTATCGTCATGCAAAAAGCATCCATTATCGAAGCAAATACATTTGTTGAACAACCCTACATTTAAGCAAAAAAAGAATAGTTTGACTTGTTTGTGTTTAATTTCGTTCATTTATCAATTTGATAAAGAAGATGACTGCATCCGTAGATTTAAGCTCATACCGTGATCAGCATTTTAAAGTAAGCAAAATCGATTACACTCAACACACACAGTCCATAATGTACGTGTTTAATTTTTCCAGGGCTCACGTTCGGAGCAGGAACGCTCTTTGCGTGACTCGACCACACTTTACGTGGGCAACCTATCATTTTACACAACCGAGGAGCAAATACATGAACTATTCTCCCGTTGTGGAGATGTGCGTATCATTGTAATGGGCCTGGACAAGTACAAGAAAACACCTTGCGGCTTTTGTTTTGTCGAATATTACACACGCAGCGAAGCGGAGGCCGCCATGAGGTTAGCTGCAGCCACATCAACAATTGAAAAAACAAACAAAAAATAAATAAAAACTGTTTATTGCAGATTTGTAAACGGTACGCGGCTTGATGATCGATTGATACGTGTCGATTGGGATGCCGGCTTCATTGAAGGCCGTCAATATGGACGCGGTAAAACCGGCGGACAGGTACGAGATGAATATCGAACAGATTATGATGCAGGACGAGGTGGTTATGGCAAGCTGCTCTCCCAGAAAATTGCGCCCAACACGGACAACCGTTAATGATAAGACTTTTAGCAACTAGATATTAAAAACAAAAAATATATTACGCATAGAATTTTCTAATTGCATTAATTTCCTTTATTCACTACACATATAATTGATAATCTGATATTGATTGGGGCACTGGGCCTCGGCACTAACTATTACATGATACGTTCCCTACAAGCATCTAACTGAACAGTAGTTGTATTTGTATTGTGCTCCTACTTCTTGCCAATGTTGTTGGCCAGCGAGCAGCTGAGGCCGGTGCCATCGGGCTCAATGTTTAGTTCCTTGACCTCGCCG
The DNA here is from genome assembly GCA_018152965.1 of Scaptomyza pallida. Classification (NCBI taxonomy): domain Eukaryota; kingdom Metazoa; phylum Arthropoda; class Insecta; order Diptera; family Drosophilidae; genus Scaptomyza; species Scaptomyza pallida. The sequence continues at coordinate 7,951,253 of JAECXP010000002.1, forward strand.
TTTTGTACGACCATGGAGTAGCGCTTGGAGCGCACACCACCCAGTGGCGGAAGATCAATGTTGACATCCAAAGCGGATGCAAATGCACCAGCAGGATCGGCCAAGAGACGCACCTTGCCACCGGCTCCATGCTGCTTGCCCCAAGCGGACATCACGAATGGATCGTTAACCGAAACACAGACGATCTCATCGATGCCCTGCTCCGCCTTCAGCGAATCGGCGGAACTAATGTATCCGGGCAAGTGGGTCTGAGGGATAATGAAGATAATTATAAATTCATTAGACGAATTATTGATTATAAAAAAATACGTTTTACGTAAGAAATATGACAAGAACAATATGAATCGTTTTTGTATATCTTTTCGCTAGGACAACTAATTTGTTATTGTCAAATCTCACCTTGGAACAACCAGGTGTGAATGCTCCGGGCACACCAAAGAATATCACTTTTTTGCCATTTGTCAGCTCGGAAGTGTTTATTTTGTTTGCTGGCGAATCCTCAAAGAGGTCCACAGATGGAAGTTTGTCTCCAACCTAAAATAAAAAAAGAAAACACACACACACAAACAATACTGTACATTAGTGATTGCGTTGATTTAACCTTGATGCTGGCCTTGCAGTTGTCGACAATATTGCTTTCCTGTTAATCAATATTTATGCAGCCCTTTTTATGCTTATGTAATTTAACAATTGCAGTACTTGTTTTGCTGGATAAATGCAGATGCTAAGTTGTGAACCTACCTTAACCATGGCTCCTAATGTTCTGGAAAAAGATCTGACGTTTGGCTTTGCAGAGTTTACAACTCGGGTAAGAAAATTGCACGCCTGCATTACTGACACTGACACCGCTCACACACACACTACCACCTGCCTAATGGGCAATGCAAAGTGCAGAGTTGCCAGGCTGTTGCAATCAAATGGAATAGATATTTAATCATATGTCGTGTTTTTATTACTACCACAATAATGCTCGAAAACAATCAATAAAAATAAAGTATTTGTTTTAGGTTTTAAATTGAATTATCAGCAAAGCGTTCCAAATCGTCCAGGCTCTGTTCCTTGAGCTTTGCCTCAAAGTCGGTCATGAATTCATTAGTCAGCCTTTCGGATTGAGCCTCTGTGTAATATTTGCGAAACGCGCGATGAATGCAATCGCGTAGTCCAGGCTTCATCACAACCAGGTTGATTTTTGTGCCCTCTTTAATATTTGGATACGAAGCAATTGTTTGGTCATTGTTTAAAGGTCGTCCAAGCAATAGCAGTTTCTGGTTCGAGGCGGGAATTTGTAGTGCGGCGTCTATTTTCTCTTTTACCTCCAGAATGGTGGATGTCGATGACACCTGGACAGGACAATAGTTGACATAACAATCATTCTAAAATAATTAGTTATAAAAACACTTACCTCTAGCGTACAATCTGTGCCCTTAAGCACCTTAATTGTTATTTGCATTGTTATTCTTAACCGTACTTCCTTAAAAATTATTTACTTTATAAACACAAAATACGGTGTTGCCATCTGCAATTTAGAGATGCAAAATCGTTCGATATTTTTTCTGCATATGGCAAACATTCCTTTATATCGATAGCTTATCATTTAAATTAATTAAAGCTTAGGTCAAAGTTTCACTTTTTAATCAATAAAGACCTTTTTGTAACATACAGCTTAACTTTGTATTTGCAACTATTCTATACATAAATAAAACATATCAATATATAATTTGATTAGTCATTTAGTTTGTTGTTAAATATATGAAATACTAAACGTAGACAAAATTTTTATATACTTTAAAAAAGAATTATTGGTTTCATCTTCAGTGTCTACGCAACCCGGCAGGCGATGTAGAATTTTATCGATAATATGGTTTCTTTTTGAATTAACCATCGATATTATTAGCTGATAGCTGCTATTGGTCTGTCCGGCAGCACTACTTTTATTAAGCAGCGACGTTGCGTGAACAAAAATATATTTTACATAAATAAATATTTGTAGTAAAACTAGCTTTTGATGTTGAGTGTTATTGATAAAAAGGTGAACCACAAACCCTAGCACTGATAACAAGTTCTAAATACCGCGAAAGCTTTGTAGAAAATTCGCATTTGGAGGAGAAAATTGTAGCGCAAAGTGAAGCGCAAATAAATCACATAGCAAATATTCACAGCCTCGAGAGCTTGAGTGTATTAACGAGAAAACAGTGCGAGTGCGATTGCGAGTGTTGTGTGTGTGCGTGTGTTAGAATTCACATTTTACGTAAAACACAAAAAGAAAGAAAAGAAAAACCAAATCATCTATAATCAGCAACAAATTTAATGTTAAATCGCAGTAGGGGCAAATTGAACAAGTTCTTGCAGCTTCTGGCGGTAAATAGAAGGCTCCCCTCTTTCTACCAGTGTCTGCCCAACCCTTAACGTTCCCCCTTTTGACATTCACATTCACAGTTAAACGTTTTTTTTTTATATTTTGCATATCTATTATTGTTTGGCTTGTCGTTTTTCTGCAACTATTAATTATGCATAGTACTCATTCATTTTATTTATATTCTCTCTGTTTCCCATGTTAGTGAGCAGAGCTGTCGCCCTACTCGCATTCTAAGGTGACATATAAAGTATGCGAGTGTATGAAATTATTGCTCATGTCTTTTTACATATAGTCCGGTTGCCTCTAAACAATATTTATGTGTAGCGGAATGTAAAGAGCCAGCCGTGCCCCCCCGAAACCCGCAATTCCCCCTCAAGTATATCAACAAACGTTGTCGACACACAAAAACGCACACACACACTTGACGTTAGCATGGGAATGAGATGAATTCTGAGTCTGGCAACTCTGATCGACGGCCATTGCTTCGCAACTTGTTGCTTGCTGTCGCATTGCGTTTGTATGTTTTGCTATTCGTATTTATTTTCTGCGTCTACTGTTTTGCGGAAGCGACAAAAGTTATGAGAGTGTTTGTTTCAAGGGCCGTCACCTGGTCATTAGATTCCTGTTGACCAATTGGAATATTAATCCCTATAAAACTTTAATGTGTGTGCTTGAACATATTCGTTCATACGATAAACGTACGTGTATATGTATGTGCTAACAAACAGACACACACATAGTTGTATCGGAACTGATCAAGTGCAACTTCTTGGATGTGTTTAAAACCGTTTAGAACCGGATTCAGTGTGTTAAAAGCAATTGCATGGTATTAATATGTGACAAGTTCAACTTCAAGCCTCCAGTGTGCACGGTCCTCTTTCTCCTTACCTTTCGTTCCTCGTAATATGCTCAAAACGTCTGGTCGTACGTGTGTGTGTGTATGCGTGTGCGTGTGTAGGCTGATCGGCAAATTTGCTGCATGTAGTTGTTATTTATTTATTATTTTTTTGTCTAATTTTGTTTTTGTTTCTGCTACGTTAATTTTCTTTTCAACACTTCCATACAGCAGTGGATTTTAAATTGTACGCGTAATTATCAGATTCAAATCAATTAATATATACATATATATATATATATATAAAAGAGAGAGAGAGAGAGAGAGTCAGAGAGAAAGAACAAATTAAAGAGCAAGATAACTCTCAGCTGTTGTTGTTGTTGGTTTTGGTTAACGTAACAGGAAGAGGCAGAAGACGAAGCAAAAGCAGTAACAATATAAAGCTGCAGATAAAGCTGAAAGCGTATTATGGATAACGAAGCGCTAGAAACAGCAACAAAAAGCACGACAGCAGCAGCAGCAGTAGCGGCGGTGTCAACAACGTCAGCGACAGAAGCAGCAGCAACAGCGGCAACCAAAAACGAAACGGTCCCAACACATAACAACAACAAAGTCACAACAACAGCCACTAACGGTATCAAAGAGAATAGCAGTAACTTTAGTACAACAACAGCACCAACAACAACGCCAGCATCACCAACCACAACAACAACAACATCGCCCATCGTTGTGACCAGCGGCACTGTTGTTGTTCCCACTACCAACAAGAGCGAGGTGAGTAATAAATGTTTTTATGTACATCTTTATGTGTATGTATGCCGTGCACAATGCATTTTGTCCAACACTTGCGCCCAATTAGAGTCTTGGATGTTGATATCGCTAGAACTATATGTAAATAAACATGCTATGTATGTACAGAAATAATTAAATTAATATAGAATATTAGAAAGAAAAAACATTTCCAAAAATAGAAGCTTTTAAATTTGAAAAAATAAAAATATGATTTTAGTTTCTCGACAATTGCAGTGCTTGTGACGCTTTAATTACCAAATATATAAAAGAAAAAAATGTAAATAGGATAAACATAGTTTGAATATCAACATCCTAAGTACTATAATCAATGTCCAGCGATCCAATAGAGCATGCCTAATATTTGACGTCTATAATATATAGAAAGATTTATGTGTCAAGTCTCGTCGTACCCTACATATATAGTTGTATATAGCACTTATAAACTTCCTTGTGGCCTCAACCTTAACGCACAAATTGAATATCTAATCTTATCATCGCCAATGTGTACCCAATATGCCTAATGATTGATTCCAATTAGACTCTCAATGTTTGCCTACCACAAATAAATAGAAATCTATGTAGTAACACACCTGCATACATACGTACGTAATCAAATACATAATAGATGTATGTATGTGTAGAGAGTATGCACCATTTCAATGTTTGGCATTACTAAAAACAAGACTAACACCCACCCACAGGCGACAGCTCGACTTAAACGACAAGGATTTGCACAGAGCAAGGTAAAAAAAAGATAAGGTGTTCTAAGGATTTTGAGACCCAAGTGTGCTTGCAAGTGATATTTTGCTTCTTTTTTTTTGTTTTCTTCTTTTGTTTTTTGAATTGTGCAATTTTGTTTGGTTTTTATGCTTTTGTTGCGCTCTACCGCTGGATGCTCTCTTGCTGCCCCCCTCTTCCACCCTCTTGCTCTCTTTTTCTCTCCCCAACTATCTCTTTTTTTTGAGAGAAGATGTAAAACGTTCGGAAAATGACCCTGAATTTGCTCGGTAATTGCAGGCTAACAAGACAGACAAGGACAGCACACCACCACGAGATGCACCGCCACCCACGCAGATCACGAAGGGCTTGAACCTAACAACAACGCCGCTGGTGCGCAAGGAGAAGCGACAGAGTAGCAGCCGTTATAATGTGTCGAAGAACTGTGAACTGACGGCGCTCAGTCCTCTCAATGAAAGTGAGTAAACAATTTCAACACAAACACACAAACCAATACATATATTTATCTTATGGATGTATGTACGTGTATGTGTGTTGGTGTATTATTTATTTGTTGTTTTTCGTTTTAAACCTTGTAATTTTTGTGTTAAAGTATTATTTGCGTATGCCGATTAACAGCTGTACGTCAGTTTTATTGCTATTGCATTATTAAGCAAGTTCGCAAAGGTCAAGTGAGCAATGTTTATTTTTGCAGGGTTGTTCAACACTACAAAACTTACACACACATACATTTAACAATATACTAGCTACTCCCACCGCCCCATTTTTGACACTTGCCTTGCGCGCCACTTACACTCTCCCATGCTATATCTCTCTTTTTGTCCACTCCCTCTCACGATTTGTCTTATTTTTTTTTTTCGATTTTTCATTGTTGCTGCTTGCCCACTTGCTAATTATTAAAACGTTTGCCATTGGCATTCAAATTGTTGCCAATTCGGCTATCTGACATTGCTGTCATCGCGATGTCATATTTTTGTGTTTTTGTTGCTTGTCATTAAATATGCGCGCGCGCTCTCTCGCCGCTGCTGCGCTCGCTCACGCTCTCTCTCGCTCTCTCATCCTGAGCTCGCCCACGGCAAATGTTATCGATTTTTTTCGCCTGGGCTCCCACCTGCCCTCAACAAATAGCCCCGCAGTCAACACAACTTTTGCGGCCGCTCCGCAAAAAAAAATCTTTAAAATATTTATTGTTAAAGTTATTCGACATCAGCTGGTCTTTATTTCAAAGTTCTGTTATTTTTCGTGACAACTGTATTGTCGGCACGTTATAAAGTAGTTAAATTCCAGACATTTGCAAAAACCGGTTCCATTCCCAATAGAGAAATTGTAAGTGATGTACACATAAAAACACGAATAGAGTTAATTTCTAGCTGACATCGCGTGGGGCATCTATAGTTTTTTAGTTTTCTTTATCTTTTCAAAACATCAATTTTCATTTTCATAGACATTTTTCATTTCCATTTGTTCCGCATTCATTTACATTTCATAGCTACATTATTAAATCATATATACATATATATATATTGCAATCCCATTACAGATGCTATAAAAAAAACATAATTTGCGCTAAACAAAATTAAATGAAAAAAATTAACCTTTGATAGTGTCGCATTTTCCTATCCCTCTCAACGTTTGTTGTCATGTTCGTTCGATGTTTGTTTGTTGTTGTTAATAGCAATTAGCAAATGAAATAACATTAAGGCAAAGTGCAAGTGTGCAATGCGTTTCAATTGCGCTGCCATTAAACCAAGTGCGGCACTAATGAAATGGTCATCGGTGCTATGTTGTTGACGGGTAGCCATCTAAACGGTCCCAACAGACAGCAGCAGCAGCAGCAGCAGCAGCAACAACAACAGCAGCAACAAAACACTGCAACAACAACAGCCGCAGTAGCCAACAACAACAAATCAGCAGTAGCTGCAGCAGCAGCATCATCGTCATCATCAGCAGCAACAGTTAGGCAAGAGGAGCAACAACAACAGCCGGCAGTGAAAGCAACAGCTGCCGGCTCTGGTTACTATGCGTTGGGCAACATACGCTTACCCAAATCACCATCGTACCACAGCGGCTTAGATCAGCTGGCTGACGACGAAGACGACGTCCACGCCGCCGCCGACGGGGGGGAGGAGCAGCAGCAGGATAGCAGCAAATTTAAATTTAGCAGCGTGGAGGAGCTCAAAGCGAAATTTGAGGCACAGGCACGCAGCAAGATGCCACTGTCGCCGCCCGAGGCAAGTGTTGCCGGCGGCGCCACAACGGCGGCAGCAACAACAACAGCAACAGCATCATCATCGCCATCCTCATCATCGACGAGCTCAAATTCATCGGGCTCAGCACTGTCATCCCTGTCACAGGCTGGCTCATCCTCGCTAGCTTCAGCTGCTGCCAGCTGCTCCACCTCATCGGCGGTCACCTATGGTGGCGGTGCAAATTCTGCAGCTGCCGCACTTATAGCCGGCTCATCGCCATATGGCTCACAATCATCTACATCATCGCTGTCGCTCTCGTCCAATGCGACGACAACAGCAGCAGCAGCAGCAACAACAACAGCAACAGCAGCAGCCGTTGGTGCTACGATGTCCAAAAGTACACCCAGCACAGCGGCAACTGCAACTGGAGCTTCAGGCAGCTCACTGGTCTCGACATTGGCGCAACATTTCTCGGCGGCAACTACAGCCAGCTCATTGCTAAGCACGGCAAGTGCAGCAGCAACAGCTGCCACCACCGTCAGTGCGGCCAGCAGCAACAAGGTTTGCAGCAATCCAAAACACACACACATGAACACACACCTAAAATTATACACACAACAGCAATAACAATACCAACAACAAACACACAACAACAACGTGTTGTAATCGTTTTCAAAAATCCAAAAAATCTTTGCTCTCTACTCATTTCATAAAATCGAAATCACAAAACAAATCAAAAAAAAAAAAAAAAAAAACCCCGCTCATGCAACAACAGTCACCCGTGAGCGCCGCCGCGGCCATTAAGAACATATTGAATGCCACGAAAAGTGTGGGCAGCAATGCAGTTGCTGCTGCCATCACCACCAATAACAGCACCACCAACAACAGCACCACCACCAGCATCACCACAAACACCAGCAGCAGCAGTAGCAGCAGCAGCAGCAACGTGGTCGAAGTGATGCTTGATGGCAGCAACAGCACTTTGACAAGTGCCACAACAGTGGCACAGAATCTGGTCGGTGGCATAAGCATTTCATTGGGCATTGGTCAGCGAAATGGTGCAAGTGCTGCAAGTGTGGCAACGTCGGCGTCAGCGCTACGACAAAATGGTGATTCCATGTTGATGCATCATAATAATTTGTCGTCGCCGCAGACGCTGCAACAGCTGACAGGAAGTCCAGGACGTGCACGCGATCGGAATCTGTTTCACTTGCCGCCGAATGCATCAACTGCGCTGGCATTGCCGCCACTGCGAGGTTGCTATTGGTTACGCTCCTTCTTCTTCTTCTACTTAGCTTTTCTTAGACATTTATTATTTACCTACCACCAAATAAAAGTTTCGCTTGCCTTATGTTTTCTTGTGATATGAATATAGTTTTTGAGTTGATATCCCTTTTGTTTTGTAGTTAACCTTTGATTGCAATATGTGTAACGTTTTTATCTAATTTTTATATACATGATTTTAATACCCTTTCAATTTGTTAACTTTAGAAACGGCAGCAAGTGAGCGTGACGAGCTGTTTCTGCAGAAACTACGGCAATGTTGCACCCTATTCGATTTCTCGGAGCCGCTGAGCGATCTAAAATGGAAGGAAGTGAAACGTGCCGCTCTGCACGAGATGGTCGAGTATCTCTCCAATCAGAGTGGTGTCATTACAGAGATTGTCTATCCGGAGGCCATCAATATGGTGCGTACTATATAATATTCCTTATATCTAACATAATCTAATGGTTTTCGTTTTTTTTGTAGTTTTCTGTAAATCTATTTCGCACATTGCCGCCGTCGTCAAACCCAAATGGCGCTGAATTTGATCCCGAGGAGGATGAGCCAACATTGGAATCATCTTGGCCACATTTGCAATTGGTCTATGAGCTATTTTTGCGCTTCTTGGAGTCACCCGATTTTCAGCCAAATATTGCTAAACGTTATATTGATCATCAATTTGTATTACAACTGTTGGACTTATTCGATTCGGAGGATCCGCGTGAACGTGATTTCCTAAAGACTGTTTTACATCGCATCTATGGCAAATTTTTGGGTTTGAGGGCATTTATAAGGAAGCAAATCAATAATGTGTTTTACAGGTATGTTAACCATATAGTAACTATAAATCGTAAATCATGTAACATCACGTATATATATTCCTAGATTTATTTATGAAACGGAGCATCATAATGGCATTGCCGAGCTATTGGAAATTTTGGGTAGCATTATAAATGGCTTCGCCTTGCCGCTTAAGGAGGAGCATAAACAATTTTTACTTAAGGTATTGCTGCCATTGCACAAAGCCAAGAGCCTATCCGTGTACCATCCGCAGCTAACCTATTGTGTGGTGCAGTTCCTTGAGAAGGATCCCAGTTTATCAGAGGCAGTCATCAAGTAAGTCGAGCAGTATCCGAATCCAGCGTTTAACAATCATATATTTACCTCTTGCACAATTCGTTTTTTGGCAGAAGTCTTTTAAAGTTTTGGCCCAAAACACACAGTCCCAAGGAGGTGATGTTTTTGAACGAACTGGAGGAGCTGCTCGATGTCATTGAGCCGGCCGAGTTTCAGAAGGTGATGGTGCCACTGTTCCGGCAGATATCCAAGAGCGTCTCCTCGCCACACTTTCAGGTGGCGGAGCGTGCGCTCTACTATTGGAACAATGAGTACATTATGTCGCTGATAGCAGATAATTCGCATATCATATTGCCAATCATGTTTCCGGCGCTTAATCGTAACTCCAAAACGCACTGGAATAAGACCATACACGGTCTCATATACAATGCACTTAAGCTGTTCATGGAGATGAATCAGCGATTGTTTGATGAGTGTAGCAAAAACTACAAACAAGAGAAGCAGCAGTAAGATACAAACCTAAACGTATAAGTCATTTGTACTTGAAGCTAAGCATTTCTAAATTGTTTTTTAGGGAACGCGAGAAGCTAACGCAGCGCGAAGAGCTCTGGCAGCAGGTTGAGAGTCTGGCCAAAACCAATCCGGAATGGACTAAGACGCGACACTTCAATGTTGGTGTGCCCATGTCCGATAGTCAAATACTTTACGATCAATACAATGATAGTTGTGATCTAACCTACGATAAGCTTGAGCAACAGGCAAGGCCGCAACCGCCGCTTAAGCAACAACAGCAACAGCAGCAACAACAGCAACAGCTTAACCAGGAGCCCAGAGAGGTGAGACAAGCCATTGCCACACTAACCACACTACACAACTACTAACTACGCACACAACAACAACACACCAAACGCAAAACGTGTGTAAGAATGTGTGTGTGCCTGTTGCAAAATCCAGATAATTCTTCAACCATCTGTTTGAACACTTTAATTGTATGTTAGTTTGAATGAAAGCCTGTTACAAACAATAATCACACTCATGTCCAGTTATATATATATATAAAAATACATGTTTCTTTATCTGTATTCTATTTAATATATGTACAACTTATTTATTGGTGTTTTTTTTTTTACTATTTACACATACACATACATATTGTTTTTTTCCCCCAACCAACCTCGGTCTCTCTAGTATCTCTTCACAAAAGTGCAAAACGCAATAATGGATTAGATCACCGACCTATTACTCATAGACACGCTGCGGGGAACAAAGTTGCCTGGCGCATCGTATTTTTTTTCTCTGGCGCCACCTCTCTCTCGGGTGCTGAGAGAGGCCAGCCGAACGCAATGCGTCGCTCAATTTGCAGGCGTAGCGTGGCGCTAGGGAATTGCAAGGCATTGTTGTTCTGGCTTTCGCTGCGAGCACAACAAGAAACCCACCCCTTTATGTATGCGCTGCTATGCCAGCGATCGTATGTATACACACATGCATATATATATGCACGCATTTGCCAGTACGTCTGTTTGTGATCTGTTTCAAGTGGACCTAGCCGAAAATTAGCAAAAACAACACAGAACGTATGTATACCTACGTACATATATATGTATGTGTGGCTATACGTCAGCATTTGTTTTCATGTTCTCGGACTCTGGCTTCGAAGCGATTTTTGATATTTTACTTTTTTACTCTTTCTAACATTTTTTCTATGACACTTGTAAGTAACTTTGTCAACGCAGCTACTGTTTATATGTTAAAGAATGCACATAAATTCAAAAGAGTATTTCGAGTGCATTGTGTCAAGATCTAAGAATGCTTGTGTGCGTTCACGTAGGTGGAAAGGGTTGGCATGCGTTTGTCTATATGTGGTAATGAACTGCGAATACCCTTTTTGCAGATCAGATGTGAAACCACATAAAAACGATGCATGCATGCTTACAAAGGGTATTCGCAGTTCATTACCACATATAGACAAACGCATGCCACCCTTTCTCTACCTACGTGAGCGCCACAAGCTTCTTAGATCTTGACACATGCACTCGTAAATCTCTTTTGACCTTTGTGCATTCGTTAACTATTACGTAGCTGCGTTGACAGTTACTTCAAGTGTCATTTGGAAAAAAGGTGGAAAGAGTGAGAAGGAAAATATCAAAATTGCTTCGAAGCCTGAAATATGAAACAAATGCTGACGCATTCTCACATACATATGTATGTATGCATGTATGTACACATACGCTCTTGTGTTGTTTTTGCTGATTTTCGGCTAGGTCCACTTGAAACAGATCCAAACAGCACACTAGCATATACGTGCATATATATATACATACATATATATGTGTGTACATACGATCGCTGGCAGCGCTCATAAAGGGGTGGGTTTCTCGATGTGCTCGCAGCAAGCCGCACAATGCCTGCCACGCTACGCCTGCAATTGGCGGCGCATTGCGTTCGGCTGGCCTCTCACACCGAGAGAGACGTGGCGCCAGAGCCTGGTACGCTTTTTGCACGCCCCGGTGCGTCTATTAGTATGATGTCGGTGATTAGATACTATGTGCATTTAAGTACATAGGGAATGTAACTGACTTATTAATACACTGCCATAAATATACTTTTTACTAACGACTCATGCAACATATACTATATAGAGTGTACATTAATAGAGTTCCTAAAAATTATAAACCCTAAATTTTTAACCTTCTTTTTATATGCATTTATATGTCGAAACATAATCAAAATTTCTAAATAACAATGTACATAATTTTTGGGATAATCCTGCCTATTGGGAATTGTTAATTCGATAGCAATTATCTTAAAGACATAAAATACTTTGTATAAAAATTCATAGATTTCTTTAGAGTTTTTAGGGAAACTAATAAAAAGGGGAAAAACTCAAATTACAACATCTACCTAGGGTTAACCTAACATTTATCAAACTAGTACTACTCATCACCTACTCAAATAGCCGCAATACACCTGCCTGCATATGTACATAAATAGTCGTGCAATGAGTGCTTTTTTATATTCTCTGTGCGCAGTCTCGGCAACTAACTATACAGCATATATACTATGTACATAAGATATACATATATAGCAATACAAAAATTAGCCACATCGCTTTTACAATAACCACAAACTACAAACTACAACAACTAGTATGTATGTATATAACACCATCAAATCTTGTAAATGTCAAAACGTCAAGTGTCGCACACAATTAGTGTAATCGTAATCGTAGTCGTGTACTCGTGTATCGATAATCGGTCTGGGTGTTCAAAACAAAACAGATAAACAGGGAGGCCATCATATAGTAAATGCTTTACGTCTGCATTACGCTCCCCTCCTCCCACCCACAGATACGCGGTGAGCGCAACAAGGACAAACCGCTGATGCGACGAAAATCCGATCTGCCTTCGGACAGCGGCGTCGTGAACGCTCTCATCGAACACAAGCGAACCGATGAGTACCTGACAACGCCGCCGCCAGATGCGAACAACTGTTAGGCGAGTGTGTGCCTACTCTGCTATTCATCTATTCGTGTGTTGTCTTTTCCCTCCCCCCGCCTTCTAACGGGGCTGGTCGAATGCTAAGGTTCTTTTTAGATTAAACACAGAAAAAAAAAACAAAAACACGACAGACAACACACAGTATGATATGTATGTCTAATCGATGATTATAATGATAGATAGGGGGCTAAATACATAGATGTTGCTTGTTAATGGGATGATGATGATAATGATAATAATGATGATTAATAAGCTGGCGTTTAATTATTGTTTGTATGTCGTGTCGGGGGTTTTGTGTAAAGCGTCAACGTGCAACGATTGTAGCACAACAATTTCTATAGAGTAATATTTACATATATATCTAAAATTATACAAATAATAAATATTAAAACATGCATAGTAACAACAAACCAATAAAGAGCTAAAAACAATCCCAAAACCAAGAGCAGCTTTTCTTTAAGTTTACCCAGATATACAGAACATTGCATGCGCCAAAAAAACAAAATAAAAAATTTGCTTTTGCCACACTGTTGTTGCTGCTGTTGTTTTTTAATTGCATGCATCCTATATTGCCAAATATATTGTTTGCAAAACATTTGAAATATTTAATCTGGTTAACATTATGCTCTTACCATTTCAGTGAATACGTCAAAATTTGTACAGTTTTTGAAATTGACATTGCGTAAGCTTAAGGCGTAAGAATCCAAACCACCTTTGATTGAGCATACCAACCATACATACATATACCATACTATTATCGTTATAGCTTCAATACTCTCATACATCATACAAATATATATTTATATTGTTCGATCAAAGCGTTATGCAAAAGTCAAGAATTATTAAGATCCAAATTATTTGAGAGTGAGCAAAACATTTCCATGGCTAGTCATTGTGATTATTTTTTAACAAAAATGTAAAAGTAAGTATGAAAAAGATGCAATAAACTTAGCAGTATCAATAGTTGTAACAGTTCAAATCGAGCTTATTAAAAATGTATATTAGAATATGCTGAAACATGAGGTTGAACTTAAAATTCGTATACTTGATTTTTTTTACAAAACAAAATTGTTTTCCGGCTTTATTTTATTGCTCACTTTTGAGTGCTCTATTCTTGACTTTTGTATATAGCTTGAACGCTGTTTATATATATTTTATTCACATACCTACAGCTCTATAATGGAGGCCACAACGCCTCAACGTATTGCTGAACCATTAAAAATTATAATTACTATTATACAATATGCGATTTACCTTACAATTAACTGCTTAATATATATATATTTAAATGTGTTTGTGTGTGTATATTGTAATTTGTTAAAAAAAAAAAAAAAAAAAACACGTGGTATGTATATTTATGAATGTGCGTATGTTCTTTTTGTGAAACAAAAAGTATGGCAGTTATTCGTTTGTGGGTGCCAATATATATTTATAAGCAAATGTTCGATTGGATCAACTTAGGGAACGTACCCAAATTACGTGACCAATTTAGGGGGAGGGGGTCTTAAAAATACTACACTTTGTCCAAGGGGGAGGGGGAGTTTCGGGTTTTATCACGTAGTCATATTTTTTTTAAATTTTACGTTTTTCGAGCATTAAAAGTTGTATTAAAATTTGCGCCAAGCGTGGCAACACTGAAGTGCATATGTTTACATGTCAGCTGATTGAACAAACTAATCAGCTGACGTCTTAGCGTTGCCACCTTCTGATCTTAAAGCATCAAATGCTGCGCGCCAATAAAGTGTAACTAAAATCAATTCGCTTAATATTTTTGTCTCAAACACAAAATGTCGTTGTATCAGCGGCTGTACAATGCTTTTGTAAATGCTATAAAGATTCTGAATCGCTGCAGTCAATTCAAAAAGGACAAATGAATTTTGGGTTCCTCTAAGAGATGCACACAAAAAAATGCAAAAGAGCTTGAGCGTCTCACGCAATTGAAAATTGAAGAGTTAGGACAAATTACAACAAAAAGAATGCGCGTCGCCTCAATTTCTTTGTCAAGGTATTGTATTGTATTTTGTTGAATAAACTAGCGATGCCCAAAGGTGGACATACGGACACAGTAGCCGTACGCTTGAAGGCTGCTTGCGGAGTGGTACCCTTTTACCATTATCTTTTTCTTATTCCTAATTCTCTTTGTTTTTATGTTTTTGGTCATAATTCCTTTAACGCTGTGTTAATATGCATAAAATATATCTGTTACTTAGATTTAAGTAAGTTTTGCGTTAACTTATTCCAAAGTGCAACCAATTTAAAAGCTACAGCTTCTCAGTTTTTCTATAAACAAGCTATGCCTAACACCAAAATTCCGTGGCCGAGTACGCGGGCACTCATTTGGGCATCGCTAATTTAAAAGTTTTAAATTATTGGTGTGTTTTTAACTATGTTTGTTCGTGACGTGTGTCTTGTTTTATGAATAAAGCTACCTGCAGGAAAAGTTCCAGAGACGCAAAGTGAAAACAAACTGCTTCCTAACATCGAAGATATCACTGATACTTGTGTTCCTATTTCTCAAGAGGTAATTAATTTAATGCTAAAAAGGTTTTAATAAAATTTGGATATTAAAATAAAGCCTAAAAACAACAAAATAGTAAGCTGCGAACAAATTAGGGTAAATAAAGTTCAAATAAATTTTTTAAAGCCATATTTATAAATGATTACGTAAAAACAGTGTGGGGGGGGGGGGGTTTGGCAATTTACTACGGGTAGTCACCGAGGGGGGAGGGGGGGTAAAAAATTGTAAAAAAACGTGTCACGTAATTTGGGTACGTTCCCTTACCTTGAAGAACATTCGGTTTTTGGACAGCAGCAACATAAAATAGAACCACAAGAGTACTCCACATCTTCATAAATAGCTTATAAATTGTATATCACTTGATCATAATGCATACTATATACATATATCATCCCATCATATGAGCTCTGGCAACAGGTTCGAAAACTGACTTGGACTATCCTGCTGGTCGTAGCTATACTATATATCTATATGTAATTAAATCAAAATATATATTTACATATGCATAGAATCCGTGTCAAATCATTTAAATGCCACTAATTTGCCAGGCACAATAGTCATTATATATATATTATATATGCAAATATACGTACAAGTCCTGGCAACCTGGCTCGGATTCAACTATTCTAGCAAAAAGAAAATTGATAAACATTTTGCAACCACTACCAAGTGCTGTACAGGCCAAGTAAATGAAAGGCTTCATTTAGTTATATAGACACATAAATATATATTATATATAGAGATGTATTTACATATTTTTGGCATTATAAATACAATATGAAAGTTACAGAACAATAAAAAGAAATGAAAAAAAAATCCCTAAGCTGGAAAACGGTGAAAATCAAAGTTTTCAATATAAGAACTAAAATTAAAACCAAAATTTGTGTTATAATGGACTTAAAAAAAAACGCAACTGGTATTTGTAATTAAAGGCATATAAAAAAGCAGTAACAAAATTGTATAATTTTTTTTTTTTTTGTAACATTATGAATAAAAGTTAAATCATGTCAAGAAACAGCCTTTTTTAACATATCATTTTACATTCTTATAGGTAAAAAAAATTCATAAGCCCGCATGGCTTTAGCAATAATGTATATCAGCGATGATGTATATATATATAAAAGAAAAAAAAAATACAACTTAATATCAAGGAACATTTACAGATCGCCTTAAATACGTTAGCTCACACACACACACACACACACATACACATAAAACGGGACAATTAAACATCAGAGATATCGGCCACAGATTTTAAAGAAATTTTCCTCTTTAATTAACGGGTGGCTGAAGCGGCACGAGACCGCGTGTCTTAGCTGCCAGCTCGGTGAGATGCTGTTGCAAAATCCGCTTGTTGACCTTTCCTCTGTTGCAACAAAACACAAAATATTAATATTTAAAATGACAATAAGACATTCAAATGCTAATACTTACTTAATAATAAGCGATACATAGCGCTGCTTGTCGGCTTCGGTAACAAGCTCTGATGGAAAATTGGGCACGGACATTATATTCTTAAGCCAAACGGCCATTTCGGCGGGATACTTTTTGTTCATGGCCAGAAAGACATCAGCAAATTTGTCCACTTGCTGTCGTGGTGTCATATAGCCAACACATATCATTGTTGTGTGCAAAATCTGTTCTCCAGTCGCCAGTATCACCTCGGTCATGTGGGCATGATTGCGCGACTGCATCACAAAGTGTGTGACAAACTGTATGCTGTTGCGTATGGCACCATTTTCGGGTAAGGTCATGCAACGTTGAGCATAGTAGATGAGACGATCGTAGGCAATTGTCTTGTCCTCCAGCACTAGGGGCACCTTTTTAATAATTTGCGTGAGACAGGCGAAAAACATTTCCATGGTGTCTGATATATTGGAGAAGTTTTGATTGGGCGTATTCTCAAACAATTTAAAACTATGCATTATAAACTCGTGCAGCAGTTGCTTCATTAATGGCCTGCAGCTCTCCTCAGCATAAAAGTTGACAATGACCTGTAAATAATGTTGCTTTATAGTTGTACATAAGTTTAGAAGGAATGTATTATCTGTACCGTCTTTGATATCTCAAGGGTGGGTGCACAGCAGCGAGTCTGAAAACTGGCCACAATAAAATAGCACAAATCCTGCAGCATGGGACGAAAGCTGTCTTTTAAATTCATTATAGCATGCTTCAAGGCGCTGCAAGCCACCTGTTGAGAAACAAAGCAAAAATATCAATTAGATAACATTCGACATAATTCAAATGGCAATGTTTAATACCTCTAACACATCAATTTCCTCAACCCAAAGTTCGGCAATGCGTCGAAATATTGGCATGGTTTTCTCCATCACCAGCAGTACGGGCTGCACATTATGCACATCCTTAAGCTCATCATCCAGATCCGTGTTGAGCGATGAAAACAGCGTTGAGATCATGCTCAAACGGAAAACAGTACGTATGCGTGCCGATGGAGTTGTCTGCAATAGAATGAAATAAAAAAATTAAAAAAAAATCGTTTAAAGCTTTTATGCTGAACTTACAGCGCCCGCATTACAAATCGTTTGCAACTCCTCAAAACAGGGACTAACTATGATATCCAAATATCTTGGTATGTGCTCCGGTGGCAGCAAGCTCATTAGCTTTCCAATACTAAACATAAGACGCACGGCATCCGAGTTCTTCATGCGGCCCGATGATAGTGTAGATTGACAAGCATTGAGCAACGGTTCAGCGTACGGTTTCAACTGCAATTGACAGTCGCGACAGAGCTCTTTGAGTCCTAGTGTTGCCTGTGCCGCCATTGTTGAATTCAAGCCACGCACCAGCAGATCAATGGCTGGCGGTATAAAAGTCGGATTATCCATCAACCAAGAACAATACGAGCCAATTGTCTCGAGTGCAGTGCCAAGCAACTTTTCATTTAGGTTGTCATAGGGTATCTCGGAAAGGACGCGCATTAGTTTAGGTATTTGGCGCGACTCCTCGCCACCAAAGTGTTCGGCCACTGACTGAAACGAGTAGATGCATGCCTCTAGCTTTGTCCAGTGTGTTGGATGCTCTTGCAGCTCCTTGATAGCCTCGTCAAGCATAACAGCTAAGATTTCCAGTATATAATCATCCAGCACATCATAGCAATACATCTGTAAATGGATATGAATCAATCACGTATCAAAAGTTTGACAAATATTTTTTGGGCTTACAAAAGTATCGGATATATCCTGACGGTAGCAGCGAAAGCATTCCAGATCATCCGAGTTCCATTTATCAATTGAGCTCTCATCAGGCTGCTCCGATTTTCGCACCAATACTGTGGTTAAGTGTGCATACAGGGGTCGAATATGCTCCCAACATTTGTGTTTCTGTTCATCGGGCATGGCAAACACATCGCCCTGCAGCATGTACCAAAAGGCCAAGGCCATGGTGCTGCAGGATTCCTCTACCGGATATATGCCCGGCTTGTCCGTACACTGCAATATCTCATGCACCATGCGATTCCATATGGCCGATAACTCTGGATCCGTGGCCGTTATGCCACTCAAAAATAGCGAGGAATGCCTTTCCACAGCGGACACAAATAGCATATAGATATGCACAATAATATCCTCATTGTCGTTATCACGTTTCCATTCCCGTTGCGTAATAGGGCACAATGAGTCCAAAAACATTTTGATAAGCACGGCAGCCGTTTTTGGATAATTGTGACAATCGGGTTGCACAATAATGTTGACCATGGCCTTGAGACAGGTCTCGGCCAAATCGTTCTCATCGGCACTCATACAGCCGAGGCCCGAGCGAATGCAGGGCCAATAACACTTGTTGACCAGCTCCAAGAAAACACCACAGATGCTCACGCATGCCTCAATGCAGTAGCCAATTTGCCTACGTGGGTTTAACAAAAGATTGCAATATTTGTGTTAAATTATATGTTTGTTTTGCTTGGCATAACGGACCTGATCCAAACGCTGACGACCTTGACGGCACGCACCATGTTGGCGTAGCCCTCTGTGTCCCAGGGTTCGCTGTTCATTTGCTGCTTCAAATAAGTCTCAACAGTCTGCAATATGAGCGGCACACGTTTCCCAATCTCGCCGCGCAGCGTCGCCCGCTTAACGGAGGTATGAATGACCTGCGCCTCCTCGGGTATGCCCAGCAGCACTTCCAGCATGATCCACAATTGCACATCGGCGCTAACATTCGGTATACGTTGGCTTTGAAACGTCTCAATAACCTCCTCAATGGCCAGAGGCCACTCCTCCAGCATATGCACTATGAAGGCGCTCAACTGGTTAAAACAAGAAGAAGAGAAGAAATTGAGTGCGTGGTGTATTGTGTTATGTTAAATCATTGCTCCATTACCGATAGGCAAAGACGATTTAGCACCAGTTTGGGTCCAGCGGCGAATTGCACAATTGTCTCTAAAATCTTTTGCTTGAGCTCTTCACGATTTTCAGGCGGCACTTCGTGCCAGTACTTCATTAACTTCGAGTGCAACGTAATTGCGCCAAAAAATTGAACTTCTTGGCTCTGCGCAGTAAAAATAAAAATACATATATATAAAAGTGTGTATTGACAACTGGTGGATTACCTTACCTTGCCGAGCTGCATTAGCTGCCAGGAGAATTGCCAGGCCTGTGGGCTGGCTTCGGCCTTCGTGAGCCATTCGTGTGTAATTGCCTGCTCCTGTGATGTTGAGCGGTAAAACACTACGACAGCTTCCTCTAAGGTAGCAAGATCAATTGTTGCAAAGTCCATGGTTGACGACTTTTTCTAATAAGTTGCCACAAATCGCCCAAGTCCCAGCAAATTAAGCAGGACTTGGCTTTTTAACTTTTTTTTATATTTTGGTGCAAAAACGAGCTCTTAACGACGAGGGGTGGCCAATGGTATTCGCGTATCGACAATATTTACAATCAGCGCAGAAAATATATCGATACTAATATTGTGTCGATAGTATTCTAGGTTGCAACTACTTCGCGGGTACTTTAAAAATTTAGTTTGTTTTAGATAATTTGCGCATTTATTTCATTTTAGTGAATATTAGGTAAAACAAAAACAATACATTGGAAACTAATTTACATTAATTCAAACTCTTTTTAAATATTTACAACTCACATGCATCATACATTTCTTTAATGATGTTAAATTTTTAGAATTCATTTCATTTATAATAGCAAGGTGCTTTTTAGAACTCAAAGCACAGTTTCCAAAAGCAATACTTTAACTTCGAGCCATGCTGCTGTATAAAGCCCTTGGTTTCCGGGTCCACATACAAAGTAATCATCTCATTTTTGCATAAAGTGGTGACAGCTTTAGCAGCCAACTCGGGTTCGAGCATGGTACGTTCGTTAACGCACCACCTTTTTGTGCAGAGTCCAGGGTTCTGCATTTCCAGCAGTTGAAAAATATTCTCCAGCTGCTTGCCTTCGACTACTTGAGGCAGCACCATGCTACATTTTACCAGACTAAAATAATTAATAAGACTGGAACACTTGTAAAGGTTTGCTCTACGAACG
The DNA here is from genome assembly GCA_018152965.1 of Scaptomyza pallida. Classification (NCBI taxonomy): domain Eukaryota; kingdom Metazoa; phylum Arthropoda; class Insecta; order Diptera; family Drosophilidae; genus Scaptomyza; species Scaptomyza pallida. Next base: position 7,972,014 of record JAECXP010000002.1, read on the forward strand.
CCTGCGATTATCCAGTCACAGGTCTCATTATCCTCACAGAGCACCCACAATTTGTCATCGTATGCTGAAATCGAGGCATAATCACTGAAGTTCAAGCGGTCACAGCCTTGATGTGACTCAAATAATTCATACAAATGCTCCATTTGACGATTAAAAGTCGTTTGTTGGCCATCATCAACATTATTGCTAATGACTAGAGCATACTTGCGGTGTTCCGGCTTCATGATTATGTAAGGAGCAGTTGGAGTAGCCGAAGCGTCATCCTGATTTACACTTATGGGTATGGAGAGATTGTGATTAACAATCTCTTTAAATACAGCAGACTCTTTTGGTGCTACTTGAGCTTCTTGAGACAGTATTGAAGCATTTTCCTGCTCAAAACTTAGAAGTGGAGTTGGCACACTTTCAACATTGTGACTCATGTTATTTGTGTCCAGATTTAACGACGATACAACTGGAGTTAATGTTTCATTCAAATTCGATTCGGTTTTCTTCGGTGTGGGGCATAATCTAAGAATGATTTTAAACTTACAATATAATAAAATAATTTTTTTTTTAACGATCAATTTGTCCAACCTTTTTGCCGGTGAAATAACCTTGGCAACATGCTTGCGCTTAAGGTTTCGCGCATCCTCGCTTGAATCTGATGAGGAGCTACTGTTGCTGTTTTCAGTTGAATCGGTTTCTGATGCTGTCGAATGCCACGATTCATCCGAGTCGACAATATTCTCATAATATTTTGGCACAGTGTCGATTGGTAATTTGTGAGCGTCCGGCGGTTTGCTAAAGAAATTGGCTTGATTGTCACCTTCGTTTTTATTGTACAGCTGCAAGAAGCAGTGAAACTTTTCGTTGATGTATAGAGAAATGGCAGTGCCATTCATCTTCTTGCCGTGTACTTGCTGATCTACAACATCGACAAGTGTATGATAATCGTCTATGGTTTGATTAAGAGTTTGCATTTGCATATCATATGCAGGTATTTCGACGTAGGATTCCAAATGGCACTTTAAGTCGTTGATTGTGGCACCATCTTCAATTTCAAAAATATGTGGTGCCTAAATAAGCCAGTGATCACTACTAAATATGAAGTTATGTTATATTACTATAGACTTACTTTGACCTTTCCATGATCCTCCAACTTTATTTTTACAAACATATTGCAACTTAAAGCTTTGCAGTTTTAATTGTTTTAAAGTTTTGTGTGCAATAAAAAAAAAAGCGCACTTACACATATATACTCTGAAAACTACAGTTACAATCCAGAGTTGCCATTCTGTACAAATTGAAGCCGCCTAAAAGTGTTGGATAACAAAGAACATAGTTTTAAAGTTTTACAGCACTGACTGTCGCATGGACTGTAAACAATTGTAAACAATTTCGTTATTTAATAAAACTTAACCATGTCAATGCCCAAGCGCATTCTGGTTATCGACAACGGTTCCTACGAATGTCGTGTCGGCTGGCATGACACAAAGAAGCCAGAACTGCGCTTTCGCAATGTCCTTACAAAGCCGCGCAAGGATAGAAAAAAAGACAGCAGCAATATAATTGATGCGGCTATTGTGCCGGCTCCAACCGTTGAGGAAATACAAGTTGGCAATGATATAACAAACATTGAGGCAGTTCGCGCTCATCTTAAATCACCTTTTGAGCGCAACGTCATAACCAACTGGAATCATCAGGAGCAAATCTTTGACTACATATTTAGCAAAATGGGCTTCGATGGCGAGGAGAGAATAAAGAATCCGATTGTGCTAACCGAAGCATTGGCCAATCCCAACATGTGTCGCCGTCAAATGAGTGAATTGCTCTTCGAATGCTACAATGTGCCGGCTGTTTCCTACGGCATCGACGCCCTCTACAGCTGGCGGCATCATCAGCAAAAGCATAAGCATGTGCTAGATTCACTGATCATATCGTTTGGCTATAGCACAACACATGTTATCCCGGTGGTAAACGGTCGCATGCGGCTGGAGCATGTGCGTCGCCTTAATGTGGGTGGCTATCACATCAATGGCTACTTGTTTCGGCTCATGCAAATGAAATATCCCGTGCATCTAAATGCCATATCCAGTCGCATTGAGAAGCTTGTGCACGAGCACAGTCACATTGCCGTCGACTACAAGGAGGAGCTGCTTAAGTGGGCCCAACTTGACTACTACGATGCGCATGTTATGAAGATCCAGTTACCCTACAATCAGGTGACGGCAGCAAATGCACTTCTCACCGTCGAACAGAAGCAGGAGAAGCGAAGGGAACTGGCGCTCCGATTGCTCGATATTAAGAATCGAAGGGAGCGCGAGAAGTTGCAGGAGGATGAGGAGTATTTGCAGGTTAGTGGCATTCATATTATAAAAGTCTCAACTTTCTTTAATTTCTTTATTCTCCAGGTGCTGCGCAAGCTGCGACAGTTGTATGATCAGCAAAATATTCAGAAATTTGAACGCGCCATGCAGCAGCAACAAATTGGCAATTTGGAGGAGTTGGATAAACTTATTGGTACGGTAACTGGTCGCATTAAACGCATCAAGGAACGGGCTGTTAGTGGTCCCACTCGACCCAGCAAACAGCAGGACAAGCTGGACAAGATGCCCAAACCGCCAGATGGCATGCCCCAAGATCAATGGCTGGCCGAGATGCGTGAGAAGCGCGAAGAGTTGCAGCGTCGCAAACAGGTGCGCCAGCAACAGCGCCAGGAGCAGGCTAAACGACATACGCATGCAGCGCAGGAACGCATGAGGATTATCTCCACTTTGGCACGCAGCGAAAAGCGACGCAAGCCCAATGCCGAGGAGGAGGACGACGGCTTTGGCATGAACGACAACGATTGGGATGTGTATAAGCGCATCAATCGTTACAACGATGACAGCGACTCGGATGCGGAGAATGAACGTTTGCTTGAATACGAAAAGATACTTAACCATTACGATGCCGGATTTGATGATGCCAACAATGCTGCCTTGCAGGCACTCACTGCCGCCGAGAATTATCAACTGCACTTTGGTGTGGAGGAGATTCGAGTGCCGGAGATACTCTTTCAGCCGAGCATGATTGGTTGCACAGAGGCGGGTCTGGCCGAGCTTATAGCTTTTGTGCTAAAGCTTTTTACTGCCGAGGAGCAGCAGCGTCTCGTCTCCCATGTGTATCTGACCGGCAGCTGTGCACAGTTTCGTGGCTTAAAGGAGAGATTGGCTAAAGAGCTGCTGGAGATGCGTCCTTTTCAGTCCACTTTTGCCATCTACGAGTCACAGGATCCCACACTGGCCGCCTGGTTGGGCGCCTGCCTACAGGCTAGCGAAAAGAACTTTGCCGAATCATCGCTGACCACACGCAAGCAATACCAAGAGCGGGGCAGCGAATACTTTCGAGAGCACAAATCAAGCAATATCTATTATCCTACACCAAATGATTAGGCTTTATTGTAACAAGCAAAATGCACAAATAAATGACCTTAGATCTAGAATAGTAACTCGGTTACATCGTTGCCAAACAGTAAATTCCATGAACTAGGCACCGTCAGCTTGAAGCTAGCATCACCACCATCGCGCAGCTGAAGGAAATCTTCGCACAGTTCGTTTAGTTCGCGAACAATTAAACTGGCATCGGTTGAATTATCGCCCTCCAAGAGGTAGCGAAAAAGCAGCATGACCGGCACCTGCTTCTCTTCAAAGGCCTTGTGTAGTTGGAGAGCATTGCCACCGCCAAAAATATGGTCTCCCGTGTGCTCCTTCCACTTTATCTGTGCACTACCCAGTTGTTCCATATGTGATGACTTGAAGTTTTCGCTGGCACGATAAGCCCACGGCGAATCGCCGATAATGCGTTGTTCGAAACCAAAGCTACCGCTAAGGACGATCACACGGCGCGCCGGCTTCAGCAGATCCACCAATGTGTTCTGGAAATTCTTTGTGTGACGGGCAATGAGCGGTGCTCGGAATTGTATGACCAGCAGCTTGTCATCGACAGATTCGTATAACTCACAGGATGCCACACGCTCGTTGGGCTCGTGCTGATAGGCTGAGGGTCCATAGACTGGTATCAGAGCAGGATGCGATAGGCTGCCAATGCGTTGAAGCTTCTTGGACGCAATTAATAAGTCACAGGCCAATTGAGCAGCATTACCCACACAAATGCTAGGTATTATAACCGTATAGTTGGCCACTTTAAGTGTTTTAGCTTTATTTTTAAGGAATAACATTTTGTACTTGTGCTATCGGGTCCGAAAATTGAAATTCAACAAAAATATGAAAGTAATGTCGCAGTGTTGTAAAGCGGTATGTTACGTTAAGCCTCAGCTGTTTTGCTATGAATATTTAATGCTTGTTATGAACCGGCCTTTTCTTCCCAACACTGCATCGATAGCCGGCTAGCTAATCGGTTACCCAGGGATGGATACGACCTCGATACAATGTGGGCCGGAGTAACAAAAAATTTATATTTTTTTATGAAAACTATCAATAAACGGACAAGCAGGAAACCTCGGTGGAATCGGACAATTTTAGGAATATATAGGGTAAAAGGATGATTATTTTTACCCCCAATGTGCCCACCCTACCATTGAATTGGCATTTTTAAATCTCGCGCCAACTCCCTAAACACAACAAAAACCACAACAACGTTTACCCCGACATCACCACATCTTCATCCCACCCACACATAAAATACTACTCACACATGTTTAACGAAACAATAACAACTTATATTTATTCATTTATATTTTAACATGATTTCTTACTTTAAATTTACTTTATATAAATAAAAAAAAGATTGTAAAAATATTAAATAAACATAAACGAAAATAAACAATGAAACTAATAAACAAACAACAAAATAAACATTAAACAAAAACCACAGAAAAGATAAATAATATAAATAAATAAATTAAATACTAATAAATATATGAATAATAAATAGCGAATAAATAAATAAATAAATAGAGGGGCAGCAGTCTGTATATGCTGCGTGAAGGCCAATAAACAAATTTTGGGCGAGTGCTTGATGGGCTGCGGCCCACTGTGCCTGTGGCTGGTCGTGCGTGTGTGTGTGTGCGCTTTGCGCATGCGCAGGCAATTGGCGCAACAGCAGCTGGCTTGGCTGGCGCCGAAGCGCAGGTTTTAAATATAAAAAAGGCACTATAAAAACCTGATGACCACCCAGACGGGTTGGCCAATCCTCGTCCGGTGGTCTTGGTGGTGATTCTCGGCCGCTTCGTATTGTTGGCAACAGTTGCCGGTTTTTTTCCCGCCTGGACTTTTCTGTTTTTACTGTCCAGCGTTTCCTAAATATCCTTCGTGCGAACTGCTGCTGTTGCCTTTTTCCCTTTTTCTGCCTAATCACGTCTAGGCTTGTCTGCTTCTTCCCGCCTTTTCCCATTCAAAAGCAACGCCTACAGACATCGAGTATCGGGCGCCAGCACGACTCACCAACCCTCGCTCAACACCCCAACAATCGATATGTTTATTGCCGACCATAACACCACACTCCGGTTCGCTTGTGCGAGCTGTGAACGGGAGTGCAAACCGGAGGCATCCTTTCCTCTGCGCTGCCCAACGTAGGCCACCGCTCACGCCCTGAGATCAAGAGTCTTTTGCTCTACCGACTGAGCTAGCCGGGCCAAAATCCTACGCTCGGGGGTCACTGCTTAATGTCCTTGGCGTGGAACACCCCAAGCGGATTTCCCTGAAGCGTCTCCAGCTCGTAGAGGCATTGCCCCACTGGCCTGACCACTCGGCACTTGGTGTACCGGCGGCAAAATTTGGCATTTAGGTTTTTAGCAAAATCGCTCAATACAAAATTTCGCTTAAAAACTTCCTGGCCGGCGGCAAACTGCACATCACGGGCTTTCAAATTATATTGCTTCGCCGACTTCTCATACGCCCGATGGAGTGTTTCCTGCACCTGCGCTCGGTAAATCCCTTGCTTTACGGATCTCTCCACTGGATTGATCCAAGCACCGTCGACGTCTCCTAGCTTCCGGGCCAGTCGATACTCGCAGCCGTTGCTGAGCATGTGTTGACCAAACACTGCAAAGTATGGGGACGTCCCTGTGGCTGAATGCACGGCACTGCGCAAAGCCATTGCGATCTCGGGCAGCTTTTCATCCCACGTCGTCTGGTCACTCCCAATGTTTACCCGAATCGCTGCCAGCACCGACTGATTGACTCGCTCGGAAGCGTTCGACTGAGGGGGAGTAGTTCGCCGTGCGGACATGCTTGATGCCGTATTGCTCCAGCATAGCCTCGAAATCGTGCGCCACAAACTGCTTGCCATTGTCGGTGTGGATGATTTCAGGCACCCCAAAGACAGTGAGCACCTCCTCCCTCAAAAACCGCATAACCACGGCCGATGTCGCCTTCGGTATCGCCTTGAGCCACACGAATTTACTGAAGTGGTCCAGCACTACTAGGACATAGGCATTCCCCTGCCGAGATCGCGGATACTTGCCCAGAAAATCGATGTACAACTTTTGCATTGGCCGCTCCGTCACTACTTCGCTTCCCATCTTTGGCCTTCCACCCTGCGTGCTGTGCTTTGCCTCCTTGCACTTATCGCACTCGAGCACATAAGATCGCACCTGGGCGGCCATTCTCGGCCAGAAATAGAATTGTCGCAGTCTCGCCAATGTCCGGGCTATGCCTCCATGCATCCCCTGGTCCCCATCATGCGCCTGCCGAACCAACGTGTTTGTTAAGGCTTCCGGGACCCAGAGTTTCCATAAGAACTCCTCGCTGTCTTCCCGAGCGAACTGCGACCTTTTGAACAACAGACCGTCTTCGATCCAGAGATCTGGAAATCGCTCAGCCTCTGCTCGGACCAGGGCTAACCGTTCCATATACTCCTCGCTCTCGAACGCTGTTGTTTCAAATTCGAAAATGTCCAGTTCTTCCACGTCAAACGGTCTAGACAGCATGTCGGCCACAACATTGTCCTTCCCCTTGCGGTGTTCAATGGTGAAGTCAAATGACTGTAATGCCAGTGACCATCTTGCCAACCTTCCGCTCAGATCCTTGAGTGACATCAACCATTGAAGACTTGAGTGGTCCGTAATAACGGTAAAAGGCATCAGTTCTACGTATGGCCGAAAACGCTCTACAGCCTTAACAGCGGCCAGACACTCCTTTTCCGTAACGCTATAGTTCAGCTGAGCTCCTCGAAGCTTTGCTGAAAAGAAAGCTATCGGCCGATCAGCTCCTTCGTCGTCACGTTGAAACAGGACCGCTCCAATCCCCACATGACTGGCGTCACACTGAATGAAGTATGGCCGTCGAAAATCAGGATGCACGAGGACTGGGGCGCTGGTTAGCGCCATCTTCAACGCCTGGAACGCTTCTTCTGCTTCTGCGGACATCTCAAACTTCTTATTGATTTTCAGGCAATCCGTCAGGGGCGCTGAGAGACTCGAGAAGTCACGGATAAACCGTCTATACCAGCCGGCGGTTCCCAGAAATCTTCTTAGCTGCTTGGCGGTCCTCGGGATGGGAACCTGAATGATGGCCTCAATCTTGCTGGGATCCGTTCTGAGAGCTCCTTCACCAATTATGTAGCCCAAATACCTCAGGAATCTAAAACAAAACTTTGACTTCTGCAGCCCGATGGTGAGGTTTGCTTTCTCTAAGCACTGCGCCACATCTTCCAGCAATTCCATGTGTTCGTCGAAGGTGCGCGAGATTATCAGCAGGTCATCTAGGTACACAAACACGCGGTTCCGGAGACGTTGCGGTATCACTCTGTCCATAAGACGACACAGCCGTTGAGCCGCGTTACACAGCCCGAATGGCATCATGCGGAACTGGTACAGCGGTCTTCCGGGGATGGTAAAAGCTGTGAACGCTCTGCTATTCGGCTCCAACTCGATCTGCCAGAACGCATGTTTCAGATCGACGCTGCTGATATAGATCGTATCGTCTACGCGGCTCAGGATCGATTCGATGTTTTGTAAGGGGTAAGCATCCTTTACCGTCACCTCATTCAGCTTCCTTGCGTCCAGACACAACCTATTCTTCCCCGGTTTCCGCACCAATGTCATCCTGTTGCTCCACGGACTCTCGCTTGGCTCAATCACCCCGAGCCGCAACATCTCGTCTACTTCCGCGAACAACAGCTGTTGAACCGCTGGTGACACAGGGTAAAAACGCTCCTTCACTGGTACCGTGCCTTTGACGAGCTCAATTGTATGCTGCTCCAGCCGGGTCTGTCCCAATCCACGTTCCTCATACGCAAGGAACTTGGCCTTCACCCCTTTCAGCTGCTCCTGTTGCTCGGAATTTAACCGATGCGGCTCTACCGGCTCACCTTTGGTAACGAACTCGGAGTCCATTGGTTCGACAGCCTCTACCCCTATCACATCCGGCGCCAGGCGGAACTTTCTCCAAAAGTCGATGCCCAGGTATAACCTCTGTCCAAGCGCGGGGCACACGTACAGCTTCATTTGGCGCGTCATATTGTTATACCTGATCGAGACTGAGACTTTCCCCAACACGGTGTAGCTCGCCCCTCCCGCCGCTCGCACTTTCGATGTTTGTGGGTGCCACGCCAACCCCAACTCCTCGATAAGCTCCACTGCTCCTGTGCCTAATAGGCTGACGGTCGCCCCGGTATCCAAGAGACCCTTCACGGTGTGTCCTTGAATCTGCACTTCGGCAAAAGCCCGATCGTCATTCTTAAGTACAGATCCCAACGCTTCGCACACGCTTCTGCGCTCCTTTCGGCGTAGTGCGTGAGCTTTCCGCTTCTTCGGAAACGACCCCTCTGTGCTTCGGCATGCGTCCCCATCTTCGGCAAAGATACGTGCTCTAGCTTCTTCGTACTCCGCTTTCCGCACCTCGAGTGGCTGGCGTGTCGACCACTTGGGCCTTGGCGCATCTTCGGCGTTGGTCTTTCTAACAATATCCTTAATAGTTAAGCAGTCCTTAACACTATTCCTAATTTCTAACATGCAATTAGCAGAGGGACTTTTTAGATTTTCGGTACCGAGCGCGACTCCTCTGCTTGCGTCAAGCTCCGACCCCCGTTTCCCGATCTGCACTTCGGACACTTAGGCAGCACTACCCCTGGAAGTCCACACTTGTAGCAGAATACGTTGCGGACTGTGGCCTCGCATTCCCAAAACGTGTGGCCTCTCTGTGCACAGTTCCAGCACGCGAGCATACTACTGTCAGCGCTACTTCCTCTCGGTCGGGATAGGGCTTCGACTGACTCATCTGGGGCTATCGCCGTCGGGACCTGTTTATCCTCGTGTAACGCTTCGTGCACTTGATAGCGCTCCCTAGACCGACCGACCGGTTCCGTTGTGGTCTGGCTCCTTGCCCAGCGAGAGGATAACAGCCTTTCCGCGTCGTGGCACTCTTCTCGTAGCTTCTCCAAATCGGTTATCCAGATCGGGTATATGATCCTCGAGATTCCATCTCTGATGTTCACCTTAATGATCCTTATCAGGTCATGGTCGCTTACTGGCACCTCCAACCTAGATCTTAGAGCAAACATAGCCTGTAAAAAATCGTCGATGGATTCACCCGATTTTTGCCTGCGCTCGCGTAGCTCCTGCTCGCGCTCAAAATTGGATCTACGCGACTGAAAGCGTTGCTGTAGCGCGTATCGCAGATTTGGCCAATCCGTCGATCCCCTCGTTCTGATGAATGTCCAATACCATTCTTTGGCCCGTCCTTCCACCAAAGTGTGAAAATCCCGCAGTACATCTTGCCACGGAACCTGGTACGTCTGCCTTAGATGCTCCAGCCTGAAGATAAACTCCCCCACTGGCATGCCATTAGGGCTCGCCTCGAAGATCAGGCCCCATCGACGTATTGGGATCGTTTCCGGCCTTGGGTCTGCTACGCCGAATGATCCCCTCGTCGTCGGGATACTCCTGGCCTGTGCTTCGCTCCGTGCTCCGAAATTCAAACTCTCCGCCTGTTCCCGTTGCTCAAAATCCAGAGCGCGATTGTCGAACCAGCGTCCCTGAGCTGATGGCGGCTTACGCTGTTGCTCTGCCCTGTGGTTTGGCGGTGGTGCTGTTTCTGTCTGTGTCACATCCTTGGGGCCCGAAAGTTGCGTATACAGGCTGCTCTCACGGATAGCCTTCATGTACTCGAGCATCTCTCGCCTATTTTGCGCCTGTAAATCCGCCATCCCAGTGGCCATCACCGATTGGAAAGTCTCCCGTGCCTCAGATAATGCCGTGTTGATGGCGGCTCTTAACTCACTTTGGAGGTCTAATGGTGCTTGTTGATATTGTGCTGTCGTCGAGCTGCTACGCTTCGGCTCTGCTCCTAGGCTGTTGGGTGCTACCTGCCCGCCTACTGCTCCTGCTTCTGCGACATCCATCGCCTCTGCCTGCAAATTGTGATCCGCTTGTCTCCTGGATTCATCAGCTATGGCTTGGGATGTTGAGCGGGTGATGGGAGCCATTAATTCGGCACCTCTACTCAGATTGAAGTCGGCGCTACGCCTATCCTTTCTATGCTCCTCCAAATACTTAGCCCCCGTTTTCATTTTCTTTATATTACTAATACTATCTTTTCTTTTTCGTTTACCGACAATAACGACATATATTAATGGGGTGAGACAAACATGGAACATGACACGGGTACGTGTTGCGTACAAACATTGGTCCTAATCCTAACAATTGTCCTTATCCTATATCACAGTTGTATTCCTTTTTTTTTTTTTTTTTTTTTTTAACCAACGGCATACGGTTTAGCTGGCTGCGCGATACCGGTCCTGAAGGACATGGCACGGAGCAGTAGCCTTGACCGTTGCATACGTTTTCCGCACGAACATGTATTTACTTTCTGATATCGCCATACTGCAGATCGCTGAGTGGACTCGTAGCTGGACATTTGGATCCCCGCTAGGCTTTACTCAGGGCCCTGTGGTAAAAGGCGTTGTTATGCCGTTAACTGCTCCTTACTCTCCTACTAGCTAACCTTGATCTGGTAGCTTTCGGACAAAGAATAAGTTAACAAGTAACTAAACACAACATGTAAACAAAAACAGTAACTTCAACATAGACTTGGGTATTCACTAGCATCCTTTCTGTGTTTTCCATTGGGCGCCATTTGTTATGAACAGGCCTTTTCTTCCCAACACTGCATCGATAGCCGGCTAGCTAATCGGTTACCCAGGGATGGATACGACCTCGATACAATGTGGGCCGGAGTAACAAAAAATTTATATTTTTTTATGAAAACTATCAATAAACGGACAAGCAGGAAACCTCGGTGGAATCGGACAATTTTAGGAATATATAGGGTAAAAGGATGATTATTTTTACCCCCAATGTGCCCACCCTACCATTGAATTGGCATTTTTAAATCTCGCGCCAACTCCCTAAACACAACAAAAACCACAACAACGTTTACCCCGACATCACCACATCTTCATCCCACCCACACATAAAATACTACTCACACATGTTTAACGAAACAATAACAACTTATATTTATTCATTTATATTTTAACATGATTTCTTACTTTAAATTTACTTTATATAAATAAAAAAAAGATTGTAAAAATATTAAATAAACATAAACGAAAATAAACAATGAAACTAATAAACAAACAACAAAATAAACATTAAACAAAAACCACAGAAAAAGATAAATAATATAAATAAATAAATTAAATACTAATAAATATATGAATAATAAATAGCGAATAAATAAATAAATAAATAGAGGGGCAGCAGTCTGTATATGCTGCGTGAAGGCCAATAAACAAATTTTGGGCGAGTGCTTGATGGGCTGCGGCCCACTGTGCCTGTGGCTGGTCGTGCGTGTGTGTGTGTGCGCTTTGCGCATGCGCAGGCAATTGGCGCAACAGCAGCTGGCTTGGCTGGCGCCGAAGCGCAGGTTTTAAATATAAAAAAGGCACTATAAAAACCTGATGACCACCCAGACGGGTTGGCCAATCCTCGTCCGGTGGTCTTGGTGGTGATTCTCGGCCGCTTCGTATTGTTGGCAACAGTTGCCGGTTTTTTTCCCGCCTGGACTTTTCTGTTTTTACTGTCCAGCGTTTCCTAAATATCCTTCGTGCGAACTGCTGCTGTTGCCTTTTTCCCTTTTTCTGCCTAATCACGTCTAGGCTTGTCTGCTTCTTCCCGCCTTTTCCCATTCAAAAGCAACGCCTACAGACATCGAGTATCGGGCGCCAGCACGACTCACCAACCCTCGCTCAACACCCCAACAATCGATATGTTTATTGCCGACCATAACATGCTTTTATGGCAGCAAAATTTAATTACCTATTATTTATATTTACTTACAAGCTTATCACAAGTTGATTTAAACTTTTAAATTCAAGGTAGTAAACGTAGTTTTTTCCCAAAAAAATTAAATAATAAAATGCCAGTTCAAATAAGTACTCGTTGTGCGCGCTGTGATGCAAAATTTGGCAAGTGTCAAAAGTATCGCTGCGAATGCAACTCTGTGTGCGTATTGTTTTATTTTATTTTTTATTTGCAAACGCCCGGCAATTGAAGATCAGATGAGGTAAACATGTCTAATTCGGTAAACATATCGGTGGAGACAACGTGCGAAAACCAAATACGTGAAATTGCCTACGATGGCACTGAGCTTTACCAACCGTAGGTTCCAAAATTACATTAAATGTTGTCTTGTATTATTTTCAACAAGTTGCTCGCCCACAGACCGCCGACACTTTCCGAGAGTCTTGCAAAATGCGCTGCGCGTATTGACTTTAGCAAAACGTCGCTGGATGATCTGAAAAAGGAGGAAAAAACAGCGGCTGCCGCCGAGGATAAGGATGATAAAGATAATCAATTTCAAGAGAGTCTCTGGCCCTGGGATGCAGTACGCAATAAGCTAAAGGATGCGTACACTGAAATCTGTGTGTTATCCGATGTCATATCTATTGCGAAGGACAAGCGTTATCTGGTGCTGGATCCGCTGCCAGAGGATGGTGATGACACCAAAGCCATAGTCCAGGTGTATAGCCGCAAAAAAGCTCTGTCACAGGCGGCCCAAGTACTTCTTAGTGGCGCCGAGAGATTGCGCACTGCACACAGTGAGCAACGTAGTCGAAATGTGTCCGACTTTCACATTGAACTACTGCGTCTGCGTCAAAACTGGCGCCTTAAGAAGGTATCGAATGGTGCCATCATTGGTGATCTCAGCTATCGCACTGCTGGCTCAAAGTTTGGCATGAGTGGCACCTTTGAAGTGACCAAAGCAGAGGATGCACTGGATGAGGACGGAGGTGCAGGAACAAGTACAAGCACCACAGTTGCAACCAGTAGCAGTAGCAGCAACAATGGGATGCAGCTTAAGGCTAGCTCCGCTTTGCGCGTCATTGTGCCTGCCGAGCTTCAAGGAGTTGCCTACATAAAGGTCATCACACAAAAGGATCAGGAGGATTTGTGCACGGCTCAGGTAAACAGTTTAAATATCAACATTTTATACTGATCCTAGAGTGTAAATTAACAGGTCAATCTTATGGGACACGGTCCAAATATAACCGCCCAGGTGGGCGTTTGGCAAAAGACGCTGGAATTTGCACAAAATGTGCTCTTTTGCAAGGAGCTGTTTGCACAGCTGGCCCGCGAGGCCATTCAACTGCAGGCGCCCATTCCGCATGTGGTCATTGGTAATCAGATACGTGCCACATTGCTGCCCAATATACAGCTTATCATCTCGCTGTGCCACTCGACTAGTTTCGATTCTAGCCAACCGGCGCCCATCAACGATCATGATCATGTGCTTGAACATTCGCTGCATCAGTTGCTGCGCGAGGTGCACTACAAGAACTCGCATCATCCGTTTCCACATCCGGCCAGCGCACCGCTTGGACCCAGCAAGAAACGCATGCTGGCTGGCCCAACAGCTGCGGATCGTGAAGCGCTGCTGGACATGACCAAAACGCAGACAATACTGGAGCAGATCATTGCTCAGGCACAGCACATCTTTATGCGTAAGCGGACGCAGTATGTACTGGATACGCTGGCACGCGATGTTAAGGATCCACAAATTGTTTCGCACTGGAATGCCATGAATAGCCCCACAATGTCGTGTGTAAAGATTAATATTGTGACACATGGCTATGATGCCATTGGACGCACCTCCTTGGTCATTCATGTCAAGGAGCGTTCGCTAAAGTGCATCTGTCGCGATGGACGCGTTATGCGATTGTCGTACGAGCCGCAGGAACTGCGTGATCTCATTCTCTGCCAGATCAATTCGCATCAGATAAGCTGCCTGGTCAGCTTGGCGCGCTGCATGGCCTGGACAGTGCTGTCGAACAGCAATCATTTGGGCATTGGAAAAGTGGAGCCACTGGGTAATGCCAGCTCCTGTTTGTTAGCCTCACCCAACAGCGATCGCATGATTGCCGTTCAGATACGCTGCGATCCACAAATCGATGTCAAGGTTTATATTGCGCGCAGTCCACGCCAAGACTTCTTCCCCAGTCCGCTGGTGCCCGAAAAGTTCTGGGAGAATTTGGGTGGCAATTTCAAAGAGGTAAGGAATATCAATGATTTTTTTGTCATTCCACATTTAACTTTCAACTCTTTTTTGTATTAGGTGCGATTCGACAAGATCGAGGGCAAAAGTTTTCTCAATAAAATGGAATTTTTGATGGCATCGCTGACCAGCAATACAGCATGAATTTCATAGCACACATATTTAAGTTTTCTTTTTAGCATACACATATATTATCACTACATAGTATAAAATAAAGTCGATTTTTCTGTCCCCTTGACTGAACAGATCTTCAAAACTACGCAACGGATTTTGATGCGGTTTTTTTTAATAGATAGAGTGATTGAAAAGGAAGGTTTTAATGTTAAAAAACCCAATTAATAGTGGTCGAGCGATTCTTCATTTATCTCATTTTTTGTAATGAAAATAAAAATTTCAAATATCATAGTACGCCGGGATTTTGCTGTCAAATTTCAACTTTTTACAGAGTTGACAGAAAAAATTATTATTTGTATTGTTTGTGATACATATAGAACTGACTAAATTTTGTTCATTCAGAAATTATAAAGTCATGCCTGGACGTAGTCGTTCGAACTTAGGTCGTAGTACTGTGAACGCCAAAAGATTACGTTTAACAAGAAATGAAGAATCGTCTACGGAACATGAGGCTCGCCTTAGTCAGTCTCGGGATAGATATGAAGCTGAGATGGAGAGAGAATCTTCAGTAGAGCGTGGGGTTCGCCGCAGCCGAGATAGGGTAAGACATCAAATACAGAGAGCCAGAGAATCTTCAGCACGAGTAACTAATTCATGGGCAAACAAAGAAAATTCTGCCATGAATTATGCTCCTACAATTTCTTACAAGGACGATCGAATAGTATCAATAGGTACTATGTCAGTGGAGTGTGAACATTGCTTGGCTTTGAAATTTAAGGATGAATCGAAAGGAATGTGTTGCTTAGAAGGAAAAGTGAAATTAGAACATATTCTTCCTCCACCTGAACCACTTAAAGCTCTTCTTAATGGTGATAATCAGAAGTCGAAAAAATTCATTCGCAATATACGCCGTTATAATAACGCATTTCAAATGACCTCTTTTAAGAGTAAGCAAGTCGTTGAGCGTGGGTTTATGCCTACTTTTAAAATTCAAGGGCAAGTGTACCATTTAGCTGGGAGCTTGCTACCACTTCGACCAGATGATCACAAATTTCTGCAAATATATTTTATTCAACATATACGTAGCGAAGCACGTACCGGGCCGCTAGTTTATAAATATAATAAAAACAAAAAAGACAAAGTATATACATTTATGTACAATTAATGTAAAACTATCATCACTTTAATGCTGCATTTTGTAAACGGCCAAGTTGTTCCAGTCGCGTTCCGGTTGTGGCTTTGGACGCGGTTCCAAAACGCTATCCTCTAAGCTGACAACATTGGCACGATTTGTGCTCTGTTCAATTTTTAAATATAAATTACTACTTTTAGTTACTGCAAACAAATTAATGACTCACCCAACGTTCTAGATCACAAAAATTAATGTCATAATGTTGGGGCAATGGTTGTGGCAATTGCAGTGTCGTTTGTGGCTGT
Source organism: Scaptomyza pallida (assembly GCA_018152965.1). Taxonomy (NCBI): domain Eukaryota; kingdom Metazoa; phylum Arthropoda; class Insecta; order Diptera; family Drosophilidae; genus Scaptomyza; species Scaptomyza pallida. Next base: position 7,988,045 of record JAECXP010000002.1, read on the forward strand.
GCCACACGCAAATAGAGACCACGATTTGTTGAGAATAAGACGGGGACACGACGAGCTGGCGCTGAGCCGGCACCAATGCCACCACCACCACCGCCGGCGATTTGTCGATAGGTCAGACAATTGGACAAACCATGAACCGTTGGCTCCGTTGGACGATTGTTGAGTTCCTCACCAGTTGCAGCAGCGGTAGCTGCGGCCGCCACGTTGCGCGCACAACCCAAGCAGCTGTAAAAACAGGACGCCACTTTGTTGCACTCCTCAATGGATGCCTACTACTATATATATCTATATATCAATATATATGTATATGTATAAATGCATCGGTTTATTGATTATTATTATGATTGAGTTTGACGCCACGTCGACAACGATGACGACTGGCGGCTCTATCATCAACTGAGCGTACTGAGCCGGACAGTGGTTAGCCAATATAATTAGCTTACTGTGAAACTGTTTGTGTGGGCCAAGTTGCCACTGGCAACGTGCCTCCATCGACGCTCAATTAGTCCCCAACATATATGTACTCTCAATACGATATGTATATAGTAGCAAAAGCTGTGCGTGTGCCACGCCAATTTTGTCTACCTCGGAGTTTGGGCCTCGGCACTTTAACCGCACGCATTTCAATACAAAATTATGTTATTAAAACCGTTGGCTAGCAAAAGATCAATGCCCGCTGATGCAAAACCAAGCAGAAACTGCCATTTAAATGTCATTTTAGGTATTAGCTTAACTTATCCCCATATCTGTATCAATTTGTTCTGGTTTGTGTTTACTTTGATTTCATAGCGCATTATTAATAAGCAGACTATTAGGCTAACATAATGTTTATGGTTCAAAGTGACAATTGCCACGTTAAGGCCCGCTAGTAAAGTATTTACAATGATATCTAATTATATTTTGATTAAATAGATTGATATACCCACTTGCTCAATTACCTCCATTAGCATTAGTGCTTAGTGTGCATTAAAACCATCATTCTATCAGCATGTTGATAGAATTGTGTACAAACTGAAGCAAAGATTATTTTACAATTAGCTTAAAAAGGTCAATTATTTTGAAGCATTAGGAATTAATGTTTAAGCCATTGTAACACCTTAAATGGCCTTATGGTTTTAATATTATAAAAAATATAAGAGGACCCTTGCAAAAATATATGGTACTTTAACCAGTTTTAGGCAAAAATATGGAAGGAATTAAGCTAAAAATTAAGTCATCATTAATGTTTGCTCAAATCTATATTAATCTTAAGTCAAAAGTTTTAAGTCAACTTCACTAAACTTATTTTCATTTAACTACTAAAAAATTAAATATATCGATGAAAGATTTAAATGCACATTATTTAAGATATTAAACAATTTAAAAAACCGTTTTCTTTACAACGAATCTCTAAGAGGAAAAAAAACATTGTCGAAGGAAAATTCGTAACATATAGAATATTTTTTTTTTGGAGGGTTCTGGAAATAAATTCGTTATCTTCTTGCAGTAAGAACCAAAGCCATAAATTCTATGTTTTTTATATAACAATAACTTTAATTTTCAAATTGTAAAAGAGGTTTGAAACTATAGATAAAATAACGGACATTCGATCAAATCGGTTAAGGAACATCGGACTTATCGCAGTTCAAAACTAGTCAAGATCTCTGGACAAGAGCCTTCTTACTTGTTTTTTGATTTATTTTGAATGATCCTTGACCACAATTCTGGCAAGAAATGTGTGACGCTAACAGGAATGCATATTCTCCCTATTTATAAGCCTTTACCAGCTGAGTCGATATTAAACATGTCCATAAGCCTGAGCTAAAGCGTTATAGCACTGTTCTGTGTCTTCTTTACGTTTAATTTGGATGATTTTTCAGTATCATAACATTGTATCATATTGCTTTCATAAATGTTTTTGTGCCTAGATAGACCGCCCCTGAAATCTGAAAATCAGTTTAAGATTGCTTCATAATAATCCAATTGTACTTTTCGACCCACATTTTAAATACTGTGGACCCTGGAAAAAGTTTACTGGACAGCACTGCAATGTGTATTCCAGGTTTTCCTTGCAATTAAGGATTTCCCCTAAAATGTGTTCGTTATGAGAAATGTTCGTTATCCGGGGCGTTCGTCAACCGAGAGACCTCTGTAATTATAGTAACATCTTAAAATTAGTCTTTCACTTATACATTTAGGAAGATCATCCAAAAAAAATAAAAACTCAGCAAGAAAACATATAAATTTTTTTTTACTTTTTACAAATATTGTTTTAAAACTTTATTTCATTTTTATATTATATTGTTTGTTTTTTTTTTTTTTTTGTTTTCTGTGTTGTGTACTTGTAAATTGTATAATTAACACTAAAATACTTATTTAAACATTTTTTTTTTTTTTTGTTTTTATAATATATTCAATTGGGATTTTTCAATTTTTTTTCTCTGGGCATTTCATTTTTTTGTTGCTGTTTTTTTTTTGTTTTGTTTTAGTTTTTGTTTACTAAACGCCGCGCCGTTACACATACATACATTAATATATATATTTATATATATATATATAGATCCAGCAATTGAAACGCTTAAACTTAAAGCGTTGCAGTTAATAAATTTAACTTAAATACTATTTAAGTGTTGTTTGCTTTCGCATACGCATCATTATTATATATTTTTTTGTTTTTTTCTGGTGCGGCATCAATTCATCAATAATAATAATAATGATTTATGCAGCAAATCAGTTAGTTGCATGCATTAATATATATATATATATTTCAAATTCCGACACATTAAACATTTACAATACAATATTTAAAATAGAATTTGTCATTAAATTATGTTATCAATTGATTTTGGGTTTTCCTCTCATGCAAAGAATTTTTATTTTGATTTGTTTTTATAGTTTAGTTTAGTTTTTAGTTTGTTTATGGGGTAAATTAGCTTTCAAATCTAAGTTCTACGGATTTCTTTCTCTTGGTTTTTTTTTCTTTTTTTTTCTTATTTAAGTGAATGTGCTGTGTCGAGAAAAAGATGCAAGCACAGACATATACTATTATTTATATAAATATATATATGTATACTACAAATTTTTTTTTTTTTATGTATATATACTTTATGCATATTATTAACATTAGCTGCGCAGCCACAGCCAACATTAACTAACTTTTGTACAGCTTTTTATTTATGTGTAGAGCTTTTTTTTTAGTTTTTAGTGTGATATTTTTTGAAGTAAACTTTTTGTTTTCTTTTAAGGTTAGGTTTTGCTACTTGCTTTATTTTATATTTTTTTTTTTTTGTTGCCTGCTGCCTTTAAGTAATAGATAATTATTATTTATATATACTATATATATTTATATGCAGTATTAAACAGCTAATTCTTAGAGTTAAACGCGTAGCTATATATTTTTTGCAATAAATATGTGCATACAATGCGCCACAATCGGTTTATAAATGTATATATATATTTATTTACTTTGCTGCCCTAATGCACAATATGTCGACATCGAAGGAATTTCGAAAAAGCTTAAAATCTGTTATTTGCCATTCTTCTTGAATACGAAAAAAATCATAAGGGCTAGGGAGAAGAAGGGAAGGTAAATTATAAATATTGCTCGATTTGCCAAAAGACGGCATTTGAAGGAACTTAATTAACAATTTTTGTTGCTTATAAAACACACTCACACACACACAAAGATATATAAACAAAATGAACTAGAGTTTTACAAGTTTGGCATAACTTATAAAAAGTCAAAAAACAATGAAAATGACAAACTAGAAACATGCATAAAAAACACTTTTAGAAACGACGACGACACACGGCTAACTTTACAATTTGTTTAAAAAGAGACAGATAAACACAAAAAGTACACTGTGAGAAAAGTACACACACGTGTGTGTGTTACATATAAATATGTTCAATAATGCTAACTATGCTTCTCCTTAATTTAAATATATATTTGTTTTTGTTTTTTCTTTTGCATCTTAAATTTTTGCGCCTTTAAGACTTTGTTGCTTAACAAAAAATCCTGTTGTTTGCCATCATCTGAAATTTCTACAATACAATATTGTTTATATTTATACTCTTATATTAATATTGTTGTGTTTATCTCTATATATATATATAAGTATATGCAAAAAAGATCACACAAACAGAAAAATGTACATAGATGGTGTTGCTGTTAAATATTCAATAATTTGTTGTTATGTTAAAAAAATATTAATTAATTTAGTAGACAGATTGTGTGAGTGTGTGTTATATGGAGGAGGCTACAGTTTATTTTTTTTCATTTTCATTTTCGTTCTTTTTTGTTTTTGTTATGTTTTTTGACTTGTTGCAACTAAACTTATTAGAAGACTTTGCTAAGCATATGGTTTGTTGCATTTGCTGTTTCATTGCATTTAAACGTTACATTTTAAGTATTTGTTGCTTGTTGTTGTTGGTTTACTGCCATGCTAAGAGAGAGTCAGCTACAGAGCCGCCGGCGTTGCCACTTGGTCGCATTTGAATTTGAGAAATGTAAGTTGGAATATTGTTTTTGTTTTGCTTTCGCTTATTATTTGCAATTTTAGATACATACGTTGCTTTGTTTTCTTTTTTTTAGACTATTACATATATATATAATAATAATAATAATAATAATTACTTTACTTTATGCTTATTTACCAAGGATTTTCACTACCGTGTGTGTTTGTTTGTTTTTTGTTTGTTTAGAAATTGAGTTCCTTTGCGAAATGCGCACCAGTGGGCACAGTTGTGGGGTTGCCAGATTGGTTGTGGTTGCTGGGATTGCCGCTGTTGTTGCCACTCAGCAAATTGGAGGCAGCTGCACCAAGCGCCGCAGCAGCTATTGATGCAGCCGTTGAGCTGCCATTTGGACCACCTCCATTGGATGCGGCGGCAGCAACAACCGCTGCCACAGCAGCTGCCATCGTATTGAGATGTTGTTGTTGCTGTAGCTGCTGCTGGTGTTGCTGATGCTGTTGATGATGTTGTTATGGCATAAAGTAGTCCGGATGATCTGTGTCTTTCTCAAATCGCTTGGCCTCCTCGTGCATGCTCTCTTTGATCTTTAATATGGCCGCCGATTCGGTTTGATCATTCTCGCCGGGACCGCCAAAGCCGCCTAAATTGTAATCGCCCATGCCGCTGCCCGAATCCTCGCGCGGCGTACCCGGTCCGCCATTGGCTGGTGAGTTCTTCATGCCATCGAGACCAGTACCATCGGGACCGCCACCGCCGCCATTAAGTACCGGACCCATTGAATTAGGACCACCGCCCATGGGTCCCATGCCACCGGGTCCGCCGCCACCACCACCGCCGCCGCTGCCATCAGGTCCACCGCCCATTGGGAATTCTGGTTTCATTAGTGAGTACATGCTGTCGCCGGGTCCGCCAACAGGGCCACCTTGCGTGTTATCCTGCGGCGAGGGCATAATGGGCGTTCCAGGACCAGGCGGTCCATTCGAGCCAGGTCCGGGTCCATAGTTGCCAGGCGATGATGATGAATACGCATTCATTGGCGCCGATGCATTTGGTTGCCATTGTGGCGGTCGACCGCCACCGCCGCCCATGCCCATTGGTGGCATGCCACCAGGTCCGCCGGGCGCTGGACCGCGCATGCCGCCTGGTCCACCATAGCCCATCGGTCCCATGCCGGGGCCACGGGGCGGATTCATGCGCGGATTCATGGGACCCATGCCGCCACCTGGTCCAGGCCGCGTTGGATCCATACTGTTGGGCATCATTGGTTGTCCAGGTGGCCCATTGAATTCATTGCCCATGCCCTGCATGCGCACGCCGGGTCGTGGTCCGCCCGGATAACGGGGACCGCCCATAAACGGCGGCTGGCCAGGCATCATCTGCGATGGCGGCGGCTGTGGACTCGAGGCGTGCGTTGGCGGCGACGGGCGCATTGTCGAATTTGGGAAAAAGTTGGGACCCATTGGTCCGCCGGGGCCCATAGGACCGCCATCACCACCGGGTGGCATCTGACCCAGAGGACTTGGCGCTGGTCCGCCGGCATTGTGTGGTCCACCGGGTCCAATGCCGTTCACACCATAGCCGGAGCTAACAAAGCCATAATCATGAAAAGCTTTCGCCTCTGAGCTATGATCGCACTGATCGCGACGCTCAGGCGCCGCACAATACAGATCCCAAAAGACGCACCACCAGGTGTGCAGAAATCCCGGTGGTTCACCAAGCGTTATGTTCTTCTCCCATCGAATTTCGGAGAGGAATGTCTGTGCCGCCTTTTGTGCTCCCACGTGCAGCAGATATTCGTACACATATAGCGCTAGTTTCTCTCTTGCCTGCGCATCAGACGGCACGGCCGATGTCTTCGATTTTCCGTACATTTTTATTTGTTTTGTGTTGTTGTGATGTTTTGCTGTAGTTGTTGTTGTTGTTGTTACACTTTTCGAGTTTGTTTTACTCCTGTTGTTTTTGTTGTTGTTGTTGTTTTTGGTTGTGGTTGCTGCGCTCTCGCTACCTTTTGTGCTCGAACTTCTACTTCCACTTTATTTAAATTTTTTTTAAGTTTGTTTAACTGCTTCTCCGCTGTTGTTGATGTTGCTGCTGCTGCCTCCAGCGGCTGTTGCGCGCTCGTTTCGCTTTTGTAGTTGCTGTTCTGTTATGTTGCTCTTCTTAGTGTTCTTGTTGCTGTTGTTGTTGTTGTTATTATTATTATTTGTATAATTGGCGCTCAGATCTTGCGCTGCTCACGCAGCCGTTCTCCGCCGCTCTATTGCTTCCACCATTTTGTTATATTTTATTGTTTTTATGTGTTGTTTAACGTTCGTTCGTTTGTTCGAAACCAAAAAACGAAAATCACTGTGTGCCTTCTACTTTGATTTTTACAATAAACTTTTAGCGCGCTACCTTGACTTGCTGCTGCTGCGCTGGTGCTTGCTGTCGCCACTTCTTCTTCGTTTTACCGTTTATTTTTCTTTTTTTTCAGGTATTTTGCCTGATTGTTGCTGCTTCTTCTTGCACAACCACTGAAAACAGAAAACAGAAAAAAAAAATATAAGCAAAGAGAGCCAAATATGAGTGAGTATGCGTGCGCTTGTGTGTGTGTTGCAAAAAGTGTATGTGTGAGTGAGTGCGGCTGCGGCTTGAGCGCGTGTGAGAGAGAGGGAGTGCGCGCATTGTCGACAAAACGGCACAAGTGCTACACTGTCAGCTAAAAGAAATGGCTCACGTGCCAACTGTCAACACTGTATCATATCGTTTATTTTCAACTATTTTTATTAATGATTGCAAACAATTCCCCAATGTTTGCAAAGGTCATAGTGTCAACGGGCATATGCAGTTAATGTGCAAGGGTGCATAGACGACAGGGCGTGCGCTGACTTTCGTCACTAACTTTAATGCGTCGTTCACTCGTGTGTTCCCCTATTTGCTCACCAGGTGAGTGAGTGATGCTCAGTTTGTAGGTTGGAAAAGGCAAGGAACATAACAGCAAGCAGCGTAATCTGCTTCTGCTGCTGCCGCCGCGCACTCACTGTCAAATGCTTATATTCAAATCAAATTTCGTGTACACTGCTGTGTACAGTGGAGCAGTATGATAAATTTGCGTTCTTATTGACAGCTTCCACACAAGCAGCGAGGTTATTGTTATGATAAGAATGCAAAACGTTAGGCTTTGACAGGTGTGTTGCGATATTACAACAAAATAGTAAAAAAGAGATAAAAAAAAAACTTTAATGGAGCACTCTAAAAATCGCTTACAAAAGCAATACCTGGGGTAAATTTATATGCTTAATCTTTTTTTTTAAATATTTTAAATAAGGCTCTTTGAAATTTAGAAAAATTCCCATTTTATTGTCTCTTTATTTTTTTTTTTAAGTGTGAGATTTTGAAGCAATTCTCTCTTCAAAAAGACATATACATATGTATATGTATATAATTTTAGAGTGTAAGACCCGAGGCATAGCTAATTCACGCATTGCACAGCACAGGTACAAGTTACTTTATATGCTTTTTGTTGTTTCACTGTCAACTCATTGGAACCTATTCAAATTTGACTACATCACGATTCGGTTGGCAGCCACACTTTTCTTGTTGTGTTTGCCATTGCTGCTTTCTCGGTTTCTTCTGGGATTCTCTCGTTGCTGTTGTTGTTAATCAACAGCATCATAGCACGCTGGGCCTTTTCTACAGGGGGCTACAAAATACCGGTCGTCGTTGCTGGCCGAACCGCAAAACAGTAGTAAGTAGGTATCATCTGTACGTCTGTATGCACATACAATGGTCACTAGGAAATTAGAGTTTCCATAACAAAAAATTGTTCTTTAAGAGTTTTGAATTCAAATCAAACTTTCATATTTGTATATCTTGTTTGATACTGTTTGTTACTATTGCTAGTGTTGTTCACTGGATAAAAGGAGACAATAAAAACAACAAATAGAACAATACTAACGTTGAAGACGTCATCAATATAAGTACGCGGGATATCTTCTCGTACTCACAGTACACCAATATTTTGTAAAGCCACAATTTATTTAAAAAAAAATATTTACACTGTGTGTAAGGTTGTTTTTGTTGTTGTCACTGCATACGCACCTTGTATTTAACTAATTTGTTGGTTTATATATATATACTCGTGCTATGTAGCATTATGTACTTGAGCAGCTTTTGGGTGGAAAATGTTTTTGTTGTTGTGGTCGCTGCTGATTGCAATTTTATCACAAAATCAACAAGAGAGGGCGCTAACAGCGAATGGTAGAAGCAGAGACAAAGTTGTCGGATAAAGAGAGCAAAATACGGAATTTTATTACAATTTCATTGATTTTTCGTATTTGCGGCGCCTCATATGTTTTCGCGCAACATACATACATATAACTGTTTATTATTAAACCGCGCGCCTGTCGACTTTTTGCACCAATTCTCTAAATTGCGCTCGCATTTGCATAAGTATGTGTTGTTTGTGTGTGAATGTGCGTGTGTGTTTTTAATTTCTTTTCTAAACACACTTTTCGCCTCGCTTATTTTTGTTGCTGTAATTTTTGCAAGTTTTCTCTTTACACGCTTTTCATTCGCACTGCGCTTTGTCCGTGTATTCGTCGTCGTTGTCGACGATTGCTTTTACTGCCTTCACTGCTGCTGCTGCTTCTTCTTCTTCCACTAAAAATCGGCTCTTTTTTGCCTGTACGACGAAATTTTCACGGCGAATTGTTGCGTTGAAATACATTTTAAATGTGTTTCATTTCACTAGCAAACACTGCTCTTACATTTTCACTTTAATTGATTTATAATTATTTCGATTTTTACACAGTAAATTATTTGTATAAATATTTTCACTGCTACAAGTTGCGCTGTCGTCGTCGTCGTCGTCTTCTCGTCGTCGCGTTTCAAATGGCGAATGTGGTGGAAAGGAACGAACAAACCAACACTTTTTTCTGCTCATTATTTTGATAAGTGCTTTGCGCGTGGACTCGCTAGTTATCTCGCTCGCACGCACATTGTGCAAAATGCGCTGCCAGACTGGCAAAAAAAGCAGTTTAGCAAATTGTAATCACTTTGCACAGTGATTTAAATGTAATAATGTAAATTGAGATTAAAAATAAACTGCATTGATTGTTATAATTCAATATACCTTACCAATTTTATATTTATGTGTAAATTATATAAAGATTTGCACTGCCGTTGCTCTATCTGGCAGCGCTGCGTCTCCGGCGTTTTACTTATTTTGTTTTCCACCCATTCTTTACACGCTCTCTTTCTCTGTCTCTCATTTTTGTGTACATGCATTTGTGTGTATGGGTTGGTACAATTGATTGCGAGTGCGTCGATATTGCATTCGGTGATGTTTCTTGTTGAGTTTTGACGCGAAATAGTGCAAATGGGTAAGTTAACTAACCAAAAATTTTAAAAATTCGACTTATACGGGTGCTGTTAACATACTGCTAGCAATATTTGCAAAGTTTAACTTTTAAAACTACCTTGTCAAAATTACCGCCAGGGATGTGCAAATAATCGAAAAATCTAACTATCGGCGTTTTCATTTATCGGGCTTGATTTGTAAAATAACTGCAACTAAAAATATAACTTTTCCAATTTATGTATTTAAGTAGGAAAAATGGTGCTTTTATTTTTTTTTTTAATATAAGTTATTTTTAACACAGACGGTTTAAGAAAAATTATTCTTATCTGACCCCTTAACTTATTCGAAATGCCAACAGATTCTAAAGAAGCTTTGTGCAAACTAGCTTATTTTCGATTGCAAAATAACCGTTAGTTACTCAAAAAAGAAACTTTCATCAACAAGCAGCCAGTGCGCAAGAACCTTTTACCTTGCCGCCAAATAGCAGCAGCCGCGTGGCGTAAACAGAAAACAGTGCAACTGCAACTGTACGCGGCAGCGGTGCGAGCTACGGATTATCTTGCCACAAAAAAAGAACAAAAATAAAACCCAAACAAAGTGCAACTACTATATACGGCGATATTCTCGTGTATTGTTTGGTGACGCGAGCGCGCCTCGATAGTGGAAAACGATGCAGCTAATTAATGTTGCACTTGAATTAAATATAAATTTCAATTAAAATAACATCTCACGCACGCAAGGACATACCGCAAACAGTTAAGTTTCATTATTGCAATTGTTGAATTGAATATTATAGAGTGTTATAACATGAATTCAAGAGAACACGTGCCCGAACATCAACAACAAATATTTCCTTTTAATATCAGCTCTATTAGGATGTTTTGTTTGCATATTGCCAAATATTTGCTACTCTAATAAAGATTTTTGGCTGAATTCAACTAGAAATGGTTCGTATCCATCATTTATCAAATAAATAATGGCTCGTTGCGACTATCTGTCAATTCCCCTTTGTCAATTTTTATTTGACACATTTTATTGAGCCAAATCGCTTGGCTCTAATCCGTTCTTTTTTTTTTTTGCATTTTAAATATTTTAGTATTCTTTTTTTTTGGATGTCAGTATCCAAGGGCAGCACATGTACATTCATGCATATGTATGTAGTTTCTTTTCTTTTTCTTTTTTTTTATTTTTTTTCCTGGAAAGCATTTCTGTTGTGCTTGTAATTTTTATGGCAAAATCTGACTTACAATCGAGCTCTGCTTGGATTCTATTTTTTTCTATCCTTCCTCTGTTGGTTTTGGGTTACAATATTTCTCGCAATGGAGCTTCTTTATATCTCTCACGTATCTGCCCCAGACACAAACACACATACAGACGCATGTGTAGCATTCAATTAAAATCGTTTCAGCCACGTTGCACTAACGGGCTTAACTACGATTCCGTTATGAGTGTCTTTCATTTTCGTTGAATTGAATTTCCGTTGCTAAACTGCACAATTTTGCTGCCCATTTCTCCCACAGAGAGCTTAAGTCAGCTTTGCTTTTATCAGCTTTGCTGCTGTAGTTCCCAAAAATTCGATGCGTATTTTCAGAAAATGCAAATACGATTAAATTGCGTTTCTTGCTTTCAGTAATGTTTAATTTTTAACAAAAATATGGAACTATCAACATGTTTTTAGTTAACAGTTTTTTTTCTCTTCAAATAATTAACATAATGCTTAATAAATATTTAATATTTTTTTAAATTTTTCTGACTTTGTACAACACTCTTAATTACTACGATAAGCTGCTATCGATTTATTTGCCAATCGATTGCAATACAGCTTTTGTTCAACATCCGAAACACAGTTGTAAGACAATTTCCTTTTAATATCCTGCATTAATGGCGTTCTCAATGCAACAATTTACACATGCTGCACATTAATTTATAATTAAATCCCTCGAGTTGCTGCAACAACTGTAATTTGTGCATGTATATATGTGTGTGTGCTCGTTTATATAAATTAAGATTTATGTGGTGCATTTTAAGCTGTTCTAAGCCAATTTGAATGTCAACTGGCAATTAACACTGGACGATCATTGCTATAATTTAACGACCTTAGTTCTTCTTCATCTCCTTGTTCAACATTTGCCACAGCTTATTGCATGAAAATTGATTAGTGAAGGTCCCAAGGTGGCGACACAATTATATATTTTATTGCTTGCAGCAGCTTGAGCTCGACAGTAACAAACCATCCTTGTATTACTTGTATAACAAGCAATTTTGGTTTTAAACTTTCTCACTCTCTTTCACACACACACACATGCATCACTGCCAACCGCAGCGTCAGAGCCTTTGGGCATTGTTTGATGGGCGGCAAGAGCATATTTTACGAGTAAGTGCATCCTTGTTGGGTTGCACGCATTTCAGGCAGTGGCACTGTCGGGCAGTCATCGTCGCCTTTTGGTTGGTTTTGCCAGGATTTATGAAGCACTCCTCGCCACCAAAAGAGGGCCGTTTCCGTTTTCCGTTTCCTGCCGCTTACTTCTCAGGTTTTTCTGCTGCTACTGCTACTGCACTCGTAATTCAATTGCACATCCACGAACAAAAATATGGCAACTGATTTATGAGATTTATGCTTCTTTTTTTTGGTCCTTCTGACCCACAAACCAACCACGTCTCCCAGCATTGGCAACAAATGCAAGTCGCTTAAATTTGCCATATATCCGTGTATATTATACCTTTTGGATAGCTTTTTTTCTTGGGCCGGAAGTTAAGATTGCAGCTCTTCTTGTGGTTGCGTTTTCTTTGTCACCTGCAATTGATATTTACTGATATTAATCTTTTGAGGAGAATAAGTTTGGTGAGGGAGACAGAGAGAGAGATTCTGAGTAAGAGAGAGAGAGAGAGAGAGAGAGATTCTCAGTGTGTGAGAGAGAGATTTTGAGTGAGAGATATTCTGAGTGAGAGAGAGTGATTAAGAGATTCTAAAACAGAGAGAGAGAGAGATACATATACTGTAAATTTTTAAAAAAAAGTGTAAAAGAAGAAGTTGAGAGTGAGTGAGATGTTGAGTAAGATTAAACACTAACACTTATGGCGAGACTGAGACAAATAGCAATGGGAAGGCTTAAGGTAGCTTTCACTAGGCTAGAGCCAGTTGGGAATTTTAAGAGGTTTGTTGGACAAATATTTTTATTTATATGAATAAAATTGAATGAAATTGCTATACTTAGGACTTTTTCTTAACATATTTGTAACTTTTGCACATCTAAAGCAAATTTTCAAAGCTTTCAATATTTTTAATCATTCAACATTGTTTTTGAGTGTCCAATTATCTTACTTAAAGTAAACTCAACCCCTAATTCAACACAAAATAATAAAAACAAATATCAGAAATATAATAATTTTAATATAAAGTAAAACTTAAAACAATATTTAAAATAATGGATTTGCAATCTGGTATATTTGTACAAAATTGTTTAACTTTTATCTTAAAACTAAAATTTCCACACACTTTCCAGCTCGCACTAAAACATTCTTCCACATATTTATTTAAATAAATGTTTGCCCAAAAAATCTCGTTAGTCCTGTCGCCCCCAAAAAAGCTGGGCGGCTCATTATCGTTAAATTTAAATTCCCTTGGCGTATGGCAAACAATGTGACAACGTGACCTCCTCCAACACCATACATCCACCGCCATCTGCCAATCCCCCACCCCACCCCCCTCGCACATACCGTATGCCGTGTCATATGTTATATTATGGGGCTTTTGTATCGCTTAATTAAAGCGGCTGACAAAGTTAATTTACTTAAATTTTGATAGCAGCAAAAATGACAATTAAATATTTCATTAGCATTGCAACTCAGGGAATACGAAATGCTGCATATTTAAGCATAAGCACACACGTACACACAAGCACACACACACACACACGGACTCTCAGTCATTGACAACCGCAGCGCCGAAAAGCACGCAACAAAATCTGATTTTTTTTTGCTTCTAAATTTTCATAAACGCACGAACAAGAAAATTAAGTACATTTACTCGTAAAGTTGAACCCAACAAAAAAATCGTGTTTAAAGTTTAAAACAATGGCACGTAGTATGCACTGTGTGACCATTCCTGCCTCCACCCTCTTCCCCCGGGAGCGGCGTCAAGAAGAGAGAGAAAAAAAACGGTGACAGCGGGGCAAAAGCCAAAATGTAAACAGAAGCAAAAGAGTTGCGCCGCTCGACTGACAGAAATTGAAAGCCAATGCCTGAGGGAATGGCAAGGGAAACGGAAAGGGTTTTGTTGTTGTTGTTGGTGTTGCTGCTGTGCTTGCAACAGTGGCCACACGCAGCACGTGGCGGATATGGTAAACTACATATACACACACACACTTGGCCCACACGCATATATACATTTATATACATACCACATATGATGCATGTTTCCGTTTTCGTTTTGGTACTGGGTGTCAGCTCACATGGGATGGCCGCAAGATGCTGAAATTTAAGATATGCAAATAATTGCCGAGCGTAACTTTATGTGAAGTAAAAATACTTTTAGAGTCAGTTAAATAACTGACATACTTTAAGATAAATATTTCTGTATGCACAATAACAGCTGTACACTCAAATAAAAATAGGTAGTTATCTTGCTTTAACAAATATATTTGATTTCACCTCGAATACATAAGAAGATTACTATCAACTAAGTCTACAACAAATATTTATAAAAAATGTTATTGAAACTCTTTATTTTACTCAAGCTGAAGCATTTAGTTTAAGAAAATTTTCTATAAATATTTAATGTAAATAATCTATACCCTTAGAAAATTCTTATTTATAGACAGATGTGAAAGGAAAGAAGTAAATTACTTATGTGCAATGTCCGTCATATGAACTCAATTTTTTTTAATATCCGTTTATCAATTAATATGAAACTGTGAAAATAATATTTTCAAAATATCCTTGTCTATGGGTGGGAGAGATAAACTGACAAGATTGAAGGTCTACATCCAGTCTTTGACTAGGAAACTGATTAAAATCCATGATTTAAAACGAAATATCAACATATTTCGACAGCGAGATCTAAAAAGTTTTAAAAGAATTTATATCTTTTTTGAGAAGAAAAATATGAAATAAAGATATATTTTTACTTGACAACTAACATATAAATAAATTATAAGCTTAATCTGTTCGTTAATATTAATTTGATTTGCATTTACATTTGTAATCAAAGTCAACTTTTATTCTCGTTTATTTAAGCACATGCTCAATTATTTAAATATTCTCTGACCTATTTTAATACATATCGCTTATTAACCTTTCGCTCTCTTTGCGGTTAAGCACACAGAAGGAAGATTATAATTGAATTTTTATTTAAACTGTTAATCCTGTTCGTCTCTATTTAATATTCCAACAACTTTGAATTAAACTCAATTTGATATAAAAATAAAGTTAATCCGGTCGTGGAATCTGCGCATAAAATGTCACTGATTACCTCTGATCGATATACACACACCATGAATAAAAGTAAATTAACTGTTTGCTTAACTCTGGTTTGGCATTGTTGCCACAACTCATTAACGTGTCCATTTGGCACCGTCTCTCTGGCATTTTATGGGAACTCTGTTGCTTTCGATACGATTACATACTATATACTACTATATATAAAGTACTGCTACTCTATGCCGTATTTGCAGTGCAGTTGATGTGGTCTGTGTCAGTGTGGGGAAGAGGGAAGAATGCATTGGCGCGTGGATGCGGCGGATGCATGTGGAAATGGATGTGGATGTGTGAGTGTGGGAAATGCGTGTTATATTTGCATGACTGCGTTTTGAAGTCAGTGTAGATAGAAGGCGCGAAAGGATGGAGGTATTTGGGAGAGGGTGGGGGATTGGTTGGGGAACAATGACACGCCTATGCAGCGACAACGATAACATTCCAAAGCAAACAGGCACGACGTGCAGCAATAGCAACTGCAACGGCAACGGCAACAGCAACAGCAACAGTAGCAGCAACAGCAGCCGCAGCACTAGCAGTATACGTGCCACATGCAACAATAACATTTAAGGCAACGGGCAACGGGCAATGGCAACGGCAACGGCAACTACAATGCTATCTTCTCATTTGGAAGCGACGCAAAGTGTGTGTCTTGCAAAATGAGCTGCACCAGTTTGGTCCTTATGTCGGCGGTCCTAGTTGGCCACAGCCAGATCCTGTGCCCATGCACACTAACCGAACAACAACAAGAAGACTCTAAAGACTCTGTATACACTTCTTTTTAAAGAGGGTCCTTGACATTGGTATTGATTGGGATTACGTCTTGGTAAAGAGTTTTGCAAAATAAATATTAGATAACAAAAATACATATAGTTGATTTTAACATATTATTCCTATAATTTAAATTATTTACTTAATCTTTACAAAAAAACTTCTTAAATAGTCCTAATGAATTTTTATCGTAACCTCTTTCAATATCACTTAGAATTTTCTTTAACCTATAACTAAATTTCTAAAGATGGTCAGGGAATGTTTAACCATAAACCAAAGGGTTTCTTATTAAATTTTTAAAATTGGTTTTTGCACTAACCAAAAAGGACTTAAGTTGAACACTTATATTATAAGCCAACTAAACATTCAAGAAAATAATTATTCTTGCCATTTTCTTCGCTAAAAATGGTTGTCAATCAAGGGGAAAAACCAGAAATCTTACAAAGAATGTTTATAACAAAAAAGAAAACAAGACTTTTTCAAAGCTTTAAAAGAGTATAATTCAAGCGACACATTAACAAGTTTTTTACTGTTTCTTTTGGCATGTTTGTTTAGGATGCCAAATGCTACAAACTTATTTGCATTTGTATACAAAAATGGGGAAGGTGTTAGGGGGCGATGTTGGAATTGCTGTTTACTCTTTTTGTTGCACTTAATTCGTTCAAATTGCTATAATTTGCATGGTAATTTTTGCAAATGAAATTACTACAAATATTTTAATTGCATTTCCGGCGCAAAGCGCTTTAAAGGAGAATGTGGAAAATGCGGAACTGCGGAAATTAAAAACTGATGCATACTATCAACATGAAGTACGCTCGCTTTAACTAACTCTTCATATACGTATACATAATATAAGCTGATTTTCTTAAGCTTTTGGCAAGGAGATGAACTGGAAACTTGCGTCGCTGTCGTTGCAACAATGCCAAACAACAATGCAAAAGGCACTTAATTAATTTTAAAGGCAGATTAAAAGCAAAGCATAAAACATGCCCGGAACAGGAACAACAGCAGCAGCAGCAGCAAAATGAAAGCAGATGCTGATGTTGCGTATACGCCAAGGCGGACATCATCTTGGCTGCACATTTATCTGACGTTGATTAATTTGTGTGCGTGCAGATAACAGGGTGTGTGCTGTGATGCGGTGTAGAGTAGATGGGGGCGGTGTTGGGCTGAGGTCTAAGTCACTTGGGGGCGTGTCAGTGCAGTGTAAGAGAAATTGCGTGCTGTGGCTCTGTTGCGGTTTTCTAACATTGGAAACAAATCGAAGTGGTCAAAAGCATAGAAAAACAAGTGAGAACAAGGTAGGCAAGAAAGCAGTGTGCAAAGATACCCTATGCTGAATTCTTGAGCTCTCAAAGGTTTAATACTTTTTTGTGTTTCTGAAATATTAAAAGTTAAATGTGGTTTTGATATTAAAGTCCTTTTATAGTTCCATATGTGCAATAAAAAAAGTTTTTTTATTACAAAATTATATTATCTCTCCTAAACTGTGCCTATCGGCTATCGATTATTATCGATTGCTCTTACAAAAAACTCACATGCCACATTCAAATTATTCTTCAACTCGAACTTAACAAAACATTTGCATAACAACCAACTTGTAATGGTTACAGGGTAAACCAATTTCCCAACCCCCTTGCCAGTTATCGGGCTTTGGTTGAATGCCTGCCAGTCGCAGTGGTTTGTCGTACAGTTAGGAGGAATCAAAACCACAATAGTGTGGCGAAGAAACTATAAAGTACATACCATAAAGTTCAATTCAATTACCTTTTAAGGCGTGACCAAAGTGGCTTAGAAGTTCTTCTTAACTCATTGCTGTTAGTTGGCCAAAAAACGCAGCAACCGAAAAAGCAGAACAATTGTTTTGTCAAGCAACAAAAAACTTTTCGCCAAGATAAAATGTTTGAATTAACTTTGCGTCTTCATCAATAATAATAGTAGCACAAAACATTGGGGAATTTTCAAATGGCCAACGACCATAACGAGCATCAACAAGTTTATTGAGTGTTAGTGTATATGTGTGTGTGTGTCTGAATAAAATGGCAATCAATTGTGGTTTGCTACCTTGTGCTGACAATTTTAGTGTTGTTGTTAAACATTTATGAACAAGCTTTAAAACAGACATAAACATCTTTTATATGTTGAAACTTTAATGTCCTTTTTGCAAAAATAAAGAGTTATTGCTTGTTTGTGACTATAAATTTTTAATATTTGCATAAAGATTTATTCAATAGTTGCACAAAATATTATTTATTGCTTGCTAACAAATAAAAACAGGAAAAGCTTGCATGTTTGAAGATACTTGAGTTTGTGTTTTATTTGCCAACTCTGACTTTATATTCCAGATAAAAATATCCCAAATAAAATAAAATGCAAATTTTCAATTTCATTTATTTTGCGTGTAAAAATTAATATATTTTTTTAAACAAGTCAATTTATTTGTTCGTTTGCTCGTATTTATTTATCGTTATTTGATTGAGTAAAATTGTCAGTCACATTATTTAAATAGCAGTAAATAAAATTGCATTGTTGCCAACCTTTGTGCATGTGTCAAGCACATAACTGTAATTGTGGCAACGGTACATCAAATATTTGACAGTTAAATAAGAATTCAATCCAATCTGTCAACTTGTTAATGAGTTGAGCTGTCAACTATGGAATTTTTCACAGAAGAAAATTTTTGCATGAAACAACTGTTGAAAAATTTTAAACTTAATTGGAAACAATGCAGAACATCGTATAAGAGATAATTTGATCAAAGTATTTGTAAGCAGATAATCATCATTCTTATTAACAAACATATTAGTTTAAATAATGCAATGTGCTTGGTAATAGTAAAAAACAGCGAAAACGTTTATAAACGAGCTCTTGACTCAAATTCCCAAATGGCTCTAGATTATCGTGCACATTACCATTTTCGCTTTGGCATAACATTTTAGCTTTTCGGTCCCTCGTTGATCAGTGTGTCCTCTGAGCAATGAGGTGAACCTGTAACCGCCCGTTGGCTGCAACACAAATAGCATTGCTAAGCAGCAACACACACATACACAGGGAGACTAGGATGATGCAGGAATGGTTAGCTAAAGCTAAACATTCATCTTGTTGCAGCTATAGCTGTGCACTTAATAATTCATAAACATCAATCAGCAACTGGGATGGCAATGTGCCGCATCCCCGCTCTAGAGTGCATTCCGTCAGTCAGATGCCAGTCTGGAGCCAGGACTCGTTAGAAGTCCATCCACTCCAGGGTTGGCATACCAAACTGGGCCTGCTTCGTATGCGACATATGCAGAATAGAGCATCGCATCAACACTTCAAATGTGTGCTGTCTGATTTGTGTGGCACTGTGCATTAGTAAACATTTTGTTGTCAGTGCTCGTCATTTGCTGTCAACCCCTAGAGACATGAGTTGTTGACGCTCAAAGTCAGCTCCCAGTCGAGTTGCAAGATATCCAGATGCTGACTAGACTCAGTCACAACAAAAGTTTAAATTTGTATGGCTTTTACTGGAATTAAAACACGTTAAGAGCACAATGAGTACACAAACAATGCCTTGGGGGAAAAAAACGAAGTTGAAAAGTTAAAACAATAAGAAAATTAATGATGCATCGTATTTAACGGGTAAATAAATTACTTACATATGCACATAAAAAATGTTCAGCACAATGTTTGCTGTATGCAAATAGTTTATGGCTTTAAAACTTCAACAATTTACTCTTTGGTTTAGTTTCAAAGAAATGCAAAAGCATAACAGAAGCAAAACATGTAAAAGGATATCATTGTATGCAGTTCTTTAGAATGCGCAAAAAAGTTTAAATTATATGCAGAAAAGTATAGTCTTTAAGTTTATGGAATGTTTTTTTGCTACAAATATTATAATCAACATAAGAGATAAACTTTCAAGTTGCAGAAGTTTTGTGTAGGGGAAGAATAGAAGACAGCATATGTAAAATGTTGTAACAACCTTGTGGAATATCAATAAATTAAAGCCTCGAGAAACGTATAAAATATCAGAGTCAGTAGAAAACAAAACATTTATCTAAGTTTTTAAAGATGCCTTTTAAGTTTTGAAAACTTTTAAGTTTAGTGCAATAAGGAAATTGTTTAATTTTTTCGTTTGTTGCGATACAATTTAACTTTATCGTACATCATTTAATATCCATTATTTAACAGCACATATTGTTATCAATGATAAATTGACATATTGGTTATTTATACTACATGATATTGACATTTTTGTTAACAGATTGAACATAACAGACAGAACAGCATATTGAATTATCTTACATCTGTCGGTCCATTAATCAATCGCATAACAATGCATTTGTGAATCGTTGCGAATTCAATTCACAAATGTAAACCCGGTCAAAGGAAGGGTCGCTGTACCACATTTATAAACCCCAAACACGTTCGCCAAGCACACACAAAACTGCTGACCAGGCCGCAATAATCAGCAAATATTGTCGAGTCATTCGTACATTTATCTGTATCAGTTTGAGTGTAAATACTTTTTAGAAATCAGTGAAACAAACAACAAACAAACTGTCTAAAAATGTCTCTCGTCTCTGCGCTAAAATGCAGGCACAAAAACTCATTTCAAATTATAAACACGATGAGCATCGGACGCCGTTTTATGTGTTCCAGACACTGGCAGACGTGCCGTGCCGTGCCATGCCATGCCTGCCCATCCCATCCCATCCTGCCCTGTACTGTCCTGACTGCCTGACTGGGACAACATTCAGGCCGACATTCAGTTAGAATTTGTCCCGGTTGCAGCAAAACACTGGCATAAACGTAATGCAGTTGCGATTTTAAGTTGGTGAATATTTAAATACTCTGTAAATTATGAAACAATGATAGTTAAAAAAAAAAGTTATACAAGAAAATAATGATGTAATAAGATAAATTTCTCGTTTTAGTACATATAATAAATTTAGGAATAATTTTATTTTATTTTAATATAAACAAAATTTAATATACAAGCTTGAAGATTGCTAGATTTGTAGTCCTTTCGACTCGATATATAATATTATAAGAATTATGTTAATATTTCCTTTTAAATTTACATTTGGTCAAACATTTTCTCTCCCTACATATTCATATCCCTTATTACACAAACAAAAACACAAATATAATTTGGGCAATCTTGCATGTGTTTATTGAACAAACCACAACAATGTCAATTGTCAAATTTAAATGTACATACATTTTTAACAAAAATGTTATCACTGCTGTTCTGTGAAACTGTTTATTATAAATTGTACGTAAATATATTTACAAACTTTTCAATTAAAATTTGAAATATGCATTTGTTTATATTAAATACAGAAAGACAGCATTAAAGAGCGAGTTTTAACGTACCATTCTACTTTTAATATGAAAATTGCAATTTTAAGCACATTTCAGACATTTTATGAACGAGTTTGCATATTTTTTTCAATAATCGCATTAGAGCAATTGGTAAGTAAATGTTACGTCTTTAAAGCTTCTCTAGAAATATTAAGTTGAAGCTGTAAACTAAATTCAGAAACGTAAACTTTTCTAAATGTTCTTTCACAAGAGTTAAAAAATATAATAAAGATTATACTAAGCACACTTCCAGAAAACTAACATAAACTTTTCTTAAATCGGAAGGCTTCAAAAATGCTAGAAAATAACTATTATTATAGTTGGAAGACAAGTCAACCCACAGCATAAGCATACTCTTTACTTTATTGTATGCAGGGTACAAATGTGTCCTTGCTATGGATTTTACTATAGCATTTGTGCAGATGCTTTTTATATGCAATTTTTTTTCGTTCTCTCTCTCTCTCTCAGTCGCTGACAAAGTAAGTGTTGCATAGTTAAGGGCGCTGAGATTTGTGCATCGCTCTAATTTATTCCCACTCATGCTATTCAAGCTATCTCCCTCTTACTCTCTCCGTCTCGTTCGTTTGCATCTGTTGCACGCTCCATCTCTGTCTAAAGTTTTGGCCAGTTTTAATGCACTTATGAAGTAGGTAGCTAAGTGCGTTGTTATTATGCGCGACAGTTTTTGCCCCAACAAACGAAAAAAATAAAAAAAAAAAAAACGAAAATGAACAGCGCCGGGAAAACTTTGCACGTGACAGCTTTGTTATTATTTGGGAACAAAGCCAAACAAAAGGAAATAAAAAACGAAAAAAAAACTATCATATTAAGTTGATCTGTTCAGGGCCGTAGGACTTTTGGTCCCGGGCGCAGCAATTGTCGCATGATTTACAACATTATGCAGAAAAACTTTTTCCAATTGCAAACAAAAATTGAAAAAAAATTTCCATTTTGTGCACAATTGTAACTCGTTATTTGTAGTACATATTTGCATGACATTCGGTTTGCAATTTTGTGTCGATTTTCTGCAATAAGCAAACAATAATAAATACGGTTTTATTATTTGTATAGCAAGCGTCGAATTTGCATTCAAAGCCATGGCTCTGAAAAGGGATCAATAATTTTGTTCAATTTGTGGGCCAAACACATTCTGAGGTCGAATGGGGTGTCAGTAAATTAAGTTTTGGGATTATAAGCTTAATGTCAGGCAATTTGTGGCACCTCTTTTAATGTATGCATAACTTTAGAAGTCAAATTTAAATCGGAATTGCAAATTACTTTTCAAAATTCAAATTTATTTGACTTTTGTAGTGTTATTTTTAGATTGTAAGAAGATAGATAAGGGTGAATTCTGAATTCAAAATAGATCAAACTATTTATAAGTAAAAAACAAAGGTCACCTTTTAAATGTCAAAAAAGACTAAATACGTAATAAATGATTTGAATCTATAATTTGTGCATATTAATTTGTACGCAATAATAATAATTATTTTTATCATAAAATGCTAATTTAATTTTTTTTATATTTTTATTTTTTGTAAAATTACAATAACATAAAGCATTAAAGAAAATGAATAAAAATAAATATTAAAATTTTTTTTGCATGTCTCTATGAGTAATTTGCAAAAAACATAATTCGATTATGATAAATAATTTTGTAGTTTATTTTATATTTTATATGCTTAAGACTGTGAAGCGTTATGTAAATTTTCATGCTATGTAATGTTATGCAAATGAAATATATGTAAATTAATGAATAGTTTTATGTGTTTGTTGTGTAAACTATATTCGGAAATCACGTACTTATGGGAAATACCAAAAAAACTAAGCCATATTGACTTTTACAACATTTCAAAATACAAAAAGCCATAAATGCATTCTTTCTTACAAAATCTCGTAAAGTATGTAAATAATGTATTATTAAGTTTCAATAGTCCAGTAAAGACAAGGTATGTTCAAATGTAATCGAAGTAATTTTTACTGCCAGATATTTTAAATAAAAAACCAAGTCCATAAATAAATTTGATCAAACTTTAAATCAATCTCAAATCGGTATGTTTGTCAAATTTAAGTTTATTCACGAAAACTAAGATATAACCAGCCTTCACCTAGCAAATACTTACAATCCAAAAGAAAATGAACAATAAATTTTAACTTTTCACCTCGATTGCCTTTTGGCCAATATATATTTCGTTTGTATTTCTTTACACATGTAAATTGAAACCAGCTCACACTTACAGTGCATTGAGAATTTATTAGCTATTGAGTATGAGCATTCTTATTGATTTACTTCAAGCATAAAATCCACTTTAAACTCTCCATTTGATTTACCTACAAGTCGAGTGTAGTGCAGCAACAGAGCCAAGTGCTTCTCTCAAAGGCAATTCTTCTCCTATTTTTTTTGTTATCTCTTAGCCTCCTTCCATCCGCTTGCTTACATCCGTTTTGCCTTTTCAATTTGCATCGTTCTTCTTTTTGCCTGAGCTCTTGATGCACATTTTCAGACAAGTCTTTATATAAAGTGCAACAGAGTCTATAAAGCCACAAAAGCCGGCGCCAACAAGCGTATAGTGGACGTTAATAAGGCGTTAAATTGCCTAATTGCCGATTATGATTTCCCCAGGGCTTAAACGATAAGCCAACAGCAAGGATAAGAGCCATAATTTACATGCTCATGCACTTATCCTTGCTCGCTTTACTTCTTAAATCTTTTTTGTTTTTTTGGGAAAACCTCGTTAAACAAGTTTAATGCTACCCACAGTCTGCGTTGCGGTGCCAAACAAATTTTCAGTACTTTCGAATGCAATTCAGGGCATGCAATAACCGAACAGAAACAGCAACAACAACAGCAACAAACAAATATGGCAACAAAAATCATAAATAGCTCGCTTGAGTGCATTTCGAATAGGACAGCAACAACAACATCATCAACTCTGTTACAAGCAAAGCCGCTTTAAGGATTTTTGAGAATGTTTCACTTTATATTTTGGTCGAGCTACCCATACCTTTAGAAAAACGAAAGGGTGTTTAGTGCTATAGTGAAGTTTGACAGAAAGCTGAAAACGAAAAGTTGAAAGCTACTTATACAACTAAAAGCGTGTTATAATGTTAAATAAATTTTAGAGTTTTTTACTTGACATTAAGATCACAAACTTTCAAATTTATAAAAAAAAATGATTAAATATATAAAAAAAAAAAAAAATGGTGAACAAAATATTTAGACAAATAGACAATATCAAGAAAACAAAAATTTTAATAATTTAAAATTTAAAATGTTTAATAATTTAAAAAATACATTAAATGTAATGTTAATGAGCATTGACAGTGTTGCAAAAAACATTGAACTTAAATTTTTTTTAAAACACTTTTTTTTTAACAGTGTTTCAAAAACATTAAGTTATTTTTCTTAACCCCGTGCAATATTTACTTTTCGTTTCAAATGATAGCTGCTTTCCAAAGCTGTATTTTAGTTTTCAAGATAAATTATGCAACATTTGCTATTATTTTAATAAGAAATTCCTTTTTGCAAAAATTGAATTAATTTTTAGCTAGAGTTTGGGTATTTCATATTCGTTATGCTCAATGAAATATGATTTGATGTTTTTTTTTTTTTTATTTTGTTGGTTTGCCCTTGCCGCTGGCAGTCAGCCAAATTGTGTTGTTCGACGTGGGCGTGCTGCCAGTCAGCGGCAAAGAGGGGGAAGGGGGGGGACGAGGGCGTGACAGCTCACAGCAAGCACACTCCAGCCAGAGGTCTTCATTGCTTTGAAAATGTTGGCTCAGAAAATGCGCTGCATAAATTGCAACAGCATGGTTCGCCAAGCAACTGCAAAAAGGGGAACGACACCAAAACTCCAGGACGACAGGATAAAAGAGAGAGAGAGAGAGAGCGACCCCAACTGCAAATTGGCCCTGCGGCTGACGTTGCAATTAAATTTCATTTTATAAACTGCTCTTACTGCAAAATCATTGAGGCTGCACTGCGTGTGCAATTAGTCCCAGTGCCCAGAGTAGCCCAGAGAGTAGCACAGAGAAACAACAACAGAAAATGTACAAAAAAAAAAACCTCAAAAAGCATCAAATGTCTTAGTAGCATCGACATCAAAGAGGCGTGAGACGTAGGGTGTTAGTCTGTGTGGCGCCCCAAAAAAAAAGAAATGGGGACACATTAGCCTGACACCATGCTGCTTTCTCGTTTGTTTGTTTGTGTATCTTGGCTATATTTGCATCAACGAACAAACCCAGAAGCGCACTTTAAGAATTAGTCTATGGCTTTGCTGTAAGTGGCTTGAGGTGTGGATTTTCCGTACGAGTGTACATATATATTCCGAAAGCTCCAATTTTCTACTTATTTTTATTTTGGCAGCACACAGGGACAGTTGGTTGCAGCCTTGTGGCATTGAAGTGTTTGCCAACTGGGTCAACAATTGGAATTTTGCTTGTTGGTGGTTGCGGCTTAGAAATGAAACCAAACCAAAAACAAATATATATTTAGCTTGTTATCACCAAAATGTAAACCTTTAGCGCTTGCCAACGGTCTACTTGGCTTAAATGCTGATAATCATTGTTGATGCTACTTCATTTACATAAATTGAATGCTGCAAATGCCAAGAACTCAACAAGTTCAAACATGTTTTTCCATTTGCCATAAAACTTTATTGCAAACTGCTGACGGCATTAAGCTGTTAACGGCATAAGAGTTGCTGCAAAATTCACAATTCGTTTTTTTGTGTAGTATAAGTTTTCAATATTTCACAAATAGTTTTTCCGGCAAAAGTGAAAAATTTGTTAGAAAAACTTAATGTTCACAACTTGATCATTTTCATCAGTTTTCATTATTTGCAACTTATGTATATGCTTTCAACCCTTTCTGCATAAATGTTTTTAAAGCCAAATTTCTACTTTATTTGAATTCTATAAAAAAGTTTGCATGTTGATTTTTGGTCGATATATTACATTCACAGAATTTTTATTAATAAATGCCACAAATAAATAATAGTTTTTTTTAATATTTTGTATCATTTTTAGCAGCGCAATGCAACGAATCGTAAAACAGATAAGCTGCTTAACAATGTAAAAGATCTACTATAAAAATATCTACGATTTTTTTACCCAGAGCCCATAAAATAAATTAAGAGTGTTCAATGTATAGTGAAAATCATTGGAACGGATTGAGAGATTTATTTTAAAAGCTATATACATAGGAAAAATATTCTTAAGCAGAATTAAATTTCAGGTCGAATTCACGATTTATCATGTACGTTTTTTAGAAAGAAATATAATCTTTAGTTAAACTTTTTTTTTTAATAAACAAAGTCACAAGTCACAAAGAAAAACAACTATACATTACTTTTTCAGAGAAATCCTTAAAAGAACAAGAATTGCAAATGCTGTGAATATTATTATTTAGGCCCGATTTTATGCGCAGCAACTAATTAAGCAATTCCAAAAATATATTGGAGACTTTCGACAAAAGTTTTTATCATGTCATCAAAAACTAAAAAAAAAAATCTTCTAATCTGGGGATTTTATTTAGTCTTTCAAATATTTTTGAGGTTAATTGATTCACATCTAAGGTTTGATTTACTTCAGTTGTTTCAATACTTAAAAAGTTAAGTCAAAATCCTGGTCTTATAATTATAATGCAGACCTCAAAAACATATAGTTGACATGGTGATAGATTACGATCAGAACCTTAGCTGCTTTTTGTGTGGTATTGTAAGATATTAAACTTTACTTCTGGTACTATTAGCCAGTAAATAATTTGGCTTAAAGAATGATGGCCATAACACGAGCTTGGGCATGTGGTGGTGGTGGCTTGAACACCACTTCACCCTGATCATTTTTGTAGTTTGCATAGGCCAAGGAGTAGACGCATTCCATGCCCAGGGCCTCCTTTTGCCGGGCCGAATAAAAGCTCGTACAGTTGGCAGTCATCAAGGGGAAACCCTTGTCGCGGCCCACATTCATCAAGGTGGCGGCCAGTCGACTGCCCAAACCCTTTCCACGCATTGGGGCCTCAACGGTTGTAATGTAGGAGAGCAAAGCTTTAGAGACTCCGAATCGTTTGAAGACATTCGCTTCATTTTGAATGAAGGAAATGAATTTGTAAATATCTCCATATTTATCGCCAATTAGTCGACAATCCTCCAGATCGCTTGGTACATGAGCGCCAGCTAGAACAACGCCAACGATGCGATTATTGTTGTTCTCATCGACGGCCACGATGCTGGTGTCCTGCTCGATCATTGAGATATGAATGGCATCCTGTACGTCCTCAAACTCTTTCTGCATATCCTTGCCGGCAATCATGCATAACGGTGCATAAGTATAAAAGTTTTTACCCAATAACTCCTTTACTTCCGGATAATCATCCAATGTCATAGTACGAATAAGAATTCCATCAACTACGCTCGGTTCCAATGGCATATTAAGTGCTTTTTGTATATAAAAACACAACAACGCGACGTTTCGATTGAAAGTGGACTACGATTTACAAAGTTTTCGCTCTTTTATTCCAAAAATTTTCTAATTTAACTGCTAGAACATTTTACATAGCTTATCTATTAACGCTTCTATTTGGGTAACTGATAACAAAGTGTTACAGCAATTTCTTAGTGCCGATAGACAGAAAATATTACAGCTTAAAAATTTACACTATTTAAAAATTATCTGCTTGTTCAAACATGTTTGAAAACTTTTCTTTTGATTAGACGTGTTTCCTTATCAGTATTACATAGGTAAAAAGTAATTTTCGAGACTTTTGTTTTTGAAAAGGTTATTTTTTAAAAATTTATAATTGAGTTTTAGAAAAATATTTATTAAAAATTTCTAAATAATAATAAATTTCTTTGGAAGACTTTTATAATATGGTATAAGTCTTTAATAATCGCTCTTAAAAATAAAAAAAGCACAAGTATTCATGTATTTTTTTATAATAAATATCAAAATTAAACTTTTATTTCAGACTTAAATACAAAAACATCTAAGAAAAATCTTTTAAGACAATTTTTTTATTTAAATCTATAACCATAACGGTCTAACTAACAGTTTACGAAATAAAATTCCTTACCAGATCGTTGCTAAAGTTTTTTTCTCTACGTGTTTAATCTAATCAAAAACTTTTGGTGACTGTTATCACTAATTAGTGACTAAAAGTGAAGAGAATAAGACTGGGGGATGCACACAATCACATAGCATTTGTCGGGTGTTTTTCAGCTTGTTTATTAAGTTACGAAAGTAATAAAATGTTGATTTTGTTGGGGTAGTCTGGTTTTTATGGCTTGATGCAATTGTATTTTGAGTAAAAAAAAGCGTTAAAAACGTTTTCTATGCATTTGCAGTTAAACATTGTTTAAGCCAACTGGAGTTGATAGCACTTGGGCCAATTTGCCATAATAGTTTGGCTTTAAGTAGCTTAAAATAATACCACTTTCAAGCATTAGATAATGAAAACCAAATAGCATTCACTTTGATGCTGCTACTCCCATTTGCTAACTCTAAATGCTTGAGTGTCTTGTGTAGTGGCCACAAAAAGACTTGTGGAACGCAATTGCACAAACTTGTTCGCAAGTATTTGCGTTGTTAACTTGAATTCACTGTGGGTCGCTTAGCCCAGCTCGGCACAGCACAGCACACCGCCGGAATCGGGGGAAAAACGTCAATTCAATTTCCGCCAGACAGCTGCATGCTGTTCTACTTCCACATGAACACTTACATTTGTCGGCTGTCAAAGTCATGTCTATTGAGCGCCGGGTTGGGTCATGGCATCTTTTTCCTTTTTTATACCCAACATTATTTAGCTGCATCAGCATAATGGCTTCTCATACTATAGATACCAAAATACACATGTGTATATGATAGCTTTTTATAAATAGAAGTTAGAATAATATGGCTCTATAAAAATTGGGTACAATTATATGGCAATATGTGCAGTGTTGCCAGCATTAAATGGTAAATGATTGGTAGCTTAGCGAATAGATTAAATAACAAAAAGAATTAAGCCTTCGTTTTGTCTGCAAACTATAACAAAACTGCAGCGAATCTAATTTTATATATTTAATGGAAATTTGTATCTAAGTAAAGAAAGTTGTATCAGCCTAAATTTCTCTTTGACAATCTTAGATTTACCACATATACATAAAAAGAAAAAACATATAATTTAAATCTCTTGCTGTGATTTAATTAAATACGAAATTGTAATGACTTGTTTTACAAGTTGAATCTTTATTGCTACCTTAGATTTTAAGTTTTAAGTACACGAGTCGGCATAAGTATTTTGACAACATTTAAAGATAAGTCGACACATAATTTACTTTCACTTAAAAAAAAAAATGGTATCAATGGATAGGTCATTTAAATTCCGTTTTGATGATACAAAATTTTGCTTAACTCATATGTATCCAATGAAAGATTTCAGTTCTTGCAACGTCTTCTTTTTCCTTCGGGCTTTAAAAAAGGTTTTCATGTAAAAAGTTACTCCAAAACAATCAGTAAGTGAAACCAAACAAAAAAATTTAAAAACTTCTCGCATGTATTTTTTTTTTTTTTTTTTTTTTTTTTAATGGTTGACATAAATTTTTTTTACTATTATATTTTAAAAGCTTAAAATTTTTTCTATCTCTGTTAAAAAATTTGCATAAACTTTTAAATCTGGTCTCGTATTTTGCAAACGTTTTAAAGGCGAACCACCACCAAAATATATTTATATTTTTTCTAGCACACTTCAAATGAAATTATCAAATTTCATGTTAAAAACAACTCACACACATTTTAAAATAAATATATTGATAAAGCCACCTGGTAAAACCTTTCTTTTCGCAATCACGCTTTTTAAAATAGCCAAAATTGACGGGAGAACAAAATAAAAAAGAAGTAAAGGAAAATAAAGAAATTGGCAACACTGGCGCTGGAGAAAACAACTCATTTAAATGAGCTGGCAGCTTTGGCCATTTAAACGTACTGCAGCTGAATGCGAAAGCAATGAAAGCATTGAATGGCTGCCAACCAGACAGCAGCTAAAGCAAACAATGTTTGCATACACATGTATGTGTGTGTGTATGTGTGTGTTTGGCTGGGTGTGTGGGTGTGCATATATAAATATATATGTACATATGTGTGCACACACTTGGAGCACACAAAACAAACCAGCATCAACAACTCTTAACCTCAATGAGCCGCCCGCAAAACGTGGCGTATGAGTAACGCAGCTGTTGTGGCGCAAAATTTATAGCACAACTCTGGGGGCTACTTGTTGTGTAGGTTTCTCAAATATTTATAAAAAGCCTTTTGTTGCAGTTTCTTCTTGCAACTCCATTTCACTTACTCATTGTTTCTTTCTCTCTCTGCCCCCCTCGCTGTCTCTTGCAGATGCACTCAAATTTGCTGATATTTATTTGGCGGCGCAAACTTTCATTTCTGCTGCTTGCGTCTGGACTCATTTTACTAGGTCTCTGGACATGGGCCATACTTATTGACACGACCAAAACGTTGCCAACAACAACAATACTCACACAACAACAACAGTCCAATAATCCACAATCGAGTGAGGCAAATTATCAGCACGTTCACATCATCCAGAAACTGATTGCCCAAGCGAATCGTGTTTTGCGTGCCGAACGACAAAAGGATAACGTTGAACATCCAGCGCCAGTGCAACGGCTGCTGGGCAACGTGAGATTTGTGCGTCCCACACAGGCCAAGAAGGCACCACTGCCACTGGCCGACAGCTATCTCTTCGAGCAGGAGCGTTTAAAAATCCTTGAACAGCAGCAGCGTCAGCGCAACGCTGGCATGGAGGAACTAAATGCCAATGCTGAGGATGATCGCATGCTGAGCTCAGCGGAACGGCAAACTCAATATGAGCACGAGCTGCAACGCATGGGTGTGCCAGCTGTGGCAGGCATTGGTCCCGATGGACCGCGTGCGCCTGCGGAGCGACTAGTCCATCTGGATCTCAAGGGTGCGCCGCCAAAGCTGAGCTTCCTTAAGCAAGTGTTGCCCGTGTTGCGTGCCTTGGGTGCCACGGGATTGCTTATCGAGTACGAGGATATGTTTCCATACAGTGGCGCTCTGCAGTCGCTTGCCGCTCACAATGCCTACAAGGAAGCTGAACTGAAAGTAAGTTAAATCTTTTAAATATTTGATTCTCGTTTAGCTTGTAATTTTTTAATAAGTTTTCGGTGAAGGTAAACGGTTAGCAATAACAATTAAAAAATACTAAAGTTATTTATTTTTAAGATCTTTAAAAGAATATTAGGAAAACCTTAAGTTATGTAAATCAAAAACTGTTCGAAAACTTTAAAAATTAGGCTTTGCTTAGTTAAGGAACGATATTTATTTATTAATTTATTGCATTCTTAATTATTATACAAAATAATATAATAACTAAAGGGAAAGGGAGTGTAAAGTTTATTTTTATTTTTTTTTTTTTAGCTTAAATTAAAGTCTTGAACAAGGCCATCGACTAAAGGAAAGATAAGGATGTAAAGATTATGAAATTAATAATTAAAGATAACAGAATTTTTTGTAAATCACATAAATCGAAGTACATATTAATAATAAAAAACATATATATTTTTAATTTCTGCATTCAAACTTTTGAATTGGTTAAAAAATAAAATAGTTTCTTAATGGTATTTACAAAAATATTTAGGGATGTGTTGTATCGTTGCAAAAGTGTATACTTACAAACCTCATCAACATCAATTCGAACTGAGTCAAGTTTGGAATTTAAAACTACTAATATATATTTGACTGACTTTATGACCAACCTTTAGGCTTTTAAAGCAACTTTATTCTAGAATATTAAACAAAATTAACATTTAACGCTTTTGTTTTTTTTTCATAGGATTTTCTAGAGACAGCTTCTGTGGAATATGGACTAAGCGTAATGCCCTTGGTGCAGACCTTTGGTCATCTGGAGTATACATTGAAACTGCCGGGCTTTGAGCAGCTGCGTGAGCTGCCCGAGAGTCCACAATCCATATGCCCCAGTCAGCCACAGAGCCTGGCACTACTAGAGCAGATGCTCACCCAAGTGATTGAGCTGCATATGCGACCAACAGCGAATGCAACACCCTCAACCCCTGAGCTGCCCATCAAGTTCACACATTTGCACATTGGTTGCGATGAGGTGCAGCGCATGGGTGAATGTTCCTTGTGTCGCCAACGGATGCGCAGCGAAATCTTTCTCACACATGTGATAAGTTTGGCACACTTTGTGCGTCGCCGGTGGCCACAGCTGCACGTTGTCATCTGGGATGATCAGTTGCGTGAGATGACATTGAGTGAGCTGCAGAACTCACAGATCGGCAGCTATGTGGAGCCCATGGTGTGGGTATATGCCAGCGATATCTATCGCTTTATACAGCCACAGCTGTGGGATACATACTCTAAGGTGTTTCCAAGTGCCTGGGCGGCATCCGCTTTCAAGGGCGCCTTTGGCGAGAGTTTGTTGGTGCCGCCATTGCAGCAACATCTCGAGAATAATATACGCTGGCTCGCGGTCATTGCCAAAGAGGGTGGACGCTTTGCCAAGGGCTTCCGAGGATTGGCATTGACTGGTTGGCAGCGTTACGATCATTTTGCTGTGCTCTGTGAGCTGTTGCCGGTGGGCATGCCCAGTTTGATGACATCGTTGTCCACCGTTGCCAAGGGCTATTTTAGCACAAATCCGCGGGATAATGAACTGTTACGTGTGCTGCGTTGTGTTTTCCAGCCGGATAGTCGACGTTCCGGTCATCCCTGGCTGGAACTGCATCCCAATGCCCACTATAGTCAACTGTTTGCTGTGTGCAGCTATCCAGGACATCTGGTTTTTAAGTACGCTCTGCGTTTATTTGACAAACTGGCCGAGGTGCGCAGCTATCTGCAGCAGACGCAGGAGCATAGCGCCTGGCTCTCCAACTATAATGTGCGGCATAACTTTAGCTCGCCATTGCGAGTCCTGGAGCTGACAGCGCGCACTCCGCAACTCATTGAGGAGTTGCGTGTGATGGCACGTGAGTCGCAGCAGCTGCTGTGGGAGGTCTACGACGAGCATACCGTGTCGGAGTTTGTGGAGCAGCACATCTATCCCAGCATAAGTGCGTTGCATCAGCAGCTGTTGAGTGGACAATCCTTGTTGCAGCGACGCACGTGGCCGCAACGACCGCTGCCTATCTCAATGGAACTGCAGCAGGATATGGGACTTATTGCTACACAGGAACAGCAGCAACAACATCAGCAGCACTGAATCACGATTTTTTACTGATGGTTAACCGAATAGGAACAACATGCATACATATTTTGTAGTCAAGGCGTTCGAAACGCCCTAAAACCTAAAGGATAATAACGATTAAATTCACATGTTAACATAGCTGCAGCATTTCTAGTGAAGCAAACATTAAATGTTAGTTTTTTTATCATAATACATGTATCACTATTTCCAAGCTCAATTAATCGTACATACAAATACAAAACAAGCTAATCATAAAAATAAATTTTTGCATATGCCAAAAGAATATAAAACTGTGTACTTTTTATTTTTAATTTGAGCCCTTTGCAGCTTTCTAGCTTCTTGTTGGTACGACAAAAATATTCAAACAAGCAGTACGTTACCATATCCACCAACATAGTTGCTATATTCAAATTCACAGTTAAGCTTCTGAACCAGGGCTGCAAGCTCGATGGCGCACAAAGGACCCAACTTTTTTGGTATTTTTTGTAAGGACGAAAAATGGCAATGTTAGCAAAAACATGTGTTCGCGCAAAATCGATGAATAAACGCTTTTAGCAAATGTATTGCAGCTTATTTATAATTTCGAAAGTGCTGTGAGGCGTAACAAAAGTTAACATTTATTGATTAATTATACAAAAAAAATAAACGTTTCTTCTGCTTATTTTGTTGACTCCTGCTAACTTCTGCATAAGTTAAAGATCAAACAAAAAATGGGCATTACAGAAACGCCGAAAACAGCAGCAACAACAACGACAGGCACGGGAGCGGCTAATGAGAGCGAAAAAGTTTTAACTTTAGACACATTTCAGGAAATATTTAAGCGTGTCGAGCCGGAAGTGGAAATCGAGGCGTTTGAGGTGTGTTTTCGTGTAGATTTATACATAAAATGTATATTTATGTATGTGTTTTATCTATGTTTAAGGTAACGCAAGGCTCAGACCGTGGTGATAACTATACGGCAGCACTCTATCGCATCTACTTGAGTGGGAAGCGACAAAACTTGGATGGCAGCACACACAAATGGGAGCAGAATGTTATATGCAAGGTGTTGCCAGAAAGCGTTGTGCAAAGAGAGGCGTACAAGAGCGATAAGCTGTTTCGGTTAGTTGATTTGTATAGTATATATTTGTGCGTATTTAATTTAAAAATATTTGTTTTCAGCAATGAGGTCGAGTTTTATACCACAATAATGCCCGAGTTGGTCAAGTTTCAGGCAAGCAAAACAGGACTGGAAGCTCAATTATTTAATTCCATACCCAAATGCTATACAGCGAGGCAGGATTTGCTTATAATGGGTAAGTTAACAAAGTATATTTTATATTTTCAATCATAAGATTAATATTTTATTGTGTTTTAGAGGATCTTCGTGTTCGCGGCTTTGAGATGTCGGATCGCCACAAGGGACTCAGCATGGAGGAGACGGAATCGGTGCTGCTTCAAGTGGCTCAGCTGCATGCACTCAGTTTGGCCTATAAGTTTGAACATCCGCTGGAGTTTACAAAAATGTGCAGTGCCATTAGTGAAGGCATCTTTTGTACGGCGAATACCAGCTGGTATAAAAACTATTACGAACGTCTCACAAAGAATGCCATTAAAATGGTTTCCGATGTCCTGCCAGAGGATTCAAAGTATATGCAAGCAATGCGTAGCTTTGCCGAAGGCTCCTCATTCTTTGGACAGATGGTAGAGCTGGCCAGCGCAGAGTCGCCCTTGTCGGCCATTTGTCATGGTGACTGTTGGGTGAATAATTTTTTGTATCGTTACGATCCGGCGGATCGACAACGTGTACTGGAGGTGGCACTCGTTGACTTTCAGCTAGTGCGTTATAGTTCCATTGCCTTGGACATTGCCAATCTTTTGTATTGCTGCACCACCAAGCAAATGAGAGATGCTCAACTGCAAACGCTGCTCAAGATCTATACAGAGGAACTATTTAAATGGTTAGAAACGCTATGCAGCGTTCTACCAGAACATTGCGATACACTGGAAAAATTGCAAGAACTGTGAGTTTTAACTTTAATCTTTATATTTGCATGATAAAAAATTCTGTTTGATAGTTTTGCTCAGGAACTGAAAACCTATGGACGGTTTGCTCTCGGTCTTGCCATGGACATTATACCGATAAGTACGTGCTCCTCGGAGGATGCACCCGACATGTACTTGAATCGCAATGATGCCCTCGATGAGGATGTTGGCGCACCCACATTAAACTTTCCGCCCAATGATCTGTGTCGACAAAAGATGTCCGAAATTGTCATTGACATGGTCGACGGGAACATGCTTTAGAAGATGGCCAAATAGCAGCACTTGAATTCCCAATTTAAATTACTTTAGTCCGAATAATAATGATTTTTAGTTTTGCTCAAATGTAATTTACGTCCCTCTTATTAACAATTATGCTCACAATATTTAGGTTAGAATAGACTTTAAAAAGCACTTTTCAATACCAAATAATATATGTTTACCGTTACGTTTCTCAAGCAGCCAACTTAACAACGTTGCAGCCCTTAGGCATTGCACAGAAAACGTTGATTGTGAATTGTATTAGTGAAAATTAATCTAGTGCCATAAAAATAGTTTAAAAACCCAGACAATAGACAACTTGTCGCGGCATATTCGTGTTTTTCTATAGTGTTGTGTGTTTACACAAAAAGCAATAAATTAAATACGATTGATACGATAAAATTAAAATGTTTTTTTTTTTTTATTTTCAAAAGGGCTTAAATTCAACTTAGAATGAAATTGAGTTTCCAGCTAAATATAATCTAAAATAACGGTATTTTTAATTTTCCATTTTTTCTATACAAGAGGATTCAATTAAATTTAATAGTCCGCCTTTGCAGTCCAGGTCGCTTTGTTGCCCAACACACCCTTGTCACAATTGTTGCGCAGAAATTTCAGACCAGCCTCAATGGAACGCTCCAAATCCGCTTGCGATTTGGCCCGCTTGGCATCCGGTGGTCCACCAAAGCCAGCGTCGAGACAGGCAGGTGGCGGTATAGCAGCACCATGATGGCTGCTTGTCGAGACCTCTTCATCGGCATCATCGGTAGGTTTTGTATAATTGCGTCGCTGAAATTGTTTTTCACGCTTGGTGGAATGAAAGCTGTTGTACTCCTGTTCGCTAGAAGGCACGTAATGCATTGGTGGTGGCATGCTGCTGAAATTGGTACGCTTTGGTGGCGCCTCCGGTACGGGTGCAAATTCTGAGGTACGCACTGCGCGTTGCTTTTCGTTCCACTGCTCCTGGGACATGGGCAAGCGTTCGGCCCTATATTGCCACTCCTCTGGCTCAGCATCACTATCGTTTCGCTTTTTGGGCACACCATTTTTGTCGCGATCCCAATCACGTATGTACTCTTTGCGGAGCTCCTCACGTTCCGCTTCCTCGGCTGCCTTAGCCGCTGCCTTGGCTTCATTCTCTTTTGTCTTTTCACGTTCGATTTCCAGTGCTTTGGCAGTGGCTTCTGCTGTCTTGAGTTGCTGCTCCCGCTCATATTCCTCCTTGCTGATGGGTGGAAGACCATTGCGTGCCCTTATCCGGTTTTTCGCAGCCAGCACACGATCCGCAACGATTTTATCGCGCTGAATACGCAACTCATCACGTCGCTTTTGTTCCGCTTCTGTTGCCTTACGTGCCTTTTCGAGTTCGCTTTGCTGCTTGGCACGCTCCGCTTCGTCTGTGGAGAAGGCATAGTAGCTGACACCGTGGGTGCGCGCCTCATCAAAGAATACATCCTGATAGTGGACATCTGGCTTCTCCACATTCTCTTGCTCCTTGCGTTCCCAGTTTGCGCGCTGCTCATCGTGTTTGGTCATTGTGGATAATGCTTCGCTAAACACACTCTCTGTGGGTCTTGGTCCATAGATGGGCACTTCATCGTCATCGCCATCTTCGCCGTCGCTCTTGTGCTGGTTGCCCTTGGTGTCTATCATCCAATTGGCTTTGGTTTGATCCAAACGTTCAGGCATGCTGTCGGCCAGTTGTTTATCGCGTTTCTTTGCCGCGCTAAGCTCATGACGCAAACATTTGCGTGTTCTTCCCAGACAATCGGTGTACTCCACTTCGTCATCATCGTTGCCAGCCTCGATGCTGTCCCTACTATCATCACTACTACTGCTGCTGCTGCTAATCACAGGCTGTCTAGTAGCGCAGGTTGCTGGCTCTTCTTCGATATCCTGCTCCTGGCGCTTACGATTGAACATCACCAGGCAATTGTCGTCCGAGTTGAGACTGCCGCCGCTCCGACTCATGCGATCATAAAATTTGCTCTTGGCCTCGAGTACACGCCGCGATTTTTCCAACTGTCCCATGTCCTCTGTTTCATACACCTTAGCATTCTCGCTGCTGCTTATTTCCTTGTAATTGTGTTCTTTTTTGCTGCTGCTTTTAGATTTTGTTTTTTCCTTTTCGCCAGCAACCATATTGGGCCTAAACTCTGTGGCCGAGCTTTTTGTTGCTTTGGCCAGTTTAACTTCATGCTGCTTACGCTGCAATTCTGCTTTTAAACTGAGCAGTGAAGATAAATTTACGCTTATTGCTTTATTTGGATCGTTCATGTTCAAAAGTTTTGAATCAAAACACATAAAGTAGCAGATAAATAAAAAGCAGAAGTCAGCTGTTTGCAGTCTGCATTCAAAAGTACTCGATTGTAGAATACGAAAAGTATCGATACCGTGAACAAGCCGATATCACGCGAAAGCGAATGAAAGAGAATGACCAATAGCGATAAAAGCAAAACACATTTATATTAACAAACTACAATTTCTTAGAATGTCTGGCACGGGCGATGAATTTCAGATTGTGACACGAAAGAAATGGATGGCGCGCAAATGTTTAAGCCGACGAAACCGCCACAAATCCGAATCGGAATACTTAAACGATTGCCCAGATGTTAATGTGGACAGTTTCAAAGCGTAAATATCAATACACACATGCGATAATGTTGACAATTTGATAATTTTAATAATTGTGTAGTCGCCTGGAGCGCCTTTGCGGTGAAATGAGCCAAAGTGATTACTTTTTGCTGGCCATGGAGACGCTGCAACAACAGCTCGACATATTGAAGCGCCCACTGGAACGCATTATCTGTCTGGGTCTAGGACCCTTTACACGCACCCACCAGGCGCTGCATCAGGTGGCTTTCATTGTAAGCGCACAGCGGCATCATAACATAAAAGAAGCCTTCTACTTTGATCCCGTGTTTCGAGATACTGAAAAGGAATTGCTGCAGCGTCTAGGCGGCACTGTGTTGACAGAGGACAAATCGGGCAGACACGAGGCCACAGTACCTACCTTATATTACTTGCCACACTGTCCCTACGCTCTAATGCACAACGTGCTGTGGTGCAACTGGACCAACGATAAGCTTTCAAATGTATTGCTCATCTCCAACAGCTTTGAGATGCTAACACTGAACCGGATAAATCATCGCAATGCTGATGATCATATAACCCGCATAACGGCACACTGCACGGAGACCATTCTCGAGGATGATTATGAGCAGCAAAATGTATTTAATGATATGTCATTGCACAGCTTTCCCATCGACAAATTGCCGACAACCGATGACGAAATGTTTTGGACACGTTGTAACCTTTTAAAGGTAAACGATGATGAATTACAAACGGAGTCAATCACGGAGGCTGCAATGGCTGCATTAAGCATTAACTCTTAGATAAAATAAAGTCAATAATAATAATAATGTAACGTGTTTTTATTTTATTTGTTAAACAAATTAACGTGCCCTATAGGCACATAAACTTTTCCAGCTCTGCATCCTGTTTCTTAAGTGTAAATTTTAGTGTTTTTTTAGCTTCCTGTTTGCGCTTTTTGTTTTTCTTGCGTTTTATTTTAGGCTTAATTTTTTTCATTGTGCGTTGTATAAGAGTTG
The DNA here is from genome assembly GCA_018152965.1 of Scaptomyza pallida. Taxonomy (NCBI): domain Eukaryota; kingdom Metazoa; phylum Arthropoda; class Insecta; order Diptera; family Drosophilidae; genus Scaptomyza; species Scaptomyza pallida. Next base: position 8,027,547 of record JAECXP010000002.1, read on the forward strand.
GTTGTAGCATCTCTGGTGGTTTATTGTCCGAAGGCAAGGGACGCATACCTCTTGCCCTAGCTAGAAAGGCACAGGGCAGCAGCTGGAGCTCCAAATGTAGCCGACTAACCAGGTATGACGCAATGGGCAAGTTGCTCTGAGGATCGGTAAGAAAGTATAGATTACTGGGTGGCTTTTCCATAAGCAGATCATGCAATCGAAAGCATTGCGGTGTCTTCTCCAATGTCGGATAGCACAACAGAAACTTGTCAACGTATTTGGGTGAATAGCGTAGTAAATAATTGCCAGGTGGTATGCGTCGTAGCACTTTGAGAAACTCATGCAGTTGACACAGCTGCTGGGACATGTTAACCTTATAGTGATCTTGTAGCTGTTTGTCTACATCGTCCAGTGTGAGCTTCTGCTCTAGCAGCGGTACAAAGTCGCTCAGTGCAATCCTTGTGCAATGTCCCACATTGGTTTTTAGCAGTTTCATTTGCAGCCAAGCGCTTATAAGTTCATACTTTGTCATTATTTCACAGCCGCATTCCGGCTTGTTCTCCAACTTGATGAAATGGCAACCAAGCAGCTTCTGATCTGTGTCATCTCGCACTGCTGGTATGGCAAGGCTGCTGCAGATTAAAAAGGCTGGGTCCCTTGGATCCGCCTTCAGACGCCAGCTAACCAATGCACCATTGCATTTCGCCTTTTGAACTGGATATGGCTCGTCATCGATTGGGTGTAGTTTATATTCAGGCTTGCGTAATTCATCAGCATAGTCTACAACTGTATCGCTGATAAACAACTTGACTCCATCGGCAGTGAACTGCATCCATTCATCTGGCGCATATGCAGCATATGCTTCAGTCACAATTTGATTGTTTGTATGAAACCCACAATTGCGAGCCGGCAGCGTTTCCTTAAACTCAAAACACTTGTGCCTGCCGCCAGCATTCTCACGTATGTGCAATGGCATTTCTGTAGGTAAATCAACATAGGCGCCAGGCATTAGAAGCAACAGCAAGGCAGTTAATGGCAATACAAACACATCTTCTTCCACATCCGGTAGTTGGCTATAAAGCTCTGAGGCCACAAATTGTGAGGGCGAATCACTCGCCACGCCTGCAAGTACATAACGTTCCAAACGCAAACGCAATGTGCTTAAATACTGTTGGTTTAGCTTGACCTCCGGCCACTGACGCACATAGCCCGTGCGAAAGAGCAGCTCCACCTGCTCCATGGTGGCAGTATTAACATTGAGATTCTTGCATTGGTGCAACTGAGGCAGGCCAGAGTGCGTTATATACGTGGCATTGGGCAGCGATTTCAGCAAACGTTGCATTCGCTCTTTGAACCAAAGCTTATAGATTTGAACTAGCGGCTTCATTGGTGCATATAAACGCTCCCTTTCTATGTTTCCATAGTCGTAAAAATGCGTTGCCGCAAGCTTCTGCTCAGTTATCCACTTGGTTTGCACTCTATTCCAGATAACAAAATCAGCATGGCTCGCATTAGAACCCGTCTGGAAGGATAGCAACACTCGCAGACAAGCGGCCTGGTCGGAGCGTCCGATTAACGAATAGCGCTTCTTTGGTTGTGCAAATGTATAATGGAGTTTTTCGATGGTGTGATCATATTCCGTCTGCCTAATAACTTCTTTCGTGCGTGGATCTTGTCGTTCAAATAGGCACTCATAAGATGAAAACGTTTCCCCTTCTTTTTGTTGCTCCTCATTTAAAAACACGGGGTCCACTTCGTTGAGGAAAACAAAGAGTGAATCGCTTGTATCAGTGAATGATTTGTTAAACACTTTAAAAGATGGCTGATTGTTAAATACTTCAGGTGGTAGAGGTCTATCCATTATTTTGTCAGGTGGTTTAGGTTTATCCATTATTTTGTGTTAATACTTTGTTTAATTGAACAAATAATAACACATCTTCTATCCGTTGTTTGCCGTGGTTTCGTTTTGCCCAACTGTTAACTTAACATTATGCTAAAATGTAATTAACAGTAAGAAAAACTATCGTTATCGGATTTATTTTTAAAGGCAACAGAAATGATTTTAAAATATGTACTTGTTTATTTACTAATTTCATTGCTTATTACATTAAACTCTTAAAAAATATTTCGTTTTGCAGTGTATAATACAATAATTCGTATTTCTGTATTAATTCACCTAATCATCGTTTATTTTAAATGTATTTTTTATGCTGCATTAAGTTTGATACAAATTTATTTAAGCCCAGAGCTATTTAAACGCTTGATTGTCGCAGTCAACATTTTAATCAGCAAAATGTATTTCAACTATTTACTACTAATTCCAATTTTGACTGTGCTAACAGTTTGTAAAACTGAATCAGTTTTAATGAACAAATCCAACTGCGATAAATCAAGATATTCAAAAATAGTAAGTACAAAGATTTAGATGTGTAAAAAATGCTTTAATCTGCTTACATGTAGTTGGGCTCCTGTTGTAACATTCCAAGAAATGATAAGATCAGTAAATCGTGTCGCAAATCCTTGCTAAGCCAAAAAAAGACAACTACCAATAATGGTGAAAATCGTAATTTAAAATCGGATAAAGTTGCTTTGCATGCAGTAAGTTTGATTATTAAAAGTGTCTATAACGAATTTTTTATAAAGAAACTCTTTAAAGTGCATAGCAGAGTGTGTGTTCAAAGAAAATGGCTTCTTGCTCGCCAATGGAACGGTTAACTTACCAACAATGCAAAGAAGCTACGAACAACGTTATAGAAATGATCCAACTTTGGCTCAACTTATGGTCCGAAGTTTGAAAAGTTGCGTGGATTATGGTATTTATCATTTTGCATACTTCATTTGTGCTTAAATTTACCCAATATTAACTTTTTAGCTCAAGACCGTACTAAGCAGTATGAATGGCTGCACGCAAAGGATAACTGTGATTATTTTCCGGCTACTTTACTGGCCTGCACCATGGAACAGGTGTATATAAATTGCCCGGCAACAAAATGGAACAATACCGATAACTGTGTGTCAATGCGAAAATATTTGTCAACATGCAGTTAAATTGTTTTTTCTTTTCTTAAATAATCAGCAAGATAAAATAGCATTTTTTAATCACTACAAACATATCTATATAATTTGCTAAAAAAACAATTTTGTAAGAGGTAAGATTTTGAAGTCTATATTTATTCCGGGCACACATTAAACTTCATGGTGGCCAAATCCGCTAAACCGCACTCGATGACATCGCCAGCTTTAAACACATCGGCACCATGTGGTGTTCCTGTGAGTATCACATCATTGGGCTCCAGAGTCATAAACTTGGATACATAGGCAATGATATCGGGTACTTTGAATACCAAGTCCGCTGTGCAGCCACTCTGCTTCACTTCACCATTAACCTTGAGCCACAGAGGCAAGGCATGAGGATCCTTAACGGCATCGAAGGGTATAAACCGCGAGACAGGCGTAGCGGTATCGAAGCCCTTGCCTAACGTCCATGAGCCGCCAGTTGCGCGTGCTGCAGTTAAATTACATTGTGCAGTAAGATCCAAGGCTAAACAATATCCACCAACATGTTCCATAGCATGTTCTTTCGAGACATTTTTGCAACGCGATCCGATAACAACACCCAGTTCGACTTCATAGGCAACCTTAGTGAACACTTTTGGATACTAAAAAGTTTACAAATAATATAAAGAAAGGAAAATAGAAGTGATTTGATTTTAAAATACTACTTACCACGATTGGAGAACCTTCACGTAGATAAGAAGTTGTTGGTTTCAAGAAAACGATCGGCTCTGTGGGCACCGGTACTTTTCTGGCCTTGACAGCGCACCTGTAAAAAAATCATATTTATTCAAATATTTATTTTTTCAACAACATTTTTAAACAGACATATAATTGAGCGCAACTCCTATTATCTTTTTGCCCTCAAATACGAAGTTAGCCGTATCTTGGTTGCGTTGGCAAGCCATTAAAAAGCGAGCGGATAGGCAAACCACTGCAAATAATAATTTAATAATAATGATTTTAAAGATAAGAGTTGACACAAAAATAACTGGCTGTTAAATAAAGGCTTACAAAAATAAAAGTAAATAAAGAATTTGCGACCACTGCGGTCAAATGAATGTGAGTGAATGTGCTGTGCATTTTAGTAGAACAATGTTTTTAATCACTTACTCGCGTCAACGCTGTATTTATTGGGCTTCAAGGTTATCTGGAGAAGTGCCCCTCTGCCTAAAATAGTTTATCAATAGAAATTAAATAACATCAAAATGGAGTGATCAACAAAGAACCAGATCGGTTGTTCAAATGAATTGAGTGTGACCAAAGTATACAATAAACACATAAGCGCAAAATCAGCAACGTAACGCAAACGGATCAACGTATTTGAAAACAACGTAAATGAGCAACGTTTTGACTTGTCACTGTCAATCGACAGCTGTGAGCCACTGCGCTCGTTCACATTTGGAAAAATAAATTTAATAGCATATTTTAAATTAAATTCCTTTAACGTCTAAGCATACTTATATATTTACGAAAAGAAAGAGTTTTTTTAATTCAAATATCGAACAAAGCGAACAAGACAAAGCTCAAAAGAACGAATGGAATACAATTTTGTGAACGAACTAGATAACTGTCAGCTAACGAACCTGTTCGTTCATTCAGTTCGGTTAGTCGTTCGATCGAACTTATTCCAAACGAATGGTACAACTCTAACATTTACGTGCCGTCGCTTATTAATGGTGGAGAAAAAAATTTATAAAAATATTTTAAATAAAGTGTAATGGTGTAGGAGTGTGAGGCAAACACACGTGCACTTGCGGGCAATAGCACGGTGTACCTGCAATCTTATTGCTATGCAAAATAAAAAAGGCCAGGAAATAACGCAAAAGTCCAATGAAAAGTATAAAGAATGACTTGTCAAAGAGAATAACACGAATTTGTTGGAGGCAGTAACGCGCGGCGTGGTGAATAAATATAAAGCGCGAACGAGAAAGCAATGAAATACTTAAGTGGGCAAAAACGAGAAAGCGCTAAAGTCACCACCCTGAGAAGAGAGTTGTTGTAGGGACAACCTCAAACCTCAAATTTAAGTAATTTTCTTGCAACTTAATACAATGCCCAAATTACTAATTAATGGAAACACACATGTGCTAAGTTAATTTCGGTATTGTTTGATTTAAGTTATTGCGAAACAATAAATCTGTGCGCTTGTTAAATTGTGTGTGTGCGTGTGAGTGTATTAAAGAGCAGCAGCCTACTACATAAATTCAACAAACACAACAACAACACAATGATTAAAATGGAGACTGACAAAATGATGGACGAGACTAACTCCAATGCACAAGCAGTAAGTTCATTATTATTAATTTTTCGTTGAGGTGTAGCTGATGCGTTGTGTGTTTTTTGACGCACATATACAGATACGTATCTGCAACGTCCAATGTATATACATACATACATAATGCTCAAGGTGTCACATATAAACGAATTATGTTCAGTTGTATCTGTGTGTTTTATTTTCGTATACACATGCTACATACCTATGTATATGTATTTTGCACTCGTGCACTCTATTAACATTTTGTTAGCATTTCTTCTCTGATGCTCAACCTTAAACATTTCACATTCGCTCACATTTGCATGCCCCGCACACATAAATTTATTTAAAATTTATTGCATATTTTAAAAGAATCAGCAGGATGAGCCAAACTGAATAAAACAGTAAGAATAATTTGTTTTAGGGTATTTACTATTTGCGCATTCCCTACTAGAGCACTTACTATTTTCTTATTAACTTGAGAAGGAAACTTAAGCATGTTATAGTTGTTGTTTTGATTTAATGTTGTGTATTTGTATTTTTTTAAGTAATTAGCAGTTAATTGGCCTTCGTTACTTTCAAGTTTTGTTTATATACACAAAACGTATACAAATATATATTGTGTGTGTATAAACATTCATGTTCATTTATTATTATTTATTGTGTATATGTATAGACATATCTCAAAGTATTTATTTCAATCCGTTCAATCCGATTTCTTGTGTATCTTTCAATAATTGTGCGTTATAATGAAGGTCAGTCCACTCCCCCCTTTCGCCACTTCAACCCCCAGCATATTGGCAAATCAGTCAATAAAAACGCTTCGCCATTTTTATTTACTCGGTTTCTGGGTCAAAAGTTGATTTCTGACCAAATGTACGCGCTCAGCAATTAAGTTACATTTGAGTCATCTCTGTTATTGTTGCCCCCAAAATCTGACATCAAGGTGAGATGGGCAACCGAATTGTGCATAAGCGACGTTTTTTTGTGTTTATCATTAAGATTTCGCAGCTAAACTCTCACACACGAAAAAATAGGTCCAAAGAAAAAGGTCGCACATACATACATACACACACATACATACACCTATTAATATACAAGGCTGCAAACCGGTTTATAGTTTAAACACCACATCGTTATTGTTGTTGAATCTCTGGATTTTGATAAACATCAAAAACGATTAACCAAAAATCTTTCAATTATGATTCTTAAGTATAGTTGGCATTAAGAAAGTTCAAGTAGGTGCCTAAACTAATCTATTGAAAGACTGTTTACTATTTGCATTTATAAGATTAGCATCAACGATTTGAAACTTTCTTTATGCTCACATTTCCAACTTCGACATAAAAATGATGCTTACAAATAAATAGCTCATCAACAAACTAGTCAAAAATCTTTAAATTATTTCACTAACTGCCATAATCTCACATACTTTCTTTCCATTAAGTAGAATTTTCTTTGGCAAACGTTTCAAGTTGCTCGCTCTGACCTACATAAGCTTGAAGTAACAGGGAAAACTTGTAACAAGTTTCAAGTGGAAAAATATATGTATATATTTGTTAGCATTGTCAAGTGGCTAATAAGCGTAGCTGGAGGCCGTCGCAAGTTGCCTCAACAAATCTCATTACTTACCTACACCAAAATGTTCGCCTCAAAAACGATTTTAACTTGATTTTTTGTTTTTTTTTTTTTAAATGCAAACGCAAATAAATAGCTTCAACAATAACAACAACAGCTAACTTATATGATATGCTATTAAATTAAGCCGCTCAAAACGTGTACACACACACACTCATACACACGCATACAAATATAGTAAAAGCGAACAATTGTTCAATTTTTAACACAAACACCTGCATAGACAAGGTTTAAATGTAGTCAAGGTATTAATACTACTCTAAACTTAGTATATAAACACTTAACATACATACATACACAGAAACAACTATATATGTATATTTATTAATTGTTTGCATTGCAGTTAATTTAATTATTCGAAATCGCACGCATTTGTGTAATTATTATCCGCATTAATTATTTCTAATTTAACCTTCACTGAGATATAAATAAAGTTGGCAAAGTATTTTTGAATGAAACCCAACTTTAATTAAAGACGAAACTAATTAAATATATATTCATATTATTTGCAGGCCCTTCTGACACATTTCTGTTTAACTTTAAACAACTGAATAATCAGAACAGTTGCTTTTAATTTTTGTTATCTCTTATAAAAATAATTGTTTTACGTTTAATCTTCCCAACAAATATGTTTTAGTCATTAGCCATAGTCTGAATGCAAAAACTCTGTTTTAAATATTTATTTTTTTTCAACTCAACCCTTTCTCAGCATGTCAGATTTTCTTAATTTCTAAATTGCTTGCTATTCTGGTAAGTTTAGTTTATTTCTTGTTTAAACCCATGAATGATATAATGTTGAAGCTAGCTTATTCTTAAGCTGAGTTTTTTTTTTTTTGTAAATGTTCGCTTTGCCAATTTCGTGCTAAATAAAGTCCAAATACATAAGTGGAAACTAGAAAATAAACACAAAAAACCAAGCTCAACTAATTGGCTAATTGTAAGCGGCGAAGTTTATTTTGTTGGTCGCCAGCTCGTCTAAAAGAGTTGCACAATTTTTAACTTGGCACATAACCCAAACCGGGCCATTACTCATGCCATTGCCAAGAGCTACCTACTTTCGAGCTTTTACGAGCTAACCTTTGACATGCAAAAAGGGGAGAGAGAGCAGTTACATGTATTTAAACAAATTTCATAATATTCATATTTTGCTTTTCTTTTTTTTTCTGTTCGAATTCTATATAGTTCACAACAACAATGCTGTACGATCCGGTGCGCAAGAAAGATTCATCGCCGTCATATCAAACAGAACGGGATGTATGCTTTCAGTACTTTACACAGTGGACCGAATCGGGACAGGTGGACTTTGTGGAACAGCTGTTGTCGCGCATGTGCCACTATCAGCATGGACAGATCAATGCGTTTCTCAAGCCAATGTTACAGCGCGACTTTATAACATTGCTGCCAAGTAAGTAAATTAAAATATGCAATTGTGCATTTATTATCAGACTGCAAATATATTTATTGAACAAAGCTTTCAATACTTATATATGGATTATAAGCAACACCTTTGTCTTACGATGTTGAAACTGTCTAGACTCTAGAGCTTAACTTAAAGATAATCTTATCTACCCATTTCTCACTTCAACTCAAAAGCCATAAATCATCGATCTGAAAGAAGAAAATGTTTAACATCAACCCATATTAGAATTTATAGCGAAACGATTAAATGAACAAGTGAACTAGAAAGAAGAGGGGTAAGAAATAAACAAACACAATGTGAAGGAACAAAGTTGAACAGCAGCAAACATAAGAGGGTAACCGAACGTATTGGAATCCACACACACACACACACTCCTTTTTTTTGACTCTCTTCACACCGTGCTGTTCCCCTTTACGTTCGTGTTCTCCCCTAATCCTTGCCGTGACTGCGTTGCCGTGCAACTGTTATGTAGCGGGATAACAGCAGGGGGGGCGGACATTGCTGCAGGTGGTGCTGGCGCTGTCTGCTGTTGGCGTTGTTGTCGAAGTTGTTGCTGTTGACTCAAAGGTCATTGCTTCCATTTAAACGCGCTTCGCCGGAATGAAAAAGAAAAGAAAAACACAAAATACAAATCGCGAAACAAAAGCAAAACGCCTTCAGAAATCGTTATGCATATATTGCTGTACTCGATTGAATGGGGAAAAATAATTGTCAAGAAAATCAATGTTATTACTTAAACCCACTTTCAAACTCAGTAGGGGGAATAAAATCAATAAAAATACATATTTGCTATGGCATAACAAAATCCAATGCTCAGATTGAGATAAAAAAACAATTTGCTTGCGAAAGTTTTACATAATAATATATTTAAAGGCACATATAATATTAAGAAAAAGTTGTATCTAAGAGCTGTAAACTTGAATGTGCACACAGGATATCCTGAGATACATAGTTGAATGTTTGAGTACATAATTATGTGCCCATTGTCAATGGCTTAGGCTCTGTAGCTGTTTTTAATCCATAAACAGAACATCGAAAGTTATTTTCAAAAAGCCGAACTTGAAATATACTCTTCATATGCAATTCTACAAAGCTTGCTTTCAGTCGTGCTCATGACACACAGCAGAGAGAGAAAAAAGATAACGAAAAAAATATTAATTAAATATCACAAACATTTTTTATAAATTGAAAGCTGATAGTTGTAGCTCAGTTTTCTTCGGATAAGCGATTTTTTTTTGCCACACTTACATATATGCGTTGGCAGAGACGTTACATATTTTATGACAAAACGATAAGAGCTTCGCATGAAAGAGGAGATAAACAAGACAAGAAATGCTCGACAGTCTTTTTGCTCTTGTGCGTTTATATTTTTCAGGATGAGCGCGTGCATTGAGCAGAAAAAAAAAAAAACAGAGAGAACGAGACAGGGAAATAAGCACCGTTGTTTCCTCCTCCATTTACATTGTAATGCACTTCAAAGGCAGCTAACCAGCCAGTCAGTCCACACACACACATACGAACATATAGAAATGACAGACAGAACTGAGGATAGGCAGGCGACATGGACCGTTAGATGGCGACTAGAACGACAACAACAACAACAACAAGCAGCAAACGGCGACAACTTGAACTACATCAACAACGTTGCAAACTTGCTTGTTGTTGTTGTTGCTGGTTGTTGGTGTTTTCTCTCGTTGTTGTCGTTGCAAAGTCACTTTGCGAGTTATGCACATTTTTAATTGTGTTTGGCAAATGCAGCAGCAGCAAGCAGCACTTTATGCACTTCACTCACTTTGCAGACCAGCAGGGCCACTTGCCATCCTCCCCACCTCTCCCTGCATGTAATATCTGTCGATTGCTCGCTGTCAATTTTTATCCACTCCCGCTGCTCGAAGCCGTTAGGTGCGTCCAAAGTTTTGTGTGTCTGTAGGTGGCGCGTGGGTCTCCTCTACAGAGAGCTTCAACCCACTGAGTCGCGGAATATACTTAGTGAATTTGATGTACTTGGCTATCATATTGCTTCATTAGCGCGACATCAGATCACAATCCGCAGCTGCGATGAGTCACAACGCGACCTTACCTTTTGCTTCTTGCACTAGGATGCAACATTGTATTGGTATTTATTTAAGAAACATACTTAAGCTGTAAAGTAAACAAAGTAAAATCAAATAAGCCGCAGTTTTAAAGTATCTTTAAAATGTATATTTTTCATACGTATGGCCATAACTGTATACTTGTAAGTATGGATATGTTGGGTTAGTCACTTACTTACTTGCTTGTCAGGAAACGCTAAGAGCAGTCAAGCTAAACACAAAGCTGAAAGTTGTGATGAGTCATCAAGGTTTATTTGCACTTCTGTTCGTATCTCACGTAATGGGTTCATTCGCCTACGTTCAACATCTTGCAATAATAAGCTTTAAGTTAAATGGCATTTATTTAACAATTATTTTACAACTCTTATTTGTCTTACAGAAAAAGGTCTGGATCATATTGCCGAGAACATTTTATCGTATTTGGATGCTGAGTCGTTGAAGTCCGCGGAATTGGTATGCAAAGAATGGTTGCGAGTCATATCCGAGGGCATGCTGTGGAAGAAGCTGATTGAGCGCAAGGTGCGCACAGATTCGTTGTGGCGCGGCCTAGCCGAGCGTCGCAATTGGATGCAGCATCTGTTCAAGCCACGACCAGGACAAATACAGAGACCGCACTCATTCCATCGCGAACTATTTCCCAAGATCATGAATGTGAGTAGTATATAAATAAACTAATTGAATTGCCTGACTTACTTTATCTTATTGGATTGCAGGATATTGACAGCATAGAAAATAACTGGAGAACGGGCAGACATATGCTGCGTCGGATTAACTGTCGCTCGGAAAACTCAAAGGGTGTCTATTGCCTGCAGTACGACGATGGCAAGATTGTGTCCGGCCTAAGGGATAATACGATCAAGATATGGGATCGCACGGATCTACAATGCGTCAAGGTTAGATGCGAAAAATGCAACTGTCATTAAGCTCTTTCTTAATACTCACTTGTTTGTATTTTTAAAGACTCTAATGGGCCACACTGGTTCGGTGCTGTGCCTACAATATGACGACAAAGTGATTATTAGCGGCTCCAGCGATTCGACGGTGCGTGTATGGGATGTGAATACGGGTGAAATGGTTAACACACTCATCCATCACTGCGAAGCGGTGCTACATTTGCGCTTCAACAATGGCATGATGGTTACCTGCTCCAAGGATCGTTCGATTGCTGTCTGGGACATGACCTCACCCAGCGAGATAACGTTGCGTCGCGTCCTAGTCGGCCATCGTGCCGCTGTCAATGTGGTTGATTTTGATGAGAAATATATTGTGTCCGCCAGCGGTGATCGCACCATCAAAGTGTGGTCAACATCGAGCTGTGAATTTGTGCGTACTCTGAATGGTCACAAACGTGGCATTGCATGCCTGCAGTACAGAGATCGTCTGGTGGTTAGTGGCAGCTCTGACAATTCAATTAGGTATGGCATTTAATTGATTTACATTTAAATAAGTAACTTATAAACATTTGATTGTCAGGCTGTGGGATATTGAGTGCGGTGCGTGCCTGCGTGTTTTGGAGGGACATGAAGAATTGGTGCGCTGCATTCGCTTCGATACGAAGCGCATTGTCAGCGGCGCCTATGATGGCAAAATCAAGGTATGGGATTTGGTTGCCGCGCTGGATCCGCGTGCCGCCTCCAATACGCTATGCCTCAATACGCTCGTGGTAAGTCTTTAAGACTTTTTGATGAATTTACATATAGATTACTTATTTGATTTGAATTTAGGAGCATACTGGTCGTGTTTTTCGTCTGCAATTCGATGAATTTCAAATTGTGAGCAGCTCGCACGATGATACTATATTGATATGGGACTTTCTAAATTTCACACCCAATGAGAATAAGACCGGCCGAACACCATCACGTAAGAAGCAACTTTCACTTTTTCACATCTTTTGTGTGAGTGTGTGTGTGTTAAATATTTAAATCTCATCGTGTTGTGTTATTTTTATTTGTTTTAGCGGCTCTTATGGAACATTAACATTTTGTGCGAAGGCAGCTGCGAAAACTTAAGCTGCATTCCTCCAGTGATGAGGAGGGGCAACAGGGAAACGGTGGCGATAACGATGATGATCATGTTGATGATGATGATGATGATGACAGCAACGCTAACAACAAATAGCTAAAGGATATCGGTCGTGACTACACTGATTGTCCACACAAACATCATTATAATCGAAATAGATCAGCTTTTGATAATGCTGATGATAACTATTGAATAAAACAAAAACTAGCATTGAGACTCGTCCATTCAATTATGTTGAGCCCAAGATACTGCGATCTCCGATTTTACTGAAATGCAACAAAAAAAAAAAAAAAAAAGCAAAACAATAGTGAAAAAATTTATAATAATTAATGCAAACAAATATAAAAACGCGTAAAAAATGAATTAATGAAGTTATTAAAGAATACAAGAAGAACCCAATAATTAATACAATAGTATAATAAATATTTTTGCATAAACTGGCTGTTAGGTTTGAGAAATATACAAGAAAGAGAAAATCTTACAACTATATATATATGTATAAATACATAAAATTACATATATATATATATATAGTATAACAATATAAACAGAATTATGTATTAGTTATTTAGGCATTATACAAATAATTAAGGTCAGTCTGTGTAAATCGTTGGATCGACTATTTGTGCTTGCATCAACGATACAGAAACTTTATGTAATTAATGTTAAGCTCAAAAACAAAACAAAAGAAAGATACCCCTACAATGCTTTGGTGGGCTGAGCGCAGCTTTAAGGAATTCTTAAAATTTGTGGTACGTTTTTTTATACATACACGCGCGACTAGAATATACATACTAAATGAGCAAAACTGTCAGATCGTACAGAGCATAGTCTTTAGCATAGATTTTAGTTAAAGCTTCATTCATTTCTGGGCCAAACATAAATACATTTTTTGATCTTTGATTTATTTAATATTATCGCTTTTGTCATACTGCACATTTCGTAATTTAATTCAAATGCCTGATGTTATAATTGTAAAAACAAAATCATTATTTTGAATAATTAGGCCTTAAGTGAGATACCTATTTAAAAACAAAAGAACAATGTAAAAAATTAAAATATGTGTGTGAAGTAACATAAAAGCTGTACATGTTTTCACAGAATCTGTTTTTAAACAGTGCTGTTTGGATACTGTTCATTAGGAAAAACTATATTAAAAAAAACAAAAACTAAAATATTAATAAATATATTCTGCAATAAATTACAACATTTTTAATTGGACAATTGCTAGATGTTATTTATATGTATGTAGAAGTTAGATAATTCTCATGTCGTTTTTAAATTCATCGTTGAGTGTGATCAATTGATAATTTACTATATACATACTACTTATATTGCCTAACTTTAAGTTTCAAATCTACTTCCGCGCTCGTATAAATTGTATATTATGTTTTAATGTAAGCCTAAGACAGAAAGTTAATGAATATTGAAATACTATATACTTACGAACATACCCAATATTGTGAAATTGTTTATTGGAAATGCCGGCAGCTTGTTGAAATTGGCAATAGCAACTGCAGTTTGCGCAAATTGGTAACATAGGTAATATATATAGTAAGAAATAATACATTGTGTATAAATGCTATTTGGTGGTGATTTATTTACTGGGCAAATACATCATTGAACATTTCTATGTTTGACAAAATTATCATGTTTTTTTTTAAATACATTTTCAAACAAAAATCGTGTCAATTATCAAAAGCAGCGCGAGCAATTTTACATCGATAACAATTTTAAGCTCCGATAGCGTAATATCGGTAAGCAAACATATGCTGCTGTAGCTGTTAACTGTCAGCTGTTTTAACATATTTCTATTGTTTATTTGCGGTTCTCCATGTGTTGGTTCTGAATTTTGAGGAATTCTATTTAATTTGCCGGCTCTAAGCTCTCAAATGCATGGTACACGATTTCTTTTAAAGATTCTAACCACTCCGCGACCGCAAAGTGCAAACGTTGCTTACCATTTACGTCAGCAATTGAGAACATCTGTAAGCCGCATGTCTTCGCCACCTCATAAAATCGCAAAAACAGCAACAACAGCGAAAATTTCGGCAGACATAATCGCACAGCTTGGTAAGCCGCCCAGGATGCGTGAGAATCCTGCATTTACCAAGGTGGACAGTGCCGAATTTCATAGTATTTTTACACCCGAACTGGAGGCACTCGTTGGACTCTTTAACAAGTACAACTATGAGCTGCGCATTGCTGGCGGCGCCGTGCGTGATATATTAATGAACATTAAGCCGAAGGATGTGGATTTTGCAACAACAGCAACACCGGAACAAATGAAAGAGATGTTCACCAAAGAGGAGGTGCGAATGATTAACGCGAAAGGCGAAAAACATGGCACAATCACACCGCGCATTAACAACAAAGAAAACTTTGAGGTCACAACATTACGCATTGATGTTCGCACAGATGGACGCCATGCGGATGTGGTGTTCACCACTGATTGGCAATTGGATGCAAATCGGCGCGATTTAACCATTAACTCCATGTTTATGGGTCTCGATGGCACCGTCTATGATTACTTCTATGGCTATGATGATGTCCAGCAACGTCGCATCGTCTTCGTTGGCGATGCTGACGTTCGCATCAAGGAGGACTATTTACGCATACTGCGTTACTTTCGCTTCTATGGCCGCATTGCAGCCGATCCCAAATCACACGACCTGGCAACACTTGAGGCTATCAAGTCAAATGGAGAGGGCTTGGCGCGTATTAGTGGCGAGCGCGTTTGGGCCGAGCTGCAGAAGATTGTTGTAGGCAACTTTGGTCGCGAGCTGCTCCTGGAAATGCATAATTGTGGCTTGCTTCAACACTGTGGTCTGCCACAAGAGCCAAATATTCAAGAATTTGAGCGTCTCTGCGACAACTTAAAGCTGTTTGAGGAACCTCATCTGCCCATTCTCTACATGACGGCACTGCTGCACAATCACGAGCAGGCCCTGCAGCTTCATGAACGTCTCAAGCTATCCGCCTACGAGCGCGACATGGCGCTCTTCATAACACAGCAGCGACATCGTGTTGATGCCGAGTACAATTCTCTGCGCGACTATCAAAAACTCTGCCTGCAGCCGTATGCTAAACGGGACTATGTCGAACAACTGCTCAAGTATGCCAACAAGTTGGAGATATACAATCAGTTGAAAGCGTGGCAGCTGCCAACATTTCCGCTTAAGGGAAATGCGCTTAACAGTTTTGGCCTGGTTAATAAGAAAGTTGGTATTGTTTTATCCGAATTACGTTTGCTTTGGGCGGACAGTGATTTTAAGCTAACTGCGGCAGAGTTGCTGGAAAAAGTACCCACTATAATGGATCAACTTCAGCAGTCGCCGCCCAGTACACCCAATAAAAAACAACGCAAACAGTAAATAAATCTCCATGGTTTTGATATTCGACTCCTTGGAAGTTTATTAAACTTTACTAAAAATCTGAATGGGACGCTTAAAGCCGGCTTTGCAGTGCTCTGGCACACCCATCAGTTCCATGCTGGCAAAGCCCACCTCTGGACTAAGTAGATATTCTGTAAATTGATCGGGTTTAAACTGGATAGCTTTGTAATTTTCATGTATTTTGTCCTGCAAAAGAAAAAGAGAAGAAAATCATAAAGATTTCAACGAGATTTTTATTTTTTTTTATCTATTTACCGTTAGCTTCTTGCGTCGACAATACGTGTCAAAAGATTGTGGCTCTAAAATCAGCTTGCCACCGGGTTGCAGTTGCAGGAACATGCGTTTGAATGCTTGTTTTAAGCCCGCATCACAGAAGTTTAGATGTATCCATTTTGTTACAGACAGGCACAGAATAACATTGTATTTGGGCGTTTCAATCTCTAGCAGCACATCGTCATCCAGCACATAGTTTCCATGCACAAATTGCATATTAAAGGGCAATACGTTTGGGGTTTTGCGTTTCAGTGCTTTCATGGCTTGTTGTGCAGTGTGCGCCAAACTGCGATCTATGTCCAGACCAACAAGACTCTGCACTTTAAACTTTTTTGCAATCTCTATGGAAAGATGACCTGAATTGCAGCCGATGTCTAGCACCGCTTTGCCGTGTAATAGCTCCGGCTGTGTGGCAAGAACGTCTAAACGTATGTCGTGGAAATCCTTATCCAGAATACGTTTACCGTAGTAGTGTTTATAATTGCCATACATGTATGTCTCATTCTTGTTGTATTTGGGCTTGTTGCCGCCAGTGCTGCCAGCATTTTTGTTTTTCAGCTCAAGTCGCTTCTTTGGACTCGGTGCGGGTGGACGTTGGGGGCACTCAGTTTTGTTATTGTCCTCAGGCACGTGTGTATTTACGTCGTGCATCAGTCTTTTGATTTTTTGCGCGTCGTCATCGTTAACATTGTCAGATGCTGGGCGCTTTGCACCAGGTACAATTGTGTTATTATTGTTTTCCACTTCCATGTTTGTAAACGTTTTAAATCGTTTAAGCCACTATAAACAAAATATTGAGCGGCAATAAGTTGCTGTTTAAAGCAGTGTTGGGAAATGCAGCAAATGGCAATTCTGGTTAACTTCTTAAAAGTATCGATACTTTACAGCGAGCAACCCCAACGAGTATTAAATATTAGAGCCGATGATAGTGAACGAAAGTGAGAAACATTTTTTTCATATGGCGAACGCAAGTGGGCGCGTGGCGAATTCAGGAGCGCGGCAATTTCTCCTACCTTTAATCAGCTGCTCATGATCTTTTTTTCTTGAATAGTTTTAAGTTTAAAATTAATAAGACTGCTATGAAAGCAATAATGAGATAATTATTGAAAAGGTTGACACAATTTTTTTTTAAAAAATATTAAAATATTAATAGACCCCTGCTGTGGGTCTCCGGCAATAGTTTAGTACAAACTCTTTTTAGCTATAGATATAAAATAAATACAGTCGTGTCTGGATATAGTGAACTAATTTTTGCAAGGCCTGGTCCATATACCCAGGTTGTTCACTCTTTCAAGACACACATTTTCTTTTCTTAGTGCTCACTTTCCACCTGAATGAAATATTTGGTAAAAATTTCAGCCTTCTAAATCTTTTCTTTTAGGCTGTGGGTCTCTCAACAATCAGGACAAACTCTTTTATATATATAGATAAAATTCTCCCTTTTGAGTGAAAAAAATTTTGATTACAAAACATGCAGCATACATCGATGCATCGAGATTTGAAGCCGATGTATCACACCACATCGATATCCCATTTTAAAAACATCGACGAACATCGACATCGGTATTTTCACACAAATTTTTTACATCACTAGTATTTAATACTCGTTGCGCGCATTGTGACGGCGTCTAAAAATTTACTTAAAAAATTTCTAAATCACACTGCAACAACATTGTTTGCAAGACGAATAGAGCTAAGGACATAATGTCCGAGTTGGATGACATTTTGATGAAGTGCGATCGAAACGCAGAACGACTTACTGCGTTTCTAAAATTAAAAACTGCTGCAATACCATAGGGCAGACCACAATCTGTGCTTGGCGACGGCGTTGATAAACCACCTAATATTGACGTCGATTTGATTACACTGCCCCCACAACAGATCCCACTGAGGCACTGCAAGTTATACGAAAAGTAAGTACTCCGAAAATATACCGCCATCATAACCCTTACACAGTTTTTTTTTTACCAGGACATCCAGAATCGTCGCCAGGCAACGTATTAAACTCTAAACGACCGCGCTCCATTAGGCAGGATCTACAAAATGAGACGCTCCAAGGGTCTTTTGAATTTGTAAGTTGCAGTGTATCAGAGCTACTAGCATAATGCAATTATATTTCTATATTAATTTAAATTCGCTTAATGTTAATTTATGTAAACTATTTTATTTAACTGAATTGATTTGATTGATTCAGATTCACGTCAAGCGCATGTGACGGAGGTTCCCCAGGAAGGTCAAAATCATCAAACGGCTATGCAGGTGAAAGAGGAGAACGTCGATGGGAAAACGTTGAAACAAGAACAAAGAGAACATTGGAATAGAGATTAGTAATAATGTTAAAATCAAGAAAGAGAAAATTTGATCCGAAGGTTAAAAACGATCAACCGATAAAGAACGAAGTTTTGCTCGAGGAGTTGCTGAATAATATAGTATTAGACGAGCAGAAGTTGAAAGATGAGGAGTTAAAAGAGCAAGTAATGAGCGATAAAGAAGAGCAGCCCAAAATAGTGGAGAATGTTGAGAAGGCGTCGTTCTCGCAACAACAATCAAACAGTATGGCGAAAAGTAGAAAAATTGGGTGAATAACGAATTAAAAAACTTGGTCACCACGCTGGACAACGAAAAATTGAAACTGGACGACGATTAAACAATCCACGATACAAGTATGAAGTTTGGTTTGCATTATTCAGCATATATTCTAATTTTTAAATTATGTAATTGACAGCTGGAGTCTGGAAATCAAAGCGTGGTCATGTTCCCCTGCGAATCGATCGGGTGCACAGCATTGATCACTTTACGTTGCCCTTTGTTACGGGAGCGATCGCTCTTTACTCAGGCTCAGTACCAAAGGAGCCTAAGCGACGATCCATTTTTAAATACCAATAGTATAACATCTAATGGAAATGATAGTGCAATGCATATGTGTAGGTGAAAGTGATTTTATTCTATGAGGTTTAACTTATTTTTTTTTTTCGTATGTTCAACATCATTTTTCGGTTTTTGTAGTACTTTTCGTATAACTTGCAGTGCCTCAGTGAGATCTGTTTTGGGGGCAGTTTAATCAAATCGACGTCAATATTAGGTGATTTATCAATGCCATCGTCAAGCACAAATTGTGGTCTGCTCTGTAGTCTTGCAGCATATTTTAGTTTTAGAAACGCAGTCAGTCGTTCTGCGCTTCAATCTGACTCCATCAAAGTGTCATCCAGCTTCCGCATTATGCCCTCACTTCTATTCGCCCTGCAAGCGATGTTGATGTCTGTGTGACTAAGGAATTTTATTCAAAAATTTTTAGACGCCGTCACTATACGCGCAACGAGTATTAAATACTAGAGCTAATGATATTTTTCTATTTTATTGCATTATTAATAATAATACAAAAAAATAATATAATGAAAGGGAAAGGAATGCTAGCTACTGAGGCCATCGACTCTGGCCATCATGGCGAACAAGAGCTCGTGCACTTCGAGCGAATGTAGCGAATGCGGCGAATTCGTTTATCCGTTGGCAATCAGCTGATGCATGGGGAAGTGCTTGAGAGAACCGTTTGTTAAAATGGTATTTTGCTTTTGTTTCGACCGCCATATGTGGGATGAGAAAGACAAACCTTAAGTTTGACAATTTTAGACTTTTGATTAATCAGTATAGAAATTTTGCTTAATTGAATGGCATATCGTAAGATACTTAAATATAATTTCCATTATATAGGTCTTAATATATTTTAACAATTAAGTAGGGCATATATGATTAATAAAAAATTAATTAAATGACTTAATAAACTAACACAAAAATATACGTGTTTTGTTCAAAAATAATTCATATTAACTATATTTATAATCAAATGAATGTTGAAATATTTAGTTATGGCAAATAAAATTTATTTATTGTTAAAATGTAATTAAGTTCTATGCATTATTTTGATAATTATCAACGCAATATCTAGTTCTAAAAGAATAAATAAACACATTTTAAAGAAAACATACATATATTAAAAATATGGTTGTTTTTTTTAGTGTCTAAACTACCTTTTCATGTTTGGCTGCAGTCAGCAGATCCAACAAAAGTTTAAAATTGCCTAACTCTAGCAAGCTCAAGTTCATTGACCACAACAAGAGAAGAGAGGAACGACAACGTCCCCCTTATCATCATCTCTTGAATAGTAGGAGAAATTGCCGCTCTCCTGAATTCGCCACGCGCCCACTTGCGTTCGCCATATGAAAAATGTTTCGCTATCATCGGCTCTAGTATATCGATATTGAAACATAATGATCGATTAATTGAATGCGCTATTTATAACATTAAGATAAGCCAATTAAAGTGCACATTTAAATTGAATGATGAAATTGTAAGATTTTAACAATTTTAAAATTGCTACCTATATGTATTTAAATATCTAGGAGAAACGGTAACATAAGGCAAACCAGGTGAGTTATTAATTATCTTTTACACTGTAAGCAGTCTGCACATGCCAAATAACGGAGCTTTGTGTTGTTCATTTTAGCTGATCATGAAAAAAGGACAACTAAAAATAAAAATCACATATTAAAAAAAAGGAAGTATTAACAAAAAAAAGCAAATAAAATGTCTTCAAGCCAAGTATATGAATATGTGCAACAGCAGATAATTGTGGAGCTCATGACACGACTGAAAGTGGAGATTGAAGCAAATAAATTGCAAGGTTCTCAGTTAAGAACTGCTAAACAAAAATCAATTACTCTAATTATAGAAAATCGAAAGCTATTGAACAAAAACAAAAAGCTCTCAACTTCGCTCAAAGCCATCAAAATCGAGCTTGCCAAGTTAAAAACGCAACACTCAAAACGGTTGGAAAGTGTATTGCAAGAGCTGGCGATTGTAAAAGAAGAAAATGAATTGCATAAGGACGATTCAAAAGAGCTGACAGTATTAAAGAACAAATTCAAAGGGGTAAGTTTAACATACCATATATCTGTCGTACCATAACTAACTTCTTGAATCTTTAAGCTGGATGAGGAGCGAT
This sequence comes from Scaptomyza pallida, assembly GCA_018152965.1. Classification (NCBI taxonomy): domain Eukaryota; kingdom Metazoa; phylum Arthropoda; class Insecta; order Diptera; family Drosophilidae; genus Scaptomyza; species Scaptomyza pallida. The sequence continues at coordinate 8,048,677 of JAECXP010000002.1, forward strand.
GCCAACTCAAATTGGAAGTAGAGCAACAAGTTGAAAAAATTGATGCCCTGAATGCGGTAAAAGATATGCTAATGAAGGGAAACGAAAAGCGCGACATGCTCATTGACAAACATAAAAAAATGTTACGAAACTATGTTAAATTAAGCTCGTCATCCGAGAGTGAATCCCAAACAGAATACTCATCTTTGACTTGTCAAAGTATCTCATCAGAGCCGTCGGAATTGAAAGAAGATAGGATAATTAGCATCAAGGCACTTCATGCATTAAGCTTGCTTGGAGCTGAGAATACCACAGGTAAATAGACATTATACAAATAATAAAAATTTATTTTATGTAATTTTTTATACATGCTGTAGGACCCTGGTTATGTTTGCGTTGCGGTAACTTTGATTTTCCCATTAATTTTCTATCGTATGCTGAGTTTCGTCAACACTTGATTCATGCGCATGAGGAGACCATTGATACGGCATTGTGTGAGCATTGTGGCTGGCGTTCCAGCAGCGATCGTGAACTGGATTTACACAAGTATAAAGTACACAAGATTAAATCGCTTTTTTACACATTTTCAAAGTCGGCGATTCTTGACAAGAGCCAGCAGGACTAGAACTTGTCAAGGAAGTAGATTATAAGACATAATTAAGAATATTTAGTAGTCGTAGTTAATGGCACAATTCTTGAATTTTTTGATCAGAAAAATGTATTTGTTGACGTAACCAACATTAATTGTCATGTAATTTGACTATCGTAGGAAATACCTTGATTTGTGTCCATGTTTTTAATTATGACGGATTTACTTTGCCATTGACATTTAATTTAATTTTTTTTTTAAATATCTCTATAACTTTAATAGTTATCATCAACACACTTTAAAACCTTTGAAATATTATTTTGATTTATTATGTATTTACACATTAATCATGTGTTTGACTAGCTGGAGTTAATTTACTAAGTATTAGTCCTCGTCTAATGGGAAAAGACCAAAGCATCAATACTTGCATACTGAATTATGTTTATTTTTTACCTGTCTAACGACTTAGCATCGAATAATTACTGAAAAAAATAAAACAATTTAACTATTAAAGTATACTTAAAATATATATATTGGTGGAACTCTGCGTTAAGACGTCATATCGTGAAATCTTATCTTGTACTAAAATTCTATCAATTTAATATTGTCCGAAATCTGAAGTAATAATTTTCAAGCTCAGCAAAAAAAGTATTAAATTTATTACTTCTGTAAACCACTTTTTAAATAAAAATTAATTCATCCATTGTTCTAATGTAATAAAAAAAACTATTCTTTTAGTTTTTTTCCCGTTGTTTTTATTTTTTTGTTTTGTTTTACTTTTTTTTGGATTTTACATTGCTTGTTATGGTTGGACATACAACAAAAAAAAAAGGTTACATCATCATACAATACGACATTTAACATACATATACAGAAAATAAATTAGTTTATAATTATAATAATTACGCAAAAGAGCCTATGGCAAGCAAAATTGGATTCTCATTCTAAGAACGTACACTGTAAGAAAAGAAGCTAACACAGCGCGCACCTCATGCTTAGCGTCTTCAATACACAGTGTACACCATTATAAGTTTTAACAATTATGACGGAAACACGAAAATTGCGCAAATGTTTCACTTAAGTAGTGTGCTTGAGCATAAATTCAATTAACCGCGGTATTGATTTAATGCAAGCCATGGAGGCTTAAGTGAAGCAAATGCATTTTCATGGAAACAACAAGGCACATGGCTCAGATGTATATGCATCCTGATGCACAGAGACGTTCAGTTCTTATACATGAGCATGTGCAATGTTGGCCAAAAGAACATGTAGAGAGCGATAAAGATTTAAATACAGTTAATACAACATTGCAATGTTTTCGCTTATCTTTCATTGAGCTCTGTGCGCGAGCATCTCTCAATGAAAAATATTAGGGAAATTTGAATTTAGTAGAAAATACAATTTGAACTTCAAAACCAATTTGTTGTAGATTGAATTTTTGCAAAGTGTTTTTTGGGATAGCAGCAAAAACAGGTTAACAAAAATTCAAAATCCAACAAATTGTCGATTTGAAGCATATTTGAGAACAAACATTGAACACATATAGATTGGACAAACAAACATGTAACATTTAACACATATATTGGATCACATATAGTAATTACAAACTAAAGACTAACACAAAACGAAACGCACATAAAACACATTAAAACATACATTTAACATTCGAAAGTAATTTGTTGTTGCTTTTTGGTTTGTTAAAAACAGCGTGCCGTCAAAATAAATAAATTTAAGTAAAACTTGTACAATCTTCTTAGGTGCCTGGTGCCAGCCCATCCGCCCCACCTTTAGTCCACCGATGAGTCCAGCAGCTCTAATTATAATTATACTCCACATTGTCTTCAATCATTTGCAGCACACGCTGCCGTCCGATTTTGTTCCAGAATACATGTGGCTCCGATGAGCCCGTCACGCTACGTGGCCCGCTGCAAAGGACATTAGGTTCATATATCAAATATTCAAATATCAAAGAGTTAAGAACTTACTTCTGAAAGCAATCGAATCGTACGACGCCATTCTCGTTGATCAGGCACGAGTGTATATCAATAACTTTGACGTGTCTGCCCTCGCTGCGTATAAATTTGTTAAAGCGGGACACCTTTTCGCATATGTGCTTGTCGTGGCGATAGTTGGCCAACGGTGCCAGCGTTGTCAGCACAGGCACAAATCTACGATTGTGCATCTCCTTGATTAGCTGACGGAAATCGTGCTCGATCTGCACCAGTGGTCGGCCGCGCATTATGTCCACCGAACCGATGTTAACGATGATTTGTGTCATCTCGGGCAGTTCCACGTGGCGCAGCCGTTGCCGTGCAGCATTTATTGTCTGACCAGAGATGCACAATCCAGACTGCAACACCTTTTCATCTATGGAATTGCGAGTTGGAAAATTAGCTTGCGTTTCGCGTACATTTACTTTGCTTTTGCACTTACACTTCTTGAAGCGGCACTTGAGCTCCATGCGCGCCAAATACAACAAGAAATCATCGCCCAGCAATGGGAAATCTAACAGATATGCATCATAGTCCGAGTTGATGGTGAACATGGAGTCATGTTGCGATGGACATGACAACGTTGTTGGCGTGGGCGTAAATTCATGACGTCGCTTATGTGTATATTCCTCCAGATGTTGTGGCTGTTGTTCTTCTTGTTGTTGTTGGCGTTGTTGTTGTTGTTGTTGTGGATGCTGTTGTTGCTCTGCCAGCGTTGCTGTCTGTAACTGTGCAGCAATCGAAGCAATGGATTGGAATGGATTGTTGTTGTTGTTGATGTTAAAGTTGTTTAGAGCTGCTTGATGCGGTAGCTGATATTGATTGTTGCTGCAAATCAAATAATATAATAATCTCTTGTTTAATTACTAAATAGTGGTATTAACGTTTTCCTTACAGATGCTTCCAGTTGTCCTGATAGACACAGTTGGGCGTCAATGCAGCCGTGGCCAAGGGCTGCATTTTAACCGTTCTGACAGCTGGCGTTTTCTCTAACGGCATACGTCGCTTATACTGGGATCGCCATAGACGTGGCGGCTCCGACTGCGAGTATACACTGTCCCTGTGACTATCGCGCTGTCTCTGCTGCACTATCATCTCGTGCAGGTGGCGTGTATCGTCTGTGGGCTTGATGTTGAATAGAAGCTTGCCAGAATCACAGCATTCGGCTGTGACATGTGGTATGGTTAGCAGAAAATCTGTGATGTTGTCATGCAGCGGGAATGACAGGCCCGTCAATTGTCGATATTCCTCTGTAAAAGGTTATAATTAATAATGGAGTTCAATAAAATAAAAGTGTTGGAAAACGGATAAGTACAAAAGCTCATGCTAAAACTGTAAAAAAAAGCACGTGGACATTCTTTTTTTCTTTTTTTTTTTAATTAACCAAAAAAAAAAAAACATTATTTTAACCTTAAATCATTTAAATTTTCCTTAGGTCACATTTTTTGCTAACTTTTTTTTATTTTTTTTTTGCCTATTAAGTTATTTTATGTACTTACTTTTGATGCTCGATATCGTGATACCATTCTGGGCATTGGCCAGCAATATGGCGCGTATTTCAGCATCAATATCGGGGTTCTCTTCGCGCACCCCTAGATACGTGTTCTCCATGATGGTCATGTTGGAGGAGTCAGAGCTATATTTGGATATTAATGTGGATGAAAAGAGCGTAGCTACAATATGCAATTGTTGCTCTTCTTTGCTCTCCTGTTCCACTGATTGGCTGATGCGCTGATTGAGTACTCGTTGGGATTGAGTTGCTGGCAGTGCACCCGCTAAATTCTGGCTTGATGTGAAAATTTTTTAAATTTGCGCAAATATGTTGATTTTTCGCTTAAAATAATGTTGTATAATTGTTCACTGCCACGTTGTTTTTTGTGGTGTTGTTGTTGGTATGGGTGTTGGTGAAGTTTTAGCAGCTGCTGGCGCCACTGCTGAAAACACGTGGTCAGCTTTTTTTTCAATGCCGTGAGGCGGTGGTTATAAGTGTTCGGCACGCTGTTAAAATCACTTCTGAATGTCGCCATCGTTTTGTCGAAAATGAGTTCACCTTTGTCTGTCCAATATGAACTATTTAACATCCTCTCTCACTCTCCCTCTCTCTATTTGTCTTTTGCTGCGTGCCAATTTTGGAGACTTTTTCCCTTTGCCTATTGATCAGTTTGCAAATTTGCAAGTGTGGGAGCGCAATAACTGCACTTCATCAGCTTGCCTGATCTAACTGTTTATGCTCAACAAGTGCAGCAGGGTGCCTCAGTACTCAGAATTTAAAAATATTTAATGCCTATTGAAATAAATTGAAATTTTTTATCACTAATGTCCAATTTATTTACATCCTTATAAATGAGTTTTTCCAAAAAATAAAGTCGTTAGTTTACTTAAAGCATTAAGTATGTGATAAGCCACCCTAATGAAATGCAATTGCCACCTTTAGACTATATAATGAACGCCTTTGCGAGTTTTTCTCTTCGCTTTGCAGTTGCTTTTGTTTTTACCATTGCAGATAAGCAATGCATGCGTAATAAGTAATAACGAAATAATAAAAAAAATTTGTAACCCAGCCTCTCTTCCTCTCTCTTTTTTTCTCTCTTTGTGATCCATTGAGAATAACCACGTGCAGCGGCAATCTCGAAATTGACTACCGGATAATAATAAGTTGCCGGCGACTCAACTCCCCAGATGATTATCGAATAATTTCCACCTGCGAGCAGACATAAGACACAAGGCACACTTGAGGGTAAGACGACAGCATTGATGGATGGATTGTTGGATGACCAAGACACCCTCTCTCACTAACTTACGAACCAGGATAAAGGAAACGCAGCAGACAGACAGCAGGCGAGTGATAAACAAAGAGTGTGAGTAAGACAGAGAGAGAGAGAGAGTATACCAAAAAAATTTTTTAGCAAAGCTTTAAGTCCCTCAAATTGACCAAATCTCTGTTAATTGCAGAGGAAGCTGCAGAGACGTGACGAGGCAATACATGAACATGAACATGTGAAACAAGTACCCATTCTTACTTTTTGGCCTTTTTCTGATTTCAACCATTAATTTGTACGATTTGTATTTGCAAGCAAAATTAAGTGACTTGGTTTTGGGCATGTAAGAATATTAAAGGGGTTTATTTTGATTAGTATAGAGTGGTAAAGTGTAGAGAATCCAACGCAAAAAAAAAACATTGTATCAACTGTTACTTGTTAAATAAATTCTGTTAGCTTTACATATTACCATTAACATTAGTTGGAAATACTCTATGAAAAACGTTGCCGTGTTTTGGAGACTTTTGCAAAAGTACAGGTGTTTGCTTTTGACAGACGGATTTTTTGTGGGAGTGCGTGGAAGCTAAATGCAATTTACCGCCTCGAATTATAATTATGGGCGATACTTTGCACGAGGCCGCATATTCGCATAAATTATGAAGCTACTCAAACTCGTTGCTGCTGCTGCATAACAACTGCATATTTTCCAGCTACTACTATTACAACAATTACTTGATTCAATTTATGCATCTAAATCCAAGAAAATTCGTTATTTGCCATGTTGTGGGTGGCCACCTGCTAATTTGCTGATTGCCGTTTGATATTTCGATAGATATTTATTGACAACATGCAAAAAAAAAAAAAAAATCACTAAAATGCTTGGAATGCAGTAATGCAATTTTATTTAAAATCAGCCTCTTTGTTAACTGGTTTCTTGTTTGATTATGCCGCTGCTGTTAACAGGTAAAAAACACACAAATTTACTATGTATTCCGTATCACTTTACTTAGGCGGAAAAACTTATGAGATAAGGCGACTTTTTTTTCGTAACGCTTCAAACGTGACAAATCCGTAAGAAGTATTAGTTCAATAGACAAGAACGTGACAACGTAATGTTACAAAGAATTTTCATTATCTTGTTAAACAATGCAAATCTAGGCCTTTATGCTATAATTTTTTTTTTATATTTATTTTACATAATTTGCCTTAAAGATACATCCTGATATTAATTTTGGCATTTCTTAGGTTCCAATCGGTTGTTTCCTTTAATTATCCTTATCCGTTCAATAAAAGCAAAAACAACATCTGTTACAATTCAACCGTGTTCTACGGACTCTGGCAAAAGGAACTAATTAGAGCTCCCTTTGAGCTCTTTCGGCAAAAAACAGTTACCTTCTGCTGACTAGCAGATTGCTTTTTTGTGCGTGTGTTCCTTTGCCAAACAACATGAGATAAATAGTTCAGCATGTGTATTGTGTTTGAGTGTGCGTGTAATTAACCGTTTACTTCCGATTCCTGGCAAAGCAAAAGTGAATGTCAAAGTTCGCTTGTTGATCGTTTTCTTTTTGAAAGAACGCTTGACTTATACTCTTTTATATAATACACTGTATTCTAAACAGCACAAATATTATTTCTAAAAAAATTAATAAAACGATTTTTCAAAACTTACAACTATGAGCTGTGCACTACAGTTAGTTCGTATTCAATTTACGTTATTACGATACGATATTCGAAATGCAGTATAACAGTGCAGAGGCAAATTGAGAGAGCAAGCAAAAGCGAGAGAAACAAAACAAATGCAATTACATTTAGTTGTTTCACACTCGCGCGCACATACAAACGTAAAAACACAAAGCAACAACAATACACTGTTATCGCTTGCAATTGCAGCTGCAATGGAAATGCAAGAGAAACAACCACAGCAGCGTACAGTGGTTTACTTTACCGTAAAAAGCATTAAAAATAATTTAAATTTAGAGGCATATTAGTAAAATTCTTTAACTTAGATTTAGTGAAAAAAAAAACGAGTATAAATATTAATTTATTTAAAAGGTAGTTTCTAAGTACTAATCTGTTTTATAAATGAATGGCGTTTTTATTTTACAACAAAGTTCACACAATAAGCCACTGTGCGCTTGGTTATGCTCTCTGTTTTGTGCGGGCGTTGTTGCGCTCTTTCTCTCAGGTTCAGTCTGTGTCATGGTGAAATAACATAAGGTGGTCTCGTCGGAGCCGAAGTTTTACGAAGTATCCACTTATTTCAGTGCACGTATGCGAAGGGTTAATCAACAAACACATTGCCGCCTCACTCACACTCAATACGACACTATTAACTATGTTCCTTTCACTCGCACTTATTGCAAGCATACAATAAGTGGATGTCTTTTGCCGACGAGACCACCTTATGTTTTTTCATCATGGTCTGTGTGAGACACTCCGTCGCTGTTTGAAACCAAGCCGGTTTTTCAGTTACTTTCTGACTTTGTTGAACGAACGTTGTGCGAGCGGAGCAACGAATTGAAAACGGCGTAATCGCCAATTAATGGCGCGCGTTTGTGTTTTTTTGCGTTTCGATTAACAACAATCACAATAAATAAATCAAATATATATACAACAAATTGAAGTATAAATAATAATACGAATATGCATGCGGATTAACAACGAAAACAACAAATGTGAGTGTATAAGTGTGTGTGTGCTTGTGCAAGTGTAACGAAAAGTAAAAAGTGCAAAAAGGTAAACAACAAATAAATACAAAAAATACAAAAAGAAACGTCAAAATGACGCGCGAAGAAGAGGAAGAAGTGCGCTTGTTGCTCTCGCGTCACCAGGAGCGCATTATGCTCGATCTGGGCAGCACCGATCTGCTTGCGGTTCTTGTGAAAAACTCTGTGCTTAGCCAATCCGAGGAGGATCTGCTACTGAAGCCAGCTGCCGCAGCAGCATCAACAACTGGAGCGCCCTCTAGCATCGGTGCTTTGACAAAGCGCAAGCTCAGCGCTGTCGCCAGCAGCAGCAGCAACAGCGGTAGCGGCGGCAGCGCCAGTGTCAGTGTCAGCGTAGGCGGCGATTATAGCTCAAGTTTGGCAGGCTCGTCGCGCAGTGCAAGTGTTAACGGTGATCACGATCCCACTCAAAACTGTGACAATCGCTCCCTCACGCCCTCTGTCGGCGCACCCAGCGATGCCGAAATTTTACGTTTGCAATGCGCCAATCTTATTGAGATTATTGCCAAAAGTGGCTTTGAGAAATTTAAACAGTTCTGCTATGCCATTGAGTGCGAGTGTCCGCAGCTCATTGAGGATTTAATTAACGATCGTCTTAAAAGCGGTAAGTCGACTAACATTTCTAAAGTCAGCTTAAGCTAACAACTCCAACTCAAACATTGAAACTGTTGTCGTCGATATTAAATTATGCGCTTAATTGTGCTCGATTGATTCTTAAATTTCCCCTCTCAGCTTTTTGCATATGGTATGTATGTTTGTATGTATGTGGGCGTACATATTTAATGGAGGCGTGTTGATAGTAATTGAGATTATGACCAAGATTATAAAGGTATATAATTATTGTTTTTATGGAGTGACACAGGTGACATTTGGCACCATTCCATAAAAATTTTTGCAGCCGTAACGTTACTTTTATGGTTTAATTATTTCCAGAAATAAAGGAAAATTATTTTTATTGCAGCAAGGAAATGTAAAAAAGTTGAAAAAAATTAAAAAAATTCGTTTAATAATAACATAAAAGTAAAAGGAAACAAGTAAGAAGGCTCTAGTCGAGAAATCCCGACTACAACATACCCTCATACCCCATACGTAATGCGCAAAACGTAAACCGATATATAATTGTAGCAATGAAAAAAGGAGCCAAATGCAACGCGTTTTGTGCTCGTTTAAAAACGCGCGAACTAGCCTGGAAAAATGAATGCTGGCTGGTATATATACTGGTGGGGAAGCCATGGGGATGGTTCAAGGAATGACGCTTTTTAAACGCGTTTTAAATCGCGCGCGTGTTTTAACTTTATCATTTTGGTTTCCCATGGTCCACTTACCGACAAAATGGCCATTCTCATGCTTGTGGGTTGAGGGTATAAAAAGAAAAGAATATCACACTTTACAAGAAACTGTAAAATACTAGAAAATTGTTATCTAAAAATATCTAAACAAACAAAAAACAGCTGCAATCTTTAAAACTATAGACCTTTTTTATTATATGATAAGACCTAAGCAAATAAATATGAACATATGTTTGCTGATGAGTTAAAGGTTTTCCACTTAAAAGTGATAATATCCTTGGGTAAGGTTTGTTTAAAAAATTTGAAAATATTCATTAACTCTCATACAAATTAGTAAATTTCATCTTCACTTACCAATATTTTTAAAATATGTTGATGAAAAAAAAAGTTCGCCAGCTGTTCAGAAATGGGGATACATCATCCACGCGCTGTGATTCATTGATTCATTGACCCACAACTTATAGTTCAGCCAACCATAGAATATATGTATGGGGCTAAAGAACATGTTGTCGGTCTGCATGTGTAAATTTCCCTGCCCAGACTTGTAAATTACCCAAACGTTGACAGACAGCAGCAGGCGTAGAGAAGAGAAAGAGCGAGAGAGGGTGGAGTGTAGGACGGAAACAGGCAAGAGCAACAGAATAAAACAAAATTGAGACTGAATCGCGCAGCTAGAAAAACAAAAACAACAACGAACAAACAACAGGCAAAATATAAACTATTGTTGTTATACTCAATGTAGTTGTTGTTGTTGATTTTCTTGTTGTTGCTGCGCACATTGTACGTATTTCCCTAATGAAAAACACAAAATAATCAGACTACACACATACAACGAAAAAGTGAAAAAAAAAAAATGAAAACGAATTAAACCAAACAAGATCAAAAATGAACTAAATCTGGTGTGTGAGATAGTTCTCGATAAGAATATACCCTATAAAGAGGAAGTTGTTATATTTAAAGAAAAATCTAAAGGTTTTATTTAATATCTTGATACACTTTTACACTTCATAAACTATCTTAAACTATTTATGTAAGTATTTCAAAAAATTTTCTTTCAAGTGAATTTTAATTATCTTTACATACATTGCATTTTCCATGGCATTTTCCATTTAAATACTTAACATCTCCTTTAATGTCTACATAAGCTCCTTTTTAACACTATTTGCACAACTCTATCAATATACCCTTTTTTTTTGCTTCATGCCATATTCTGTGTACGAAAAATGGCAACAACAACAACAACAACCACAACAACAACGAGTAGTAGAAGTAAAGCCCCATGGCCATGTGTATTGTACATAAGGCACTCGATCACGTTTTACGATTCTGGCCACGATTACAAGAAACGCGTTACGCGTGGTCCAATGTCCATGGGGCCGACAGTCATGTATGAGTGTACAAATGTGTACGTGTGTGTGTAGCTCTCCGTTTGTACAACTGCCACAGGCTTCATAGTTTTTTCTTTCTTATTATTTGATCGTTTTTGTTGTTGTTGTATTTTACTGGCTGCTGGCCATTCATCATTATGATCAGAGCTAACCGAGGCTAGGCTTCATAATCATAATACTTACTCACTTACTTCAGCCTGAAGAGTTGACGTTTCGCTTTTACTTTGCTTCTACTTATTCTTTGTCTTCTACTTCTTCTTCTATGTACAGAGAGTTCTTTTCTGTTTGCTAATTTCTTGTACGTGCCCTTCTTCTTGTTTGCTATTGCGATGCGCGTCTGACTGCGACTGCGACTGCTGATGCTTCTTCTTATTTTACTACTATTTTTTTTCTTTCTACTCATTGCTTTGCCTCCGCCGCCTCTTGTTGCTCTCAGGTAGATATGAAGATGGTGGTGCACAGCCAGTTCCTCCGTTCGTAAATTACAATTATTTACAGCGCATACCCAGTGGCGAAAAAACACCCCACGTAATGCATCACCTCTTCATGAAAAAGTTTCCGTACTACCTACAGAATGTACCCGGATTCCCATTACTTTTGCATAGGCATGGCCGCGTATGTGTAGTGTATTGCCCACAATGTAATCGAGAAAGTGGGCGATTAAATGCCGAGCTCTTTTCGGGTTCCCATTACAGCCAATAATACAAATCTTGAATTGTAATGCTGGCAGTGGGCAGACCGACCACTATACGATACACGAAGTGTGCGAACATGTGGATGAACTCCATACTTCCACGATTACTTGGTGTTCTATCATGTAATGCGAATGCTGCACTTCATAATATACGAAGTATGTATACTTGTAATGCGAATGTTGCACTTCATAATATACGAAGTATGTATACTTGTAATGCGAATGTTGCACTTCATAATATACATATTTTAATCATACATTACGAGCAAATATACTACTTATATTAATATATATATATATAATGTTAAAAGTGGTATATTTGCTCGTAAATTATGCTTAAAATATGTATATACATCCATATAAATATATAAAAACACAAAACATATGTATGAATAAGTAAATTATATTTAAATAAAATATATAAAAAAAACAAAACAAATTTAATTCAATATCTTAACACTAAAAAGCAAAACAAATTTAATTCAATATATTAACACTAAAAATCAAAACAAAATTAATTCAATATATTAACACTAAAAATCAAAACAAAATTAATTCAATATATTAACACTAAAAATCAAAACAAATTTAATTCAATATATTAACACTAAAAATGAAAACAAAATTAATTCAATATATTAACACTAAAAATCAAAACAAAATTAATTCAAAATCCTACCACTAAAAATCAAAACAAAATTAATTCAAAATCCTACCACTAAAAAACAAAACAAAATTAATTCAAAATCCTACCACTAAAAATTACTTATCTAACTTAAATGTAATTTTTATTCTAATTTTCCTTATTTTCTACATTGGTTTTTTTTTAGCATCATATCTTCGTTTGGATAGGCGTGCTTTATGGATCTTAAATGCCTGCCTTATAGTATTAACATATTCTTTTTGTGAATATATATAATTTTTCGATGCGCCTGAAATGAAAAGCCAAAAATTAAAAAATTGCAAAAGCTTCGATATATTTTTATATAAAATATCACTTACAAAACAAGGCATCGTTTAATGCCGAAAATTGTTTAAACGCCTCCTTTTGATGGATGCCATCAAAATTAAAATCGGAAATGATGCATTTCCCTACAATGCTGTCCAAATGTCCGACCAAATCGTCCTTTATAATTTTTTGAAACATTTTGACCTGAAATGATTTGAAAAATACGAGTATATATTAATTTAAAATTTAATATTTATATAAATACACGGGACTTAAAAATGTGTGTGTGTGTGTGTGTATGTTTGTAAGAAATGCGCGGGATGTATGTTTGTATGCAAAAAATTCACTTAAAAATCACTTAAAAACGAACAATAAGAATTAGTTTGTTAAATATGTATACTTTCCTGTTTATTTAGTAAAGTAGAAGCATTATTCAATGCACACATGTACGTATATACGTATGTATGCACACACGTTTGGTAAATTTTATAAGTTAACTGCAATTTAAACACATACAAAATATTAATATAGTTAATATATTTAATTTGTTATTATTCATAATAATAATAATGAATAATTATAATTTCAGTGACTATTATTACTCACCAGTTTTTAATCAAAACACTATACACTTTTTTTCACAAAAAGAACAAACGATGCTTCAAGTCCAGCGACGAAAATCAAAGTGACTTCGTCTGAAAATGTATAAACAGAAGCCGAAAAAAACGCGTAAATGACGCTCATACATGTGCATTTTTACACTTGTATGCGTAATGTAAAAGCAGAAGCCGAAAAAAACGCGAAAATGACGCTCATACATGTGCATTTTTACACTTGTATGCGTAAGCGTCACAAAAAAGAATAGAAAAAAATGTACGAGCAAAAGAAACAAGCAAGAGCCGAAATAGTTCGCGAGCGATGCAACAACAATTCTGTACGAATATTCCCATTACATCCTTGATTACAAAAAAGCTATACGTGGCTCATTACGTGGGGTCTATACAAAATGCATCTTGTGGCCATATCGCATACCATGTTCGCTGCTGGGTAATGTTTGCCTGAACCACACACTGCAAGCCTCTGCCCCTCTCTTTCTTTTGCGTCTCTGCCTCTGGTCTCTGTCGCTCATCTGCGGCGCTCCCTTTTGCCAATGTCTTTTTGCGTTTGATAATTTATGCAGCATAATCTGCTCGATGACGTTTATGGTTTGCCATTCCCCTCTCATTTTACGCTTACGGTGCTACTGCTCCTGGCGGCTCAGTGTTGGCACTTTAGCTTTTATTCAGCCGTATAAAACTTTTAATGAGTCTATCCACTTAGCTACCATGAAAGCAGCTAAATGTTGATTTTCATTTTAATGAAATGAATGTTTATTATTAAATATGATTTAGCGGCACTAGAAAAATCTAATTTAAATTGATATACTTTTAGCTACTTAATTTAATTTTTAGCCTTTTTTTAATTTTGGCATCACTGCTGCTGTTAGCCACCCACCCGCTCAGCCCCGTTCAACGTTTCCATTTGCTGTGTGAGCCGCTCTTATCGCTCTTGTTCGTCATTACCCAGTGGCGAAAAAACACCCCACGTAATGCATCACCTCTTCATGAAAAAGTTTCCGTACTACCTACAGAATGTACCCGGATTCCCATTACTTTTGCATAGGCATGGCCGCGTATGTGTAGTGTATTGCCCACAATGTAATCGAGAAAGTGGGCGATTAAATGCCGAGCTCTTTTCGGGTTCCCATTACAGCCAATAATACAAATCTTGAATTGTAATGCTGGCAGTGGGCAGACCGACCACTATACGATACACGAAGTGTGCGAACATGTGGATGAACTCCATACTTCCACGATTACTTGGTGTTCTATCATGTAATGCGAATGCTGCACTTCATAATATACGAAGTATATATACTTGTAATGCGAATGTTGCACGTCATAATATACGAAGTATATATACTTGTAATGCGAATGTTGCACGTCATAATATACATATTTTAATCATACATTACGGGCAAATATACTACTTATATTAATATATATATATATAATGTTAAAAGTGGTATATTTGCTCGTAAATTATGCTTAAAATATGTATATACATCCATATAAATATATAAAAACACAAAACATATGTATGAATAAGTAAATTATATTTAAATAAAATATATAAAAAAAACAAAACAAATTTAATTCAATATCTTAACACTAAAAAGCAAAACAAATTTAATTCAATATATTAACACTAAAAATCAAAACAAAATTAATTCAATATATTAACACTAAAAATCAAAACAAAATTAATTCAATATATTAACACTAAAAATCAAAACAAATTTAATTCAATATATTAACACTAAAAATGAAAACAAAATTAATTCAATATATTAACACTAAAAATCAAAACAAAATTAATTCAAAATCCTACCACTAAAAATCAAAACAAAATTAATTCAAAATCCTACCACTAAAAAACAAAACAAAATTAATTCAAAATCCTACCACTAAAAATTACTTATCTAACTTAAATGTAATTTTTATTCTAATTTTCCTTATTTTCTACATTGGTTTTTTTTTTAGCATCATATCTTCGTTTGGATAGGCGTGCTTTATGGATCTTAAATGCCTGCCTTATAGTATTAACATATTCTTTTTGTGAATATATATAATTTTTCGATGCGCCTGAAATGAAAAGCCAAAAATTAAAAAATTGCAAAAGCTTCGATATATTTTTATATAAAATATCACTTACAAAACAAGGCATCGTTTAATGCCGAAAATTGTTTAAACGCCTCCTTTTGATGGATGCCATCAAAATTAAAATCGGAAATGATGCATTTCCCTACAATGCTGTCCAAATGTCCGACCAAATCGTCCTTTATAATTTTTTGAAACATTTTGACCTGAAATGATTTGAAAAATACGAGTATATATTAATTTAAAATTTAATATTTATATAAATACACGGGACTTAAAAATGTGTGTGTGTGTGTGTGTATGTTTGTAAGAAATGCGCGGGATGTATGTTTGTATGCAAAAAATTCACTTAAAAATCACTTAAAAACGAACAATAAGAATTAGTTTGTTAAATATGTATACTTTCCTGTTTATTTAGTAAAGTAGAAGCATTATTCAATGCACACATGTACGTATATACGTATGTATGCACACACGTTTGGTAAATTTTATAAGTTAACTGCAATTTAAACACATACAAAATATTAATATAGTTAATATATTTAATTTGTTATTATTCATAATAATAATAATGAATAATTATAATTTCAGTGACTATTATTACTCACCAGTTTTTAATCAAAACACTATACACTTTTTTTCACAAAAAGAACAAACGATGCTTCAAGTCCAGCGACGAAAATCAAAGTGACTTCGTCTGAAAATGTATAAACAGAAGCCGAAAAAAACGCGTAAATGACGCTCATACATGTGCATTTTTACACTTGTATGCGTAATGTAAAAGCAGAAGCCGAAAAAAACGCGAAAATGACGCTCATACATGTGCATTTTTACACTTGTATGCGTAAGCGTCACAAAAAAGAATAGAAAAAAATGTACGAGCAAAAGAAACAAGCAAGAGCCGAAATAGTTCGCGAGCGATGCAACAACAATTCTGTACGAATATTCCCATTACATCCTTGATTACAAAAAAGCTATACGTGGCTCATTACGTGGGGTCTATACAAAATGCATCTTGTGGCCATATCGCATACCATGTTCGCTGCTGGGTATTTTGTATGCGTGTCTCTCTCGTTGTGTGTGTGTGTGTGTGTTTGTGCTCTGAGAAACGTTTCCTTTTATGTTTATTTGTTGATTTCTTTGATTTCGCTTTTTTGTGTCTTTCTTTTTCTTCTTCTTGTGTATGTATTTATTCTACCTCCATTGAACTTCATAATGATGTTCCCGCTCACCTTTCGGTTTTTTTTGTGCCTCTGCTGCGCATGAGCATCCTGTTTTTGTGACCGCCTTCGTTATTGTAGTTGTTGTCGTTGTTGTTGTTGCTGGCGAGTAAGTCCTACTTACTTTTGTCCCTCTTTCAACTTCGATCCGTTCCGTTTAAGTAGGTTTTCATGACGCGTTTTCAACGTCGCTGGATTTAACTTCTTCTTCTTCTTCTCGGCTAGCATTGGTTTTTCCGATCAACTCTTTCGTTCCAGTTACGAGCTCAGGATGTTCATGGCGCCATTAAAGTATTGGTTTTATGTTGTATTTTTTTTTTTTTGTTATTGACCATTCGAAATAGTAGGTCGTTGTGTCGACCACTTGTAGCTGTTGTCTTGAACTTCATTCGAATTGTTTTTTTTTTTTTTTTTTTTTTGCTTTTTATTAGCTTCTATCGTAACAGACATCTGCTTAGCCATTTCTGCAACAAATTCGATTCAAAACGGGTTTCTTTTTTTATGGAAATGCGCTTGAGATGTTTGCTGATTGCCCGAGTTTAATGGGACTGTTGCGATATGACAGTTGTTTCCTCATTTATCGTTCTTATCCATTTACAAAACCGAAATGAGTTCAAGCTGTTATGTTTTCAGATAGATAAAAGATACTGGGCAAACTAGTTGTAGATACATTTTTTTTTGTTAAAGCTTATATTCTGGGTGGTAAGTAGATCATTTTGAAATTGATCACATTTCAGCTGATTACAACTCAACTTCATTAAGCATTCGTTGTAAAATCTTTATTAATTTCGGTAGCAGTCAAAGTTAAAGCCTATTCCTTTGACACAAATTGTGGGGCAGCTTTATTCGTCCCAGCCAGCGATCTTTTAAGCCGCTTACCCACACAACTGTCACGCTATCGGCCATTGCCTTAGTTCTTTTGGGTAACTTGTTTGTCTCTGTTTTGCCCATTTGCTCGTTTCTACGCTCTTTCTTTACAAACAAATCCCCCAACGAAAGGTGTGACTCATGCAAAGCAACGATTCTTGGTTACGTTTTTTTTTTTTTGGTTGCTTTTAATGTTGTGGTTTTTGTAGTTGTAAGACCGTTCCCCAATATTACAAACAACTACACACACACTTACACACAGCTCACTTGATCACCAGACTGGCATGGCGTCTGTGTCATGCAACTGTTCTCTGCTTGTTTTCAAAGTACCCTGTGATAAAAGGGGCAATGGGGTGCTTAGGGTTTCAGATTATTTAAGATGAATATCTTTTGTTTCATTTATTAAAATTTTAGAATTTTAGATCAAATTCTTATTGTTGCCCCTTGAAAAAATTGTATAGTATTAAAAAATGTATCCAAGAAATTTAGATTTTGCTCTATTCGTGCATTTCGCTTCAATGATAAAAGTAAAGTAAACCTAAAATTTGTATTTTACAATATAATTTTTTTACCTTAATTTCATTTATTTATTAATTTTATCCGTTAACCGAAGTTTTTCAACGTTAATAAATAAAACATATGTTTATATGTACTAAAAAAATCAGATTAAAAAAAAAAAATTTGTTCATTACAAATAAAATCAAATAAAAATAAACTTGTTAATAAATTTCTTTAAAAAAATATATGAGCAAAAACGGTTCATAATTCCTGGAAGCTCTAACTTTCGAAAGTTCTTTTTTACTGTACTTAAAAAGTAATTATTTAAAAATCACAAAAAAACCATCTGAATTAATAACTATTTTGTTGAGTTAAACTCAACTTCTTAATTACTTGTGAAAGGGTATATAGCAGTCGGTGCCTTTGTGGATGCAACATTTTGACTTGTTTGTTCCCTGCCTGCCCTGCCTGCTTGCTTGCCCCGTGGTGCAGCTGATAAACTTGGCGCAGTCGTTAGCCTTTTGGCAGTTGCCAGTTGGCTGAAGAAGTTGCAGCCAACTTGTCAGTTGCAGACTTGCAGCCGCTTTAACTGTTTTCATTTCCACTGAATAACAACAACAACAACAACAAATCCGTTGTGTTTACTGCATTTTGACCCGTGGAGAGACAGAGATGAATATAGCTGAAAAAAAAGTAAAAATAAAAACTCATCTGTGCTCTCGCCGCATGGCGTGTAAATGCATCTTTGTATCTTCTGACGACATGGCAACTTTTATCTATGGTTTTCTTGGTCTTTTATACATGTATTAAGTCTTTACATGATTTTTCTGTTATTTTTACAAGTCATTAGCTTTAATTTACACACACACACACACGCACACACACCTGGTTAGAAGCGATTTTCATTCATAGTTTTCATTACGACGTTCTGGCTCATAAAGTGCAGCTGGCAGAACATGAAAAAAAATAAGATATACAAAAAATCTTCCGCTTCGGTCAGTTATTTACTTGATTTCGTTTTGCTTGGGATCGATTGATGGATTGAGCGATTGATCGCTTCCTATCGCTCTCCGTTACGGCTGCCCAACTTCAACTCCACGCCCTCAACTCCCAACCCTTTTTCATTCCCTCTTTCTTTCAGTTTTTAGTTATTTCATAATTTGTTTTGTTGAGCTTGTGGAAGCTTGGTGGCATTGCCACACGTCACTCCGCTCCATGCACACTCTTCGTTTCCCTTTTGATTAAAAATTATGATTGATTAGTTTGATCAAATGCTGGCCCTTAATGTATGTACTATGTGTGTGTGTAGATCTTTTGATGGTATATGGTTTGGGCAAATGTTTGGTTTAACGCATCGTTGCACAGGAAAATACCGAAAACTAATGAGGGTTTCTGGTTGAATGCAACAAAGTATTTTAATCGGATGCTTCAAGCTAAAATAGTATGTTTTATGTATCTATAACCAATTCACATTTTACTGGGCCTATCAATTAAATATTTCTTGCTTTGCTTAAGTTGTGTCAATCAAATATTTTGTAATAAAATATATTGAAATAATATTTTTTTTTTATAATTTTTAGTATCTTAGTAACTGACAAATAATCGGATAAATGTCTATCTCCAAAGACTTCCAGCTTATAAATAATTGGTATTTACGTAATTAGAACAAAAAAAAAAAATAATTGTATTAATACGAGTGTCAACCCAATACTTTTTGTTTAGATCATACATAAAGCTATTCATAAAAAAAAATGTTTGAAAATTTTCGTACACAAGATGTTTGGTTTTGACCTCTACTTTTATTTTGATCGCAGTTGTATTTATAGAAGAAAAAGAAGAGAAGAAAAAGAAAAAAAAAAAGAAATATTTACAATAAAATTTGGATTAAATAATATCTTTAAGAAAAGATCTGGACTTTTGTCCAGTAAAAATATTATTTATATCATAATAATAAAAAAATATAAAGTAGTAAAATATTATGGAAATAATTTATTATCCATAATATTAGATCCGCTCCATTTTAAAATGTTTTTATATTTTGAATACTTTTTTTTTTTTGCTTTTATTCAAACCGTTGAATGATTTAATGTTTTGTTATCTTACGAATTAAACTTTTGACTCGCCAATTTATAATTTTCAATGTTTTGGCGTATAATTGGCTTGGCCTTGGCTACAACGATTTATTCAAATTAATTATATAAATCTGGTCTACAGTAGCCGCATTACATATCTTACTATTTTTGGCTTTGGTTAGCTCTCATTGTTTTGGACAAACCCACACTCCTTCTTTTTGTTTCTTGTCGATTTTCGCTACAGTTTTCGCCATTTAATTCGCCATGTAGTTGGCGTTGAATGCCAAAGTTTCAATCATTATTATCTGCAGACTTGGCCTAAACACACAGGCCAACAGCATAAAACAATGCAAGAGCATTTTTATATTGTTTATTTCGGCCGTAATTGTAAAAAAAAGAAAGTTTGCAATGTAAAATAAGTCTATGTTTTAGTTGTTGTTGTTGTTTTCATGCTAAAATTACTAAGAAAAAAACGAATAACATTATTTTTTAGGGGTCCGGCGTCTGGGTTTTAAGTGCGTGTTTTACATGGTCAAAACGTAGCGCCGTTTACTACGTCGCGACGGTCATCAATGTTAGAGAGACCCCTTCTTAATAATGATCGTCTTGGCGCGGGTTGGGTGGGAAAGTGCATGTAATTTGAAAATAATTGAAGTGCTTTCAGTTGGAAAATGGGGCAAATTGGATTCTTGAGCCATTGCCCAGGCCATTTGGAAACTACATACATATAACTTGATTGCATAGTTGAATTTTTTCGTTGTAAGAGTTTAAGTTGACTTTTTTAAAGAAAACAGTTTAGGTTAAAGAAAGCTATAAAATAATGTAGAATATTGTTAGTTTTTGTGAATTTACTGGAGTGTCAAAGATTAATTACTTATATTAAGGAATATTTTTGTTCTGTTGCATAAACTATCTATTCATAAAAGTAAAACACACTATGGCACACTTGTGCCTCGTAATATTTCAATAAAAATAATGTAAATTAAACTTTTGATATACCTAAAACCTCATTTAAACAAAAACTTGATCAGAATTTTTTATCAATTTCTAAAATAAATGCACGCAAAATCATAATCATATTCAAAGAAATGACAACATTGATTGATCATTTTGTTAACAAAAGCAAAACGAAAAACAAAATACAACAGAAAAACTAATCAAGAAAAGCAAACAAAATGCTTTTAATAAGCAATTAAAAGTCTTGACCGAACGCCATTAAAAGTTCTTTTCCGTTATAGCTGGACCATCCATAAAAGTAATGCGATCTCGTTATCACGAATTTATTTACTTTTAATGGAATCAAAACACAAGCTGAACATGATGTGTTCTTTTTTTTTCGTATTTGATTTTTGTTTGTTGTGTTTCTTGTGATGTGTTAGGTTAGTTAGGCAAACAAAGGGCGCCAGCGGGCTAAACTTTCATATAGGGAGGGCCACACACACAAACACACAGCATTTATAGCCAGCTGTGTGGTCATTGTGATTTTTGTGGATCTGAGATTGGGATTTACTTTGACTTGGATTGACACGACAGCTGCCGCCTCAAGCTAGTTGTCATAGTTGTCGTTTTCGATATAAACAACAAAAATAAAATACTTTTTAAAACCAGAAAAGTTCGATGGGCAAAGCATCTTTGACAGCTTTCACAGTATTTGCTTATCTTAACAATTTTGTGCTTATGTAAATAAATCAACTGAATTGAGGAAGAACATGCGCTGAGTTGGCGAAAAATTTTAAAATATTCACAAGCTGTCTGCAAGATTCAACTGAATAGCATTATTTGAAAGTTGAGTTGATATTTTTTTTGTGTTGAAAAATCATAGAAATTACAAGAATGCTTTTTTCGAAAAATTTCACAAATTGTTTTGAACTTTTTCAATTTTGGTTAAATAATTAAACAGCTCTATGTTAAAAAAATATTTTAAAACACTTTTAACAATTATTTTTCTATAAAATACATCGTTTGAAAAACTAGAAAACTCAATTAAAAATGTATTAAGCCATATAAATTCAGCTAAAAATTTTTAAAATAAAATTGTACACAAAATTAATAAAAAAAAATACTTCTAAAAATCATTAAAATAAATTGCAAATAAAATTTTAAGATTATTTAAACTTTATCGTTATCGAAATCTTTATTATTTCTCTGTTTTCTGAGTTAAATTTATTATCAAATACCTGGAAATGTTAGCCGTGGGTTGGTTTGCAATGTAATGTCTCACACTTTGGTTAACTGCTTGGGTAATAAGAGTGCCTAAGCCATAAATCAGTTCGTATATGTATGTATGTGTAAGCCATGTGATTATTAATCAATATTAAGTGAATATAAAAGTTCGATTGACTTCGTTGCGAAAACTACTTAATTTTGCGCTGATAATCTGAAACGACGATCTCTATAAAGAACATTTATCTTATTCTCGAGAAGGCGTCTCAACAACTAGGGCCATAAATTTCTTTAATATGCAGCGATTTAAAACTTTATAGAAAATTCAAATTATGGCTATGAACACTTCATAGGGATGGGAATAGGTATGGGGTATAGGTATGGGGCGCCAATGTGTGTTCGCTCAGCTTCCGGCAAATCGTTGGCCCTCTTCTCTCCATCTCTCATGCATATGTATGTACGAGTATGTGCGACTTGCACTGTTTATCTCAATCATCGACAGCAATTCCAGCCATGTCCATGGCAATCAGCAGACCGTCCACTGGACACTGGACACTGGACATACTCTGAAGAGTGTCTCGCAAACTGGCAAACTCTGAAGGGGCCTGGTCTCATCGAGACTATGCCTCTTACTCTCTTTCTCTCTCTTCTGATTGTTTTTTTTTTGTTTTTTTAATGAAATTTCTTAATTGAAGCTGCCGTTCAGTTTGCAGCAAGCAGACGCCGGACGGTAAATATATTTATATATAACAGCAGACATGTTTTATGCCTTTTTTTTAGTCCAGCTCTTGCTGTTCTTCTTGATTTGATCTATATTAATCAAGATCAGGCGTCTGGCGTCTCATGTTAAATGTTGAACGTATGTAGAGAATTGCAATTGGCTTGTAGAAAGCGAACGCTTCTTCACAGCCTTCTCGTTTTCTTGATGTTGATTAAATTACTGAGATTTCAGCTCTTTTTTCTCGTCTGTTGTTTATTTTTAAACATTGTTTTGCGCACTGCGATTTTTATATATGTATTTTGGTCATGAACTCAGCTTATGCAAATTTATTGTTGTCGTTTTTTCTTTATTATGTTTTTAATTTTCTAACTAGCGGTGTGCTGTTGATTGTCTGTTTGACTAAATAAATTAATATTTATAGCTGTGATTATTTTGTTAGCAGCTATCTGTGAGAACATCTGGAAGCTAATAGACAAACCACAGACAAGAACATTTTTTTTGAGTGCCTTTTTGGTTTTATCTGATGAAATTTGTTTATTTTTGCCAAAAAAAAGTTTGAATTTTCTGAAAAATATGTTTTCCAAGCAATTTTGTTAACACAATATAGGTAATACAAATGGAACTTCTTTAAAATTTCTTTTTTATTAGCTCTCAGGATTTTTGACAAATAAAATGACTTTTACTTTCATAAATTCTTTGCCATTTTATACACATAATGTTTACGAGTTCAATAGCACAAATAAAATCAACCTTTAGAAAAAATATTAAAGTATTAAAAATTTATGAATTGTGTTTTTAAATTGTATTAAAAACTTATACATTTTTAGTATTAAACAATATTTTAATATATATATATATTTTTTTTTTTGATATTTAAATTATTTCTTGAAAATTTTTTTTTCATAAATTTTCACGGACTCCACTTTTAAGAAAAACATTTTTTTTTTTTTAGCTGCGCATTAAGCTTTATAAATATTCGCCATTTCTTAATAAAAACTATTTTTCTTTTAGTTGAAACTATTTAAAAGTTTCTAAAATTAACTTTATTTCACATTTAATTCTCTTAAATTGGCACACAAACGCAAATGGAACGCTTCGCTGAGTCTGTGCTACAATTATTCAATGGCTACGCATGTTAGCTTAGCTGCCTGTTGTTGCGCACCTGTGGCAAGCCACAAAAGGTCAGTTAACAAACAGCGCGTTGATTGGATGCTATTAAGCGCCTTTTGCCAATTGATATATATGTGTGTGTGTGTGTGGCTTACATATGTACACATCGATATAAATGTATCTAAATTGAGTTCAATTCGATTCAATTTGATATCGAAAACGCAATACAATGCCAAATTAGATCTCTTATTGTCGCTCGCAAAGGCAGAGCCAGAGGCAGAGAAGAGATAGAAAGTAAATAGTTGAGGTGTGGCGTTTGCGTTTGGCCATTTGACGTCATAAAGCAGCAATCACACACACACACACACACCCAAGTCTATAGTTGTTGAATGAAATATAGCATTGATATCCGCTCTGACTAAACTCAATTCAAATACTTGCAAACTTCATCATCATCATCATTTTATTGTGTTGTGTTTGTAATGTATTCAAAGCCTGCACGCATGCACGCCCTAAAAATACATACACACATGCGTAAGAGGGGGGGAAAAGCAGAGGGGTGTCCGTCTGTCTGTGTGACTTCTGCGGCTGTGTAAATATTTGTGTTGCACGTGCCGGACAGCGGAAATGCATGAAACACAAATGCAACACACAGATGCTGGGCAAACTTCCGACTCTTTGGGGCGGATGCCTCTTGCAATTTTATGCACTGGCATGAGAGAGAGAGGGTAGGTTAGTTCGCTCGACTTTTGAATCCTGTGGGAAAATGCAATTTCTCATCCATCGCACATAATTCCCGTCGCATAATAATAATTTATTTATTGCGTGTCGTTCTGTTCGGGACTTGAGTCTGGACTCTGCAATTGATAATTTAATTTCGCACAATTATTGTAAATTATTTTCTGTGTATGTCTGCTGGCTCATCATCATTGTTATTGCACAATTGACCAAAGTGAGAGTTCGTTGAGAAAGGGATTCCATGGTGGCGAAAGAATTTATTGCCATTATCTGAACAATTTATAGAGTAAATAATGCAATAATAAATGACATTTGTTGACAATTGTTGGACAAATATGCATTCACGTTTTATTTATGTTTATCATCATCATCATTATGTCTGGTTACTGATAACAATATGTATCTTAAGTTTAAAGTTCATTTTGCACATTTAACATCATTAATTTAGTCTGGTTATAAATTACTCGAATACTTTAAAGTGAACTGTAATAAGTGTGTAATGTTAAGATGATATTTATTGTAAATCACTTTTGCACACAGCTATAATACAGCAATTTTTTATCTTTCATATAAAAATATAAGCGACATGTTTTTAATTTAAAATTTTAATCAAGTAACGGCTTTTTAACCGATGTTTATTATAGAAGTTATTTTAATATAATTATTTATTTAAAAAAAAATTTTAAAAAGAAATTTCTTAACTTGTAAATTATAATAAAAAAATTAATTAATAAATAATTTATATAAATTATATATATATATATATATATATATATATATATATATATATATAAAGTTTCGTAAGCTTAACATTTTTGTAGCCAATTTATTTATTTCAAATATTTTTTCATACCACTTTAAAAGTCACTTTGTTTTGTTATCATAGCCATTTTGATACACACTCCACTTAAGCCTATACAAACATTTAATTTGTAACGAATGCTCTCATTTGAGATTCAATATTTGTAAGCTTTGTAATTCAAGCCCTTTGATGACCACTCTAAACCAAAGACGCCCAATTATATGTGGCTTACACGACGCAGTACAACAACATCCGCCCACTTGCGACTCAGCCCATAAGTCAAGTGTTTCCTCTATAAAGTATCTCATTCAACATCTGCCTGGCCAACGTTAAACCTACAACCCAAAATCCAAACCAGACAAACCGACCAAGTTAACAACAACAACAATAAGAGCTGTATTTCACGCCGCCTCCCACATGAATATCAGGTTAAATGAAAAATGGTAAAAAATTAACTTCATTTGGGGAGAAGCCGCCGTTTTGGCCTCTGTGCTGTCCATATTTGCGTGTGTGTGTTAACTACTGGCCATATATTTTTAAAAAATGACCGCATTATGATTGGCAGCTATAAAGAGGTTCATTAAGGCGCTAATAACAACATGTGCAACAACTGCTAAAAAGTGTGTGTGCCACAGGAAACACCCACGCCCCCTTCAAAAAAGCTTGACCAACCAGTCAACACTATTTTAAAACATCAACAAAAAATATTTAAAAAAATAAAACAAAAAATGCAAGCAATTAGTTGCAGTTGTTGACATCACTGGGAATATACTAACTACAGCTGTGGGACGACTTTAACTAGAAGCTAATAAAATAAATAACAAACTAAATGCAACATAGCGTCAAGAGCTTAATAAATTGTGTTCTATCTGTCTCAAATGTAGCATGAAATCACAGCACACAAAACAACAATAATAAATATAAGCTCCAAGTGTTGCATAAATTAATAAATTTGTATTATGCACTAGAGACAAAGAAAGAGAGAGAGCGAATTTGCATATTCAGAACACAACACCCCAATGTTAAAAAAAAATAGTGCAGGCAAAGCAAGAAGGAAATTGCTATAAATTACACGAACCGCATTTTCATGGCTCAGTTGACTTTTAAAAATACTCGCAACACTATAAAATTGATGAGCATGCTGGAAATTAAATGCAATGTAAAAAAAGAAGGGCACCCCAAAGAGCATAAAAAACCGCACGATTTATAAGATTGATAAAACTTGTTAATGTGTTTTTTTTTTGTATAAACTTATTGCATGCCTACCTAATGGGCAAAATATTTATACATAGGGCTAAGGTAGTGCGTAAAACTTTGCTTATATTTACGTTGTTGTTGGTGTTTAATGGGTTGTTAAATTAAATAAAAATAAATGTATGAACAAATTGTGGGCTAAAATGGAATGTAGTTGTGAAGAATGAATTAGATAGCATATTACCTAAACAAAATCATACTTTTATTTAATTCCTTAAGAAATTATTTAGAAGAATTTTGCATATGTGTTTATTTTAAGCTTAGGTCAAAAAATCACAAATAAAAAATCTTTTTCTTTTTACAGATTAATATTGTATGGTAGTTCGGATGATAAAATAATATTTATAATTTAATATTAATAATTTTTTTTGCTGAGAAACTGTAATAATATTGCTTACACATTTTTTTCAAATTAAATAAGATTATATATTATTTGGAAGAATTTTTAAATAATTGATTTCTTAAACCAGTTTGTAATGTCACTTGATTAACATTCTACATTTTGTAATAAGCTTCGTTTCTGCTTGTCTTGCCTGTTAATTACATGTTTTTCGATTTAAATGCTCCCTAAACTTGTCACTCTATTTTCCTTATGCTCGCATGGCGGACTTAATATATATGCTTAGCATGCTTAGCCTCCCAATCACCCCATGCAAATTGGCGTAGCCAGCATTACAAGGAATACCGCTCCGCCCTCTTGTCACTGTATATATATGCAACAGATGTTCAACTGATTGAGCGTCATCTTTGTGCCTGTGGGGCACGCCCTGTCAGCCTCATCAGCAACTTGGACAAGCGAGCTGCTCAAGCAGTTGTTATCGCAACGGAACAGCATCAGTTTTGCTTTTCTTTTTGTTGTTGTCTTTTTTTTGTGTTGGTCTGCAGCTACTTGAGTTGACTGCCACCTTCCGCTGTGTGGCACCTTCGTTTAACATAATTTGTGGCCGCCAGTCATGTTTTTACGACACCCGCTTTAAGTGGCAGGCACTGTGCTTTGATTTTCAATACAAAACCGAGCGACGAGTGGTCAACACACACAGCAGCAGCAACATAGTGCAGTGAAGCCATCCATTCACCTTACATCTCCTGCTTGTTTTTACAGCTCGCCAACGTATTCATCCTTTTAGCGTGTCTTTAAGATACACTTGCAAAAAAAGGTCTTGAAGATGTAACCAAATCAAAAACGTGTTAAAACTTAACTTGATTTAGTTTTTTGTTCTAAATCAAAAGTCATAAAAAACCATATTTTTAAAGTTTTATATCAAATAAAATATATAAAGATTAAAATATTTAATAAGAACTGTTTTATTATTTGACTTTGATTATATAATGTTTACGGACATAAAAAAAAAATTTAGCATATTAACGTATAAATTCTATAAAAGTTTATAGAAAATTTCAATTTGTTTTATTGATACAAGGTTATAGTATATTTTTTTATTTTTTTTTAATTAAAAAGTTTAAAATCGTTTTAAATATGGCTGTAATTTTTTTAAATTGTAATATTTCTTTCACAAAAATTAAAAAAAATTTATAAACTTATATATTCCTAGTTACTGTTGTATTTTTTTCCTACTGTGTCACTTACGTTTCTCCAATCAAACACATGTCAAATATTGTTGTTGCTGTTGGCTGTTGTTGATGCTGTTGTTGTTAGTGTTACTGATGTTCGCTGATGTTGCCTGTCGTCGTTGTCTGGAGCACACTGCATTCACTTTCGCTGCGTCATGTAAATGCACTCACCGACCACGCTACATAGCTGGTTTTTAGCATGTGTAATACACGTTGATATCTAGAAATGTTGATTTGTATAGCTAACAACGTCAGCTGGTTGAGTCCAAAAACAGCCACTAGCCATTTCCATGTCCCCATATGGGCGCACACATTGTTTAGTCTGTGCAAAATCGTGTGGGCGCCTTCTCTTTTTTCTCGCTCCATCTTGCTCTCTCTCTCTCTCTGTTTGGCCAAACAACAGTCGAAACAAACACACGCAAGCCAACGCCAAAATGTAAAGAAACATTCATCCATTCTGGCATCGACATCGTTTGCGTTGTCATCGTGGACATACACATGTCGTTTGGCACCCACACTCGTTTTTGCATATTCGATATCGATAGCAATGGCTATGTCGATGGCTATGGCGATGTCGAATGGCAACTGCAAAAGCTTGAAAAGAGAGGCTGGCAACAAGCCGCACTCGGCGTCAATGGCAGGTCAGTTGGGTTGGCTTTTTTGCGCGTGGTTTCATATGGGTAGTGGCACAGTGATACAAGACTTTTGTAAAAGTTAAATGAAGACTATAAGTGAGGAGGATTTTTTTATCCGGAAAAAAAACTTCTAAGCTGTAGCTAAAAAGTATATTTGATCATTTTAAAGCCATATAATATTTTATTGGTATCTTTGTTTTTTTTTTTTAAATCTATTTTTTTTGTGAAAAAAAAAAAACATTTTTTCTGTTTAATTCAATCTTAAAACTTATTATTTCTAATTTAAAAATATTTCTCTCAATTAATTTTTTTTTATTTTTTTTTTATAATTTTTAAATATTTTTTTAAAGCATTTAAAAGTTAAAGTGAGCAAAAAGTTATTCACACAAATACAGCAGCAACATGTGTGCAACAAATTATCACGATTATAAATTATTCATATTAAATATTATTAATGCTCTTTACACATAATAAATTAAAGAGAATTTTTCAAATTATTAAATATGAATAATGCATTTAATGGCATGAATTGGCTCATTGTCAATCAAGCAATCATCATTTTCAATTAGATCCCGACCCAAATGCACTTTGCTTGCCAATTTTCAAATTGAGTAATTAAATTAAAAATAACATTTATTTTATGCCAGAGGCACTCTGGTGCCACAGTGCAGCCCGAGGCTGTAGACTTATTAAAAGTCAATACGAGTATATTATTTTTTGCAACATTGAAGTTAAATGACGGAAATTCAGTTGTTAAAAGTCGAGCAAAAATGATAGATGAGTTTGAAAACTCAATTTGCAGCAAAGTGGATAAATGGATGCTCAACCAAAAAAAGCAAAAAACGTTTCACTTGAATGCATGGTTGAAAAACTGCTTAAAGTTACATCTCCTTCTCTCTTTTTCTATCTTTTTGCCACAGAGCTGACAGGCCACAAATTAAATACGAACTGGCAGCTAGTACAAAGTACAACAAAATGGTTTAGAGTGCAGCAAGGATACGGAAATGTGCTAACGCCTGCACCTTTCTGCCCACACCCCCCACAATCCCACCACCCTCACTTAACATAACACATTTTGTTTAGCCTAGCATTCTTGGCAAGCGGTAAAAGTCGAGGCTTCCGCCGATGCGCACGTGAGAGATAAAAATCCGGTTCGTAGAGCCACAAAAGTTGACTTGGGGAAATGAATTAACATTTTGCATGTTTGGCGCAAAAAGTCCTGGTGTGCTGGTCCTGGTCCTGGCCAGGATAACGGCCAACATCCTTGCATGTTCATACTGTCCCAAAAAATGTTTTAGCTCTTTTGTCTGTCTGTCTAGTACATAAAACATTTGCAGGTTCCACTCCACTTCACTTTACTCCACCCCCTCTTGTCTTGTTTGGCAACGGAGCTCATCTGGGCGGGTTAACGCCTTTTTTTTGGCTTTAATGGCACAACTTTAGCGCTTAAGTGGTATAAATTGCAGTGCACTGCAGTCCACTCGCTTAGAGATGCATATCGGGTTTCTTTTTTTTGGGCACTGGCGATTTGTGCGGATGAAGTTTTGCCGAGTGGATTTGGTTTTGCTTTAGAAGTAGCTTTAGATTCTGTTCCATAATTTATTGCCAAAAAACGAGCAGCTTTCTGTAGGTACAATATTGATAATATAGATTTACAAGTAGCCAGAACTAACATCTAAATAAGTATCTATCGGCTTTGCAGTAAACACTTGGATAAGGTTGGTTGTTCATTAAATCATTCTTTAAGGGTTCAAATACCTTTGAATACTTTTATTTACATCCCAACATTTCTCGGCTCGTGAGAAAATGTTGCTTTGTGTTTGTGGCTCTCACAAAGAAGATAAGGCAGCCAAGCTTGGCGTTTCACATAAATCAAGCAAATGTTACAAAATCAATCACAAATTTACTTCAGAGTGCTTTAAAATAAACACCACACCCCTAAACACACACACACACATCAGTTGGAGACTAGTCAGACACACATTAGACACAAATTTGTTGAATGTTGTTGGAAAAGTGCCGGAGCACCAACATAAATGGAGAGCGTAATTATTATTAATTTGTCAAGTATGTAAAACAGATGCCCTATGCACCAATGGGTCGGGTCGGTATACGCGGGTTATGCCGGGTGTCTGACGGGCGGCGGGGGGCAACAACAGTTGCACTTACATTTGGTGCAGATGCGGGCGTAGCATTAAATTCTTTCTCTTTCTTTTTTGTATACCCTGTACATAAATAAGGTGAAAGGGAGTGTGAGGTGTTATAAACATCAGGGAATCTTATTTATGGAATTGTATTCGACCTATTAAAAAGGTCCATACTGCTTTACTTATTTAGTCATAGTCACTAATCACTAATCATCTAATCTAATGATCTGATTGGGGTTTTCCCAATTTTTGCAACAGAATATTTTAATTTTTTATAATTTTTCATTTCATTTCACTTTGCTTACTGATTTAAAATGAAATATTGTTCATTGATCTTAGGCCCAATTTTTTAATTTGATTTAATTTTAATTTTATATCGACTGCTATTAGTTGACAATAAACAAATAAATAAATAAATAAATAAAAATTAAATTTTAGTAATTTTTTTTTTGGTAAGGTTTAAACTCTCTTTTATTATCTTTAAATTACATGGTATTTCCCCGTGGAGCACTCTGAGCACTCACTCTTACTTGTTTTGTAATTTGGTTGGCCTGAAAATTGATGTTGTTGTGGCAGTTGTTGTTGTTGCTGCCACGCGCCAGTTGGAACGGGAGTTGCATCCAAATCGTAGGGAGACAAAGCACCAAAGTGGGGAGAGAGAGGAGCACAGCAGCCAGACAATTTTCAATGCAAATCAAAAATCGGCTGGCAAGAAGACTATCGTAGCGCAGAGAGGAGGCATCTGTGTTTGTGCGGCGGCAGAGACAAGTGTAGACAACAATTCCCGACAGACCAAATACATATAGACATATACTCGTACATACTGACTATATAAATATAGTATCCGTCCGAAACAAATTTGTCGGTGAGTGCCGCCGTTGGGCTCTCTCTTTGCCGCTGTCTCCATCTATTTTTATATCCATTAAATGCATTTGTGCACATTTCGAAATCGTGGCACATTTACATTTTCAGCTTCGATCTGGTTGAGGGTATATAATTTGTTGTTGTTTATTTTTGTTTTTGGCTTCCAAGCCCAATCCAATTGTGTTTTGATTTCGTTTTTGCCATTTGGCATGAGCAGACAGTTTTTGAATGGTAGCAAAATCAGAAAAACCAAAAAAAAAAAACAACAAAAAATCTAGATGAAAAATTCGAGTCGATTTAGCAAAAGTTCAGTTGCATTTGACAGAGTAGATGTACAATGTTTGTATGTATGTAGAGATTTATGTGATGTACTTTGAAGTTTTGGCAAACAACTTTTGTATGTGGCAACAAATTGTGTCAGCTGGGAAAACTCTGAAAGTCGTACAGGAAACAGCTCATTACTCGATTCAACTGAATTTTTGTTCAAAAGAATATCAAGTGAAAGTTGTGCTTGTCAATCAAAAATGTATCAAACTCAAAAGTTAAACGAAACTTTGAGAAAAGGTTATCAAAAGGTAAAGGGAAAACAATTTAAAAAGTGATCTTCTTTATAGTAGTAATACCCCTTAGAAATGTTCATCAATATATACACAAAAGGTGGAAAAAATGGAATTCGAAATACTTGAAAAGATGTTCACTTTTCAAATCTACTTTACCAACATGAAAAACATTTTTTAATTGATTCGCTTTTATTGGTTTAATTGACACACAATTTAAATGATATGTTTATCATAATCTCAACCGACTCAGCATCATGCAATCAATTTTTTTTTTAAACATTTGTATGTAAAACATTTAATTGGCCGAGCAAAACTTCTAGTTTAAACCAATTACGTTAACTGAGTTGGCAACTTATCTGATCGGGCCTTTTTGCTTATCTATTGAGATTTAAACTATTTTTAGGCTGTGCACATTTAAAGCAATTGTGCGCTTTTCATCCTTCTTGATGCATTGCTGCTCAAGTGCAATTGGTGTCATTGTCCTTGTGCATTGTGCCGTGCTATTTGCCAAGTTACCAAGCGACCAAGCTGTTTTGTTGTCGTTGTTGGCCAAAAGCAAAGCGACAGCCGCACACGTTGCTTTTGTTTCAAGCTCTTTACACAATATATATATTTTTAGCACGAAAAGTAAATAAATTTGCATATAGCTGTGTCTGTGTGGCAGTTGCCACGAAATAGGGAGCAAGTTGTGGACCTTGCATTAAAGGATTTAGGGGGTCTTCAGCAGCGAATGCTTAAGCCGGAGGCCAACAATGGGTTGCACATAATCCTGTTAGTTTATTTGCCCAGTGTCAAGTATGGGGGGACAAACAATATGGTAAACAGACAACAGGATAGACAATGGCAACAGATCCTAGACAATGCATTCTCTATCTCTCTCTCCAACCAGCTTTAAATGGTAATGAAGATGAAGTCGTACGACTAAACAAAATGTATGTTTTCGCCCTTTGAGGTGTCCAACTGTCTACATATGCACCATAATATATAGCAACACCGAAAAAAATAGATTGAAAAAAAATATTATTTCTTTTAACGATTATTTTTATTCCCCAAAATTATGAAAAGGTTAAGCTAACGCGATAGTTAATGTCTTAAGGATATTTTCTAGTCGAGATCTCTCTGGAACTTTTTATTTCTTTCAATTATTTTAAACATTTTTTTTTGTTATCATTAAAACAAAAAAAATCTAATACGTTATAATTGATTTATTGCAAAAATTTGTTTTTCTTTTTAACAAAATATTTTCTGTGTGTTGAAAATCTACTTTTCTTAAAGCTGTCTAAAAATTTTGTTAAGTGCACTTAAGGACAAGTGACAAGTCATGGTTTTTGGGCCCAAAACGGGAAAACTCATTAAAAATGTAAAAGTGAGACCAAAAAATTGTAGACAATTTACACACAACACAAAACACAGAAGACAACAGATACGAGATAAGCCACAATCATGCATTTTCAAAATGCAAACAAAACGTCAGCAAAAAAAACCTGAAAAGGGCAAAAAGAAAAACATCCTTCTTGCTGTTGGTGGGGCACCATTAATCTTGGCCATTGTTCGAGCAGTGCCTGGTGTCACAGTTATAAATAATGCATCATGCTTCCTGAAGCAAATGCTGCTGTTGCTATTGCTGCTGTAAACCACTTTAAAATCGATGCTATGCATATCGAGTGACCAGACAACCACCACCACCACTACCACTACCAGAACCACCATCAACTACTTATTTACAAGAGGCAAGAGAGACGAGTGCAAAAATGCAACGAAGCGGAAAATCAAATAAAACGTCAACGTTTGCCCGACGCTGTCCCGTCAAACTGAGTGTCACTGAGTGAAGGGCCAAAAAGGGCAAAGCCAGCCGCCAGTTAACCAGTTTCATGCCAGACGAGCCCACCCGGTGGTGCGTTGGTGGTTTGTACGCGATGCCATGCCATGCCATGCCCTTGCCACTGAGGACTGCCCACGTTTTACAACGTACTACGTTCAAGTGTCAATTGGTTTACTTCGTGGCCATTCAGTTGAGTGTATACTGTAGCGGCGTGTGTTTCATTTTTTCTCGTTTCTTTTTTTGCCTCCTCTTGCTTGTTTGTGTGGAGTGCGCTATTAAAGTGGCTGCATTTGAGCAAAGCTGAAGAGTGTGCATCGGGGCCAAGAACTTTGAGCAGTCGGTTAATATGCATAATAATGCATAAATAAAAATAAAATGACGATTTTGCCAGAGTGCTGTGGCCTTTTCTGCCGACTCTAATGCAATCGGTAATTTAATAGGTAGAAAACGTATTAAATGTTCAGGCAATGTGGAAAGAGTTGTGGCGGCTTTTTTTCAGCTTAAAATAAATAAACTGATAAAAGAAAATTTGCCGAGCACAAAATCTTTTTCATTTGAATATTTATTAACTCTTTAGTTTATGTTCAATCACAAATATTTTATAAATATTTATAAATGTTTCCTTATTGGTCTTGTTCCATAATACTTAATGCTGCACATTTTCGATTTTTCTTTTCTCTCAACAATTTCCAACATTCCTTTTGTCTGCATCATTTTCGGCATTTGTTTATTTAAGAGAACAAACTGAAGTGGCTTACAAGTATTTAATGGCATTTAGATGCACTTGGATTGCATTATTTTCCTATTCATCGACTTCGTGGCATGCAGCCAAGTGCCGAAAAGCCACTTAATCGTCTGTGAAAATTTATGCTTTTGTCTATCGAACTGGGTCAATTGCCCTCCCTTTTGGGAGCAATAAGTTATGTTTATGTTTTCAAAGAACCCCGTTGAAATAAAATCAAAGGTAAATTCCCAATCATAACATTCGACTTCGACACTTGATTTTGTTAAGAATAGAATGCGTTAACCTAATTTCCATTTGGTTGCCCATTGTATAAACAAAGATTCTAATGCATTTTCTATTGTTTATATTTTCAGGTATGTACCCAATGCTTGCACCCAACTAAATTGTTTCGATGGGTGTGGGGAGTAGCAGTAAGTAACAGTGTTGCCATTCAATTACCATAAATAAAACGTCTGAGTGCAGGGCACAGAAACAACTAAATGTCAAACAGCTCTATCATCAAACGATCAACACGACGCGCAGTGAGGCTCTTTGGCTTCTTTGGCCACAAATATTGGCAGCAGCTCAAATCTGTCAACGGGCGAGCTCACCTGACTCACCTGTTGCCAGAGTCAAGCGCTCAACAAGTTTTCAATTTGTAAACGCGCGTGCTTTGAATATACAAGCAACAACAATTGAGAGGCAATTGAGGCACAATGCCCGGATCCGAATTCAAGTCGAGTTAGAGTTCGAGTCGACTCCAGGCCAAGTGAGGCACGCGCGCATGCGCATTTTGTACAAATATGGCTAAGAGCATAAGAAGGATGAGGCGGAAGGGGGGTTGAGGCCAGTTAAACCGCAAGACGGACGCAAAAATTTTCTCATTACGCACATGATCCGGCCAACGATGCCTAGTTTGAGTCATGTCCAGACCAGTTCTCTCTGACTTCAGTTCGAGTATTTAGTGGCTACACAGATACTCAATTATGCTGCGGCTCGTTGCCTCGTTGCCAATTCATTTAACCATTTACTGTTGATTGTTTGTATTAAGTCGACTCTTTTTTTTTATCATTTGCATGATTTGTACTTTATTTAATGATCGGCTTTATTTTGATGCCGTAACGCAACGCGCGCGTATTCACAATGGCAACATGTAATAAAAAAAAAAAAATACAAATGTGAATGTGCCATATAAATTACTTTGGGAGACCTATTTGTAAATTCTCTGCGTCATGGCGAGTAAATCATAAAGTCACAGGCTTGCATTTTATAGTATAGTAAAATACTCAAAATACAACAAATCATGATCACAAGATTTAAGTCACAAAGCGGACTTTGTGCTATTGAAAAAAGAAGCAAAAGCTATATAAAAAATTTAATTGTTTAGAATTTTCGTCTAAAAGTTTTTTTTTTTTTTTTGTTTTTTGAACAAAACTGTTTTTATTGATTGTATAGGAGTGCCTAAAAATCTGTTAAATAGTTTTCTTAACGCATTTTTAAGAATGGAATAAATTACGAGGAATTAAAAAAATATAAAATCACTTAAATAAAAATCTTCAAAGGTGTTTAGGGATCTGATCAATTTTAAATAAATGTTAAATTAAGTGATATAAATATTAAAATTTGCAGCAATATAGATAAAATCGTCTTAAGGATAATTAAAATATTACCGCTAAAATTTTGGTCAAAATGATGTTAGGTCACAGATATTTTCTTTATATATATTGAAATTATTTAATGCGTTTCGAATGTATTTAAGAACTAGAAAGAAGCGAAAACGCAGTACCCAACTTTTTGATAAA
Source organism: Scaptomyza pallida (assembly GCA_018152965.1). Lineage (NCBI taxonomy): Eukaryota > Metazoa > Arthropoda > Insecta > Diptera > Drosophilidae > Scaptomyza > Scaptomyza pallida. The sequence continues at coordinate 8,085,311 of JAECXP010000002.1, forward strand.
AATATAAAGCTCTGAAAAATTGATTATCTCCTTCTTTAAGTCGGCTAAAAATAATCAAATATGTAAGAAACTTTACCTTCAGATTCAAGTAATTTTTCTAAAATTTTTTGTTGCAATTTTTTATCCAAACATTTGTTTGAAAAAATTATATAACACGCTTTGTTCACGTTATTGACTTTAATGTCTTATTTATGAAATTATGTTGATTTTATTTTAACCCTTTTTCAAATGGAAACAATAGAAACACTTTACACAGATGTTCTTTACTTTATGAGACCTCGTTAAGGAAGTGTTCAGAGTCTCCACAGTAAGTCATAAAACTACAAAACTATCAATTTATGCAACAGTAATTTTGAATTCATAACGCAAAACAGTAGTCGATTCGAAATGCTTTAAACGATTTCATATTATGTATTTCCAGATAATTTATCTGTGTATTATTCTGCTGTGGCACGAGAATCAAAATCTGTAGCCACTACAAAATAATAAAAAACATTTTTCATACAATTTCTGTTGCCATTGTTATTATTGTTACGTATAATTTGCATAGTTTGCATAGAGTGGTGTGTAGAGAGGTGCCGCGAAGTTGATGCCTGTTTTAATTCAACAACAATTTATTTATGACTTGTTTTTATTATTGTTGTTGTTGCTGTTGGTGTTTCTATAGCTTCTATTATTTAATGATATTTGTTGTTGTTGTTCTGGCATTGTTTCTCTTCACGTGTTTGGCTTGAATAAAATGTTGTTGCTCAAAAAGCGAGCTAAATATTTGGAGTTGTGGGCTGGCAAACAATTCGGCGCAAGTGGCTTTGATGTCGAATCATGATGGCTCAAATCGTGGCTCAAAGAACGAAACTAATGTACCTGAGATATACATAAGTGCCTACGCACTTTTACAGACTTCCGTTCCAGACACAATGTAAACAGGCCATTTTTGTCCGTTGAATATAATAATTACTTAATTACTTAATAACTTAATTCATCTTGCCATAATTTTCATTAGAAAATTCAAATCGTTGTGTCATAAGTTTATGCCAAATGTAGATTCTAAAAGCGGAAAAGATTTAAGTTTCATATATATGTATATAGCCTTAAGTTCCACAAGATTATATGCATTATTGATCAAATCGTAAACCGTAACTAATAACTATATCAAAATGCATGCGATGCAATTGGAATGCCAAATAGCAAACATACATACATATATTAACTTGTATATGCGGTATAAAATTACACGGATCGCTTACACATTTGTTAAATAACAAATTGCAGTGTACCAAAAAGGCAGAGCGAGACTAAAACAACTGTGCACGTTAATAAATCATTTTTGACCAAAATGAGCCACCCTTTTCTCCAATGAGCTGCGTGTCCAAACCATTTTTGGTCAAAACCAATCGATCAATGATCCAACTAGGGGCTGACAATTGGTCAAGTTGCCAAGTTGCCAACTTGCCGAAAAAAAATGACTGCCAAATATGCCAAAATGCAGGTGGCAAAATTAGACACAAAACACAACGCCAAATCAATAAAAAAAATATATATAAATATATTTTGTGAAAATTGCGCAAAATGCAATAACTTTTTTTTTTACAATTTTTTTTTATGGCCAGACACAAAACTGACAACGTCAGCAATTTGTTTTCTGTGTATGCGACACAATATATATTTGAAAACATTTTTTATTTATCACAAAAATATATATAGTGTGTGCCAGATTATTGGCAAAAATAATTGAAAAGCCGGCGCCACAGAGTCTTGCCAAAAAATCTGTCTGTTTGTGTATTAAAAAGCCACAAATATTATGGTCAATGTACGATGCTTGGCAATTTTTGGCCAGTCAAATGGAAACATAATACCCAAAACAAAAAAAAAAACTACTTCAATCCTAGAGTCGTTAAATCGTATTGAGTTTTGTTCGCTATGTTCGATTGTAAAACAAAAGCCAAATAAACAAATCAAATTCATCTTCATTATGGCTAACGACTTTAACTGATGACATCATCATCATGGTTTATTGTTTATAGTTATTTGGTTTTAAGTGGAAACAATTTGTTTTTTGCCGCCTTTTTTGCCCAGTTCTCCCTCTCTCTTTCTGTCTATAACATTAGTCAGCGGCGTGTAACATTTGACGCCTGTTGAAAATGCAGCGATGCAAAACAAATTCCAAACAAATGCAAATAGTATTCCATTATATTACAATTTTAAAAAATTTATCGCACCCGCAATGCTGGCGTGTGATTCGAATAATTGCTTTACAATTCACCATGTCCCATAGCTGTTGAGATGTTAATAAAAAAGAAAAATTAAATAATACTCGCTGCCTTTGGCATACAAATTGCTTGATGTATTATGTTACACGCTCAAAATGTTTATAGATAAAATTTTGTGATTTAACTTTTTGTTGTTGTTGTTGTTGTTGCAGCCAGATATCAGGTGTGGCTGCAAGTATTTTCGCTATACATATCAATCCACGTTACTGCTGCTGCTGCTGTTGTTGAGTTATGTATATGGGGTATGGTAGGACGGCGCCGGAGGCACTCAGAACTAACATGACAGTATTATATATGAGTTGCTAAGTAATATTTATGCACGCTATTTCTTTGTACTTGGTGTAATACTTAACATTTGCTTATTCCAAACACGATCGAAATATTTTTGATTTTTTGTTTTGTGTTTTTGCGTTTTTGGTGTGATAATTGCTTATCTTTATTCATGCATCTTTCTGGAAAAAAACTTTAATTCCTCCATTTTTTAATATTATACGTTAGTAATTTGGCTTAAATTTTTAAATGGAAAGGATTACTCAACATAAAACATTTATTTCAATGCTTATTTTAAGCTTATTGCAAATTAAATGTATTTAATTTAACTCTGTATGTTTAATAATTTATTTACAATAAGCAAATTGTTGTCCATTAACCATAATTTTATAATTTTGCAATCCGCTTATAGGCTCAGACAGTATTGTTGTAGAATTTGCATGCATTTAAGCCAAGAGGCATTTTTTGAGTTATTAAAAAGGGAATTAAAGCCATTTATCATCATTGGCTATGAACGAATGATAAAAGAACAACATAATATGCAAAATATTATTAAATGTTTGTTGACACTCCTTCAAATCGCAAGTATGGATTTGCTCGTCTTTAACTTAGCCGTTATTTCTACGTGCAACGCCTTTAAATTAACTTAACTTTGGGCAGTGCTCTTTAAGCTTATCGTTAAGTTTGAGGAATATATTGTAATTTTCTGAAGGGCATAACAAAAATTTGACACTTTCGCGTCAAAGATTTTTATGACTGGCCGGCAAGTTTTGTTTTTGTTGTGTGTTTCAAGCTCAAGCGAAATTGAAAACTTGTCAATCCTGTTTGCGAAACAAAAAAAATATGTCGGGTCATTACGTGCCGGCAAACAGCTTACGTGATTTCCAGAGAATTGTTAAAGTTTTTAGCATAAGAGGGAGAAAGGAAGATCCGTTTCAAATACATCGATCATATAATTTGCTTAACTCGCCTTAATTAGCCGCCATTTGATTTAAGTATTTTTTTTCAGTCAGACACAAACAGAATTCGAGTATGATTTTTGGGCACGCGCAACTTGCGTTTTGACTTTACGAAAGCAAAAACAGAAAAAATCTTAACACATAACCAAACACCTCATAAATTTTATGAGCCAAAAGGCAACGAGCTAAGCGAAGAGCTCCACTCATTAGTGGCGCAAAACACACACAAACACACATACTCGCACACATATATACGAACTGAAATAGAATTAAATTTAAGAATCAAAACCAAACCCCAGAAACCCAGCCAAGCCTCTCAAATTCAAGTCTACGACTTTTACAGCCTCTTTTGGCTTTTGTTTTGTTTGGTTGGCTAAACATCGTCTTGTTGTTGTTGTTGTTGTCGCTGTTATTTGGTCTGTACTGTGATTTTATTTCTTTCCATATGAGACCATAAATGTGCGCATTTGTTTATGTGTGTGTATTTCAACTCTTGTGAGACGCCATAAACGTCACCAAGGCTCAAAGCTTTCGACTTATGCAAGCAATATTTAAAGGAAACCACGAAAAACAGCAACAAAAAGCAGCAGCAATGACCAACAACAGTGTTTGGCATAGAACTTCACCCACATAAATAACTGCAGGGGTTTCCTGATTTTATTCCACTTTTTTTTTTTTTCAATTTTAGTTATTTTTTCGATGACATTAAGTAGTATATAAATTTACTATTTTTTAATCTGTAAACTCTTGCAATCTTTCTTTGTGAACTCTGCCTGAAAGCCATAAATGTCATTATCTTTATTGATTTGTATTGTGTGTGCATAATTGTCTCAAACATTTAATATCCATAGCAAAAAGTGTATTAACTGCGCAGTCATAAGTTACTTTTCCAGGTCAACAACTACTGTCGGTAGTTTTATTAGATTTTTATAGATTTCCATGCATATGCTTGCTTGTCTTAGGTTCAATGCAAAGCGACACTTGAGAAAACCACTTTTTTCTTCTCTCTTTAGCTTCAAATAACAATGGCTTATAAATTAAGAATCTTGACACCACTTTAATTTTCACTTCTTTAGTGTTTGAGCCAAAGAGAAAGATGTGAAATATTTGATTGTCTTTGAAAAAATTCAATTTATTAAAAATTTAACTTCATGAAATCTTTTTCAGACTTGATTAAAATATGGTTGTTTTTTTTTTTCAAAGTACTAATAAAAATAATTATCCAGTAACATTATTTCTTTTAAATAAAATAATATGCATGCTCTGTAGCAGATGGAAATTTGATACAAAAAAACTATATTAGGTATAGGTCGAACAAAAAGAAACACATTTATCATTAGAGATGGCGTTGATAGAAAAAGTCACAATGCTTAAATATATGTTGTATGTACACCTACGAGTGCTTTGTAAATATTAATATGTACCGAATTTGGCTTGGTTTTTGTGTTTTGTGCTGTTCTTTTTTATTTGCGATTCTGTGTGTTATTTAAACTGTTTTTGGCCATGTTGACGCAGTGGTTATATGTTCAAGTATTTTTTTTTTGTTCAGTTACTCACAATATAAATGCTACAGCTACAACTACTCGTCATAGTTGAGCTGTTTGGTCAAGCGCACCTTTTGGACACACTCGTGTCTATAGATACAATGTACACACCGAGACCTAAGATACACTCTCGACTATATATGTATGTATGTGTAAATGTGAGAAAATACAATCACTGCGCTTAACTCGGTAGCCGCGTAGTTTCAGTCGAGTGGGCAGCGAGTCGAGATTAAATATTTATCAAATGTGGGAGCGTGCGAGACAAGTTTGTGACTCAGTCAAGAACCGACCGAGAGGGTGGATCGGCGGAGCCAAGGGGGGAGCGTGGGAGTGGAGGAGTTGTTTCGAGTGTTAAATGAATGCTAAATATTTACATTGATTTATTTGGTGCATTAGAACCGTTCACTAAGTGGAACATAAATATTGAAAATGCTGCTATAACTTTGTTCTTACGATTTGACATATAGTATATCCATATGAAGATGCTTAACCCATTGAGTTTTCTTTTTCTCTCTGATTCTCGCTTTTGATGTGCATGAGATAACCACAGAAACCGCACCGGAAATGCGATATTCATCGATAATGCCAAGAGTTTCTTTTTGTGTGTGTGTTTGGAGGCTGCACAAGCTTTCCCAGGCAATGAGACCGCACAAACAGTAAAGTGAGATCGACCACAATGAATGTCAACTCAGTCAGTCGTTCAGTCGCTCAATCTCTCAGTCAGTCAGTCAGTCAGCTGCATACTTGAATGCAGCAATCAAGCACACAAACATACACACACATACACTCATCATATTGACAGGCATGCTTCCTTATAGCCATGTCAGCTCTCTCTAATTGCAACTGTCTTGTTGTAGTAGTAGCAACAGCGGCAGCGGCAGCTACTATCCATGCTACACTTTTCCTAAACCCAACTGTACAGGATGTATGCAGCTCCATGTTGCAAGTGCAACTTGGACTCTGACTGTACACCCAGTTGTCATACTTTGCAGCATCATTAGTGTTGTCCAAATGGTGACTAAAGAAAAACTACACTTTGCGTCTTAGAAAATGGCTAAAAAGTTTTTTTTTTTTTTTACTTGTTAACTAGTTAAACCCAAAACTAGATTTTTTGGGGGCTTAAAAAAATTTTATTAAGTCCAAATATATTCCCAAAACTTAAAAATTTTAGCAAATATATTTTTAACATTAAATGTTTATGCTGAAAACATTTTTTGTTGAAGTCCGTAAGAACCTAAACTGTAAATTATTTAAAATTAATTTAAATTCATTTTTTGCGTTAAAAGATAAAAGTACTTATTACTTTTTATGACCAAAAAATATCTTAAAATTGAATTTCAATCACATTTTTCAAGCTAGATGTTCTTTACAAAATGTCAAAAATAAACAGCTAAATTGCCATCACTGATCGTCATAGACTCTTCAAAGTTGCAGTTGTTGATGTTGTTGTCTTTGGCCTCATGTGGAACGCTTTCTGCTGTTGTTTTTTTTCTTTTTTTTTAATTATTTATGCTTAAGACACGTTAATGATTTTCCCTGGAATTACACAGATGCGGCTTGCCTCTGTCTACGACTTCTTCTTATTTTTCTAGTGTCTCCTGGCTCCTGTTGTTTTTTTTTTGTAGCTTCTTCTGTAAGAAATCTTAGTTAGCTGCTACGATTCGCAATAATTACATTGGTTTTATTGTTCGAGACTCAGTTGACCTGTAAACCGATTTGTCGAACCAACTGCCAACTGTCAATTGCCAACTGACCCCGTTCAAATCGGATACAAAAACAAGTTATTCTGTTTTTCTGTTGTTGCCTGCGTTTGACGTTGCTGACAAGTGTCTGATGGAATGTTGTGTGTTTGCGGATGGTTGTCAGTGAGAAGAATGCCAACGTTATAATTGAGAGTTAATGATTGCACAGTTAAGGCGATTATGATTGGGTTTGGATTGAGAGATTTCAAATAAAGATGTCGCCGATTGCTTATTAAGTTGTCTAAATTGCCTAGATTTCGAATCAAAGCATACAAAGTGAAACCTATTAACATTTACGTTACCATTGTGCTGAGCTTATTTGTGGGCTAACATTTTTGATTGAATTTTACATACATGCCATTATATTTTCTAATAAGTTCTCAAAAAAAAAAAAAACAAAACAAATTTGCAATTTAATTATCTTTTGCAACGCTTTTCATATCGATTTTATATGTATTTCAGCACCTTATTTTAATAAAAACCAGCTACTGAAAGCATGCTTAAAATTTAATCAAAAACCAATCAATCAATTTGTTAAATAGCAATACAAAATTGGCATTAAAAATGAAAAAAAAATCTGATAAACCTTGAGTTTCATATAAAGGTGAGCTTAAAGTGTGACAATATTTGTATGCTTAAATTTAATATATTTATACATAAATATTATCAATACCTTATTAAAGATTTCTGCGAATTGTTTAACGCTTTTACTTTTCCGCTCCTCTTTTCCAAACTGATTTAAAACAACAATCACTTTTAATTGCCGTCGATTATTGAACAATGAAATTTCTGTTGAAAATTAGCGACGTGATTGAAGCAACGTTTGCGACGATTGAATAAATCAATAACACTGAAAATCTATTCAAAACCAACAAATGCCGATTGTCATTGAAAAATCCCATTGCTACATAAACTGCATACAAAAAATGGAGGTATAATATGTACACAGCACACATTGCTTGTTAATGCGCTTATGTAATGCATTTAATTTGTACTTGGATTTTTTCAATTCATTTTCATTCTGAATGTTGCACTCAAACACGACTCATCATTTTCGGACAGAATGACACACATGGGACACAACAGATGTCAATTGTCGATATGCAGTTGCAGTTGCAGTGTGTTGCAAGCTGGTGAAGCAACCTTCATGGGCCAGCCAGCATGTTGGCAACGACGAGACGACACTTGGTCTTTCTTGGCATGACAATTGAAATGCAATTAACCGGCCAAGTGCAATTAAGCCGACAATTACCAAGTCAGCGACGACAGCATCACCCCAAAGTCTCTCGTCTCGACTCTGTTCATAATTGCCTTTAAATGTTTTGAGGTTTATTTCGTTTCGTTTTTTGGGCAACTCTGGCGGCAAACTCTTTGTATACAACACGCCTTACATGCTGATTTAATTACAATCAGAAGCGGGCCAAGCTCGCTAGCTAAGCGCAACGACTTGAACCCAAGTTCAATGGAGCTGTCAATGTGCTCTATGTGTGTTTGTCTCTGTTCGTTCTCTTATTCGTTCTTAGGTTCGTTTTCTCTGGCGTTATTACAGTTTTTATTTTGTTCTGTGGGCGCAGTGGGGGAAATTAGTCTAATGTCGCTGTTCGGTTTGCTGTCTTCGCACGTTCCAGTTTGAAGTCTACTCTGCATCTCTCGCTCTCGTTCTCCTCTCTCCCTTATGTCGTGAAATGCAACTGGGAATGGGCAGAATTAGCCTACATGCAATTACAACAGATGGGGAACAAAAAATGCGCTTTTAATGAAGGCGCTTGGCTGTGATGTTTTCTTTTCTTATGTTTGCTTTTCTTTCAGGTTGCACAAATTGCGTAGAAAATAATTGTATTTTCAAAAGTGGGTTAAGAATTGTCATAATTGGTTTGCACTTTTCATTGCAGCGGAGGGAATTTTCTTTTTCTAAATCGCTTGAGAATAGAATGAAAATCGCATGTAATTGCATGAGAAGTAAGCTAAATGATAATCATTATTCATTGAAACTTAACTATGTATTCTAGATAAGGAAAAGAAAAAAAAAAAAATTTGGTCTAAAAAAGTTGTGATTTATGTTTATAAATTTATAACTTTTATGCTAATGCCAATTTAATAGTCCAACTGTTAAAAGCTAATTTGAAACGAATCGAGTAGATAAAATGTTTAGGTACTTAATCAGAAAAGCAATTTTTATAGATCACAAGCTTAAATTATTGGATAATATTGTGCACGCAATAAAAATTGATAATAAATAATACACTTTATAGCCATTTGGTCGAATTGCTCTGAATTTTCAATAAAAACGTCCGGCAGGTCACATTTGTTGCTGTTGCTTTGCCAGCAGTTTTTAATGTCTTCCGTTCGCATTTCAATTGAAGTACAAACTTACATACACGTATGTATGGACTCTGTGTGTGTGTTTAACAGAAAACGAAAAAAACATGAGACCAAAAATGGGCCAAAAGTCGAACGAAATTAAATTTAAACAGAAATTGAAAAGTAAAACTGATTACAGCAGCGATTTCACCATCTTCGACGTCCTTTGGCTTAGTTTATGTGGAATGAAATTTGAATGGGAAGGCAGTGACAGTGGCTACAGACTGGATCCCATGACCACGGATGCACTGAAGCGTGCAAGGGGCAACAGCTGCAGTTAGCAAACATTTTTGTGTGCCATTGAATATGAATTTTTTTCTCACGTACATATTATTTATTTTTTTTTTTTTGGTAGAATTGCAAATTATTTAATTTTTTTCTTTCGGCAAAAAGGGATTATTTCGCGTGTGTGTGTGTCACATGTGGAAACGGGAATTGTTGAATGTAGAAGGGTTGTTTGTGCCGCACCAGCAACAGACTGCTTGAGGGGGTGTATCAAATTTCCTCAAAATCATTATAAAAACGATAAAGGGGAGAGTGGGGAAGGGGCGGTACGCGACCTTATGAGCCGATTGTTAAACAGGAAGGAAGAGCAAGAGGAAGAGTTGCATATGCGAGTATATCTCATATACTATGTATGCGTTTATTTTCTTATATCCCATCATATTAGATATTGTCAGGCACATGCCACATGCCGCATGGCACATGTCATACTTATATATGTATATATGTATGTGCCCCTGTGCTTCGTTAGGGGTTGCAACATGAAGCCAGGCCATAGCAATTACAAGTACAAACACTTGTTGTAATGTCAGCTGTCAATAGCACAAGTCTGGCATTGCAAATTGCCGGAGGCACATCATCCTCAAAGTCGACGCCAGAACAGATTTCTGATATAAAAATATTAGTTAGAGGATGGTGCGTTCGTTCTGTGTGTGATGGGATAACGAGAGCTGTCAAATTAAATGAGGTTAATTTGATTGAAGAATTTGTGTAGAAAATTAAAGAATAAAAATGATTTAATGTATCGATTTATTGCATGTGTAAACTGCTAAGCTAGAACCGAGTACTAAGGGTATTTGTATATAGAAGAGGCAGCAAAAATAGTTTATATTCAGCAGCTCGTTAAAAAACCCTTAACAATGTATAAATTTTTCTTATTATACTTATACTTATGTGTATAGGATACAGTACAAAATATTTGCATATACTAAACATCACATGATTCCATAATTAAACGTCAGCTAATTAACTATCAGATGCCTTAGATCGTTATGTTATGTTATCCACCACATTTTCAATGTAATTAACGTCAATTGTGCTTTCATGAGAAATATGTAATATGAGCTTTATTCTTTACACGTCTAACCACACCTACATTTTTTTAAAAATGATTTTTTAACGAGAACTTAGCGTATAATCACGTCAATTACTGAGCTGAAAAAACTTGAACACATTCGAGATATTATTTTTAGAAAAGCTAAAGCGATAATTAATTGTTGCAGTGTAGTACTTACTATGAAAAAACGTTAGTCATAATGGAATAGTTGAGTGCACGTTCTACAAATTTGTAACTAGTCAAGTTAAGAAACAAAAACAATCACTTTGAAGTTCCAACAGTTAAGAGTTTTCACTGCTAACCAGAAATTTTGATTTTGTATAAGATTTCCAAGCACACAATTTGTGAATAATTAATTATAGATTTTTTGTTTTGTTTTTATGTTTATTTCCTTTTTTCGAGCGCTTCCTCGTGAGCTCATAGCAACAACAACAAGAAAAACGACTCAATCTTAAAGGCCCCTTCAAATTTATATGCCTACAAATGGAAGTGCCATCGAATTAATCGCCACTTTTCGTTTGTTTCGTTTGCGTCTGTTTGAGCTTGCTCATCAAATCGAGGCCTATAATGGTCTGACCTTCAAAAAACGTAAACGAAAACGTTGCTACAACAAATCCCAAACCAACTTAATAATAGCAAAACAAGAAGAAGAAGAAAGAAAAAAACCATTTGCAGAACAAATCAGCGTCGTCATTCATACAGAGAGAAGATGCTGCTAGCTGCCAGCTCATTCATAATTCTAAAGTAATGTATTTTGTATTTTTTTTTTTTTGCTCTATCGTCAAAGCTTTTGATGAGTTGCCGCACTTGAGCGATACTTGAAAGCTGACTTTTGATGTTTGAAATTGTACTTGAAAAAGTGCTACAACACTCGTATACATCAAGACGACAGTTGGGCGGAACCGAAACTCAAACGAAATACATTTTTGTATTTTTGTTGTATGTGAAACAAAGAGTATCTAATGCTAATAAAATTGATTAACAAGAGATTGATGTCTGTTCAGGGTTAAAGTCCGCTTGTGCGCTCAATTTAATACAAAAAGCAGCGATTATATGTATACAATATTCAGATACTGTTCAGTTAATCCCTCAGATACATTTTGGGGCGCGACAGCTGCCAATGCGACAGTCTCTCTCCGTTTAATCTATGTGACATTTTGTTTGTTGCGCTGCATTGCGACAAATTTTGTGGTGTTCGTGTTGTTTGATTTGTTGCATACACATTTTGTTTTGGAATTTTAAACATTTAATTTGACGGCCGCAAAAGCCGCTCATTATGGCCCATGATAAATGGCCAAAGCGTGCGGCCAGCTTGCACTTAATCCATTCACTTTGCACTCTCTGATGGTGTGGCTTAAAATCTTTAAATGTTGAATTTATAATGAATATTTTTGTATCTTTGAACTGCGTGTCGAGTCGAGTCGTATCGAGTCTGGTGTAAAGCTTAATTAATTGTAAGCTATGCAGCTCATTAATTATGCGAAAAGTTGGAAAAAAATCAACACATTATAAATTTAAATACCCTTTTTAATTATATAATGGGTTATTAAGTAAATTTGTTTTTACATTGCGTGCTGACACGTTTGTTTTGAATACGATTTTTTAGGAAGTATTTGGAATTTTCTACGATTATCTGAATCAAGAATTTATACAAAAATACATAAATTAAGAAACCACACGCACATGTTAGTTGTTTGTTGGATTTGAATTGAACATGATGAAAAAAATAAATAAATATTATTTCCTGCAACCTGCAGTTAATGTAAGTTTAAATAGCTGTAAATTGATTTCTAGGAACTAGTTCTTACCTACTAAACTACCCTTGTGGGAGTTATTGGAGTTAGTAGTTCCAGCATAACCAATTGCCAAATCCTAACTGTACCTAAGGCCATTTTCTTTCTTCTTTTGATATTTAATACATTTTACAGCTCTTCAAAAATTTTCAAAATGAAAATGATTTATTGAGCTGCATTTCGTTTTGTTATCTAATGTGAGCATTTAGTTGCCACACACACACGCATACACACACACGCATTCCAAATCAAATTCCTCATTCAACTCTTTTTGTTGTTGATTCGTATCGCATATCACAAAAAACACTTCACATATCATATATCACAGAGTTAATCTCTGAATGGGGGAAGCTTAACTTTTCCTCATTCAACTCCAATACACATAAGTCGTCTCTTTCACTAAATTGCACAATTCTTCTCTAATTGAGAAAAAACACATATATTTGTCTGTGGATTTGAGTATGAGTACTTGCCACATGGTCTGGGGGGCATGGTATTCATTTCTCTGGGGTCTGTCTGGCACACTGTTGTAAATCGCCTTAGCCTCTAAAAATTATGTCACTTGCAGCTTTTTTTTTTTGTTAGCTACCATTGTTGGCGCGTAATTGTTGCAACAATTGCAAAGTTTATTTATTTTGTTTCGATTTTGTTTCTTTTTTTCTGTTTGTTTGTTACTTTTTCCGCTGTCGTTCAAAGTAACTTGACACTCGAGTAAAATTGGCGCGACATTATCTGTCTGTAGGTCTGGTCTATCTGTCTGTGGCTGTCTGCCACTTACGAGTGGGTCGGGGACTGAAACCCCTCCCCACCCCACTCTCCCTCTAGCTACTTAAAGTGGTATCATATTTGGACACACATACACAAAGTTTTATTGTTGGCGTTTTTATTTGTATTTTCGAGTTTCTTTGCCTCTCTTTCATTCATTAACTTATTGTGTGTGTAGTGTTGGCACAGTTAAATTTGTTAAATAAGTTTTATAATAATTGTAATCACCGTTTCGCTTTCAAGTTTGTTGTCAATAACAAACAAAAATAACTAATCATGTTTAAAATACAATTTTCAGGCTTGATTTATTATTCCCACGATGATTATTTAGTTGCAATTTTATTTTTTGCCCTTTCATAATGCAATATTTTTTATATATTTTTGAACGTAATTGTAAACTTGGACCATGACGTGAATGTGCAGCTGGGCGTGTTGCCGTTAACTAAACCGCAAACGTGGCTGACTGCAATATTCGAAGAAGAAAGAAATCTTACTGCATATTTTATAAGTCTGGGTGTCTGGGAAAAGTGTTCATCTGCCGGGTTAAGTTCACATTTTAGCTACAGACGGACATAAGTCAAATGCTATATGTATGAAGTGTTGCTGTGTCTCACTACACACATACATATACAGCTCTCAATTACAGCACTTTTCCCTCCCTCCCCATGGGGCACTTTTCGGGCCGCACCAACGACTATTAAAACCGCAAATTGCCGTTGCTTGATTCAGATATTTCCGCTTCCGTTCATCTACTGTCATTTACACTGCGGATAATTTATCTTTCTTGCTTTCCATAATAGTTCTTTTTGGCCTTTTTAACGCTTAGACTAAAGCATTCTAGATTAACTGCAAACTTTTGTGGTTTTATTTGCATTCATATTTTGATTTGCTTACAGCCATTGTCATGAGCAAATATTTGTCTATTCTCATCGTTTGTTCAGGTTTTCATTTTGGTTAATCTAATGTTTTCATGTGTCAATCGCAAAAAATACACATAAGTATTATAGTTACCGGTAAAACACTGTCATTTAGTTAACCTTTAATAGGCTTATGAGCAATGCCAACAACTCAATTACAAAGTACAACCAAGAATTAAAAAATGGCATAAATAACTTTGTAGATCTTTCTTATACATATTGCTCTTAATCTTATTTCAAACTCATAAGATGATTTTCAAATGTTTTCAGCACAGTTTTCTCTAAAAGCGACTTCTATCTTCTATCAAAAATCACTTCCAGCTCAATATGAAAATGTTTTTTAACTTCTTATCGATTTCAATCACATTTTAAGTGTTGTATATATTGCTTCTCCGTAATGAATATTCATACACTGTTGCAAACGGCAGCAACTTAATCACTTTGTGATTATCTTTGAAACTTATACTCTAGCATTAGCGATACAGATTTGATATTTGTTTGAATTGATTTAATTTATAATTTAGTTGCCGAAAGTCTTGCTGTCGCTTTAAAAGCTATAATAAAACGACTTGGCAAACATAATAATTATTGAACAAATAAATAATACGGTTGGCAAATGCGACGATTTGCATAAAATAGTTATCAAATCAATGTTGAATAAACAAATGTGGCAAATTACATTTTTTATTTTAATCTATTTTCACAAGCCAAAAACGTAAAAAAATAAATATAAAATATGTTCAACAAAAAAAGGGGATAAGATATTGAACGTAATAAAAAATTTGCGTAACGAATTTCAATTCGCAGTGCCCTGAAAATAGGTTCATTTTTTTTTGTTTTTTTTTTTGTTTTGAAAACTATGTTATATTGAAGGTTTATTGAATTAAAGTTCGATAGTGTTAAAGCTTTCTTGTGTAGTTTGCAAGACATCCTTATGACTCATGACCTTATGCCCAAAAGCCAAACAACTAGAGATGAGGAAAGAAACTTAAATTGTTGGCTCAGCTCACAGCTCAGCGCTGAGCTTCTCGAAGTGAGTGCAACAGCCTTAAAATGTGCTGACGACGCCTTCGGTTACATTTGGTGGCAAACAACATGCAAAGTTTTTCTTTCGTTACATATATATTCCACACAACAAACAGAACAAACAGACAGACAGATAGAGTAGGTAACCCAAGAAACACTTAACTATGTATGTTAGTGTGTGATGTGCAACGTGTGTGTGTGTGTGTTTGTAATTTAAGCATGTTATATACTTATGTAAGTTGTTATGTTTAAACATTGCACCGAACAAGTTCAAAATCAGCATGCCAACTGCCAACTTTGCTGCTGTTGCTGTTGTTGGTGCTGGCGGCGCATAAATTTGTTGCATGTAACGACAACAAACGCGGCCATAGTGTGATGGTTAGCGCATCTTCCCTTCCCTACTCACTCTCTCTCTTCAACTGTTGTTAGCCGTGAGAAATTCTATGTTGATATTCTCACGCATGTCTCTAGGATATGCACGAGTGCATTTAAGGCCAGAACCAGAACCAAGCATCAGACTAGCACCATCACTCGCCATGTTGAGCCCAATAATAATGATAATAATAATTGGTGCACTATTTTCCATGAGTTTATTTTTCGTTTCTTACTGATTTCTGCGCTACACTTCAAAACTCAATTAGCATGCAGCACACAGAAGACAAGAACAAAAACATGGGAATAACGCCAACAGGCATAGTCCGTGCCCATTTTTGTGGCTACCACTCGAGGGCTGCCGCTAACACTGGCAGCAACAGCAAAAGCAACTGCAACTGCAACAGGTTGAAAAACTAATTTGCATGCATGAAAATCGCAAAGTGAGGCGAGACACGACCGAGACACATTGAGCCAACACTGACAGCCGTCATATGCTCTACAGTAAAAACCCGTCCGAAACTAAACCAACTATCAACTACTGCATACCAAGCGCTACCAACAGCTGGGCCCAACCTCATCACCCTGTCTCTGCGCCACCCTACATTTAACCATTGTCTGTCTACATTTTCTGGCCATGCGGTTGGTCTTTCGTTCTTTGCGTTCATTTGATCTTTGGCCAGACAGCCGCTTTTCAATTGAACTTGAAGTGTTTTATAGTATATCGACAGGGGGAGAGAGAGAGAACAGTCAATATACTCTATAATCAAACACACACAAAGTCATAGATGCCAACATTTATTTGCTTGTATCACTTTGTTATTGCCAGCCTGCCATTCTGTCTGTCTGTCTGTCTGTCCGACTGTCTGTGTTGTGTGGCAAGTTCTTAAAAGTGTCTGTCTGTGTTTTTATTTTTATTTCTGTTTTTGTTGTTTTGCTTTTTTATAACTTCAATCCACATGTGTTTTACAAACTACTCTATAATGTTTTTTTATTGAACTAGAAGTAAGTAACATTAACATTAAACTAGTAAACAATATTTTAAAGCTCACTCGACATTAAAAAAAAACTCTTGATTTTTCTGAATTTTTGAGCAGAACCTAAATTAAAACTTCACTTTAAAAATTACTCATAAATAAATAATATTATCATACTTAGATGTGATGTGTTTTAACTTAAAAAAAATTAAAAGACCTAAAAATTAAAAAGAAAGTACAACAGAAAACTTTGATTTTTATTTATATTTTTAATAAATAATTGTTGTTTTTTTTTGGAATTTGTTCATACATTTCAAACACTGGAAATACGTTAAGTTGATACCATAATTACAATAATATAAATATTGTATACAAAAAAAAATGTTTTATCAGTTTAGTTATTTTTCTGATTATAACAGAATGTTCAAAAAAATATTTTATTAGTGTATTCAATTTTTGTCATTTTGTTTTTTGTTGATTTTTTAAATATATTTTCAATCATTTCGATCAGTTCGCATCGATTTGAATGTCTCTGTTTTGGCCCTTGTTTATGTTTATGGCATAACTGCGTTGATTGACATTTGTCGGCATATTGACTGCTCCATTTAAATAGACACCAGATTTATGCACACATTGTTAGTGTATTTGAAATGTGTTAGAGTTTGATATTGCGTTGGTTGTTATTCGATTGACTGTGTTGTTTGTCATAAATCATGCCATAAACAATGATTTCAGCTACATACCTGTTTGCTTGTAAGGTTAAATATTCGTTATTGTCGTCAATGGGTGCGTAAGTTTCAATGCTTGTATGCATTATGTATTTGCAATTGCAACTTATGTATGTCTAGCTGTTCTACTAATTATGATTTATAAGCAAGAACATGGCTAATTTATGCAAGACTTTGGCTAAGTGGCATGTGTGTTTACAATTTTTGCAAAAGCATTCGTGTAACCATAACACTTTTATCATGTTCTACGTACCAAGAACCATAAAAATAGATAACTAATAACATTTATTATAAAGTGTGCTATGCTAATGACTACAACTTCCCATTCACTTGTTCAATGTTATATTATTGTGAATGTTAATTTGTTATGATATCTGAACTTAGTCATATATGATTTATACAATATATCATACTTATTGCTTACCCTTCTATACGTATTTCAGATGCTGCCAATCTGGAGAACAGCCCCGGCGAGGAAAAAATCCAAAAGGAAATCGAAACGATCGACTACATTGACAAGTGAGTAACAAATGCAAAAATAAAAAAAACCTCAACTCAAACTAGTAATTTGAAAACCAAATACGGAACCCCAAAAAGGTGTCAATACAATTTAATTCGAATCACAACTAAAATTAATTCAATCACAACTTTGACAACCAATTTAAGCGGTTGTGAAAATTACCAATTTGCCAAGCTTTCGGTTCTGTTTACTGTCGTAAACGCCCTTAAAAAAAACCCGAACAAATACACAAATTAAATTAGACATTCTGGTGAGTTGGTTTCGGCAGCAATTACTACAAGTGGAATTAACTTGTAGCAATTTCAAAACCATAATTGTTTACTAATCTTATGGCGTTGCAGTTGCCAATTTTTGCCATTGCCGGAACATTGTGCAAATTGTGTATACGCCACGTTTCGTTTGACCAATCCTTAATTTGACAATGTCCAAGTCCAAGTGTTGGGTGTTGTTAACTACTGTGATTTCTGTTGTCATTGTAATTGTTGTTCTCGAGTTGTTGCCACATGGACTACAATTACAATTTGTTAGTTGTTCGATTGGCTTTATTTCAGTCTTTTTTTTTCTCAAAGGGGCACACATAGGGCAAATGGCATTCATAAATTATGGGCTAACATAATAACTTTGATTGTTATGCTAAATTGTTTTGTTTTTATCTTAGGTATTTAAGATCCCAGGTGTTGTAGTCGTTTAAATGATATATTTCTTTTGTATTATCATTATCTAATTATCAATTACATTAGTTATCAATAATGGAAAAAAAAACTTAAACTCAGAGCTATGATTTTTTTTATCGCTTCAGAAATACTTTCGAACAAGTAACAAAACTGTAGTCAAAAAATTTCGACAACCAGATACCCAGCTAATGCGTGCAGTCAGTGCTTGCATTTATGTGTACGCAAATACTAACAAATTTTCATATGAATTTGACAGATTTTCCATATCGTCTCTATAAATTTCCAGATCTAATTTTCAGTGGATTTAAATGTAAGATTTTCGTGCTGTCTATTATACGTGTAAATCGAGAATAGAAAGAACTATCGGTAGTTTGAAACAAACTTAATCAGCCAAGGGGTTGGGAGTGTTTATGCTTTAAATCTTAAGTTGTTATCGTATTATTAATTACATTTTCTTTGACAAAACCCTCATAACATTTTTTTTTCTTCCATAGATTCAGGATGTAAAAATAAAATCTAGTTTTGCAACTATATTTGTGTATTTATAATACAAAAACGTATTTTATCGAAACATATACTCAGTATTTTTTCCTGCATCGATATATATCCATAGTTCGGATTCTGTCTGTATTTGCACCCCTAACCAAGAGATTATTGCCAATACCGTATCTCTTAACCTCTTTCATTGTTGCTTTTGCCATGAAAGCAGCTTAGCCTGTAAGTGTGAATTATGCAGCAATTGGATTTTAATTATTTTATTACTTGCGGTCATGAGCACATTTAAGCCATTTGTGGACGCCAATTGGACAACAACAACAAGCGGCTCAATAATCGCCACAGTTGTTACCATTTATATGGCCAATGAACACAGTCGAGTTTTCAGCTCACACACATACAAAACACACACACACACACACAGCCTGAGATTGCGCAATATTTAATTCAGTTAAGCAGGCAAACCAAAATCGGTTGGTGTGGCAGATTTCTGCAGTTTTTGCTGGCAGCGGCAACTTGTTAACTTTTTTTCCAACATTAAATGGTAATTTTTTTTCCGTCGTTCGTTCGATTTTGTTTTCTCCTCACCGATCATGTTCGCCCGTCGATTCGTTGATGTGTTTAATACACAATTTCCTTATCGTTGTGGTTATAGTTAATTTTTTATATTTTTATATATTTTTCGTAATCTTTTTGTTGTTGTTGCCAGCTGCTGTAGCGCAGCTTAGCACATAAACCTGACTAACTTTTTTGATATGTGGTAGAGATTTTGCTTCTTAAAGTTTAATGACTCTAAATAATTATGACATTCAAGTTGTAGTTGCAGTTGCAGTTGTTGTAGGAGCAGCTTTGAGTTGTTGCTGATGTTGTCGCTTGCTCTGTTGTTGCCTGTCTGTTGCATGTATGTACAACACTTTTTTGGTTTCTTACCAGCACTTGTTGCTGTGTTGAAAACACGTTTTCAAACTGCAGACATCACTTCTTGCATACAAAAAAAATATATCTGGCAACGACATTTAATTAACTTCCCATAAGATATTAATTACCCATGGGATAACAACTGAAATGTAAGCGGATGCCACCATGGCACAATTTCATGGCCAGAACAAAAGATCTAAGCAACGAACTCGTCAATGGCCAAAGTAATCGAGCATTTCTGTGAATTGTATGATAAATTGTCTACATTTTTATGCTAAAGGAGATCACAAGATGTGTGTAGAAGAAGTTGAGGTGCGTGATTAATAGTTTTTACTGTGAGCATTTGAACATATGAATGTATTGTCAGAATATTTCAGCTATAAATACAATACATATTTATTGAAGCAATATATCTTAAATTGCTTTAATTAAAAAATAAATTACTTATTTGAAATATTTTTTTTTTTTTTAATCGTTAGAGTTCAGCACACCTGTTATAAGTTTAAGTTAACATTTTTTTTTTTTTTGAACTTCTAGAACACTTGAATTAATAAAGTACTTACTATAATACCAAATTAAAATTCTAACGACATTTAAAAAACCTTTTTGAAAGTCGGCTGCAAGTCAATTTTAAATATTATTATTGTTCTTTTTCAACCCATCTTAACTAACTCCGTTTATAAATTGCTTGCTAATGAATTGAACAGTTTTGTGATTAATTTTGATATCACCCACAATTTCGATGGTTTGACTAATTAACAGTTGAGCACTAACAAACGCTAAGTTGTAACCAAATTAAGATGCTCGATTTCTCTAATAAATTGACCCATTTGTTAAGTTCCCTAATCCAAAGCTTTATTTCGAATGTCTTCCATAGCAAATGAGACAAAAAACTCTATTTAGTATTATGCCATTAAGTTTGATGACAGCATTTCCACCCATGCACAATAAAACGAGATTCGCATGCTATGTTGTTGATGGGTTAAAAGTCAAACAAACTACTTAACCACTAATCGAAACGACATCATGCATGCGCATAATTAGATTTATCAAATCCACTCGCTAAACGAACAAATTGAGCAAACTATTTTGATACCTTCAAAACTCCTACAACTTAATGAGGGGCAAGTGAAACGCTTTCTTTCCACAGATTTCACTTTCGATACGGCGCCATGTCCAAATTTATATACTTGTTATGTATATGCTTCTTTTATTTTTTGTAGCGTCATCTTCGCTTTGGTGTAATCGGGTAAGAAACGTAAAACTGGCTCAGAAAGCGGCTCTTATATGCAAATGTAGCTAAAGAGTCAACAAACGCACGATTTGATGGCAATTTGTCGCATGGCTGGCGTTGTTGTTGTTGTTGGTGTTTTTGTTCGCATTTAAATTAGCATATATTTACACACACACACACACGCACGCATAATTCGTGTGAATATTGAAAACTTTATTTTGTTACTTTGTTTTCTTCGCAAATCTTATTGCACAAAAATAGTTTCCTACGCAAAAATCCATGTGCGAAAAAAACTTTCACTGAAGTGAGATTTCGTTGCAGTGTCAGGATAGCAGTTGCAAGTTGTTGTTGTTGTTGTTGTTATGGGTTTTCACTTGCAAAACAAATCAACAGTTATTAGTTTGTTGTTGGCTTCGCATTGCCACTTATCAGTCGGCCACACAAACATCAAACAGTAAAAGCTTTGCAATAATAATAAGTAGTAGTTGGACACAAACTCAAGTTGCAGTTGCAGTTAAAGTTGTTGCATGGCAAAGGCGGCAACATCATCGAACTATTCGCTTGTTGCATGCGCTGGTGGCATATCATTACACGATGTAACCGGCGTTGAGCGCGAAGAAACAGGTGTAACCAGTGAAGGCGATTACGTGACGTTCGACCTGCCAGCCGATTATAATAACAATAAAAACCGACAGCCATTAAAATATATATACATACATATATAAAGAGGGGGCATTATTTGTTTCAGCAGAAATGCTTCGTCTTTTATTTTTTGGTAACCTCTCGATTTTGTTATTGTTTGCTTGTCTTGTTTTTGCCAGCTTCATTTGGTAACTGGCTGGAAAATATCAAACGTTCGTCGTCTGCCTAAAGATTTAGCATAAAAGCAACAAAAACAGCATGAAACTCTATCAAACGACGAACCAATAAATACAGTTTATAAATAGCTTAAAGCTAAAGATGGCTAAAGAGCAAAGTATTAAATTAAATATATTCAACAGTGAGCGGAGATGATTTTCTATACTTATAAATGTGATGTGAAAATTTGAAAGGCAAGTTTTTTTTTTTTTTTTGGTAGTACCAAAAATGATGATGCAACAGCAAAAATGTAATTATTATATTTTAGGTTTTTATAAGTTTTTTTAAAAGGAATGAACTTAAAAAAAACTTTTTTTGCTAACAAATCTATTTTTTTTTTTAAATTTTAATAGCAAAAAGTAAATAAATTAGTTTTTTTGTGTTAACTAATAAAAAACAACCGCTTAAAAAAGTCACAATAGTATTCGTTAAACGCTTGCAAAACTTAATTTATGTCAATAAAAATGTATAAATAAATGTATAAAATGTATAAACAATATAAACAAACCAATAATACATCAAAATCCAGACACGCTTTCGATGCAATCAAAGTTACACAAAGGCCTTTCTTTCATGAAAATTCATTGAATTCAAATGCAAACAAAAAAACTGAACAAATAAACAAGTTTGTCGCCTAAGTCTTTTGTTTAGTGTTGACAAACTGAATGCCAAAAATACAAAAATTGTTACATTGATAAATTAATATGTGAAAAAGATAATAAATATGTGTTTTTGTTTGTTGCTTTTTATGACTACTAAAAAATGCATTTAGCGCTCTAATTAAACGTTTATGCTTATCAGATTGTTGTTGCAACACTCAAACGCCCAGAAAAAAAAAACAAATGAAATAGTATCAAACGGGAACATATATAGACTAAAGCAAACGCAAATATTTCAACGCGTTTATAATGTGATCAAGCGGCTTGCTCAATTTGTGGGCGTAACGCCAGCGCCCACTTTTATTTCTTACCCGATTTTTCGGGCCTCTTTTTTTGTTGCTATTATTATTGGCCCACCTGCAAACATTACAAGCCATTAATAAATGCATTTTATGCCATTTTTTATTGGCCTGAGTTCTCAACTCGGCTTTCACAACAACAAAGTGCAGCCTGCGGGGGCAGCATCAAGGCACGAGCCACAGTCAGAGCCAAAATCTAAGCCTTGGCCAAGTTAAGTTTCAAATGCAAAATAGCAAAACAGCAAAAAAAAAAATCACACGAAAAGAGAAATAAAAATCTGGGCGTTAACTTCATAGTAGTAGTTGGCAGTCGAAGCTCACTTGACACATAAATTACCGTATTTTCATTACACAAATTGGGAGCAAGACAATAAAAAGGGGCGCCCAAAGAAACCTCATTGACCCAAAAACCAAAACAAAAAAAAATTAACCGTTGAGCCGAGAATGGCTAACAGCTATAACGTAATATGGGCAATGTCTCTTAATAATGTTACAAAGTCTTTTGGGCTTTGAGGCTCAAATTGCTGGTTATAAATGCAGAAAGCGTTGTGTGTGTGTGTGTGTTGTGTGTGAAATTAGCATATGAGCAGGAAATGCATGTGAGGCATTCAAAAAGAAAAGCCAACAGTCGAGTCGAGTCGTGAAATCTGACCAGACATTAGCATTTTCATCACAACTACAACAACAACAGCCATATGAAATCATAATAGACAGCAAGCGGACAACATAACTACCATTAAACGCTAGCAGGCAGGCAGCTTTAGCTACGTTTTGGTTTCCTTTTTGTGTTTTTGGATGGAAATTAGCCAACATGCAACATTGCAGCAGTGTTAGGGAACACAAGAAAGGGGCTAACTAACTGGCACGACAGCTGTTGGCGCTGCTGCTGCTGCTGCTGCCTGTCAAGCGCGCTTTTTGGGCAACGCGACAGGACTTTGGCAAAACGAACTGCGAACAAAGACAGGAGCAGGTATAGCATATACTGTCAGACAGCTGAAAAGACAGATATACACATTTATACATATATACATATGCCAAAGACGTGCCAACTTTGAACCAGTTATAAACAAAAGCAACTTGGCCAACAACCCAAGCCAGTGCTCTCTGTCTGTGAGTTATGGCGATATTTGTATGCCTTCCACAGCGAACAAATTGGATGGCGAGGCTACTGTTAAAATTACAGATCATTGACAGTCCTCAGTTTGTATATATGTATATTTAGGGATTGTAAAGTATTGAAAGCACAATGTCTTTGTCTTATATGCAAATTCAAACATGTGAAGTATGAATTTAAATTGTCCGATAAACAAGATTAGATAAGCTTGATTATGCGTTTATATATGTTTATGCTAAATGTTAGCTGTGACTTTTGGCATATTCTAAGTCTTGTTTGATAAGATTTGATTCTTTATAAACACTATATTTTGTGTGTCTTACTAGAATAGAATTCATAAAGTTTGAAAGTTGATCTTAAGTGTTATAAAGAAATAACATATATCCAATAAAATTTTATAGCATAGCTTTTATATAACAATAATTAATCAGTTTCTTTATTAATTACAAGTATACGTATTATTAAATATATTTTATTTAAAAATATTAGTGATTTCGATTCAAAAATTTCTAAATGATTCCGGGAATATTCAAAATAGTCAAAATATTCGAAATATTTTCTTTGATTATTTTTGATTATTTTCAAATAAATAAAGGTTTCTAGAATTTGACCCATAAAATAAAGACCTAATAAGAATATTTATAAATGACTACAAATCCTTCTGTAAGAATAATAGCAGTTATTTTTATTGCACTTAATTTGCAAACTCATACATTTTCATTACATCTTCACTTACCGTAAGATCTCTTAATGCTGATCTTCTAATACAAGCTACATACATATATTCGTATGCTCCATCTGCAAAAAGGCAGCGCAGCAAAGAAGCGATAAGTCAAGCTGACACAGGCAGAAAAAAAAAAAAAACAGGATTAACTAACTTCCACAAGGCAATGAGTCAGAGACGGCAGCTGAACCACAAATCTGCAACTTGGCAGGGCACGCTCGCTCAAGATAAATTGGCAACACGCGCCGCGCCGCAGTCTACTCTTACCGATCTCCTCCCACCATCATCTAAGTCTCTTACTAGCTAGCAGCTGCTTGGGTTTTGCTTTTCTGTTTCTTGTCTAATTTTGCTAATTGCATTTGGCCTCTCTGTTTTTCTCTCTCTTAGTTCGAGTTCAATATTCAAACTCTGAACTCTTTTTTTCTTTCTGTTTTCTGTCGTTATTAGATAAACAAATATCGGCAAATGAAGAAAGATTCGGTCAAAAGAGAGTCCGCACCCATTGAAAAATGTATTTCAATACCCTTTGGCACCGCACAACTAATTAGTTGACGAAACGTTTGACGAACCATAAAAGCCCATAAGCTACACAATAATTACGATCCATTCGCTGCGCAAATTAAATTGCCACTGGTTTTTTTCTTTCTTTATTATTGTTGTACATTTGGCATAAGGGTTTGGGTGGCAGCGGGGGAAATAACTTCTAGCTAATGCTAGCGGCATTTGGCTTTTGTGTTTTTTTCAATTTCGTGATGGCCAAAACAGACTGAAACAATGATTGGTCCCCATTGAAAGAGTCGAAAGAAAGAAAGAAACTCGCGACTCACAACTTTATGACTCAATCTTTGGCAATGTTGAATGCAATTTGTTGATTTCCTGGTAGAGTAGTAGCAACACACCCAAGAGCAATTGTTGCAAGTTGCAAGTTGTTAATGCTACAATTGGGGGCAATTTTGCCTTCAAGCCTAGTCCAAGATCTCCTCTTGCAACTGCGCAAGGCTTTGATTTAGTGTGTGTTTGTGCTCCCATTTCGGTGGTTTGTGTCTTGGGTAATTTCTTGGAAATAATTCCTTTCAGCCTTTTTTTCACATTATGCTTTAGCACTTGCAATTATATTTTAAAGGATAGCCGCAATTTTAACTCTTAAGCGGTGAATTTTCCTAAGTAAATGCTGCATATAAAAATAAATAATTTTTCTTCACTTCAAGTTGTTTTTATGTCTTCTTTAATGTGTGGCTTGAAAAGGAAAAGCGGTTAAACTAAAATTTTATAACTCTTTAGTTACAAGCATAAACATTTTAAGGCCTTACAATGTTTGTAAATATATTTGAGAATTTTTTGTCCTTTGTAACATTTCCCATTTGGATTTGTTTTGCGACTTAAAAGAGTAAAGCAATTCCAAACAAAGTTTTATCAATATCGAAACATTATATTACCACATAGCATTTAAGCCATAGCAACCTTTTTGGCTTAACCCGTCCAATAGCTGTCACATTTTATTTATGCATTTTTTGGTAATCTTTTTATCTGCAACGCAAAGTTAATACTCTTGACGTTTGCGTGTCAAACGCATCGCATAAATTTCGGCACCTTACGGGTCTGCCTCGCACGATTCTATTTCCATGCCAAACGCTATTTCGGGTGCAGTAAACAAGTTTTTTTTTTTTTTTTCGTTTTGCATCAATGCTGTTCATCAAAATGTGATGTGTGAACAGACAAACAAATAAATTTAAACAAAATTTAACGAAATATGCATATGGCAAATAAAAAAAACACGTTAGGAACTTGTTAAAGTTGCGAAAATTCCATAAAAATATCTGTTGGTGCATTTAATGAAAAAAGCAAAAAAGCTAACCTTGAGTTTTAGTGCTGGTCTTAATGAATACGGGTATACGATGACGGATTGCCACATTGTAGTCTGATGTTTATGTTAGCCAAGTTTTGTTGCAAATAGTATGACAACATTGAAACGTGTCACAAAAAAATCACATTTTGTTTATGAGCGCCTTTCAAATAATAATTATTAGTTTAGAATGCTTTTTAATGGCTTTATTTGATTCAATTGCATATTTCAAGATATTTCTCAGACATCATCAATTGCACTCACTTAAATAATTTATATCAAGGTACTCACACAATTATCGCACCTTATTATCCGCCTATCTGCCAGACATAGACGCTGCGGGGTTTCTTTCCAGCATGCTCGGCTGCTAAACCTTTCATCACAAGCCCCCTTTTCAAGTCTCTCGGCATTGGAGGAGCCCTTCAAACATTTTTCTCATTATGTGAAATCAATACCAGCATTTATGTGCATTATTTTTTGCAGCTTTTATTCATTTGTCCGTAATTGAAATTGTTCAAAGATGTTGGGTGAAACGATACCAAAGTAATAGAGTAATCATTACCTTTTGATACGTCTCTTTTAGGTTTCAAAGCGTGTGAGAAAATAATCTCTTTTGTAGTTGATTTTCACGTTAAAGTACTTAATGATTGAAAAAGTCTTGGCAAAACTTATTTAGCTTAAAGTTCCTTTTGCATCTAAGAAATACGTTCTTAAGCATCATGCATGCATGACAGTTTTGAAATATTTTCAGTACCTGCTGCATTTAGTTTCTAATTAAAAACTTATTCACTAAAGTTGATGAACTCAGCTGATAAATAAATTAAACTCTAGTTCAAGGCATTGCAATGCAGGAATGCGACAATAATTAAATTGCACGATGTCAAATAATTTTAACCTCATGACACGAATTCGCGACACAAACGAGACACACAAAGAGAAAGATAGAGAGAAGAGAGAAAGAGAGAGGCAGCTTTTATGAGCTAATAAACGAAATGACACGAAACTGTGGCAACAGACGATGCGAATTTTCCAAAAAGGGGGAAACACTACATAAATGATATAAAATTATACAAAATTTAGTGAGCAGAGCTGCAGATGCAAATCGCATTTAGGAGGAGGCTGACGCAGAGAAAGAGAAGAGAGATCCCAGAGTTAAAATTACAGTTCATTTAGTTTGTTGACAGCAGTTGGATTCGTTTTGTGGCACGTGGCATCAACTGACATATGCAATAATGAGCATAATTTTATGCGTATACGCTTCACATGCTTATGATTAATTATGCAATATGTGAGGATAAATATAAAATGGGGTTAATTATTAAGAATGTTCTTGTAAGGTGCTTAAACCTGTTTATATTAAAAATTATTTAAAAAAAAAAATTAGCAAAAAATATTCCTTTTTTAGTTAAAAATAAATAGCTTGTTTAATAGTTTGCGTGTTAAAATTTTTTTAAAAAATTTCAAATTTGCAAATGCCATAACGTTTTATAAATTTTGACATAAATAATAAAATGTTTTGACTACGCCATTAATGTTATAATTGCTTTACCATTTATTTTATAATTTATTTTAAGATTATAAAATATAAACTTGAATGACAACCTTAAGCCAGTATCTCATTAGAAACTTTCGACGCATTCTTAAAACTTCTAAATGCAGCTTTAGAGAAAATATCCATTGAAAATTCATTAGACATTTTCAAAATGCTAAGAAAAATTTAGTGGCTCTCCCCCAACAATTTCCCTCACAGAACATAACATAATTCATGCCTACAGCAGCAATAAATCAATTGTGAACAACACTTATGCAACTAAAAATATATTCTAAAGAAATATCCAAAACAAAGAATTTATATATATTTTGGAAATGTGTTTAAATAATGCTGCCAATGCTGGCAACTGTCGGTTTTTCCAAAGAGCATCACTAAAAGTTTCTGTCCATTAAAATAGCTTTGGCAGTCCAAAACATTGTGTAGGTATTTAGTATTTGTTGGCCACCTCCACCCCTCCTTTGGTTAAAAACACATTGCCCTGCATCTGTCACTATAAATAAAAGCAACGACCAAAATTAATAATCATAAAATGAACAACAACACCTAAGTGTACTAGACTTTATTATTAGCAACCCTTTTTTTCGAGCTGCCAAACCGAACAGCTGAGTGTGAAAATTGTCGTAAATTAAAAATATCACACGCAGTGGAAAATCCGCCAGACAATGAATGACACACACACTGAGAGAAAGAGAGACAAGGCAAATACTAAGCTGCAGCTATAATTATGGTGACAAGCAACGTCTGCTGCTGCTGCTGTGGCATAATAAAAATAAATTTAAGCGTCTTGCGGCTAAAAGTAATTCAGCAAATGGTCTCTCTGTTGGCGCTTGTCTTGGGAGTTTTTGCTGGCACGAGTCTAGGCCAAATTATTCTTTTTTTCACTTTGCTCCACTCTTTGTGGGATGCCATTTAATTACAAGCCGGAGACAATAAATCACGGCATGCGAATTTGCAGAAGTTTGCGATTGTGAAAAAACTATTGAATCGGCGAAGACAGCCATTTGATATGGCTTAGATAGTTTTAAATAGGTAAAAGAATTTAATGACAATTAAAATTAATTGATTTAATTGGTGACTGGCAAAATAATAAAAGCTTAATAGAAAGGAAAAAATACTAAACTTGTGTGGTATTTGTTTGCTTAGTGCTTTCCAAACAGAAGTTAATAAGTTTAATAAAAACTTTTGAGCGTTTATACTGTAGTACGTACATAAAGCTTATTGATGCTTAGAGCTTAAGATATATCTAAAAATAAGGGTTGAAAATATGATAACTTGATAAGCTTTAAATGAAATAAAAATGCGAAAAAAGCAAATTTTATTTGACAGAAATAATTGTTTGAATGCTTTATTTTGCACTATCATGCTTAAAATAAAAAAATTATGTTTTATAATATTTTTTTTTTACCAACACTCCTTTAACAACGTTTTATTTTTTAAGTCTAAGGCAACTTGTAATACAAGTCTTGTATCAACTAAATAATTTCTTAAATGTATCTAAATATTGAACCACATTTATTTGTATCAAGTCCCAAAGACTTTAATCTTTTTTATTTGGATACATATTTCATAATGAACATTTGTTAATATTGTTAAAGTTTCTTACCAACATTATTTCTCTATGTTTTCGTTAGCAAAATAAAGTTTAATTCATGTCGTTAATTAATAATTTAATGTATCGTTATTGATAAATATCCAATTACGACGCTTTTCTATTATGTTGCATCGTTGACAATTATAACGCCCACCAACTAAACTAATTAAAGGGTATCACAATATCGTGCACACGCAAGTAAATATATATACATAAATAGCGTGTCCACATGTTCACTCTGTCCAACTTCTAGCAAGTCATGTGAACATAAGTATATATGTTTAGTATGCATGTGTGTATGTGTGTATATAGTACACCTACCGCCGCATGGCATTATCTTTAAGATCTCCTTTGCATTGCTTCAATTAATTTTTATGGTATTCGCAACCCATATAAGCGCCACGCCCTCCGCCAAGACCACAACTTCTAGCCAGCTACCCAACTAGCCAGCCAGCCCAGCCAGCATGGGTTAAAAGAAACAAGAAATTGGCTTCAGTGAACGCCCGTTTAGAACTGATTTAATTGCAAATGTGCGCCAGCATTTGCCGCCAGCCGCCAGCCAACATGCAATTGTTATCGAATACATATCGTCACCCTCCCCAGGCGAAATGGCTTTGGAATGAATGCGAGATGCGGGCTAATCCTCCATACCCCATGGAAGTGTCGAACCGAGCCGTTAATTAACAAGTGTAATTGATAATGCAATTGAGTAAAGAGTAAGAACGAGACGCTTAAATGGCTTTTTTGGTTGCACTTCTGATTAATCACACCAATGGGCAACTGCTGGCTGCAGGCAACAAACACATGTCAATAAACCATGGCACACATTTGCGGTTAAATTTTTTTTTTTTTTTTTTGGCTGGGGGTGGAAAATAAATGTGTGACAAGTGGAAGTTGTTGTTGTTGTCTGGAGTGAGTTTATTTTTAAAATATTTTGTGAAGAGTCACCGCAATTTTATGCTCCCAAAAGAAAGAGATGAAAGAGAGAGATAGCGCGAGGCAACTTAAACGTTTGACATTTATTTCGCATGACATTTCAAACACACACGCAAAATCACCCATGCGCCTAGTTATCCAGCAAAAAATAAACTGCCTTTAGTTCACTTTGCTTATGTATTTCTGGTCCGAAAAAGAGAAAAAAAAAAATACATCTTAAACAATTTCGACAACAATGTTTGTTCTTATTTAGGCGCACACTTTCCGCGCCACCCGCTTCCGTCCCCCCTTAGTCAGTGAAACGAGCAGACATGAGTCTGTCGCGCATGTCGTCTCCGGGTTTGTCTCGCCGCCTCTCTGCCTTACCGTGCCACCATCCGCTCTCATCTCCCCCAGGCTGCTACAAACATTTTGTGTCGCACTGCCTCGAACGAAATCAGTTTGAAAATTGCCGGCGGTCAGCGCATTTTACTCGGTCGAATCGCTCGACAAGACGTGAAATATTTTTAAGAAAAATTCGTTTCGTTTCGCTTCGAGTTTTCCGCCTATTTTTGTAATTTTTATTAATGAAGGCAACATGTGGAAAATGTGACTGCAAATGGCAAAAAAATAAACATAAAAACATACATGTGTGTGTGCCTATGTGCAAAATTTAAAAAATATGAATAATGAAAGTGAATGAAAAACTCGAAAAAAACACAAAAATTTTGTGAGCAATTGTTTCAATTTTGAGATGAAGTCAACTATATGTTAAATATAAACTGTGATGCAATAAATGCAATAAGTTAGAAAATTTTTGATTAGAAATAAAGTTTGACGTCACTCAATAGAAACTAATATGTTTTCTTAACGATTGAATTTTATTGAATAACAAAATTATTCATTTGTTGTCGAGATGAAAATTTTTGTAGTACATGTTTGTTTGAAAATTATTTATTATTAATAATAAATAATAATAATTGTTTGAAAATACATAAAAGAATTTTAAGAAAATTAGCTGTAAAAACAATTTAGAATACGTGAATCACCTAAAGAACTAGTCAGAAAAAAATATAAAAAGATAATACATATTATTGTTTACGAAAATAAAAGATACAAAAAAATATTTAAGGTTCCGACAAATAATTGATTAAAAATATGCAACTAAATTTATGTTTCTCTACTTCTATTACAACAGTTCTAAAACCAATGTAACACAAACATACAACTTTATATTTTTTCTGCCATTTTTATTGAAAAACATAAAATGTGACCACATCAAAAGAAGTCGCTTTTGTAAACGATTTCCCTTGCTAGAGGTTATTCCACTCAGCATTACTAAGTGTTTATGAAGACATAACTGTAAGAATTGCGCCTTCCATGTTTCTTATACTTCCTCATATATTCCCTCAGATGATTTATATGTTGGACTAATGGAATCTAACTTTGCACAGCTCACTTAATCGCTTGATGGCAACATTAATGCGGTTCCATCGTTCAACTCTTTTCCGGTTTGCGACTGTTTCCCTTTTTTCTTTAACGCGCTTTTATTGTGCCATTCATCAAGCCCATTTGCCAATACACATACACACACACATATGCAGTTCTATTCATTTGCGCAAATTTTAAAATAATTGCGACAATAAAATCACCATAAACACGCAGCAACAACAACGACAACAACAACTGTAACTACAACAATCCCTTGTAATCTTGTCATATCCGGCTTGCTGCGTGTCTACAACCATGTCGGTTGTCTGCCAACACCATCTGTCTGCTCCTCTTCAACTCTTCATCCTTACGTCATTCCCCATCTCTCTCTTTCTATGGATACTTCTGCAATGGTTGCAATTCTGGCGCACACTGTTGTCACTGACGCCGGCTTCTTTTTTTTTGTTGTTGTCATTTTTGCATCATCATTATTATGAAAAACTCTATGCAATGTGGCAGTGCCCTTCCCCCTTTCCTTTCTGGTTGCCTGAAGCTTGGTTCGTGTTTCTACTTCTTCTTTTCTCCATTTGACATCTTAATTGCTTTGTTGATGGATTTCACTGTTGACACTTCTTGCTTTCACATAAATTCTTAATGAACTCTTTTTTCCTCTTCAAAAGCGTTGTAACAGTTTAGATATTTTGTAAGCTTTGCTGTTGGCCAAAAGTGAACTTTAAGTGGTTTCTTTTTGGCTGTTTGGTCAAAATGTTTACCTAACTTTGTGCAAACTTTTTACTTAAAAGTTTTGCTTTAAAAAAAATTCAAAAGAATGGGGGATAAAAAAATAAAGTTTGTAGTGAATCAGTTATATTATTTATGTTGACTTTTGTGTTCAGTAAGAATTTTAAAAAAAAAAAAAAAAAAAAATAATAATCAAAAACAATGTACTTGTGCTTAGCAATTAGTTTTGTGTCTATCTTTAAGTAACATCTCCTACATCGTAAATTGAGCTAATTTTCCACTCCATCCAAGTATGTGTTTGTCGACCTGGAAATGTGAAATATCTCAACTAGGCTAGACAATTGCTGTCGTCTTCCGCTCGCCACCTCATTAGGGCAACTTTTCGAGCACAAAACGACTTTTAATTGCGCCCACTGGACACAGCTTTTGGGCTCTAAAACTCTAACCACCGACTGCGGTTGGATGCAAAGGGGTAGCTAGCAGCTAGACTTGACACATGATGAATGCGTGGGCTTCGCGCTCAGTCAGTGGAGCACAAAATGTGTCAGAATAGAACTTGTCGAGTAATTACAAAAGCACATAAAAATAGTCATTTAACATTTGTCAATGGCAGCAATAAGTAAAATAGCAACAAAAATAAGTCGTGAACTAATTAAAAATCTCTAAAAAAAAAGTGGCCTGAGAAACGGGCGATGACAGTGAAAAAACGTGCAATGAAATTGGTTTAAACAAAAAAATAAAAATAAATAAATTAAAATAAAATAAAAAAGAACAATGTCACAGATCGATTATACTTGTTACACGGTGCCTGAATGCTCCAGCGATGACGATGACGTCGACAATGATGATGATGATCATGATCTTGTGCATCGGAATGGTAATTGTAATGGTAATGGTAATGGTAATGGTAATGGTAATGGCCACCAAGATGTGTCCAGCGATGGCACGCTCGAGAATGTGCTGCACTCTGATTGCACACTGGATTCGGATGCCACGACCACATCCTCCATTGAGCACCACCATCACATTTATCGCAAGCACCACCACCAGCACCACCAGCACCGCCAACAACAAAATAAACGCTATTCTGCTGCACCACAGCGCATCTCGTTGCCAATTTTGCGTGCCAGCAGCCACACCAGGGAGCTGACACCACAGCTGGGCGTCTTTCATGATGGTGGTGGCGGGGGCATGGAGGCAGCAACTGCACCACCACAGTGGGGCTATTTTGTGCCATTGGCGCCCAACTGTTTCTTCAGTCCACCCATGCAACGTCGACGTTTTAGGTGGGCCGTGTTCTTAGCATACACAAAACATTATAATAAGTATACTAAACTGTATTTTTCACTTAAAAAAAAAAAATATTCAGGAAATTTATTGAATCGCCAGCAAATAGTTTTTTGTAACGAAAGACGAATTTGTGCAATTAATATTTTTGAACTTTTTTAAATACATTTTAAAATATAATTAAAAAAAAATTTGGTTTTAAATATTAATTTATTAAATTACAAACATTTATTTGGGGAAATAATTGAAACAGGCAAATTATTTTCAAATTTTATTTTCCAACAATCAACAAAAAATTCAACCATACCTAAAATATTTTTTTAAAAAAAATTTTTTTTTCGGAATTTAATAAAAAATAAAAATTTTTTTCGGAATTTTTTTTTTTTTTTTTTGAAAAATTTTTTTTTTTGCTTTGTTTCTTCTAATAATGTAAAAGAAAACTCTTTGCTTGTACACTTTAACTAAACTGTTATTTTCTGTTTTATTTTGTCTTTTGTAGAGAGAAAGAGAACGATCGCAACCGTCGTGCTGTTAGTTATGGTGGCAACATCTCACCGCAGCACTGCGCCACAATACCGCGCGCTGCGCCGCGTCGTGTGGCACTGATGAAGGAGCCACCACCGCCGCCGCCACCAAAACCGCAACTAACATCGAAAGCATCGCTACAATCCACTGACTCCTCGCATGCGTCCAGCATCAGCAAGTATCCACAGTCTGAGTACAATCTGATACAGAAGATCGACTCGAACAGCACGCTGACTGCACCGGCACAGTACCAGCCGCAGAACTTCTATGCCAACACGGGCACAATATCCTCAACAAATGGCGGCTACTCGTCCCTGCTGTGCCATGCCAGCTCGACGGCCAGTCCGTTGGCTGTGCGCAAGCGGGACAAGCTGTTGCATCGTTTTAGCGATGCTGCAACACTGGGACGCAAGCTTAAGAAAAAGAAGAACACGAATCGCACCTGCCGTTCCATGACCGAAGCCATTGAGATGCTAGCCGATCCGGTCATTGAGGATGAGTTTTTTGTAAGTACTTTGAAAAGTTTTTTTTTTATCAACCTCAAAGATATACAAAGACATACAAACATATGTTACATAGTTAGTTAGTTAGTCCGTTGGCCAAGATCGAATCCATGTGAATGCTTTATTTCTGCCAAGTTTAATTAAATAGAAATACCATTTATGATTATCATTGGCCCGGTTTTGAACTATGTGCAAATTGCACGCAAGCCAAATTACTTTTTTAAGAGCATTTAAAGACATTTGGGGAATTGATTTAAGAAAATGTTACATAATAGTTTCTTTAAATATCTTCCGGAATTCCAAAAACATTTATTTCGCATGTTTTAACAATTGCTGAACGTGTGGAAAAATTTTTCACTTTTAAAATGTATACCAATTATGATTAAACAACAAATTTTATATACGAAATGTTAAAAAAGATAAAATAATGCAACTTGTTGCTTGAATAATTTTTTTTATCCTTTTTATTTAATTCTTGTTAAAATGATTGAAAGACTTTTAGAGAATGTTTAAAGAATTTACGATAAATCTGTATACCATGTCGCATCGAACACCTACAAAGTATTGAGAGAAAAACCTTTCTTCATTTCCGTTTCTCATATCTCAAAAGCTTTCAATCACACAAAAATGTTATATCAAGTGTCGTGCATAGAAAACTTTTTATCTCTCTCTCTCTGTCACCATTTGTTTCCAATAAAAGGGGGTGTATTTACAAGCTCACGTTCTTTGCAAGAGCAGAAAAAATATATATTTTATCGCAATTCATTTTGTTCAATTTGTGGCTTTTGTGGATGGAAATTATCTTGGTGTGTGCTTATCTTTTGGCTATACATTGGATATTCATTTGCCCGTAGAATTTATACATTTCTTCGTTTAGTACAAATTTGTTGCTCGTCGGGTATCGAACAAATAAATATTCTATTTGACATTTCTTGTCCTTTTTTGTTGCGTGAGCGGAAGTAAAAAGCTGTGTGATAAGAAGCGAAATGTAAAGAGAAGATTAAAGACTTTAAGCCGAAACAAAATAGAAAAGTGATTTTAAGATCTTTGACATACAAAGTGAAATTTGTGACAAATAACCAATGTTTTTGTAACCTTGAAATCCCATTTGAATTGTGCCCAATACCCGAACATGTTTTTGCAAACTATAGAACTAAAAAAGGGGCGTCAATTGATTCTATTACTGGTCCGAGCATTTAGCTGCCTAATCATTCGGTTTTGGTTTCGGTTTCAAATTTGAATTGGGGCCAGTGGCACTAAGCCAATAATTATTGCTAAACTAGAGCTTAGTTGGCCAACTCAAGTTGACAGATTAGCATAGAATTTGAGTGGGTTCAGCTCTTTACTAGATTCTATCTATCTAGCTGTCATGCCACAAACTGTTCATGTTCAGGAAGACGCATCGAACAGACAAACCAACAACCAACAACCAAATGAGGCAAACTGTGTCAATACTTTAGTCAGTTACCTTGTCGATGAACCGATAGGTGATAGACAGCACTACACAAAGATAGATTGAAAGAGGGAGGAGAGGGTCGAAGACAATGGGTGTAATGTACTGGTAGACGCTAATTGGATTAACTGCGTGCCTTTGCGAACAAAAAAAATAGTAGAAAAAGTTGTTGCAATAAAATTCAAACAATTGCAGTAAAAAATCGAACGTGCAAAGTGTTGAACGTCTCTTGAAAGCGACGCGCGGCCAAACAAAACAAATATAAACAAAAATAATAATTTTATTTGCTGTTAAAGGGTAATTCTGCGAGAAACAAACTTTTATAAGCTGTTTGGTTACCTGTGTTGGACAAAACTAATTTGTTTAAAGTCTTAAGTTAAGTGCTATTAAAAGTTTATGTGCAAAAGTGCAAATTAAAATTTCTTTAACGGTTTTATTTCAAAATTGACTGCAAGAAATCGATCATATTGCTAGCAACAACGCGTTGATTGAATTTCCCTTTACTTCAAATTTCCCACCTGCCGCACAAAAGTATGCAGTAGTTTTATGCAAAACGCTGTTATACCGCGAATAGATAGTTGTTGCAGCTTTTAGGCGCGCGTGCTGCAATTAACATTGCATACTTTTGTGCATAGTTTATTTCTTTTGTCAAACTCTCTGTGGCCCCAGCTGACATGACAATGAAATCTTCAACGCGACGTCGCAGTTTCAAAACGAAACCACTGCAACCCAAATCGAATTTCTATAATCCCCTTGTACGACATCGACCCACCGCCTATGTGCGCAATGGCATCATTGGCGGCGGCAATGGCCCAGGAGCCGCTGGCCTTTATCAAATCGAAGATCGCGTCTATACCACAAGCAAAATGTTTCTGCGCGATGGCTACATGTATCCACGTCAACCTGGCCAACCAATGGATCCACGTTTCCCGCTCGAACTGCACGAATTCCCACAACAGTTGGGCGCCACGGGCCTGCAGTTGGTCAGCACACCCAAGGTGCACATTGCCGGCGAGTATTTGGCCAGTGAACAGCAATCGACACAGGAGCAGTCACATGAGCAACAGGCAGCTGCTGATCGTCGTGGTGTGCGTCAAGCGGCAGCCGCTGACATCAATCTGGCCAATCGGGTCTTTTGGCTGGGCAAGCAGCGTTCACGCTCGCGTTCCCGCTCTCGCAGCAATAGTTTGGGCAGCAAAAGCATAACAAGCTGCATGGGCGGCGGCGGTGGCGGCACACAGAGCGTCAGGGAACGGGATCGAGATCGTCCGTATATACGCAATGTGGATGATTTGTTGCATGCGTTGGGCAAACGTGACGCCAGCACAGATAACCAACACGAAACGGCATCCATACAATCCTCAACGCAACGTCGGCGCTTCAAAAAGGTGAGTTCTCTTTCTGTGTCCGTCCCGGTGATCAATCAATCAAATCAAATGCTACATGCAATGGAATTTGTCAAGCCCCAACCACATGCAACAACAATCACATTAACATTGCAACATTTCCATTTACCTTAATTGCGTTTGCAAGTCGCGTCGAGTCGTTTCGAGACGAGTGGAGACGAGACGGGTTGGGGTACGCAATGTTGACACGCTTGCAAACACGCCAAATTTTCAATTCCTGCTCTCATCACTCATCCAACACTGAAATGTCCAGAACGCAGTCAAGCTTACCAAGCTTTCAACCCTTCTTCTTCAACTTCGTCTTTTTTTTTTTTTGCTACTTATTCTGTTCTTCTGCAGTCTGTAGTGCCCCGCAGGTGGGGGGGTTGCGTCTGCGCAAAAATTAAAATTAATGATGTTCAAAATTTTTGCTTAAGGCTCACAAGCAGCAAATAAAAGTAAATAAGAAAATTTTTTGTTGTGAATGAATGCTAGACTTGGAGATACTCTATTTAAAATATTTTTGAAAAATCTTTTGGTATAATTTTAGTAGATTATTTTTTTTTTTTTTATTATTACATGTATTATTAAAAATACATTTATTTTTATAACAACATGTTATTCGTATTATTCACCAAGCCTGGATTTACTAGGCGTTATCGTCCTTGGAAACCTGACCTATATTATGTCAAGAAATTATAAGGAATTTTATTTATATTCATTTGTATATCGTAAAACGATTGTTTTGATGTTGTCGGTATAGGATATGTTCGGTTATAAAGAGAAAGTAAATTTTCCGTTTAACTTCATTCTTTCCTATTTTTAAGGGGCTTAGAGGGTATCAGCAAAAAAAAAAAAAAAAAAAGAAGCCACAGGGCAGACACAGTAGCAGCTAATTTAGCGTTGACTGCAGCACCACACAGACACACAGACACGCACACACACACACATACACTCGCACACCTGCCAGTTGAGCTCCTTTCAAGCCTATCTGCGTCTGGCTATCTGTTTGCTGTGGTTCCTTTGTGATGGCTCCAAGGCTTGCATTGCGGTTTCCAACAACCAAAATCATTGCTAGCCCTTTTTTTCGGTTATTTATTTATGCAGTCAGAGAGAGCTTTGGCTTCAGACATTTGGGCAGTGGGATTCGCTTCTTTACTGCGCATCATTAGTAAACCTACAAAACAATATTTAGTTTTATTTTGCGCCATTTTTTATGTCGAACGCTGTGGGCAGAATTTATGCGCTTCTGTTTCGCATTTAAGTTTGAGAAATTGGTTTCCTTGATTGTTTTTAGCTGAAGATACAGTGGGCTTTGTATGATTTTCATACTTTAAATGAAAATTTAGAAAAGTTGGAAATAGTTTAGCTTATATTAATTTTTAATTAAAATTATTTCTTTATGAATATATATAAAATTCCATTTTGCCATCTAAATTATAAGCACCAATGTGCGCCATGACTCAACTTCCGTTGTAGAAAATTCCATTTCAACGAAAACGAATAACGAAAACATGTTAACTCATTCAATTCGATTGTAGTCCAAGCAGACAAGCTTGCGACTTGGCTAGAACTGAATGTTGTAAACCCTTGAAATACGAGCAATGTGTTGGAATTTAAGCCAAACATGTGAAATGAATTTCTTGGCAGCACGCAAAACGTAACGCATAGATAAAACTGTCTGCTGCTTAGTTAGGAGACGAAGACGGAGAGAGAAAGAGATACAACGACACTTTATACGCAAAAACTGAGAATGCAGTTTGCATTCAGTGGCGTCCAGTGGAGTAGTGTGGCAAGTGCCAAGAGGCAACTCACTGCAGTTGCTCGTAAATTGAATAAGAACGCAGCGTGTATTCGTTCCTCCTCCTTGGCATGTGTTATGGCATTTTGTTAGGGCGTGTTTTTTTTTTTTGCATAGAGACAAACCAAGGCAAAAGAAGAAAGTTGTTAACAACATTTTTTTTTTCTTTCTTTCCGTATTTGCCTTCTTGGTGTTTTTTAAGCTGTTTTTGTTGGCTTGCAGTCACGTGCCAAAACACAACGAAATCTGCAGCGTTTTTTTCTGTATCTTGAGATACAAAATAAGTTTTTTTTTTTTTTTTTTTTTAAGATTTTGCTTGTAGCTTATTGCGAATGCAGTGCAGGAAATTCCAGTTTTTTGTCTTGGTTCGCAGATCAATCAACGAAATCAAATATGCTGCTACATAATTGGAATGTCGGGTTGTGAATGGAAGTCCAAAGCAAATATTGGAAAGATTGATGTGAAAGATAAATTGTGTATTTTAAAAGGATCAAATCTTGTTTTTTAAATGGAATTTTAAAGTGAGATAAAAAGGGATAAGCTTTGTACTTTAAGATAGGGACGAAAAAGGATTAAAAAAGTATTTTTATATGTGTAAAAGTATTACAAATATTTAATGTTATTTTTTTTAGAAGTTTGAACCATTTTTAAAATGTATAAAAAAAATATAAATTGCAAATAATGTGTAAAATTTATGCATAGAAGAATTTTTGAGAATTTTGGATATCGATAAACGTGCTAAAATGTAAAAAAAGTTTAATTTAACTAAAAGTTGATAGAATTGAGTTCAAATTGTATTAGTTATTATTTTTTAATCGAATATTTAAGTGAATATTAGTTACCTCAATCATTTAATTTTTTTACATTGTTAAAACCAATCTTAGAGGTATTTTATTTAATTTTTTTCTTGATAGATTTTTCTGTATCTAAACATAAGACTCAAAACAAAAACGTCTCAAATATGCTTTAAAAAAATCAACGCACTCATATAATTTCACAAAATATTTTACCAAAAAAACCTTTATTATTATTTTTTTTTTTTTAATTTTGACAAAACACTACAAATAGTGGATAAAAAAAAGAATGAGCACCGCTTGTTGACTGGTCAACAATTGCGCTCATAAAGTTTTATGGGCATGCCAATGTTCGTGTACAAATCAAATTACCCAATGTGGCCCAAAGACCCAAAATATTTGTGTGTGTGTATGTGCTAATGACCAGCAGCAAGCCATTCAGCCAGCTGGTTTTGTCTGTGTCATATTGTACGTTACTTCCACTACCCCCCGCCCGTCCTCTCTGACAAAAACCTTTTCGGCAATAATTGTGTCAGAAACCAAATTGCCGCCAGTTTGAAATGTTGCACGTGCTCCGTGTGCAGTTGTTGTTGTTGCATTCAGTCATAAACAACATAAAAGATAAAAAACAAACAAAAAAAAATGCATTAGAGGGGGCTTTAAAGCAGTTGCATTGGTCATAAACTAGCACAAAGATAAGAATCTAATTGCTCAGCTATTTATAGCCAATATAATATTAAATGGTATGTAATTAAATAAAGTCTCATTTAAGCCAAGTTCAAATCATGTTTGGTTCAAGTTTCATTTTTAATTGAAAATTTCAACCTAGGGGAAAATCAATAGCAAAGCGCACAAATAACGAACCTGGGTTAATAGTAAAAACATTGACCATTGACCCGTCCCACAACAACTCTGTAAAATATTTTGTGCTCTTGTTTTAACCTTTTTTTCTATTTTTATTCTTTCTGTCTACTCATGCACTTGAGCAGGCTATCAGCATGCGCCTGAAGCATTCGAAAAGTCTTAACAATAATGCAGACAGCTGGTCTTGGGCTAGGCCAAGTCTGTGTACAAGACATCTAAATAGTTTGTTGGCTCGACATTGCTACGAGCTCTATAAATATTGAATTGTTTGGGAACTTGTTGAGTATTCTATTCTATGAAGAATAAAATTGATTGAAAGTCAAGTAAATTCTATGAGAGTCATATGAAAAAAAGAAGTTATTTCTCGTCTATTAAAAATGTTATAGTTTTTTTTTTGTTTTCCATGTTTTCCATTTCAACATGAAAGATATTTCATATATTTTGAGTTTTGAAAAATGCTTGTCAATTTTTTAAGTACACTTAAAACAATTATATTTTTTTTAAATGATATATAGGAAAAAAAAAATACTTTATCTGAATATTTGATAAGTTTTTGTATAAAAAAAGTAGAATTGGGTTTATTAAAAACGAACAGAAAATTGTTCTTCATTTTAAAGCATAATTTAAATATAACAAAAAAATATTTTTTCGTCGAAATATAAGCTAAAAAAAAAAATAATAATTCAATACTTTTATATGAAACGAATTTAGAAACAACTTTAAACACATTTTTTAACGTCTTGGCTTTGTAAAATAAATTTCATTATATACTTTCATTCATTTCATTTCTTCATTGCTTTATTTCCATATTATTATATTTAGGTTAAAGCTAGCTTATTGTTTTATTTACAGAGTTTAGACTTAATTTATGTCTGGTATTTTATTTACATGTTTAGAAATAAGTTGTTAATAAATTTAGAATATAAAGGAAAATGGATGAAAAAAAACCTTCAAATGCAACTTAGGTACTATCTTAAAACTACAAAGAAGGGACTTAAGGCATTGACTATATATAAATAGTAATGCAAAGGCCCTATTAGCTCAAAACCTGAGCTATCTGAGATTTTTAATTGTAAATTTGTTTTGAGTGACTGATGCGCTCATCAATCATTTTAATATCAGCTATTTTATGTAGAGATTGGTTCTGTGATATCGTGGTAGGTTGAGGATCATTTTTAAAATTTTATTTTTATTTTGGGCAACTTGGATTATATACTTTCTAAGCTGCAAAATCAATTAAGCAACTGCTAGCAATGAAATCTTAAGAAAAGTCATAAATTAAATGTATTCTGGGGATGAAAAGTTCAATTGAGCAATTGAATAACACCAAGATTTCATTTATCTTAAGGCTTTTAAAGTATCTAAAGCGAAAATTCAATTGCAATAGGTTTTATGTGACAGCACAGTCGTCAATGGTTGTTGACCACTTAACGCCCTTGTGACCGACCACTTGACCAATGCCACAACTAACCATAGCAACCCAATGCAAGTTGCAGCAAGCAGCAGTTGGTAGTTAGCTCATTGGAAATGCATAGCAGCAGCAGGCAACGGCAACAAAGGGAGCCACATTCCTATAAATACCACTTCACACTGCCTGACTTGGTTGCAAGTTTTTCTTATTCTTCATTTTTTTTTTTCTCTGCTTCTTTTATCTTTGATTGCAAACTTGAACACGCCACAAAAACTCACACACACACAAATACTCCTTCAACTCCTGCTAAAAGGAGCAACAACAGAGAGAAGTTTTTTAAAAAATTTGTTGAATACAAATCACAAAACCCGTTGCCAGTGCTGCCCATTTTAGTGTGGCCTTTTTGTCGCTTTGTCGCTCAACTTAACTCTACAAAAGAAATATTTATATACTTGATGTATGTGTGTGTGTGTTTGAGGATATGTGCTTGTATGTGTATATATGCATATTGTAGTTAAGTTTGTTAAGTCAAGCGCCAAACCGGGTCTGTGTCGCCCCATGTTTCAAAAAGTTGCCCGGCAACATTTTTGCCAGCGCGCGCATGTTGCCAGCAACAAGTTTTGTCGTCTACCTGACACATGTATCTGTATCTGTGTCTGTGTGAAAGGTGCGCGCTGCTTACCTGCCTGTGTGTGTGTGTGTGTGTGCGTTGGGCATTTTTGAGCATATTTTACGTTTTCCACGTACGTTGGCGGCTTTTGCTTTCTTGAGCATTCGGCGTCCATTTCAAAAGTCGACAACGTTTGCTAGCGAATGGACGCGATTAACGGATGAAATTTCGCTACCGCCGTTCGTTTCGTTCGTTTTAGTTTCGTTCGTTGTGTTGTTGTTGCCATTTGGTCTTAGATCTAGTCGTGCGCTTTGATTTTTTCGCTGCACTTTAACACGGCGCGGCGC
Source organism: Scaptomyza pallida (assembly GCA_018152965.1). NCBI lineage: Eukaryota > Metazoa > Arthropoda > Insecta > Diptera > Drosophilidae > Scaptomyza > Scaptomyza pallida. The sequence goes on from JAECXP010000002.1 coordinate 8,128,922, forward strand.
CTGTACTTTTTGCATTCGCGATTCTCTTTCTACATACATATACTTTTTTGTTTGTTTTTTTGAACGAACGTGCCCCGTTATTGTGTGTTGTTTTCGTGTCCAAATTGTTTGTCACGCGCGTGTCTCGCGACTTTTCTTGTCGTCACTAAACCGCCACAAGCAATTTTCATTGCAAACCGAAAAAAGCAAAAGAAAAGAAAAAATTGATACAAAAGTGCTGTGCAACAAGATAATAATCATCAATCAAGAAATGTGCAGAAATTGTTCAACTAATTAGCAAAACAACAAGAAAACAACTGCAAACAAGTTTTGTGACACGCATACACACACACACACACGTAAATAATTGTGAAAATTATCCACAAATATTATTTCTGCGCATGCGCAACGCCTGCATTTAGCTGTGTGCAACATGTGGTTGCCACACTGAAAACCAAAAAAAAAAGCAGCATAAAACCCAAGACAACCAAGTTGCTCTCACATATTATTTTTTGGCTGTTTTGTCGTTGTTGTTGTTGTTACTTTTAACATGGATATCGTCGGTGCAGCAACAGGCAATCAGCACGTTCTGCCAAACAATCATTATCGCCATGAATCATTGCTGCAACAGGTAAATACGATAATTATCATTTTGTAAAGAGAGTGTCGATTGCCGTCCATAGGAAAGTTGAGATCAACTAAATTGAATAAGATGAACCCCAACATTATTGAGAACTGATTGAATGCCATGCAATATTGTAATATGAAAACTTGTTGTTGTAGTTTCTTACCTTAAAAAGCGACCCCAATTTCGTGCTCAAAAGGTCAAAAGACTTTGATGAGCTACTATTAGATTATTATCATAAAGCTTAATTTTAAAAGTTTATCCAATTTTTTTTTTTCATTTTACTAAGAAACATTTATGTATTTACATTATTAGCATTGGGGAGAACTTTAATTGCTGCGGGGCTTAATTTAATTTTGTGTATTCTGATATTTTTTTTAATTTGTTAATTGAATGTTTAACTGAAAGGGAGAATTTGAAATAATTTTTTGTTTTTAAAGTCTAAAATTTCATTTAAAAATTTATAATGATTTTTTGTTGGATGAAGACTTCAACATAAGATGAAAAATAGTCAAGGCATATATAAAGTATTAAATAAAATGTTTTAAATGATGTTTCTTGTGCTAAGGACCTATCAGAAAACTAAATAATTATAATAATTATATTCTGGTAATAAAAGCTGTCTATAAAATATACAAAAATCACAATTTAAATAAACAAATCAAATAATATTTAATTAGTAAATCAAGTTTTTTTTACCTTTTAAAATACCTTACGTTTAAAAAACTCTCACCTCTTAACCATTCGGAAAAACTTATTTGGCATACTTACATACAAAAAAAAAAAAAAAAAAAAAAAACTGTAAAAAAGAAGCGAAGAAAAATAGCAACATCGACACGCGTTGCATTGCAAAAATGTCAGGTTGCATTTTTGCAGCTGTTTGCATTTAAGTGAAACGCGTTAAAGCTTTTATGGTTACGGCAACAAAAAAGCCATAAAGGTTGGCAAAAGCCAATGCAATTAAACGACAAGAAAATAAAAGAAATACAACAACAAATCAAGTTGTAATTGAATTTAATGCGACAAATTGTTAAGTCGGACTAACGAACAAATTGTGAAGAGAAGAGAAAAACTTGATATTATCCATTGATTAGCTGTTTTTGGTGCATCTAGCCATTGATTAACCGTTATAGCTGCATGGAGCTATCAAATAAACAAGGAATTCCAAACACACACAATGAAAAGCCAGATGCCAAAGGTTTGATAACCCCACCGAAAAAGAAATAAAAACTCTTTTGTTGCATGGCAAAAGTTTTCTTTCTTTTTTCTTCGATTTTGTATGCCGCATTGCGTTCAAGCATCAATCACAATTTCACTGATAACATCGTTAACAAGCACGAAAAGCCATAAAAGCAATAACAACAGCAGCCACAGCATCAAAAAGATGAAAAACCAGCCACTTTGGATCCATTGCCAATTAACATAAAGTGTATAATTTCAACACATGAGCCAGCAGGAAAATAACCAAAAAATATGCCAAAATAAAATTACATAAAAAAAAATCGGCATTGCAACTTGCAACTAGGCGCATGTGCAGCCGGATTGTCATTACGACTTTTTTTTGGGGTATTTTGCAACTGCCACTTCATACATATCTGCGACTCAGCAATATTTTTCAAAAAAAAACTTGTACACATAAAAATTAATAAAGTTTGGAAAGTGAAATTTGGTTGGCGTTGACGTTTCCCAAATTAATGGCTAATAGCAATAATAATAATAATAACAGTTATGATACTACGATTGACTGAGGTGTGTGTAAAAAAAAAAAACAAATCTCTTTCTTTTTGAACAATTACAATGAAATTTGTTCAAATGTCAGCAAAAAATATTAGAAAGCAAAAACATTTGTTAAGTGAAAAGGAAAAAAATCGTAAATAAAAAATAAAAGTAACAAAAATAAATTTAAGTAATGAATGTTGAATAATCAAATGCAAAATCTAAATGTCAAATAATGTCAATTAAATTTTTTAATAAGTTTTTTTTTTATAAATTCTTTAAGTAAAATAAATATTAGAAAGCAAAAATATTTGTTAAGTGAAAAAGCAAAAGAAAATCGAAAATCAAAATAAAAGTAATAAAAATAAATATAATTAATGAATATCGAATAATCAAAGCAAAATCTAAATGTCAAATATTTGAACAATATTTTTTTTTTATTAATTAGCAATTTATTTAGCAAAGAACAATTCTATGCTATGGTCAATTGCTTACACCTTCGCACACATAAATAAATACTAATCAGTTGAGAGGAAAAATCTGGTTTGTCCGGTACGTACGTAGACCTTCCCCCAACACCCCTCTCGGATCAAGAGTATCAAACTAGAGGAGAAACTTGACATTGCTTGACCAAACTTGACGGCTGTTTGATCAAGCTGGCATTCACTTTTTATCGAGCGCCATTCAATCGATTATAGAAAAAAAATAACGCGACAATCTTTATAACACATTTTAAATAATTCATGTTGTAAATGGAATTAATAATGTTCATAAATTATGTGATCTTCATCACATTCCAATCATATTAAGGTCAGATTTGATTATTTACAACTTTCAGTTAAGTTATTAACTATATTGTGAACTCAACACAAATCCTTTAAACTGTTTTCTGGAAAAGCAAACAATATGAAAACAACAACTTAATATTAAATATATACAAATACAAGCACAAAAGTTAACCATAAAGAATCTCTACACATAAATAAACTGGTTTCACATAGCTATGGCTACATGCCATAAAAAGAAGGTTCGATCTGCTCGAGGAGCAACTGAGCCACAACAACAACAACAAGAATATAACACACAAACACGAATTGTGTGTCTTAATGTCGCCCTAAAAAAAACAAAAAAAAAAAAAACTACAGAGACATGTCTGCCAAGCAGACTCTGCGCTCTTGAGTTTCACTCAAAGATAAAAGATTTGAGTGAGAGCGAAAAAGAATCCAACTTATATTGAAAGAAAGAAAAAGTCTTTAGAATCAAGTCAAGTTGTTCAACTGGTTTTTCCTCAATGCGCAACAAAACGGCACCAGAGTCAAGAGAGTGTAGAAGATTTATAAACCGGCCCCAGGCTAAACTAAACTTCTTGCCCTTTGCTCTCAAACCCTCTTTGGAGACTTGAATTGAGTAGTTTGCAGCAGCAGATGCGGGTGTTGCGCTTAAAAACTAAATGTTTGTGTTGTATGCTCGCAAGTTCGTTTAACACATTGATTTATATTGGTAATTTAACGCCATTATATTGTGCAGCTGCCTGGGTCTGGGCCTGGGCTGCCATTCGAAAGTTATCTAACAGGCCGTGAACTGCAGCGATCACAAACAACAACAATTGAATGCCTCACTCTATCGTATTGGAATCAAAGCACATGGGCATTATTGCATTTTGCTACGGGGCAACTACAGCCCAACCCAGTGCCAAGTATCAAGCTGGGTCTGGGCCTAGGCATGGGCATGGGCCTGGCCATGAAAGGGAGCTCTCTCGACCCCGAGCTGCCGTCGTTCCATTCGCGTGGCTTCGTTGCCATGTTAATCTTCATAATTGTTTGGCATGAAGCATTGTGTGGAAGCCCTGGAACAGGCGCTGCCTGGCATGTTCATTATTATTGGCTGACATCCATTTGGGGGCGCAATGCTCGATTGAGCTGTAAAATTGTTAATTTAGCTACTGTATTGTGTTAGTCACGTGAGCTTAAATTGCTTCTACTTGTTTTTTCTTTCGCTTTAATGGCTGTATTTTTGTGTTTTTTTTTTTCTTCTTTTTGCCGTTTGTAATTCTCTCCTGAAGCAATTAAGTCGATGATTGTTTATGGATTTTTCTGTTTTTTGCTTTGGTTTTTCTATGCGCCTTCGATTAAAAAAACTGTGTATAACTGTCATTAAGTTTATGATATCTCAGCTTGAGTTTTGTTTAAAAATTTAAAGCTGTAACTGTCAAAATTAATTTAATATTTTAAAAATAATAAAATATCTGTGTTTATATGAACGTAACTATCTTCCATAAATTAATTATATCTTTCGATTATACTTCCGGAGCACTTCGAATGGGCTCCAAATTTCCCCAAGAACCATTGATAATAATATAAATGATATTAAAAAATCAAAGATAAGTAAAATAAACCTTATGTTTAAGTTATGAAGAATCGACAATCTTGTATTTTATTTAATCTTTTTTTTCATAATTTATAATTTCAATTTTCTATAAAAACTTTAAAATAAATCGTATCTTAAATCTGTAAGGACATGTGATAGAAAGGAAAGTGCTCGGAGTGTAGATCATTTAGATATATATCAGCTTAAGGTTGTTTTTTTTCTGTAGATCGAAAATAAAATAAAAAGCATTGGAAAAATTTTCATTTTATTAAATTTTTAATTTTTTGAATATAAAAGCTATAATTACTGAGTGCAATAAAAAATATTGGATTTATGTATAATCTATTTACAGTTTACATAGTACTTAATATTCATTGTTACATTTACGCCAGTTCGTAACACCAATCACCTGCAACAATAGACAATACAATCATTTAATCAACTTAAGATTTCACCTTCAAATGATGTTGAAGAAAAATACATATGTTGTTCGTCTTGTGCCCGTTCTCAGGTCAAAAGATATTCGCCGCCATTCACAAAAACAACAACTTAAATTCACACAATAAGTATTAAGTGCAAAACGAGCTTATTAACAACGATTTATTAGCATTTTGAAATGGAAATAGAAATCGAAAATCTAAAGCGACAATCTTGATAAACTGGAACTGGAACTGGAACTACATACATACTACGACAACAGAAACTGAAACTGTAATTGAGACTTGAAGCAGAAACTGGGCCTTGCTCTAAGCAGCTAAAAACAAAAGCTGAGAGCTCTTAGCTCCATTCAAGCCAGTTTTTTTTCAATTGCTGCTAAATTTACAAGCGACAAGATACAAGATACGAAAACGTGTAAAATGCGTTCGAGAGCTGCATTTGCTTGACGCTTATTATTATTATTATTTTTGTTGGTTTGCTTTGAGTATGTCCGACAAAAATGTGGTCACCGAATGTGACGGCATTTTTGTTTGCTTACGAAACGGCCAAAGACGGCCAACAGACAAAACCAAGTTACTGGCACAACAACAACACCAACAACCACAAAACATTGCGCTTTTAAGTAACAACAACACTTACAGATTTTGTATGCAGTTGATTAGGAAATGAGCAGCAACAGCAGCCGCAGCAACAAAATATTTAAGCTATATAACTTCAGTTCGATATCGAAATAAATGCATATACCGCACCCAAGTTTTGATTAACTTTGACGCAAATTCCACACAATTGATTCATAACATCAACAAAAAACAGGTTTCTTCTTACCCTCAACTCAAATATTTGCATAACAATTTCATATTCTTCTGACGCGCTTTCGTTGCAATTTCAATTCGTAATGCGGCTCCTCGTTCACATCAAATCAACCAGAACCATTGGAACATTCCACGTTGTTTTTATGGCCACATTTAACACCTGACCGGCGTATTTGTGTTACATTGTGGCTTTTGTCTTAAGATATCTTTTTTTTTTTAGTTATTTGCATTCATTTATGGGGCCCTTTGTTTTGGCAGAGTATAACAATGAATGCTGTTTCAGTCTCCTGGCCATGATTCATTTTGGCCAAACGAATAAAGTTTCAATTTGTTGTTGACGCTTCTTGTTTAATTAATATTTCATGGACGTACTTGGATTTTCTACATTTCTCTGTTTATTTATTGAAATTGAATGCAGTGGAATTTCACTTTCCGAATGCCAATTTGCTTACAGCCTTTGTGTTAACTGTTAACGCGAACAAGAGAATACTCAATTATTTAATTTCATTTATTTTAAATAACCAAAACAGTACAATCAATTTAATTGTATTCAACTTGAGATTATTTCGTGAAGAAACCAACAATTATAAAGGATAAAACAATAAAATTGTAAAAATAAAATACTCGAAAAATACTAAATATAAAATTCAAAAGCATAGCAAAAATATTTTAAAATAATAAATATTTACCACACAAATTTTTTTGCATATAAATAAATTTTTTTTCCGAAATTGCTTAAAAAAAAATAGGTTTACGTAACTTGGGCTTAAATTCTTTCTTTTTGGGAAGAATTTCATAATTATACACACATGTATATCAATACAGCTCACTTTTTTATAAAATGGAATTATTCACAGATTTTGTTTTTCTTTTCTGTTTAGCCTGATAATTGTTGTATCCCATTTAATTACTCGCTTCATACACCATGGTTAATTAGAAGCGATTGTTTTTACATCGCATCATTGGGTAATCTGTGTGAGGTTGTTCACACCTTTAAAATTATATGAAAAACTATTTAATGTGGGTTTGCGCGTGGGTCGTTAGACGCCTTCAAACATTTTGAGTGACACACTTTTCCACTCAAATGTCAAAGTTTAATTTGTTGATGTTTGAGCCACAAAGCATTAAACATTATATGCATTTTATGTGCTTTCAATGTGTATAATATGGAAATCGAAAATCTTTCGAATATAGAGTTATTAGGTAGAAATGAACCTTTGACAGTCTTTCACTCTCTTGTGTGAAAGTTTACGTGTGGCGGTGGGGAACCCATTTAATCCAAGAATCGAAAACAAAACAAAGCTAAAGCAATTTTGTATGCAAATCAAAGCCAGTTTGAATAAAACATTAGCCAGTCATCTGGCAATTTAGCCCAAAAAAATGAGTCTGAGCTGGAAAGAGATTCGTTGCGCTCATTCTACGAATACAGAATTTATGTTCCCTTATTTCGCATACTAATTGCGACTCTTGTGAGTATTTTTTTTTTCTTTTCCGAATTTTAACATATGAGCTTATGTTGATTTCTTGCTGTTTGTTGTTGTGACCCTCTTGTAGAGCAGGCATAACATTTGAATACAATGATTGAATGCTTGAAAGCTTGCTTTTTATGATTCATCAGAGTCAGACGGTGAAAAAAAACCTGACATTCAACAATGTGGGCAAAAGTTCTTTTGTTTTTTTTTATTATTAAGTTTTTTTTTTTTTTTTGCTCATGATTTAATTACATTTTGATATGGCATAGAGCGGACCGAATTCTTTAGCATACTATTTATAAATTGTGGAATTTTGCATTAATGTTTATTATGATTACTTTTATACCATAATAATGTAATTATTTTCATTTTGTTTCTGTTTCGTTGCAGGTGAGTTAAACGTTTCCATTTTTAAAGCAAATCGCATGCCTTTGGGGCATATTCGTGAGTATAAGATCTTTAGAGACACTAATTGGCCAACGCTTGGACATGCGGCCCATTAAGGGCCATTTTTGAGACAACCTGCTCAACTAGGGCTTCTTCACATATGACTACTCTATCTACATACATAGTAATAATAGTTGAGCCCACACTTTGTTCTCTCACTTGTTATACATTCTATATGGCAGTTATTCATTTTCCACTCGAATGGATGGCAACTTTTATGTAACATAGCACTTAATTGTCGCATGTAAAAATGCATTGAAGCGTCAAGCGCAACAACAAGTTGACTATTTTTTTTTGTGTTTCCATATCTAATCACATAATGGCTCTCACATTGCCATCAACACATTATTATGAAACTTCAGAGAGCGCGCCTTAGGCCCCAAGGCACAAAACCTATCCAAATTGCAGCTTGGATAGTTGTTCAAATATTTGCGTCTAACATTATTCCCAAGCGAACTATTTGTTTTTCTGCACAAGTTTGCATGCAAATTGTGCTTAAATCGATGTGTGGGCTTTTAATAGAGACTGACGTTTAAGTTGTTGTCGTTGTCACATAGTTTGCATCCATTACAAGCAATATAAATATGGATATTTAAAGCATTCTTTTGTGTTTTTGTTGTTTTCTGTAATAAGATAATCGGCATTGCTTTAACCGTGGGTTTCTCTAATGCTCTTAACCACTTTATGGCACAGACTTGCCTGTCTCAGTGTAATTAAATGCTCAACTGATGCAAAGTTATAATCATTAAATTAAATGCCAGTAATAACCTAGATAAAAACTTGATCATAAATATATTTACTGGTATATTTATATGTTTATACAATTAGAAAATCTTGTTTAAGATGGAGAAACTGCAATTCCTTGTTTCTATAGTGCCAGGAAACACTTAAAAATTTCATAGCATACTTTTAAGGCTATTGAAAATTTGAAGGTATTTTTAGTCAAGGACAGGGCTGCTAAAATATTTTTTTTTTTTTTTTTTTTTTTTTATAATAAATTTATTCGCTAAACAATTTACGTGGTTGTTTAGTTTAGATTGACAGTGCGGCTGTAAAGTAATGATTACATTTGTAATTGGATTATTAAGTTTTCTTTTCATTAATTAATCAAGAATAGTAAAGATTCAATAATTATACTGAGTAAAAGTAATACAACTATTTTTCTTTTCAAATGTTTTAAAACATTTAAGGATCGAAACTCTGTTTTGCAGACATTTTTGTACTATGAAAAACAAACTAAATACGAAAAAAACTGCTTTAATTTATGTTTTGTCTTTATCTTTGGCATCAATGCTACAAGCTTGTCGAAAAAATGATTTAGCTTTGTGCCACATTCCATAGGAACAACAACAAAGAGAAGAAAATAAAAAAAAACTGCAATGCAGTGATTAGAATGAGTGGAAAATACAGCAATGATTTTGATACAGACACGACACGTTGCACAGAAAAATTTGTTTGGAAAATACAGCAATGATTTTGATACAGACACGACACGTTGCACAGAAAAATTTGTTCTTGTTGTATTTATTTCTTTGCACTTCAGATGGTGCCTGCCTGCTTGTCATGTTCTGAGTTTTGAGTTTGCTCCCTTTTTTGTGTTTGCCTTAGAAAATTACACACTCATTTCAAAATGTTTACTTTTGCATACGAGTGAGTGTGCGTGTGTGTGTGTGTGTGCACTAGAAACGTGTTCCGTATCCCGAAGCCTGCATCCCGTTTCCTGTTTACACAGAGCCTAGCTTGTTTCCTTCTCCAACAAGTCGAAGCAAAAAATAAAAAAAAATCAGAGTACGAGGTGTTTGCTCCGGGCTAAGGATGGGAGCATTCTATGTATGCATAATACAGCGTGACAAGTGAAAGGATACGTACATGTGTGTAGGTGTGTTTGTATGTGTGTGTTTGTTTGTGGACACTTGTGAGTTTCTCATTTTGCCAGCCAACGTTCATGTAAAGCAGCTCAACGGACTTCTGAAGGGCCAATGCATGTGAAAGTTATTGACATAGCTTCAAAAGTTCAAAGCTGAAAAAGTTGTTGCAAAGATGTGATAATATGCATATTGACAAAATAATTAGCTTGTACAAAATGTAATTACAATTTTTTGATTTAATGCATATGACTTAAGAAATAAAAATAACAGTAATAATATGTTGTAGCTTAAAGACAACATGTATTCTCGCATTATAGAATAGTTTTTGAATGAAAACAAATTCGCAGAGTTCCGGAAATAGATTCGTTGAATAAAAAGAAATATTAATATTTTATTTATATTATTTATTGCTCAACCTTCCATTCTGACATTATAGTTTCAAGAACATTTTCAAATGTATTTTTAGGTTGCTTCGTCCTATACCTCTCTTCAACTTCAAGTTGTTGATTACTCATCAGTTTTCGAAACACAATCTCTGACAGTTGCCCATCTCTGTAATCCCATAGCTTAACTATTACACAGCCACATTGACCTTAAAGAATGATAAGTTGAAAAAAATTATCTCTCTTCCCAACTTGAGGCCAATTCCATTGTCACACTTTACGCCTCTCTCTCTAGCTCATTATCTGTCTCTGTCTGTTTGCTCAAGATATAGAACTGCGTAGATACATAAATAGTAGCTGTAGATACATAAGGTACTTGAGGTACTTTTCATTTCCTTTGTGCCGCTTGCACGCATGCGCACCATAACTCAAACACATGAAAAGCCGATTTAAGGCTTTACAATTTTCACTCGACTGCACTTGGTTGGAAATGTGACCCTAGAGCGTCGGCCTCTTAGACGCATGCCTCAGTGCCTCAATGTTTTTTGTTGTGTGTGTGTGTATCTAGCTCTTTGCCTAATTTATAAAATAAAAAAAAGTATATTCGTATCTAGAAATCTAGAGTTTTGTATTTCAAGCACGTACCACGCACGAAATGTAAGCAGAAAAAAAAAGAAGATGAACACTCGACACCAAAATGGGCATAGAATAACTGTTGTATTTTGAATGACCAAAGAGTTGTCGACCTACTCCAACTACCAACAACAAAAAACAAGTACACTTATATTCCCACTTCATTTGTCTGTTAGAGCCTGCCTCGATTTATGGCCAGGACCCTTTTTACCATTAACACGTCGCGACGGCATAAAACTCGTTAAACGGTCTACCCAAATGGGACCTGCTGCAGCAGCCACTCAGACGCATCATTTGGCAGCAGCATCCATGGCAACATGCAACATTGTGGCACAGCCCAAAAGGGACGTGACAAGCGACGACAATATGCAAATGCGGTTATTGAAATGCTCTATCAAACTTGGCGCCATTTCAACGCTATTCCCCAAACGACAGTTTAGCCTTCAATAGCCTTCAAATAGCATCCTTCCTTTCGACTTGTTAATCGCCGCAGACAACTCGTCTCCTATGTCATGCGACAGGACACAACCTGCTCATCCTCTACAGTGCAGTAACCTGTTGTCCTGGCGTCCTTGCGTCATTGTGTCATCAACAACAGGCGCAGGCACACGTGAAAACTTTTAGATACCCCAAGCCTGACTTGCATGCAAATGTCCTATAATCATTAGGGTGATCTAATCGTTGGGGTGTTGAAAAGTTTGAAAACTATCGAAATAAAATCAAAATTGTTGCTGGAATTGAATAAAAGTTGAGGTCAAAGGAACTTAAACTAAATTAAATCGAATGACAGAAAAGGGTAATAAAAAGATGTTTAACTTTTTTTTACATTTAGCGAAATGATCTTAAAATTTTGTGAAATTATTTCTAGAAAATATTTGAATTATTGACTAAAGAACCACCCTAGCGTATAGTCCTGCATACACACATATACATACAGTGTAATGAATAGGTATTTGAATATATTATAACTGGTCCTGAGGTCCTGCGCACACACAAATAAAGTATAATACATTGTATTATGTGAATATATTATGACTTTAGAGAAACACGTATTATGCAGCATAATAAACAATCAGGGATTGGAGAAAAGTTGTTTAATTTTGCACTTTCACAATGAATAACAATAAAAAAGAGAACTGAAAACAGGCAACACGTACAAATTTAACATATACTCTGGGATCCATAGTGTAATCAACAAGGTGAGCTCATTTCCAACAGCTCGGTACCAATGCCTATCGAATATTCGACTATCGGCTCATCCATATGTCAGAGCAAGGGTTTCTTTCGTCCAAACAATTGTTTTATAATATTTTTTAATAAGTTTTGGATTGCCCATAACTTTTCGATTATGTTTTGTATAGATACTGTGCAAACGCTTTTTGTATCTATCGAAATGGTACCGAAATCGTACCGAAAATTGAGCCAGCTTTTCGAAATGAGCTGATTACACTATGTTGGAATCAAAACGAATGTGACTTGATAAATGATAAAATGATAAAAAAATGGAAAGGTTATTTAATGGGAATTATGTTTAACCATTGATATTCTTATACATTTTTTTTTATCATAAGATTAGATTTTTATTATTTATTAATTAATTATGTATTTACATTTCCTTTGCGTGGTAACTTTTTGGAAACATTTAAATGTTTTTGAAGTGTTTTTTTTCTGATATATTTCTTAACTTGTAAATATACGTTTATTCCTTTGCTATACCTAACTACAAAAGAAAAACTTGTTTTTATCGAGTTTGATTGCAATTACTACTACCCCCATTTAAAATGAAGGGAAAGGGCACATTTGCACATACAACTGTTAACGCTTGATTGCATTTTGATGTTGTTGTTGTAAGCAGTCAAAGTCAATTGTTTATCAATTGGTTTGCATGGCAACAACAACAACAACAACAACCACTCCTTTCCCTGGAGCACTTTTAAATGGTGTGGAACGTGTTGCACAGATTGTAATCCACTGTTTTGTGCCTGTCTAGACATGTTCATGTCTTTGCTAGCCAGGCTACCTGCTTAGGGTAGACACACCAGGGTTGCCCCTAGGGCTGAAAGGCATTTTTCGATTCTTGCTGATGCTGCAGCTCTACCTGAGCCTTTGTCTCCCTCCTTGAACATGTCTGGGAAATGTGTACAGCACCCAAACAAGAAATAGAAAAAAGACGAAACTTAGATTTAAAAATCATTAGAATGTTGATAAATTGCATTGCGCCTAGACAGAACGAAGAATGGTTGATTCCCAACAGGAGGTGTTGAGCAAATTAAAGAGATCATTTAAAGCACTTTTATCTGGGGTATGCTGTGCATTTGATTAGGTTTTCCAAGCGGACCTCACACATTTTTGAACAAATGTAAAGGAACATTGCTTGAATGACCGCTGGAGACCACAATGAGGGGGATGAAATGTTTTTTTTTGGTTCCATTTTGGATATGAAGGAATCCAAATAGTGTCGGCGTTGAAATAAAATAATAGATGTTCTCACAAAAACAATTTTGTAATATTTACATTTATTATTAAGTTCTTCAAAAATACTTTTTAGATTTTATAAGTCTTCAAACTTATTTAAAACTTTAAAAATAATAATAAAAAAATTTTCAACAATAAAAATAATTTATAGACAGTAAGAGAATGTTAAAAATATGAAAAGAAATATATCTAAATACGTATTAAAAGAAAAACAAGTATCTACGAACTTAGGATTAAGCTTAATACCTTACAATAAATCTCAGGGTAACCTCGTGGAGTATTTAAGTTTCTTCATCGTTTGTTTGTCAATGAATCTTGTAGTTGTTCAACCAGTAAATGCAATATCCATTAATGCAATTAAATATCGACTATATTTCAACAAGCCAATGTGCTTTATTGTGTGTGTGTGTGTGTTTTGGTATCTGAGCATTGTTTTGATATTTGGCACGAATAGTGGAAAACGCTTTGGCAAACCCCTGACTTCACACCCGAATCCGAATAGAGAGAATGACAACAAATGAATTTCTACTTTATAGAAATTCCAGACAGTGTCTCGGTATAGTTTAGAGCTGTATTGTTGGTATAATACATGCAATATGTATGTATGTATGTATAGGAAATGGCATATCGACAACGACAACAGCATTGGCATCGGAGTCGTTTACGTTTAGGTTTACGTTCGACAACTGGTGATGGAGTAGCTCCATTTAGGAGTGGCAACTGCCTTCTACACGATTTGCTTTTTTACTCATTTTGCATAAATATGCGCGTTTGTCAGTTGCAGTCGCGTTTAAGGCCTGTTTACCCAAAAATTTAATTTAACATAACTTAGTTTAACAGTCAGCTGACTCAATCAAACCTATGCGAACTCTATGTAAAGGCCTGTTTACCCAAAATTTAATTTAATTTAATTTATTTTAATTTAATTTAATTTAATTTAAGAAAATGTATGCGTTTACCCAAAATTTAATTTAATTTAAGGAAACAGTGTGTAAAGCGTGTAAAATTATGTTAGCAGTGTTGTTAACACTCCGTTACATTTTGAATTGGTATTCAAACACATTTTTACTTGAGCTCATGGCAATATATAAGCCCAAACTTATCTTTTTTAATTATATTTTTAAAGTATTTTGACATTTTATCACACAACAAACATGATTTTCAACTAAAATAATAAGCTTATGCTTGTTCATTTAAATATTTGAATATGTAAACGTTTTGTACAACACTTTTTGATCAGCTGTTTTGTATTTTCAAGCTTACCAACACCGAAAAGATTTAAGAATCTGCAACCTGCAGGTTCGGAACTAAACTAAATTAAATTAAATTAAATTAAATTTTGGGTAAACGCTCACATAGAGTTCGCATAGGTTTGATTGAGTCAGCTGACTGTTAAATTAAATTAAATTAAATTAAATTTTTGGGTAAACAGGCCTTAAGCGTTTACCCAAAATTTAATTTAACATAACTTAATTTAGTTTAGTTCCGAACCTGCAGGTTGCAGATTCTTAAATATTTTCGGTGTTGGTAAGCATGAAAATACAAAACAGCTGATCAAAAAGTGTTGTGCAAAACGTTTACATATTCAAATATTTAAATGAACAAGCATAAGCCTTTTATTTTAGTTGAAAATCATGTTTGTTGTGTGATAAAATGTCAAAATACTTTAAAAATATAATTAAAAAAGATAAGTTTGGGCTTATATATTGCCATGAGCTCAAGTAAAAATGTGTTTGAATAACAATTCAAAATGTAACGGCGGGCTTACAACACTGTAAACATCATTTTAAACGCTTTACACACTGTTTCCTTATGTTAAATTAAATTTTGGGTAAACGCATACATTTTCTTAAATTAAATTAAATTAAATTAAATTAAATTAAATTAAATTAAATTAAATTTTGGGTAAACAGGCCTTTAGCTGTCAACGAGACTCTTTGACAATGATGATGATGATGATGATGTGGTGGTGGATGATGCAGTTGCCCTGGCAAAGTATGCTATGTAAATGAATATCTCTGGAACAAACAAATTTTCTCGCCATGACACTGTTAAAGCATTGTCTTTAATTCATGAAAGTTTTGCACAGTAAGCACATTTACCATTTGACGTTTAGAATTTAATTCATGGAATTTGTCGCTTCACGTATACAGATCCAACTGCAATTGCTATATGTATGCTTTGTAATGGAGATCATTGTCTGTTTGTCACTTAAAATCGTTTAATAAGCACTCACTTGATTGAATTAATATGTCAAGATGTTGCTGGCCATTGTTCGTTCATTCGTTGGTTCGCCTGATCCGGGCTCTCGGAGTCGGAGCGATAATTGAATTGAAGTTGCCATTTAATGCGCCTCAAGTTGTGTGAACTTTTCAACTTTAGATGCTTCAAGTGCAATCACAGAAAATGGCTTTCGTTGTTATATGTAAAGAGTTAAATGCATTTCACAATAATGTGAATAAAGATTCTGCATTTAAATCACGTATTATTCCGGTTTATTGCGTCTCTTCAAGGCATAAATCCATTGATCTTTAATTTCACTCCATGATGAAATTCTTCATTTCATCTCCTTTTGCTTCTCATCTCGAAAAAAAACTGTCTGCCTTTGAAGCACAAGGAATCCTAAAAAACATACATATACATATGTACGTAGTTATGAATGCCCTGAGAATTTCAACTTAATAGTTAAATACGTTCCACAAACGACCGTCATGCAAAACACAATCTGTAAATCTCTTTCATGCACACTTTTATCAAATATTGCTGTTTACTTTTTGACGTTTTGTTTACATTTTTGTCTTCGCTGCCGCTATTTCGACTCAATGAAACACGAACGCAAGCCCATACACTATACACACAATAGCATCCACAATCGCACACACACAACTACATATATTACTACAGATAGAGCAACAGCAAACTTCACAAAAGCATAGGGCTGCCATCACCTAAATTGCCAACGCCGGATAAACACTAGAAAAAGCCCGGACATTTGGGCGAAATATGTTTTTTCCCCGGACACCTGAAAATTTTTTGCAACAAAAACCAAAACAATTTTTATAACTCTTTAATTTGTATTTTATTTATTTTGGTATTTTTCAGTTCCCCCAATTTTTTCTAAAATATCTTTCTTTTCCAACAAGAATGTGTAAAAGTCGGAACAACTCATGTTCTTGAAATTATATTTGATTTTGATAAGAGAAGATACCGTGTGTATGTTTAGCGAGTTTCTTTCTTTTGTCCATTGCTGCGTGACTAGCGAAAAGACTCTCTCTACATTCGCATTGTGAGCTGGTATGCAAAAATAATATTGCGCTATTTTAAGCAGCTCAGAATATAAATGAGCATTAGGTGTTTTAAAAAAATTCACCCACAACTGGTTCGCGCTTAAAAGCTTATCGCAGTTAGTTAGGTTCATGCTATAAGTCTTTAAGTTTGCCCATTCGTCTATGAGCTTCGTGTCATCGATTTCGATGTTAATTTCCTTGAGAAACATAACTGTTTTTTCTACATCAGACCATGGAGTGCTTTCAGTAATATTTGATAACATCATCCAGTTGAATTTGTCAAAGTCCTTCATTGGATTTTCCCACTTCTCCATATAGGATTTCATTTCTCTGTAAAAATTTGAGCAATTTTTTTTAAACTCGTTTTTTGTGCTTTCTTCTTGATTGTTTAAAATACTTTGGGCCTTGAGAGGTACAAAGTTTTCTTTTATTCTGTCTTCTAACGTTTTATTCAGAGACGCCAATATATTTCTGGATTCGATAATGGAGTTATCACTTTTTTCCAACTTTTCAATTTGTCCATGGAAAATGTACATTACTGAATGAATGAGAAACATATATGCCTTTGATAGTGGGTCTTCAAAAAAATTTCTGATCAAAACGGGTGGTCTATCCAAGCTTTCAAAATATCCTTTTAAGGCCTCGTACATATTCAAAAACCTGTCGATTGCGGGAAAAAGACTTAGCCATCGTGTTTTTGAGTGAAATAAAAGATGCTTGTAATCCGATTCAGAAGCGGCACAAAAGTCCTTGAGAGCTTCTGTGCGAACTGTATAAATTGAGAAAAAGTTGAATACTTTCAATATCATCGTCTCAATGTCAATAGGAAGTAGGTCACATCCATGGTGCACAGCATTATGAAGAATATGGGCAGAACATCCGATGCCGACAATATTTGAATTAAGTTTACTTTTCAGTTTATAGAAGACATTATTTTTCCCTGATCTAGTGCTCCCGCCGAAGTTGGTGTTGCAATTGTCGCCAGAAAATGCTATACACTTCGATAGAAGATTATGCTCCCGAAGTTGTTTCATAATAATTTCAACAATTGTGTCAGATGTTTCATTTTCAACAGACTCGATTTCAAGGAGCTTCGATGTGATGCCATTTTCTTGTTTATCAAAATACTGAATGATAATGGGAAATAATTTAATACTGCCGTGATTACTAGCATCTGTGGATACACTAACGAAAGCAACATCTATTAAATCTCTTTTGAGTTCGGCAATCGTTAAAGGGCATAAGATGTTATTTACAATAGCAGTAGCTTTCGTGCGATTACATGTCATATTTTTTGCCGTATTTGACTCCGAAAACATTACTTGGTTAAGGGAATTACTACAATCCAAAGAATTAAATGACATGTGGTGATTGACTGTGTGATAAGCCATTGCGCCTTCAGCTGCTCGAATAAGATTTTCTTCTGAACTAGGTCTACTTTTTTCAAAGAATGCCTGGATGTTTGAACTACTAGCTTGGCTTTTCGAATTAGCTTTGTGTTTTTGTGTATTAAGGTGCTCTTTAATGTCGGAAACACCTTTATTCGCAATGGAAATATTTGTAGAACAAATCGTGCACTGTACTTCCCAGTCATATTTTCCTCTTTTAAACATAGGATATTTACTTTTCAATTCGCTGTTGAACGTGCATTTACGTTTGGGCATTTTGATCTAGAAAGCAATAAAGTAGAAGGAAGTAGAAAAACAAAAAGTTATAACAAAAACAACATAGGTCTAACAAAATTTCACTGTCAGCAAAGTGTTTTCGTTTTTGCTATTCTTGCATTCTTTCGTATAAGCACCGTTATAGTTACAGTTATCTTTGCTTAGCTGAACATAATGTGAGCATGTTTAGAGCAAATAGTGTTCATTCCAAATTGTTTACTGTTAGATGCACACATTGACAGACTTATTTAGCAATTGTTAAAGATGTACCCACTCAAAAAAGTTATCTTACTCAAAAAAAATGATAAAATAATATTTGAACTTACGTAAATAGCTGTGTAGCAACTTCGAAATGGCATCAACGCGCGAAACACACTTTCCTGTGTAAGTGCGACTTCAACATATATGTAT
Organism: Scaptomyza pallida; assembly: GCA_018152965.1. Lineage (NCBI taxonomy): Eukaryota > Metazoa > Arthropoda > Insecta > Diptera > Drosophilidae > Scaptomyza > Scaptomyza pallida. The sequence goes on from JAECXP010000002.1 coordinate 8,147,499, forward strand.
ATTTACATAACATTAACATATTGATAATCGTTTTGAACTCTGTTATTTAACAGTTGTAACTAGTTACTTAGAACAACTGAACTGATATCGATTATAAGTTCATTAGAACAAGAACGTGATCTATCTATTAACAGCGATATTCAGCAATGTTAATCGAAAAAGTACGATAGCCGATTAGTTATTCAATACATCGTTTATGTTTAAAAAAAATTGGGTTTCTCCTGACAAAAAAAGTGTCCGGGTTTTACCCGGACACTTTTAAAAACCCCTGCCGGACGGCCCCCGGACACCCTTCAAACTAGGACAAATCCGGGGAATCCCGGACGGATGGCAGCCCTACAAAAGCAGCTACTGCACTCCGCTTTGCCTTGCCTTGCCTAGCGCGTTCGCTCTCAACTTTCTGTTTGGTTGCTGTCGCTGTCGCTGCCTGCTGGCTTGCTTGGCGGTGTCTGCCTGCCTTTATTCGCTTGTTTGTTTTGTGCTGTGCCTTCGTCTCAGTCGTCGTCGTCGTCGTCGTCGGTTTCGCTCTCCGGTTTTTCGTTGGATCTTGTGACTGTGGTGCTGCTGGTGTGGACGCCATCCACAATTGTAAAATAGTTTCGAAGCGTGTTTCAAGCCGTCAACGTCAACAGTTGCTGCGAGCGGACTGCGACGGCGCAAGCGATACACGTAGCAATTACAACAACTACAACTTCTTTACACTCTGTGTGTGTGTGTTTTTGTGTGTTTAAAATGTAAAATGTTAATTAGTTGGCCAGCTGCCCAAATAACAGCATACTACTCCCAAACAAATTCAAATTCAAATACTTATCGAAAGCTAAAGCTCAACTGATTAGTCACTAGTTAAGTGCAACGAATGTGTCCAGTGAAGCGCAGCTGCAAGGCGCGCATGCATTTCACTTTCGGTGCATCCAACAGATACTTTTTTTGTGTACATTTGCGCTCCAAATCTGCAGCTGGTCGGTCATTGGCTTTTTGCGCTTGCCTCGTTTTCCCCCCCTCCTCTTACAAAGTACCTTTGAGAAGACAATGCAATTGCTTTCATCGAACTGCGATCAGTTTGTAGATACTTTGAATATTTTCGGGTTTAATGTATCTGAAAGTGCGTGTGTCAAGCAATTAGCATGTAAATTCGTAAAGTGTGTGTTAATTAAAGCCACCTTGGTTAGCCATATTTGATACCAAACATTAAAAAACACCCTTAAATACCATAAAGCTAAAGCAAATAACAACAACACGTTTGGTATCCGTGCGCTACCGGATGACGCGTTTTGAGATATTCGCCATAAATAAAACAGAAAAAAAAATATGCAAATCTGAAATCCACGTCGCCGGTCTCTGCCACCATATGCTGTTTGAAAAGAATGAAAAGAAAAAAAAATAACAAAATTCCTCAATAAATTTCGCTTTTTGACCGGAGCTGCAGCTAGTTTGAAGTTTATTTATAAATCATTAGCTCAGCAACAAAGTGCAATTAATTATACAATTTTGTACCTGTACTTCATATTAATAACAATTGAAAGTGACATCAGAGCCAGCTTCAATTTCAATTTGAATTCGAAATTGTGTGTGTTGTTTTTTTTTTACATTTTACTTTTATCTCGTTCATTATTTATTCATACAATATTTTGTTTGTGGTTTCTTTATATCTTCAAGTGCCTAATTGTGTGTATTCATATCTGGGTTTATTATTTATCGTTGAATAAACAAGTGAAACACAAGTGTAAAAAATCATATACATATATACACATATATGAATATGTCATACAAATGAATTAAATGCTAAAGTTAATTGCTTTGACTGGGCTCAAAGTGCGTATGAAGAACATTTTCATTTTCATACTAAACCTCATCACACACAACATCAACAACATCAGCAACAATGAAATTTCCGGATTATATACCAAACAACATGTTGGTAAGCAACAACAACAAAAACAACAAGTGTTTAAGACCAAACCTTTTTGCGTAGTTATTTTTCTTATAATTATAGTTGTTAGGCAAGCATTTAATGCTCTATAAATCAAGGTGTTGCTGTCTTGAATTATGAATAAATCCATTGCTTTGACTAGATAAACCATCTCTGAGTTGCCATACAATATTTATTTATTTTTCTTACGAAGGTTAAGTTACCTACATGAAAATAAAAACTGGCGCTTGGCATTTACCTTAAACTGGTAGAATTCCCCCCCAAACTCTTTGAAAATACAGGAAAAATCTTATGAGAAGTTTAAAAGTGGTTTTATTTTTAATTACCTGACGACCTGATGTGAACTTGAGATTGTCATCACTGTTTAAGCACATAAAACTATTTACAGTAGATTAATTTCAAAGAGTTTCAAAGTTTTTCTTTTTTGTAGAGTGTTCAGGTCACTTTAAGATTTTATGTAGATCAAATTTATTTTACATTATTCAGATAAACTTCCATAAAAAATTAGTCACTGTTGTAATAAAAATAAATGTATTTCTGATCCCACATTTAAAAAAAAAAAATAAAAAAAAAATAAGGACGTTTGTCTCCTGACCCTATACAATTCATTATATATTTTTTTTTTTACTATTTTTTACAGCAAATTTATTCTTCCAACATAACTTTCTTAAAATCATATTCTTTCTGTGATTTACCTTTTCCATTTGCTGCACAATTGTGTTAAACCTAAAATTGTATGCACACATGATAAGAGTCATAAATTGTAGATGTCTCATTAGGGTTGTGTATTTTCACTCGCATCACGCATGCCATATTTGAATAATAAATTACATTCAAAATACTCCAATGTCGACGTCGTCGTCTTCGTTCTTCGTCTTTTTCCCTGCCCAAAATGAGATGCAAACATAAACTAAATTACAAAGAAAGTATGATCTTATTTCATTACTCTTTCTCTTCGTCTCCCCTCCGCTGACTGCTGCCCTTTGTGTGTTCAGCCATGCAGGCGGCATTGGAGCACAGCACATCATTAAACTTCAGACAAATTTCACTTGCAATTAAGTTAATTATAATTTTATCGCCCCGCTCCCCCGCTTGCAACATAACTTGGTCACCATATGTTGTACTACCTGCCAGCTACAATAAACAAAAATTCATAACGTAAAAATCTGTTTTTGGCTTTTGTTTTGTTGAAGCATAACTTTTGAATGCAAAGACAGATGGAAACAAAACTACAAAAATGCTAATTTTAGGATGCGACTCCGTTAGAAAGAGGGGCATTGCATCTAATTTCTCCACCTGCAAGCTGTTGCCAACAAATGGAATGCATATAAATATTTATAACTTTTGCATGCACCCACGCCCACGCCAACTGAGGCCAACAACAAAAGTTTTAGTTAATTTTGTTGCTTAGTTATATTTATTTTTGTTTTTTTTTGAATTTAGGCACACGTCGCGCTTACAGCCCACATGCATTTTTTTATTTATTTTTTTATTATATAAACTTTAATTTTCGTTTGTGAGTATCTTGGCAAGTTTGTAGTTGCAAATGGTTTCGAAATTGGATGCGTCTCGACTACTCGCAACGCTATTTGGCGCCCACCTTTTTCGAAACATTGTGCATGGCTTTCGCTTAATGCAGAATGAGGGATTGGCAATCTGACTGAGACTGAGACAGAGACTACAAAAAAAACTTGGAAATTGATTGCAGTGATTCACAGTGCAATGCATTGAGGCAATAAAAGCAGCCAACAGCATGGGATTTAGTTTTAATTGATTTATTTTCGTATTATTGGATTCGAGTGGCGATTGAGATCTAATTGAGCACAGGCATCCAAAACTCCATACGATTAACTTTTTCTGACGGATTTCAGCATTCAGCTTCGCATATCGAATCGACCAAGCAACAAAGAAAAAATGATGCCACCCGTTGCGAGTGTAAATGAAATAAACAATTTCCCAGCTACAAAGCCAAAAATCAATTAATTCTCACTGACAGGTGGTTGTAATGTGTATTAAAAACTACTTAGAAGCTAAATGATTTCGTTGAAAACAAGTGTATTACATGATTGCACTTGAGTGCAGATTAGATACAAATTAGAAAGTCAGCAGAACTATAAGTTAGTTAATTACTTTATTTATCTACAAGTTTTAATCAAGTGGAAAATCATAATAATAATCATTTCTCTTTGCATTCTCATTGCATTTAATATTAAAAATACTTTTTTCTAAGAGAAAGTATCTGAAAAGTTTGAGTTTCTTTTAAAAACAATCTATTTAATATAAAAAATATATATCATATTTCCAATTATTTTTATCTATTGTAATCGAATATTTCCTAATGAAAATTTAATGTCTCCATCCTCGTAAATCTTAAGCAAATATCTCTTGGCCATAAAATCACGTTGCGCATATAATTAAATTGTAAACATTGTTATTAAAGCTATCTCGCTGCAGTTGGGAGTATAATTTTCTTATCTACCTATAACATTTTTTATCTATTAGCCATAAAACCCTGTAGGGCATAAAATTGTATTGTTTCTCGGTTTGTAAAAGGTTCGTGCTGCTGCTTGTTTAGTATGTTATTACGATGTGCATGTAAATTGTTAAACGGAAGTCACATTTGTGAACTTCCGCCTTGTAAGCATCGTTGGGCGCCCATCCTTAACCAATTTCAATTAAAATATATTGAAATAAATTGAAAAAAAAAAAAACCTGACAAAGAGATGGAGGAGTACAGCAAATTGCAGTGATATTCCTCATTTTTCTGGTTGCATTTACACATTTTTCTCTTTTTTTTTATGATTATTTTTATAACATTATACCTTTACAATGCCCTAATGTCTAACTTTGTTTTGTGTGTATGTTATCTTGTTTGCAGGGCGATCGTACCACATGGGAGTATCATACAGTTTCGGTGACTCGAGTGCCGGGCTACGGGTTTGGCATTGCCGTTTCCGGTGGACGTGATAATCCCCATTTTGCCAACGGGGATCCCTCGATTGCAGTTAGCGATGTGCTCAAAGGTGGACCAGCCGAGGATCGTTTGCAGTAAGTACATAAAGAATAATACATACATGTTGTACATATATTAAGTACATCAACCTAGACCCTCTTGAGAATTCAAATGACTTGGCATATTATAGCACATAGTATATCAAGCAATTACCATCTGCTGATAATTACATTCTTATATATGCTCTATACATATATATGTTTTGTATGATTTTTGATGTGTCAGCTGTTGTCGCTGTCAGGGCAGGAAATTAATTGTTTTGTTTGAAATGTTTAACATGCTGTTTATTCGCCTCTTAATGTTGATTCCCCTCATCTGATGATGTGCCTTTTTCTCTCATTTCTCTTGAGTAAAACAACTAAAGGCTAAGTTTGCATTTCCCATTCATGGAATGTTTTATGCTAAATCAATCGAATGCAACTCTCAAGCTTTTGTGTTGAAAATGAAAGGTTTATAGATCAGTTATATGAGAATTCTAATACAACATTTAATTTTTTTTAAATAAAGTAAATTTTGTAAATCATAATTTTTTTTTTTTTTTTTTTTTTTTTTTTAATTTTTTTTTAGCTTTAATACACAAAGAATAAAAAGAAAAAAGTAAATTATAGACCGCTAGCGTCCAGGCCTTCAGCTCTATAAAGTATTTAATTTTTCCAATTTATTATTAGAAAAAAAATTTTTTTCTTCACATACTTCAGTAAAGTTGGTTTTTTCGTGTTTTCCATTAATCGTTTTAAAAAACAAAGCGAAAAAAACCCCAAATTTCAATACATAACCTATCTCATATAATATGCTTAGCACGATATATCCGCTTGAGTTCATAAGTCCAGCAATTGACAAAGCATCGCATCTAACATCGTTAATCTTGCGCTTAGAACTTTAAATAAAAAAAACCCAAAAAAACCAAGTAGACAAAGTCCCCACTTGAAAACTTCAGATCACGTACCCGGTGCCTTCAAATAATTAAACCAACGCCTCAACTACATTTTTTTTTTTTTTTTTTTTTTTTGGGAGCTAGGGCTTGTCTGTCTACCTCAATGTGTGTGTGTGTGTGTGTGTGTGTGTGTGCTTGTTGATAATAAAAATTCCAAAGCGTTTTTCAATAGACCCAAAGCAAAGTAGAAGCGGCAAATGTAGAAGAAGAAGCAGAGAGTAGAGTAGAGCATACATTCATGTTTGTGTGATTAAAAACTTGTCATAATCTTTTTTCTAAAGAAACTATTTACACAGCAGCAGCAGCAGCCGAAGACGCGTCGTTTCAGTTTGTCTACCTGTACTTGTACCTTGCCCCTCACCCTCGCCAGCTGCAATTGCAAGCAATTTGAAAATGAGGAAAAATCCCAAGAATAGAGCTAAAACAAACTATTTGAGTGTGTGTGAGTGTGTGTGTGTTTGTGTGCGACAAGTGTAAATTGGTTGCACATAAAGAACAAAAAAGGCCGCAAGAAGCGACTTGAAGCCGGCCGGTCGGTCGGTCGGTCTGGTCTGTAAGAGATGTGGCCAAAGTTTCACTGTTATTTCAGCTTGGAATGTTTTTGCCCAGCTTACATGCCACATAACTGCGCTCCACTACAACTTCTTCCACCGCATTTTTGACCAGCTTAATTGCTAAGCTCAACTCGGTTCGCTGATGTCTTGTCAACGGAAAGTAAAATGCGGCACAGATACTCCTCCTCCCTGTAGCTTCATGCGCTCTTAGACATGTTAATTATGTCGAGGCAGACATGCAATTTTCATCATTATCATTATCAGTTGTCGGCACACACACACACACACACACACAGAAACACACATCTATCTAGGTAGAATTCGTCATGTGCTATTTACTTTAGTTTTACTTTTGTACGCGTCATTCTCTTACGTTCCGTTCCAAGAACAGTTCGCAATTGTTGCTGTTGGATCCATCTATTGGTTCGTATTTGTCTATTATAATGGTAGGCTCAGTTATGGTTCCACAGAAGCTGCTTTTGCTCTTTCTCCCTGTCTTGATTCTTTTCAATCCATGCATTAACTGATTCTCTGTCTGCTCAAATTTGGCACAGTGAATTGTCTATTTTTATTTAGCGTATGACTCTGATCTGTATATAACCTGATTTCTCTATGATTCTTGGCATATTCCACACACTTGGCTACTGTTTGGCTTTCATTAATTATAGTTGCTAGAGTGTCTAATGATTGGTTAAATGTTTAATTCCGATTGGCTGCTGCCACGACAAGGTCGCCACTTAAATGACCTGCATACGTTTAAAACCATATCGATAAACAAGTCACGACTTGGACTAATTCATTCACATTTGCATTACTGCGATGGAAATTACAAAAGCGCCTTCAGCTAACTCAAGACAATATATATTTAAGACTGCATTTAGTTAATGATTAAATTGCATGTTTAATTGTTAATATTTTTTTTTCCTTTTTTGTTGGGTTGCAGAAACATTTTTTAATTGTTAATTTAATTATGGAACGATTCTTAATGCTACAGTATTGCTACTACAAATTAAAGCAGATATTTAAATGTTTAAAAATTAAAAGTATTAATCTAAACTATATATATTTTTAACAATTATTAATAAAATGGAACCAAAAAAAACTACATTTTTAAAGTTATGCGTAAGTTGGACAGTTATGTAGTTTTAGGCGTTAAAATTGAGTTTTAAGATAGGATTCTAAATAAATTTTTTTTTTTTTTTTTTATAATTTAAACTATAATCCAACTGTACCCTAATCTTTGATGTGACCATATTTTGCTTACTAAATAAAATCCTTCTTTTTTTCTCGCCCCGCTTGCAGTGTTAACGATCGCATCATAACTGTGAATGGTGTCTCTTTGGAGAATGTGGAGTATGCGACTGCTGTGCAGGTGTTGCGTGATAGCGGCAATACGGTCACACTGGTTGTTAAGAGACGCGTGCCCCTAAATCTAGCAGCAGCTGCAGCAGCAGCAGCATCATCCACTGGCAACACAAATCCCGCACAGCATCAACACTCACACAGCATGAGCATGAGTTCAATGGGATTGGGACTGAGCAATGGCAATGTTGGCATGGCCAATAGCCAGGCGCCCAGCGCCGCCATGTCCAGCATGAGTCAGCCAAATTCATTGAACTCCTCGCTGGTGCAGACGACGACGACGACATCGATGGGCGGCGTCGGCAGTGGGTCACAGCCCATCAAGGTAACACTGACCAAGGGCAGCAAGAAGGATGATTATGGCATTGTGCTCGGCTGTCGACTGTTCGTCAAGGAGATCTCCACCAAGGCCAGGGATCAGCTGACGGCCAATGGTTACTCGCTGCAGGAGGGCGATGTCATCACCCGAATACACAATACAAACTGTGCGGATACGATGAGCCTGAAGGAGGCCAAGAAGATCATTGATGGCTGCAAGGAACGCCTAAATCTTGTCGTGCTACGCGATATAACCAATCAAGCAACGACATCACTCAGTCAACTCAATAACTCCGGTCATCATCATCATCTGCATCAACAGCAACAGCAACAGGCAGCGGCAAATGCCAATTTGTATGCCACACATCAGGCTCAGGTTTCCAGTTGCAGCAATAATCTGGACGATGCCTATTTGCCTGGTGGCGCGGCCTACTCCTCACAGAATCTCTATGTGCAGCCACCAACGCGCACCTCCAATGGACCCAGTGGGGTCAATGGACTCAGTGAGGAGAAGAGCAATCTGACGCCACGTGGACGTTCACGTGGTCCACTCATTGACGGTGTCTCGTTGCAGCAACTGGATCGTCCCGTTACACCCACCACCAATGGCGGTGGCGGTGGCCGTGGACGTGTGGATGAACCACCGAGACCACCACCACCGCGTGCCGCTCAAGAGGATTTCTATAGCTCGAGGCGGCAATTGTATGAGGAACGTCAGAGTGCCGAGCCCCGTTTCATCTCATTCCAGAAGGAGGGCAGCGTTGGCATTCGTCTAACCGGCGGCAATGAGGCGGGCATCTTTGTCACGGCAGTGCAACCCGGTTCTCCAGCGTCCCTGCAAGGTTTGATGCCCGGCGATAAGATACTCAAAGTGAATGACATGGATATGCATGGTGTGACCAGGGAGGAGGCGGTGCTCTTTCTGCTCAGTCTACAGGATCGCATTGATCTGATTGTGCAGTACTGCAAGGAGGAGTACGATGAGGTCGTGACCAATCAGCGTGGCGACTCCTTTCACATCAAGACACACTTCCATTGCGACAATCCCTCCAAGGGCGAGATGGCTTTCAAGGCTGGTGATGTTTTTCGTGTTATTGATACGTTGCACAATGGCGTCGTTGGTTCGTGGCAAGTGCTGAAGATCGGACGTGGACACCAGGAAATGCAACGTGGTGTCATACCAAATAAATCGCGTGCCGAGGAGCTGGCCACAGCACAGTTTAATGCCACCAAAAAGGAAATGAATGCCAATGAATCACGCGGCAATTTCTTCAGACGTCGACGGTAAGACTAAACCCTTAAAAGGTTTTCTCTTAAAACTGTCCTAAAATTTTTATTTTATCTTATCGTTTAGCTCGACACATCGTCGCTCCAAGAGCCTGTCACGTGAGAACTGGGACGATGTGGTCTTTTCGGACAGCATATCCAAATTTCCTGCTTACGAGCGTGTTGTACTGCGTCATCCTGGTTTTGTGCGTCCACTGGTGCTCTTTGGTCCCGTTTCCGATTTGGCTAGGGAGAAGCTGGCCAAAGATTATCCCGACAAGTATTGTACGCCGCTGCAGGAGGACGATAAGGCCAGCAATGGCAATGTGAGCACCAGTGCTAGTGCCACTGCCACTGCCACAGCCACTGGAGCTGGTGGCAAGTGCCGCATTGTACGTCTATCACACATACGCGACATCATGGATCGGGGCAAGCATGCACTGTTGGACATAACGCCCAATGCAGTGGATCGGCTCAACTATGCACAATTCTATCCCATTGTCATATTCCTGAAGACGGACAGCAAGCATGTGATCAAGCAACTGCGTCACGGTCTGCCCAAATCGGCGCACAAGAGCTCCAAGAAACTGTTGGAGCAGTGCCAGAAATTGGATCGTGTCTGGTCGCACATCTTTAGCACACAAATTGTGCTGAACGATGAGGAATCCTGGTATCGCAAATTACGCGATTCGATCGATCTGCAGCAGAGCGGCGCCGTCTGGATGTCCGAGTCTAAGGTGAGTTTCAGTTCCAATATTTCTCTATTAAAGACTTTCACTTGATGTCATCAAGTGCGTCTTGTAGTTAGTCCTAAGTATGAGTCTCTTTGCAAGCATCTTTAGTAGCATTCATAGTGCCAATGTCAGTGTCGATGTTGTCGTTGTCGTGACTCTTTCTAATCATTAAACAATATTTATTAACTTAACTACTTTAAGTTTAAGTTGTGTATTAATTTGTCGTCGTTACGCTTTGGTGATGGGGTGAATTAAGAAACTTTAACATAACATATATTAGACATTCTATATTCAAAGAAAGTTTATTTCTTTAGTAAAAAAGATGAATAAATATATATTTTATAATTATATTAAAACACAATTTTGAGCAACTCGATTGAATAATCAGTTGTTGGATAAAATCAAAGCTTTATTTTCTATATTATTGCAAGTATAAAAAATATTAGCTTAGATATGTTTTATATGTGAAATTTTCAACTTATAACGAATCTTAAGGAGAAAAAAAACAATTTACGTATATGAACAAGACTTTTAAATTTACAACTTCCTTATTTCTAAAGCTAACCTTTTTTTTATTGAATATAATTGTTTTCTAATTTCTCTTTTTCCTAGTGGAATGCCTAAATCAAACCCCTTATATTTTCCTAAAAGATTTGAAGACTCTTTTTCTTTTACTAAACGTTTTGTAAGGAAACCCTAAAGATTCAAATTTCGTTAAATTAAAAAAACAATTAATTTTAAACTGTTAAGAATCTGTAGTTTTTGCAAGCAGATATTGCAATCTATATAACTATATAATCTAATTCTATTTAACGATTCTCAAGGGGTCAAAAAATGATGTTTGAGTATATAAATAAAATATTTCAAATTATAAAAGTTCCTCATTCTCCGTAAATAGATACTCTGAGGAAAGATTTATATTATTGAATAAAACCCTTATGGGCTTATCTTTTTTTTTTTTTTTTTTTTTTTTCCAAAACTCGCATTGCATTATTTAAGACTTAATATATTTTAGTAAAATATTTTGAATAGTCTTTCTTGCTTTAAACTTTAACTATAACTAATTTTTAACTATTTTTAGTACTTAACTCTTACAACAACTCTCTGGTTATGGTCAATATTCTAATTTTATTTTCTAACCTTTTTTTTCCCCTTCTTAAACACACTCCAAACCAAAACACACACACACCCACATACATACACATTAAAAATACCTAAACCATATGTAAATATTAATTTTAACTCATATTGTGAACTGGGAATATAGCTTCCTGAATCCCCAACCGAAATGCTATTCCCACCCTATATAGCACAACCCTGCAAGTTTGCCTGCTGCCGACCCACATCGGTCTCAGTGCCACGCTATAATGCAACACGTTTGCGGCGTAACTCCTTTTCGCTAATGCCTCTAAATGATACAACGCTAACACCGCCGCCACGCCCACCGCCCATACGCTATGAGCACAATTCTGGCTCTTCCTCTTATATGCAGCAGCTTCATCAGCTGCCTCGTAGTCGCCAATCCTTTAACATGGTGCCCATTCTGAAGCCCGCCTCCTCTATGCCAGGCAGCAATAACCATCTGCTCGATGGCGGCGGCATCGATAGCGTTGCCGCTGATGAGGATTCCAATTCCCAATATCACAGCTCGCAGCCCAATCTGCTTAGCAATAGCCAAAGCTATCTGTATTTGCACAACAATGCGCCATCTAATCCGAATCTAAATACGGAGCGTGGTTATCGCACTTCGGGCACTGGCACTGGCGCCTGCTTGGGTCGTCGAGCCGTCTCCATTGAGCGACGTACAACGCCGTACTACTACCACGAGCTGTTGCAGAAGAATGTCTTCGATTCGAGTCTGAATCTGCTGCAGGACAAGGAGAAGAACAGCAATGTGAAGCTGGAGGCGCTCGGCTCCAACAATGCAGCAAAGCAGTTGCCATCTGCCGCTGTGGGTGGCAAGAGCACACCTCTAGCCAAGCCACAGCAGCGATTGCCTGGTAGTGCTGCTGCCTTTGGCAGTTATGCCTCCACCAGTGATTTACTGAGTAATGGGAATAATAGCAGCAGTGCTGGCACTTTGATCGATGATGGTTCGGATGAGGGGGGCTTCAGCAGGGGTAGCACGCAGGCAGCAGCAGCTGCTAGTAGATCTTTAAACTTGGCCTTTAATAATCTATCCAATCAGATTGCCAACTTGAACAACTTGACCAACGGAAACAACAGCAACAACAACAATAACAATGCTGATTCCAACAACAATGTGGGCCGCAACAGTAGCGAGTGCATTGCATGAGAATCGTTGTTAATTTAGTTGCCTGCCGACACAATTTGCATGTAATCCCAATCACAAACTATATAACCCAAGAGCTGATTTGTTGTGTGTCTGTACATATTTATGTGTATTTATGTTAACAAGCATGTAGAACTCATTACTACTACTCGCTACTCGTTGGTTTCACTCGCTACTCGTTGCACGTTAAAAAAAACATTACTCAAAAGCGTTTTACGAATGTGGATTGAAATCAACAAGTGGTACTCAAAAAAACAAACAAAATTAAATTAATATTAATACATACATTTATCTCATATTTACTCGTATCGACATAACTAGTTATAAGTTTACCAATATTGCTATACATTTACCAAAATACTATTTGATATCAAGTTGCTAACTAAATGTTTATCGTTTTCATTTGTTTCTTTTATTTACATACAAAAAAATATATATACAAACAATAAACCATACATCATCATGGTCATTTCCTGCTTAATCATCCCGATTTAAACACGATGCATATTAATCAACAAACAAAAATAATTATCCAAAACTCCACAAAACACAATACGCCATTAAACAATTATCAACAAATAAATACTCAACAATTGTCCTCGTCCAAAAAAAAAATCACTAAAAATTATATAAATACAAAAATTATCTTGTGTTCGTCCAAAACAAACAAAACATTATTATGTATTCAATATATGCTTGGCAATCGAACGAATTTCCAACAAATCGAATCGTTTCAATCATATTATTTGTTTTGTTTTATTAACGTTTCCTGTTGCTGTCCTAAAAAAAAAATAAAAAAAAAAAAATAAACGTTGGTTGCTTTTTCCCTAAATAACTGATTACCAATTACAATTTTACAAAACTTTGCTCTCGCGCTAATTAAAATATCGCTAAAACTCAAAAAAAAAAAAAAAACAACTCAAAATTCAATTAAATTGCCTTTGCTCCTAACAAAAATAAAAATCGCAAAAAACCAAAAATAACATACAAACCCCAGCCCGTCGAATCCCTCTCCGATGATTTCCTATTCCCCATGACCACATCCCGTTTATCGTATGCATCAAGTCCCGAATCAGACTTGGAACTTAGTCCCGGGCCATCCGCATCATTGTCGCTTGGCAATTTGCCGCAATTGGTTAAAGCGAGCTCAGATCCATCGATTGCCACTAACCAGGATAACTTGGATAGGGATAGAGACATAATTGGTGAAGGACTACCACCTCCATATACGGTAAGAGGACACAAATCACAAACAAACAAAACAACAACAACAACCCAAAGAGCATGCTGCCCTTAACTAAACCAACACCAACAAAAATATTAATACCATATCATTCTCTATATCATCTTGTCAATCATAATATGTTGCTAATCAATTTCGCTACCCTTCCCTAATAAATTGCACCGAAATCAGGTACCCTACGATCATGGTGTACAACCGCCACCGAATCGTCGACAGACCCTCGACTCAAGCAAGTATAGCATCTATGGCACCAATGTGCCACAGCAACAGCAGCAACAGCAGCAGCAACAACAACCAGGTGAGGCAGCTCGACCACAATCCCTGTACGGCATCAATGCACCGGATCTACCGCCACGCATCGATCGTCAATCGAAACCGGGTGATCTACCGCTGAATACCTCGGGCAGCTCATCACGCAACGGCAGCTCGGGCGGCACTCTGGGTCGCAGTGCACAGGAACGACTCTTTGGCAAGGCTGTGCTCCAAGACGATGTTCAGGCCGAGTACGTGACGCGCAATGCCCTGGTCGGTGGTGCTGGTCCAGCGGATCAGCTGCAGCAGCAAGCTTCTCTGGAGCGACAGGCCCGCATGAATGCGGCCATGGGCAGTCCGGCGCAGCATAAGGCCAACAGCAATGGCAATGTGGTGAATGGTGGTGCTGCCTCCACCTATGACAGTGTATCCAGCTACGATTCGTACAACAATACACAGCTGGCCATGCAGAATCTGGGCAGACTGGGTCCCAATGCGCCCGATGATCTCAAATCAGTGCCAAATGCAAGGTAAGGAAGAACTTTGATTAAAAAAAAAAAAATAAATAAAAAAAAAAGTGTTTTGCCTCTTATAGTATTTGAAGAATTTATTGTTAACATGCTTTTTCATAAATAAATTTAAAAAAAAATAATTATTAAAAACAGAAAGTAAATAATATTATGATTTATGATACTTACAGTGGACGTCCCTTGCCGCCTGTGGGTCAGCCGCATGACTATGGACGCTCTGCGCCACATGATCATCGTGCGTTTGCAGCGGCCAATGATCTAAATCGCCAAAGTAGTCCGGGCCGACCACTCTATCATGAGATGAATGCGTCTCGTAATATTGGTGAGTGCTGCCCTGATGTTCATATCTAAGATTTGTCTATAGTTATGTGTCCTTCTTTAGATCCACGCAATGGCACGCCTCAGCGCCCCTCGAATCTTGGCTTGGATAGCAGTCCACGCAAGCCATTAGTGGAAACCAAAACTGATTACGGCAAATACAGGTATGTTCCTGTTCAATATCTAAACTCTTAACTGAAATCTTTCAAATCTTGTGTGAAACAATAAAAAAAATACTTTCTCTCTATTTCTCTTATGTTTCGAACATTTCAAACTCAAAATAAAAATCGCATGCATTTTCAAACGTTTCGTAAATATATAAACTCAAAATTCAATTTGTATCTTTTGAATTGTTGCTTTGCCCACTGTGTCGTCCATGTAGACGCTACCATTTGCATAATCCCCATGCCCAACACTTGCATTTGAAATTTACATCAACGCATTACTCACAGCCGCCGGCCACAGTGCTGCAGCTAAATGGTCTGGCTGGGCGTTTAGGTGCCTTGGATGCATCAGCATCGGGCTTGGGCTACTGGAAACGTAGACCCATTGCTGCGCCACGCTTTCATATGCCGCCCATGTTGTTGCCTAATGTTTCGGCCTACGATACGCTTGTTTAAAAGGCCATGACAACGAAATCTTTTACGAAATTTTTATTTATAATACGATATTGCACCAAAGTCCCAACAATGAGAGCCTGAAATTAGTTGTACATATAACAGATCCTACTCTAAAATATATAAATTTTTTTTTGATGTTTGTATATTGATTTAAAAAAATTTAAAAAAAAAAAAAAAAAAAAAAAAAAAAAAAATTGTTTTTGACGATATTTATTTATTTTTGATTGTTTTGAATTTTGTTTGAATTACTAAAGCTTAAAGATATAATAATAATAAAATTCTTAGAAGGTTTTTTTTTTTCCATGCATTCATTCATCTTCTCCAAGCGTGTAAATATTTTAAATTATTCCAAAAAAGTCCCAAGTCTTCTGTGCAATAAACGATAAATGTATTCAAAGTATATTGAATTGTGTTTTTTGTGTTAGTCTTGTATATGTGATATTGTAGTACATATATTTACCATATAATATGCATAGTCTTTTATCTCTCACACATGTTTGTTAATTATATCAACTTTTATTCTCTTTTTCGCTTATGTTTTGTGTGTCCATCAACAACAACAAAAACAAACAACGATTCATGAAACCTGTTTATACGCTATCACACACACAACCACCAACACCTTGCAATAATGTATGTGCCACAAACACCACCACCCATCACACCCACCCACACAACCACCAACATCTTACCAAACAAATCGCAGCCGAAACAATTCCGTATCCCAAGCGGATTATAGCAAATTGCCGAAGAATCCACATGTGCCGCCGCCAAATGGCGGCCCACTAAATGGCAGTGCCACGCCCAGCAGCAATGGCAGTGGACCCTTTAAGCCGGTGCCGCCACCGAAGCCCAAAAACTATCGACCGCCCGTGCAGAGCGGTGGCAGCAGTGGCAGCGGTGGCACCACACCCTGGGAGAATGGCGTAAGTACAATAACTAAAAGTCACTTAATAAAGAAATCTTTGTACTTAATAACTTTTTTATTTATAGGACTCTGGCTCACCACGTTCACCCAATGGCTTTTATTATCCGCCAACACCTTCGCATCATCATTATGGCCAACAGACTCCAGCGCCGGGCTCACCGCATCAGGGTCAAAACAGCAATGGCCATATGCAGCAGCAGGCCAACTATGGTGCCAGCAATGGCAACTATGGCCAGGCACCGCCCCAACAGCAACAACAGCAACAGCAACAGTATGCAGCAGCCAATGGCTATAATGGCAACAGTCATCACTATAATGGCGGCAGTGGCACTGGACCCTATATTGCGCCACATCGAGGCATGCCACCACCAATAGGTAGAGCTTTAAGAAGACTTCTTTTTGGTTTTAAGTATTTCTAAACTTACTTAATCCTCAGGTAATCTACCACCTCATACACCAGAACGTCATGCCCTAGATCTGGCCGGGAGTCGGGAGCAACGAGGCTCTGCCTTTGAACTATATCGTAAGCCGCAGATCGGCGCCGCAGTGGGGCACCATCATAACATGAGGTAAGTGAACATTTACATTTTGGCCAAAATTCATACACTGAACGTACCCCAAATTCCCCGCTCTACAAAATATATGAAACCGAACCACATAGAGATTGAGAAATTCAATTGTTGTTGCCAATTGTGTGTGTCATGAGTGTGTGTGTGTGTGATTGGTTGCGTGTTTGAAATGGCAAAACAACAAAAATCTCTACAACACACAAACCTTGTGCTCCGTACTCTCTGTACTCTGTCCAAAGCTCCACATTTCTGTTGACGAAAAATGTTTTTATTTTCTGTTATATGTTGTAATTTACCAAAAATTTACCAACCAAAACAATCAATCAATCAGTTAATCAGTCAGTCAATCAAACGAAGCTCTCTCATACTGCCACGTATCTACATATATATATTATCATAATCATGCGGTTGCTGGTCATTCAAAATGTTTACAAAATACAATTGGAATTTGTCGCAATTTTTTCACAAAACGCATATAAAATTAAAAATGAATCTCGCATAAAATTGAAAGATATAAAAATCTTGTTTGAACGAAATTAGAGACGCATAAATAATTATTGTATTTTGCAATAACCAAAATTATTAACCAAAATGCTTAACAAAATTTGCTAAAAAAAAAGCTGATAAACAAAATTATTTGATACGCTTCGCGCACAAGTTTCTGATTAAAAAAAAAAAAATAAATAATAACGAAAATAAAACATTTTTCGGGCTTACTTTTTGCCATACATAGTTGTATCTATATACTTTTCCAGAATTTCTCTACATACACTTTACAAAATCTCTTTGCGTTGAGCATTTTTTCCATTTTCAAAACTTTTTTCTTTAATTAGCGTTCAATACTTTTGTGTATTTCAATGGATGGTTTTGGGTAAAAACATGAAAGATTAAATTATGCTTAACACTAACACCCAACAAAAAAAAAAAAAAAAAAAAAAAATACGAAACTAATTGAATTTTAGTATTATTTTAAATGTTGCTTAAATTAAATACTTAAAAACGGTGTATGGTATATTTTTTTTATATGATTACATCTCTTTAAATTTTGGTTATTTTGCAAAATCAAATAAGTATTTATTAATATTATTTACACAATATTTTTCTATATATGCGCTTGTGTGTTTTTGCGAAAGATTTGCAGAAATTCGAAGAACAGATTTTAAAATGGGGCTTGCAAAATTATGCGATTCAAGATGGAAATTTATTGGCTATTCCTATAAATATTTTCGAAATTCATTCATATTATAATAATGCTTGAATAATTTGTAGAAATGTCAAATAAACATTTCTAAGGAATTACAAAATTTTTTTTTTTCTAATTTCTACTGTGTTTGCCAAAAGTTAATTTCCTCTTGATCTGCTTTTGCTATGTTTCTTGAAGTCCCTTATTTTTTTTTAAGAACCTTTACCCAACGCGTTTGAGCACCAAATTGATAACCACACCAAAAAAAAAAAAAAAAGTTTCTGCTAACTTTCAATTCCACCAAAACAAAATCACTTTAAAACTTTAGCGAAATGGAGCCATACGATCAAAGATGTTACGATGATTATTATGCCATGCCGCCACCACCACCACCTGGTCATCATCCACAACAACAACCACAACAACATCAACATCCTTATCCGCATCAAATGCAACGTTCCCGATCCGCGCCACGTTATCCAAATGAAAGACCGCCACATGTGCAGGATCCCAACTACTATAATCACTATGGTACAGGCAATCGTGGCTATAGAACCCATGAAGATCAGTACTATGATGAGCATGGCATGGAGATGGCACCACCGCCACCCCTGCCGCCACACAAAACGAAAAAGAAATCGGTACTAAAGAGTCCGCTTGCGGCACTAAAAAATGCTCTAATGAAGACGACCAGACCGTTGAGGCGCATGAATAGCATGGTGGAACCGGAACGCAAGCCGAAAGGTGTGCGCCGCCAGCAATCAATGCTGGAACGTGGTGTCCAGCGACCCTACTATCCCGATGAGTATCCCACTTATCCGGCTGGCTTCGAAGATCGTCCACCAATGCCACCACCTGGTTCGGATCCCTACTATAGCCAACATTATCCACAACAACAACAGCAGCAGCAGCAGCACGAGATGTTGATGAACAGTACGTATCAGAATCTGGAGAGTGATGATATCTATGGCAATATTGGAGCCAACACACAGCCACGCAGGCCACCAGATAACGGCTATGCCGGCTACGAGCAATATGATCTCTACGCGAATCGTGCCTGCATCGATCTAGAGCGTCGTCAGGCCGAAGCTGCAGCAGCAGCGGCAGCCAATGCTGGACGCAATGGTAGACGCATTGTGCGCCGACACAGCACCACAACAGCGGATCGGGGTGGTGGAGCGACCGGCAGACGCCACATGCAGCAGCCCCAGCAACAGGAGATCTATCAGACGCGACAGGGTGCCTATATGATGCCAATGGAGCAGCAGCAGCAGCGTCGGGCGCCCAATTCGGAGGTGATGACCCGTAGACGTTTCTATCCGGGCGCAGCCAACGAACAGGGTCAGGAGGAGGTAGTGGAGCCGATGTATCAATCACGCCGCGAAATGCAGCGAGAGATGCAACGCAATCATTTGTATCAGTCGAAGCGTGAGATGCAGGAGCGCATCATCCAGGGCAAGCGTGATATGGAACGGGAGCTAAGTGCACAGAGCAGTAGTCAATCCGATGATCGTTCCGAGGAACGTTCCGAACGTTCCGATACAAACTATCCAACACGACGGGAATCAACACGCGCTCAGCTTCGCGATCAGATCTATCAGACGCGACGTGAGGCACTCGACAGCATGGCGGAACCCATCTATGTATCCAAACGGGACGTGGGTAGGCCGGCGCCCATCTATGAGAGCCGCGAAGAGAGTATTCTGCAGTCGCGTGAAAACGAGACGGACGAAAAGAAGGAGAAGGTGTGCAAAACGGAGCAAGTAACCATGGCGGAGATCAACAATGTGCCGCAGGAGGATGCCCAAGATAGCACACTAAGTCGCTCGGATTTGCAGAAATCCTCCGATACGGTCATTGAGAATACAACGATGGTTGTGAAACCCGGACAAGCACCTCTGGTGCAAGAAGAATTGGATGAGGATGAGGATGTAGTAGAGGAGGAGGAGGAGGAGCTAGTGGAACAGCCAACAACAATTGAGAATCACAATAAACACAATGAGGGCATGTTGGAGAGTGAGAACCAAAGCCTAACCGATGATGTCTTTGAGGCCACAGATCAAATCAGGCCATTGCCCGAGCATGCCTCTCCACGTGCACTCCGCGCACCCTTTCACATTTCCAATATACTGAAGCGTACGGGACCGCCACCGATGGCACCCAACACTGGTGACAGTTGCACCTCCATTGAGACGCAGTACACCTCGCAGGCCAGTTTGCCGGTGGGACCACCCAATGCCACCAGCACACCATTCAGCAGCAGCATGTCTCTGCCCATTGCGGGTCCAGTTGGTAATCCTACACCAGCTGCTGCAACTGTTGCTGCCACTCCGCCGGGTCCCTTTCCCAGTTTGCCACGTGAGCCAAGCACAACGCGTGGTTACTTTGACTCTGGCGGTGGCACGCTAGCGGATAAACTGTGGCATGTCTCGCTCCAAATACCGCCGGGTGCCATACCAGCTGGTGTGCGGCAAGAGATCTATTTTACGGTCAGTGATCCGCGCATGGGACAAGCTGTTGGTGGACCTCCACTCGACATGGAAAATGGTTGGTCTAACTAACACATATACTTGTTCTCTACTCTACTCCACTCTACTTTATTCCCGTACTATATATACTTTGCTCGTTCGTAATGCTCGTTATTGTATGTGTGTGTGTGTGTGTGTGTGTGTGTGTGTGTGCGTGTGTGTATGTGTTTTGTACCTTCACCTACCTACCACAAACACCTTTTTGCAAAAAATAAAGTACAGCAATAAAAATCAAAAACTACAACAAATGCAAAAACCATAATTACAAAACCAAACAACTTTTTACTAAATCAAGCTCACAAATAATATATTTTTGTATCTTTTGCCTGCGAAATAAATATTCTTATTTAATAAATTAGAATGTATTGGAATGTATACTATATTTTAAATCTCCATATCGATGGATAGATGTAAATATAAATTAATTGTATTTTAAAGTGATTTCTGGTAGAAACGTATTTTCCTTCCTAATTTTATTTAGTTTATTTTATAATTGGTGTTTTAATTTTTAACATATTTGTCTTGCATGATTTTAGAACTAATTTAAATGTATTTACTAATGGGTATGAAAAGGTATTTTTAATATGTATATTCAATAACACTTTCATATTTCCATTTGCACTGGCTTTCACATTTCACACATTTCCCTTTATTTTAATGTGGAGAATGTAAATCTAAACAGGCACTTCTCCAGGGCGTAGGAAGAGTGCGCCAGCCACTGGGATTTCATGATGATTTTATAAAAAATATTTATTACTTTCTTTACCCAAAAAAAAATTCTATCTAAAGAGCATTAAATAAAGAAATTTTCATATCTATGATATATTCTAATACCTTTATAATATCAACTCGACAGATTATCTACAAATTGCTTTCTAACACACGAGTTTGCCACTTTTTTGAGCTGAATTCGACTGTCAATATATTTGTCCAATGTAAATATTTGTAAAAATAGTTTGAAACAGAACCACATCTAATAATAAACCACTTATAAATGTATTTTCCTGGAATCTTATTTAAACAAGTATACGTACAATACTTTATCAATCACAAGCATTCTCTCTTAGAACACTGTTATGCTATTTACACTCTGTGCATTTCTTTACTACCCATAACACTTAAACCACTTTTAAATCTTTTTTCTTTTCCAATTCTTGTTAAAAACAAGTACACACACACCAACACCCGCATCTATTAGCAATTGAATCTTTCGAGATACTTTGAAACGTGTTCTAATCAATCGTATATGATTTGTGTTCCTAGGTGAAACGATGCTATCGCCACTCGTCATGTGCGGGCCGCAGGGCCTTGAGTTTCTGGTGCCCGTTACACTGAATATACCGCATTGTGCCGGACGCACCGCATCGCTGGGTCTGGCGCTCAAGGCGACCGACAGTGAGAAGAATCTCCATACCGAATGGGACAACATTGATCTGCCAAGCAATGCGGCCGCACACACCGTATCCGTCAAGGTGGATCACTTCTAAGCTAAATAGTTGAATAGTTAAAGAGAGCGTTATTCATCCTCATCATAAAAAACAAACACACACTCACTCACTCAATATAAGAACAGAAATATAATCATTTAATCAAATTGTATATAAATTCATAAAATTACGCATTAAGCCAGAATTCCACGACAAGAGCGCAACAAAAAATAGAAACTTCTAGGGCATTGCTTATAATAAAAGTTAATTTATTTTAATATTGTTTGTTAATTGTGCCTTTAAGTGATCGATTTGCATCTAAACCAATACTATAAGCAAACGAGCTAAATTTTAAATTTTAATCAAGCGAAAGCAACAAAACATAAAAACTGTATAAAATATATTTAGCACATAGTTCGATAAAAGAAAAACTGTATATTTTAAACAAAATTGAATTACATTTACCATATATGTATGTATTTTACAACATTTACATTATTTTATTCCAATTTAAAATATTTCCTTATAAGCGACATGCAAAACTGTTTTGATTTATAATCCATTTTATTGCATTGCAAATGTTTATATAGTGTGCAAATGTTGTATACAAAATGTATACATATATAAATCATATAGCTACATTTAGATTAGAAAAGCGCCTACATAGCCAACAAAATGATTATACACATATATATTAATATATATATTCACATTTTTGTATGAAAAAGAAATGATAAACATATAGAAAGCTTGGGAATAAATAAAGGATCATCAAAAAATGAAAAAGCAAAATATTTTTAATAAAAACTATCTAATCAATTCCTTTAAGATAACGGCAAGTATATAGAAAACAAAATTTAATAAAATAATTATCAAAATCCAATCCAATCATATAAACCCAAACGTATATGTACTGGTTCATATTAAAGTAAAACTCGATTATTGAAAATGTAGACAAATATGCGAAATATATTTTTAATACATTCTTTATAATATATAGTAGCGGTATGCATATATATACGTACATATATATTTGATGTACGTTTACACATAAAATATATATTATGTAAGTGCACTGCTTGAAAACGAAATGTAACAAAAGCTCGCAAAAGCACTTTAAATCTTATAGATTATCATCGAGTTTAGGCTTCCAGAGATTTGAATAATTAAGGATACAATTATATATAACTAAAACGCCCAGAAAACAATGGCAACAGTCTTGCAGTCAGCAGACTCCTACGCGGTTGACGCAGGCGTCGGTGTAGCGGGAGTAACTGTTGTAGTTGTTGTTGGTGCCGTTGTTGTTGTTGCCAGCAGCACTTCCTGTTCCGGTATAATGGACACCGCCTCCTTAACATAGCCGTATATATGTTTGCGAGTATCGCTGACCACATCGCGCACCATGGTCTGAAAGAAGCTGCTGTGTAACGGCGCCTCGGCATAGCGTTCGTACTGATCCAGCGAATCCTGTAGTTTTAGCGTTAGATCATAGTTCTTGCGCACTACATCAAGTATTTGTTCCTCCGTGGGCGTGGACAAGCCCTGCTCGGCCAGCCATTCCTTTATCTTGTTCTGGAAGTGTTTGACAATAGCAAGTATGTTGACAAGTGCATTCAGGAGCTTAATAACATCATCCTTATATTCGCACTCAGGCATTGTTGTATACCGCAAAACTGAAAAATAAATATATAAGATTATATGAGTGTCAAAAGTTAATTATCACGAAAACGATACCCATTGCATGTATTTCCGTGAAAACTTTCTCCTCGCGATTCAGCTCGTAATAGAGTTCATCATAACTATTTGTTGTAGCCAGGAATGTATCACCATAGGTGATGAACAGATTAAAAATGTTAACCACTTGCAGTGATAAGTGGAAGATATTGCACTTTTTGACCAACGTCTGCTCCTGGTTGACCAGGAAGCGCAGTAGTCCAATTAAGGCCGACCACAGTTCCTTCCAGGGATAGTTGAGACGCACGCGACAGCGTTTTTGATAGCAAAGAATACGATGGATGACGCCAATGCACAGCAAATACAGCTCCATAGGAAACTTCTTCATTAGATGCGACACAATAAACTCCACCAGCAAATCCAGTAATGTGGCAGCCAATGGCTGCGATTTGCCAACGCGATCTACATTGAGTTTGCGATGCCGCATTTGAGCGCGATGTAGCATCACTTTAAATGTTAGATTGCTGTCGTGCATCATGGAGTTTGCATACTGATCCTCTGAAATGCAGGTGAGTATTAAGAAGCACAGTTTCAAGTTGGCAATGCTCGATTCATTCTTGTTGTCCTGCATAACAATCGAACTGCAAAAGAAAACTGAGAATTAAAGCGGATACAATGATGAGTAAGACCAAAGCTGCTTACCAATATTGAAAGACAGCCACTAGTAGATTTGTGGGATATTGGGTCATGTCAATGATGGGCGCATTGGCCAAATCAGGCACCGGCTGTGTCAGACTCAATGTGTTGCTAGGCGATGGCGGTGCACTTGACTCCGCTTGTGTGTGCGCCAGCGTCGTTATAAAATTGCGATTCAGATGCACTGCCTCATAGAGGGCCAGCAGTAGGCCATTGTTAGCCTTGATCTGTTGTACACGCTCGCAACCCTCGTCCGAGACAAACATGTTGCCCACCATATTGGATAGCGACGAGAACCATGATGAGGTTTGCACATTATTCAAGCTCTGCATATACTGGCGACAGAAATCGATCAATGACTGCGAGATCATTTGGCCATAACTACAAAAACAAATCAATGTTATACACACATATCTTATCAAGCACTTATCTATGATATATCTTTAATTACCCATTCAATGCCAGCTCGTCGGCTAGGATGGAGAGCTGCACTACGTAGGGATTGGTTGCCTCGTGCTTGCGATAATTAACCAAAATCGTCAGCAGTATAACAATGTCGTGACCATGCTGTCCACGAAATGTGGGATCACTTAGCAGACGAACAAAGGCATCGAATAGGCTGTGCAGCATTAGGTACTCAATGAGCACATTCTGGCCCACATCAGTGCCCGTCACCAGCACCAGTAATAGTTTAAGGCACATAAAACGCGCATTTTCGGTAACATCGCCAAGCAGAATCCGATTGCAATACTGCATTAGTAGCTTAAGCCACTCATCGATTGTCTCGTGGCCAAACATCTCGTTCAGTATGGTCAAACTGGCATCCGTATTGCACTTTTTGAAGATGCCATAAAATAAAGAACACAAAGTTTGCAAACTGTTGCACAAACGCTTCGGATGATCTTCTGTAAATGACAATTTATATCAGATATATACTTGTATGGTACACATTATATTACCCTTTGCAGTGTCTAGCATTTCGATGCATTTTTGGAATAGTGTAGTTAGATTGGGCTTTACCACCTGAAACTGTTCGTTGGTTAATTTACTGACTTGATCCTCCAGTGATTCGAAATTTGGTTGCAGCAAAAAGAACTCGTTCCAGAACTCTGGACTTTCGGCGCTGGGATCCTCACCGCGACACAGCAACTCATATATGTAAACAACCTGCAATGACAAATATTAAATCAGAGAATAAGCACATTCACTATGGTAAAGTCAGCCCAACCTTTTCTTTGGGCCGCTTGGTTGAGCCGCTGCCGCTTCGTTTCCGTGACGTCATGTTGGTATTGAACTATTTTGATACGATAATTTAATAACTTTTATGGATGTATACGGGTGGAGTAGGGAGTCAGCCTTTTGTTGCTATTTTTGCTGGCAGTTTGACATCGGTACTTGCGGTCAATACACGCTCAGGCCATTCAATAAAAATATTGAATGTTGAGACGTGTAGCCAGATTGCAGACTAGCTACACACACACACTTTACAGCACTGAATGTCACAGCTGTTGTGCAATTTGATTCCGATTTGTGAACTAGTCTTTTTGTTCAAGTTTTAGGGACACAGGCTAGTTTGCTTTTATAAAAACGCTCGAGCAAATTCCATATAATTATTGTTTAACGCTCGATATTGTAAAATACACATGTGTATTTCAATAATACAGAGCTAAAAAGGTGCAATACAATAATTTTGTGGCCGAAGATACGTTCTTTTTGTTGCGTTAACTCCTCAACACACACAACAAAAAGAAGCAGCAACAACAACAACTTCCGACAAAAAGAAGAAAAGAGAAGCTAAAAACATGTCCAGTCTGCCACGTCGCATTATAAAGGAAACGCAGCGTTTGATGCAGGAGCCAGTGCCCGGCATCAATGCTATTCCCGATGAGAACAACGCACGATATTTTCATGTAGTTGTCGCCGGTCCAAATGATTCCCCCTTCGAGGGCGGTGTATTCAAGTTGGAACTCTTTTTGCCCGAGGACTATCCCATGTCGGCGCCCAAGGTGCGTTTTATCACAAAGATCTATCATCCCAACATCGATCGTCTGGGCCGCATCTGTTTGGATGTGCTCAAGGATAAGTGGAGTCCAGCACTGCAAATTCGCACCATTTTGCTGTCGATTCAGGCGCTCTTAAGCGCACCCAATCCCGATGATCCGCTGGCCAACGATGTAGCCGAGCTGTGGAAGGTCAACGAGGCGGAGGCCATACGCAATGCACGCGAATGGACCCAGAAATATGCTGTTGAAGACTGAAGCGGCGCCGTGCTCTACTCACAGGGTGGTAGCTAATTTCTAGTGTGTGGGATGGGACTGGGACAGGGTGGGGTCGTTCGTCCTTCGCAATACCACCCACAGGCAAGCAAAGCAAGCAATCAACCAACCAACAACAGCAATTAAACCGATTAAACACACACACACATACATACTTTTTTTTGTACATTTAAATAAGTTGATGTCAATGCGATATGGATGGAAATGGCGATGAACAGTAAAGATACATACATACACACATACATACATATAATAATAATGCTACATATAATAAACGAATTAATACAAAATTCCGAAATTTTCCAATAAATTATGTGCGTATTAAAAATACTAATATTTTATTTGTCTCATGTTAAACAATTTATTGAATAAATAAACATAATTAAAAATAGATTATATCGTGTCACGAGAACGCTCTTCTCTATAACGAGAAAGGTAACACTTTCCTAAACATTAACAAACAGCTAAACCTAAAACTTTCAACAACCCACCAAATACCAAATGACTTGCATTTAAACATACACACCCATGCTTTTTTACAGGTAAACATACTCCATTAAAAGAAAAGATTATTTTCATTAAGAGAAAGCTTCATCGAACAAGTTCGATTGGTATGCCCAAATGGAGCTAGTTCGATAACTACTACGCAGTACGCCGTGTGTTTATTTTCTACCCTTCTCGCATTCTCGCATTGGTATTTCACAACAATTCAGTTAATAGTCAATTGTTTTGCAGCAAGTACGTTATTGAAATAAATATGTCTCTGATCCGTAACTCCTCCAGACTTTTGCAAGCGCAACTGCGTCGAGTGCAAAGTGTGCCAGTGGCATTATACCATGAAAATGTATGTTTAAAATTGAACTCGAATGTTCTTTCGTAATATCTAAGTACTATACGTATTGACGTCGGCATTTGTTTTTATTATGATAAAATGTTACGTGCAGATAATTGATTTTTCGCATTTGTTTATTTCAGGTCGTTGAACACTACGAGAATCCCCGCAACGTGGGCTCGCTGGATAAGAAGGATGTAAGCGTGGGCACTGGATTGGTTGGAGCACCTGCTTGCGGCGATGTTATGAAGCTGCAAATCAAGGTCGATGAGAATGGCAAGATCATTGATGCCAAGTTCAAGACCTTCGGCTGCGGCTCCGCAATTGCCAGCAGCTCTCTGGCCACCGAGTGGGTTAAGGGCAAATCCATTGATGAGGCTGGCATGCTAAAGAATACAGATATTGCCAAGGAGCTGCGTCTGCCTCCTGTCAAACTGCATTGCTCAATGCTGGCCGAGGATGCCATCAAAGCTGCCCTGGCCGACTATAAGGTCAAGCAGCAAAAGAAGCAAGCACAATAAAGTGCCATAAATACGTTACATATAAATATTCAACTATGATAACAGCTATTAGTTATCTGTCTATTATAGACAACAACATACATACTATACATATATATATATTGGCTTTGTAGGTATGTAAGAAACACATACATACATGCATATAATTTGTAAATCGTTTCGTTTAACAGAGTGTGACCGTGTGATTTCTGACCAGTGAGGATGGATGTGTGGAACAAACATTAAGGAATAGCTGGAAGTTCCAGCTGGAACTGAACTTATCTTAGCGATGTGTGAATGAGTTTTAAAAGTGTGTGTGTTTGATTAGAGGGGGAAGCTAACTTGTAATTAGCCTACTCTTAAAAATTGTTACGAGTGAAAGTCATTTAAATTTTGAAGTTATGCAAATTTAAGCTAATTGATGATTATTCAATATATATAAAACGTTTATCAATTGTGATTATAATAGCTCTTTTATTTATTGTGCCTTAGTACAAGTGTCTGTTGTCCATTTGTGTTCTGTATTCTGTAATTCGAAATCCTTAAGATAGACGCACGCTGACACCGCCACCGCACTCGCCCTTTGTCTTCACCTCAAATGCTGTAAGTAAAAAGTTTAAATATTGTTTATAATCAAACAAGTTTTAAGGTCGTGCTTACGATCATCGGCATGTTGGCAGTTGTAGTTGGACATAACACACTGGCTGCCAAAAGTAATGAGACGCTCCTTGCTGCTATTCTTGGCCTTGGCGCATACAGGCTCATACTCCTCACCACAGGATCGCACACAGCTGTTGACCTGTTTCTTTGAATCCTTGGCTGGGCTAGCCATAACCAGTGCCATCAGGCAAAGGGCTACAAAATGAAAAATAAAGATTCATCTATAGAATATGCACATTTTGATTTGATTGATTTTTAATATAAATTAATTTCATAAAGGTTATCATGAATGATGTTAAAAAGGTCAGTTCGCTATGAACTTTAATCATTTGGGAAATTCTATTTACGTTTAAAACATTTAAATGCATTTGGTTATCACAAACGTTAAAAAAAATATTATACTTCTTCGTTGAGAATCATTTTTATTTAGAAAAATATATTTTTTTTACAGATGATATAAAATTCTACACAAATGATAATAAAACATCGTTTAGATGTTGTTTGTTGATCGTTAAATTTAGTAATTGATGTTCACAAATATATAAATTATTCAAAATTACCGAGAATAGTTAACAGTGCGAAACGCATTTTATAATTCCAATATTCCAAGAATAAAACTTGCGAGCAACAAAACGTTTAAATTTCGCGTAAACCGGCTTTGAGTCGAGTTTGAATTGAACTGAATTCCAGGCAGTGAGATTTATCACCTTTATATACACACAGTTTGGCTCTCAATGAACAATAGCCGTTGGGCACACAACCAAATAAATACGTATACGTATGTGTGTATATGGGTAATATGTCGACTACATTTATTGTGTTGATGGGAATCACTCATCCCACAGTTATATGGTATTGTATACATTAAAAAAAAAGTAGACAAGCTTGAAGTGCACTCAGTTTTTAGTTGTATTGGTTGAGGTAAAAATGGCAATGACGGGGACAACGACGGCACTTTGGGCATTTAATGGGGGCCATCTAATCCAGAGAATGGGCGGCATTTGACCGACACGCGTCGGTTTGTAAAGCATTGTATACATGTCATCGTTCCTCTTTGTTTTGGATAGGTGGGTGGATTACGTATTTATGATTATCAAATTAGCGAATATGTAGGCGATTCATTTAATTGTATACTTTATACTTTTCTTAGCCAATTATTTTAAAATTAGAACTATATTCTTTTGTTTCGCCTTTGCATTACCTATGATTCCCATGCAGGGCATCACCTTAAATTGAGAAAAACGACATTTTAATAGTTTCAGCTCTGGATCAAACCAATTTAGACACATTTGCATGCTTGTCATGTGCATTAAACGGGAATCTTCCTCACAAATCCAGTTCACGTGACATTATTTACGCACTACGAGTAAGTAAGTCAGTTTAATGGATTTGTTTATCACAAGAACTGTGATGTCCATTAAGATCAGTTGAATTAAGTGATGTCATGTCATGCGTTAAACTTTGTATTAAGAGCCTGAATGCATGACAAATAAACACTTTAAATATACAACTTCCTTATTTGTTACATGATCAGATATTGAGGTTGGTTGCCTATATTTAAATTTGTATAGAATTAACAAAATATTTAAATAAATCACAAATCCTAAATCCAAAGTACAAGCACCAGTTACAAAGTAACGATAAAGTATCTAAAGTGCCGCACCTATCGATATATGTCAAGCGAGCAACTGTGCATAGTATCGCTATAAAAGCGTTCGATAGTTAAAAAGGGCATCGCTAATTTTCACAAAGGCAATGCGTCATTTTTTCTGTAAAAACGTTTTGCAATTTCACAATAGGGTAGAAAGTTTTTATAAAAAATCAGTTTACAATTTAACAGAGCAATTAAAAAATACTTAAAAGGTAAAGTACAAGAAAAGGGTCTATCGAGAAAAAGAGCACATTTTAGTAAACATTTTAACTGCTTGCAAAATTCGAAAAATGGAGGAATTTATGAAATTGGTCGCTCAATACCAATGCAAATCGAGTGTTGACGTAAGCAGCTCCGAGAGCGACAGCGATTCCTACATATCCTCTAGACTGCCGGAGCGAAATAAAGTTCACAACGAAGCCAAGGATGCAGAGAGCGAAAGTGGAAAACGTAAGACATGTACAGCGCGGCTGCCGACTAGAAGGCCCGATCCAAACGTTTACAACCGGAATGCTTTGCTTGCGAGAGAAAACCGTCGCAAAAAGAAAGCCTACATGGAGTCCGTCGAAAAGGAGCTGAATGAAACGCGCAGTGCAAACAGGTCGTTGCTAAAAGCTCTTAAAAAACAATTTAAACTCTCGCAGAAGCTCGAACAAGAGTGCCAATATTTGAAGGACGTATTGGGTAATTACAAAGGAACTAAGAATGCAGAGACTTCATCACCGGACAACAGAGACAACAGAGCAACTTCACCGGAAGGCTCCCTGATATCAACATATTCAAGCAGCAGCTATGAGCCCTCCATGGAGATCAACAACAACAACAACAACACATTTCCAGGCATGCTGACCGCTGACAATGGTAGTGTAGCTGAAAAGCAGTTTATAAATGAGCCTCCAAGTAGTTCATGGAATGATTTTATCGATGATTTATTAACAGATTATCAGCCGTCGCCAGCGTATGAGGATGACAATTCCAGCCGATTTCTGGAGCAGCACAACTTAGAAATTACTCTTAAACCTCTGGATATTATTGATGAGCATAGCTACTTCAATAAGTTCGCGGAAATCGAATATAGCCCTCAGTGCGAATGGAGCCCCAGTCGCACGCCGCCCTCACAGCTGTTGCAGGATGAAGATTTCCTGATCGACACAGGCAGCGAATATTTTGCAAGTCTATAGATTTATGTATTACAGTTTTTACTAAGTATTTGTTTAGAGGTTTTAAGCATTTTAATTTTAAGGTACACCTACACACATACCCATCCACACACACACACAGAATCTTTATTATGTAAATCGATACAATTCTTTCCATGTTGACAATTTAAAAATTTAATTAGTTTAGCCCATGGAGTTTATGATAGAACACCAGCCCACTGAACCAGTCCTTTGGCATCGAAGTATCAAATTTTCTTCATTATTTCAGGCCTATGTGGAGGCGCGTTGGATTCTATTATTTGGATCCAGCACGCACATAAAAATATTTCAAGGTGGGTTGCTTTCGAAGGTTCAAAGGTGTAAAAGTTCCAATTGAGACTATGATCATCTTGTTGTACCACTTTTTCAGTTGCGGCCACATTTTAAGACGAAACACGATATCTTCTAACATACATAAATTGTTTTATGGCAGAGCCCTCATTCGTGGACGGACTTGAGTTGCAGTCTTCAAGTGTATTAAATACAAACTGAAGGGTTGTTGATTTATTTGAAAAGTGAAAAACAATACTAATTTATTTGGCTTCGGACATGTTTCAGATGTTTCAGATTTAATTACACACAATCGATGTTTAATTACATCGATTAAGGTGGACAGTGAGGCTTGAAACAACGGTATGTACTTCTATCATAACTCCCAAAAAGGCATTTCGTATAATTTGAATAACAATAATTGTTGATTTTTGGAAAGAATAATCGATATAATTTTTTATTTAAAAAAGCATTTGTTATTATACCCAAATAAAAATATGAAAACACAATATTTGTGAAAGAATAAATAATATTGTTTTATTTTGTTGTTGTTAAGTATTGCAAACAAAAGTTTGCTCTTTATTTTGGAAAGCCGAAGGTAAAAATGATTTGTATTTAATTTTTAAATGTACAAATTTTATTTGCCAATATTTGAACTTTTTAAAAAATTTCAGAAATTAATTAGGCTTGAAGCAGTTTTGCATGATATTCAATGTGTTCGGCCATAAATGAGGCTATATAAAAGTAACTATGATCGTATCCATCACGTTGCTTAAAGATGGTCTGAATGTGATCGTTGGGTGCAGCAGCCGCTAACAAATTCTCTGGCAGCAGCTGTTTACCAGTTAAAAAGTTATCCGCCGATCCTTGATCAATGAACAGTTCTTGTGGTCTGCCGGCATACTTGGAGACTAGACGGGTGGCATCCCACTGGGCCCAGTCATCAGTGTTGGCGCCCAGATAGCCGGCAAGGGCCTTTTTGCCCCAGGGACACTCAGATGGATTGGCAATTGGTGCAAATGCTGACACGGACTGATAGAGGCCGGGATTCTTTAAAGCACAAATCAATGCACCGTGTCCACCCATGCTGTGCCCACATATGCCCTTTTTGTCATGCAAAACTGGGAAATTAGCATTTATGAGTTGGGGCAGTTCCTGCGTAACATAGCTGTACATTTTGTAGTGCTTTGACCATGGCTCTTCGGTGGCATCCACATAAAAGCCGGCACCGCTGCCAAAGTCATACGCATCATCCTGTCCAGGCAGCTCGACTCCACGTGGCGAAGTATCAGGATTAACAACAATGAGTCCCTGTTTGGCAGCTGATTGCTGAAAGCCGCTCTTCTGTACAAAGTTTTCGTGGGTGCACGTCAAGCCACTGAGAAAGTAGAGCACAGGGCATTCAGTCTTATCTTCTACAGCTGCAGGTGGCAAGAAGACACCAAAGGTCATATCGCAATCCAATATCTCGGAGCGATGTTTATAGACCCTCTGCTCGCCTTCAAAGCATTTTGCAGTGGATAACAGATCCAGCTTCATTTTCTACAAATAAAACAATTAAAAAATATGCTTCAACAGCTGAAACAAAATATTTACTTATGCTGATTTTTGTTTAGTAAGAATTTATTCGTGATAAGAAGCAGAGTGAACCATTGAACCAGTTAGTTCAACTTCTTATACCGGTACCAGGGAACAAACAAAAATGTACAAACTTTTATCAGCTTTAAAACCTGATTAACAATATCCAATATTTAACATTTTTTATATTAAATTCCATTATTAAATTATTTATATGTTCAACTGCTTATACATTTAAAAAAATTAAGTTTGCAAAGGAATGAAATAAACTATGTGTTGATTCCAGCCATTGCTTGCAGCCCTGAAACAGTGCTGGTAAATGCTTCGTTCGCATTTATTATTTACACCGCATATTTAACGCAACAAACACGTTAAAAGTAAATAAGCCGAAATAAACGTTTAAGTTATTGTTACAAAAACATAATACACAATACAATGTCCGAAGAGGCAGCAAGCACTTCATCTTTTGGCTTTAAAAAGCGCAATATTAACCGAGGAGCTGGCATGCGAAGAAAAAAACTAAGCAGCAGCAGCAACGATTCAGGTAAACACCGAAATTGCCGCTAAAATCTTTATGTTAATATAAACTAATTACTGCAGCAAAGAGCAGCGATGAAGAGCAACAAAATAAAACAAGTGCCTTAGCACGTGCTGCAAATCGTCGCAAGCGCACGAATCCCAATTTTCAAAGCACAAAATCATCAGCAAAGCGAAAGGCTGATGCCGCATCTTTGGGAATTGGTTCTTCTGGCAGCGATGCAGCTTCAGGCGGAGACGACGATGACGTAGGCGTAGCATATAAATCAAAACGGGAGGCGATTCCAAGCGGACCGCAAGATCAGGGCGCCACAAGCATTAATGAAGTGGACACCGAACTGGATCGCGATGCTCAGGCAATCCATGCACGCTCTGTCAAAATAAACGAAGAACTGGAGGGCAAAGCAGACGACAAAGTATATCGTGGCATTAACAACTATGCACAGTACTACAAAAAGAAAGACACGGCAGCGGGCAACGCTAGTTCAGGCATGGTGCGAAGTGGACCTATCCGAGCGCCGGCTCATTTGCGAGCCACTGTACGCTGGGATTATCAGCCGGACATTTGCAAGGATTACAAGGAGACGGGCTATTGTGGTTTTGGTGATAGTTGCAAGTTTCTGCACGATCGCAGCGACTACAAAGCCGGCTGGCAAATGGAAATGGATCATGAGGCAGAGCGGCGTGGCGACAATGAGTCAGATGGTGATGAGCACAAATATGAGATTCATTCTGATGAGGAGTCCTTGCCATTCAAGTGTCACATATGTAGACAGAGCTTTGTTAATCCTGTGGTCACAAAGTCAGTGAGCCTTTTATCTACGCATTTTGTATTGTATTAATAAGCCTTACTTCTCTTAGGTGCAAGCATTACTTCTGTGAGAAATGTGCGTTGGCGCAGTACAAAAAGTCACAACGTTGCATTATTTGCTCACAGCAAACCAATGGCATATTTAATCCTGCTAAAGAGTTAATAGCTCGACTCAAAACAGATCCAGTAGAAGACGTGGATGATGAAGATGATGATGATAGTGACCGCGGTGCTTCCAATGTCAAAAACACAACACAAGAGCCCCAGGAGATATCATCCAACAGCGATAGTGACTAGTTGTAAAGCGATGTTGCGTTAATCGTTAGTTAATTTTGGTAAAAATCTTAACATCTTGATAATTTGCATCCAAAAAAAGTTCAATTGTAATATAATTCATAAACGGGAGATAATTATATATTAGTTTAATGTTATCTTGAAATATCTTGATATTGAATGACTTGTTAAATGGTTCGAATGCGCTTGTAAGTATTCTCTACTGTCCATACATACATTTAAATTAATATTAAAACGCCGATGAGCACGTGTTAAAATAATGTATTATTTATTAATCGTACACAGCTTACGATAATCGTCATGATAATCTCGGCACCTTTAAACATTTGCACTTTAGCAAATAGCATGGGTTCGCTTTTAACACGCTTATTATTTAAATTCATATCCGATTTTAAAAAGTTTACTGAAGAAAAAATTCATTTTATTTTGTGTGTAGTTTATTTGAATTCTTTATTTTTAAATAAATATATTTTACTAAAAATAGCTCAGAAAATTTTGTATTGTAATAGCTTTAATTCTGTTATTTCTACTGAACTTCAGGTTTTTTTATGCACGCCGTTTTTGGTAATAGAATAAAAATAACGTTAAATTAAATGTTAATAATGTACTGACACCTGAAAAAAACATTTTGATGGTGTGATAAAGTTAACATGAGACACTAATTATAGTATTCGTGGTTACATCTGTAAATATTTTATTATAAAACGTTTGGTATATAAACTCAACACCCATTTCAAACTCAACTGACGGTAATTGACATTTTGGACTAAGTTTACCTAAATGTGGTGCTATGTTTTCAAAGCCTCTACAATCGACAATTTTACCATGGATACCATGGATATTGCTGCTTCTAATTTGTGGCTCTGTCAGCGAGGTAAATCAGTTTACTACGATATTTGAATATATTGCTTAAACTTTCTACATGTTCCTAGCGCATGTGGGACTTTGAGATTGTGTCTGCGTCTAGTTACAGTGCAAATGAGGACAAACTTAATTTAAGTATAAGTGTTCAACAAATAACACGTCAAGAAATTAGTGTGTCGGCAGTGCTAGACTGGAGGTTTGATGCTGATGAGAATACAATGGTGAGTTCTATTAAGGAATTCATAACTTAACTGCATTAAACATTTTGAATTTCACAGATTGAAGGCAAGAGCTTTTCTGGCTATAGCGGCCATGAGGCAGACTACAAGCTCATGCCCTATAATATAAATAAGATGAAGCTGTTCGAATTTTTCGATTCTTTTTACAACAGCATTATTTACACAAATGTTGGAAATTGCTCAAATTTTCCCGACTACACGAATGGATTTAAGCCACCCCTTCGACAGGATGTGTACAAATTAGAGAACTGTTTGTTTACCGGTGAAGGTGTTCCAGAATTTTTGCTCCCTGGCTACTATAAGATAATGTTCATATTCAGCGGTCAGGTCGATGCCAGTATTATCCTTAATTTTAAGGTTATGACCAAAATTTAATAAAAATTGGTTTCTTAAAACATTGTTAACTTGAACCATTTTATGAAATAAATCGTTGTATACGCCTAACAAAAAAGTTGTTTCTTTATAAGTATCTATACTATAGATTAT
Source organism: Scaptomyza pallida (assembly GCA_018152965.1). Taxonomy (NCBI): domain Eukaryota; kingdom Metazoa; phylum Arthropoda; class Insecta; order Diptera; family Drosophilidae; genus Scaptomyza; species Scaptomyza pallida. Next base: position 8,184,068 of record JAECXP010000002.1, read on the forward strand.
TTTTTTTTATTATATGTAAATAGATTCTATAGCATATATATAAGTTTTAAGCTAAATTTTGTCAGCCCCACGAACATATTTTTTAATGGACCCACCAAAAATAGCACCAAAAGCAATTTTATGCTCATAATTCAATTGTCAAAAGTTTCATTTTCGGGATTGTGCTCATAACAACAGAAAAACACGCACACACGCAGGAAACAATTCTAATGGGAGTCGAAGGCTGCTGCGCCTTTGATTGCTTATTTGCCTATATCTTGCCTATTTGCTGAGAAAACAGCTTTGAAAAAACTTCAGCGTGCGTTGGCAAAATTCCTTTGCTTTGTAAACTTGATGGGATTCCATTGTTTGGTGGCCAAAAACCAAAATATGGCCAATATTCTCGGCTAGGCTAGGCTAGAAGTGTCTGAGAGTAAGCCTTAAACTCTGCCTGCATCATGAGCATATGAGCCCATAAGTCTCTAAAAACAAAGCCGACAAAGGCCAACAAAAAGTTGGACTTTGCTCAATGCACACAAATCAATTAAGAGCTGGCCTTTACTACGTTGCAGGAGGCATCAAAGTCAAAGGACGCTGGTCCTGTTAAAAGTTCAATGAATTTGCAGCAAACTTTGTGGCAATTTTGTTTTTGCCAAAATGTTAAAACCTGCTTTGAAGATAAATCCAAATGAGGAATAACTGAAAAGCTTGCTTATATTTTTTTAGCACCTTTTATTTTATTTAACTTTAATTTGTCTGGATAATTTTTTTGTTTTATGAATTATTATTGATTTAATATTAAAGAGATTATCTTTATCTACAGCTTATAGCTAACAATAATTAAGTAAAAACTGTTAAATAAGTTAATTTTATTTGTGTTGATGTTATTAACAGAAAACAAATCGTACATAAATCTGGAATTACGACTTGCCTCAAATCAGATCTGCTGTGCGTAATTAATAAAATTCTATTTCTGTGTACTTTAACTTGAGATGACAACCTTAATCGACAACAGCCCACAAGTCACGTACTCGCATTTCAAGCCATCTCATCTTAGCATTGGCATTAGGTATCCAATAATTGAATGACAAAATCGTGCATGACAAATGAAAGTAAATTGAGTGAACGAAAAGATTCCTTGAACGTTGACAACACAATATAATTTACGGCAAATCAGTTTTAATTATTTTAATAAACTCGTTGCAGACGTGTTATAGTTTACATAGTATACGTAAATAGCTGTCGCATATGCAATATCCTTAACCCGCTCGCACAACAACAACAACAACAATGGCATCCAAACGCGTCTTTGATTAACAGAGCGCAATGAGGAGCTGTGAAATTAACACGCTGCAAATCGCCGTCCAATTAGCAAGTGAAAGCTCTTGTGGGTCTACTATTACATCTTACCTCCTTTCGATTGCCTTCAAAAGCAATTAAGCGTTAAATGTGTTTGACGCCTACAGCCAAAAGTCAGTTAACTAACAACAGCCGGCTTGCAAAGGTAACGAGCTTATTTACGCTTTGACACTTTGCCCATAAAACCATATTCAGAATATTTGAGGAACCTTTGTGTTGTGAGAATTCTATTATTACGGCTAAAGCCAAAAATTCTAAAGATAAAAATAATTCCTCGAAATGTCAAGGTGTAAAGCAAATTGGGGAACAGATTTGTGAGTCAATCAAAAGGGATTATAAATTATACCTTATCAGTTATTATTCGAAAAGAAATTTTTTTGTTCTCGTAAGTTTGGTAAAATAGAACAAACACCAAGTTACTTGGTAAAAGTAGTAAAGAAGTAGCAAGAAATTATTATATATTTTTAAACTTAACATTTTTAATTGTCTTTCCCCTTTAAGATTTATGCGTAATACGCCTTTTGTCCTAATATTAATGTTATTAGCCGCCCTCGTTGATTTAGTTACATGAGCAACATGGCTGGATACAAATTTTGTGTTTATATTGCGTATACGGCGCGTTGCCTGCGATGCTGTTTGTGTGTGTCGGTTCCCTTATTTATTGGCTTCTAATGTCACTGGCTATTATCCCATGGCCAACGTCCGGTGAGTTGCGGGTGTGGGGGGGCAATGAAGCAGCTCACAAGCTCAGCAGCTCTAGCAGCTCTGGCAGCTCAACTTGTCGTTTATTCTGTCAATTATCATTAATTTCGAAATGCTGCTGTCTTCACCAAGGTTGTCGCACCTTTAGCACGCCCCCAACTTCCATGGCACGTACACCGCAGTTAAAATGTCTCCAGCCATATAAATTGTTATTGCCTGTGCGTATAATTTGCCTGTCTGTTTGGACAATGTCTTAAAGACTGCGACGGGACGTAAGGGAACAAAGTCACATTGTTGCTGTTGTTGTTGGTAGTTTGTAAGGCGTGGCTAGTCACAAGCATACATACAAACATACATATATTGAATGACATTAGTGATTTATTTTTAGTGACTTGCAATGGAGTTTGAAATTTCGCATTCATTTTTTATTTATATTACAGCGTTTATAGTTGAGTGCTTCATAAATGAACTCCAATGTTTATTTGCACTCTCAACTGTTAGAACGACTTTCTAATACCTTCACTCTTCACACAATTTGAGTGTACTCTAAAGTTTATCAGAAAGTATGGAGTACAGTGATTGTTTTTTGAGAGAAACTTACATAATCTTTGGATAATAAACATCAATACGGTTTGGCAGCAAACATAATGTCTGGCACAACTAAAGAAAAGCGAGTGAAGCAAAGAAAAGCAAGAAACTAGCACAAAGCCCAACTGACAAAAGTTTGTGCAAAAATCATAAAGTGCACGAAAAGTTTTCTGAGTATGAACCAAAAAAAAAAAAAAAAAAAAATGGCAAAAAGGCGACCCGCAAAACAGGAAACTCAAAAAGAGAGCAGCGAAGAATTGGAATCGACAAACATCAATATCAAAATGGCCTAAAAGTAACAATATTTCTCCATTCTCCTTTATCTTCAGTCAACATGCATTGTTTTTTTTTCCTTTCTAAATACCCTACTTACCAAACAAGAAGAGTATGTATATAAGTTCATCTGGGTTTATTAATACTAACAGAACTGCTAAATGATAAGACCCCTAGTTAATTATAGCCTTATCGTAAGTAGAAAAAGTTTTGGATACCCTTTTTTAATGCTACTAGAGTATTTTGCAGTCGGATGTGTCCACTATTCCTTGTTCTTGCCTATTTTACTGTCCACTTTTATCTTTATTTGCATTGTGGCTAACCAGCGAAGGAGAATTCTTGTGGCTTGTTTTGAAAAAAGAACTTGAAAAGTTACTTCCTTTGTTGTTGCTGTTGTTGCCTTTGTTGTTGTTGTTGTTGCTTGGCTCCTTGGTTACATTGTAAGTGCAGTGATTCTTATTCTTCGGCGTGTTGGCCAAATGCCAAACAAATGGAGGCAGTGCAAGTGTCAGAGATTTTTGGTAACCTTTTGGCGCAGTTGTTGCGAATGTTCTTATAAATTACAACGTGCTGCCAGAAGCAGCAGCCTTGGCTTTTGGCAAAAAAGCTCGCATCAAACAAAATGTTAAAAGGATGCAAAGAGCTGGTTTTGACAACAATCCCCATCGACTAACGGATCATATATCTATATAAATTACCATACAAAATAATTTAATTAATTTTTTTGTGCTGTTTTATTTCAGCCATAATTGGTTGGCCACATTTGTTGCGAGCTTTCGGTTTTTTTTTTTTTTTGTATAATTTGTATAAACCATATGTACGTGTGTGTGTGTGTGCATAATTGTTTGAAACTATTAAGTATAAGATTAATGCTTTTTGATTGTGGCGGATTAATTTTGCTGCTTTTTATTAACGCATAGTTGGCCATTTGGGTTAATTTAAAAAATAATTATACAATTATGTTCTCAATGCGTGACAATAAATTGATTTATAATTGGTTGGTCAGCTCACCCAGCTCAAGTTTATTGCTCTTTGCACGCATTGCTCTTTAATAATAAGTAATCATTTTCAATTGTGCACATCTCGCTTTCAAATATATATAAATATATACGGTGCTCCGACCACTTGTTAAGTATATATTGCACTTAATCTGTGTCAAAAATGTTTTATGCGCTCTTAAATTCAAGATCCAAAAACTTTTTAACATAAATCAAATTATTTAATGGCAAATTATATAAATGGCGAAAAGAGTTCCACCAAGCTTAGTTTTAATTAAGCTTAGCTAATTCCAAAAAGCGATTAGTATGCATTGTTTTTGTACAATTATTTAAAATTTTTGTTCATATCTTTTGATTTTTTTTTTGTGATTTGGGTAAAAGTGTTAAAACTAACGTACTATTATGAAAATGGATGATATCAAACATAACTATACATAATTTTTAGAATGTCAAGAGCAAGTTTGTCGAATGCTTATTCTTTCAAATAACAAAAAACAAAATACTAATAGCAACAAATATAGGACTTAACGTACATGATCATTATAATGTTGATACATTGTCTTGCCTAAAAATTTATCTTATAGAGCAGCAAAAAATTGTTTTTTGTCAGAATTTTATTCATTTATTTAACGTACACAGTCTAATAATAATATTATACTTAGCTTATTGATAGTTTACAGAGCAGTTGTTGCTGGAGCCTTCGACTATACGACTCGTCAAAATAACCCAATGCCATTGCATACAAACTGATGTGTATTCAGGACGAAAATAAAGCCCGAAACCAAAAGAAGAAACCTCACCTCACAACTAAGCGTATATACTCAAATGTAATTCAACTTCTTTTATACTATAAATGTAATAACAAAATAAACTATTTGACTTAAAGTTGAATGCTGTCTATTATACTGTAATAAGCACAATGAAGCCTAGACAACACAAAAAACATAACCAAATGTCACAGCATGTCCGGCATTAGGCGACTCATGGGACTAGCCGGGTGGGGGTGGGGGGTGGAGGTGTGCAAAGGACGTTTACATGCGGCGTATCTGGGGGACATAACAACTTCCGGTCAAGCACACACAAATGAGCTAAACAAAAACACACACCCACACATTCACAAGGCGCTTTGAACAAAAAAGCTCTGAGTGAATGCAATAAACAGACAACAACAAAAAAGTGGGCGTGTTTCAATTGTTGTTCATTGTTGTTTTAGTTGCTGCTATTGCTGTTATTGTTGTTTGTGTGTTGAGCAAATGGGGTCATTTGCTGGGACACTTTAGAGAGCAGAACGTAGCTAGAAGAAGAAAGTTTCAATAAGGAAATATGTTGGATATAAAATAAATGAAAAGTGTGGAGGGATTTTATTTTAATAAGCTTAAAAGTGTGAAAACAAAAAGAACCAAAACAAGCAGGCGTGTGTGTTGTTGTTGTCAATGCGTTTGTAGGGTTGCCTAGTTCGCCGACAGCTTTGAGAGTTCTAGACAACAGCGCTTGGGATTTTTCCTTTCTTGCTTGGACTAAGCTGAAAATATTTTCATTATAAACTTTACGACAGATTTTGAGTGTGTGTGTGGAGCTGTGAACACAACGGAAACGGAAATGCGCCATTAACTGGCAAGTCAAGCTTATTAGCTGCAATAAAAAATAATAAGCTGCAAAGTTATGTTGCAATTGTGGCATATTTCTTGACTTCAGCTCAACGGCGAGCCAAGCGAATCACGAACACTAATACTAACACACAATGCTACTTCAAGTATGTCTGGCTGTGTGGGTGTGTGTGGCGATATCTTTGCTTCATACTCAACTTTTAGTAAAGAACTTTTGTTGTGCTGATGCCTCCCTTGCTTGACTTTATTGTTCGAACTGCTTTCCAGTATGTTTATATGTATGTGTGTGCATGCTTACATACAAGGACAACGATACGATTTCATGCGTCGAGAAATTCTAGTTAATTTTATTTTTCAAAATTGTGCTACAATATGTTCATACTCATCGGAATGACCAAGATCCTAAAGCCAAGGGTTGGTTATCGTGTCTCAAAGAGGAAGGACTTGTGTGCAAGGACACTGAACACTGAGCACTTGGCTAACTGACAATGACTCAAGACTAGTGTCTTTAAGCTGGCGATACGAAACGGGCTTATTATGGTTTATGTCGCACTAAATGGGTATCATCATGTATAAAATATGCTCAAAATAAGTTCACAAAATTTGTGAGACATCAAAAAATAAAAATATATTTTGTAGAAAATCTTAAGTTTTTTGTGAATTTATCTTGTTTTATTTTTTTTTTATACCTGAATACCTGCTGAAATAATGTTTTTAATTTATTGACCAATAAAATAAAAATATATCTTTTTCCAACACAATAATAAGTTTTCCACTAACTTTTAAGCCCGCTTTGCACGTAAACCTTATTTTATAATCAAGACATGTATTTTTGTCATTTGCGATTTAATTCCGTTGAGTAATAAGCAAAATTTAATGACAAGGCAATCAAAACTTTTCTGCAACGAATTATTGAAAGCTGCGGCTAAACACATTAAAATTGGAAATTTAAGCACCTGCCCTTCTTGTTGGTCGGTCAATGGTCGCAATGATAACAAACAAAGGGCAGGCAGGCGGTGGCGGGGCCACAATGTACATAAATAATTTCAATAATGTGCTGCTAATACCCAACAACAACAACAACAACAACAATAGCAATAACAATAACTGCCACCACATTGCTGATAAGCTGGGTCTATCGTTGTGGTCAAAACATTTGCTTACCGCATTTGCAAAGTGGCTAAGGGCGGATCTTTCAATCATGGCCAAAGACTTGCCATTAACTGTGGGCATGTCTGGACGACGCGCCGCGCCGCGCCGATTCAGGTTTCAGGTTCCCATTTACGTTTACGGTTACGAGCATTATGCGAGTTAATGGTTGAGTCACAAGGCTAAACGTACAAATAACGTTATGTATTAAAAAAGTTTTGCCCCGTTTTTTTTGTGTGTTGAGTTTCCCTGAAGTTGATCTGCCATCCAACAGGTGGCGCACTGAAAAGCAAAGTATTCCCACTGCTTTTTTAAATTTTGCTTTGTTTCTTTCAATTTTGTACAGCTCAGCAAGCGTCTTGGCAATGAATTAAGCAGGTCAGCAAAGTGGTTGTTCACCTTTAAGTAAGTAACTAAAGTTTGCAAAACTTTTACTTTTCACTGCAAATGGTTATTTCTTTTGGGGTTGTTCACTTCGCAGTTGTTTCTTGCGGTTCGACAACTTTGTTCAATGTGTTTTAACTTGTCTTTGTTTTTGCCTGTCTTTTCCCCCGAAGACGACTTTTATGTGGTATGAAATGTTCTTTTTGTCCCCTTTTTGCTTAACACCAGATGTTTTTCATAGTAGCTATTTTTATTCCAGTTAGGTTAGTCTTGAATGTCTTTAATCTTTAGAGTAATTGTAAGTGTTTTTTTGTGTGCATTCAAAGAAGCTTTTTCAAACCTTTACATTAATTAATTGTTGATAGTAATTGAATTTATATAGTTTTCTTTAAAAGAATAGATTATTCATAAGCATAAAATATTTTTTTATCATTAAATCTAGTCATTTTGTCACTTATTTACTCAATTGCCATCGTCATTACCTTATAGTTAACTCTTAAAAAAAAGTTGGACAGAAAGCTAGCTAAGTTTTGGTCAAATTCGTGCTGGAGTTGAGGAGTGGCACGTAGAATGCATTAAAGCTAAAAGCCGTATGTCCAACTTCAAAACTAGAAAATATGATACACTCCAGGGGATGCCAAGGAGACAGCGCTAGAAGGGACAAGGGGAGACGGGGGAGAGGAGCACGAGCGCTACTCCTACTTTAGAGCTGTATATGTATGTATGTATGTATGCAGTGAGGCCATATTTTCAAACTGTGGTTTTTATGTGGAATGTGCATTTTACGACTTTTTAAGTGTCAGAGCAAACAAAACTTTTGCCCCAAGTCGAAGCTGAAGTCGTGGCAACTGGCAAATGGCAACACAGCTGCCGCATGGTTTCTGACGCTGCTGTTGTTGTTGTTATTGTTATTGGTGTTGTTAGTTGCTGCTTGCTGCTGCTGCTGTTGGAGCACCTATACAAAAGTCAAAGCTTATGACGACGGCAACCATATTTGCTTTCAACAAAATAAACTTAGCTTTTAAAATATATATATTTTGCGCCAAAAAAGCTCACGAAAACTTAATTTTGTTTTTAAAGTCTAATACACACACACAGACATACTTGCACGCACACAATCAGTAACACTCGCACACACACACAAAGAGCGTACACACCTACATGCATGGGGCATTTCCGTTTCCGTCTTGTGCTCCGCTCTGTGCGCTTTACAAGCAGCGCAGCGCAGCGCTGCCAACACTAAGTTATCGTCTTTATTGTTTGTCACATACATGACCTCACAATTGTGTTCCGTTTTCTTGGCATCGCCCTTTTGTGGCAGCCACGCAGCCACCGTGTAGCTCTCAGCCAGCTTTAGCTTTTGCTGAGCTTCAGCTCGACTCGGCTCTGCTCAGCGCAGCTCAGGTCGTCGGATGCGGAAATGGCATAAGTTGTTGTCGCCTACTAGTTCACACGTAAGTCCGTTCAATGAACAATAAAATGGCGTTGCTACTGCGCTACGGCCACTGCGATAACTGCATGGTTTGTGTGGTCCACAATAAAAACCCATAAAAGAATGCCAAGCTACATTGGCATAGCATAAAGTACCTGTACTTAATGCTTCTTCAAATTCTTTAAACTTGCTTGAAAACTTTATGCCACACCGAAGAGTTCTTTGCTCTCTGAATTAGTTACAAATTGTACAAATTGCTCTTATTAGCTATGTTATCTTTAGCTTTTATTAATGTTCGCACACTTGCTTAAGTAATATGAAGTAAAAGTATTCGAAAGTATGAAATTTTTGAGGCAATTCGAGCGAAAGCCTTTCCAGCAGTAGTTATTCAAACACTCATTTTACAATCCACTTAAAATAATACTATAAATATCTGCCAAAATACCAAAACCAGCATCGATTTGTTAATAAAACTTTTGAATATATATACAAAAATATGTTTTTTATGTTCATGTTTATGAACATATTTTTGACAAAACTGTATAATACTTTTCTAGTTAAACCAACTTTTCATACTATAAATGTTTGTTTCATCTCAATTTTCACAAAAAAAATCTAAAAATTTTTAATTAATTTCTTTTTACATATTTAATACTAACACGCTACATTATATAGTAATGTTGTAAAAAACATATAAATATGCCAGAGAGCAGTGTTCATTACATTGCTTCTGACAATTATTTTAAACAAATTATGTTAATTATCCGCATATTACGAATTACGTTAACGCATTAAAACATTTTGTTGTTATACAAACATTTCAATTAATTCAATTGTTTATGAAAATATTACTCAATTATAACGTTGGCACTCAAAGCCATTAGTAAAGTTCTCTGACTGACACTAAATGCTTGTGGTCGTGCCCGTGCGCAACACGTCGTATGCGTTATGATTGCGAAATTAGCACAGTGTTCAGAGAGAGACCGAGGGAGACTTAAAGCGCAACCATTGGCATAAACGCTTCTAACTTTGTAAATGGATTGGCTTGGACCGAGAGCGAGCCCTAAGCCCAACTTGAATGGAAAATTGAAGCTGCAAAGTTTTTGCCACCGAGAGCGTTGCACGTTCTTCTTATTCAAAGTTATTGTGCGGCTGTCAGAACTTTTTTTCCTCATTTTTTTTTGCTGCCATCACCTTCTGCAATGTCCAGTGTGGAACAGTAGCAAGCCAAAATCCAATAATGGCTTACTGTTCGCTCTAGCGGCAGATTTACGCACACACACACATACGCAATTTCGCACAGAAACACTTAGGTTTGCACACTAGCTGCATTGCTTTCAAATACTAATCTACGGGCCATAATTGAAATCCTAACGGTTTTTGTAACGAGTTTTTCGTGCTTTTCCTTCCAGCTGCAAGTACTTGTCCGTTTTTTTTGTGTGTGTGCGTTATACTTTCTCTTTCACACGCAACTACTGGCGATATATATTTAAAGCTGTCCCTTTTTCTTTTTGTTCCTCTTGGCTGACGCTGAACTTGCCCATAAAGTGCAACAAGCATTTTTTCCTCAACAAACACGCGTTCATATTTCTGCTGACTCTTCTGCGGGCACACGCTACACCAATATCTCCAGGGCATATCAATCAGTACTAGAGAATATAATTCAGTAATAATATTACAATCATAAATATATTTAGAAAGTTATTAAACAGTTATCAGCATCTAGACAATAAAATATTCTGCCATTTATAGCTATATTTATAGTTTACATATTGACCGTGAAGATCGAACCAAAATGACCGTGGAAACCACCTCCATTTGCACATATTTCAATGCGAGCGAAAAAACAAACAGAAAATCAGCATGAAATTGAAAAAATATGATGACACCTTCATTGCAAGTGAAACAATAACAATGGCAGTTTTCGGAGCTATGGTCTGAACTGAGTTGGACAGCAGCCGAGAATTTGACTTAAGCGGAGAAGGGGGTTAGGCTGTAGATTGGCTGTGGGCATGGCTATCAAAGTGTTGGTTTTTGTGTGTGCATGCGGACTTTAGCAATTTTGGCTGGGCACTTTTTGTCCAGATTTCTCGGTGCGGAAGCATAAAAACGATAATTTCGAAATTCGTTTGAAAAAGCCACGTCTTCGCCTGGAACGATGGGAGATTTGAATACCCTTTCGCTGAGGTAAGAGCGGTTATACGTGGATTAAAGCAGCTTCGCAAATTGTTATAGTAAAGGTTATTAAAAATATATTTAAAAGGTGAAAGTGATATAAAAGAAATTATTTTAATAGTTTTTCTAACTTTTTTTTTGACAAATATATTCTTTGGTTTTGTAATACTTAGCTTTTTTGTATAACTGTTTAATTAAAACCCTATTTATAAATTTTAGTTGTGCCTAGTAAAAATAAGAATAGAAACCAGTCTGGTCAAAAGTAATAAAAATTAAATTTTTATTGCGGAAAAATTGGCACACACACACGGTTACACATCGACACACACATACATGCATAGGTGGATTGGGGATTTTGGCTTTTTTGTCACGATCTAAGCCGCGGTTTTTGTTGATTGGTCGAATTGTGCCGAGCATGTATATTGGCATTCTTGGCTTTTAGATTGACGTGCTCTGTGTTTTTTGTGTGTCTATTTTGGCCCATATTGAAGCATTGCAGAATCAATGTAAGTTTTCTGCAAGTGTACCGAGTGCTCATAGCTCAAATTACCTGGCCAAGTGGCGAGCATTAAATTAAATACCTTTTGTCTGTGGCCATTAAATGAAACGACCGTGTGTCGACCGACAAATGTGAAAAAAAAAACACCAGCATTGGCCATTTTTGGGGTGGCTGTTGTCGGTACAAAAAAAAAAAAAAAGGGACAAACGCGGCTGCTTCTTTCCGGTCGAAACAAAATGGCGTCAAAAGAAATTCAATCAATTCGCACGTGACATGATTATTTTATGCTTTTATTTATTTATTGTGTATGCATTTTATTATTTTGTTTTTACTTTCTCTCGACGCTCTTTAAAAGGGCTCACGATTCAACGTGCCGCTTGTAAAATGTTCGTGATCAAACTGAGAGTTGTTCAAGTTGGTTGAGTGGGTTGCAAATTGCATAAGTGTTTTGCCTTTCCGATTCGTAGGCGACGTTTTATATGAGCTACAGTAAGGCTCCTTTAAAATCAAATGGTATTTCTTAGCCATTTTTTATATTGCTCTCAAAAGTATACTATATATTTTGGTTCAGAATAATAAATGTATGAACTAAATGGCAAAGCTTTATTTCACTACTCTACATAACTTTATAAAAATTAGACTAAAACTATTGTTTATCTATCTAAATATACCGCAGAAGCTCAACCCTCGATTTGGTTCAATAATGCAAAATTTACATAAAATTACAAAATTTCAATTCTTTCCTCTTTCCGTTCGTAAAAATCTGTGTCAAACGCCCCCAAATTTATGGTTGCTGTTTGACATACGCCAACCCAAACAATATGCCCGCCAATATTTTGGGTCTGGGATTTGTCGCAACGTTGAGTACCAAAAGAAAACAAACAATAAGGACAGCCGAAAACCAAAAAGAAAAAGGGGGAGAGATATCGGCGGTGTCAGGGCATTGGAAACTTGTTAGTTACACTTAACGAGCCAAAAACCCGTATTTAAGTCAAATAGAGGCATGGTCCCAGTCCTGTTCCTGGTCCTGGCCAGGGGCAATAAAGGCTATGGGGTAGATTCCTGTGACCGTCGTTTGTGGATGTTGGTGTCAAAGTAAATACAATCAATTTGATTGCGTTGCCTTTTGTGGGCCTCTGACCCTACTACCGCCCATAGATTGATAATTTAATTCAATCGCTGTTGTCATTAAAATTGGCTATTAGGGCATTTTTCTCTCCCCTGCCCCTTGTATTATATGCCAGCAAGTGGAATTCCTACTGGAGCCAGCACGTTTCCTATCCGTTAGAAAGTTAACCAGCCAAACATATGCATCTGCTCAGAATTTGGCCGCCTTTTGTTTACATCACAAGAATAAATTTAGTTTGCTTTGATTGATAACTGACCAATTCGTATGCATAATCTTTTGGAAGGATACTGGAAAATTGTCACCATACGATTTTTACTAAGCATTTCATGCTTTTGTCACATAAATTATATTTCGGCACGTTCGAGTCGCTTATGAAATTCTATTGACATGTTTCTGTCTTTTCTTCGAAAACTTTTGTTTGCTTGTTTACACACACAAAAAAAACTCTTCAACATCTGCACACATTTGCCGCATTGTATATAATAAACTAGTTTTATTTATGGGTTCTGAATTGGGTTGGGTAAAAGTTGACGCTGAATTCTTGAACTTTTTTTTACTAAGGCCAAAAAATAAATTAAATCGAAAAAAATAAAGCTGAATGAAATTTACCTAAATGCTACTAGTTGTTCATTGGAATAAAAATTTGAGTAAAGTCTGTATAAGCTTTTTTATTTGCACAACTTAGGTAATTGAAAGTGTCCTTTTTTTGGCCCAAAGTAAATAAAGGTTGACATAGATTGATTGTTCACGCTTCGATTTGCACAACTGACAAAAAATTTGTTCAGGTTAATAATTTTACAGTTTACACAACTATAGGTAAAATCGAGCAGCATTTGCATCAGAATGAGACAAACCGTTTTTTCTTTTTAAGACTTTTACATTAATAAATAATGGCAAAATATATTTTTATTCAGCCACAAAGGAGCTTTAGCAATTTCGCATATCTTCTTAATATTTATGCTTTACTATAAAATAACAATTGCCTGATAATGTCTAGCTTAATTTAAGGTTAAGCCGTTGGCTTTTTATTCAGTGTTCATGATTGCGCTGCTTATAGAAAAGTATTTGATATTCAAAACTGGGCATTATGAGAATAATGCGAATGCCACAATGCAGCAGATAAGCATTATTTAGCCCAAAGTCGCGCTTGTTTATGGCATTAAATGTTACCCAACAATGGCCAAACAAAGCGTAGCTAAAGGATTCAATTTGCATGAAATACGTAAGCAATAAATTCAGGCTTTTTACTGGCCAACACGCCTGTTTGGCGAGTAAAAAGGACTAACCAAAGACCAAGGACTAGGCACGTTCTTGTTGCTCCATGGGATTGCTTCGATTGTTATCCTCTGGTCCTTTTTTGTGGCCAGATTGACAGGCGTGTGGCCGGTGCGGAAGCAGCGTCTTCAATGGCGGCCAACATTTACAGATATGTCGTGGCACTAACTGCCGTTACACGCCCTCTTCGTCACTCCTCTCTCTCAATCTCTCTCAGTCTCATCCCATAACTGTCCCCATGGTGACTTTTTGTTATCGCCAGACATGTTGCATTGCTGGCGGGGATTTGTGTTCGCGTCTCAACTTGTCCGCTTCGACGCTGGCTTTTTGTGTGCGCCTTTGTCAAAGGGCTTTATCATTTCAATGACAGCAGATCCGTTCACTGAGACTTGCTGCCTGGTCGACTTATGGACATGCCAAAGCCGCGCTCAAGTGCCTCTTGGCTTAACTAATGATTCCTAATGCGGCCAGTTATTGAAAAAATTTAAATGCGATTAAGGCCAACATATGACCACAAAGGCACGACATGAGTTTTTGTCTGCAAGATATAACAGAAAGACTATTTAAATGTTAGGATTCTCATAGTAAAATGAAATATATTCATTCATATCACATTTTCATTTTTAATTTTGTAAGCATTTTATGCATTCTCGTTTAATTTTACTAATTTAGTTCCTAAAGAGTAATTTTTTTAAATTTTGTTAAAAAAAAATATCTATGCACATTTCTCTTTAATATATTTGATCCCATCTCTTAACACAAAAAATTTCAATGGATTGCCAAAAATAAAAATTAGATTTTCTTATAACTGCTGATTTAATTAAAACGTTATGAACATTTTAATGAAATTTTATTGCAACAAATTGAAATTGTGCCATAAAAGAAGCTGTTGGCCATTGTGCGTCTTTGCCAACGGCACCTTACAGCTAGTAGACTAAGTAACAATAGTAGCAACATACACATCCACAATCAGTTGCATCGCATCAGTTGTCACATGTTTGGTCTGCATGGAGACGCCATTGCGGCCAGAGTCCACTTTATATGGTATCAGGAAACCAGAATCTGAATCAGAAGCAGAATCAGGACTAGTTGCTGTCAGTCTGCCAGCCCTCAGATTCGCTTGGACTCGCTCGGGATGCATGCAAATTTTAATTTTAAACATAGACACATAAAAATAAATTGTTTTTGCTTCCCATTGGCAACACTTGCCAGCTTATGCAGCATGTCTGGCATACGCATACATATACATTTGTATATGTATGTGTCTACTTGTCATGCAGGCATTGTATCTGCATCCATTGAATTTTTAGAGTTTCAAGCTTTGTTTCTGTCTTTTATCGTCTTAGAGCAAAAATTACGCCAGCCTTCATGCAATGCAGCATATTGATTTTAGCTATTGCTTTATTTTTGCATTTTATTCTCCTTTTTTTTTACTTTTACAGATTATGGTAAAATGTTGAAAGAATTTTATTGATTGTTTCCCTTAGCATTACCATGTGAGAATATCTGCACATATTTGTGCATTGTTGGCAAGGCATTTGGGAGCTTACACATGGGTAAAATTTTTTTTAGAAATTTGCAGTAAAACAATTTGTTCCTAGTGGTGATGGATTGATTCCTTGTTGGTGTTGAAAAAACATTATTTTTTAAGCGTCACATTACAATCAAAAATACAGATGTATTTAACAACGTGAGTGCAGCTAAGTAAATAGGTTTTAAGAATTTTTTATTTTAATTAACTTGTATTTATTGTGTTTCGTTTTTTTTAAACATTATTTACGGGCTAGTTGAGCTGATGGATAAGAAAAATATTTAAATAAATATGCAAAAGCAATTTGAATTTTTATCCTTGCAAGTTTTAAATAAACAATGTTAAAATAAAAAATTAATTTATTGTTTTTTTTTGTTTATTATGATTATTTATTATTTGTTTTTATTACAATATATTTAATTTTTTGAAAATATTTTCTTATCGAACGTCGGTCGAAAACACTCAAAATTATAATGATAAAAATATATGCATACATATATATTTATGCGCTTGTTACCCTTTTCTTGATTTGCTGGCTGCATCATCATCTAAAGCCTTGATTCTAGTACGTTCCAATTAATTATTTACCAATGAGCTAAATTGCAGGTCAGTCAGTCAAGGACACCACATTTGTAGTTGAAAACATGTTCGTCTGCCTGACTAGAGATTTTTCGATGCCAATGGATGGCCATTAAGGCATTGTTTTAAGCACGACTCAAAGCGATAAAACTGCATTTGTAGTGTGTAATGTGACGCATAAGCCACGTAAGCCACGAAATATCGTATGGTGAACGTGGGAGGCAGGTTGATTGCCTCTTTAGGCATATCGCTCATACGCCACGTTGTATTTATTTGTTCGTAGCCTTTGTCAATGGCTGCACAACGGCTGCAAGTGCAACTCGTTAGCGTCGCTCGTAAAAATCAAATGGCCCAACCACCGAGACTCCTTCTATGTCGCTGCCTGAATGCCTGACTGCCTCGGTTGACTTGGCTGATGGTTGTTAAAAGTTGTCCTTGGGGCGGCAGTTTTACGAGCTCAAGTTGTAGCACAGTAGCTGCCATTTGCTGCTTGTTAGCAGTTACCAGTTGTTAGAGTTTCAGTTGACAATGTTGGCAGCTGCATTAGGCAAACAACGAGGCTTGTTACACCCGCACACACACACACATAAACATAGTGGTAGAGAATTACAGCAGAGGAAGTTTTTGCGTGCGGCTGCAGCGAACGAACCAAACGAGACTTTGATTTCATTCGTGTCCCCTTTCAATGTGAATCATTTCAATTTTCGATTTCCATTTCGATTTCAAGTTCAACTTGTTAAAGTATTTTTGAAGCTTAGAGCTTCTCAAAGTTTTATTGCTTTTAGCTTTCTTTTTTTTAGCCAATTTGTTTTTGCTTGTTTGGGAATTGGCCCGCAGCACTTTTCAATTTTCTGTGTGTTGCAATTTTCAATGTTACTTTTTTGTATTTCTGTATTTTAAGCGTCTTGTTATAGTTTTGCCCAGAAAGTTATTTTTCCTTTTCAGCTTATTGGGGAATTTGCCTTTGTATTGCCAGCATCCTCAGTTGCGTCCCAGCGCAAAAATATGAACACATAAATATATAGATCTAGATAGGAAGCAGAGCTAATATGAAATTGATTTGTTATGCCAAAAACTTGCCCCGAGTGGCTTAAGAACATAATACAAACCAGCAAAAGCTTTTGTCTTCAATTTGCAAAGCAAATTTATGAAACTTGTAACAGTTTCATTGAGTACAAGAGATTTGATACTCAAAAATAAATGTGAGTCAGAAATTTAGAATCTGAATGTGTAAACTCTTTTCCATAACAAATGTTATGGGAAAAAGTGTCTGAAATAATAATAAAACTAATTTTAAAATTCAAATTTCCAAATAAAAACTTTGAAAAATTTTTATTTTTAATTTTGAATAAAAAAAAATTTTAATTTTAATTTTTGTTTCTTTAGTTTTTAATTTTGAAATTATTATCGTTATATTTCGTGCTTATCCCAATTGGACAGTCGTCAAATTTAATTAATTAATTAATACATTTTGCCCTAAGAATTTAAAAGTATTATATATTTTATTGTGAATGAAACTCAACCTCTACGATCGTAATTGGCTCGTTAAAAGTTCTTTAATCACTATAAAATGCATCCTTCTTGTAACACATTAGAATAGATATTTTCATAGCCGAACTTTTTGCACATATGCAAACTTTAAGTACTGCAAAGCATTTTCATAATTTGAAATTTATTTTAATATATAAAAAACTTCCATTTATGTTGGTAAAAGTCGGCAACAGGAAAGTGTTAAACAAAATCATTTACACAAGTTAACATCACTTATATATTTTCTACTAAATTTAACAGAGCCTGAAAGTTTTACAAACTACATTTTATGCTCGCACATTAAATTTGATGCTGAAAATATTTTGTGGAAGAGAACATTTTGCTTCGAATTAATTAGGTACATAAATTAGAAAGTTGCTTGAATTTCCCAGTTAATGTGATTAAAGTGAGAAATGTGCTTTAAATTTTATGTAAATAGTTGGCATTTTCTTAGTTCTATTATTATTATTATTCCAGGCACTTGACTTGCCGCCTGCCAGAGTTGCTGGGCGTCTTAAAGTCAAATTTACTCACATATACATATAGTATATAGTAGTTGCCCCTTTTGTATTTGACTTAGTTGGCAGGCCAAGGAAAATGGATGTGTTTATGTGCAGGGGCCGTGCAATTGTTGGCCGACAGCCAAAAAGTGACTGGCTTAGACAGGCCAACACTTTTGGCCCATTGTTTTGTTGACACACAAAAACACAAAACTAACAACAAATACAAATTCCCGAACAAATAGTTTTTGACGCGCCCGGACCGCAATGCAGTTGGTGTCACTTTGAACTGAACTGAAATCAGCAGGCGGCAGGCGAAAAGGCAGCTCTCTACTATCCCAGGACAACGGCAGGAGGTCATGT
Source organism: Scaptomyza pallida (assembly GCA_018152965.1). NCBI lineage: Eukaryota > Metazoa > Arthropoda > Insecta > Diptera > Drosophilidae > Scaptomyza > Scaptomyza pallida. Next base: position 8,202,120 of record JAECXP010000002.1, read on the forward strand.
ACTGGAAAAACTTTGATGCAATTATTTGCATGCGGGCGAACCATTTGCTTACACCACCTCCCTTCTCGCTAGCTGCGAAAATACCTCGAGAAAAACTTTCAACATTCTTTGGTTCACTTTGCTTACACAATGAGACCTCAAGTCTAAAATAAATTTAGTTTTTGGTATTATATTTAGAATGTGAATGTTTTATAATCGTTTGAAGTACATTAAGGTATGTCCAAAATGGTAAACTGCGTTTATTATTTTCAAGTATTAATGAACAGTTTTATACTAAACAAGTAAGAAGTTTTTTACTCGTATACAATTTCCCTCGACCGTATACTTAACACGAAGACTCAGTGTTACATACAATTAATTGCAGTCTAAGTTTAATCCACTTACAAACTTAAAACTTAATTTGGCTTGGTTTTTGGAAGGAAAGTCAATTTTTCATTGAATGCATATTGCATATCGTTGATGTTTATTAAAATCCAAAAGCTGCTGCATTTTTGATAGCTCATAAAAATGCCAGCGAAATTAGTTATAAATCAGTGGAGCACAACCAGGAGCTAGTACACAGTATGCAGAACGTGGCTTAGGATTCTCAGCTAGCTCGACTGGCTGGCTGGCACAACTTTGTAAGCTAAAATGAAGCCATAAATTATACGAACTAATAATTATATGCCATCAAATTGTAAGCAAAAGCCAAGCAAATGCCAAGCAATATCAAAAGCAAAAGCCAAGCAGCAAGCAAGCCCAGCCAAGCCAAGACAAGCAAGCAAAGCACAGCAAAGGCAGCCAGCGAGTTTAACGGCCAACATAAATTATAGACATTTAAAAAAAGGGGCAAGCAACGCGGGGCAGGAAATGCTGCGTAGAATATGCGATTTTTATCACAGTTTATGCACTGCACACAAAGTTAACATAATAAGGTCAACACGCACCAAAAATGGGGTCGGCGCAGCGGTCGGGGGAGCATCACAGTTTGCCTGGTGGATGGCTGGGTTTTTGAGGCTCGTGAGTGGGCGTCGCTTTAATTAAACGGCAAACTGCGGCCCGAAACATCTCTGGCGTTCGCGCCAAAGAGCAAAGTTCGAGGTCGGGACAGTGCCACAGTCAACACGGCAATTTAATCATTTTTTTTTTTACAGTCCAGCAATTTGCAACAAAATTAGCCGAAAACGTTTCCCGACCCTGGCCATGCTCATTGAGAATAATCCAGCTAACGACCAAACGTGCCAGCACTAAAAACAAAAGATTGGATTAAGCCTCTGTCTCGGCTGTATACTATACAACCTGTTTGCATAAGTGTGACCGTGGCATACATTAACATATGTCCGAGAGACTTTTCTGTCAGAGACATTTTGATAGCTGAGACTGAGTACATTGACTTCTATATCGGCACCAATACTCATTATTAATTTACAGCCCTTGACCAGCAATGCTGCGACAAAGGAAATATAAGGCATAACACAGTTATATTTGGGGAATGCGCATGCGCGACTACGCGATCCCTACAGTCCGAATTAGCATCAGACTTAGCATATACATATTTATTTAAATAATATTTTTTTGTTAAATTTTTATTTTATTATATTTATTTTATTGACAATTAAATTTAAATTTTTGGCTTTTCCACTAACTATTTCCCATGACTTTAAAACATATTAGGATGCTTTTAAAACTGGATAAGTGCTCGTTCGGACGAAATTTATTTTACTGTAACACGATTTTTTGTCAGTGACAAACACGTTAATGTTGCCCAAGTCTGGTCTGTGTAGCATCCTAAGTGACTTGTCATCTGTTGGTTGTGGTCGCTATGACAAATGCGCTGATGCCACCCACCTTCAGCTGCTTTTGCAGCCTTTGGCTGTGGCTCTTGCTGGTCGTTAAAAGTGAAAACGAAACGCACTTGGCAACAATAACAACAACAACAACAACAAAAACAGCAGCAGCAGCATCATCAGCAGTTACAACATCAACTGAAAAAAGCGTTTAAATTTTGTAATTTAAATGCAAATTGACAGGCAAATGACAAACATTGCAATTAACGAGGGACTAGCGGGCGTATACGCAATTTTCGTATACTTCTTGCCCAGACACAGGACAGAAGACTAAAGCAAGAGGACGGTGCACACAATGTCAAAACATTTACACAGAGAAGACTAGACCAACTGATTATTACTATGCAGGACATTGTTTAACCAGCCTCAACATGGAAATCGACAAAAACTCCAAGAGACCAAAATATGTCTTTCAGGCTTCATGCAAATCTTAGTTTATAGCAAGTGCTCAAACTTATGTTTCAAGATGTATTCTATTCTTTATACAATATTATCTGTTTACTAATTACTTACCAAGACCAAATGACAGCAAATAATTAATAATACGATTTAATTTATTTTGTGAATATACAAATGTAGATATACAAATGTATATATTGCTATAGGGGTTTATATGGGTTAAAGGTTTTTTCTGAAATATGAACAAATACAATGAATGCATAAAGAAAAGTATTGAGTAAATTTCAAGCTTTTTGAATCATTGCGTTAGTATTAAGTATTAAGTAAATAGGTATAAGATTTAATTTAAATCCTATTACATTATTTTTATAAGATTTAACACTTGTTGTAAGGTTGAGTTAAACCAAACTTTTTAGGTTCTGAATTGTCATTAATTTTTATATAAATGAAATATTTTAAAGTAATGCTCTGGCTGCTGAGTGTGACCAACTTATAATAAATGTGGTCCTTACACATTTAGTAACTTATGACTACAAGTAAAGTACATAAATAAAGTTGAACCAGTGTTGGGGAGCCCTGGTAAACCGCACGCAAGCCAACAACAGACCGCCAACTGTTCAAGTGTGTGTGTGTGTGTGTGTGTGTTGGTTATGTGCCATAATCAGACATAAGAACAAGAAACTCAAACTCAAAGGTGAGGCAAAGCCACTCATTAAAGGCTTCAAGTGCCTCACGCAAGCAATTCAAAATTGCAGGTCCAGCAGCAGCGGCAGCAGCAGCAGCGGCAGGACTTTAGTACAGTAAACGAGCATCAGGCAAGCTTCGAACTCTGTCACTGAATGTCCTTGGGGCTGCCTTTGAGTCCTTCGTGCCAACTGGTTGGCTGGCTGGCTGACTGGCTGGCTGGCTGGCATTTTCATTTTGTTGGGTGCCATTTTGCACGTTGAACTCTCTGAAGGCGTCGAAAAGGCCTAATTATCTTAATTAATGAGTGCGAAAGTGAAATTCGTGGAAGACAAATGTGCCGAGAACATTCAGATGTTTGTTGTTGTTGTTATTGTAATTGTTGTTTGCTGTTGGGTCCTTTGGCGGCAGTCACTCAGTTCGCGTGCACCGCAAGGACGTTTGTGGCTGCCATTTTAATTGTCTCGCTTTGTAAGAATATACTATACATACATACAAACATACTATACAAAAACAAAAATATATATATATATAAATGCTTTTTTTGTGGGTGGATGATTTTCATTAATTTTGCTTCGTTTTTGCTGTCTTTGCCGCCGGAGGACGGAGGCTGCAAACGATTTTGGCTTATGGCCTGCGCCACAAGATTCGCTGCGGGTTTTTGGGGCTTGCCACAAAAGCGTAACAGGAAAAAGGCGCTGGCAATCCTTGCTGCAGGTCAGCAGAAGGAGACAAGATGTGGCGCTGCTCCAAACTGTAACAGAAACAGAAACAGAAACTGTAACGAACGAACGAGCAACAATAATAATAAGGCGCCACACAAAACAGACGGCGCAACACTTTGGCGGAGCTTTAAAGATGAAAAAATACAGCATTGGAATTGTGAACCATGAAAACAGCCTGTGGCCCAATGTGGATGCTGTGCGTAAATAAAGCAAGGCGTCTTCTTTCTTTAACCCCCACTCCCAACCCCACTAAAAAAAAAAGTATATATATATATAGTTACGGTACACATGTGGATTGCTTGTGGTCTTGCTTAAGAGAAATACTGAATGTGTGGAAGTTAAGCATAAGTTGAGATTTGTATGCTGTTATCAGTCAGTGAATGTGGACTTTTGATTATGAAATGCGTTTTACTTATAACTACAGCTGATACACAACTTCTTCTGCATAGCCTTTGACTTCTCTCTCTCGTATCTTGCACATTGTGTTTCGTTGCCATTTTGTTTCAAGCCATTGCGCATACGCATTCCAGTAAGAGAGCGAGCTTTTCTGCATGTGCGTGGATTGTGTTTTTGTGGATGCTATACAGCATTGTTGCGCCCTGCAAAAGAAACTAGCACAACTTATTTGTCGTTCGCATCTCATGTTTCACATGTTCAGTTTGATATGAAATTCCTTTGGCTAAAAAAAAATTAACCCAATTTTTGATTTTATTAAATGTATCCAAAATTTATATGATAGATTTTCTGATGTACGCTCAACAAAATATATTGATTTTGAAATACATTTTTAGATATATATTCCTTGCACTTAAATGAAATTTTCAGTACTTAATGGGACTGTTTAAAAAGTCGATTTTGAATTGGATTTTTCATTGCTTGCATTTAATTGCTATTCATTTATTAATATAGAGCGCTACATTACATACATACATATATAATTTTTTTTTTTTAGATTTTTTTTAGCACTTTTTGCTATTGTTTGTTTATTGTTATAGAAGTTCCCATGCATTGAGTATTACGAGTAAAGTTCAGTTCGCTTTTCAAGTTCGACATTTCAGTTGTCAGTATCAGAATCAGAGTAAACGAAAATCTTTTGTATAAAGTTTTTTACGCTGCCGTCGATTGCTGTGATTGCTCCTGCGTTGCTGTGGATGCCACCGCAGACGATTCAGGATTCTTCTCGCTAATGGCGAGCCAGGGACAACGCTTTTGAAGCTCCATGCGGTATCTGGGATGACTGATGGCATACACAAAAGGATCAATGCAGGCGACCATTTTGCAAGTACAGGCCGGTATCATTGTAGCACCCGGTGTGAGTAGACTCCTGTCCCCAAACGCACCGATTAGCGACATAACACCATATGGTGTCCAGGACACAAAGAACAGGAAACATATGGTGATGGCCGCCTTGGCAATGCGTATCTCTGCTGTCTCCTTGTTTTTGTCCACATTCGAACGCAACGATTCCACATTCATCTTTTTGGCTTGAGCTCGCAGCGCCTTTTCATGACTGAACACGTGCCCCACAATTTGGCTGTAGTAGTAGAGTATCATTGAGGTCGGGCAGACGAAGCTAAAGAAGAAGATGGTCGCCACAAACATGCGTGTGTCAAAATTGTCGGTTAGATAGTCAAAGGTGCAGGACGTCAAGTATCCTTCAGGCACAAATCGACCCCACGTTTCTGTGTAGCATGCCACAACAAATGGCGTTGCATACATATAGATGAAAATTATCATGGCAATGGCCTTGCCATGTGTCATCTTGCCCTCCATGGGTCGTGTGATCACATTGTAGCGATCGTAGGCAATGAAGGCATTCGTCGCTCCAGCTCCAATGCCCGTGTAGGAACCAATGATGCCATAGATCTGACAGCCCAGATTGCCCAGTGCAAAGCCCTGATTGAAGCTGTTGTAGATAAAGATGGGTGTCTTGCACATCATCAGAAAATCACAGATGGCCAAATTAATGACCAGGATATTCGATGGTGTCCGCAGCGACTTGGCCGCCGAAAAGACCCAAATGACCAGTCCATTGCCAATGAGGGACATTAGCGTAAAGAATATATAGAGTGTTCCCAGGAGATAGTTCAGCGATTCCGGCGGCTCTGGATACGTTAGCCAGTGTTCGGGTATGTGACGCAGTTCATCCGGTGGCACATTCCATCCAAGTAGTCTGTTCTCCGCAGCCAGACGCGCTTCGGGACGGAGAACAGTCGTGACATTTCCAATAATGCCACTGATATTGTACTCCATGACTGGCCCCGTCGCTGTCCAAGACAAAATCAGTGTTGGCTCGAACTTGGCTATATATATGCTCGCCAGCAATTGGATTAGCCGCATATCTGCATCAGCATTTGTGGATTACAATGCGGATTTCACTAATCTACTAGCCCCCTGCCGCCCCTCAATCAAAGCAAACAGAATGCGCTGAGCCAACGGTTTTGCATTGATTTTCATGTGCTGCCTTAGCAAGTGGGGGGTGTTGGGGAGAGACAAGAAGGTCATCGATTCATCCAATTCAATCCATGTATACTGTAATCTATAATCCCTGTTGTTGGTCTTTGCTTTAATGCTTACTTGCCTTCTAATTGATTGCCATATGTTTACGGTAAAGCCATACTTGACCTATACTTGCCCTTACCACATTCTCTTCAATCAATTGCAATTTTACCAGCCAGCTCCAATTAACTGTGACTTGTTTCTATCTATAAAATGAATTTTAGATTTGATTTGCATACAGTTGTAAATTAATTATGATATGACCTCTCATTTTGCTTTGTTAGTTGTAGTTTCAAGACTTGATTGCTTAAAAGTTATTGTAAATATTTGATTGAAAATAATTCCTTGTTAGATTAGTTAGCAGTTTGAAACTGTGAGCAAAATCAGTCGTTTGGATTTTTAATTTTATTTATATTTTTCTTTTTTTTTATCGATTTAATTTTACACCAGTGGCTTACTAGTCGTACTTTGTAATAAGATAATAAAGAATTTTTCGTTTAAATAATCAACTATTAAAGAAATCTTTTTTCGATTATGATTCGTTTGCCTTGTTTATTTTTTTATTTTTTTTCAATTTGTTTGATTATTGTTTGATAAATTAATAACTAAATGCAATTATTATTAAGCAGAAGTAGTTCAAAATGTGCAGCAAAACAGTCAAATCTTTTCTGCACTTAGCTTTTGCGGTAAAAGAATTGCAACCACATTTTTCCTTTAAAATTAATTTGTTCGAGTTTATTTGATATCGCAAGGCTCTTGACAGGTCGTCAAACTTAGCTTTTATGTGCTTATAAAATGGCAAAAATTCTAAGAATATATACTTTTAAAGGCTTTATCAATAAGATGGTCATATACATTTCCACTTTCCATTATTTTTGCAACCACTTTTAAATTTGGTTTGGTTTTAAATTGTATTGAAAATCTAAGATGATGAGAAGCAAACTAATTGGAATCCTATACGCACATTCATTCTCATTTATGTTTACACATAAATACATACATACATACATTTTTCTATATGTATTATATAGCTATCTGTATGATGGGCGAAGGTATCGCAATTGTCTCTGTCTGCCTGTCGCCCATTTATTAACTCGTAAAACAAAAAGTGTAGCATACTTTTGTGCGCTCCCAAAGCGCCCACAAACCCAAGGCAAACATATGCGGAGACAAACACGTGTGTGTATGTTTGCGGATATGTGTGTGTGTGTGTGTGTGTGTGTGTTTGAGTAATTATGTGACGCTCGTGTGTGCACCTACAATTTAGGTCATAAATCATATGGAAAAAGTCCACAAAGGCATGCAAATATTCCCTTATTGCCCCCCAAACCAAAACATTTCGCACTCAAATTCGTAATTCCAATAGCGAATGTATATATATTTATGTGTGCGTGTGTGTGTGTTTATACATATGCCTAGTCCATACATATGTATATGTGCTGAATATACATACACAAAGATTGATTTCCCTTTGTTTGCCTTTTAGCGCTTGGGATGTTTCATTCACCTCAATTCGACGTTTTCTCCAACTTTCTCCCACTTTCACCGGCTAGCCACCCGCTGCGTTTGACTCCATAAACAACAAACACAGCACACATAGAAGCCATGGGTGGTTATATATTAAATAAACGAGCATATTGTAAACGTGTGCGCCTGCTAAAATAATAACTACGAGCATGTTAAACGAGTCTATTCACTTCTATATTCGATTTCATCGCTCTGGCATCGGTTTTCCTTTTTCTTTTTTTCGTGCTTTCGTCTAGGTGAATGACTCCCGTGGGGGCTTAGTATTGTCCCCAAGGAGGAGCCAACTGTTTGGCTGGCTTGGCTGCACTTCCAAGTAATTAAGTACATCTGTTGGCGGCTTGTGGATTTCCCCCGTGGCGTTTACATGTTGCAAGTTGATTAGAGATTGCATAAACTGAATACATGTGCCCAACTCAACATCTCTCACTTTCACTATGTCTGTGTGCGAGTAGCCTAGCACTAGAAATAGAAATTTACGGGGGGACAGCGACAACTGTTTACTATTTTTGATATATTTTAACTAGTTGAAGACAGAAATAAAAGTTTTCTGTTTTCTTTTTCCCAATTTGTATAAAGATGCTTATTTTAATAGCCCTAACCAATTTACTGCACAAGTTTTTCGGCTACTTTCTATATAAGTATAAGCATATATAAAATTTAATTGCGCAATCAGGTGAAACTCAATTTGGCTAACGGCGATTGTTCGTTGTTGTTGCTGTTATTGTTCTTTAAATTGCCGTGCAGCTGCTTTTAGATGGCCTTTGTTCTTATTGTTGTTGCTGTTTGAAGCTGTGTATTTGTATTCATTAGCATTATTTTTGCTATTGTCGTGATTGTGGAAGCAACAAAAGCAGCAACAAACAACAACAACTTTCATTGGTGCAAAAAAAATAACTTTACTTGAATGCACTTTATGCGCTGAAGCAACGAAGCAGCGACAACAACATCAACATACCCTAAAACAACAACAACAACAACAACAGCAAAGAACAATAAGCAGCCCCTAAGGTATAATTTCAATTTCAACACTTTGCAAACACGCCACAGTTGCGTCATTAACTGTAAAGTTTTGCATGCGAAACGCGTCTGCAACTGCTGTGTCTATATATTGCAACTGTGTGTGGGTATATGTGTATGTGCTTGTGTGTGTGTTTGGGTGGCACTTAGTGCACTCGCTGACGGAAATGGCCGGCAGCAACGACGCCACAGACGGAGATGAGTTCAACGCAACGTCAGGTGCAGCAGCAACATTTAGCAGAAACTCTACATGCAGCAGCAACTACAACTGCAACAACAATTGGCAACAATAGCAACTACAAGTAGCAACTGGCAAATACACTCAAAATAAATAAGAAGCCTATCTATTTTAACATACCAACATATATTGATATAAAATATCTCTCTTATAAAAATAATAATAATTAGCTTATATTTATTTTCAGCCTTAAATTTCTAATATATTATGATTATTATTTTTATATTTTTTAAATCATGTTTAAAGTGTAATAAATTAATGTGAAGCTAAAATTTTTAAATTTAATTTTTATAAAAAATTTAACAAATAAAGTATTATAAATATATTCAAAAATATGTTAAAATTTTAAAATTTAATGACATTTTAATTTTTAAGTGTAGCAATTGGAAACTTGCAACAGTGCAACAAGGCGACTAGTTACCTCTCTGTTCGTTGTTGTTTCATAAAACTTTATTGTTACATGTCTGCTGTTTGTGCTCGGCTTGTAGCTGCTGTTGCCACTGCTACTGTTGCTGTTGCTGCTTGAAACGCTTCAAGCAGAACATAAAATCATTTTCCACAACTCAACCGCACCACCGCCCCCATTCAGCAGCACTTCAGCAATCAACAAACAGCAGTGACTGATACTGACAACAACAATAACACTAAGAACAAGAAACAGCACAATTGCAACAAGTATCTGAGTGCTTACATTCAACTGGACTGCTCATGTATGTATGTGCGTGTGTGTTGTTGTTATGGTTACTGCTTTCTTCACAAGCGTTGACTACTCTTTCTTTTGTTGTCTACGCTTTTCATCTCTTTTGCTTTACGACATTGATCGCAGTTGCATTTACTCTAACAACGGTATTCTTAAGCCATTCTAAAGCAGTTTTATTTTAACGTGAGCATTTCCGCTAGATATTTGCAAGACACACCGTAATTCGCTTAAGGAGTTTAGGAGTCCAAAACAATGCCGTTAAGTTTATAGGGCTTATACTAAATGAGAGAGATAACTTTATAGTTATCCTTTAGTTTTTGATGATTTTTTTTATGTTATTTTGAGAAAATATTTAAATAAAATAAATAAGGAGTTCAGATTTTAAGAAAAACTGCGAAGAACATTGTAAACAAAATTTTGCTACACTTGATATATTTGTGATTCAGATTATTATTGTTATTATATTGATAGATGGATCATGGAGTGATTGGTACCTTTTTGGAAAGGGAGAAAATATTTTTGGATATAGTTTATCGGAGCATAATTAATTATTACATTATTAAGGATTACGTATACAGCAAGCATTACCAGCTGATTCAGTCAAGAACATTAGCTACAATTAAGTATGAAATGATCTGTACTTTTATACAATATTAACCTCTAAATTACTTACGTTTGATTTGATATGAAGTTAAAACATGAGTGTTAACATGGCTATCACCATGTGTTACACAAGCTACACATATTTAAAAGTATTATTGTACTTTCCAGAAAAAGCTCGTTTGCATTTAAGTTTTTTGTACGCTTTTAGTATGCAACATTCTGTATATTTAGGTGGGGAAAGTACACACAAACATACAAATATGTTTTTCTACGGATGCAACAGCATGAACAAAAAGCAATTTGCTCCTTTTTTCGTTTTACAGTAATCATGGGTGGTATTTTATTGAATTCCAAGGTAGTAGCAACATGTGTGTGTGTTTGCAGGTGTTGCTTGTTTCTAAGCAACACTGTGTGATGTTCCGCTGTTATTCTTTCCGCCCGCACACATACACACAGACACACAGTTGAGTGGAGCTGACTTTGTGATGTTTGCCGAAAAATAAAAAAAAAATACGAAATGCAGAAAACGTTGCATACTTTGGGGCCAAAGTCAGACGCAAAGTGGATTCCTTTATCAACAGACGCCATCTTCCGCTTTTGGGGGGCAATCTCGATGCGGATATATTAAACTTATTTTTACAGCAACTCGCCAACGACTCAGCAACGATGCTCACTCAGTCAGTTGCCTTTCAGCCGCTCATTACTTCATATACTTGTATTACTTTCTTTAGCTGCGCTTTGCCTTTGCCGTACTTCCTTGGCTTTGGCATCAGCTTCCGGCCCGTGCCGCAGATTTAGTGAGCGCGATAAACTTGCCACCCCAGGGCGCTTTTCAACACTGGCAACAGTCTGTTAGTGAGAGAAAGAGAGAAAAGGACAATGTGCGGGCAGGGCAGCATTGGATGTAAGCTTAATATTTCTCAACTTGAGGCGCTTGCCACTTCCGCACATGCTCTATAAGAAAATACTCACAAACACACACACACACACAAACACATACACGCTCGCACAACACACTCACGTATATACATTTAAGTTTTTCGTTTTATTGCTCAGCATTTTATTGCACAAATTTTAATATTTATTTTAGCTGTTGGTTTATTTTTCACTCAACCCTCGTACAATGCCAAATGTGTGTGTGTGTGTGTGTTACTATACTAACATTCACACAAGCGCGGACACACACTATCAAGTAAATTCTTTTCTGGTACGTTTAGTTAGCTTTTTTTGCCAACAGCAGCTACATTTTAATGTTTAACAAACTTGAATGGCGCTCTTCCCGCCATCCAAACAAACAGAAATAGTCAAGAAAAACTCACTCACACACACACACACACAACCACACGCTTACATTGCGATTCTTTTGTTTCCTTTTGCTCTATTCTGGGTGAAAAACTTTTGTGGAAATTATTTTAAATTGTTAAAGGGGCTTTCACGTTTTCCCGCATCTTAAGTGCAGATGTGCAAAGCGCTTGTTTTTATCTCGTTTGCCATGGAAAATGGCATTATTCTCGGATTTATGTTGCACTTTCCTCTCTCTCTCTCTCTCTCCCCTCCTTCGCAAGCGTGTCCAATTGAAATACTTGGCTTAATTTGGGAATGGACTTGCATGCAAGTACAATAAAATACTTTGCATTCAGCTTTGTTGTAGCTAAGCGCAGTTTAAAATTGAGCTGCATAACTTATTTTTATCATGATACTAAGGTCCTACAAACATGTACGTTTTATTTAAGTTCTTATACGTCAACGTGGTTAATATTCAATAATCTACAGGCTTTAATGTGTTGCTCTCTGCGCCCTTTGCGTATGCTGATTTTATGAATAAATCATTGGCCCGAACTGCTTCTGGGCTACTATCTCTTTGTCGTATAATGTCAGACGGCAATTGAGAAGCGCAAATTCGATTCACTGACAACGAAGGTGGTTGTTGAGTTTTAATTAATCGAGAACTCATCAAAGTGTTAAGTATATATTTGTATATAAAAAAGCGACACAGATGTATTTATAATAGGTAGGAGATCTCAGAGAGATAGAGACTGCAAATACCCTTCACTGGCAGAAGAATAAAATACAATGTTAAGTATTATGGAATCTAAAGAAACATCATTTAATATTTTTAAAGACATTGAATTTATAAGCTTTAATATAATTATTATATTTATTTATTTAAAGAGTGTGTAGGCGAGCTAAATGCGACCAATTTAAAATCGGACAGTTGTTAATTGAATTTTGTTATTAATTACGTTGATTACTTGGTTCTTTTGATCCGTATCTGTATTTTTTGTTTGCAGCCATTTTTTTTTTTGTTAAATATGTATAATTATTGCACAAATTTATGAAAAAACAATTTTAGCATAATATTCAACAATATTTTTTTTTAAAAAATGTTTTTCTATTATTTAACAAAAAATACTTGCTTACTTTTTTATAGAATTTATAATCTTAACAGCATATCCTGGTTTGTAGTTTCATAATAAGACAATATTGATTGCATTCCCCAAAAACTCGAAGCAAGCTTATTTCCAAATGATTACGAATAATTTCACCACAAATCCACAGCATTCAAATGCGGTTACTGTTGTTGTTATAATTTAAACTGCAGATTCTGCTGTGAACGTAGTTCTCTTTGGGAGCATGAATTTCGAAGACTTTCGAAGGGCAAATGCTCATTTCCTGTAAATTAATTAACCTCAGACGCATTTACTACGAAACGTGTATTACATTTTGTCACCTCCATTTTAATTAGTGGGCGCTCCTTTAGGCTTTAAGCTTCGCTTACAGGTCATCGAATCAATGGCGTTCAGTCATCCATTGTGTGTTGCAACGTGGCATGTAAACGCAGTCAAGCACATCGGATGTCAACTATGCAACAATGCGATGCCCCTCAGAGGCATCAAGTGCCAGCGGGCGGTGAATGTTGCAAAACTGTGTCTGGTCGTTTAATCTGATAGCTCTATCAGTATTCAAGTAGTTTAGCGGCAACAATGTTATATATATAAATGCATTCATATCATAAACTAAACATCCACAAATTGCAATTCTGGTTAAGTTTCCAAACTGTGAGATACAGCTTGAGATAACTATGGAAGATATTGTTTAAATAGATATGTTTTCGAGCGCTCAATGGACTCTCCTTGACAGTAGTGCACAATGCCTTGAACGAGAATTGTCCTCAACTGTAACCATTGTAAATTTCGATAGATGTTATTGTTTATATTGACGTTAGAACATACAGGTACAATCCATAATTTAATAGTATGTGTGCCAAAATATTGTGCCTAATAATTTATGTATACATGTTAATGCAGTTCTCATTCATTCGAGTACTTATGATTACATGAGCTTATTACAATGCCAAAGCTTCTGTTTGTTATTGGTGTTGCAGTTGTTGTTGTTGTTGTGGTCATGCATTCAAATGTAATACAGATACGCCTTAACTTGTAACGGGCTATAAACTAAACTGTCACCGATTTGGGTTTGCATTTAGCCGGGGCTTACAGAGGTGCAAAAGAGGGTCGCACGTATTTATGTTTGTCGACATGTTTGTAAACAGTGCATCGTGCCGGCGGATACGAGTGGGAGTTGTGGCTGGGTGTTGTTGCTTGTCCTTTTGTGTTAATGCAATTTAGTATCTCTGCAGCAAATGAACCTTGATTATGTGTTTATTAGACACCAATTTACGCCTATGCAATGTTGCCAAAATTGCCATTGTTACCTGCTTGCAAACACACACACATACAAACATATATTACGTGTATAAATGTTTGGTATCTCATCAGGCTTATATGATTTTTTGCCGACTTTGTTTGGGCTAATGAGTGCACTCAGAGCTGAGTATTGTGGCTTACAATGAACAGCTTGTATTTAACTCTTCAATCGGTTTATTGACTATGGCCAATGCATTGTTCCGTTATTCTCGCTTATTAGTGCGATGAGTAGGGTTTATATAAAGTGCATTAATGCATTAAGTGTATGTGTCAATTGGGGATTAGCTTGGTTGCATGTTGCATGCCTCTTGCATCGGTGAATGCTGTGGTGTGCTCCAGTTAATTGGTGAATGGGTTGGTTAAGCATGCATGAACTCACCATTAAGCTTAAATATAGTAGATAGTAGTTCAAAACGACTTTAAAGAGTAAGTACTGTATTTGTATGTGAATAGATTTGTTCACCATCTGTGCACCGGTTTGAAATGGTTTCTATCTTATACTGTATTTTTTAATTTCAACTCAGCTTTGAGCATATATTCTTAATAAACATAAGTTAAGACACAATCCTTTAAGCTCAATATTGCATGTTTTGCACATGTAAGAAAACACTCAAAACTAAATATTTTACAAGTACAGTAACTATCCAAAATGCACCTTAGATACTTAATTGGGTATCCTTTAACAGACATGCTTTTAACTGTTTGGACATGGTTATTGGTCAGGCTAAGGGTCATACACTACAGTAATAGTGCAAATAAGTGGCACTCATTAACCCCAGCCATAAGATGATATAGAATAGGATAGAATATATGTATATATATATGCGATTTTAAATGCTAACTGAATAGTTGTAAACTAAGACAAACACAATTACACAAAGGCTTACACACAAATTTATTTACCGACCATTAAATAATCACCCATTTTGCCAAGCATACACAACATACACACGCACACACATTTGTGTGTTTGTTTTGTTTGTTGTTTTCGCATTCGTTTACTCACAGTTTACATACCTTACGGGGCATTAATTATTTATGAACAGAGGAAAGCATGTAATAAAATAACAGGCAACAGCCGCAAGCACGAATGGTTTTGAAATTCAAGCAACTAAAACGGCAAAATTACATTAAAGTTGCAGGCTGGCCAACTGGCCAAGTAATTAAAGGCCATAATAAAGCTAAGCTTACACAAATGCCACCAAGCAAAAGATACAAGGATGTGACGATAAGATGAAGACGGAGAGACGAACCGAATATTCGGGCCCCAAAACCACGTGTCAGTTGTCAACGCTGCAATTTGACACAAACACCCAAAAAAGAATGAACCGCAAAGCGAACCAACTGCGTGAACATGTTTCATTTATGTATGTATGTGTGTTTCTCAGACTTGTCCTTAACACATTGGCTTTGTAGCATTTTATGTCTTGCGGCATGCATTATAAAATTAGTGACATGACTGTCACAAAATCTTCTAATTGTCCTGCCATCCTTAAGAGTCCAGCTGTCTCTTTCTCTCGCTTTCGTGCTTGCTGTTTCATTTCGGTAATTAAATTGAGTGTACAGTATGTCTGTCTTTATCTGTCATCTTGTCTGTTTATGACAGTTGTCAAATTTTTACGGCCACCCATTAACAATTTACAATTATGGGTTCAGCAACGAAAGCTGTTGCAAGCGTGTGTGTGTGTTTTAGGCTAATATTTGTTTAAATAAATGGCGCTGAACTTGCAAAATATCAGCTACAAGTTTATTATACTACACGCATTTATGATCCAAAGTTTAGTTTAATGTCATTTGTTCATAAAACTTAATATGTGCAATATATGACGGTTTCATATTCGGGGTCTGCCTAAAAGTAATATAGTTTACGTATACGCAATGTGTATTACGCATACATCAATAAAAATTATAGTAGCTTTTATATTTCGAATATATGTATATGCAAAATTTTATTAATTAATTTGTCAATAACTTTAAGTATTTTATTTATTTATTTTTTTTTTCTCTAAGATGTATTCCAACATTTTGTGTTTTACAAAAAATATCTACTGAAATATTCATTTTAATTATTGCTATCGTTTGTTCATATGTAAATTGCCTTTTTAATTGTCCATAGATTGCGTTGAAGTATATTAGTTTTTTTTTTTTTTTTTTTTAATATGAAAAGCAAATAGAGCTTTCTGAATTGACCCTCGAGCGCGTGTGTTTTAGTGTCATTAGTTTAATACTCATTAACAAACACGCAAGCACTTTGCACACTTGAAGCGACTACATCACAAATAAAACCAACACGCCATAACAATCTAAACCACAAGCAAGCCACATGTGTACATAGTAAGGACAACCATCATTTGTAGTGGGTGGCATTTGCATTTAAGCGGTTTTGGGGCTTTCAAGCTGTGTGTTTTTTGTGTCGCTAAGGCTTGAATGCTCTGAAATTAATTACCGCAATATAGTAAATCTGTTTGATTTGACATCGCAATCGTTGAAATTGATAGCAAATGTATTTGCATCATATCTTGTATATTAATGCAAATCTTGAGTGCATAAATAATAATGCAAAGTAATTGCGGTAAGCAAAATCATTTTCTATACTTAAGATTTGAATATGAGATCATTAAATAATCATTTAATTTACTTGTGCAAACGCAATAGAATAACCATAAATAAGCCATTTTATTGAAATGTAGATAAGTCATATAGTTTATTCAAATCTGTCAAACATAAAAAGATTATGCAATTTTATGCACTTAAAGTCGAAGTGTTTCATATTTAAAACAATATTGAAAATGTGTTGAGTCTTTGTTTCTTTTATATGTATATATAGATATTGTCATTATCTACAATTTCTCAAGTGCTGGCTGCTTAAGACTTAACTTATTATTGTCAGGCTTTGCGTAAAGTTTTGCCAAGTTTCCCAAGTTGCAAGCTGCAATGTGGCACATTTTGGTGCAGTTTTACACTTTAAAGCTTATTTTGGAAATCAGGACAGTAGACAAACTAACACAGATACCAAGGCCAAAAGTGTTCCCGCAGCAAAACTCGTCGGCAAAATGCCAGTGTGTGTGTGTATTTAACTTGCCAGCCAGCAGCAACTGTTTAGTTGCAGTTGCAGTTGCAGCTGCCGGTGCCGCTGCTGTTGCCGTTGCAGTCAGGCAAACTGTGAAATGCATTTGCACATTTTGTTGTTGACATTTTCGCCATGCAGTGTGCGTGTGGGCAAATTAAAGGAAATGCAGGCAACAACAAGCACAACTATGTATGTGTAGTTGAATGATGATCATTACGATCATGATGATGGTCAACTGTCCAAGTATGTGTTTGTGCATATATATGTGTTACTATTTGGATTGTTTGTTTAGCGCCAGCATAAACAACTGTTGTAACAGTTGGCTCTACAAGTCCAGCCTGCTAGCTAGAGTTAGCCCTTTAGCTGCCCTTTGTTCTTCTCTCTCTTTCTGACTGCCCCTCTCTTACCACAAACATCAGCAACGGTAATTACGTAACAAAAGTGCATACAAACAACAGCACAAAAGCTGACTACAAATACGACAACAACATGAGCCAGACACATCCACATCCAGCCAAATGAGTTATACAAATAATTATGCTCTGATTATTCTGCTAGCCACGTACAACATTGCAACATTGGGTGTTTGCCTTGATTATAATCAAAAGGGTGCGAGCGAAAGAGAAAGTTTTGCTTCAATGTTGCTCTTCCAAACAATATTTGTACTTCTTCATTTGATGAGCAAATTAATGAATTGCGATTGTGAAGAAACCGCATGAAAAGTGTAAAAACAAACAACCACGAAAACAATATTGAAAGCAAAAAACACAACGAGAGAACGCATAGAAGTGGCTTTAACATTCAGAAATGAAGCTTATTTTCTGAATATGAATTCAATGTTTGTCTTTAGTTTTGCTGATTGGATTCAAGTGAGTGAAAAGTAGATTGATTGGAAGACAGACAAAGTTGCATTGAATTTTAATTCAATATTCTGACAACATTGTCTCAATCGATACAAACTTGTTCGATATAAACTATGATATTTTTCTTGCTTCAGCCAAGCACATAGCACTTTCAAATATTTCTAATAGAAATTTACACATTATTTTTGAGCATTGAGCTTCTTTAATAGGGAAAAATGTCCGAAAATTCCCAACGATAGTTTTTCCGATTAGGAGATTTAAGGAGGTGCTACAGAAATCACCAGAGGTTTGGAATTCAGCTTTCTGCAAAATCGCAGGAAAACGTTATATACATACTATATATAAAATATGTATAGTAATCTTGTTTTTAATATTTTTTTAAATTAAAAAAAAAGAATTTGCATAAATTAATGTTCTTAATTATAAATAACTAAACCTATTCTTGGGGCTTATGCACTATTTCAGTGTGATTTTCTTTTTTTTTTGCTACAAATCCTTTTGAAAAAGTCATTGACTGATTTAGGTGGCATCGAAACAGAATATTGCGCCATTCGTTCTAATACCCATATCCATTTGTTTAGCATTGATAATCCAAATAATCACACCAAATGACACATACGCCCTGTGGTCGCAGCTCTTTGCCGCAATTTTATGTCAATAAATATGTGTTGCATTTGTTTCAGCTTGAAAACAGAAACACACAAACCAAAGCACATATATACACATACATATGTACATAAGTATATATATTGATTGGCAAGGGGTCTTAGTCATGGCGAAATGCGTGTGATTTATAACTAATTGATGAACACAATCTTTCATGCAATGCCAGGCAGACTTTGTTGAGTCTCTCTCAATGGCGATGATGATGATGACGACGATAATGAGGCAGAGTAGCTGGCACGCAGGGCGTGGCAGACAATACAAAATTCTGCACACACAATATTCGAGTACACTTGAGTACAGTTACGCACAAGGTCATCAGTGCGCGGGGTTGCGAGTTGCCTCGCCGGCGGCACTGCTGTCAAATTGATTCATTCAAGCGTTTCCCTTGAATAATTTGCTCCATAACCGAATTTATTCTTCTTGTTATAAGATGGTGGAAAGAAGGCAAAAGAGTAGGAAGGGCTTATGGCTTGTGGCACAACTTTAACTTTGTCTGCCCAACTGCGCACATTGCAGAAGGCAAGGGGTTTGAGTGGAGTGGAGAGTGGACTGTTTGATAGCATTGAAGCTCGCTTGAATGGCGATCACGCATTTCCGTTTCCGTTCGTAATCAATTTAAGTTCACTTTTTATTTGTTGCTTTGTTGTTTAGCCTTTGTTTTTAATTGATGAATACATTTAATTGAACTTAATGGATTTTGTGCAATGCACTGCGTGGGTGTAAAAGCCATTAGGCACACACACACAAACACACACACACACATTGAGTGAAAGCCAACCCACACGTACGTATTTAACCCATGCCTCTAAAACGCAAACCTTATTGAATTTGTATTTGTTGGCTCACCAAAGCAACAACACCAACAACAACAACGACAACAATGTGGTGCCAACTGGCATCGTATTTTAATTGAATTTCAATTGATTGCAAAAATGTTCCATTTGATACCGCAGCCAAATTTCATTTTAATTAATTAAAATTGATAACAATAACGGTCTTGCCTAAATAATAAATGTTTTAATGGCTTTTATATTATTTCGTTTAAGGTGGGCATCAATAAAATTTTTATTATATTAATACATACTTATATCGCAGATATATTGTAGATAATATTGTCTGTGAATTTTAAATCTTTTTTTTTTGATTTTGCTTGATATTTGACCACAGAGGTCCTTATTAAAACATCAATATTTATATTTATTTATATTTAAATACACCTAACTAACAGTTATTGAACTGTAAACACCTTTATTGCAGCGTTTTAAAAGTCATCAAATTTAAACATGAAAGCAACAGCATTAAAAATCTGACGAGAAAACTCACAAAATAATTTTTTTAAAAAAATATGTGCCGAGAAAATGCAATCAAAGCGACATTGCACAAATTTTACAGATTTTTGCACATTAAAAATATGTTTGCTACTTTACCATACGATATAGTATGGGATTCAACGCCAAGCCAAAAAAATGCCTGGGCCAAAGTTTATAACAGCCAAAAAGAAAAAAAAAAACATTCTCGTGTGGAGTTCAGCAGAAGTAGCGGCGTCTGTTTGAGAATATTTATAAGTATGTGTGTTTTTGTGTGTGTGTGTGTGTGTGTGAAGCAGGACAGGCAACGCTGCTTTTGTGGCCAACGCTGCGGTGCTATGCAAAATGGCGGCGCCGGCAAATGCAACGCTGAATTTGATAATCAATTACCGTGCTGGGAACGAAGTTGAGAGCGTGAGAGCGCAGGGCAGGAGACGGGGAGGAGTAGAAAAGGCTGAACTCGCGTCTGGGCCACATATGGGCCACATTTACTGCAGCCAACTGCATAAAAACCAATGGCAATGGCCACACGGTAAACACTTGAACACACACACACACACACAGACATGCACATAGATACACCCATGGGGGCAATCGCATTGACACTCTACTGGCAAAATGCAAATAGAATGCGGCAAAAGAATACACTTGACTTTGCCACAATGCTACATAAATACATACTATATGTGTGTGAGTTTAAGGTGTCTGTGTGTGTGTGTGTTACAGGTATCCAAGCACATACATACCATACATAAATATCAAATGCTCTTACATTTGTTGACATTTTTCATAACAGATTGCAAATTGGTTGTCTGCTTTGTGCAGCTGCTGTTTGGCATTTTTGCATAACTTCGAATACATACAAATGTATGCACATCTGTATCTTTATCTGTATCGAAATCTCTGCATGTGTGTGTCTCAAGCCAATTAATAAATTGCATGCCACAAATGCTAAACTGCCAAAGCCAACAAATTATATTTATGCCCCTTGCTTGCATAATGGAAAATAGATTTACAGCTACAGCTACAGCTGCCAGCAATTTTTGTGGTCGATTTATTTGGCGCAATACAAATATGCTGGAACTTGTATGTTTCTTATTTAACTCACTTATTTGTGGGAACGTTATTTTATCGTAATTTATTGTGATTATGACACTAGCTAATATTGATAATAACACTTTAGCAGTATATAAATTTATAAATGCATATTTACAGAATTTTATCTATGCATATATGTTACAAAGGAACACGAACAAAGTACAATGAGTAACAATATGGCCTATGCAATTTTACTATTCAAAAATGAATTTCCAATAAAATGTTCAATATTTCCCATCTTTGCAAGCACCTGAAACATTCTTTAACATGTACAATTGCAACTATTTTGCCACAAAGAATATTTCACATTTTCAAATTGTGTTCAGAATTTGTATTGCAAGCATTCAAATAGGGCAAACAGCATTCAATTAATTTGAATCAATTTGCTGCATTCAATTTTTGTCTATTCACTATTCTATTCACTGGGGCGGGCATTGCTTGCATGCCAAGGACACTCGGCAGCAATAATCCGCATAGAGCAGGTCATTAAAGTATACTAATACCGATTTACGAACGCCTCTGTAATGTCGCCCAACCATAAACACTCAGCGTCCATCCGGCTTATTGCCATTTCCTGGGCCAATAAACTTAAATAAAGTAAAATGCCGTGGACACCGTGAAGCACTTAAAACGTGGTAAGTTTTTCGCTTTATACCCTAACAGTGAGTATACATATTTTGATATGCGATATGACTTTTCCGTAAGCTTTCAAATTAGGAAAGAAAAAGTTAGAAAGTAACAAAAAATTTAAGATAAAATTATTTTCCAATCAAGTAACAGTTTGTCTAAAATTTTTATTGCTTGTAAGAGTATTTAATCTTCGACTAGAATGATGGCAGATTTGTATATATTTTTTTTTTTTTTATAACCAAGTGTTCAAGTTGATGATGGCCGACCACATCATTATCAACGGCACTGAAAACGTTGTCCTTGTTGATGAGTCGCATCTCAGAAGAGACAATGGATGTGGATGTGAATGGAGAAGAACCTACTCAGAGTTAATCAAATTAAGTTTTGGTTGGCATTGTGAGAGAAAGAAACTGCGGGAACAAAGGACCCCGAATGCAGGACACCCAACAAGGACGAAGACGAATGGACAAATGGGCGCGTAAATTAATCATCTTTTCTTTTTATTATTTTCCTTGTTGTGCTTTCTTTTTTCTTGCATTAGTTGAGGTCTGGTCAGGGATTTTAGCTTCTTGGTTTCTTATGACGCTGCTTGAACTTTATTATTTTCGTTTATATATATATTTTTTTTGGTTGGTGACAGTTTCTTATCATCTGCATCTAAGTAATCCAAACTTATTTATATCTAAATTAATATTTCCTTTAAAATAAGCATGCCTAAAGTTTTTTATATCTTATTTACACTCGACATGACTTTAGTTAAAGTTTTTAAGACTTAGCTTTGTTGTCTTAGTTGAAAGGATCAAGTTCAGCCAAGGACCTTTCCATGCATTGTCTTTAATTAGGCCACATGCATTGTACCACATTTTCGTATATGTTTATTATAATGTGTGCTTCTGTTTTTAATTGCAAAGCAGTAGTTGCATTGTTTGTAACTCATGCATATTGTACCCTTACATACATACACATATATTTGGGATGAGATGTAGGCGTATAGTTTGCACTTAATTACAGTTTGTACAAGGACAAATTATTATGCATTGCATTTATCTGGTATGATTCTGTTTTAAGTACCTGAATTTTTTTTAAGATTTTTGTTTCTTTTTAACTTTTGTACTTTGTGAATTATCTCGCTGGTTAGCCGCATTTGTGCCTTGCTGCCAACTTTTCTGACTGGCTTTTTTATGGGGGTATTTTTTTTTTCGGTTTTTGTTTGTATTTGGATTGCACTGAGATTACAGTTTTTTTCTGGCACATTTTTTCAAACCGTTTCTTGCGTTATTTATGCTCTTGCGGTTTATTTTCATCTTTGTCCATCTTTTGGCTCTACAAAACTTATTACGGAACTTATTAACAAAGTCAACACGCTTTTGGCCTCTGCTCTCTCTTGCTGGACGTTAAAAAAGTTTATTATGCCGAGCAGCGTTTTCCATTAAGAGCCCATTCCAACTCATCTTATCCAGTCAACCCCTTTTCCTGTTGATGTCCGTATCGTAGTTGGTGTTGTTGTTGTTGCTTTTGCTATTGTTGTCGGGGCGTTGGTCACATTGTAATGCTCGTTGCCGCTTTTGGGCACTTTGACGGAAATGTTGTGCATTATGGGAAACTTGCTCAGATTTCCGTCGCTTCCGGTGTGACATTTATTCATTATGATTTTGCTCATTTTTCAGCAGCTCCTTTTTTTCCTAGCTCCATTTTTTCATTTTTTTTATGAGTTTCTTTTTTTTTAGCTATTTTGTCGACGGCTTTGAGGAGCATCTACTTTGTGGGAGCAGCGTTAATTGGAAGAGTTTTGCCTGCCTTTATTTACAAATAATTAAAAACTCTCCTTGCCTCTCTCTCTCTCTCTCTCTCTCTTTTCGCAGACTTGGTGTGCTTGATAAACGCGAGTTGTTAATTTATTTATTGACCCATCTCACACTTTAAGCATAATTTCATTTGCTGTAAATAGAAAGTTTTGCGGCTTTACTTTGTGCTTTCTCCATTTTCTTTTCCCCTCTCTGTATATTCTGAAACTGGGCACCCTTCCATAATCATTCGAGTGACCCGCATTGGACTTTTGTGTTCCCCAAAAATTTGTATTGACTCAGCAATTTTGGGTTTGCTGATTTGGGTGCCGCCATGAAATCTTGTGTTACGCTTGGTTAATTAACCGAAACGTTTGCACTCAATACATTCGCAATAAGAATAGGAAAGGGTTTGGCTCAATCCATGCCACATTTTCCCCCAAAACTGCCCCTTTCGTACATCAAGTGACGTATGAATATATCTAAAAATATTATATATAGCTTCATTAAAAAAGGTCTTTAATATACACAGAAATAATTTTAGTGAAGTCGCAACGCATTAGTGTGTACTATTATGATAATTTACTGCTGATAAGCAGTAATTGAATGATGGCAACATATAATTAAATGTATTCTCATCTTAATTATAGTTTGGGTTGTCAAAGCCAAATTTCTTAAAGTCAGGTTGGGTAAAATTATCAAAATTTGCAGTTAGAAGTTATTTAAAACTCAATTTATTTTACTATATAATATTTTTTTTCGAAAATTTAACAATTAAATATATGTGTATGTAAAAATGAAAAAATTATTATTCATTAATCGTTTGCGTATACTGAAGCTGAATGCTTTTCTAACAAAGCAAATCCTTCAGCTTATTAATATGCCAGCTAAGCCACTCCTAGATGCAAGATTTCTTCAATGAGATTTGTCTTATCCTAAGAGTATCGGATTTGTGGATAAAAAGGTTAACTTATTCTTGGTATCAAGAATTTGCTAATAATCGACTATTAGATAAATATTTTGTATCCCATTGAACAATGTTAATCATCTCGTATGCTCCAAATAAGCTATGAAAATTGTATTCAATTTCGCAAGAAGCGCACTTAAATTAAGTGTTTTCGCCAAATCGACAAGTGGCGATTTGGCGCCCCGAAATAAATTCACCACCCCCTTTTTCATTGCTCCACAAACTAGTTAAGCATACGCCAATAATCTGCAATATTATGGAAGGCAACAGAAAAATATAAACACAAACATCTAATAAATATTTATGGCACAAAAAATAATAGTCAATGTCATAAAATTATTTGGTCTGCCGACTCTCATCTTCTTCAATCGTACAAACGCCCATACACTCTTAAACATAATTACAGACATATGAATTTAGTTTGTCTTTATGTGTAAGACCTAAAGGTTTCAATGCACTTTTCGTAAAGCTCACTTGCTTTTAATAAAAGGCACATTTCCTTGAGCTCATGTGTGCGTGTTGGGACCTTGTGTCCTTTAAAGTGATATACAGTTTTACTCGACTTAACTGTTTACAGTTTAGGTTAGATGAAATCATACTTGATGTGAGTTAACAAAAGAGATTTACGAACTATTTTTGCTGGTCAAGACTCGTAGGTGCAAGCACAATCTCTTTAAACCGATTACGCTTGAAATTATAAGTTCCCGCAATTTGAACAAACATTTGTATGCTTGACGCATGCCTCAAGATGTTGTTAAAGGAAAAATTGCCTTCTTCTGCCTTAATGAACTCGATTTAAGTCCAAACTGAAAGCTTGTTCTGACCTTGCTTAAGACAAAACTTGGCTTTTATATTACTCCTTTTCTTCAAATTGTTTGTGTACTGATGTCTGAATGTCTGATTTAACGTCGTGACAACACTCAAATTAATAATAATATTCCTTTTGCCTCCTAATTCTACCTTGATAAAGGTGTAAATGCAAATTTCATGTTTAATTGAGGCAAATAAACCATAATAATTGCTGAGCTTATTGTATAATGAGGAAATTCATATGCATAGACATTTAAATCAGCGCTTGCTTTCCTCGCGTTTAATTTAACTTTTACATTTATAATTAAGAAAGCGAGTGGAAATAAAAAGAAACAGATGCATAAAATGGAGGAGAGAGAAATAATAATAAAAAATATATATTCGTAGCTTGTACTCGAAATAAAAACACTTAAAATTCATGACATGGCCCCCGCGTTGGTTGGGAGTTGGAGTTGGGGTGCCCCTAACACTTAAGAGTAGGCAGATTGTGTACAAGTGTGCGAGTATCTTGTATTTTCGGCCATAAATTAGCACTACGCGGCACACACACTCAATGGCAATGGCAAAAGGGCTTTGTTTTTTGTTGTTTCGTGGAGGAAACCTCGGCCTTTTATTTATTGTGTGGAGTCCGGGTCTCCAGATTGCCTCACATGAGTGTGTGGAAATGTCTTTGTTTGTGTGTTTGTGTGTGCGCGCGTTTAATAAACGAGGCCAGGACGGCCAACAACTTGTAAATGTATCTCTCTGTGTTGCTGCCACATCCATATCCACTTCTACATCCGGCTTTCGGCTTGGCTCGATTCATTTGCTTTCGGCTGTGCTGTTGCGCTTTTACGGCCGAAGCGTTTTTCTTACAGCTTCGCTTTATGCTCCAATTATAAGCAGACAGCGCTCAAGCGTATCCTGTTCAAACAAGTAACGGTCGAGTACTCGCTGCTCGCTTGCAACTCTCGCCTCTCTCAGGAGCACAAGCTGAACGCTCAACTCTCAGCTTCTCATTTTGGTTTATCTTCTATTTTTGTTTTTGTTTGTTTGCGGTTTACTGTTACTTTGTTGATTTTGTTTGTTTATTTCCGCTAAATTAATGGCGTCCACTGCTGACACTTCCGCTACACACACACGCACACACATACACACAAATCAGCTCTTTTTGTGGCTTCATAAGCGGTAACTGACTGCGTTTAATAAAGTTGTGGTTAGTTGTTGTGGCATACTCCCAAAAACCAAATACCCAACACCCGAACCATTCGCTAGCTCGACTTATACACTTCATGAAAATAGTTTACCTTTAGATTTTAATTATTTCATCAAAAAAATATTATTGTTTGTCAAAAATAAATTTTTCGTTTGTGATTTAAAACACTTTTAAAATTATTAAAATTTTTAAAACCACTATAAAAGTTCTACTCATCTTTCTGAGTGTATTTGTAGTTTTTATACACTACCCAGCCTTTTTATCTGCTGTCTCTTTTACACTGCTCCGTGTCAGTTGCCGCATGTCTACGCTCTAGTCATTCGACCCAGTTACTGCTGTTGTTGTTGCTGTTGTTAATCAGCATTTTGCCATTATCCTTTTACACGCGCCTCTGATTATGAACATCATTAGTTACTGCTCGCTGATTCTGTGCTTGCCGCATCCAAGATTTATGAGTCTGCAACAGTGCCGTGTTTGCCCTCTTCACTCTTTTCATCCGCTCCACCAACAACCACCCTCCGCTGTCAGTCTATATCTCTGCCTCATGATTCTATTACAAGCTGTAGTTACAGTTAATTTGACGTGCATAATTGTGGGTGTGGCGACTACTTTGAGTGTGTGTGTGTTTGTTGTGTTGTATCCCACAACTAAACTTGTTGGTGTCTTTTAGCTTACTTACATTACATGCCATTAAATATACCATGTACAATGTACATACATTCATACATATATGTATTTCTGAGGACACACGTGGTGATAAGCACCAGCAACAACAGGTTGCAATGACAACGAAATAAGAACAGATAATATATTAGCTGTCTAGTCAGGATAAAACAAGCTTTCGAGTCTCCAATTAGTCAAATCTAATGCAGAAAAATAGCTTCAATTAAAAATTGTGTTGCTAGTGGACTGATTGATATTAATTACAATAAACTGCAGTTGCAGTGGGATTAAATAAATGCAACAAAATGTTGTTAGTTAAATGATAAAATACATACGAGCATGATTTAAAATTGTAATTGAGTATAAATACTTATTACTGTATTAATATTAGTTAGGGCATAATACACCAGAAAAAGCTGTTGAGCTTTAAATTATTGTCCTTGTTTTCTGTAAAGTACTTTTAAAACATTGCGACTAGTTTGTTTGTTTGTTTCCATAATAAAATAATTCTTTGTAACGAATCTTTTCATGTTCCCTTGAGATTCGATAATTTAAGGCTCGAATGTATAACAATTTCATGTTTTTTGAATGAAATCGATAATGAAAACTTTACAGAAACGTATAAGGCATTCGTGAGCAGGTTTTTTAATTTGTTGATTTAATTCTATTTGAACTTTTGCCCAAATCACAATTCTAACTAAAGCTTAAGGCATTCCAGGACTTTGGCATTTATTTTCCTGTTCAAATTTCGTGGAATTCAACTTGTGAAAAATAAATTTCAAAACGTTTTCACACACACACACATGTGCATACATACCCAAGTGAGCAACAACAACTGGCAGCAATTTGTAGAGCAATAACTTTATATCGTTTGATATCCTTAAGGCCTATTCGAGACGATTCCAAGTTGTTATTGTGCCCAAACACACAAACACACACTTACACAAGTAACAAGTGAGTTCAGTTGACCCCATTGCTAGGGCAAGGCCCCTAGTTTCCCAGTTACTCTCCCCCACTCCCCCCTCCGCCCATCTAACCATTCACCGGCACACTCCTTGGCAATTCAGTTCAGTCAATTGGAGCCAACTGTGCCTGGCTACGCAACGTGTCGCTTAATTGATAACGACGTCAACAAAATTGACGCCATGGACGCAATTCGAAACAACAACAACAACTACAACAATGCCAATAACAACACAAGGGAGAACAGCAACAACAACGGACAAACATTCAAAAGGACTACAACAACAACAAAAGCAACAGCGAAAAAAAACGAAAAATTGTTTTCAAGTAGAGCGGCCACTTGACATCAAAAACATGCACATGTCCAAAACAATATGGCGACCAACATGCTCACATATGCCTGTAAGTGTATGCCCTAGTGTATGTGTGTGAAACCGGAAGTTGCAAACACGAATACACGCTCACAGTAAAACAGAAAGAGGGTGAGAGGTTAGCGGCATTTACGTCTCCCATGGGAATGTGCGGATGTATTTTTAAGAGCCACAATTTTCCAAGCAATTATTACCATTTGTATGGCCAATGCATCGATTTACCACATTGCTATTGTTGTTGCTGGATATAGCCAAGGGGGGAACTTAATTGGCGAACTAGTCAAAGGTTAACAGCTAACATTTAATTGCCACAATTTTTGGAAAGCACTTTCATACGTTTTGTTTTGCTTTCAATTTTTTATGGCGTATTTTAGCCAGACATATTTCTACTTATATTTTTATATATACATATGTTTTGACATAGCTTCCGTATATTAAAAATAGTCCTCAATGAGTTTTAATAAATTTAACGAGCTTGATTCATAAGAAAGTATTGATATGAATTCAAATTAACAATGAAAATTTCAATTTCGGTTGGCTTTGTAAGCCTCAAGCCGCTTGCCCATAAATATCTTGAATATTCGATATATATTTTTATGGTTGCTGTAATAATATTCATACATCCTGTACTAACAACAATGGCTTGCAAGGTATATACCAAAAAAAAAAACATAAAAATAATGGACTTAAGCAAATGTTTGCATATTTTAGAAAAAAAGTTAAAGCAAGTCAGAGCATGTAATTTTCTATTTGATTTTGTTTTTATACATTGCTGGGTATCTTTAGGTCAAGAACTCCTAACTCTTAGGATCCCTTAGCTCTTATTTACTATTTTGTATTTTTACGCGTTCTGGCGTGAAATTTTTATGAATTCCCAAAATGTATTTCATGTGAAGCTGCGAAATATAAAATGCAAAAACACAACACGAACATCCACAACGCCTTGTATAAATTGTTCAATCGCAATTGTGTGCGTGTGTGTGCGTAGGAGTGTTGGATAAATGCGGAAGACTTGTTGATGTAGTTGAACGATATTTTGCCACTGGCCCTGGAAATTTATGATTTTAATTGGTTTGGTCAAGCGGAAATTTTTGCAAAAGCATTCTTAATGCTATTGTTGGTCGACGGGCTCTTTGGGCTTTTGTAATATGCTTTCGATTTCTTTTTTATGCTGTTTTTGTTTATTCTCTTCATTTTTTTTGTTTTGTATGTTCTTTGGCATTAACAATATTGTATTTTACTTGCGTTTTCAATAATTCATCATGGCATGCATTTCTATTGATTGATTTATTCAAGTGGAAAAATATTACGAATGCAAACAAAAAATTGCTCTCTGACTTTTTGGGCGCAACAACTATTTCGAGGGCAAAGCCACAAGGCATGAAAAAAGTGCGCACTTATACGCAGGTAGCACTTTTTGTGTTAATACTCTTTTATTAAAAATGCATAATAAAATAATTTAAAATATCGCACATTTTCATGGCCTGACAATCAATTTTGTTGTGCATCTCAATTATTTTTCGTTCATTGAATTTTATGTTGTTTTTTCCCAAGCTCGATTATTATTGGTTTGATCATTGAAAAAGTTATCTACATGCAAGGTATAAGTTTAATGAATGCTTTTCACATATTTTATAAAATTGTTTTTATATCGGGATATGTGAAATTTTGATTACAAAAACATGAATGGAAAATGTAAAGTCGCCAAGAATTCAACTTTTTGCTTAAGCTCTTGAAGTTATTAAAACATTTAATACCATTCGATAAGCTAAATTGGTCAATAATCCTGAAATTCTTCACGTACGGTTGCAAAATTATTTTTATATATAAAATTTGTTTATTATTATATATTGCAGACGTATTCCAATTAAAGTTTGCCGCCAAGCAAATACTTTACTTTAAAGAATGTTCATTAAAAATTACACCTGCACATAAAGGTATAGATAAAGCATGTCCATACACACACTTCTGCCAATATGGGAATTATAGCTGCATATTACGTATACGTCATGTGTGTTAATGCCTTTTCAGGAATCTTATTGTGCAGCTTTTGGTTTTTATTACAAAAGTGCGCGTGATTTCCAATGACTATGAAAAGTGTTATATGAAATGCATTTATGTGAGTGTGTTCGTTATGTCTGTATTTCTGTGTGTGTGGGATTGTTTGTTTTTGTGTGTTAGGGCGCGAACACAAAGCTGTAAAACAACAATGACGTAGACAAAGGAGCAGCACAGATCCATAAAAGCATGATGACAAAGGCATAAAATGTTAACAAAAAGAATACATAATGTGAATAACACAAGATACATCCAAAACAAATTCTCATTCATATGAGTGTGAAAGATCGAACCGTCAACAAAGCTAAAAACCAAAAAGCATTTACTGACGTAAAGAATTGCACAATTAGGGCTGCATTTTGCCAATACAAAACCATACAACTACAAAAAGCTAGCAGACAACTCAGCGAGTAGTAACTATTTAAATATATATGATACTATTATTAAAGAAATATGTGGAACTCACATGGTGTATTTAGTTTAAGCAAGGTTTTTATTATTGCACAAGTTTGTTTGATCAAGTTTTTCGATGATTTTCTAAATTGTTATAACGAAAACTTTAATGATCGTTGTCTTATTTGTATTTCTTGTTTTATTTTCAATTTTTTTTTTTTTATTATTCGCTTATTTTCATTTCCATCAACAACAAGACTTTCCAATAACATATGTGTATCTTAAAAATTTAAATATGTAGATAAAATAGTGTTTGAGTATTTTAGCAATAAATTTAAACTTTTATATCATTTTATAGTTTTTTTTTTTCTTATAGGTAAACGATTGAAAATTGTTTCTGTTATGCAATTGAAACATATGTATATATTAAAAGTAAAATAAAAACTGTTTCGATTTCTCAAGTTTTCAACTGTGCTTTATTGAAAAAATTGATTAAATACCATTCCATTGCTGGTATGTTGGTCATGTATTGTTTTTCTTT
This sequence comes from Scaptomyza pallida, assembly GCA_018152965.1. NCBI lineage: Eukaryota > Metazoa > Arthropoda > Insecta > Diptera > Drosophilidae > Scaptomyza > Scaptomyza pallida. The sequence continues at coordinate 8,233,424 of JAECXP010000002.1, forward strand.
TCGTGTTGCTTGTCGACCATTATATGTGCTTTTATTTTACTGCTGTTGTTTACAGCATATAGTACAGTAATTGCCGATTTTAACGATTTCAAAATAAAATAAAATAAAAAATGTATAAATAAAGCGACAACAACGGCAACAGCAATAAAACGTCCAGCTGTGCAAGAGTACGTTCCAAAAAAAAATCAACACATTAATACACGAACGAATACACACATAAAAGCAAAGTTTTGAAAGGGAAAGGGCCAGAAATGCCCTTTGATTTTTAGTCATTTTTCCGGCATTTTTTGGAGCATCAAAGTTTTTATATGCGCATTTATAGTCTTACCACTCTGTGTAGTTGTGTGTGTGTGTTTAAGTGTGACTTCAAAAGCGCATTGACTTGTTAACGGCTACGCTTCACTAAAAACTTTAACTCCCCTCTTTTTACAGCAAGCGTCAAAAGCATTTGGTCGTCCTCGCTGCTTGGCTGCTTGAAAATAAAATCGTAAATTTAATTTATCCTCTCTAGCTAAAAATACAAAATAAAAAAGCCATCAGTACACACACACATACTCACACATGTGTTAACTTGATTGTCCACGTGGCCCCTTAGTACTTGTATTCTGGCATCCGAGCATCGAACCGACAAGGGAAAAGATCAATTGTCATTTCACTGAGCAGCGAGGCGACGAACAAGTGGCAAGAGATTCGAAGGAATTAGTTGCTGAAACGAAATAGTTCAATGGAATCTTAAGCCATTTAATTCTTTCAGTTTACTACTTTAGTTGCATTTCTTGCTTAAAAAGAAGTGTGGCTTTCAAATGCTTTTAACACCACAATGTTTATACAAAAGTCGAATGGGTTTAAAACGGAGAATGAAGGGATTATAGTGGAACGTGAACAATATTTAAGTTTAATCAATCGACTACGCAACAATTACATATATATTATTTATATTAATAGCTTTATTATAATCAAGTTAAAACGTTATATCAAAATACTCAATTTCCAGTTATAATCAAGCCTTTGTACTTATTATAATTGAGATAAATTTGCAATACTTTTATCTATTTTTCGCTTAACTGTTCATCAAAGTTCTCCTACATTATTGAACACAGCTAATTATTGAAGTAGATTGCATGCCATACTCGTGACTGCATTCGATGAGGCGGAGAATTTGCTTTTAGATTTTCTGTCTGTTTCCATGACAAAAGCGCAGCGGAAAGCTTTTTGTGGTGCCGCTGACAGCACTTTGATGTTGGTAATTTTCAAGCTGATGAGTTTTGGTGCACCATAAAGAGAGCTTTGATTACACTGGGCTTATAATATTTGTGTGTTTATTGCATTTATATGGTTGGATTCATATACACATAACGTTTCATGTATTTATGGCCAACATTTATTTAGAAAAGTAAATTGTGTTATATTTAATTTCTTTCAGCTTTATTGCATTTTCTGGGAATTTGTAATCGACATTCAACTAATTCATCAATAATCGCATGCCTTATGGCTTTAAAATTATAATTTGGCCATTGGAATTGGTTTCTTTGTAAAAATTACATAAATTGGATTTTAGGAAGCTTTTTCTATCTTTTAAAGTGCAATCAAGCTAAATGATACAGAAATTTGAGAAATTTATTTAAGAATACATTTTCACAATCCTTGCATTGAGTAAAATGCTGTATCATTTTTTTAATTCATCGGAAATCGAGGGTAAGCTGACAAATGAATAAACAGCATGGCGCGAATGCAAGAACCACTACATATGCACATTTATGTGGCAAGAGTTGCAATGTCATGAAAGTGCCAGAGTCATCGTAGCTTAACGATGTGCGTAAATGCAACGCTATCCGTGTCGATGGCAATGGCGATGTCAGCAGTTGCCAGTTGGGGCACCCATTTGCCAATAGACAAACTGATTGATGGTGTGGCAGGAACTCATATATCAAATACACATGTAAATGCGCATACAAACACTTCATAGCTAAAAGGGTAAGTGAGAATTTTAAGTGTAAGACAAAAAGACAGAAAGACAGCCAGACAGTTCGCTGTCTACCAGACACTCAAAGCAATTTAAAAAACCATTTGTCTGCATAATGCGTCTAAGCTCTGAGCTGGGGACATTGGACAATGGAGATAGTCGTGGAACATTTTTTTTGTTCAAATAAAATATGGCCTATGACCACGCCACATAACAAGATGGCGAAAAATCCCCACTACTGTGTGTGAAATAACTTCATTTCGTTTTGAATTTACTGAGGGCACAAGGAACAACACTCGGCAAATGTTCAAAAGTTATCGCTTAAAATTTAAAAGATTTTATTTCGTATCTGGAATGACTGTCATTTTTTTGCAAGGTCTTAAATTATTTATTCTGAATATATAAATTTAGTCTTTAACTTTTGAAAATACCCATAATTTTGTTCAAGTGTAAAATTTGGGTCTCTGAGTGTTTACATGCGTGTAACTATTCATGTATGTGAACAAACGCTGCTCAACTGGGCGTTAAAAATTCAATTCACACAATTTTGAACGCAATTAAATTGGAGCTGCTCTCCCTTACACCGAGCCCCTTTATCTCGATTCGTTGCCCCTCTTGCCTTAAGACGCACGCAACGGGCTGCTAGTTTTTATGCGTTAAACATTTTGTCGGTCTTGATGCGTGGGCTGGTCGCAACTTTTATGTTCATATTTTATGCATTAAGTACTCTATTAAATTTTTTTGTAGCCGCCCTTTGGCTAAGTCATTTTGGCATGAGTAACATGAACATTCTTCTACATACAAGCATAGCCATACTTATTCACATACGTACATGCTTATAAATGTATCCGGCTGCTGGATGACCCTCAGTGTAACTGCTCTCTGATGATGCTTGTTTACTATGTAGTTGCTTTGCGCATTTATAGGGTGCTTGACATGTGGCTTTTATTGCCAGCTCCTCGTATGAGCAATATTTATTTGGTTTTGATGATTTAAGGCGGTTTCAAAAGAGTTTTGTCAATTTATTATGCAATATTTCAACCAAAAGAAGTTAAATTAAGATGGTCCAGTAATGATTAATATTATGCAAGTTCCGTGCTGAATGAACTAAGAGTTCTTGTGTGAATTTTTATTTATAAAGGTACTTTTATCAATATGCTTCAATCTGAATGTCTTCCATTAATTTTGCTTCTACTACAGTCTTCCATATAATTTTTTTCCAATTCAAAAGGAAATATTTTTAAAAAATCTTTTCAAGAAGAAGTATATCCCAACATTTGTGATACTTCCGCTGTACGTTGTGATGACGGCCACAATGCTTTTGATGACCTCAGATGACATATGAAATGGCATGACAATGTAACGGAAATCGGCTTAAAATTTACTCGGCAGACACACGCTCACACGTATGCATACCGGTGCGGACAAAGCATGCGTGATTTATGGCCTGCCCATGTTCTTGGGCTTCAAACACTTTCTGAAGTGGGCCAACGCCAACAGAGGTAGAGAGAGAGACAGAGAGAGAGAGAGAAGTCTTTCTCTGCGCTTTTGCGACTTATGCAACTAATGCAACTGAACGTCGTCGCGGGCCGCAAGTGGGAAAAGTTATTTACGGCAAACTTCCGGATAGTGGGTAAAGGCGAATGAGAGTGAGAGAAAGGGAACAAGGAACAGCGAAGCATTGTTGGTTTTTAAGCCTACCTGGGCGCAGTTTTTAAATCATTTTTTTGAATATATTTCTATTCATATTTTTTTCGCTTGCTTGCAACAGAACTTGGCTCAAGTTGGCAACCATTTTGCATTGAAAACGAAATTCGGGGGTCAGTGGAGAGAGGTGTGGAATGGCAATGTTAGCGTTACTCGCAAATTATGTTACTTTAGTCAACTCGAATAAATCTTGGACTGCGCTGCTGCTGTTGCCTATACACGAACAAACACAAATCACAAGCAAATTAGTTACTCCCGCATAACCCGGAGCAAGAAACGAAGCAGGCAAAACTTGTTGAGCTGCAAGTTTTGGCAGCAGCAGCCCTTATGTACGTGTATATGGGTCTTCGAGAGTACTATGCTATATATGGCCAAAAACTTGCCGCTAATGAGTAAATGTGGCAAAAGTTTAAATTAATTTTTGAAATGTGGCAGAGGCGGGGGACAGGAACACAAGCACAAAGTCTAACAATTTCAATTTCCTTTATGGCCACGGCACTCTAATTATATTTTCGACACTTGCTGACCTCTCTCTTAAACCCACCTCAACTCAGCACAGCTGCAACCGAAAGCTTTTTAGCATTTATGTGGCCACATCCATCGTGCCACACGATAACAAAAGCCATGCGTTCATTAACTTTGCACCTTAGTCAGCCAAAGGTGCTTAAAGTTGACCAATGCTTGCTATTCAATATCGAAAAACTTCTGATCAGGACAGGACAAACATAAAAGCACAGGCGGTGTCATAAAAAAAATCCATAAATTTATTATATAAACTAAGAAAGACGCATCTCTCTTTTACCATTCATTTGAGTGTTAATCAGATAAATTGTCGATAACTTTTAATGTGTTGTATTATGTCATTAGGGCTCAATTGATTGCAAAAAAAGAAGATGAAAATGACATGTAATTAGCAATTTGAAAAGAATATTGATTTCTCACTGCAATCATGCATTTTATTTATATTTTTGGTTACTGGGCAAAGCCTCACCAATTAAAATCTTTCGTTAAAATGTTCAAATGCTGCTAATAAGGCAATAATTTTGTTTTAATTTTTGCAGTAACTTAATAAGCGTTCATTTAATAAAGGTTTAATTGAATTTTGTTTAAACAGAACCGTCAATAATAATTTACTTCAACTCAAACCAATCGAATATATATTAGGCATGGGCAAAAGAGACCTCTCAATAATAATATATTAACATATAAAACCAATTTCAGAATGTGCCCTAGAGCAATAAATACATTCAAATATTAATATAATGCTGCTACACACACACAGAACTGTCAAACAAATTAAACTAAATTTCTTAATAAATGTCAATCAAAAGGTTCACAATTCGCACTCAACGTGGATATGAAGGACATACTGTATTAAATTAAAACTCATTAATTGCACTCAAAGCCATGCATTTACTGGTGATAAACTCTTAGTCCTCAGGCAATTCCATTCTGTATGTGCAGGTGGCCCTAAAATATGCCATATTATAGCCCATACATATGTATATATATAGTTGAAATTATGTATATATGTTAACCTGATGGCACCTGGAGTAATATCGATTGAGTTGTAGCGGCTGTTTGAATACACAGTCTCAGCCTCTCAGCCGTCTCTCTCTGTCTTGGACAAAAATGGCCGGCAGCAAAATGTGGATAAACTTATTTAAGCATAATTGAATATTAATTTGAACGCTTCGATTGCCTTTACGATATATTGAACAATTGAGTTTACTTGCGGGGGTTCTTTAATACTTGATGTATGTGTTTGTGATTGTGTGTATGTGTGTGCTGTTTTGTGTATGTGTGTAGCATTTGACAGGCGCCTTGGGCGTTTTGGTTTATAGAGCAAAATACAAAATGGAAATACGAGTACGAAAGTGTGTGTGTGTGTTTGTCGCCATTTTGTTTATGTTGCGCATTTCCGGCTCAACTAGATGTCCATTCTCTAAATATGTGTATGCATGTATGTGTTTGCAAGTTTGTGCACTTGCAAAAAAAACGACCTAAAAGCTTGATCACTTTCATTGCAACCAAAAAGTTTTGCATATTTTAAAAATGATATAATGATATAATGATAAAATAATAAATTAAAAAAACAAGTAAAACGTTGCAGTCGGACGCAACCGACTGCGATATACTTTGATACCAGTTTACATAGCTGTTTTAAGGATTCCTAGTGCAAATAGTAATATATGAGGGCTCTGGGTATAAAAATCAGGCAGAAGGGGTAGGCATGACATTTATCTGCGGATGGCACTTTCTATCCTCCTACCAAGTTTGGAGACTCTAGCGCAAAAACCGACAAAGATATAGAGGTGGGCGGTATAAGTGGGCGTGGCATAAACAATTTTATGCACACCTGTTTCGGATGTTACAACCAATGTTCATTTCAAATTTGGTGACTCCAGCCCAAAAACTGAGAAAGATATAGAGGTGGGCGGTATAAGTGGGCGTGGCATCCAAAAAATTGATGCAGATCTGTTACGGATGTCACTACCAATGTTCATACCAAATTTGGTGACTCTAGCTTAAAAACTGACAAAGATACATGCCTTCCGGTTTTTTTAGGGCGGTGGGGCATGTCCCGTTGTTTGGGGCGTGGCATCCAAAGTTTTGATGCATATCTGTGTTAGATGTCAGCATCTACTTTCATGTCAAATTTGGTGGCTATAGCTTCAAAACTGTAAAAGATACAAGCATTTTTGTTTATAATTTAAGAGGGGCTGGGGCGGAACATGTGGGCGTGGCATCCAAACTTTTAATGCAGTTTTTTCGGGAATGTCATCGGCTATCTTGCCCCCAAATTTGGTGACTCTAGCTGATAAAATGTGGGATATATTTGTGTTTTATCGATTCGCACATCGAGGTGTATCGACTTGTTATCGATTTCCCAGGCCCCCTGAGGTCGTAGAGCCCTACATTTAACACTTTGTCTGACGAAGGCATGTACCAAGATATGTGCAAAGTTGCAAGGCTCTAGCTTTAAGGGTGTCGAAAAAAGATGCGTTCATACAGACAGACGGACAGACGGACAGACGGACGGACGGACAGACACCATGACGGACATTGCACAAACCCAATATACTATGATACCTTTGGTATCAAAGTATAAAAATAAATGTAATTTTTTATGGTTTATTATACATTACCAAATTAAATGAAAGATACTTGTTTAATATTTAAACTCAGAAATAATTTAAGTTTCTTAAAATGCAAGGTTTCTAAGAATGACATAAGACCGATTTTGTTTTTTGTAGTGTACGTGCTTTAGTTTGTATGGATTTTGGGGGCACTTCATGCTTGGCTGCGTCGCCTTAGCTGTCAATCACAACTGGTTGACAAATTGCTTTTGGACTCGACTGACGTGTTGACAGCACAGCGCGCAGTTCTAGTTGGGAGTCGCTTGTCCACCTTCTGCAACTTTCTCTCCCACCCGCTCCCACTTAACTCTCCATCACGATTCGCTCTGCTGGCTGACAGTTTTTGAAGTAAAAACTTCTTAGAAATGCATTTAAACTAAGAGCGAAGCTTAAAATGGTTTCAGCTTTGATGACCTGACATTAGCAGTGTTGCAAATCGCTGCTGTTGCCGCTGCTGCTCAACACTGCTGCTGCATGAAAAAAAAATAAAATAAAATTCCGTAGGCAAGCGTTGGCGAGACACATTTTCAGTTTTCCAGCTGAGCAAACTCAGACTCAAACACAAAGAAGTCGAGGTGCTAAGAAAAATTTTACGTTAAGTTTAATGTCACACGATGCCAAGTGAAAGTTGCATTTGGGAGCGAAAAAAAAACTAGAAAACTTAAGAAAGATGTGGAAAAGGATAGAAGCAGGCAGCAAGAGACATAGTAAGGAAATTACTTTTACTTACTGTCATTCAGGTTTCCCTAAGGATATATCTGAGTTTTGAGTGCGACCACAGAATTTTTTTTGCCTGTTTAACTTGCGTTTTGTTTCGCTGTAGCAGCAAAAAAAGGAGTTCAAGGACCAAGTTGCAGCGGAATGTCACTATTATGCGAATAAAGTTTTTTCAGGTCATGCGAACCTTTAAGCAAATAATATTCCCACATGATATTTTGAAATGACAGTGAATTTAATGTTTTTGACAGATTTGTTTTGTAAACTTTTTGTTACACGGAAACTTGCTTAGAAGTTGTGTGTATCGATAGCCATGCTTAATCGAACCTATTCTAAAGGATTTTTTTTTATCGTTTGAAAAAAAAGGAAACAAAATCGTACAAAACTGTTTAATTTATTCACGCTTATTGCAATTTTGGTCACTATCAAATGTGATTCATATACAAGGATGACGTTCAACAGAAAGCACCACAGGGACCGCCGATAACTTGAAATTGATGCAAAACTAACAAGGACCACTGGGACCACAAGGAACTTGAGGACCACACGGTCCAACTGGACCACAATGCGTATTCCATGGCGTTGGTGAACACGGATAACAGGGTCCACACTCGGGCGATTCGTAGGGACATGGAGGTGAGCACGGTCCGCAGGGTCCACGTGGACCACAGGGTCCATTCGCCAATGGTCCACAGCCGGATCCGCAGGGTCCACATGGTGCAGGTACATATGGTCCCGATGGCATAGTAAGACCACACGGTCCACAATTGGGCACTGCACAAGTTCCGCCACAAGGTCCGCAGGGTCCACCAGGTCCGCAACGGCCGGGTCCACAAGGTCCACAGCGACCGGGACCACATGGACCACAAGGTCCACAGGGGCCGCCTGGTCCGCAGGGTCCACAGGGACCGCAACGCGTCTCACACACCGGATATTGATTGGTGGAGAAGCAGGGAAGTGGACAGCAGGCACCTCCCGGAGCACATGGTCCAATGGGACAGGGTGGACAAGCGGCACTAGGCTTGTAGTTGATCGGCCCATTGGGATAACAGCAGTACTCCCTTGGCGGAGGTATATCAATGGTCTGTGGCTTGGGCTGGCACAGTATTGACTGGCAAACTTCTCGGGGCTCACAAATCCGCTTCGGATAACAGACGACGTATGGATCGGGTATCATCGAGGGATAGTATATCACCCTGGGTTCGCGAACCATTTGCGAAACCCAAATCAGTTTGGGCACCTTAATGACCCGAGTTGCATCCACCACTTTGGGCACGGTGATTTGCCGGCAACGGTTCACCACCATGGGCTCCGGCACGATCTTTTCTGTGAATACCACACGCTTCTTGCATATCAATCTCGGGGGCTGCTGTACCGTTATGCATTTGGGAAAGGGAGGCGGTATGCGTGGTGCACATTGCGGCAGGGCTTCCAGTTGCGCCGAGTTGTAGCATTTTGGCGAACATTCAAAGGGTCCACAGCAGGGATCACAGGGGCTGCACGGTCCGCACGGAGAACACATTATATTTAAATAAAATAGAAAGAAATTTGTTTGTTGATGCTAATAAAATGTTTTAAAAATTTTCTCTGCAAATTTAGCTAGTTACAATTTGGATGCCGGTCGAATTCAAAATGATTTCTACACACAGCTGAGCAGTGTTGTAGTCTAAATAAATACTTTTCAAACTTTCACCACCTACTAGATTGTTCTTAATTCAATCAACTTGATTATGTCTCTCTCTCTCTCTCTCTCTCTCTTACTCTATTTTATAATGGCTTTATACAAATAGCCGTAAATGTGCACTAGGTAAGTGTCATATATCAACATGACGTCATTATTTCATTCGCATCAGGAGCAGCTGACTAAGTCGAGGTCGGTACCCAAAAACCCGTCGAGGTTTAGGTGAGACGTTGCTAGGACGTTGTCTCATCACAGTGTCGCCCAGGCCTGCTCTCAGTCTGTGTGCGGGAGTGTGGCATAATGTGATAAATGATGATTTTATAATCGTTTCCATGACACGTCTCTGTGTATACAACTTACACCTCCATGCACTTGAATAAGCCCAAGTAATACAAATATTTTCATTATGATGTTCTCGTCGATCAAAATGTATAATGTCTAAATAAATTTGCAGTAACCTTTACTCAGGGCTTGGTGTTGGAAGTAAACGTGATTCAGAAAACTTGGTTTTTCTGAACTAGATAATGTCAGGCTTAATGAACTTTTCATCTGATTTCATCTGAATTTGCATCAAAACTCAAACTGGGCTTATTTTAACCAAAATAAAGAGACGGATTGTTAACCTTACCGGATATTAAAATATTTTCACATTAAATTAAATTTTTTATTTCAATCCCAAACTCAAAATGTATGGTCCGGATTTCAAACACATGAAAATGTAATATTGCTATAAATAAATATAACATAATAATTGTTTCTATTTAAATGAAAGCTGCTGTTGGGCAAGCTCTTGCAGTCTTGCTTAAAAGCAGAATCCGGTTTAGGTTGAGGCCACTGGTCAAGTTAGCTTTCAGGCAAGCCTTGCAGACGTGTTTGTGTCAGGAGCAGCGATGGGCTGAGCCACTTTACATGTACCAGCATTTTTGGGCTTAGTCATGTCCGAGACTACGGATTGTCCGGCGCAATCCTTTTGCCCAATTTCATTTCAAAAATTGTCCAGCTTGCTTTGCATGTGTGTGTGTGCTTGTAGCAATTGTATTTCCTGGCCTCTATGTATACGTGAATATATATGTATGTATGTATATACGGAAAATGATAAATTATCGTTTGTCTAGTTTTTGATGCAATATGATGTCCTTGTCGTCTTCGTCTGCTGTTTATGCGATGCTTCGCAACCTCTGACTCCATCCTGGCTCCATCTCTGTCTCACGCTCTTTGTTAGCGCTTTCTGTCTCTGTCACTGGCCTCATCTCGTCCCAAATTGTTGATTAATTGAATTTCACTTTGAGACAAACAGAAATTTTCATTTCGTTTCTTTGGCAGACAACGGTTTGTTGTGACATTTTTTGAGGGAAGGTTTATATATTTTGCGAAAATTGAATTATTACTAAGCAAATGTGAGTTTAATTCAATTTTGACAATTTAGAAAATTGCTTTATATTCTTGAATAATATAAACTCGTAATAAACTAGCTCTAAACTAACACCATTGCTATAGAAATGTCTATGACATCTAAGAGAAGGTGATACACATAATTTGATAAAATAAAATATATAAACTTGTTACGAAATGGTTCAATGTGAGAGCTTAAATGTTGTTTATTCATAGCAAAGCCAATTTATTTATGAACATAACTGAACACTTTGGGTCCTTTCGGTCGTTATTGATACATTTCTTTAGGCAAATTTTATACTTCTAAATGTTTAAGAATAAAATGATATAAATGTTTATAAAATAGCTATAAAAACTTTAAAATTGTCTAATTGAATGCCTTGCGCAACAAAATTAAATGTAAAAAATATAATAGTTATAATAAAATAATAAATAGTTAGAAAATCTGATCGAAAATAATGTATGCAATATATATTAAAAATGACAAGAGCATGTTTCAAATTATTTACTTTATGTTCTTTAAGAAGGAAAATCTTTGTCATTCATATTAATCAAGGCTCAGCTCTTTTATCCTTGTACTCAAGTTCAGAAACATGCTGTGATTGCGTATGAAGTAAGAAATCAATTTGTTAACCATTTTCGTCATAAAACCCATAATAATGACAAAATTGAAATCAAGTCCTTCACTCTTTCTCTCTCTCGCTTTATTCTCGAAGTGAGCTGTGCATAATGTCAATCAATGTCCATGACCATATCAGCATCAGCATCAACATTCACATCAACTTCAACTTCAACGAGGAACGTTTTCGCCGTCGCGTCGTCGTCAACGTCAATGTCATTAAAGTGCATTTTAAAATAGAGTAATAAATATTTACTTAGCTGTGTGAAATGGCAGCCAGCGACGGGTTTTTGGGGGCGTGTGCCCCACTTGATTGCCAGCCCCATATCGTAATTGCAGATAAACTTTATGCCATTAACCTTAGTGTTGCTTTTGCTTTTGCTGTTGCTGTTGCTGTCTAGTTGCCCATGTCTACTGCGTCTGCACTCCTCCAGGGCAGGCAAACTGCAAAGTGCTTTTGAAACATTTCATGATAAGCATTTGCCACCCCTGTCAGACGGCCCAACTCCCACGCCTCTCTGAGTTACTAGCAAATCTATGGGTGTTTGTGAGTGTGCGTTAGATTTGCTTGTGCTTTTTGTGCCGTCAACAACTTTACATTTGTGGCACACATGTGGAATAGAGCTGTGTTGGCTAACGAAGAAATATGCAGAATATTGAGAATTGAGAAGCACACACAACCTACCCTTCCCTCTTCCGCCTCCACGCCCTACACGCGTTTGCCGTTCATTAAACTTGTGCGCAATCATCAGCAAAATGCATTAAACTTGGTAAATATCGTAAAAATTAATGACAACATTATCTGAGAGCAAAGTCGATCGTCCTTCGTCCTTTTTGCCCGATTGCAGCTAAACATTTGTGTAAATCTGCTTGGACCCAAGTTGAAACTATAAATTTAGCAACGAATTGAATTGATTTGGCCTTAAGTGGCAAGAAGATTTTCATTGTTATAGCAAGAATGGCAAGTGCGTATGAATAAATTGCATTTAGTCAAAATTGTAGCAAATGTGTAGTTATTCTTATTCTGATTAAATTGAAGTCATGGTATGCATTTTTGATGCAAGAACCACATTTACAAATAATTGTCTTGTAATGTTTGTGATTGCACACATATACATTGTGTGCTGGTGTTGTTGCAATCGAGTCCGGTTAAAATGTAAGAATTTATTTGAGATTTTTTCAAAACTTTATTTTGTTTTACATTTATTTTTTCAATAGTGTTTCGTTTAGCAAATATTTATTAAGGTAAATGAAAGTTGGTTTTTTGCGAATATACAATTTATTCAAGCTATTGTATTGCATTTTATTGAGTACTCAGACAACTGTATGGTTTATTTTTAATAAATTTTGTGTACGTTGTTGGCGAGAAAAAGTTATGGATAGTAGAAACTATTATTATTGTATTCAGCTTCTTGTATACTTTGCAATTTGTTATTTAGAATCCAAAGTTTTATGGCAAAATAAAGAAAAGGGCGTACATACTGTAATATGATGATAAACTGAAAGTCCTAATAACCGTAATTAGCTAGCAGCCACAAAGTTATGACAGTCAGTTATGTTACGTAACGTGTTATGTAATCTAATGTAACACACCGATGCGTCGGGGCCATTGCTCATTTTAACGACTGTCGGCTGTCGAAATGAACTTTCGCCACGTGATTTAGCAACATTCACGCAAAAGCAGCAGCAGCGGCAGCCGCAGCAGCATCAGCCACATCAATAACTAATTTTTCATAATTAATGTGTCGGTTTTTGTGATGCCCTAGCCCATCTTCTCCTTCCTTGTACACTACATATATACAAATGCATGTACCTTTGTGTGTTAGTGTGAGAGTAAAAGTGAGATTGTGCTTGTGGATACTTCTGTAATGCACTGTACGCTTAGAGAAAGCCACCTCACGTTTTATGTTCATTAGAGCAAACGGCACCAGAAACCACAGTTGGGGTTGTGTTGTGGATGGCGTTAAATGGTTTCATTGTTTTTCATTATGTTAGTCACTTATTGTGCTCTCACATGGTGCGATTAAAGCGAATCCTTGCCAGGGAAATAAACCGTTTCGTGCTGGACTACGAGAGCCATGTTGTTGGCGATTTTGATTTTTTCCGGTTTGACCGGAAACATACAAAATTATGCACAGCTAAATCATAATCATATGCATTAACACTGATTTACAAATAATTATTTTACTTTCAAAAATTTCGTTATAAAAAGTATTTTATGTTCCTTAGAGATGACATATGTAAAATGTCAAAATCTAAATTTATTTTTCAACCATTTCCTACTTTTACAAAAAAAAGAGGGAAATAGAAATTATTTTGACAACTAACAGGCCGTAAAAGCTTTTAGTAAGTTTAAAAAAGTTAAGTCGTGTGTTTGTTGTTTGTCAGTTACTTCTCTTTTCTCAATCGTCAGAAATTAAGCTCTTTTGTAAGCCTCTTAGTTTCAGTTTGAGGTTTAGCTTTTGAACTGCATAAAAAGCGTATGTGATGTGTTGTCTTCAATGCTTTAGCAGCCCTTTTTTAGGGCAAAAATGTATTAAATGTAAATAGAAAGAAGCTTATTAAATATAACTTTGATCCCATTTGCCAGTGTGCTCAATTTACGAAAGTATTTTGCATTAATTAAGCCAATTTACTTGCCACATAAAGCACTAAGCTGCACACAGGCCCAAGCAAATAAGACAACAGGAAAACTGTAAGGGACATTCCCTATCAACGTGACAAGCAGCCTGCGGCTGGTCCTTGTTCTTTTACAGGGTCGTCCTGCCGACTATTATTTTGTTGACTCAGCAACGTTGATTTATGAAAATGTCGCATGTTTCATTAAACAGATTTTGAGCCTCTCTCACTTAAATAACAAAATATTTTCGAGCAAAAAAACGGGAAAAAAAATTTAATTGAAATTTTCTTCTCATGCCTGTCAATGTTGATTTTCACTGCTTCCCGCTTTCCGTTCACTTTCGCTCTCGCTTCTCGCTCTCAGCTTCTTTTGTTCTTGCCCCTTTTTGAATTTTCTGTTTGAGGTGACAATTTAAGCACGCTCAATGCCATCCGATAATGACGTTGATTGTGGTCCTCCATGCTCCATGCTTTATGCTTCATGCTCCGTTCTCTCCACCGATTTGTTGCCATCCATCAATCGCAGGCGCACGCTCCTGCTCATCTACAAAACAAAGCCAACAACAGCAAAAACAATGCCACATCATGTTGAGATGTTGCCGTTGTTGTCCTTGTCCTCCTACCAGTGACCCTCCACGCTCGTTATCCTTCTTTATCCTAGGTTTCTGTCTACTTTCCGTCTCTCTCCATCTCTGGCGCTCTGTCTCTGGTTGCTCGTTGCTCCCGTTGCACTTTGCTCTGACATTTTGAGTTTATGGCATATTTGCATTATAACTCTTGTGCTTGTGCGTTGAGTGTGCGAGATGTGGAAAGTGGTGCAGCATGCGGATAGAACGATGTGTGTGTGTGTGTGTGGTGCGGTTCGCTGCTCAATCCTTTCAACTGGCCCTGCACTGCACTTCACCCATGCATATATATGTGTGCGTGTCCTTTGCTTGTTGCACTCCAGCAATGACGTTGAAGTTGCCATAAATGCATAAGACCAACTCAGGGTCGTAGTCGGAGTCCTTGTCCGGGGTCCTGCAATAGGATCTGCAGTTGGTTGGGAAGATGATGGCCTAGTGGCTGCTTGATGCAGCTGTTAACAAGGCAAATAACCATTTTTGCTTGCATAAAAATTATGCACAGCTTAACAAAGAACAACAACTATATGATATGTGGACTCTAGCAATTAGATACCATAGAGTAATTGCTACAATTTTCCTGGCCTACAGCTGACACGTTGCAGGCCCACATTGCACTCAAACTATTGGTATATTGAACCAAGAAACCTGTAACATTGAATTACTTGAATTCTGCAATTGACAAGATGTTCAGCTTACGGTTAACCATTTTATTAAAGCCTTGCATCAGAATAATGTAGCTTTAACCATATTATATTGATGAAATCAAAACAGTTAAATTCTCAAATAAGCGTTGTCAAATAAGTTTTTTAACAAAAGTTAAGAGATGTAACAGAAAAATTAGAGGATGAACGTTGATTCATTGCAAACTTTTGTTTACATATTAAATTTCATCAGGCGGTAAAAACACGTGTCGCTAATACTAGCTGTGCCATAGACAGCTCAAAGTTTTTAATTTAAGTACCATTGTCAATGTTAAATGTAATCTGTTTCGAGTTTGTATGTGTACAGGTATTTTCTAAAACACATACACACATTTTCACACAAGAAATATTTAGTATTAATTAAATGAAAACTTTTCAAAATACTGTGTTACCTGCGTTACTCTGTATTGTTGAACTGACCGCAGTGGGATACGAGTGGGAAACATTTTATTCTGTGCAGATTCTAAAAATAAAAAACACTAATAAGATCAGAAATGCATGTTAGGGAACACGTAAAAGGAATTATAGAAAGAACTTAAAATGCCGAATATCAAAATATTTTTTTGCCCTTGTATACTATTCCTATTTAAATTTTGCTTTAATCCATACTTAAAGTGCTTGAACCATCATCCAATTATCATTCTTTCACATAGACATACACAAATGAATTCAATTGTCGGATATGCTGAATGGTGAGCATATTAATAGATTCCACGGCGTACACTCATGGTGACTAATTAGGATCATTTTGGTTACTCGACTGTTTGTTCAAATTGCAATTTACAGTTCATATTGGTGCGTTAGGGCTTTGAAGCTACTTGCTTTGGTCTTGATTTAGTCTGGCAACTGAAATTTGACACGCGCTAACAATTTGCGTTGATGTGCGAATACACTGAAACGAATCGTCATAAGAAAGTCTTATAGCTATTTCGAAATATTTAAAAACTTTTTAATAATAAAGTGCGCTTTATGGAACATGTTAGATTGAGTTATGGAGAAATTACAAAGTAAAGGGGTAATTTTTTCTCTGAGTGTAGGAAGATAAAGGGAGTGATGACTTTGTCATGGTCTCATTTTGGGATGGATGGTAAATCAGGACTGGCAATTGGTGACGCGTGTCCTGTGCTTGTTGACATGGCATTCACCATATCCCGAGCCACATGGGCTCCGTAACCTGCTGGTGGCCCCCCCTCCCAGCCACCAACAGGACATATTCCACGCACAGACTCGATGTCGAGCCCGAGTCTGATAACATAATTTAGAAGGCAGTTGCGCGAGACTGTAAACGACGCTGTTCGTTGATTTTCGTATTTCATAAGCCGACGGCAAAATCATTATGCATGGCCCTTTGATGGCTAGTTGGGTTGGGATCAAAAAATTACGTTCATTAATTTGATTCGTATGGGCGGCGGGGGAGAAAGTGGGAGCGAGAGGGTAGGCTTAACGCTTGATGGGGCACTTGAATTAATTTATCTTATCGCTGGCTGCATTTGGGCTGCCTCATACGTTGTTGACGTTCAAGTTCTACTTATCAACAGCAACAACAGCGGCAACAATTGCTTCACAAAGGCCCTGTCTGGCTATCAACATGATCTCATCAGCATCAGCAGTGGCATCAGCAGCGGCAGCGGCATCAACATCATCATTATGACCTTTGGGCTTCATTTAAGCGCATTCATTTTGATGCTATGCGCTTTTCATGCGACCCATTTTTCTACACCATTTGGCGCTTAAGTGGGCGGCTTGACTAGTTGTGCAAAAAAGTGTTGCATACTTAAGCGGGCTGGAAATTGAATTTATCGTTTGTGCCTTTAAGTTGGCTGGGTTGGCTCTCTTTGTGGAAATGTTTTGCTTGTGCTCTTGGCGCATGCCACACACATTGTGGCAAGTCAATTATTTTCTTGTTTAGCAAATTGCTACACATTCAGGTTTAGTGTAGACATTCAACTTGTTGTTTTTGTGCTCTTTTTACTGCTTTTGCCTTGTCTAACTTTCCGATTTTCTACATACTTAGAATATTCTAGTGCGCCTTCACATACTCATCACCATCGTCGCCATCATCATCACTATCAAAATTGCTGTTAGAGTTGTGGATTTTGTTAAAGTTTTGTTGCTTGTTTCGGCGCTTTCTCTCTCTTTTGTGCCATATCACTCTGGGGTTAACAGGCACGTTTGTTGGCCTGGAACTTAAATTGCTTTTGAGTTTATATGTTCGCCGACAGTCGACATGCAACATATTCACAGGTTGCAGCCAAATGCCAATGGTTTTCAATGCGCCAAGTCTCAAAACTTTGTGAAACGCATTTATACTTTGGTTAATTCAAGTTGATTTGTTTGATTACTGT
The DNA here is from genome assembly GCA_018152965.1 of Scaptomyza pallida. NCBI lineage: Eukaryota > Metazoa > Arthropoda > Insecta > Diptera > Drosophilidae > Scaptomyza > Scaptomyza pallida. The sequence continues at coordinate 8,250,934 of JAECXP010000002.1, forward strand.
TTTCGCTTTCAAATTGTTCACTGCAATATCCAACAGTGACCCAGTTTTTTCAAGTTAAATATATAAATATGCAAGTACAAATTGGCCTGACTAATGAATTTTCGATTTACTAAATGGCTTGAAAGCAGCCATAACTACATTTGCTTTGATGCTTTTAGCCATTTCCAGTTAATCTTACCAACCTCTTTGACTTAATCAAAACGAGCGTGTAACATGTTTCCCCATTTTCACGGAAATGGTCAAGAACTACAAGCTCGAGCCTCCAAACATTTACAAACTACCCGCAACACCCACAAACATACACAAGCACGCACACACACACACATTCAGATGTGGAACAAGCGTAAGGGCAACGCAGTTGCTACATGTAGAGCGTTGTAGCTCGACCCGAATATCATTTAACACGCGTGTAAACAAAATCGCTTAAATACATGCGCCTGAACAGAGCCGAAAACGCCCTCAAACAAACAGACAACTTGCCAAAAAGCTGTGGGGCAGATTAAGAATGAATTGCGTATGTGAGACAAAATGGGGTTGAACTTTAGGAGTGTAGTTAGCTGCGAAAGTGGCCTAAATGGAGAACGGGCTGCAACCGCAAGAGAACATTTTAACAACACTCAAAAAAAGTCCTTTTATTATTATTATTGAGAAACGTAAATGTTTTTTGCAAATGGACAAAGTTGACGTTTTTCTTGTTCATATACAAATTTTTTCTTAACACAAATTTTGTTTTTTTTTTTATCTCAGTGTAGTAGGGAAGTAAACGGATTTTCCCAAAGACCTCTTGCTTATAAGTTGTAAGTAAAGTTTGAACAGCTCATCAAAATAATTCCTACTTACTGAGCATATGAACAATTTCTAATCAAAGCAATATGAATTATTGGGGTCAAAGCTAATTATCTGCAAGCATTCGTTCCAGTAAACTGAAAAGATTTCTTGAAGTAAATCTGGTTTGTGGTCATACATCGTTTAGTAATTATAACAATTTGTTCCATTAAGCTTTCCAATTTTCTTTTGCTTAAATTGCAAGCCTACGTAATGTGCAAAGGTTATGTGAAATTACAGCTCTTTTGTTGAGCACAATGAAAAGTGAAAAGCTCTTGGCAATTGGCGTTCTCTCTGTTGGAGAATAACTGAACTTTAAATCAAAAATACGAATTGCCAGGCCAAGCACTCGATACATGGCCTGAATAGTAAATCGACTGCGGCAAACAAATGAATTCCGAATTTGAATCAAAAATTCGAATTGGCCAAAAAGAGAACACAATTTGGTATAAAACAGAAGCAATGCTCGATTATCCAATGTCAGTCATTCAATCGGTGCGTCCATCGCTCATTTCATGCAAAATGAAATCCATGGAATATGCACTGGCTCTGTTGGAAAGCTTAAAACTCTCTCTCTGTGGCCAACGGTCAGGTCAGGAACTAATCGAAAAAATATAGGAAATAATGCCTGCATAGAACATTTTTGTTTTGCCGACTGCAAACTTAACCCCATTTGTGCCTCATTTTTAAATACCCTTGCAAGAGGGTGCCATAACTTTTTTGAAGCAATGTTTTATTTAGGGCATACAGTCTTCGTGTTGCTTACTTCGACCGATTCTCTCCTGTTTTTGGTATTTTTGAGTATTTGAGTAAATAACTTTAGCAGCAAATTAATAGCTGTATTCACAGCCATTGCTGTAGAATGTTTTGAGCCCATTCGGTTACTGCTTGTTGCGTGTTGTTGTTATTGCCCCTAATAATTAAATGCAGTTTATGCCACGTTCAAAACTTACTTGAAATTTTCTGTACATTCCATTTGAAAGTATAATCAAAATGCTAACAACCAACACAAGCGACGAGGGAGGCAACAAAAAAAATTTAAATTATTTTGCCAGTGCTAGAGCCCAGCAGCTTTTTGTTGCTCTGTTTTCAGTTTTCTTCACACAACCAAAAAAAAACAAAAAACAAAAAACAAAAAACAAAAAAACAACAACAACAATTCGCATGTCCATCTCTGTGCCGCAATGGAGATCTCATTTTCTACAGCTTCCCCAGCCGGCCAGCCTGCCTGTCAGTCTGTCTCTCTGTCTCTCTGTCTGAATCGTTGCGATGCTAATGCTTGTGGCAGCGTTCATTGCCAGAATCGGAGCCATAGTTGTACTAGAGCCGCCATTTTGTTAGTCCCATTCCAGCTACTGCTGCTGATTTTGGTTTTGCTGTTTTACTTGTGCCACTTGAATACTTTGCACTTTGCACATGGCCTGCATAATGAATGGATCGTTGTCTGGAAAAACTGGCAGAGAGAGTGCCCAATGCTGTTTGGCTTGGATTTTCAACTGCGTTTTCTTTGGTTCTTAAGAGTTTTCGCTTGCAATTACGATGCACAATAAAAGCACAATTTGTGGCCATTTTGTGTGCGGGCAGTTTTAAAATGATAATAGACAGTAAATGCATTGCCAAGATGTTTAAAAATAAATGCAAAAAATATGGCACATACCAAAATCTTGCACTTTGTAGTTGAGTAGTAACTTGGGTGAAGCCATTTTTAATTGTTAATCCATTGCGATTTTCATATTCATTTTCATATTTATTATGCTTGGTATCGTTGGGCCACTTGATGGTACTGTTCGTTAGTACGTCTACTTCCAAATAAAAAAATAATGAACATTTATAAAAATTGGATCAAAATCGTTTGAGAAACTCCTGAGATATCGCAGTTTGAAGTTCGATCATATTGGTCACGGTTAATACAAACAAAAGACTGTAGTGGTTACATATGGGGTTAAGGGTATGTCCTAGTCGGGATTTCTCGACTAGAGCCTTTTTACTTGTTTCTTATAAATAGGCATTTAACAGCTTTAGTGTAATCTCAACTGGTTCATTGTATTGCAGCTGTTGACAATGGTACTGCACAACTTCCGACAAGTGGCCAACAACGGAAATGTCAGATAAAAGCAACTTGCGGTAGGCATTGTCCACTTCAATAGGATGCAGCTGGCAGCCATCTTCCGCCAAAGAATATTGTGAGCTGCGCTTCAAAAGCTCACAAAATTAAAATCAAGTTGTGGAATTGGGCCAAAGTGGCACATAACAACACGCGGCACTAAACGACTAATATTTAATTTTTAATCAACAATAATTTATCACTAAAAGGAGTTTGCTTAGAAATATAAGTTTACAAAATAATGTTTCATGCCTCAACATTATTAATTTACAAATAGTTAAAACGAAGTAACAAGTTGCAGCAGCTGCTAGAAAGAAGATTCTGAAGCAAACATCGACTGCACAAGCCGTCAGATACATGTTTAGTAAAATGATGCGTTGCCCCAGGATATTTGCAGTTAAGAGCTCATCTAGCTTGTTCTTGTTGTTACTGCTTCCGGCCTGGTAGCACTAAATGCATTGCAATTCGATATTTACTTTTAATCTACACTGATTGCGCTGCCTTTTGCATACGAAAACCTTTATCTGTGCAATGGTTTTGTCGTTGGGCTTAAATTAGCCTAAGGCTTGTTGCCATTGTAGTCTGTTAACCAATCAATTGGCATTTGACAACAAATTAAATATTTTAGTTTCAAACGTTTAGTTAAAATTAAGCAATTCAAGTTAAATATAAATAAATCATAAGATAAAAATGCACAGCAATTAACACATATAAAAAATAACAATACCTTTTTTATGTTATGTGTAGGTTTTCCATTTAAATGATTATTTTTTGATAACAATTGTGAAACGCTTAAAACCATTTACTACATATTTATTTGAAGATTTGTAAAAAGTGTTTAGGTTTTCAGCAGGCCGAGTCCCAAGTGTATTCAAGTTTGTTTTGCACATTGCGTGTCTTGGATGTTTCGTTTGCTTACGTAAGAATCACCCATACGGCCCGTGTGCCATAACAAAGCAATTGGCAAATCGCATTTGCAGTTGAGTAAAAACGCACGTTTATTGCCTCAAATTTTCACATTTCCGCCTATTCAGTTGTTGTACTAGGTACTCGTTATGCAAATTGCTTGCAACGTTGCCCATGTTGCTAGGTGTGTGATGTACATACGTACAAACGTATTTATTGTACAATGGAGGCAGCTGTGTAGGCCAACTTTAAAATTGCCTTAAAGTGGGTGGCAAATCCAGATGCCATATGCCACATGCCACATGTAGCATTTGCCAGATGTAAATTCGAGTAAATTATGAGCATTGCGATCCCATCTGCATGTCAAATAGAGGACCCTTTTTTATTTTGTGTCCCCTTTTGGTTATCAGTCACCCAACGTTGCTCAACACTAAATTACAAGCAAATGAGCTGCTGTCAAATGTATTTTTCATTTTTTATACACTTTATATACTGTTTCGTTTCGTTTCGTTTGGTTTCTGTTTTGCTTTTTCTTATCAACATAATAAACGTTTTGTGCAAGGCCAAGTTCATTGTGCTATATAATTTTGTATGCGTCTGTGTATTGTGGAAGTCAAGGGCATCTGCCGTCGGACTGCTTGCTTTTCGGTCACATCCGCAGACATGTGTGTATGGGTGTGTGTGTGTGTGCCCAACGACTGACCCAACTAATTTTATGCCCATTTGCAGTGTGCTCCAAAGTTCATTTTTTTCCTCAACATTTTTAGTCAGGCAGACGCAGAGCCTCCAAAGAAATGTGTTAACTTTATCTAAATTGTTAAAACATTTACCAAATGACCTCACGTACCGAAATTTCATCTTCCTGACCGAACCGTGAACCTCAACCCGAGCCAGGGGCAAGTTGAGCGTGTGTGTGCGATGGCTATCGCTCGATCGGCTTGTGCAAAAGTCTTGGTTGTTGTTTTCCCAGCCATGTGTGTGCCTGTGAGCGTGTGCATATGTCGTCTTCCTGAGACGTGACAACGTCGTGAAACAGCCCAGTATTTGTGTACATAGATATGTGTTGCAGTTCATTTAGTTGTTGGTGGTTTTTTCCTCGGCTCCATGGTTCAGTTTTGTTTACGCTTTATTAGTTTGCCAACATGTTCCTTATGGCATTTTGATGCATGTTGTTGCATGGGGCAGCAACCCTTCGCACTTGCTACTCGTTTCTCGGTTGTTTCTATTTTTTTTTTTTTGGCACTCTGACATTTATTATGCTTGTTTTGTTGAGCAGCACGTCTTTTGCGTATTAAGTATACGCGCCCTTTGACGTCGACTGTCAGTCAAATTGCCAACGCTTTAACAAATTTAAATGCTCCCCAAACATGATGTACAGCTTATGTGAAACTCCCATAATTTTACCCAAAACTCATAAAGCAGGAAGTTACAGAAAGCTCAAACAATAATTTATTCGTTTGCAAAAACGTTTTCTATATTTCAGTTTAAATTTAGAATCTTCAGCTGAAAAGTGAGGTTATTGTTACTTTGCATTTTTATCACATCCTATCGAACCGTTATTATTGGCTCACGTTTAAAGAAAAATTTTAAAAATTATGTTCGACTTTAATTGTAGTCAAAAGCTTTTGTAAAACCAACAGGAATGCTCGCATTGCAAATAACAAAAAACTATCAACTTTTGTAAATTTTTTGATAGCAAAACAGTAACCCAATGTTCAAACAAAAAAGTAATGGTAACATGTAGCGTTGAAAAGTTTTTATCCGAAAAAAAATCCAGAGAAATGTTAAAAAGAAAAAAACTTTATTTTTGTATCCTTTGCACAAGCAAATTAAATTTGATTCTTTTTTTTAACAAATCAAGGTAGACTTTGTCTAATAACTTCCACTCTTTTTAAATAATAAACATTAAATCAAAGTCTCAAAAAAAAAATATATATTTTTTAAGTGCGTTTTGCAACCGATTAAAGAGCATAAAAAAATTTACAGAACTTTTTCAAAATTCCTGCGTTTTGTTGAAATTTCAACATGCAAGAATATTCATTGATATCTTTATGAACTCGACGTTTGTTGTTGGCTAATTTGACAGCACACACAAAAAGGAAAAAAAAAAACACATATTTATTGTTGCATACAAAATATGTAAAGTGGGGTGTGTCTAAAATTGAAATCTGATTTGATTTGTAGGTGGGCTGTGTTGTGTGTTTGTTTTGTGTTGTGTTTTTGTGGCTTATAAAAAAGACAAATGTTTAAAAAATGTTGAAAAGGTAACTTAATGAAGGCACAGCACGCCCCGTGGTCCGAATAAAACCCTACCCTTAAAAAGAGTTCAAATTGTTTAAATTTCATTCGTGTTTGCTTTCATGTTTTATGCTAATGCCACTATATAATTTGCCTCTTCTTTTATGATAGAGGTGTGGACCCCAAATAAATTTCATGTGTGACCATGTGTGCCTTTTTCTGTGTGTGTGTGTGCCTCTTTAATGTTGTTTCTTGTGTGCAGCATTTACAAAATGTTTCGGCTTGCGCCTGAAAGTATGTTATAAAAAATATTTTATGACATGTAAAAGCATCAATAAAAAGGTTTTCGCTTCCCCAACTTCCCATTTTTCATGTTTTTCGTTGCTGTTGCTACTTTTGTTGTTGATGTTGGTTTTTGATGTTGCCCTTGCTATGTTTATTGCTGCCATTGCTGCTGTTGCGGTCGCGCTTTATCCTTTGCCAGGCTCATTATTCATTTCGTTTTTGGGTTATGTTTTGTTTTTTCTTTTTTTTTTATATGATTTTGTTTCTTGTACTGCTGGCCTTTTGGTTTCTCGTTTTATGGGAAATTACATTTAAGTATGTGTTAGAATTGACGCCGAAACAGGTTGTAAATAAAATTGTAATACAATTGCCATTGTTTGAGCGTTTGAACGTGCAACACTTTTGCCAGACTGAAATGGAACTTCTTATGGATTTAAATTTGTTACAAATATTGATTATTTATTTTTTTATTTTTTTTATTTATTTATCTGATTTGACATTGCTTGCAACTAATGACTTTTCATTTGTTATACTGCATTTTGACTTTGTGACGCTGACAAACCGATAAAACAAACGCAAAACTTCAATTTATTAATTATGCACTCTGAAGCAAAGTTGCTGAGCCGCCAACAAACCAGATTATTTACACTAGCCCACAAACATTTTCAGCCGCACATGTAATTAATCCGATTTTTCATTGGACTGCAGCGCAAATGCAAAGCGAAGCTCGTTAAAAGTTTGAAAATAAATTTTATATACTCGAACGCACGGCTAATATGATGAAATGGTTGGGCGTCCCAAAATATAAAGTAAAGTGAAGTAAAGCGACAAAAAACGCATTTTGATAAGCGGCTTATGAAGGGGCGACGCAGCCACGCCCCCATTTAAAGGAGGCATAGGCGGCCCTTGTCACAAATTGCAGAAATTGCTACAATTTTGTTGGGTGGCAACTTTTATGGCCAGAAAGATTTTTATACTTATTTTTATTTTTCTCATCTTTGCTTTTGCTAATTGTCAGTGCAAAGCCGCAAGCGACATAAAACTTTTTCGTTTCTACTCTTTTCTGACAATTTTTTGTTTGTTTTTGGGCAACTCCAAAGTAGAAATTAATTTCACTGTAAATGCACATAATCAAGTGTGCGTGGGTCGAGTCTGGGACCCAGTAGCCGCAGCCGGAGTAGCAGGAGCGCCCAGAATGCAAAATGATAAAGCGATGCGCAACTGCAGCATGCCACCAGACGGAGCAGAAGCCCAAGCACTCCATCAACGCCATAGGAAAAAACTTTCACAGTAAACGGACAAAAAAGATGAAGTACTTGAGCACAGACTTTGTCGAGGATGCGCCTCATTCGGAGTCTTAATGAAAAGGCAATCTTGTCTGCGTGCTATACACGATGGATGGTGAACGTCGTCGCCATCACTTGAAGCTACAAAACGAATTGAGAAATGGCTAATTGAAAAATAAAAATAGTAGAACTGGCACAGTACTGTGAGCTAACGGAATGCCAGGCACTTTTAGAAGGCAATTCCCTCTACGATTGTTGCAGAACAAAATATATTTTTGAATACTATTTCAAATTTGACACTATAATCATATATTTTTTCCTAACCAAACTAATAGCAATTAGTAGATTGTGGGTATGCAATAACTTATAATTTTCCTATACATTTTTTTAATCATTTAAAAATTGTTAACATTAAAATACTTAATACTTCAATCTCACTTTTATTGCAGACCTCTTTATTTTTTTTATCCCGTATATTTAACTTGCACTAAGCTTGAGAAACTCTTCTTGAAACGTATCCATAACATAAGCAGCAACAACAACAGTAACAAGTTCTTAATCATGGCAAAGAATTGGCTTTTCATGCCACAGTGAAAGTTAACTTGCAACAGTAGAAAATGACCCCTCATAATTTATGTTAATTTTTGCCTATCCTTGAATTGTCGGACAGTTTTCATTTTGTTTGGCCGTAGAGCGAGTAAAAAACCGCTAAGAGTCTGGAATTAAAATTAATGAGGTTGAGAAAAGACAACAAACAACTTCATGAGCACCAAAAATGCAACCAGTCCAGAAATGCAAAGAGCACTGCAAAAAAAAAAGAATACAAAAACCAAAACAAAATTGTTTGAGAAGCCTGAGAAAGTCTTAATCGTGATCTTATTACCAGCGTTAATTACGAAATACACCAGCAGCAAAAACAACAAGAGCTGAAGAAAATACATATACGAGAACATTCCGGCTGTCCTTTTTCTGCACTTTCTTCTTTTACTACTGCTTTATGGGCCAGTCTGAAAAATTAAGTTGTCCGGGCATCGGGCATGTAGAATGGACGAGAGATTCGTAAAGAAAGAAAGAAAGAAAATAGACGGCGCATAGATAAGCAACTGCAATGTGCCGCATTTTGCGGGATTGTACTCAAGTTGTTGTTGTTGTTGTTGTAGCTACTGCACAAGTTTTATGACCCGCCGAGCAACATTGTTGCAACAGGCAATTTTTCATGGGAACAATAGGGCATTTTACATGAGCTTCGAGTGAGAATCAAGATAACGAAGTTGCCAACATTACAGCAACAACAACAACAGCCATCACTACTGTATAAGTGTCCTTAATCAAAACAACATTGCAGTAAATGAATGTTGTCAGGAAAAAATTGTTAAATCATATGTGGAAAATATCCTTACTTTCGTATTTTAAATGATAAAATTCTTAATAAAAAGCAAAGCATTTACAATTTATAAATGTTATTTATTATCACATTATTTTTTTTTTTTGTGCTCTTACTTTTGATGTATTTCCGTAATCAATATTATTTACAATGTGACTTGATTGTTTTCTTGGGAGATTTCATAAAACATAACTGATTTAAAAAAAAGAGCTTTTCAGCCACCAGCAAATGCTGTCTTAGCATTTGCACATTCTCGGCAATTGGATGGCATAAGAACTTTCCATCGCATAAGACGTTCAAGGCGTTTAATTAACTTGTTAAAAAAGTCGTTTGTTTTATATCTGAGCTGTGTTTTTTCGGCAATGTCGCTTTTTTTACTACTTTAAGGAACACGCAAAGCGATAGACAATATAATTTATGAGTCTAAAGATGAGAGGCAGTCTCATTAATTAGAGTCTGTTATGCAGCTTGATTTTGACTGAAAACTGACAGGCGACTGGCATGAATAAAGCCAAAGAACGAAAGCGCGATAAAATAAAGAAGAAAAGACTTCAACTGATTGCTGTATGGTAAGCTCGCAACTGGCCAAAACTAAAAGCACAAAAAGTTATAAAAAAAGGACGAAAAGAGCGCCAAGGTATAACAAGGTAAAAAAATTGAATGTGTGTGTGTATATGTGGCATTGGCTAAAATCCGAATAAACCGCTGACCGAAGGATTACACACATAAGAGGATTGCATTTGCGTTTCCAACCACCAAAAAAAGCAGTCAACAAACAACAACAATACAAAAAGAAAAAAATGACATACCCTTAACCCGTTACGGGAGTACAATACTAAGATATCTCCTGTGATTTTTAGCCAATTTCGATTGAATGTTTTGCAATGTTCATTATAATAACCATATTTTCAAACTTCATTTAAACAATGTTGAAATTCAAGATTTCTATCGATCCCATGTGTGTTACGAAAACCAAATAAGTTATTGACAATTCAAAACAAACTTGGACGAGCTTAAGTTAAAAGCCTCTTGCCTAAAAATCTTTAAGATCAACGGCTATATCGACTTCACTGTTGATGCTGATCAAGAATATATAAACTTTATGGAGTTGTTGCTTACATTTGCACAAAGCCATTATACCCTTTATACCTATTTTGTAGGTAAGGGTATAAAAAAAGATCCATATAGCAGAGCTAAGCTTTGCCTTGTTAGCATTAAAGTCACAACATTTTCAAATATTTATATGGCCGGCTAACTGGAGCAGAAAACATAAACATTTGAAGGTTCGAATAAGTCACAGACTTGGCACAAACAGAAGGGGGGGATTTAATGCTAAGAAGAGTCGGCCCCGCCATTTAATGTCCAACTCTGCACATAATTATAAATCAGAGGCTTCGCTCCTTTCTCTTTCTCTTTGGTCTTCGGTTGCGCTTGGCCACACTCAAATAACTTAACGCCAAGTTGATACGTTCAACGCAAGATTTAATGCCAAACAGACTTTGAAAAGCCATCATCAAGTGAAGGGACTGCAACCGATGTATATATATATATGTATGTGTGTGTGTTTGTAGCGCCTAGGACACTGAAAGACAAGTACAAATGCCCGCTCATCAATAGCCGAATGCAGTGCAAAGTGAAATCGGCGTTGATACACTCAGAATAATAATGTATCTTCTTGAAATTTTTTTCATTAGTTGCGCATTTTTGAAATTCGATAGATAATATTTCGCATAATTTTGTTATAATTTTGGTTAGTTTTAATATTTTTCATTGATGTGTTCTGTCATTATTTTTCCCCGAGTGTCTCCTTGCGAATGTATGGCAAACCGTATAAATGGTCATTGAATTTGCTGATATCGACGGAGCTGAAGCGTAACTGCGAATGTGGGGTCAGAGCTGGGATGCGATGATGTGTATCACAATGTGGGGTCAGAGCTGGGATGCGATGATGTGTATCACAAGCGCATCTAATGTTTGTGGCCATGTTGAGTTGAGCTCATGCAGCTGGAACAGAGTTACAACTACAACAACACCAATATATATGCTGCGGTTAGTTGCTGCTCCTTTGCAAGACACACACACATGCATACTATATATGCATTTGCTGCACTGGTGACAGCCAAAACTTCATTTGGCCCTTATACGTATCAGGGAATTCAATTAGCATTTGCTTTATGCATGAGACCCGTTAACAAAAAATTCACACACAAACACACTTTCTCACACATGTAAAGACACCATTCGCACCCATCAGCGTACCTTTTTTAATTGTCAGAACGTTTAATACTTTTCTATTTGTGCTTTTCTTGGACAACTACCGCACGTGAAAACGGACAACATCAGCATGCCAATGCCCTCTTTCTCTCTCTTTCTCTTTCATATACCCATCAAAAAGTGTTGTGCGTGCCAGCTGCTTGTGATTGCACCACAGGACGTATGCGTAACTTTTCTTTTACTGGGCAACGCAAAAAAAATATTCTCGTTGCGTGTACGTTTCACCATTTGCACATTTTACATCGCTGCAAAACCGAAAATAAAAACAAAAAAACAAGAACGTTGCAACTTTGTTCACAGCCAGCTTGTTTCGCATATTGAAATGTGTTTTTTTTTTTACCGCATCGAGGCAGTGTTTTCATTATTTGTTTTGTTTTTACTTCATTTGTTTTTATTTGTGCAGAGTTACAGTCATCAGAAAAGAGCGTCAAATGTAAAAGAGTTCACTTGTATTAAATATGATTTTTTTGCAGACATTTTAACTGTTTGATATTCAATTATAAAATGTTTGCCGAGTGAAAAAATGCAAATTAATGATTTTTTCGAAAGTAATTTTATATTTTTCTTTGGTAATCTAATAGAAACAATGAGGTCAATAAGGTTTAAGAAAAGTGTAAAAAAAACTAAGAATTGGCTTTAACTAAGCGTAAACACCTTTATACGATTGTAAGCTTTCCCGGTCGCTAGATATTAAATAGAACGAAACACGCAATAAAAAAGAAAAACAAAGAACAAAAAATTTAGAAAACATAATCTAGGAACATTTGTTTGTTGTCGTGTGGCGACTGCTGCCTTTGCCAATGTCCTGCTGTTAAGTTGATGAATGCGTTGCCAACAGAAAAAACAAAATCAAAGTGGTTGAGAGAGAGGCAACAAAAATAACAATATCAACAACAACAGTAAGAATAACAGCTGAAATAACTGGCACAAAATTTACAATCAAAGATGGAGGCGCAAAAATAATGTAAGCCAGCCTGTGGACAGGACACATCGCTTATCCAGGCAATAAAAACAGGTTACCTTACCACGCACCCCCCTCCCCCTGTACATTGTGTGTGTTTAGACGGCTTTAGCATGTAATTGTGTTTGTGTGTGTGTGGGTGTGTTGGCTTGTGGGTAACTGGCAACTGGCAACTGGCAACTGTGATACATGTAAACAATGAAATGAACAAATCAAAATTTTATGAAATATTGACAGGTGATATCAATCATTGTTGTTGCCAACACCGATAACCCCTTCCACTCCTGCCTATTGTCCATCAAGTATTGCCAATTGCTATTTGGTGTAAATTGATGTCGTTGTTGTTCTTGTTGCTATGATGGTGTTGTTGGATTAGTCGTAAAGTTGTTAATGACCGTAGCATAAATAAACATTCATACATATTCATGCATGCAAACTCAATCCGTACTCGTTCTGAGTATTTTTCAGTATTTGATAAATTGGTTTTTCTTGCTGGACAAATTAGAGAGAAAACCTAAGCTAGCAGGTGCTGGATGTCTGAGTTTCAACAAATTCACTCAATAAAAGCCATCGCATTTTCCAATTAAAACTATGTAAAAACTGTTCTGAAACTTGTCAGCGTAAATGACAAACAAAAGAGAATATTGAACAAAGAGGCGCGCAAAACGAAAAAATGTTTTGTGTAATCAAAGTTTTCATAGCAGGTGCATGAAAATGCAGAAAAAAGAACTGAAATAAAATATCACGCATATAGAATGGGTTGCGTAAATGCGAATTTTAGGCCATGATGGTTGATATCAAAACCACATTGAATTCGAAAAAGCTATAATACTCTTTGTTAAAAGTGTAACAAGTTTCCAAATTTTGTTTTCGCATACATTAAATTTTGTGCGTTTTTTGACAACATAGCATTACTTACTATGTGTTGCCCGTTGGTATTATGTGTTAAAATCAATGTGACGCTCGTTATTATGCAAATGACTTTCGAAAATGTTGTATTCAAATTGCATTGAGGCAAACTACATTTTGTGAAAATGTTATCAAGCTTTGGCTATTTAATGGCTAAGTACATAAAGGTCAATCAAACTGTAATACATACAGAAACAATAGCCTAACTATTTGCAGGCAGCAACAATTTTGGCCTCATTTGTCACGAGCTCCGAATTTTTGGCAACGCCGCACAAATCGAAATTAAAATGCAGAGAGCATGTATCTTAATAAAATTAAACGCATTTCGGCTGGCAAATTTGCGAAAAACATACACACGTTTTGTTATTGTTTTTTGTGTGTATGCAGCGAGTATTTGTGTTTTTGTGCCTGCGTCTACAGCATTTTCCAGTGATTGGACGCAATATTTTGTTAATTATAATTGTGGTTAAATAATTTTTGGTTAATTAAGTTTGCATGCAGCTGGCAGCACATTATTTTTAAACACAAACACAGCCATGTCCGGTTTTTTGGGCAAGTGTTTCATTTTAATTGCAAATGTGTACATTACTTAAAATGCCAAACGATATTAAATAATGTATTCATTTGCAATTTCAACTAAATAGACGATGTTTAAATACAAAGCGTGTAATTTAATTTAACACAATTTAGACTTAAATGCATATATTTATATATGCGATTGCAATATTAGATAAGTGTGTGTGTTTTCTATTCTTATTGCATTGTTATTTCCAAGTCTGCATAATTCCCAACATATTTTAACTGTGGGCCATAATTATTTGCTTTGTCCTTTTGCCATTTTCGTAGGTGCCATAATTGAATCAATTTACATTATTTGTAATTAAAAAATCAAATTGAAATTTAAAAAATGTATTTCACAAAAAAGGATTCTATTAATAAATTGCTTTAACTGTTATTTTGCGCAAATATTTCGTAAAGTGTTTTCTCTCCGTTTGTTGGTGTTTGCATTCATGTTGCGCATTTGCATAGCTCGCAAACAACCGTACACGCAATTTCACAAACACTAACACTAACACACCCACATACACATACACATACACACAAATGGCCACACGCATACACGCAAATCAATTACTTCCGCCTGCGCTTTGTTTCCGTTTCGCAGACATTGCGCAAACAGCGGACTGCAAGGCGACTCTTGCCCCTTCCCTTACCTCTCTTACCCTCTCGCCCTATCATGCTCCAAATTGTTAGTCAGCTTTTCGTCGGCCGTCTTTCGCCCACGCTACGCATTTGCAACACTGTCGCTTTGTTTAATTTTATTTGTTTTGGCCGACGGCGCGTATACGCAACGTGCAGCAATATTGAAAAATTCCTTTGTTGTCATTTACGTTACTCGTTGACGTTGGCATCGCTTTCGCTCCACTTCTATGCGAATTTCTCGCCCTTCACGTCCTTCGTCTCGTCCTCTTGCGGCCCTTTATTCGTGTTATAGGTTGTTGTGTGAGTTTGGTTGTTGTGTGAGTTTGTATGTGTGTGTGTGTGTAGAAGTGCGTTTGTATATTTGTGTGTTTATTTCCTGTGCACGGTTGTTTTCATTCTCGAATTGTTTGTGTCAATTGCAATAAAGCCATTTGGTAACCGGCACACATTTCTGTTTGTATTTGACAAAGTTTGTCCTTCTCTCTCTGTGTGTGTGCTCAAGTGTTTGTTTGTTTGTATGTGTGTGTGCCTCAAATGGAAAGTTCTTATGTTTTTTCCATATTGCAAAAGGTGTGTCACTTTTTGTGAGTTTTTTTAAAACAGATCTCAAGTTATTGGAATGCCTAAAAAAATGATAAATTTAGTTAGAGTTGAGTTAAATTTTAAGTTAATTTGCTCCATTTACATATTAATAATAAAGTAAATTGATTATCTATCCGTAATTCCCTTTCAAAAATAGTCTCAAGCTTTTTTCAGCATTTTTGAATTAAAGCTTATGCAAATTATTTGCTAGCTGTGAATATTTTATATCAAATATTTATCTAAACTTTAATAAATTTCAAATATATTTACACAACAAAGTTCACGCAGCAAGCACAAGGAGGAGAAGGGAAGAAACAGGCCTGCCAAGTCGGCCTATTTACAATCATTAATCATGGGGACTTGTAATTTATCTTGCAACTGGCTTCTTTATTTTTTTTTTTTGTCATGGTATGGCGCAGGGGGGGGGTTACAGGTAGATACTGTGAAGCACACCTGCAGTGCGCCTTGAAAAAGTTTTTGCCCCAAGGATGCCAGCCTCAAAATACTTTCTAAATACTTTTTTAATAGCTTAAGCGCATTTCCTGTTTTTTATTAAACACAAAATGCGCCCCAAAATAATACGAAAAAAAAAAACGAAAAACGTAAGGCCAACATTTTTTGTTGTTGTTGTTGTAAGCGCCAAGAACTTTGTCACCGCCATTGTAAAGTTTTGTGGGCTCCTTGCCACCACCTCACCGCAGCCCCTTAGCCACTCACCACACAAAACATAATGACAGCAGACTCTTGCACCTGCAGCCGCTGAGTGGCGCCCCAAGGCTACCCGGGAGTGGGAGGGAGAACTCGTCGGCCAAGCGCGCACTTTTATGTAAATCTGCCAAATTAAGTGCCACGCGTTTGCCAGCCTCCTATGTCCTGCGGACTTGTTGTTGTTCAGGAGCCATATGCTTTATTTTCTCCCCTCCCGCAGGTGATTGTTATCGTTGACTTTTGACGAATTCTCCGCGCTTCCTCATTTGCTTTGGCTCTTATTATTAATTTCTAAGTTACGGCTTGTCGCACACAAAAAATTTAAATTAAATTTTTTTGATGGTCGGCCGGGTACATAGGACTCGTGCATATCGCCTAAGGAATTGCGAGTGCATATTATTCAACCTTACAAAGAAAATGAAATAAACATAATTGGTATAATAAGAACGCAGTCTTTAAAGTTTCGTAAAAGCATAAAATAAGTATCAATATAGGTTGGAAAAATATTTTAAATATTTTATAATAATATTAATACTTTAAGCCTCTAAAGCTCAACAGAATATTTTTATTTTTATAGCAGTTTCATAAATCGAAAATTCTTAAATCCCCCTTCTAAGAAGTTTCCAAATTAAAAGAAAAAAAAAAACACATTTACATATTTGTTAGCCGAATTTTAAATACCTTACGCCTTGGGCCTAATGACCAAAACCAGCCAGAGCGGAAATGCAACAAATAAATACGCAAAGCCAAAAACCTAATGCGCAACACACAACAACAACAACAAAATGTAAGTAATAGCAACAATGGCATCCAAAGCAACAATGAAACTTAAATAAAGTTGTCAGAGGGCAAGAACTGCAGCCAGGAAAACTCAGCCGCGGGGCAGCCACACGCTCATTTACTTTGTCGCTTGCCAAATGCAGCTTCAGCTGCCCGTTAAAAGTAAAACAAAATATCCAACCAACCATCAGTGGAAGAGGGGCAGGATGAGCTGGCGTTGCGCGTCATTAGGGCAACATGCACGGCTGAGCTGCAGGCTAAACGGGAGGCATATCCATGGGACGTGGACAACATGAAACTGTTATGGGGGGTAAAGTGAAAAATGTATTTCACAATTTTCTGTTAAAGGATTTCTATTTCCGCTGTGGTCCGCAGACACAGACAGAAACCCCTTACTCACACAAAAAAAACCAAATAAACGAAATCCAAATAAAACTAACATAAACACAAACAGAAACGAAGAGAGAGAGAGAGAGAGATTCAAATAAATAATATATACAATATAGTATACCACAAGTATACTACATATATACTGTAGCGTAGTATTTGTATGTGGTGTATGGTGTCGCCGGCATTTTAATAGTTTTGTTAGCCTTTTTCGTGCAGCCTTTTTCCGCTGCCGCTAGGCGACAGGAAGTAACTTTTATGCGAGCGCGCACTCCCCAAAATGGGGAATTTCGGCTGAGAGACGCTTGGAAATTGGCCGCGACTGAAAAGGCGGTGCCGTCGGCATCTATGTATATGTGTGTGTGTGTGTGAATGGATTTTGTGGCTCTTTTTATTTGGCACCCAGCTTAGATCCCCTTGCCGACGCTTTAACATAGGCACATTCAATTCCTTTCCCCCCCTGCCAGATTGCGCCCGATTGCCACTTCACATGGAGCTTGGACGAAACGCCGTCTGGCCGATAATGGAACGTAATGTCATTTGCCACTGAGCCCACTTGCCAAGAAAAACACCAAAACCAAAGTCATGCCGAGTCCTGGTTTCAGTTCAGTTCATGCTTCTGTTTATTTTCTTTTTTCCCCGAATAAGTCAGTGTGTGTGTGTTTCTTAGCAGGGTAATTGTTAGGGGCACGTGGAGAAGGAGTGGAGAGTGGCGTAAATTGAAATGTGTGGCCAGTCCGTTTTGGTCTTTAGCGCTCACTATTAAAGCTTTACTTTTTTGGTGTATAGTATGTGTGTGTGTGTGTTTGGTGCTCCAATCAGTTTATCTTCAACCATGAAAAACAGATGCTTGAAATAGATTTTTCCAAAAATAAAAATAGAAATGGCAATTGCTAAATACTAAGCATAGGATCTGAAAATATGCAAGTTTTTTGTCCGCAGCATTTGGGCTTAAGATCCATTAAACTGAAATTATTAATATATATATTATGCATTTAATCTTTGCAATGTAGTCAAAGCCTTTACGAAATTCCGATTTTCTGATCAATCAGTCCAACAATAAAAGAAAATCCAAATAATTTAATATATGTAAATTGCTCATCTTCAAAAATTCGAAGGTATTTCGAATCATAACTTTTGCATTCAAAAAGCGATTTCAGCGCAAAATAAAAAGTATATAAGTCCCAAAGGGCAAACGTGCATAGACAAAAACATTCGAAAGTCGCAAGGTTATAACAAACGTGTATGGAAAAGAAGAACTTTTAGTATGTATGTTTGCTTACTAGATAGAATGTATCCAAAAATATGTTCAAGTGTTGGCATTCTGGCCTCTTTTTGTAAGTCTCCAGGCAGCCATTGAAATGACAGATAAAACTTTTTTTTGCTTCGTGAATCGCTTTAAGTTGAAATTTTTAATGCCAGCAGCATGAAGTATCAACGCGAGCAACTCTCAAGCCCACAAAAACAAACAGAAACAGAAGCAAACATATTTTGCAGATATTTAGGTAGATGTGAGAAGTAGAAGACAAAGCTCGCGGCTTTCAAGCACACACTGAAGTATAATTTGCTTATCGGCAAGGAACAGAAGATAAGAGACGCCAAAGGTATGAGATATAAGCATCTGTCAGTGGACTTGAATTAGTTTCAACATGTTGCAGACACCATGGTGGCCATGGTGCTCTTGAAAGAGAGCGAGAAATTCACATTTGAAATGCACACGAATTTTGATGGCACTTACGTAAATGTTGTCGAGTGCAGAGAGTTTGGTTTTTGACTCGACCGCGGCGGCAGTTTTCTAAGCGGCTTTTAATTAACAGGCATCAAGTGCAAGGATTTTCAAGGATTTTGCGCCAAGAAGCCCCACACATGAGCGAACACAGACACAGAGACACTGACTTGAATGGTGGATGGAGAGAGGGAGTAGTAACTGACGCCTCGGGTTGACTGACGCCATATTGAAATTCATTAAGATGGCGTCGCCGTTGCCGTTGCCGTCACCATCGCCCTTGTCGCCAGCATCGCATTAATATGGCAAGTAAAATATTTATAGCATAATTTTAGGAGCTGCTACATCACAGCATCGCATTGTGCCACTCATTGTTGTGGTGCTCGAGCGCGCGTTAAAGAAATTAATTAATATTCTGCTCCACGCTTTGTCCCCTCACTTACACGCACGCACACACACACACACACACGTACACAAAAACACACGCACACAGTGACGCTTGTATGGATGGGTTTAATAATGGCGCATGTGTGACGCGTTTTTTGTTGCGGCTTATACAAAGCCGTTGCCAAGATACCCCACACTCCCTTTTGCCCCATGAAACCTCACAGCACTACATAAATTACATTTTATACCCAGCAGAACAAAAACTAAAGTAATGCATGCAAAAATATACATTTTTTTAGAGTATAGAGAATTTGAATGAAATATTTTCACCCTCACCTATGTATGTGTGGAATGTTTAAAAAAGGGTATACCATAGTTCATCACTTAGTTTGATCATTTATTAATTTTGTTGCTTTTGGGTTACTTGCTATTTTTCGCTTCGAGTATTTTGCATTGTTTTTGACACTATTGTATAAGTGTACATATGTATATATCTACTATGTATGCTTGTATGAATTTTGAGATTTAAGAAAGTCTATAAGTGTAAGTTGTCAGTTTGGATGTGTGCAACAACTTAATATCCTGGCTCTGGCACGTCCTGTACCAGAAAGGGTATCATAAAGTTGCAGAGAAATTTGAATGATCCGATTAAGTCATTCACAAACCGTTAAGAGCTACAAATTGAATACAGAATCGCAAATAATATCTTTAATTTATGATATTATTATTTATTCACAACCTGGCTTCAGGGAATTTTATGATTATGTTTTATCCATGCCTTAATCATTTTGTTTTGTTGCACTTAAGTACATTTAAAAATTAAAACGCATTTTGTTGGCATGGTAAAAGTTTAAATAAGTGGAATAACATAATTCTGAGAAACGAATAAAAAGCCTTCATGTGAGTAAAAGCAATTAATTTTACAAGGATTCAGATCACTGAATGCTAATTTTTTTTCATTTTTAAGCATAAGAATTAAATATTAAGAGATGCATTGGGTTGTTTTTTTTTTTTAAATATATGGTACTATACCAAAGAATTAAGCTTACATTTATTTGTTCGCTTCACGTATTTACCGAATCCCACCTATGGTTATCGTATAATAAGATAAGAAAAGTCAGACTCTCTTGGGCTTAAGAGGGGCTTGAAATCTAAGGCTACTGTGCATGTGGCATTATCCATTTGTATTCACACCTGGCTCCCGCCACAACAATATGCCCTGCTGGCAGCGAGCACACACTCTTTTGATAGGGGCTAAATGTAATTGCAGCTGCTTTGGGGCAGGTTATACAGGCAAAGCCCCTTTTTGAATGGGAGAAAGCACACTCGCAGCTTAACTTAATTACAGCCTCTGTTAACTGACGTCAGAGAAGTCAACTCTTCGTCACCGTCGTCATCACATCAGGCGTAAATGAACGGAAATGAATTCATAAAATGCGAGAGGCGCAAATGCGTTGCAAAACTCAACGTGACGCAACGTTGCGCGTTCAAAAGTGTAAATAATATGTGTGCTTAGTTTGTCAAGTACAAAGTACAAGTGGAGTGGAGTGGGTATCTACTACTACATGTGTGTGTGTGTGTGTGGTTGCATTTGTACGACTGCTCTTTGGAGTTGGTGCTGCGAAATGGCTGGCAGCCTAAAAACTCATATGCACCAACGCTTTGTAGCTGTAAATACACACATATGAAGGCAATAACAAAATGCCGCATACAAAAACCTAGCACGCGTGTGTGTGTGTTTTGAGTGTTACCAAATTAAACAAATAAACTCCCCTTTGGCTGCGGATGTTGCATTCAAACGCGTTGACATTAAATTCGTGCAGTGCAGTGCAAATAAGTAAGGTTTTTCCAACAGTTCCGGCCTTGTGTGAGGATTTAAAGTGAAACTGCTTTCGGGGATTAAAGCTGGTCTAACAGCGAAAAGTCACGAATTCTATTTATTTTGGTTCCGTACAGTCAAATATTATATAACAATAATTTCGAAAAAACCACAATTTTTTTTCTTCTTTATTTTGTTATTGTATTGTAATTAGCGAACCTTAAATAAACATAATGATTGTTCGATTTAAATCAAACTTGTAAATATTTGTAAAATAGCTTTTGAATCTGTTCTAGTGCATTATGCAAATATAAAATATATATAGCCTTTAAACACAATGTTTCTATGGCGCAGAAATTCATATTAAAGAAAAATATTCACTATCAATTTTCAATCGTTAATGAATAATATTCTTACCACCAAAGTTATGTCGCCTTAAGTGCAGTGTTTATAACATAAGTTTTATAACTTGCTCTGCGCAGCGAGAAAGACTTTAAGCTAACATTTACGGTCATTTTTTATTACGTTTTATCATCAGTTTTTATCCCACTTTTTTATTTCAATTTTCAAGCGTTTTTTTTTTTTTAATGTTTGAAACACCAGTATGTTTATAATTAATAAAAACAAATTTCTTAATTGTGCAAATAGTTTTGTTTATAATCTCGTAAACTCATCAGACACTTACCAACTTTATATTTTGAATATATTTAAATGCTTAAACACTCCAAGTTATTTGTAATAAAAAACACACATAAAGCAAGCAGGGAAATTAAAAAAGCATAAAAACTTATTCTGACGCTACTTACTTAATTTATTTTATAAAAAACTCCATGACGAATCGAAAAGCTTTTGTTTAATACGTTTTGCCAGAAAGAAAAGTTGCACTTTTCTTATCTTTGGCTTTGGGGCCGATTGGGTTGACGTTGCCTGAATACGTGCAGCTGTCAGCTGGGATTAGGCATCCTTGGATTGACGTTGCCCGTTGCCTTTTTATTGTTGGGCGCAAGGGCAAAGCCTTGGGAACTTTGGAACACCCAAAAGTTACCTTTTGACACACATGAGATGGTGTCGACGCGTATAAAACTTTTTGTTGTTGTTGCATAAAATTAGGCGCGGCAAGCTGCAAACTGGAAAGAAGCTGAAGGAACTGCCTCAGTTGCTTTAATCAGCGGCGTGAGCTCGTTTAACGCAAATTAAATTGTGTTGTATGTAGGAAAAACTCAACTCCGCTCTACTCATGATTAACGCATTTTGCTTTTAATTTCCCTCAACACACACACGCACACACATGGAGTCTTGTGCAATTGTTGATAAGATTTTAACACGCGCCGTGTGTTTTTCGCAACAAGCTCAAAAAGTTTTGGGCCCGCTGCCGCTGGCGCCCAAAAGAGCCAAACTTGCCAAGTTTAATGCGCCTGAAACGGCGCGGCGTCGAAGGTAAGCGGAGAGACCTGCTTACAAGAACGACGAGGACGGCAGACAGAGAGGAGCCCAGAGCAGCGCAAAAAGCCTCAGGCGCACTTTGCAACCCGTAACCGTATAAAAAACCAAGTCACATGCCTTCTTTGTTTGTGATATACTCTCACATACATAGAGTTATATTGAACTTATAAAATATTTGCCAACAAGTAGAAATTCCATCCCATTGATATAATTAACGTATTGTTTGTACAATCGGTTTTGTAGAGTATTTGAAGATCGCCTTGAAAATTTTCTAGCGAATTGGTTTCTTTTTCTGGTACTTATCTCTTTATTTTATTTTACTTTTTTAACTTGTTTTTTTGTTTTCATCGTTGAGCGGAGAAATCTCTAAGCTGCCTTAAAAAAATTTCTGCAGAAAAGTTGAGTGCTAAAAAGAAAAAAAAGTGTTGCCGACTTCTTTTTTTCTACTTTCCCATGGCTGCTCAGGCGCTGTCACATGAGCAGATCAACAGATTAAATACAAAGTTTTGTTGTGGCAGTCGTTGTTGTTGTTGTTGTTTTTGTTGCTATACCTAATTCCCCAGCCGCAGCTTAGTCAAGCACCTGACGCATAAAGAATCGTATATTGTTTGTCATTTGGCGCAAAATACGCGCTGATTGCGGTTAATGATGACACTCTAGATAACCCCAACAATTCAAACTTCCGGCAATTGGGTAGCACCTCAAAACAAACTGCCATACATAAATTGAGGGCACTATGAGGTTGGCTTAGTCGCTTGACAATGCGAGATATTCACATGTGGGAGTTTAAACTAAAGTCGAGCGATACAATTAAGATGTTGCAAAAGTGCCATTAAGTCATCATGATATCACTAATGATACTTTAAATTGTCCTAAGCCAAGTTGATAATCATCGATGAGCCCATTTATCTAATACTAACCTATGGTCTAATGGATTTTAGCGGGTTTTTTTTCGGGTACAATGCAATGTTATTGCTTTTTTAATCAGATTTGAGCTGAGCTTGTGATCATTTAAACTTTAATGCCGAAATGAAATAGAATTTGTAATATCTTTCTGCTTGTTATTATACTTTTACTTCTCCATTTGCTTTCTTCTATGATTTTTGCTTCTAATAACAATATAGTTATTTGATAAAAACAATTATGTCTGAATATTTCTTAGTTAAACTAAAATTTAATGTTATCATTTTCTTTATTTACTGTTAATTGCTTTATTTGCCTCGTTGCCTCAACTCAATTATCAGTGCATAATTACAGTTTTATATTTCCATTCAAACTTTGTTGTAGATGCTAATAATGCTCAATATACACTTGACGAGTGCTGCTCTCATAACATCGACAACAACTGTATGGAAATAATGAAGTCTTAATTCGTCAACTGTCTGAGCGAGAGATGCTAATAAAGCCGCAGCAACAAATACTACAGCAATAATAATGGCCAAAACAACTTCAGCCAAAGGCCGACACATGACAAGTGCACTTAATGTTGTCTATGTATGTGTATGCATGTGCATGTGTGTGTGTAAGCTGCGCTTAGTAAACTGACAGTTTGCGTGAAATGAGTGTGCGACTGAAGTGCTTTGGCCATGGCAAGTCGAGAATTGTGTTGAGTTATGGTGTGAGAAATATCTGCTCATGACATTCATTTGAATAAGCCCAGCTACACACAAAAATAAAGTAATAATAACATACGTATAAAATTAACATTAACATCATTATTATCTTTGTTAAACGGAAGAAAAGTGGAAAAAAAAATTTATATAATTAAGGGTCTCTTCATTTGACGTTTTCATCCTTACCAACGACCGCAAGCACCAAAGCACAATCAATCTTAAATCTACCCTTAATCAGGGTTGGTTACCGCAAGTATTACCCCCTCTTCCCCACACTCATGTCACGTAAAGTAGATTTATCACAAAAGTGTTGAGCCGACAAAAATATATGAAATGGGATGGAGGGAGAGAAAAACTTACATTTAATAAAAGGCCATAAAATAAGTATATATTATAAGTATATAAATAAACATAAACTTGCTAGTATATAGTACTTTGCTTAGGTTGTAAGCAGCTGTTGCCAGTTTTTGGCTATAGTAAAAACATATACGTATACGCCGCATTAGACTATGAGAAACACAAGGCAGGCTGAAATCGATGGCGGCCCAAACGTTCGGTAATTGAAACTATTTGCTTCTTTGGCATTTTCATTATCACCAATTTCCGTAAAATTTAACGCACTTCCTGACAAATGTTGCCACGTCTGAAATTTTCAAAGCCAGCATTTCAATATGGC
This sequence comes from Scaptomyza pallida, assembly GCA_018152965.1. Lineage (NCBI taxonomy): Eukaryota > Metazoa > Arthropoda > Insecta > Diptera > Drosophilidae > Scaptomyza > Scaptomyza pallida. Next base: position 8,275,430 of record JAECXP010000002.1, read on the forward strand.
TTGCAAGGGAACAGAATGGGCGCGAGTTTGAGAGGGTAGGTGGTTGGTTGGCAAAAAGGCGTTAAGAAACAACAGCCGTTGGGCAAATGAGCGTCGACTTCAAAAAGTGCTAATTACTTGAAAATCAATTGTCGCAATTCATTTTGGGCTCTGCTCTGTGTAAGGGTGGGTGTGTTTGAATGTGTGTGTGTGCGTGTGAGCGTTCACAAAATTAAGTATGTTAATTTAAATTTAACGTTCCAATGAATTTCATGCTGGGTTTTACAATCCAACTTGCATATTTCTCTGGCTTCCCTTTGCTTACCGTTTTCCCCCTTTTGCTTCGCTGAAAATGATTTCTGCAAATGGCCTTAATGAAGGCCAACAGGCGCCTGTCGTCCTGTCGCTCTGTAATCAACGCCAACGAAGCTGAGACCATCAAATAAGCAAATGGCGCTAAATTAGTAAGCAGTAAAAAATGGGGAAGAAAAGGATTTGTGGAAAGGTGAATGAGATTGAGCATGATGTCCTTGCAATGTTTCCCAAATGAAGCTGCAATTTGTTAAAGATTTGAATGCGGGCATCCATCTCTCCAGCGTGAATAGTTAATGAATTATGATTTTTTGCATCGAACCAAAACTCGATGCCGGAACTGAACTATCAAAAAAATGAATATTTAGCTTCGCAACAAAAATGGGAAAATGAAAATCGAAATGTGTAAAGACCTAACAAAAGGTATTAAGGGCAGTTACCGGAACTGCACTTTCGAGTAAGAGCTTGCGGCTTATAAAAAAAAAACATGTTATTGCCGTAGTCGTTTCAATGAAAATATAAAATGAAAATATTTTTTGTGAATTTTTTCTGAAATTTAAGCTTTAAAGCTTTCAAATTATTAAAGCATAATATTGCATAAGAATATTTCTTTAAATTGAATATAATAAATAAATTAAAAAATACTTGAGAAGTGAATATTCCAACAGTTTAATTGCTTTAAAGCACAATATATTCAATAAAAAGCACTTAAGTTGCAACTAAATATGTATAGTATAAGAATTTTTAAAGTGAACAATTCCGTATAATACATTCTTCACTGTCATACATATGTGTATGACACTGTTGGCTGAAATTCAACATCTGAATGTTGTGGAACTTTGGAATTCACAAACACTCAGTCACAGAAACAACTTAGACAGCACAACAGAATTCAGCGAGCTTCACGGCTGCTGTTTTTATTCAAACTTTTGGACACTCGAAAGTTTATTTTGAGAAAACTTTGTGCTGCTTTTGTTGGTCATGGCTTTTGTGTTATCTTGCACAATGGTTACAGAAAAATCAATTTGATTTATTTGCATTGCATGGCGCTTAAAAATGGCTAAGCTTTAATCAGCCATTTTAAGTTACTAGACAAAACGTATATTTTATTGTACATTTAATTTCCACTTATATATATTTGGCTCATCATCCATATCGTACAAATTGCAATACTTTTGGGATAAGTATGCACTTGCGACTTCCAATCGAAGCTCCTCGAAAAGGTGAGAGGAGTATGCGCTGAATGCCAAATGACTTCACGAAAATGACCGTCGAAATGCGAAGAAAAAGAAAACAGAGTAAAACAAGCAGACAAACCGACAAAAAAAAAGAGAAGAATCGCAGAGCAGACTGAAAATAAAATAAGTTTAAATGTAATTTAATGACCAACAAAGGAATACTTTCGCCTCCAACAAAAAATAAAAGCAGATACTGAAAGAAGTCAGCAGCACCCACTTCATTCCCCACACACACACACTCACACACAGCTTCACCTTGCACAAAATTGCATTTCCACTTTTGCACACCGAAACGAGCAAAACGTACAAAGTTTTCTTTGGCAATTTGTTTGTTTGCTTCTTGCTTCGTTCATTTTGTAAACAGCATGGAAAATTGCACAGAACTTCTGGCAGCAAAACAAAAGTTAAAGCTACTTCCCCAGTATTGAATAAATCCGACTGCATACCATTGTCCCTTCTGCTAGCATCCATTTGGATTCAAGGCGAACAGCTGCCAAACGCATTGCCTGCAGGCTGACTGAATAACTAACTGAATGACGGACTGACTGCACGACTCTGTGGTCAATGCACAAATATTCAAGTGCATTAGCTTCAGTCAGCTTTAGGAGCCATTCAATCACTGAAGCAGTTTCATTGTTTTATTTTATATATTTTCTCTTTAGAACTGCAGGCCAAATGCTACAATTGCTTTTATTCGCATCACAGGTTTTTATTGATCTTCGCATTTGCTTTCTGCAATATTAAATAAATTTAAACCTTAAATCAGCTGGCGACTGTGAAAAGTGCAATGTGTGAATACCGGGAATTTCCGAAACATAATTCTGTTTCATATATATTTCTTTGAGAAATCAATTGTTAATTTGTTATTAATTTCCTTTTTTTAGTCTTGTGTGTAAATGTTTAATCATTTATCTGATCCAACCATAGAATGTCTTATGGAACATTGCTGATAAAGGAAAGAAAGAAAGCAAGCCTGCAATCACATTTAACAAAGCACTTAGTGCTTCCATCATCACGCAATACAAATGCATTTTCCCTTATATATTGAAGGTTGGCAAAGTGCTTTCATTACAATTTTTGCACATTTACAATGAATTACAATCGCGCCGGAACCGCAGGCACTCACATTAAAAACGACGACGCAGGTGTGGTTGGTAAGGCTGCAAAAGGGAGAGTTGGGGTATTGTGGTGAGGTGAAGAGTAGGTGGAGAATGGCACTTAAGCCTTTGCAGAAAGCCTGCTTATTACAAAGTCCTTTCAACTTAAAAGGAAAAGAGAGGAGACAACAGAAACGTTTATTTAATTTGACTCTCTTGCTCACTCTTTGTCAACACTCAGTCGATGTTACCTCCGTTTTTGGACTTTTGTAATCATTTCCGGCACATAAGAAATTTCACCTTAAACACGCAATTATTTAACATAAAAAAAGACATTTAACGCTTTCAAGCTGATAAGAAATATAATTTTGCATCTGCCAGCGGGCAAAAGGCAACGAAAAGTGAAAGGAGGGGACAGGAGAGGTAGGTTTCTCGCTCTTTATTATTACAAGCAACAAAGGAGCCGTAGGTAGAGACAACGCCAGATGGCCCGAAAATGAAAAATTTCTCAATATGCAATTTACCATAAATTTATAATTTACTGGCAAAATTATTTTCATAAGCCATTTGCATTTATATGGCCTACACATATACACCCCACACACACACACACACACCTTCACATTTATGAGCTTGCATTCCTGAAGGGGCAATGTACTGCCAAAAAACTTTCGCCAACAAATGTACTCAACCCAAAGATATCTCGTTAAGAAATACGTATATTTAATAAATACTATATATATCGAAAACTTTGTTAATTTTATTCGTTGAATTTAACATATCACTTGGACTTTATTTCTTGACAAACATTAAATAATAACTATAAAATAAAAATATTTATCCGGAATATTAAATAATAAAGTATTTTTACTTTTAGTAAAGTTTTTTTCTTTGCTATATTTAATTTCGAAACAAAAACACGGCTTGATCAAATCTACTTCTTTCGAGAAATTCATAACTTTAACTACAGCGGTAACATTAACGTCACTCGTTTTTTTTGAGTGCAGGGTATACAATTCCAAACCCCAAGCTAAAAACTTTTTGCAGCCTTCACATCACAACCTTTAAACAGTTTACAAGTCCTTTGCTTACACTTGTCCCTTAGCTACATTTTGCTTGCTGGTTTTCTTAGTGAGCCGCAATTTTCCAAGCATGAGGTTAACTCGTTAAAAATAAAATTGATTTTCACGCGAGTCATTAACTTTGTTTTAAGTATCTTTATATGCGTATGTAGATGTATTCAAACCTCTTTAGACAACTTTTCTTACCATCTGCAGCATTCTTATGCTCCGAAAAGACTGCTCATGTTGACCATGTGCGTTAAATCTTTGGAGCAATTAAATTATTCTGTATCAAGTTTTATAATAAAACAAAACAAACCAATTTAAACATTTTTTACCGGAATTAAAGTCGACATGGCCAGACAAGAAAAGTTTTTCTCACAATCACATAATACAAAATAAATGTTTTTGTCCTCTAGAACTTAATTCTTTTATAAACACAAATATCGCAATTTGTCACAATTCGCAAATAAACTAAAAAACACAAAATAACAAAAACGTTCATTGATTTCCCCACAGACCGAATCAGAATGCAGCAAAACAGGTTAAAATTATTCAGAAAAAGTTGAATTTAACTTTTAAAAGGGTCACTAAAACCATACAAAAAAATCAGCAAATTCAAATGCGAAATATTTGAATTTTATCAAATAATAACAACTAAATTTAATTCAAAAAAACATTTGCTCATATTATATTTGTACCTTTGAGACTTGATAAATGCAACGTTTGAAAAAATGAAAAATTTATACATATTTATTTTTGCGACAACGCTTGAGGCCAAATGAGAATTACATGTTTAGTAAAACTTGGATGTCTTTTTTAAAAATTGAATTATAATATATTATAGCTTAAAAAGTTAATTGGAGGCGAGCATTTAATTAAACTCAAAGATCAATTGACAGTTAATAAAATCTAATTCAATAATTGTATTAGAAATAAATTATACTTGTAAGTATAATAACTAGACATTCTTAATGTTAAGTATCCGAAAGGTAAACAAACACTTTTTTAACATGGAGCCTGTAGTTAAATTGCTTTAAAATCTTAGTAAAACTGGTACCTTCTTTAAAAAAATTTAGCTTTTACCTAAAAAAGCATAAATGTAATGTAAATGCAAGTCCTTCTTTCAGTCTCTATGCATGCATGTAATTTCTTCTGTTGGTTCGGCTTAAACGCATGCACTGTCTTCAAGTTTATCTGGGCATATGATTTGCCATCTGGCTAATGTTAGCCGAATCGAAGTTTTAAAAATCATTCTGTTTTTGCATATCAATAGTCGCTAAACTGAACGTCAGATATCATGGTTACATTGCAGATATTGTTGCTGATGCCACTTCCGGTCTGCACCGCAAGCATTTCCGTTAGCCTAACTTTAATGTCGAGCAGTTTCTATTACACTTTCTTTTCCTTTTCACTTGACATGGTGTGCTCTCATGAGTTATGGATATGCCATCCGTTGGGTAAATGCATTTTACATGAATACAAGTGTATTTGTAAGCATGATGTCGACTTTGAGTACGTTTAAATACTTAAATATCTTTTGGTACACAATTTAATGTTTGTGGTATGCATATATATACAATACCTATTTAAAAATCAATTATTATAGCGCAATAAATAAATTTATTCAATTAAGAAATAACATGAAGCCAACATTTTTAAAGTTGCATTGTTATCTAGGTTGCCCTTAATACCTATGCATATAACTCTTTGACCAAGTTTTCTTGAGTTACTTTTTTTGATTAAATAAAAGCTTAGCTTTATGGAAAAAAAAAAAAAACAAATTACAACTAACAAATCTCCGGGGTTCTCTTTGTTCTCTTCTTTCCGTCTGCCATGTGGAACAAATTATGCACAGAAGAAACAAAACGAAAGGCTAAGAGGTAGAAGGAAGAAAGTTAAAGAGAACTTCGGTGTGCAGATTGTAGCTCCATGGAAAATTAATCAGCGGCGTTTAGTTACATCTACGAAATGTATTTAAGGGCTAAAAGAGCGTGCATAAGTGATAGCCGCGGGTAGTGAGTTGGAAGGTGGGTGGGGAGGGGAGTGAGAGGGGTAAATAAACACACACAGACTCACTCACACAGCTACTAGACTGTCATTAAAGTTGTGCCTGGAGGCAAGGCTAAATTGCGTATACGCCGTGTACACGAAAAACACTTGAAAGCTCGCAGTTAAAACGGAAATTGTATAGCTCTGTTTCTCGTGTTCATACCTTTTCCCTTACTGTCTTTCTCTCTTTCTATCCTTCGCCGCCACTTCTGCGTGTAAATTGCCAAAAGGATACAATTTAAAACGTCTTCGAGCCAAAGGCAACGCAGCTGGGCAATGCGAATACCAACACACAGCAAAACAACAACATCAACAAAAACAAGAAAGAATTGAAAATATTCTCAGGCTGCTACAAGAAACGCCTTTTAAACACACACACACACATACATACACACATACAAGACGAACCATGCAACGGTTACCAAGGGGCCAAAAGTGCCTAACGCATCTCAAGATTTTCCGACCTTTTGTGGCATGTCTGGCTACTTGAGACTGTTTGTAACGCCTTCCAGGGCTTTGTGTGATAAAAATTAAAAAATCGGAAAGCACAGTTGCAGTTAAAAATTTAAGAAAATACAAATTAAAAGCTGACTAAAATCTATTATATATTCTTAAAACATAGATATTATCTCTGATTTATTAGATATATGCTTTAATTGTTTGAAAAATGGCGTGTGCTTTGTACTTGTAAGATTATTACGTTAACACATAAGGTCGTCTAACTCTTAACAACAACCATTTCGGGAAATTGTTGTTCAAAGTGATTTATCGATAGGTGCCCAAATTAATAAACGCCATTTTATGAGTGACTGTCAAAAAAACAACAGAGTGCAAAAAAAAATCAACTGTCGCAAATAAAGTTTATTATTTTCCTGGCGGAGCGCAATTCAAAGTGGGAAGTGGAGGTTTTTTGGCGACACGTTTTATTACACTTTACAATTTTGCAAAGAGCAGTCACAAAGCAAACACGGAAAAGCGGCAGACGCCAGCAGCTACAAATTGGCGAAATGTGAAGACGTCGGAACGGCGAAAAGTTGACGATGCCTGGTTTGACTTATTTTTAATGTATTTTTTTTCTTTCAAGCTATTGCTGTTTCTTTTTTTTTCTTGTGTTTTCATTATTATTATATCCGGTTTATGTGGCGTATGATGAACACGTTTATTGGTTGCCTGGTATTTCTTGATCCTAGTCTCAGTCGCGTTCCCAGTTTGAGTTGTTTATCTTTTGCTAAAATGACTATGTGTTGGCTTGTTTGCCTTATTGGATCTTGATATGTAAAGTGTACCATGCACACACAAACACACACACACACACACACACCAACAAACCCACATAGACTTAAACACAGGCTATATGCGCCTAGCTTGTTATTTTTTGCCATTTAAAAGTGACATTGGAGCCACACAAAGCAATTGCCAACACAAACACACACTCACACAATAAGGTCGCTTTGGTAACCAGCTGACTTTGATTTCAGTTAGCTTCAGATATCATAGATTCATAGCAATTTATGCATCCCACAGCACAAAGCAACCTGTTAACAAAACATTCTTGTTTATTATACGCTTTGCCTCTCTGCTACCAAATTTATTTTAAATGAAAGATTCAACAAAATTGCTAATTGTCAACGGGTGGATAAGAATTAAATAAAAGCATTAAATTCAATTAACTGAAATACAAATTAACTGAATTGAACTATTAGTTATTAACTTACTGTCATCATTTGCTTTAAGCTTTATTTAATTTTATTATTTTTTTAACGATTTTAATTGCGGTAACCCTTTTTTTTATGTTTTATTTTATTGATCTTAAATATATATAACTTTTTTATATATTATATATAAAACTGTTTTTGAAAACAAATTATAGGTATTGATTAAACTAAATTCACTTAAACTTTAATTTCTAGACCACTTTAATTTTATCCCTTCAATATGAGGGTCACGCAGAAGATTCAAGACTTAACGATAAGAGATTGCGAGCCTCCGTCTTCAACATTTAACGACGTTGTGATAAATTCAATATTTCATTTTTTAGGTGATTACGCGAACCCCAACTCAGGCTTAATGCTGCCATTTCCGTTTCCGGTTGTCGCTGCGACGCACACGCATACATAGAACAAGCTGTTAGAGTTACTTCCCCTCTAGTTGGCACTGACACTTGACAATTGCAACACGTGCTCAAGATTTTGGTTTTTCTAGTCGTTCACATTGTGTCACACATTTCTTTTTCGGGCTGCAGCGCTCAGACACCTTTTTCTGGCTACCTCCAATGGGTTTTATACCACACACACACACACACACATACAAACCGTAACAAGGGAACGAATGCACAGGTTTGGAGCGCCAAAGTTGCGACCGTAAAATATTCAAATTAAAAGGACTTATGTAGGCACTCAATGTTACCGCCATTATGCTACATTGTTGTCTGCTGTCAGGGCGTGAGTTGTACCACGTAGCAGGAGTGGAAGGGTGGCCATGGGGTTGGGAGGGAAAGAGCTCGACCTCGACCTCGGCTTGGCAGTGTGGGCTGCTTCCGGTGCTTTCAACGCTCAAGCTGCCATTTTTTTACACTTTAGTTGACAGCGGCAGCCATTTGTGGCAACAGCCGCACAGCCCAACCCCTCCAAAACCCCTGCACCTTTTGCAACCCTGATGTTACCTGCTAGTTGTCCTTGTTGCTGATGCGATGTGTTGTTGCCCCTTTTGTAGTCGTTGTTGTTGTTGTCGTTGCTGTATATGTCGCATTTTCCGGGTAATTTACATTCTCATCACAACAACAACAACAACATACACACACAAACATTGAGGAATGAGGGTGGGGTGGTGGAGAAACAGTGGACCGTTACCTGTGCAACAGCAACAAAAATCATGCAAATAGCAACAACGATGTCAGCTATTTGCGCCCCATCCTCTGACATCTTTCGGCCCCCTTTTTGCGTCCCGTTCCATTTTAAGACAATTTTAAAATAATAAAAAATAATCGCGTCTTATATCGTTGTCCCGTTACATTTCTCCTTTTGTTTTAGTTGGCGCAGTTTACCATTTTTAGCATTCTGTCATCTTTATCATTTTTTTCGTAGTTGCTGCGCATTTTATTGCCCGGCATATTAAGCGCATAAATTGTTGCATTCAAAAGGAATTTCTTAAGTTTATTGTAGGGCCTTAAGTTATTTATTATCTTATTTTAATGTAAATAATATTTTATGATTGTACATTATTATTTTCTGGCAGTATGGATTAGCTAAGAAATCATTTTAAAGCTTGTTTTATTGTTATATCATTTACAAAAAATTTAAATTATGAATCAAACATTTTCTGTATACGTAGTTTAATTTGTCATCACTTAACAATTATGATCTAAAATAAATAAATTTATGTGAATTCATAGTAAAGCAATTTAATTAAAGTTGCTATTTTTCAAACGAATGTGGTGATGTGAGCAGAGATGTGGAAAATCGCCAGATCACATTTGACTCATTATAAATACAATTTCACAGCGCGTAGTTGCGGCTGCTGCCCAAAGAAAGTGAAAGTAAACAAGTAAAGTGAAAGCAGAGCAAAGAAGAGCAGTAAAGCACCCTTAAGTGTATCCTTTTCTGAGTATACGCTTTTGATATTCTTTGCTTTTTTACTTTTCTGTGGATTTTTGTAGATGGCGTCGCTGCTGAAGCGCACTCAAAAATTTATTGTCTGCAGCACGAAGTTCGACATGAATTTTATTTATTTGCATGTAAATCGGATTTGTGTGACCCCAAAGACGTTCGAGCGTAAAATATACGAGCAACAGTCGCCGTTACAGTTACAGTCAGACTCGGACTGAGTCTGCTCAGACTTGACCGGAGCGGTAGAGCGGTCAGATGTCCTGCATCCTGCCGATGGCTACGATGGCCAGAAGTACCGGAAGGTAAGAGAAGCTAAGCTTGACGCCCGAATGAACATGAAAAGCAACCGTGGGCGTTTGTATACATTTTCATGTTTCTTTCTCTTCGACTAGCTTGTTCATCTTGACTGTCAAGGCGTGGTTAAGTTTTTGGTCTGTTTTGTATTTTTGTCCGTTTTTTCCCGCTCGGTTTTTGTTATCCTGTTTATATTTTTGTGTCGAGTCATTTTATTGTTAGGCATGCAACCTTTCTCAGTTAGTGTTGTTGTTGGGGGCATTCCTTTATCATTCGAAATGAAGTCGGACATGAAGATGGCGCTGTTGTTATGCTTGCATGATTACCAGGTCGGCTGGTCGGCACTCTGGCCCACTTTGCTGTGTGTTTTATTAGCTATTATGGTTAAAATATGGCTTACGTCTCGTTTATTGTTATTTATAATGATTCATTTTGCACGTTTTTATGACTCCCAAGCACTGGATGGGGACGACCCAAAGCGGTCGTTGCAAATGTGTTATCTAAGATTATACATCTTTTAGATACTTTATCTATCTACGCTTGGCAATATATTATATTGTGTATTTTCTTAATACTTTGTATGTTTAACATGTGCGCCCCAAACTATGCAATGACTTTCAATTGTCCATTTGAATACATTCGGCTCTTTAAGACGAAAACTTTTAAAGGATGCAGAAACATTTGAAAATAAACAAACACTTACGATTAAAATGCAATTAATTGCCAAAGCTGTAGGTTAAACAGTAAAGCTTATATTCATTTTCGATTTAAGTGCGTAATTCCTTCGACATTGTTGCCGATTTACTTATTTGTATGTGTCAAAACTATTCAGTTCACAGAAATTGTGCTGAATGTGCTTGTCTACAGAAATAAATGCAGCGATAACTCACGAATGCATCGAGGACTTTTAAGCTTAAATGTTGATACCTTAACAATTTTATAGGAATAGAATTTGGTGTTGCAAATGCATTCAATGTAAAATATCTATCCGCAGCAGCAGAGAGAGAAGTGCTGCCAAGACGCATTAGCCACTGCTTCCAAACCATTTTCCTTCCTTTTCACTTTTCTTCTCACACTATGCAGTTTTCCCGTTTCGTTAGTTTCCTTATCATACAATATATATCATGGCTTGCTTATGTTTTGAATAATTTAGAGTAGAGTTTTTCATTTTATTTTATTTTTATTTTGCATCGCAAAAGCGATTTTGCCAATGTAAAACGTGAAATGCAAAATGCCAGCAACACGAGAGTCACTTGCATGTTGCAGCTGCTGTTGCAAGCAGCAGCAGAGCTAGTGGAGCAGCCAAAAGAAAGTAAGCGGAGAGCGAGAGCGGAGTGTGAGCTAGTGAAATAGTCGCATAATGATGTCTACGATAAATTTTACAAATCCACGAGCAAAGTATCTTTGCCTCTGCTTGGCTTGCCTTGTCGCTCTTCTCTTGTCCGTGTTGCCTTTAGTTTTATTTCATTTGGGGCAGAGCTGATGCTGATGCAAGAGAGCGGAGACTTGAGAGCGACGTGGCTGTGGCAACCTTTAAAATATTTTTGCAATTTATTTACAAAGTACACTGTCATGCACACACACACACATACAGAGACACTCGCACATGCTTATACACTTAACTGCGTTCACATATGCAAAATAAAGTGATTACAAAGACGACACACACACACACACACACGCATACAAACACATATTAGCCATCACCTAGGCTGAGATGGGAAGCAAGCGGTAGGAAGGGTCGATGCCAAGCTGCAGGAGAGCTCATGCATGTTTATGTTTTAATGCACTTGCATGCAGACAAGCAAATTTCATTTACATAAACATACACACACGCACATACATACACGTATAAGTATGTGTGTCGCTTTGTTTGTATGCTGTTGTGTTTCCAAATTTTGCAACCAAATATTTACGTATATTGTTTCATAATAGTGTTCATTTATTTTGTTCCTCTTGCTATTTATTTTGTTGCAGTTGTTGCTTTGCTTTAAAAGACTTTTTGAGGTAGAACAAGTAAATCAAAAAAAATTTTGAAGACATGATTTTTGTTTTTGTAATTTATTATCTTAATAATATTAAAAAAAGCATGTCAAAAGTATGTCTTGGTCGGGGTTTGGCCTGTGAAGCGGCAGTCTTCCCTCCATGCCACCAAAACTTGGGAATTTCGGCAGTCATATTAGTAACTTAAGGAAAAGAGAAAACTGTTTTTCGTGGTTTTTACATGATATTACACATTTTATCGCGCCGAAAACTTTAAAAACATGATTCAATTTGCTATAAATTGTAGACCTTTAAACATTAAAAAATATTTTCAGATTAAATTTTGTTTAATTCAAATGTTCATTTAATGTTATTTGATATACATATATTTGAATAGCCTTTGAGGTTTTTTAAACACTAAAAGCTTTGAATTTTATGAACATATTCAATAATACTTGATGCGTCATATCCATATCCATGATGTTATGAGTGTTCATGATGACTTTAATTTAATTAAACTATAATGAAATTAATTTTTTGGCCAATTGTGTGAATTGCTTTTATATACTCAACATCAAGCTTATATATGTATATATGACATTTACTTAACTCTAATGTTTATGCTTATGTTTTCAATATAGTTATGCACAATTCAATTAAAAACATTAACATTTATAGACAAAATAAAACTCATTGACCGCACCACAAATTGCAAGTGTCAGAAAAGTTAATAGAAAATCACAGACAGCAGACACAACAGACGAGAAAAAATAAACCAAAATAATAAAATAATAATAAACAGGCTATGCGAAAACCAGCTACATATAAAATATGCGCATAAAATAACATAAACACATATGTACATAAACATATATGTATATGTATGTAATATATTTATCGTACCGATGGCCAACATATGGCAGCTGTCGTGAATTCGTAACAGAGTATAAAAAAGAAATCTGCGTAGGCAGGCAGCGGAAATGGGATGGTTAATTTTAAAAATAAACACAAACACATACACGCACACACACATAACAAAATGTTTACTAATAGCTAAAAACATGATACAAGAAATTTGTTTACTCGCTGCAGTTGCATGGCTTGGAAAAGCGAGTAAAGCGAAAACAAAGTGCGGGCCCAAATCTACAATGCAAATGGTGTGACTTATTAGTAAACAGCCCAGGGGTAAAATATAATACATGAAATGGTACAGCAGTAGCAGCAGCAGCAGCAGCAGTAGCAGATACAGATACGCGTCACAAAAATATATATATAAGGCCTGAAGCATCGCAACAAAAAACACACAGAATTGTATATATTAATACACATTTATATGTATGTTGGTATGTAGATGCGATATATGTACATACTATTTACATTTATGTATTTATATGAGTTTATATCGCAAATTGTTTGCGTGTTGCCTGCAGCTCGCATATATTGCAGTTATCTTTACTATATTTTTTTTAGTTTTTATTAATATTTATTCAACTATTGCAGCTAAGAGAAAACTAAAGAGCAAACGGTTAAAAACAACAACGCTTTCAAGATATGCGCGAGCAAAAATTATTTAAATTGAAAAATGTCTGTCTTGCAGTTGTTGCTGGCGCCGGCCAAAGAGATAAACATTCGCTTTCCAGCAGGCGGGGGAGTTATTTAGTGGCAGCAAACAAGCAAAAGACCACACTGCATAAGTCAGCAGATACTGGAACTAGCACGAAATGCTTTTGTGTTTTTGGGGTCGATTTAAATGGCAGTGCGCATCTAGATGTTAAACATTGGGGCTGGAAAAATGGGCGTATTTTTGACCATGTCTATTTATTTATTTTTCTTTTTTTCTGTCTTCGCATGTCACAGCTATTGTGTTACTCAATGAAAAAAATGAAATTAAGATATATGTTGAAGTCTTATTTAAGGCATTTAAATATGTTTATGTAATTGTTCAATCAAGTGCGATTTGGTCCAAAAGTTTAATACAAAAAAGTCCCTGAATTATTTCTTGTAGTTTTTCCTTAATATAATAATCAAAGCGTATTTAAAACGGAAATGTCGAAACTTTAATATATTTTTTTAAAATCTACTCTCAGTGAACATTTTACCATAAGCATTTATAAAATTTTATAAATTGAATTTGATTTAAAATTAATTAAAATCTTGTCATCCTCTATGCAGTACCAAAGTTTAACTTAAGTAAATGGTAAATGCAATCTAAGATTTTTTAAACGCAACCTTCAAGAAGTAAATTGTCTGGAAAAAAAATCAAAAAACAATTAATTCACAACAAAATGGAATTATAAAGCCCTTACGAGTGGCTGCCAGATTCAACTGAACAATTATTAATCTGAAAGTGAAATTTAATCTGTTAGATACAAATCAGTGCAGAAGAAGGCGCACAAGCAATTGACCTCGTTTCAAGTGTGGTTTGCTCTGAACATAATTATCAAAAAAACATTTTGGGGACTGCGGGCAAAAACAATCAAAGCAGCTTAGTTCTCTGTTTCCGTCTCTTGTTCTTAAATCCAATTTTCCTCTTATTTATGAGCAACAGTTGCTTGCATTGGCCAGGAAAACAGCTGCTAACTTAAAGTATTGCGCTTTGGAAATGGGGTCTTTAAAATATGTTGAACGTTATGAATTTAAGAATTGTCAAGCATAAAATTTTAGTTAGCTTATTTGTAGAGAATAAGTAATAACGACAAAAAAATTTTTTTAAACTCTGACTTTTTTTTATACTTTACACTTAAAGGGAATCAATTTTTCGATATAATGAAAACATGAAATCATTTACAAACAAAAATGTGTTATGTTCTCATAAATCTGATGCTTTTTACACAAATGTTTTCGTTGGCTTTCAGGCTTCTACCAAACAAATATACAGACAGGCCGCCACTTGTCAGAGCGGCATGTATTTTTTGTAGGTCGATGTGTGGACGCCTACGCCAACGCCTTCACTTTGACATCTACAAACACACACATACATATTTGCACACACACACATGAGCTGGCACTGAGTCGCTCAATTAATTTTGATTGCGGCCTTGGCAGTTGTTTGCCTCAAAAGTTCTATGAAAACTCGTTACGTAGGTGATGTCGGTTCATCTTTTTTTCACACTTTTCTTTTGGTTTCAATGAAAATTTTACGGCTGATTCAAGAAACTTGTGCTAATTTATTACCACTCAGTGTAAAGTTTATTTTTTAATAAATATATAAAAAAATAACGTTACATTTGGTTTTTGTCAAATTTTGTAGAAATCGTAAACATTCAACGATAGTTTTCTATGTCAACGCCTAATAAAAAACAAACAATAATTTTAAAATCATGTATTCACGAATACGAAAAATATACTGTATATAGCGCACAAAATTATTTGTCGTTTCATACGCATATATTTTACGTATTTTAAAGTGCTCTCTTTGGCCAAACAAATGAATGTTTATTTTCATTGACGATTCAAAAACAAGAAACCATTTATTTTCCATGCTCATCAACCCAAAATCACTGACCCCCAACAACATCGGCAAACAAATAATAGATGAATAGAAGACACAACCAAAATAAACGTCAGAGGTGCGAAAATTTATGAGCCTCAGGTGTGAAAAGAAACGAATTCGCCTCCAAATGCTTTGTTTATATTTATTTGTGGAAGTATCTCAAAATATATGTACGTATAAACGTGCGTATAAGTGATATACTCAATGGCCGCACTTCAACTTGAACTTGATCAAAATGTTGTGCTAGATAATTTAATTAGTTTCAAATAAACAAATGGAATGACAAAACTTTTGAGCACCTTGCGCCCTGTGCCTCGTGCCCTACTGTCAAGGGGAAACTTTATGAGTGGTTTGGGCTGAAAAATATGTTTGCTTTTAGCGAAATTGTTTGCTGCAAAGTTGGCATTTCTGAATGTCAAAATAAACTTTTAATTGAAATTACAATTTAATTTCGCGTGACCTTCATGTGCCGCGTCAATTTGCTTGAAATGAAGCGTTAACAGCAGAAATTCGCCATAAGCTAAAAACAAATTAGCGCATTTTTTGTCAACTGACATTGCACAACAAAAATAAATAAAAAATAAATAAAAGAAAGCAACATTTTCAAAGTCTACATCATTTTTAAAATTGGCTAAACAGTTGCAAGATATATGCACAATTCATTAAAAATTGTACAATTTATTTGAACAGAAGATGACTTTATGCACCTGAACTTGACATCCAAATGCGCCCCCACAAAAATATGTATATATAATTTATATACTCTATTTTCTACCAGATATGAACAAATGAGCACTTGGGTCTCAACATTATTGCTGGCAAATTGTTTCAACGATGAAAGGGAGGCAAATAGTTGGCACTAATTCTAGGCACGCTTCTACATTTGAGATTCACTTAGATTTCATATTTTTAAAAAATTTCAAAGAACTGTAGTTGTTGTTTTTTGGATGTGACGTCATAGAGAGCTTCCGTTGTTCACATTAAATATATATTGTTGTTGTTTGCAATCTACATTGGCTTTATTTCTGGCGATTTTGGCATTCAAAAAAGCTGGCAGAGACTGCGTCTAAAGCTAGATGCTGCGTTGGCGTTAGCGTTGGCGTCGCAGTCGGCGACGCTGTCGACGCTAGCGGGCATTAACCATTGGCTAACCCAAAAACATTTTCAGCATTTTCGTAAATTATCTATAGGCTCTTAGGATAAATGGAAAACTGTTTCAACAATTTGCGTCAGTCGAAAATTATATTTTGTTCGCTAGAGACGCGTTCAGCTTAGAAGTTCTATTTGCATTTTTCAAAAAACACAATGGCTGTAAGTGTTAAAGAATTATCCTGAATGGAATAAAAAACTTGAAATACCTAATATAATGTTGTACGTCAACGTGAGGCAAATGATGAAAAGTAAAAGTTTTAGTTTGGTGCTGAGTTGAAATAATATTTGTGATTTCAAATATTTTGTTTACAATAAATAATACTAACCTTAAAGTTTTAATTGTGAATTTAAGTGCGGGCATGACAAATACTGTCATATTAATTGGAATCAAACTGTTAAGAAAAAATTCAATTTATATTTTTCTACATGTTAACAAATAAAATTTCGAACAAAAATATAGTATTTTTAACAATGTGTTAGCCACTGCACTAAGGAAAAATTGATTTACTTTTTTACGGGCATTTTTTCAAATATTTCTTATAGAATTCGAGCTCAAAAATAAAATTTATCAAATTTTCTGTTTTTTTTTACTGCTGAGAAAGTATTAAAACATATCCGACTTCTAATATAATTTTGTTTCCCAAAATGTTTAATAATTTAAAAAAAAAAAATTAAAGATTTTGTTGGGAATTTACCCACAACAAAAATAAATCAGCTTTTGACTTTTAGTCACGTACTGAAACTATACACAAACTAATTAAATAGTACTATATGCATGCAAACATGCGAAGCGAAAAAACAAATGTTAAGTCGTTAAGACTATACCCCGTAAGAGGATTGCTTATTTGAAAAAAAAATAGTTATTTAAGCAGACAGTTTATTGTATTCAATGATAAATTATAATCTGTTTTTTTAGTGCACATTTGCGGGGTGTACAAAATTATTATTTTTAAGCACTTTAATGCAACAATGTTATTTAAAATCACATAGAGCAATAACATTGAATATAAAAATTCATTGATATACCAATTGTTGCTATAATCATAAACTCAATTAAATAACAAAACATTTAATTACCAAGCACGTAATGTTTGGTGATTTAATTAAAAATTCTTAATTGATTAAATATTTAAATAGTCCATTAACAATAAACACAGAGGCGACCGGCCCACTGCTACATATCATAGAAACAGTAATGTGCGTATACGTAATGGAATACAGCATACAAATATGTATCCATAATACGCTCTGCGGCCTCGCGAGCATTTGTGGCACATTTAAAGCACTTTCCACGCCCACCACCACCACCACAGGGCAGCTGCTGTGCCATAATTCATTTTCGTATATCATATTTGCGCCTCTTTACTTTTTCGCTTTTGTAAATTAAAATAAAAAATCACTTTGTTGACATTCCCTGGCCCAGAGCGATGGCCCCAAGCCCCCTCAAGGCCTGTTACACTTTACCCATCGCATGTCATAAATTATATGCTGTCAGTCGCTGGATCAATGTGCACACGAGTCTATATCACTCACAGTTGCTACGGCAACTACAGCATATATATATATGTTCTGCTTATTTATTTTTTTATTCAATGATGCATAAATTATTATGCAGTTCTCGGAATATTTTTCACCGGCAAGTTCGATTTATATGGTATTAATTCATTGATTTTAATGTTTACTTTGTGCTGACCATTTATTGAATAACACCAATTATACATAAACATGTTTAATTTAAGCAAGTACAAAATATTTAAAATCAATAGAAAAAAATTGTATGAAAAAAAAGTTTACTTATTTTATACATTGATAATATTAATATTAAAAAACAATTAAGTTTTTGCACAACACAACTTTTTATTCTTTTACTTTTCTGTGCAGTACATGTAACATTTAAGTACTTGCTCTAAAAAAAAACTTTAGTGAAATTAAGTTTGGTTTTTTAACCAATCAATAATTAAAACATATTAATTATTTTTTAGTTAGGAGTAGCGTTTCGGATTATCAAAGCATGTGCGTAGAGCATGACATCATTATTTTAAATATTGTATTGTGTATATTTTGTATGGATTTTGTTTTGGCTAACAATCTTTTGTTTACTGTTGCTACAAACAAACTTGTTGCATACCGAGGACGAACGGGAATTTTATTGACCGGCGACTGTACAATTTTTTTTTGGCAACAAATCAAAAACCATAAAATCAAATGCAAATTGTACAGGAGGCTAAAACAAATTATCTATCAGCGCGTCATTTTTTCTAGAGCCCAATTAGTGTTTGAAATTACTTTAAAATGGTTTGAAGCACAAAGCTTAAGTTGGGAAAACCCTTATATACTCTCTTCGCAGTTGACCAAATCTTAAATATGTTAGATAAAAAGCAAAAAAAACATTATTACCATTTTCCCGGTTGTGACCCTGGTGAATGGTTTGCATAGTCGCGTGGGCGCCGCATGCACATTTTTTTATTTGCGGGTTAATGTTGGGCGGCAACCGCCAATTGGCACTGGTCCAAATGACAAATTGAAATAATAACAACAACAATAAAATCAACAACAATAGCAAAGGCAACATCAACAGCAACAATAAAACGACGTCAACACTTTTTTGGCGCTCAACGAAAAAAAAAAAAAAACATCGCAAAACTGAACGTTTATCTTTATGTTGAAATGAAAATTTTTATTTATGCGCGCGGCCGGAAAAAGGCAAACAGCTGAAAAATCTGCCAAACAGAAAACTGAAAGCTGAAAACTGTAAAGTGAAAACGGGTCGCCAGCAAAAATTGAGGGTTATTTGAAGGTCACGGCTGTGTTTATGTAGCCAAAAAAGAAAATGACCACGACGATAGCAGGAGGCCAGCGCACAGGGCATGTCAAGTGCAGAAAAAGTGTTGCCGAATTAATATTTAAGCACAGGCAAAAGTGCATGGCAAAATAATCAAATGAAATATACAACAAAATGATAAATATTTGATAATCAGAATCAGATTATCATTGAAGTTGAACAGCCTTGAAGAATTCTTAAATTTGTCAATTCTAGCTATAATCATGAATATGCGAATGAGGAAACCTTTTGTGTTTAATAAACGATTTATTTTTTTGTAGTTAACACGTTGTCGATTGGTTTCATATTGCCGGCTGCTATCAAAGATAGTTGTCTCTGTAAATGGTATTTTAATAACAATAAAACAGAAAAGAACAACAAAAAAGGAGGTAAAAGCAGCTAACAAGTGCGAAACGAGATAAACCAATTAAAAATATATGAGATGCTATCGCAAGCCGACAACAGACAGCTATAACAACTCTTTTGTTCCTGTTTTGTGCGATCTTTTTTTTTGTGTATTCAATTAAAAATTAAAAAACATGAACAAAAAAGGGCAAACTGCATTCAGCGCGGTATTGGGCATATTTGGCATTCGATTCTTGAAATTAAAATCGAAGCAATTTCGAATGCAAATTGATGTGCAATTCATTAAAAAGCCTTCGCTTCATTGGCTGCCATTTGAGCGTGCCACCGTTCAAGTTGAAATGTCGGCCAAACAAGCCCAAAAATAAATAAATAAGTAAAAATAATAATAAATAAATACCATGTACACTGTATAATGGTAAGCGGGAAGCAGCAAACGCCAGGCGGCAAACAAGCGAGTTGAAGTATTGAAGTGCAGCCTGCAGCTGCGTAAATATTCGCACAAGTGTATGTAAAATGCATGGATATGCAATAAAAGAGAACTTCAGCGAAATTATAAAATAAATATTATTTCATTTCCAAAAAAAAAAAGAAAAAGAAATGTGTATATTTAATATGCACACCCATGTATGTGTGTGTGTGTGTGTGCACACATTTGCACAATCTTTTTTGTTATTAATTTTTAATAGGCACTTAAAAAATATAAAAAAAAATTTGACATTTCGTGGACGGTTTGGTTTTTCAAATTCATTTTATTTGCACACATGGCCACAAATCAAATGACGGTGCAACATATATATTTGTGTATATAAAACAAAAGCCGCAGCGCGAAAATACAAAGCTCAATAAATGAGCATAAATATGCAAAATATTAATGAATCTAGTTCCACACCCATGGGATTTAAATTAAAATGCATGCGAATTGTTAAATGATTCAATTGTTGCTGATACGCAACGATATTCGAAAGTTCAAATATATCTATCTAAAAGAGTTTGTCCTAATTGTTGAAAGACCCACGAAAGACAGGCGAAAAGAGCTAGAGGGCTAAAAATTTTCACCAAATATTCCATTCAGGTTGAAAGTGAATACTAAGAAAGGATTTTTATTTTGGACAACTCCTGCTGAGCACCTAAGTCATTTTTTTCCCAACTTTTGAGCTAGATCTATGCTTCTAAATTAATCAATCTGAACGAAACTTGATCAGGACATGGGGGCGTGTTAAAAGATTAAGGATGCAAATCTGACAACTCCTTGGGGCACCTCCCATACACTTATGTTCTGGAGCGAGCCTATCAATATATATAAAAGAGTTTGTCCTAACTGACTGACGCATATACGCATAGCATGTAAAGCAAAACGGTGCGCGCTAATGTTTTGTTTTTGTTTTGTTCTTGCTTGTAAATATATATATTAGATAAATATTAATTAGCATTTCTAGTTGGGTTAATTAGATTTCCTTGTGCACATAAATCGACTAACAATAAACATATAACATGGCCCAAACAATATTCAATATATACAAATAAACATTTATTTGATCTTTTCAAAGCAAATTTGTGTAGTTTTTACATACTTCCAAAGAGTTATATATTTGTTATAATTGATATGATTTTTATGCTGCTCAAAAGGGTATATTTTCATATTGCACTGCTTGCAAGCCAGCAAAAAATTCGAATTTAATCTAAGTGGTTTCACAAAGAATATATTTTCACAATAATTTTATTCATTAAATATTTCTTAATTTTCAGTAAAATGGAGGCTAGATAACAAATATTTAAAATATTTAATTACAGCTATGCATATTTAAGACACCATATTCCCCAAATGAAAACCAAGTCCCAGTCGACCCAAAATTCATGCTGATTAACTACACCTCAAATAGACACAAATTGACCCAAAGTAGGCAGTTCGTAGGTGGTGTATGGCTCAGTGAGGGCAGGGCGAGTCGGGAAGTTGGAAGTAAATTTCAATTAAACAGTTAGTGGCTTTCACTGTCAACATAAACTGTCACATAAATTGGTAAGGCTGTAGGGAGTCCAAAAACAACGGAACCGTTGACCGCGGCTTCACTTCAGTTCGGCATTTTACGTGCCGCGCTATTAAAATCGAAATTAATTAATTGGAAAATGAATGAACGTTTTATTCGTTTTTATTTGTGTTTCATTGGTTGTGTGTGAGTGTGCGTGTGCGTGTTGTTGTTGTTTGTTTTTGTGTCATTGTTTGTCGTTTTGTGTTTCCCCCTGTTGCTGCTGCTGCGGCTGCGGCTGTGCGACATTTGAATTGGGTGCCGGACTTAAACGTAATTTACCCCTCGGGAGCCTAAGGCCTAGGCCGGACCAATTGGTCCGATGTTGCCTAGTCCCTATTTGCTTTTAGCTTTCCGCACATTTCCCAAGTGGAAAAAAATAGCACAAAAAACAGAAGCAAAAAAATATAAACACACACACACAAATTAAGCTTCCATCTGTTGACTTACGGCTGAATGCGGGCAATCTGTGAGATTTGCTTGTTTATTTTTGGACAATATAGGGGGAAAGAGAGTAAAGGGAAACCAAAATGTTTACCAGAAAAGTGGTCTACAATTACCAGAAAATTGATTTGCTTGGCATTTAGTTGATGGTATTCGGTTACTTTCTTGCAGCCACGCAACAAGGAACAGGAACAGGAGGTGCTCAACTGGGTGTTTGCTGTGATTGGCGAGAAGGTGCCCAGCGGACAGTATGAGGATATTCTCAAGGACGGCATCTGTCTGTGCAAGCTGGCCAACAAACTGGCGCCCGGTTCCGTAAAGAAGATTCAGGAGCGTGGCACCAACTTCCAGCTGATGGAGAACATTCAGCGTTTCCAGGCGGCCGTCAAGAAGTACGGTGTGCCCGAGGAGGAGATTTTCCAAACCGCCGATCTCTTCGAGCGTCGCAATATTCCACAAGTCACCCTGTCGCTGTATGCCCTCGGCCGCATTGTAAGTATTTGCTTGAACTAGCTCTGAGATATAAAAATTCAACGCCCTTTGTACCTTTCCAATAGACGCAAAAGCATCCCGAATTCACTGGCCCCACTCTTGGCCCCAAGATGGCTGAAAAGAACGAGCGCACCTTCACCGAAGAGCAGCTGCGTGCTCATGAGGGTGAACTGAATCTGCAGATGGGCTTCAACAAGGGTGCCTCCCAGTCGGGTCATGGTGGTATGGGCAACACGCGCCACATGTAAAACGGCAATTAACACCCACTGCTATATACACACACACCCACACACACACCAACAGATACACGCCCCTCTACTCAAGCAGCCAAACACCAAAAACAAATTAGTGAAAACAAATGTTGAAATGTATATTTTTGGCGGTTTTTATGATTTAAGCACTGCGCAGGCCACTCTAAATGTAATTTATATATTATGAAATAAATAAATTAATTAATTTTAATATAAACATCCAGTTGCTTTCTGCCACGCAACATGCTGTTTGTCCTCCCACTCACATTGGATTAGCATTATTTTGCTGTTAATTAGGAAAAAACACGCGACAGACGCAGCTGCCATGCGGATTAAGTGGTTTTAGCACACCTCAGCCCAGCGTTACTTCAAACCTATTACTTCCAAAACCACACCATCCATCCAAATAGAGTCATACTTCCACACACACACACACACAGTCTCTTACTCCAAATGGTACACATTTATTTGTTTGTTTTTGCTTTTGATGCTCGTTGCCCACCTGAGATTACACAAATTACAATTTCAACGCCTGCACTGACAGCGATAAGCATAAGAAATGTCAAGGTCATTTCTCTGTTTCCCTCTGTAAGACAAACCGATTGTATACACAGAGAGAAAGGTGTGCGAAGTCGATCGTCGATTTCTCAGAAAAACATGAAAAAGTTCCCATAGTGATATGAAATTTCACTAACGATTAAATATAACCACACAATCTGTTGACGTGTGAATATGAGGTTGAATATTTGAATTCATATTTTTACAAACTCATAAATATTATTTCATAATGTTTTTTATTATTTTTGCAATGCAGGATATAAATCGCTTAATTGCGTAAGTATGTTGTAAATGAATTAATTACATATTCATATTTAGATTGCCATTGATTTATGTTTGGTCAGCTTATTTTGTTATTTACGATCTTTTAATTGTAATGAATGGGATTATGTTTATAGCAAAAAAATAAGTTTTAAATGTAATTTATGAGTTAAGATGACAGATGATAAAAGGAGATAGAAATTTGATGCCAATTTGTTTAATATTCTGCCTTTCTATCCCTTATTTCTATCAGTGTAACAGCACCCTTGACAACAGTTATTTACCTTGGTTTGTTGAAAGGGCTGCACAAAAAGGGAAAAGCCGCAGAACTACGAATTAAATGAAGGTGACAAAACAAATATCCAAAAGCAAAAGAAATTGTGAATGTGAACTTTTTGCCTAGACAGATAAATGGAAATGGCAAACGTTGGCCTTATTGGCAACTTAGGTCCTCCACGGACCAATTCTGTGCGTCCAAATGCGTTTGCGGTTTTGTTTCAATGGGTCCAACAAATCGATAGAGATACGACTTCAGATTGTGTGTGTGTTTAAGGCTGTGCGAGTCTGTGTGTGCGTGTTAAGATTGTGTTTAATTTCCACTTGTCGTAAGCAAAAAAACAAGCGAACGAACGAACGAACGGTTCGTTTATATTAAATGAAATGGTCACTTTGACAGCCAGTGACAGGGGCTTTATATGGGTTGAGTATGTGTGTGGTAAGTATGGGTGTATGTGTGTGTTACCTGTCAGCTGGCTGCTTTTCTTCCATGCTCCAGCTACATACATACATACGTATACTTAATTTTATTTATGTTGACAATTGTTGTAACAAATACGCATGCTATGTATATAGCAACACACACACACATATAGACGCAAGCATACACACGCATACAGTGATAGAAAATTTCTGATTGTATTACAAATAGTTTTCCGCACTTTTTCTTCTTCACACACACACATATAAAAGTCTGCTCTAATAATATAATTTATTGGAAGCCAAAGTTGACAATGACAATTGTTGACTTTCTCTATGGTTAGGTGTCCTTTGGCTTTGGTTTCCCTGCAACTGGCCAATGGGCGAGAGGTATAGGGAGTTTATCTGTTGTTCCATTGCATTTATTTTATTTATATTTATTGTGGTCACAATGATTATTTATTGTTATTTGTATTTATAGCATTGGCATTCAGTGCTTATATTTTTCTCTTTTTTTACAGTGTTTTTTTATGCATTGCGAATCCTACTTATATTTAAATATATATTTGTGTGTATATATTTGAAATTTGTTATATCATTCAAACATTGTTCACTAATTTGTTTAATTACCCAGCGAGTGGAATGCGTTAATAAATCATGGCCATTTACATTTTATTTGCTTAGATATTTATGGCATTATTTTTCTTTTTTTAGGATTTTTGGCTTTTTATCTCGATACGATTTATTTGACTTGTCTACAACAATTTTGGTGTCTATTGTTTCGGTCCATTTATCAAATAGGGCTGAATATCAATACGTATTTGAACTTGAATAAATGAATTTATTGTATTTAAACTTGCGTAACGTTTAGTGCAAACTCTGCAAATGAAAAAGTAAAAATTTGGTAGCATGAAATGCTTTTGAATATATGCAAACATAACATATACAAAAGAATTTGTATTTGTTCATTTAATGCGTTTAATTGTTGTATGAATTTGGTTGGATAAAAATAAAAACTTTTGAAATATATGAAATATTTGCTTGATTGTAAAATATATTTCTCTTGCGATAAAAATGAGTTTATTAAAAATTATCTGTCAACAGAGAACTATTTTTACTGTTTACTTTAAAAGCTAAAATTCGGATATCTCCGCAACACAATCTACTTAATTTTTTTGGTATTTTTTGTTTAAGCTTATCTCAATAGTTTAGCTAATTTCATTTCCTTTTGCTTTGCGCTTCCTTGCTGCTGCCAACACAAAATGCTCGACTTTTATTTGTTAGCCATAATTTCTAAGAAAATTCCAAAAGCAACAAAATAAAAGCGAAACAAATAGAGAAAAAAACAAGCAAAGCTTTTGCACGAAATGGAAGGAGTTGGAATCAGGCTAAAGTTGATGCCAGCAACAGCAACAACAATCACAATCGCAAATACAGCTGTTTTCTTTATTATTATTTGGCTTAAACATGCAAGGGCATTTATTTTGTTACCCGACCACACTGCTTTTAGCTTTCTTTTTTTTGGGGTGATGCGGTTTTGTGTAGCCGAAACGCAAAACTTGCACAACATATTTCTACCTAATTGCTGCAACTTTGTAACAATTTATAGCTGCAATGCAGTAGTGGCTGGAGTTTAGCTCCAAACGATTCCAATATACCTAACAACGAAAGTAAATGAAACGCTTTGTATCGGGCCAGAAGGTCGTCAGACGATGTTGTTCAGCAAAGGCTTAGGCATCCAAGGTGTGCATAGTTCTTAAGCGGATTGTGCCACCTCTCCAAGCTCCGACTAGGTCACCTGCATTTGTGATCTGAACAAGAGCACGACACGAAGTAGCCGAAATTTTCGGCCATGGCACCTCAAACATATTTCATGCTCAACTTCGCCCTGCTTGAGTGTAAACAAAGGCAACGTGGCAAATGACACGAAACCCAAGCGCATACCTTCTTTCTCGCTCTCTCTCTCTCTCTCGCTCTCTCTTTCTCACTGTGCGGTTGTCTCCATGAGTCACCCCTGCCATAATTGCCAGCAAACTGCTTGCTGCAATCATAAACTAAGCTGAAGCTCAAAGCCAAAACCGCAACCGAAAACCGGAACCATAGACGAAGTCGTATTTGTGCTTGTTCTCAATGCTTTTGTTGCTACTGTTGTCCGGACACCAAGTTCGCCCAAAATGCCAGTTGAGAGCCGTAACAACAAAACCATAAACTGGGCAACAGAAGCAATCCGTGTAACAAGTGACTACCGAATTATTTCCAACACCTGACTGACTACAAGTTGCCAATTATGATCTCTAAAACATTATTTAAGACGATGATGAATGCTGTAGCGAAGCACTTAATAATAAAAGATCAAATATTCTAAGCAATAATATATTGAGTATTTTGAAAATAATGAAGAATTTTCTACTTATTCTCGGATATTCGCCCATAAACAAGTAACAAATTGTTGTAAATAATATTTAACTGTTTGTAATTGCCACATGGTATAACCCGCAGCTATTTTGTATATGTGTATATATTCTTTACACATTTTGATTGTCTGTCCATGTGTTTACTTATTGCTTTAACAGTTTTAAATAAAATTTCTTTGTTAAATGAAGATATATAATATGCAATAAGTCAGCTACGAGAAAATCAAATCCATTTTTTTTTTTATCATATTGTCGCATTAAGCACAATGTATAAAAATTCAATAAATACAACGTAAATAGTGTTGGACAAACATTGGTTATGTGTGCGTTTTTTTATTCAAAAGAAATGTTGCAAACTCCTGGTTCAAGTTATTACGTAACTCTTAAAAACATATTCGAGTTGGTTTGCATTAAATCTCTGTCTAGGGTATACACATCCTTCCAACAAACACAAACACCGCATACATACACACTCAAAGAGATTACATCATGTGGCATGAAGCTAGTGTGTATTTCTCTTTGGCCAGGACATTCATTAAAATGCGCGCAATTCTCTGGCGACCAAACGTTAAGCAAACGTAAATGATTTGTGCTTGCATAAACTGCGTGAATTTGCACTACAAATTGAGTTGTTACAAACACCAACACAGACATGTACACGCACTCGCACCCACATATACTAACGCACACCTGGCCGTGAGTATGGTTGTAATCTCTTGTGGCACTTGCCTGGAACTCGGCATTGCGCGCTTGGTTTACTAATCCGCTTGCCCTCGCTTTGCCCTTGCAGTAAAGCTTGCCAGCTAAGGGGGTTTGCCCATTTGGCGTTTGTCTAATGCCAATAAATCATAAAATACTTTTTCCTGAGCATATTAATAATCCAGAGACAGCTTATGCTTTGATTTATGCGATGGAATTTTTTCAATAACCTCAAAACTCCACAATTTTTGCTTAAAGGTAAAAGCTCGAGGGCTTTTTTATACTTTTGTTTCAGCTACATGTGTCAATTTAACGGATGTGTCCTGCCTTGAATCATTAATATGGATTTTGAGAATGGATCAATTTGAATAATCAATTAAAGTTATCGTTGTAATGCAGAAACTGAAATATCCTTACTGAAATAATACTACTCTTCATTCCTTATGGTTTTCTTAGCACCATTTAAATGCTTATAGTGTGTTCTCTTCAGTAGTCATCTGAACTCGAAATAAAATTGTATAAAGATGCGCACAATAAAAAAAAAAAACTTGTTACGACAAAGATATTATAATCAATAAAAAATATTAAAGCATTTGTGTTAAACACGCAACTGTCCTCAGGTCTGTGCCCTCCAATGTGAAATGGTTTCACAAAATGGTGCAATGCGGCGTATACGCAATATGCATGCTGCATCGCTTACAAGCTTGCACACATTATTATCGATTTAATTGGCGTTAAAAGAGATATCCGCAAAGCGACTTATGACAAATTTTAGCGTGCCAAACATAAGTTTGTAATGTTTTATTTTGCAAGTATTTAATATCAAAATCACAATTAACATAATAAGTCAATGTAATGAGTCTCAAACTGAACCAGCGATTCAAGTATTAAGTCTAAAATAATAAATTGTTATTGAGTCGCGCTATTTCACTCATAATTGTTCGAAGCCTAAATGTCATAGATGAAAACAAGAAATAAAATATATAAGAAATCAATATTTTATTTGCTTAAGTGGTACAAGGTTTCGGATTTTAATATATAAGTCATTTTAATAACAATATATGTATATAAAAAATTTTGTAGGTATTTTGTACCTAATACAGGGCATTCAATAGACTTCGGTCCTTCAGAGAAATGAGTTCTTAATTGTTTTCAGTTTCTTGTTGTTATTATCTCACTCACATGCGGTTTATGAAAACAATTTTAATTAATTCCATTTGGCATTCTGTTGTCTGGCGTTGTTATTGTTATTGCCCACAATTACAATTGACCGTTGTACAACACTCTCGAGGTTTCAGAGTTCGAAGTTCGGCGTCTGTTAATTGCATTCAGTGGTTCGGATATGTATGCATGCCAAAAGCATCGACGAAGCTGTTGCATGCTGCATCAAACGTCAGTTTAACAATTAATATGGATGGAGCTTTCTTTTAACATTACATGCGCATTCTTTCAAAATGTTGCCCCATGGCAAGGCTTAAGGCTTTTTATACCAATATATTTACTTAAGCATATACATATTTATTTGTTGATGATTAAAGACAGCTATGAAATTGTTTGATTCATTTTAAACATTTTCATTTTGATAATATGCATACGTTATAAGAAGGATAAAATCGATAGCAATACAACCATCATTTGCCGCTGTTGAATCTATTCAATCTAATCGGAGGCGTGTAATCGATGCCACAATCCGATTGAATTCACAGTCCAATTGGTGGCAACAGTCGCGGCATATGCACTAATCCCCGTACTGACTGCATCATTTTAATGCAACTTGAAGCTCCGCTGACATTTATTGCAGTCAATAAATTTACAATTAGCACATTGAGCACAGCGCATTGCCAGCCTTCAACTGCTACAGTTGGAGTGGGCGGGCCACGTGCGCCCCAATGCGTCCATATATTTTAATTGTAATTGCAATGGTAAGGGTGGGGGGGAAAAAGGATTTTCATTGAATGTCAGTGTGCAAATGCGTTTCGTAACTTGTCAACAGCTACCCAAGAGACTAGGTGCACTGTGTGTGTGTGTGTGTGTGTGTGTGTGTGTGAGGTAGTGCATTTGTGTAGGGGAAGTTCCACCAGCTAATGAATAGTTAAGTATCATTTTGCATTTAGCGCTGATGGAATTTTCATGCCAAGAGTTGATAGACACTGGCCAGAGAGGGTGGAGCATGGCAATTGCAGATGAGGTTGCCTGAGAGCGGATTGGTTAAATTGAATATAAGCTTTGGCCAGCAATTGCTGCAAATGGATTCTTTTTGTAATGCCCGCTGTAATTGCACTATCCAATGACAATTATTTAGTGCATTTGTATTATTTATTCGGCAGGCACAAATTTTAATGGGCGGCATAACTTTACCGTATTGTTTTGCTACTCATTAGCATAAATAATTAAATGCCCAAACTAAATCAGATATATATATCCTATGCCGAAATAGGTCAGGTAAGTATCGAAAACAATGCTCGTCTTTGCTCATATTGGAATACACATTATTATTCAAAAAATTGCTTTAATTTCTACGAAATAAAGTTCCAATAAAAGTGAAGTATTTATTTGAACTATTTGTGATTATAATTAATGTTTGGATTACAAGTAAACAAATTCGTTAAATCAAAATAGAATGTGTGATCTATAGGGTTAAGGATATGTCCTTATCGGTTTTTTTTCGACTAGAGCCTTCTTGCAATTGCATTACAGAAAGTAACAAAAAGAATCAAGCTTACCTAAAACTTCCCTTTTTAAAAGATAACAACCTCTTATAATACCTAATTTGTTTCTGCATTGCGTTGCATTAATAACTCGCTGAACTTACCTAATCTTAAAAGTTCGTGACATTTTGCACATAAAGTGGCCCGTTTAGTTTTGGCCAAGCGTGCAGACAAATAGCAATTCAATATACACTCAGTATTCTCTGTGCAGCTAAGAAAATAAGTGCATAATTTGGCCATTTGTTCTCATTTGGTGGATTATTTATGGGCAGCCAAGTCATACGCTCGGCTGCACAATATTCACCCCTAAACGCGCATAAAAGTATGCAAAGTTTGTGAAGATTGAACTGCCATGCAGTAAGTAGTCCGAAGGCAAGCGAGTACAGGATGGTAAAGACACTAGAAGAGCTTTCTGCTTGCAAAACTATTTAAGAATGCGAAACGCATAAAGAAAATGGCGATAATGATTATGTTAAAGATATTTTTGCAAGGCTACGTTACCTAGATCCCAACAACTATGTTAATGTGACTAGTTTCTGTAATGCAATGTAAGTTTGTGTTGATGTGAGTGTGTGTGTATTTGAGGCTGCACTGGCTGGGGTCAACACATTCGCAAAGTGCAAATAAAATAAGCTCGAGCGCAGAACATCAAGAGAACGCGTTAAAAAGGGACAAGTCCTTAGTCAATTCCAAATATTCCTTTTGTACATAATGCGGTCCTTTGTCGAACACTAGGATTCCAGCTGCTTTTTCTTTGTCCCAACCATAGAGCATTTTGTGTCTTACTGCATTGCAATCACAGTTGAAAAGAAAAACTAGATAAACGCTTTTAAAAAAATATTTTTTGTTTTGTTTAAAAAATAGCTAAAAATATAGTCGACTTATATTAATATCAAACATGTAAAAAAAAAACTTGTTTCAAAATATGAATTAAACGGCGCTAAATAAGCCTTTTTGAACAATGTATTGAGGCGTACAGAATAATACTGTGCTCCAAACTGATAAATAGACAGCTTTCTAGACCGCTATACTATTATACTGACTCTGTCATAAACTATCCAAAAATGACGAATCTATTAACTGGCAATGGAGAGACAACTCTGTGCCTACAGTGTGATAAGGACGAATTTGGTGCTTGAGAAACGCCAAACAGATAACTTTTTAAATCGTACTCTTACAGCTGGTATTAGCTGGTATTTAAGGCTTGTCAATTATAATAGAACTGGCTTACGTTTCCAGCTTAAAGTTAGACTTCACCTAAGCCAACAAAAGCGTCTTTCAAGTACTTCCAAATATTAGAAACAGATCCTTCAAGAGCTACTTAAAGTAACAACACTCGCACTTTTTTCAACAATGTCAGTAACGCTATCGCATTCTTTATTCTTCTTCTCGGTTTTTATCTCAATAACACACACGTAAGCCCCTTGGGAAATTGGTAGCCAGCTGGCTTGAGGTGGAGGGATATGGCTTAAATGAATTGTCTGCGCCTCGAGACAGCACAACAAACTTAACAGCAGCCACACGGACGACTTTCCATGCAGACGTCTAGCAAGCAATGACAGCTGTCAAAATCGCTCAATGCAAGTCGTTCGTTTGCTATGCCAAATATTTTCTACCTTTGCGCGAATGTGTGTGTGTGTGTGTGTATATGTGTATGTGCGTCTGTCAGCTTTTGGCATGTAGCTAACTGCATGTGTAAGTGCCCATTTTTATGCAAGAGGGTTGACAGTAAGGCATGGCATCAACATTAAAATTGATGTTGAAACATTTATAAGAATATGCAATCATAATTTACTTAAGAACCTTAAGAAATAATAGTTTAATAAATATTCTAAAGGAAAAGTTTCTTACTAATTTGGAATGTAATTTTCGTCGAACACTGCTTATGCATTTGATAAATTTAAAGCTTCGAGCGACCCTCGAAAAAGTGTTAGCTTCTGCCTTATGTATGGATTGTCTCTTGTTTCATATTCGCATTCATCCAATTTCCAAGTGACGGCGAAACGAGATTTGTTGAAAATATTTGAAATCGCAACTCATGGGAATGACGTTGATTTTTGATTATTGTGGGAAATACACATACATACACAAACGTAAGTCTTTGTGTGTGTGCGTAGTAACGACATTTGATATACAATTTATTATACGAGTAAGAGGTTCCAATATCACTTTTGATGCCAACGGGTTTATTCATGGCAACCTCTCAAAATGCTTAAACCGAAATCATCTACACGAAGGAAAGTCAATCTCTTGAAATCTGACTATCAGCTGCATGCAAAAACCATTTTGCAATTACTTCGAAATATGCCAAAAATTTTCAAATTGCATTTCCTCAACAAAACACAATTCCTGAACACACATACACACACACACACACACACTCAGACATCCAACCATAAACTTTTACTCAAACTTACAGCTTGAAAAACGCACACACAAATACGACACGTTGTTGTAGCATGTCCTGCCTTCATGTCCAGCTTGCGTGCCAATGTCTCAGTAGTTTTAAAAGTAGTTGGGGCAACTTCTACACAGTGCAGAGATGCAAGCAATGTCATGGAAGAGTCAAGGAATGCCGATAGACTACAAGTCAGTACAGTTAACCATGCTCTCAGAACGCAATCACAATAAGACCCATACGAGACTGGTTTTAAAGCATTTTAAAGATTCATATCCAAATTATCTTACACCTCGAGAATATGCTTCTAAGATAGTTAAAAAAACCTTCATAGAACTACATTAAAGCTGTTACTGCTATGCAAACTTTTTTCGCATACAGCAACTTGTAAAATCATTCAACAGAGATTTTCATCCATAGTTTGCATAGGTCGAAAGAGTATTCAGTGGCTCGTTGCGTCCGTTTGTTTAATAAAAATAAAAAGTTAGTTAAAAAAGTTATATGCAATTTTATTTTGTCAAGTGTATTGACAAGCATATGAAAAGAAGGTGACCGCAGGAAGGTACAAACGTAGCTGCAGTACCAAGCAGTCTGCACGCCATTTTATTATGCAAATAAACAAATATTTAAATAATCCTCAGAACGCATTTTGCAACCGCGCACATGCAAAATGCAAATTGAATGAATGCCATTGCTCCTGCTCCTGCTCCAGCTGGTGCTGCTGCTGCTGCTGATGCCTTTAAAATAGCATAGAATGGCCTGCGAAGTTTGTTGGGTGCCGGGTGGGGAGGGTTTGGGGTGTTAAGGTGTGGGCGGCACTTTAACCGCAAAACAAATTACGCTGTAAATAGACAACATTTATATACATTTAAATGCAAGCGCAGGGGTTGCGCGCAGAGAGAGGCATAAGAAAAATTGGCATCAAATATTTCACGCTAGTATTTTCATTTTTTCCCACGTGCCACTTTCGATACCACACGCAATGTTGTCGAGTGTGGGGAAGTAAGAGGTGTTGGTCCTAGGTAACGGCGCATTTATCTTAATTTAGAAGCCGTTGCAACCAACCCGAGGCAGGGCTGGCTGACACACAGAGACCGAAGGACAGAAGGACTGAAAGACAGACAGGCTGCCAACTGGTTGACGATCCTTTTGAGTAAAGCTACTAATGGCGCTTCGTACACTTCACAGACTCCTGCGGCAGTATAAATGAATCCGAATCCTTCACGTGTCCTTGGCACGCCTCCAACGCCAGCGCCTGCCAGCCTGCCTCGATGCCTTTTTTGGGGGTAATGGCATTTTCGGCAGTCAGCAAGTCAGTCTGCCAGCCAGGCAGATAGCCAGCAAGGCAGTCAGTCATTCAGTTTGTCGGAGCCGCCAGGCAACTGAAGTGTGTTTACCGCAAATTTGTCTCAGGTGTGCATTTTAAACACATACTAGCTACACAAACACACATTCAAATGTAAAAATACACTGATAATTTAAGTCGCAATTTTTAAAAATATTTATATATAGTTTAAAACTAATAACGTAGACCAAGTTCTTTACATATAAACTTTATACATATTTTTTTTTAATTTCCAATAACTTCGATTCTTAAACCTTAAAAATTTTTAAGAAAAAGATTTATCCTATAATAATTAATTTTTTCCCAATTTAAAATTTCTAAATTACAAATTGTTTCTCGAATTTAAATCAAATTTTTTTGTTTCCTACCTGATTATGTTCTGAGTGCATTGAATGTTTGACGGTACATTTATATGCATACACAATTTTGGGAATCCTACCTGCATTTATAATGTAGCCTGGCAAACTGAACGCTAACACGCATTCAACGCTGTAAAGTTCGTTGCCTTGTCCGCCACAGGCTGCCGATAATGACGATGACGATGCTTGCGAGAAACCCCCAAATGAGCTGCAATGTGCGGAAAATTGTATGAGTATATGGTATCCATGATTGGCATTGCACTGCAGTTGTGTAAGGTTGAATGCCAGATGGGTGAAAGGCCGTTTTTGGGAGTAAAAAGAAGAACGTACAGGTTGCTGGCCTTTGACATGGCACGAGAAGCGAGGAGGAGCAGCTGCCAGGTCGCTATGTGACCCAACGCTGACTATGCCCCTTGCCTATATTCAGGTGTCGAACACTTTTATTGATTGCATTGATTTTTGTGCTTGATTTGTTGTTGTTGCTGTCTCTAAAATATTGCGGCACGACCCACATTCTTGCAGCTCCGTATATATGTTTTGTGTGTGTGTGGGACCTGATTACGAGGTTCGTCGAACACTTTACGGCGTTTTGCAGCCGCGTTTCGGTAAAGTGGAAAAACAAAGTTGGAAATGTGGTTGATTAGCGTAAAAGTTTGAACTGTATAAATTGGGGATGAATGTAATATTTCAAAATATGAACAGAGAATGCAAGAGAAATAGAAAGAGTAAAAAAGCAGACTAAAAGAATTGTTTAATATTTTCATTTGCATTAAGTACACACATATTGTTTGCTATATACATTTTTGTATTATAGTTAAGAGGCCGAAAAGACAGCTGTTTACGATTTCACAAGTAAATGTATTATAGATTCTTAAAAATTGTTCTTAAATGAAGTGTTTTAGATTTGTTATACGCGTATTACTTTATTATAATACAATGAATAAGTTTTTCGGTGGATCAAAATTGGCTTTGTGCACATAGTTTACCAATATGGTCAGCTTGATCTTAAAAATAGGTTAGGCTTTCATAACACGAGGCTCTAATATATATTTTATACCTTTGTTTTTAAGATACTATTAATGAATTGCACGGACTTAACGCTTTAACGCTTCATCTTATAAAAAACCCCTTTGCTATATGTAATGACTACTATTCAAATTTAATAAATATACTTATGTATATCCTTAATAACTTTCCATTAATGCAATTAATTAAAAAAAAAAAAATAAACACATAAACACGTTGGGGCTCGTAAAACAAATTTAATTAACTTTAACAAGTCGAGATTTGCAAAAAAAAAAATAATAAAAAAAATTAAAATTCTATGAATCAATGTCAAATTAAGCAGAAAGCTAAAAGTTCCTGTTGCTGTCAAAGTTTTCTTTTTAACTTAACATAGAAAAGGTGTTGCCACCAATTGATGGGCGGTAAATTAATTGAGTGCCAGCTTGAACAAAATGGAAAATAGCCATTTCAGAAGCTAAATAAGAGCTTGCGAACACGAAATATGGTGATTTTACATACCCTGTAATTAAAATATACACGGAGCAAAGGAATAAAAAATTTGTGATTTAACTTTTCAAACATTGTTACAACTTTTTTGATACAAGTCGCAAAATGTACATTTAATAGAATGCTCAAGTTGCCCAAACATTATTGCACCTAACTTTATCAATGAATATATTTCTAGGCATTAGTTGTGTCATGTAATTAATGACAGGGAGGGGTTATATACGTAAGGCCTGAAGTAGGTTTTTGTGTTAAATTAGTTTGTTAGCGCGCGTTAAAGTTTTTATCATTCAATTTTGTCAGTTTGACAGATTACACAAACTGTTTCAGAACTAATGACTACTACAAGGGGAAAGGCGAAAGAGTGGAGTGAAGGAAGCAGCGGTATTTTGGCGGTTTCGTTTGTGAAATTTGTTAACAGTTGTTTAACAAGCATCTGACGTTGTCAGTACGCTGCTGGCTCTCCTTTTCTCTCTTTCTCTCTTTTCCCACGCAATGCATTGCAATTTACACACAGCTCTCGCAATCTACATAGTTGTACGCTTACATACATACACATACACATATCCCTGCTGGCAAAGTTGACTCCAAAACAAACAAGACACGCACCAGAGCTACAGAGACTAAAGAAGAAGGAGCAGGGGTCAAAGAGTAGGGAGCAGCAATGGAAGCGGTAAATACACTGGCGTCTGTTGTATAATCCCCTGGCAGCTAACAAATGTGCGCACATCCGTATTCCGACCGCTGAAACTCTTACATCTCCAACTTCGTCCCCAACTCATGGCTAACCATACCCAATTTCAAGCAAACAGCTCGACTCAAACTCGACTCTTTTCGTTCAGAGCACGCAGAATGCAAACATACGCATTGCAGTTGGGCAACATGTGAATGTGTTAAGCACATCAAGTTTCTGGTCCATTGCCATCACCTGGCTATTACTCTATCCGTATCTGTGTTATCTCATCCATTTACACTCGAAGAAAATAAAGTTAAAAACGGACAAAATCTTTCTTCTACCTTATATTAAATATCTGAAATGTTTTTCTATTATTTTTTCTTATCAACGTTACATTTTCAATCTTTTTTTTTAAGTGTAGACTTTAGACAGGTCCTGGTCATGCTGGTGCCACGTGCAAATTGCTTAGTGGAAAGCAAACAAATTAATCAAAATCAACTCGAAGCTGTGCAACTGAGTGGGCTTCAAACAATGTTCCGATATTCTACACTCCTCTGTCTCAGCTTCGAACCAGAACCAAAAACCAACTGCAATTCGCGTCTGCACAGCGCTCTCCTCTTCGTTGCGTTTATTTTGACCTCTTGGGTTCACAATCAAGTTGTCCAAAAGAATTTTAGTGTTGAGTGAAAGGTCTAAGCCAAAAACTTGGTAAGCTAAGGTCAGTTTACCCTGCTTCCCGATTAACTAAGGAATGATGATTGACCAGAAAAGAACAGAAAATACAATTTATAATATATTAGTTCATGCTGACTTGTATTCCTAATTTTAGTTTAAATAAATTCTTTAGCCCAAACTTTTAAGCACTTTTTAAAGACATTTTATAAGACTAAAACTATCGATAAAAATTACTTTTTTTCTTATGTCTCTGGCAATATCAAAATTGTGATGAACTTTCAATTCAGCACAGATCCAAAGTGAAAGCCATCAACAATTTGCTATCCAATTCCAGGTAACAATTGTTAGTTTGTGGCACCGGCATTGCCAACACCAACAACTCACTTGGACCTTTGTTGTGCGTTAGCCAATACTAGGCGAGTCATTCAGCTCACCTGCTGTAATTGGTTCACGCTGGCCTATAATACCAAACCCCACTCGCCCGTCACCTGCTTGCATCCAGCTGCGACTGAGCTGTTCAGCGAGTAGTCCCAGGCTTGGAGGCATGATGTGCTTTTTTAGTTACCTTCCATCTAACCCACTCAGTTAGCTCACAACGCTCTTACTGCTTACCTACTACCATAAACTCTGACAATTATGCGGGACTGAGTCGAACCGAACACTCAAAGGGGCCGCATTGACTTGAGCCATGGCCGGATTGCCAGTGTGGCTGTGTGGCAATCGCAATTCCTGGTCATCCCGCCCCACCTGACTTTACCTTGTGCGTAATACTAAACTGGGCGTTAAAGCCACGTGCAGCTTTTTGCACAAGAGACAGTGTTGACATATTTTTGAAGTCACAAATAAAAATTACAAATATTTAACAACAAATTTGTTTTTTTTTAATTACATATTTTTATGAATGTTTAAATTCAAACCTTGTTTATGTAAAAATGTATACTTTATTTTGTCAAATATTAAAAATATTTTTATAAGTCATCATAATAATAGTTTATTACAAAAAATACAAAAATATTTGACTTATACATTTTTCGCTTTAAACCCCAAGCCAAAAGCCAAGTTGCCATCACTGCGATAGGGTTGTGAGAGGAGGCGTTCGGCTGCCAATGCGATTGATAATGCCTTTTGGCAACTTTTCGCATTTGCCGACATGTCACCAGCCACTATTTCGATTGTTCTGCGATTGCCCTGGGGTGGTGCAGGTGGTTTAGGTGGTATGTGGTAGTGGTGCTGGTGCTGGATGGTGGGATCCGTGCACGGCGCACGCTAATTGCCTTGTATGGTTACATTTTTGTGTTTTTCGTCTGCCTCTCGGCGCCAAAGCAACGAAGCGGGAAAGCGGCCTGTGGCTGACTGCGATATTACCATAGATTGAATTTAGGGCACACATTTTTTGTGCTGTCAGCCTTCGGGTCTATAGTGTTTCAGTTTAGACCTTCATTGTTGTGTTTCTGGTAACAGAGAAAACCCCTTACTTACCTCGATTGAATGCTGTCATATGTAAAAATGAATTATTCCAGTATCCGAGACATATAGCATTAAGAATTTTTTAAGGAAGAGTGATTTAAAATTGTTAAAAATTAATTGAAAAACGAACTACTTGCATTTAGTACTGCTCTAACAAGCGTTAACCACCATTTGACAGGAAAATCTTGATGGAGTACTAAAACCAGAAACTGTTTTTTTAGTAATGACAAACTTAGGCATCTTAGTAAGAACGCGATGCGCTTAAATATCAGCTTCGTTAATTTATACCCAAGTCTGCAGCTGGCATCTTCTAAACAAAGCTCGCTCAAAAGTTTCAACTTTATACGCAACTTTTCAAAATTAATATTGCTATCACAATATTAAGTATATTTCAGTATGCTGCACATTTCGTGTTTATGCCACTCGACACCGCCCAAAACAAGGAAGCACAAGCACCAACAAGATGGGCGGACAGGAACATTAAATATGCATAGAGGTAAGTTGAAGGCGAAAGATGGAGAGGATGAAGGGGGAGCGCATCTTCAATGCG
Organism: Scaptomyza pallida; assembly: GCA_018152965.1. Taxonomy (NCBI): domain Eukaryota; kingdom Metazoa; phylum Arthropoda; class Insecta; order Diptera; family Drosophilidae; genus Scaptomyza; species Scaptomyza pallida. The sequence continues at coordinate 8,314,409 of JAECXP010000002.1, forward strand.
ATGCGTGTGTGCATAATGTGTGAAAGGCCAACACATGCCGCCTAATTAGTCAATTTAATAGTTTGCGATGTTGTTTATGAGTGCCACGCGCATGACGAAGATGTCAAGAATGTTGAGGAGTGTGGAGCAAGAAGATGATGGGTTTGCTTAACCTGCTCAAGTCGATGGCACGTAGGAAAACACTCAAGCGAAACATTCAGGATTTGAGAGAGATACTCACGTGGAATTCTAATTAAAAGACAAATATATATATAGTGCATATATAACACCGATTATATATTATTTATATGTGATGTACTTTGTGTGAAAGCAGATACTCTCTTGCTCATACATACTTTCTCCTGTTGAAGAAAACATACTGCTTCTAATTAGAAAAACAAAAGGCAAAAAACACAAAGAAACAAAATGCAAACAAATGAAACGAATCTGCAAGCAACCCAAAATGTTTTCTAATTAAAACGAACACAATACGAAATATGTTAAAAATGAAAAGACTCTTAATTTGTGCCAAATGAAAAGTTAAAGAAAACAAAAAAAGCCCACAACAAGACCAACAACAACTGAAAACAAAACTGAAAGAAACCGAACACGGAAAACTGAGCACAAAACATAAAACGAAACTGAAATAAAAAGCAACAAATCATAGCATCAAGCATTTTTAGGCCGATAAATAATCTTGTAATGTGGCTGCCGCCTGGAGAAAACCAACTTCTCTCTACTAACCTAAAAGACGACGACGACAACAATGAAAGAGGGAGGCGTCCAGACACGCCCACTCGCAAACACACACACCAGAGAGTGGTCAAAACTTTCAAAATTAATTTTGAACTTTATTCTGTTACAGGCAAATAACGAAGGCAACAAAAAACAGGCAAAAGAAGAGAAGCATTAAAATTGTATAATAAACAAGTCAGCAATCAAAAACACGCACGCATACATGAACACACATAAAAAAACACCACACTTCCCCTCCTCTCGCACCCTCCATCCATCATCATAGTGCGCATGGTGACAATATATGTATGAGTATGTGTGTTTGTGTGTGCGTGTGCGTGAAAGGTTCACAACAATGGCGCAGCAATATCAATTAAAATGGCAGCTTGACTTGAAAACTGCTTCTAAGCAGGCAAAATGCTGTTGCTTTCGTAATGTTGGCTCAAACAACCGCACAACAGAGCAAAACTTTCGTGGCAAGAGTTTCAGACAAAGTTTAGCACACACACACACACACACACACACACACACTCTTGTGTATGCACACGCATACAATATGGTTGTGAAGCTTAAAGTTGTTGCTGCTGCTGCAGACAGTTTTGATAGCTGCATGGTAAATGGCTAAAATGCAACAGCTCGATGCTGAAGTCCCTTTCAAGTATGCCATGAGAAGATAAGCATCAATACATGCAGCTAGACACACACTGGCAAACATATACATTTGTACTTTGCAACACTTGGCGTATGCGTAACATAGCTGGCAGCTAAGTTAATTACTCATACGCAACGCCCGACAGCATTGCCAGTAGGCCAAATTGAATTACAGCTTAAAATGGCTAACAAGCTCGTACAAAAACAACTCAATCGAAAGACAATAAGCACAATTAAATGTAGTTCAAAATTTAAGTCAACAATAGTTCGTTAAATCGAAGGCCACAAGTCTCAGCTACTATTCTATATATTGATAAATATTTCTTAAATCTTGTAGACAATATGCTTATTTGCCAAATAACACTCTTGATATTTGATTTTAATATTTTGTAGTGTGCATAAATGCATTTGCTGGCGACTTGCAGTGCTCTATTCATATCGCTTTGCTAACACTCTTCAAAAAGATTTCTGCAAATTTTTGTTGCTGCATGCGCTGTGATTCGTTCGTTTCATACAAATTGTGTGCTTCTGTGGCAACAACAGCTGGAACAGTAGGAACAATTGCCAGGCGGCAACAGTTAAATGAATCAAATCCATTTCAAGCCATTCATCATATGACAGCGGGTACAGCGCGAACGTAAGCCAGCAATAGAAAAGACAACAACAGCAACAGCAATAAAAGGCAAAAATGGTGGCTGAATGTGGTAGATTTGGGATTGGAATAGGTTATAGTTCTGTGTTGCTGCTAGTAGTGGTTCAGGGTTAAAGCTGCAAGTTTGGACGTGGTGTAGCACAGCAGGGTAAACTGGTTTTATAATTGAATTGATCCCATTATGTAGATGGAAACGGTTTCACGTCCCGTTTCGTTTCGTTTTAGCTCGTCTCACGTTTCGACCCGTTTTGAGCTGCACAAAATGGCGGACAGTGTCGAGCCGTGCAACTTCCGGTGGAGCAACGAGCAAAGTTGCAAGCAGTTGGCTTTTCTGCCAGCAGCATAAACAGTAAATGGAAGCCAACTTCTCAAAGGGAAAATATGGCGTTTCTAACAGCTTCTGTATACTCTTCCATTTTCAATAAAAGCACTAGTATGTGGTCATTTAATTAATGTTTGAAGGCTAAACCAATGTTGTTGTTCGTTTTTTTTTTTATTTAAAAAAAAGCCAGAAATTTTCTGCTTATTTTTAAGTATTTTTAATTATAACCGTCTCAGTGCTCATTTTTAGCTTACAAGAGTATTTAATAGTCAAATTTATGGCATTGGAAAATATCTTCCTTGCTTTGAATGTTGTTGGTGTTGCAATTATTGTTGTTTTGCGTTAGCGCTGCCGTTGCTGTTGCTGTTGCCGTCGCTGCTGTCTTTTGGCTTGGCTACAGTTTGAACTAAATAAATTGAATTTAGCGCTTATGTCCTGTCCTGACATTCGCTTTTAATTTCATTCGGGCTCAAGCCAAGCAATCCAAAAGCAAACAGGGCAAACAGCACAGCCCTCGCAGCCATCTGAATAGGATTCAGATCCACTTGCGTTGCACTTAATTCACCACAGTTGCAGCTGGGTATTATTGTTGTTGATGTTGTTATTGTTGTTGCACGGTTGGCTTGTTTGATTGCCTGGTTGCAAATGCATTTAGATACTCAGGTGGAGGTCAAATTGATTTTGTTGTTGTTGTTGGGTCTCCCACCACCATTGGCCATGTCCAAATCAGCTTAATTGCTGCCGTTAGCTAGTAATTCCGTTAGCGCGCCCTGGTTATGACTTCTTATACAAATGAATACAGTTAAAAGTAAAACTAAACATGATAAGTGAAAAGCTGATACACTGCTGATTGGCAATTAAAAGCAGCACAAAATGTAGATCACAGCACCAAAGATCTAATAAGAAAAACCGATTAACATTTTTGCTTTCAATCTTTTGAAAAACATTGCTGACATTTTTAGCAAGATTATTAGTTTACTTTCACTAGATGCGTTTAAGTTTGTATAACGTCACGAAATAAAGTAGATTGTTTGTTGTTGACTTATGGCAATTTAAGTCTTTATTGAGTGCTACTTTTTATAATCAAAATGATTAAGAGTCATCAAATAAATATTCAAGTTAAATTAAAAGTAATTTTTGGTCGTTCTTAAAACTTCAACGCTTTAAGAAGCTATTACGCCGGAGCAAGTTGATATATTTAATAAGAATATTAATCTTATTTCATTCTTCATCAATCACTTTCATTTTCGGAGAAAAAAAAAATACCTTGCATGCTAAATGATTTAATCAGATATGAAAACGTTGAAGATTAACGTAATGAAAAAGTTTGCAGCTGCGTTATGCTTCATCATAAAAAAAAACTGTTGCACTTGCAAGTTGTAAGTGTGTATGTGTGTCACGTATTGGGGCAACGGTCCATATCAAATTCAAAGGCTTGTCGATAAATTTACATGCACACCAACAGCATTTACCCAGCGTCTGCGCCCCTTCTTTGCTCCTCGCTTTGAAACTGTGAATGCAAAAAAAAAGCTGTGCGTGTGTGAGTGTGTGTACCCTTTGTACATTTCAACAATGTGGCACATAGGAGAAATGCATAAATCATCGTATTCGTATTCGTGTGCGGCAGAAGGCATAAATGTTTAAACTTGTTATGTTTGGTTCAGTTTTTGTTTTTGTTCTTGTTCAGCTGTCTGTTGTGTTTCCATCTATTTGTGTGTATGCTTCAACGAGAATACATAATGAAAGATATTCATACACGTCTATACTTTGTATTATCACATTTATATAAAAGAAAGAGTTGAGCTCAGCCTGGGGCATAGAATAGTTGCGTCAACTTTCAATGAACGAAATCTGTGAAACATTTTATTGAAATCAATAAACGTGCCACCGACACACGCACACACACATACAATCAATTTGGTTGCAACACTCTTGCGGCTCTCACAACTCCATTGAGCATGTTCTCAGGTCAAGCCTTCCCCACACAGATACAACAGAGCCTCAATATGCCACGACGCCAGCCGCCCAAGCTGTCAGGTCAGCCGGTAACAAAGGGACATCATTTAGCAGCTGCATCCGTAAAATCCTCCATTGGGGGATTTTGATGTATTACAAGTGTTTGAGAGCTCATTGGTATGCAGCTGGCCAACAAAACGGCTGCGTCAGTGCAACACAACTGTCCAGCTGCAGCGCCAGAACCAACAGCATCAACTTTACTGCCAACTGTCAACCACAGGGACATTTCAGCATTCAAGGTGCAGCTTGTAAAATAAATAAATAAAATATTAAAAAAAATACGTAACCAATAAAATGAAATGAATGTTGGTTCAACATGTAAATACAATATATATATTTTTATGTTTAATAAATGATTATAAGAAACAAGAACTAAAAGATAATGGTTTGAACTGAATGATTTTTAAAATTTTTTTAACTTAGATTTTTTATACTTAATAACAATATATAATAAAATTTATGTCAAAAAGATGGCAATACCATTTGTAACCCCGTATTCCAAAAAAACATATTAAAATTATATATCAACAAAGGTCATTTATAGAAATAGTTTTCTCACTAGGCTCACAGGGGTTCTTCTGAACAAGTCTCTTCAACTTAATCTCAATTCAATTAGAATATTTTACTTTAATACCACAATTGAATTATTTTAAGACGTTCAATCTTTAAAGTATCAATTCGACAGTTATTTGTTGCGTTTAAAAATAACACCCTGTATTAACCACAGGATTTCGATCTGTTGCCTTGCCTGGACTTAAGCTTCATTTGTCTTTGGTCAAACAAACACAAGATGGGGCCGCATACACAAACTCACACGCACACACACCAAACTACACACACACAAACATGTATAGAGATGTTGGGCTTGCAGGTCAGCACGCGTTTTTAGCATAAATTATCTATGGCATATGCCATGAGCTATCCTCCTATCTGCAGCTCCATAAAAAATGCCACCAATCCTTGACCCATCCCCTCTCTCTGTACACCCTTCACACAGTTACTGGGCCAATAGCTGGTGCCGATCCATCGTCGGATGTCAGCAGCTGCTGTGTTTAATTTACGCCCCAACTTAAACACAGGTAAATCCCATAAAGCGCCCCACAAAGCAACCAACGTCCACACACACACTGTACGTTGGTTGCATCAGGATAAATGGCCCACACACATCACACACAAACACACACATACATATTTATATATGCGGCTACGTTATATGCATCAAATATCAACGCCATTATTTGCGCTTTGACATAGATTCATGTTATTTTTGTTGTTGCGGTGATGATGTTGATTTTGTTATTGTATTGTTGTAGCTCAAATGTCTATGTCCGCCGCATCGAGGCATTGAATAAGCGTATAAAATACTAGTAACTGGGTTAAAATATACATATGCATATACCATATGTACGTAGGTATGTACGTATTCAATGGGCTTTACTGTTTGTACACAAGGCACAACAATAACTTTTCTTTTATAGATTTAGTTGTGTGTGTGTTTTTCGTTCAGGGATCAGCAGAGGTTTAAAATGCATGTTATTTATTGTGGGTCGACATGTGTAAGTTGCCCGTTTGCTCTAAATAATCATTCAGGTTCTCTTTATATATATTTATTTTGCTAACAAACTAGTATATGGTTATCACTCAAGCGGCTTAAATTTTGCATTTAAGCCGTGTAGCAAAAATAATAAATAAATTGTGAATATACTTAGTATATTTAATAGTTTCCCTAACTCTGTAGCCGTTACTCATTGAAAAAATAATATCTGTGGCTTTAATCGTTGCCCCTCTTTTTCAGCTTTAAATAAATATCTCTCCTTAAAGAAGCAATTTCAATCGAAGTATGATCAATTTATTTTATTAACCATTTTAAGATATTCGTAGCTACTCTTCTCTTTAAGTGGCTTTGAATAATAACAATTAAATCTTCTCAATATTTAGGTCTTAATGCAAAGCTTACGATAGATGTAATTTAATCAAACCAATTTTAAACATTCGCCTTTACTAATTTGATTTCAATGTTGGTTAGCTGCAAAGAACAATTTAAAGAGCACAACATTTTATTGATTTTATAATTTGGGTCAATTATGCACTTTCGTTTAGATTTCATTCATTCATTTCAAATCTCTTGAAGGTCCGTTTGAAAAAGCATTTGGGCCAAGTTGAAATAACAAATAAATACAGCCGAAATGTAAGCAATATACACACACACATACATAAGCATAGATAGCAAAACAAAATACAGATGGAGAAAAAGAGACAAATGCCAAGTGCTGTAAATTGCATAGCCTGGCCGACTGACTGCTCCACCGAATGACTGACAAAGGAAAAAAATGTGCAGGACTGCGATGGACAGACTTGACTCGACTTTACAAACGAAGAAGAAAATGTCAAGTTAGCTTCACAGAAAGAGAAGAAACCACTCTCCCGATGACATTGCACCCCTAAGAAGAGGGCAATTTTCTTAGGGCGTCCCCTGGATAGACAATGATTCTGATGGAAATGGAGATGAAGATGGGAGCGGACATCTTGTCACATTTAGTGCAGTTCTAGTTAAGGCAGCCAGGACGCCAAGATGCCAAGACGCACAACAAAAGATGCGACACAAATTGAAAACGAAACGCAATTCTTTTTTTTGTACAACTTCTGCTTGTCTCGCAAAGCGACCGTAATGCAACGTTTATTTGGCTTTGGTATTTATAAAAATATTTAAATAGCTTCAAGTGCAACGTGCCATCACCTTTAACACATTTTGCTTTTTTTTATGGTTAATGGATATAAATATTATATAGGTAAATTTCAGTTTAGGTAAAGTTAAATTAGCTTGTAATTTTATTTTATTTTAAAATATTTTTTTAAATGATTTTATTTGAAATATGTTAAATGTTTAATACTTTTACAGAAATAAAATTTATAATAGTTTAAAAAAATAGTAATAAAAAGTTCACTGAATTCTCTGCTTTTGAACGATACACTTAATTTATTTTCGAATGTGACATTCTCATCCTGATACTGATACACATTGGGCTGCACATTGAGTTCATTAATTTTATTCGGTATCTTGGACACATTCTCCCTTCATTCTCAATCCCAATAGTCCAGTAAGTCAGCTTTCATTTCAGCTTTCCGTAATGGCAATCAAATTAAAGCGTTCAATGCACTTCAGTCCACATTGCAGCTTCCATCGCTGGGCCATGGTTCATTGGATTTAGCCCTCTTTTTCGCTGTACCCTTTCCGCACTTTCTCTTTGACCGCCCAGCTGCTTGCCTTTTAACCCAAAAACTATATATATATTCGATTGCCTCTGTTTTTGTCTCGAAATGAGTTCGATGTGGCCAAATTGAATGAGACACATTTAAGTTTCAGTTGCACTGTATATATATGTATGTATGTTGGTTAAATTAAAGGCAAATGAGTACTGAAGGCTGGCGAGATTGGAATTCGTTCCGTTTGTCAATTCATTCTGAGTGTTTAAGATATTCAAACAGAAAGCGAGCTGCAATAAAGAATGTTCAGTTAATGATTGTCAGCCGAATGCTTGAGTTGTTAATCATTCATAATTACGTCAAATTGATTTTAATGTCATCAAATACAGATTTGAGAGATTAAATTTACGCCACTTAAACTTAAAATACGAGCATAAGCTTTAAATTTAAAGTAATTGAAATTATCTGCACTCTTTACATTAACCAAAACTGTTTTGAATGCAATAATCTTTTCTTTTTTTGGTTTTGCAAGTTTCTGCAGCTGATTCCGAATGTTTATGATCTGGGGGCTCTATTCAAGTCGATGTTGGTGGGTGTGTTTTTAGTGTGTATGCGAATGTTCACACGCAACGTCGGTCCAACATTTTGACTGCCATAAATTTGCAGGCAGAAAACCCGCCCACGAAATTAGTCGGCGAAAAACTAACGAGCAACGCAGGCAACATACGGGCAAATACGAATACGATGAAACTGAACTAAATGAAAATGATTCGACAAACAAATTTCTAAAGCAGTCTAAACAATAAGGCTAAACAATAATTTCCGCTGCGCGTTGAAGCTTCCGTTTCCTGTCAGGCAAGGGCGTTGGCTACAACAACAGCAAACACAGCACACAGCAGTAAGAGGAACAACAACAACAACAACAAGCAAACTTACTGCAAAAAGGCCAACAGGCTGCTTAAGACAACACAAAGGACATATGTGTGTTTGAGTATGTGTGCGTTAGCTGTGGGCGTTGTGGGTGTGAGCATTTCGTATTGTTTGTATATGTCTGTAAATTTTTTCTTGACACCCAAAACAAAACCTCTGCGTTACTTCTGTATGAGTGAGTGCTCGAGTGCGTGTAAGAACGCTACGCAAGGGAGCAGGAGAGTGTGAGTGAATGGAGGGCTAAGGAGAGGAAAGGCAAGTGCAGAAGATTGCATTTGGGGTCTTTTGGTGTTTGATAATTTATCGCACTTATCTGGCGGCTCTGCTCATAATTTATGCATAAGCTTTTGTTGGGTAGCCTCAACACACACACACACTCATACGACCGAAGCGTTGTGGGCGTGGCTTGAGGCACATCCGCTGGGCACATGCTAATTGTATTCAGCTAGCGGCCGGAAACGGAAATAAGTTCAAGTTGTGCGTCGTGAATTGTCGCGACGACTGCGGCGCTAATCTTGGCAAACGATACGAGACCCGTTCCCCGTTTACGAAGAAATACATATGTATGTTTGTTAGTGTGTTCGTAGGATGCTGGCACTCTACCAGGTCCATGCGGAAGTTTGTGAGCTCTGCCAGTTATGTTTCCGTTGAGTAAAACTCTCTCTATATTTCTGCACCTACTTCCCCTTGTTGACTGTCATCAACTTGTAAAATTTATACTCATGTGGGATATTGAGTGGGTAGGCATCAAAGGAATTTAAATCAGTGGTTAAATACTGTTTTCCTTAACCACAGGTTACAGTTTATCACAGATGGATCTTTTTCTAAGAATAAAAAAGAACTTTTCAGCAAATTCTGCTATATTTAATGTATCTGTGGATTGGCCTTGTGCGTCCAGTGCTCAATACTAATTAAGTCAATCTTGAAAACTTTTTATACAAATAGTTTATTCATGACTTAAATAACAGTATTCAAAAATATTTACATTTTGGTAATATCTGTTTTCTTTTTCAGCTTGTCTATTTATTTTAAATTTTTGTCGCATCTGTTCAGTAACGTTTAATATGCATGCATTACAGCTAATTAGCAATCGCGCTTAATTTAGAGTCTTAAAAAGTTAATTACATCCAATCAATTTAAGATGACAATTTAATGAATTCTTAAGAAAAAAACGCCTCATTAACAATAAAAATTATTTGACATCGCAGAAATGCCGCACGAAAATGCAAAGCTTTCAAGGTAATTAAACTTTGGGTTGTAACCGCAAAAGGAAAGAACGTTAAACAAAAGCGAAGAGCCACAAGGTAAGAGATGGTCCTACACCAAATTGAGCACATGCTTATGCATATATGCAGGGGAATTCACAACATTTTTAATGCATTTAAAGGCCACACACACACCACACAAACACACATCACTTCCGACCGAAAGGCGGAAACAGGTAAGTTATGCAAAGATTATGAGCTCAAACTCGCAACACACAGAAAACACAACAAAAGCACCACAAAAAAACGATGATTTTTTTTCCTTTTTAAGCAAAACAAAATGAGAAAAAAGCCTATTAAAATAAATTGCAGTGCATTTTTTACATGAAAATTAAGAGCAACAGCAACTGGAGGTAACGGGAAGGTGGAGACGCGGGCAACTGTTGACGGCCAAGCGATGCCGCAAAGACAAAAGAAATTGCAGGGATCAGGGACTACGCACTGAATAATTCATGAGTGTCGCCAGCGTTGCGTCGAGTCGAGTCGAGACGGCAAAAATGAAAGCGAAGGCGTTCTCCGTTCTATGCTAGTGTTATATTTAATAAGCTACGGACAGGGGAAGTAAGGGGGGAAATCAGACACAAGGGCAAGGCTATCAAAAATTCAAAAGTCCCTGTCCAGCTTATGAGTGTATATAAATGTGTGTGTGTGTGTGCAAGAGTGCGTCAACTTGTCGTATACGCAACGTGGCACAGCAAATTTTGACAAATCTCGTTGCCTACTTTCAGGCGGCCGCCTTTCGACTGCCGCTTCAGCTTAATCATTTAATAAAACTTTTATGCTGACGACGCAACAAAAAACGGCTAAAGCTTTAGCTACAGCTACAGCTTCGTATTATATATCAATGTCGTTTCTCGCGCTCTTTTCTCTGCCTTCTCATTTGCAATTACTTTTGTTGCCGTTCGTTTTTTTCTTCTAATTTTTATGTTGCTGTTCCGCTCTATGGTGGCAGGCTAAGGGCATTTATTAGCCCGCTGCTGTACTGTCGCGCCTTCACGCTGCCTTCGCTACTCTTCTATATTTTAAATTATGTCAATTTTTGTTATAGCATTCAGCGCATTGTTGTATATTGTTCGGGGACTTGACTACTTTAGGGCGAGCGTTGACTCTTAGCTCGATTGTCTGTTAATCGCGGTTAACCTGATGCGCTGCGTTTCAGAGTAGCCAAAGTTTAATTTGGGCTTGACATACGCCTGTTAAGGTCACACTTAATTTTTTGAGTCACTAAAGGCAAAGTAATAACCATAAATAATTTGATACGCATAATAAGTTATCTAAGTTTTGCCGCAGCTTATGATAAGTCATAAACTTAACGAAAATTATGTACTTTATCATTTGAAAAATGAAAAAAAAAGGCCGTATGGTGACAAGCAAAAAAGAAAACAAAAATTAAACCATTATTTATTAACAAGCTGTAATATATACCTTTTTGAGGTGTTCGCAACAAATTATGCTAAATAAAACAGAAATTAAAGATGTTTGCAAGTGGAAAATTTTAAATTTTCGTTTAGAGTCTAGGCGAAACAGATTATAAAATATTTGTTAACCGTTTTTAAGAATAATTTTATGTGTGATGATTGAACTAGCTCTTAAATAATGCCATAAGAACTTTGAATCCACTTCAATTCTACTATTTCTTTGTTTCAAAAGGATTCTTAAATAACAAACAAACAAGCAAACATCTCAGATCTTTAAGTAACAACTTGTAGTCGGTCACGTATGCAAATGCAGATGGAATTTTTAAAAACTATCTCCACCTGACCGCATACATGAAATGACCCAACGCCAGCCACGAATTTGCTATTTTTATGTGTGCCATAAACATAACAACATCAGTTCAACTGGCAGGCTGGGCTAAATCCAATGCCTACAGGCAACTGTGTGCTGGCAAGGATGGATGTAAGAGAAGTGGAAGGGATGCCTTAGACAGAGACGGGAGAAGAACTGGAATTGACTGAAAACGCTTTTGGCAGCGAATAGTAGTTGAAAGCATAGCGCATACGCACCGTGGTACCCATACAGTGCAAACATATGCAAAATCATCGACTGAAATTTGCATACAAATGCCATACATATGCCTTGATATCATTGTGTGAGTGTTGCGCTCTGCTTCAGTGTATGTGTGTGTGTGTATGCGTGTGCACGAAGTATTTCTGTTGCAATTTCCGGCTACTATAACCGGAAGTGAAGCTGCTCAAAAATTCATGCAACCGTAAAAGAAGCAAAGTGCGCCAATAAGTAAGAATCTGGTGTCGGTCGGGGCGTAAAGGGTTTTGGGGTACAAAAATGCTTCAGCGGAAGCCCCATTCGACATTTGGGTTCCAGCATTCGCTGCCGCTTCTCGGTCACAACTCTTTTGCATATTTTGAGCACTTTCCATCCCCCCCTTCACCAATGCCTTTCAGCTTGTTGCCAGTCGCCTTCGACTTGTTCCCATTTGCATACGCAATTGCTGTCGCTGTGGATATTAAGTACATACGTATGTAAGTTTGACCGTATGTGGGCAGAGACTGAGTATATTTTTCTGTGCACATACATACATATACATATTTAACTTTATCTTACACCATCAATGCGTATATATGTGTTAGCGTGTGGCATCGTCATATTATCGCTGGGCTGGCTGGCTCGTAAATCATAGTTTTTATTTTTTTATTTCTATTGATTTATTGCCCAGTTTTGATAGTTGGGAAATTGTTGTCAATTTATTTTTATATTATCACACACTATTGGCGTTTGATCTATAAATTCAATTACATTTTTCTAACCAGTTAAGAACAAAAAAAAAAAATAAAAGCATTTGTCAAACAATGATTTATTGTTTAAATAACTTTTTCAAAGGCATTCAACTATGGAATGTTATTTATTTTCATTAGAATTTCAACAGGTTGAGCTATATTTGTTTATATATTTATTGTATATATATATTTACTTGTTATATCTAAGTTTCCGAGATAATAATTCAAAATATTTTTCAAAAAATTTTTGGGAATATGCAAATGCACACAATTAAGGTGGTGTTAAAAAATCGCATGTTTTACGTATGCAAAGTGTTTGGGTTTTTTTTTTTTTTTGTTTTTGGTGGAGAAATTTTTATATATTCGCATGCCAAATTCAGTTTTTGGGCCAATACAAGCAATGCCACAACGGAAAATGTGATTGAAATTGCAACTGGGCCACATGAATGAACCTCGGTTGTGTGTGGCTTGAATGTATTTTTTAAATCTGTCAGCGTTCGCAGTGCAAATAATTAAATTTCGTTACTGCAGAAAAAATATATGGGTCCAAGCACTGGAAAATAAGATTACTTTATTTAATGCTACCAATCGTTTAGTCAAGCACTTTAAGATGTTCCTTGTTTTTGGCTCCGGTTCGGTTTGCCTATCAAATGCAGCTGTTCGCTTGTCAAATACATTCATACTATTTGGAATAAAATGGATTTTGCCTTTCATTCATTAAAAAACAATTAAAATGGCGACACGCGAACTTAATTACACTTTTATGTGGCTAACGAAAAATGCGTCTGATCCGCTCAGCTGCCGCTGCAAATGTAGTGCCAGTGTGCGTGGAGTGGAAAATTCTTCAAGCTGAATATTTTATGACACTGCTGCAATTGTATAATCAACAATTAAAGTGCGGCTCGTGATTTGACTCGTGGTTGTGCATTAAGTGCTTGTCCCAAAAAAAAAAGAAATATAACTGTTCACAGCACAACATTTTCCCGATTTTGTAGCAAATTGCCAAGTTTCATTTTGCGTCGGGGAGTAGCGGCTGTTCCTGGGTTGGCAAAAAATCGCTGTAGGCCAGCAACAATTTGCGGCTGTAAACTTCAATTGCGCGTTAAATTTTCCATGTCGACATTTTGTGGCCGCCCGATTCTGCCAGTACCCCTTCCGCCTCGTTCTCCTTCCTTTGGGGGCCTTGCTGTGTGCAAGCTGCCTGTTTTTGGGTTGTTCTTATTAATGGCATTAATTAAAAATTTAATTTGTAACAAACCCGTTTTGTCTGCCTGAATTCGCGCTCTGATTTCTCTTACACTGATTTCTCTGTCTCGTTTACGGGGCCTGTCGAGGCGAACACATTTTTGTGACATAAATCAACCGTTAGAGTGGATCCGGCTCAATGTCTGCGCTTTGTGTGCGTGTGTCTGTTCCATAATACATTTATCATAATCATTTCTCTATTTTAGGAACGACCTTCAAAGTGTGGGAATGACAGCAAATAACCTTAGAGTGGAGCAATAAATGAGGCCTTCAAAAAATATTTTTGTACTCTTCAATAAGATAATTGTTTTTAAGAAAATATCTTTTAAAATTATACATTGTATAAAACACTTTTAATATAAATTTCTAGTTAACAAAAATATTTAATTTTGTTTTATGTGTTAAATACGATTTTCATTTAATTACAAAATTACATAGATAATATTGGTTGAAAATTTTATTTTTATTATTTTTTTGAACTCAGATTCTATTATAATACAATTAATTGTAATATTTGTCCACAACAATTTAATTTATATTGTGTTGACGCAATTATAAATATATTGTTTAGAAAGCGATATGAAACCACGAATATCCATAATACATAAAACACGCACGAACATGCATGAAAAACATATACATACAAATATTTTATACATTTACAGATATTGGCCACGCAGCATTTTGCGGGCTCAACTAAGGCTCATGGCTTTTGGTTTTTCTTAGCGCTATAAGGCCCTAAATTAAATACACACGCCTATCTCTTCAAGTCAAGCCGCATTCGAGTTTCCTCTTCTCACAAAAACACAAGCACATACATATGTGATATTTTTAAACGCATTGAAATGGGCGACAAGCTCTGAAATTTGATTTTTGAAATGTCTGCGAATATAATAAAATGTCTTCAATTGGTTATATAACAACTTAAGATCTTGTATGTAGAACAGTTACTGAATACCTCGCCAGGCAAGCCATTTTTTTGAATTTGCTTACTTTTACATTTTTGTGATAAGTCGAATCACCCGACTGATGAATGTTTTTTGATTTGGAATATGTTATTTTATTTTATTACGTTTTTATTGTATTTTTAACATTGCCTTGAAACAAATTTATCTTTCAATTATTTGGCGTCCTTGGTCCACATTATAATATTCGGTTTCGTTGCTTTCTTCTTTATCTTTAAAAGAGCAGGAGTTGTGGTTGAATCACACGCACGTTTAGCAAAAAACATTTTCCATTTCTGGAAACTACCAATGCTCCTAAGGACATACTTGTTCAGACAGATTTTCATTGGGACTGTGGTTTTCAGGCTGTGATCTTACCAGCTGCTCTATATCAAACAATGAAAGTTCCTTTAGAGTAAGAATAATTTTAAAATATAACTTTTCAAAAATTCATTATGATAAAATGGAAAAAAAAATTTATTTTCTACTGAACAAACGTTGTTGTTCCGTTGAGTATAATTTTCATACTTTTCATTCTTAAATTTATCTTCTAGTGGACTGTATGTATTTATTTGGCCGATAATCGCGGAAGGCGAGAATGGGATCTATAGCAATGTGTTAATTTATTAACATCTACAGATTGATATTAAAATAATATTTAAGTGTGTAAATTTTTCTTAGGAATCTCAGTTGAAAATACTTTCATTAAAGCAGAGAATTTATTGTTTTGCTTATATAATATATTTATTGCCCTAACCTAACGCTTGTTTTGGCGCATTCATTTATTTATAGAGAAAACTTTACGAAAGCAAGGATTGCGGCTTGCAAAACATAATTGTCTGTTACGAATGCAATAAAAACTTAATGCATTTAAGTATAAGCTTGGTAATAAAAACTGTATTCGAAAATATTATTTTGTTTTGATTTTAGAGCTACAGACAGACGGACATGGCTAGATCGACTCGGCTGTTTATGCTGATCAAGAATATATATACTTTATAGGGTCTGTCTGTTACATACATTTGCACAGAGCCATTATACCTTTATTTACCCATTTTATGGGTTAAGGGTATAAAAAGGTTAAGGAGAACACAGTAAGTAAATCACAACGCCATTATATCAAAAGGATTCCTGAAAATCACACTCAAAACAAAGTGGTTGCGACCCACAAACCATTACCTGCCCCAACGGCAGCTGTCTCAGCTGAATGTGGCAATAATAAAGGCAGAGCAGTGAACAGAAAGAAGCTCGTTAAAGAAGAAAAGCCAAAAAAAAAAAAAACGAAAAAACGAATAACTAAACCAAAAATATACTTCAGTCAAAATCACCGGTTGAACAGCTGTTGAAAGATAAAAGAGCGCACAGTGGAAGAGCGAAAGCTCCACGTGCAGAATACGTTCCACTTCCAGTTATCAACACTCTCGAGCGCTCTGTCTTTTGCGCTTTCCGTAAACGAAGCTTAACCCATATAGAAGCAGCAGCAGCAAAAGCAGCTGCTAACCGAATGCCGCCCAAGAGCCTGGCCAGCAACGAAAGTCAATTTCAGTCGTTGGAATTCATTCGTGCGTCGTGGACACAAGCGAATCGCTGATGCGCTCATCTGCACGTGGCAACAATACTCTAAGTGTGTAGGTGTGTGTGTAAGTGAATGTGTGTATGTGCGTTTGCTTGTTCGCAACTGTGTTTGTGTCGTTTACGGTTACCAAGCGGAAAACAACACCAAAAACAACAACAGTAACGAGAAACGAGAAATGAGAAAGAGGGCCAACGCAAAACGGGCAACTGAAAAGTAAAAAAAAAACGCGTGTGTGAAAAAAAGGCCATCATGCAAATCGAAGTAAAAAGTGTGGCAAAGTTGTAAACTCAACAGCGAATGCATTGTGCGAGTCCAACGTGTCTCATCTCTTTCGCAGCTCTAAGGCCGAAATGGCATACATGTTTGTTGGCATCATCTTTGGCCATTTCTAAGCCGGCTCGCGTTTATCATCCATTGCTGGCGCCTCAAAGTATGCAGCTACTTTTACATCCATTATTCACACTCCATACACACACACACACACAAGCACTCCACTTAACGGTCATTGACGTTTGCGTTTAATTAAAGCGATTGCATGACTTTTTCATCATGTATATGTGCGTTCGTGTGTGTGTGTGTGTGTGTGATTTCCATACATGCAGTTACGCGCCTATAACTTTAAGCATTGTGCTTAGAATAACACAACACGCCAATAGCTAGCAAGGCTACAGTGGTTCAAAGTTTATCCGGATAATGGAAAAACCAATTACACATATTGTTGAAAACACGAACCACTCGGTGTTTATTAAAAAAAAAATAAATAAAACAGATGCTTATGCTTATCAGCAATCAATCGTGTTAAAAGGAAAAAAAATATAAAATTTAGAGAACGGGCTCCACATATACCATAAGCTTTAAAATAAAATTTTGCACTAGATAAGATGAAAAAAGTCGCTTAAAAGAATCCTGAAACAGCAAAAATATAATACGCTTACATACTATTTAATTTTGTTAAAAAAACAATTGTATTAATTTTTTATATTTATTATTATATTCTTTAGGAAAATTTTTAAAACTTATCAGTTTTGATGCTAAAAATATATATAAAAAATATATATATATGTATTGGTTTAATACAGTTCTAAAATAAAATATTAAGCTAGTGAGTAAGCTTTAAAGAAAAGTTCTGCAAAAACTACAAAAATTACTGCCGTTAAGCAAAATCAATACAAAATAATATTCTTATAAATACTAAAAACACAACAACAAAAGAATTGCTAGACATAAATAACAAAAATCGAAATGTGAACGTCCAAAGGACTCGTCAATGTGCCAATATTAATAAAAATATAAGTGCAACGTCAACAAAAATAATTCAAAGAATTATAAAATATAAATTCTTGCTTGTTATATCACGCTCAATACTCAGCGAAAGAAAATCTAATCAAAATGGTTTCCCCAAACTTGCGTCAGTGTTAATATGAGTGCGTTTTTTGTGCGAGTGTATGTGTACAAACAACAACAACAAAAGCAAGCATAAAGGATACCGAGCGTTTAAAAAAACGGATTTTTACTGCTTCTGCTGATGCTGCTGTCAAGGCCACGGACGGACATTGATAAAAATCGACAACAGCAGCCAGTCAGAACGCCGAGGATTATAATCAAGCAGGACAACACTAACAACAAACAACACAAACAAGAACAACTGGCAGCAGTCATAAAAAAAAGCACTGGCATCAGCAATGCCCATCAGAAGCAGAAGTTAGAGCATTAAACACGCGCACCACATTCTCACAAGGTAAATCAAGCAGAAAGAACAACATAACAAAGGAAAAATGAGCTTAAGTTGTCAATTGAAAAAGCAAAGAACTGTCCAAAACATATCGTTACGGATTGTTCTATGTTACACCCTTTTTTTTAACATTTTGTTCGACCTTTTTTTGTTTGGGCGTGCGTGTGTCACAGGCGTCATGTGATTTTTTAATGTTACTTAAACACCAGTTTCAACAAGCCATGATCAAGGATTCTTTTTGGGCTATGTTGGAAAACCTTTTCCTTATACCGTTTCTCATTCGTTTTAGGATTCGTTCTTTTGGAAATGTTAAATAAAAATTTTTTAGATAAACTTTACCACACTAAATGTGTTTAATGAAATGTATATTGTAATTGCCAAAGGGTAAAGGGCTATCCTGCCTAAGGTGTTGATCAAATCTAAAGATAATTATGTTAAGCAAACGTAGTGCTTAATATTTTCTTTAAAATTCAACAGCGTTTTATCTTATCTATATTGACTTGTTGCTTTTGATTCTTTTTTTAAGATCTTGAAAACGTATTTATGTTGATACTGCAGTGTTGTCTTTTTTCTGAAAAATATATTTTTGTTATTATCGACTCAAATGGGAAATTTTATGACAGTTTATATGATTAAACAATACTTAGCTAAATATTTACGTTCATATCATTAAGTTACATAATTTTTGAGCATCCACTGCTACGCTCAATAAACGCAGTAATCAGTACTTGACCATATCAATCAAGTGATATATTGTGCCCATTACACATTGCACAGCGTTAAAGAATGAAAATCAATTCAATGAAGATAAATGAGTTGAGAGTCGCGACGTCGCGCCACTTTCTGTTGTCTATGAACCGACTTTTACTTGTCATTGCCACAAATAATAAGCGATTACAATGCCGTAAATCTAGGCAAAAGCAACATCAAAACAACAACAATAACAAGGCAAGCAATAAGCAATATGAGTAGACCAAATAATCTTTGGCATTCGCAGCCGCAGTCACGTGCCTAGCTTCATCAGGAGATTGGGTGCAGGAGCACAGGTGTCGTTTCCTCAAAGAGCAGCAATTGCTAAGAATATCGATGACGCCCATAATAGGGAGTGTGGTAAGGAAAGGTGCCATAATTCATTGAGACACCGGGACACGTTGGCGGCTTGTCATAAAAACTTAACGCTTATTACTCATACGCAGTGTCGGTCGTGGGCTGTGCGTTTTGGACGCTGTGTCGCCTGATGAGCTGCGCTTGTTTTGAAATCAAATTAATCATTCTGCCAATGATTTAGATGGTCTCTCACACTCTCTCTTTCACTCTCTTCTCTTGACTTTTTTTATCGATTTCGTTTCTGTTTTATCCTGTACTTTTGGCACACGCACACATAGCAAGAATAGCCAACTTTTTTTTATATATTTAGCTATCGCAGGTGTTTTCTTTCACTGGCTTTTAATCGAGGCAGCTTGAATCAAGGCCTTAGTATTTGTGCGCTGTAATTTGGTATCGCACGCTATTGCGTTAAAACGACAGTGAACAATTGTTTAAGAGGTATTAAATATTTTTGATTATTTTTCGCTGTCATTTGCTAGTCACAAATTTACTTTTTTTGCGAAGTCTTGCAAAAACTTGTATTATAACTTTTTGTATGAAAGATACTAAGCTAATTTATCGAAAGGTTAACCCTTAAAATATTTTTGTTACCTTTATACATACAGCTATGAATGCATAACAGGTAGAACCTAAAACAGGTTTTTAGAAAATTCGTTTAATGTTAGCTTCATGCAAACAATTCTTAAAACCATAAGGAAAATTAAGGATTAATTTATTAGCTGCTTTAATAAAATTAAGACTAAGATTCTCAAATTAAAGTGACTTTACAAATATTTCTTATACAAGCTAATTAATATTTTATTTAAGTCTCCCGAAAATAGTCATCCATTAATTTAAATAAAATGTTAAAATGTGTATTATCTAAAAATTTTAGTTTGTATTTGTATTGGTCCGAAGTGGATGTATGTTGAGGCTCTCGCCAAGCTCTTGCAGCACGGATAGCGTGCATGGAGTTAGAGCTAAACCACCTTGATTGTCAACCATTTGCATATGCTGCAACTCTAGATCGCCGGGAACCAATGTTGGCTGCCCACTCTTTAACGGCACAACATTGCGCAGCAGCTTATGAAAATCTGCCAGACGTTCCTCAAACGAAACACAAAAGTGCTTTGGATCAATTGCAATGTAGACCTGACCCAAATCCGCTTGGCCCTCATGCGCATCAAACAATCCTCGACGTCGCAAATGGGTTGCATATCTGGCGCCTGTCATCACGCCACATAGAATATCAACCATGGCGGCGAGTCCAAATCCCTTGTGCTCAGGTGCAAAGGGTCGTAGACGCTGGGCACGCAGTGCATCCGCAACAGAATTAGTTGGCTGCCCACTGCAATTCAAAGCAAGATTATTCGGCAGCTTTTTCAGCTGACCATTGCAATACTCAAGCTCTAGTTGCTCAATGGGATAGGTAGACATGCCTAGATCCATGAGAAACTGCTCCTGCCTAGTACCTGCACAAAAGCCAATGCAATTGTTGCCCAGCAACGGTTCAGTGCCACCTCCCGGTACTAGCAAGGGTGGCCCATTTGACATACAGATTCCAATCATGTGCTGACAGAGCGCTTGGCAGGCATACCAGGATGCCATTCCAATGCTATTCGAATGTCTTGCTGCCACATAGCCAATGCCCTGATTCTTTGCCTTGCGCATAGCCAGATCCATACAATAGTTGGCCACCACAGGACCGGGTGCATTCTGCCCATCGACAAGAGCAGTTGCCTCACGCTCATTGAGAACCTTTGGCTGCTGGCGCGAATCAATTGTCGAGCTAAGTAAATCAGCTGCGATCGCGGGCAATCGATGAATCCCCATGCTTCTGTGTCCCATATAATCAGCAGCTACCAGAGCATCGGACATTTCATTGGCTGCCGCGTCGGGCACATTCATTGCTTGGAATACATCATGCACAAAACGCTGTGCCTCCAAAACTTCCACAATGTTGACAAGGTCTGACTCGAGCTCAGCACAAGCATTGCTCGGGGGCAACTGTTGACCCCCACATATAAGCAGAACTCGCTTTAGGTTATGCCACTGAATATCGGAGCATTGTGTTCCCGATTGGGTTGTGGTTGTTACGCCACCAATTTTGGCTTTGACAGATACTTTCTTGGAGTTGCCAGTTACTGTTGTTTCGGCGTCTGGCACTCTTCGAAGAGATTTTAAAACTTTAAGTACTCGACGCATGTCAGTTAGTGTAAAAATATTGGAGCTAAAATTTATTTCGTGTTTGTTTTGTTTAAAGCAATCAAAAATTGTACACAAAATGATGTCATCCGTAAAGTCTACTTGCTCAAATTCTTTCTAAGCAAAAGAGCAAAAAAAAAACAATTTGCAGCTGAACGGAAGCGCGTACAGCATTCTCTGATAACAGTATAATCTCTTGTGTTATGGTTTCCACTTTCAAAGAGTATGATGTGGCTATTTCCGGTTTAAAGAGGCAAGCAACATGGGTGGACATGTCACTCATATTAGATGCAATGTGTCGGTGGATCTCACAAGCAGATATAGTAGCAATTCATTTTCTAAATCTAGCTGTTAAAATTTTGCACGTCCTGGGGTCTCGACTTCGCAGCCCCTAGTATGAGTAACGCCGAAATCTTTATCAACAAATCATTCAAGATGTTAAGCATTTAAGCTTATCTATAACTCTTCAAAAAATTGATGAGGATTTTTGCGGTAATTTTAAAATAAGTCCCAGCATTTTTTAATTTATTAAGATCAAGTAGAAAGGTCTCTTATAATTCTAATTTATAAACGTTTTAAATGTACTGAATCTTTGTTTTAAAATTGATATTCTATTATACAGTCGAAATTCTGTATAACTAACTTCCATACAACAAAGTTTTCTAAATAACGGATTTATATTGGTTCTATTCAAAACTATTGTGTATAACGAATTTTCCCTATGACGAAGTTTTTTATGTCACCTAAATGTTGTATGGATTATTGACTGTTAAATAAATATATTTTTAATTTCAATATTCTGATTGCAAAGATCTTTCCACTAGTATATTGGTTATGTGCAATGTCCCACGGTCGTTGCTTGGACTCTTGCAGATGACCTCTTCTTTACGAAAACTAAGTCGGTTTTGTACAAATCCAACTATATTGCTGATATTAAAAAGTTATCAATAAAAAAATGAGTATCTATAAAACACTATTAAAGAATAAGTCATATTTGCAATTGTAAGTTATTTTCAACTTAGTTAAACTCA
This sequence comes from Scaptomyza pallida, assembly GCA_018152965.1. NCBI lineage: Eukaryota > Metazoa > Arthropoda > Insecta > Diptera > Drosophilidae > Scaptomyza > Scaptomyza pallida. The sequence continues at coordinate 8,336,720 of JAECXP010000002.1, forward strand.
TTTTTATTAATTCAATTAATTATATTTTACATGATTTAAATTTCATGGATCTGCATCACATGATCTCTGCATGTGTTCTATAGTTGGCCGAAGAAAACTCCTGGTGTTGTAGTTGGATGTGTCCGTAAGCACAGCTGTCTCCGAGCATTTATCGGTATCTGAGCCTTGGTTTGCGTAGCTTACAATCCCATACAAACAGATGAATTCATCCAATTTTGTATCATGTTCGGCATAGCAATTATAACTGAATCCGCTGCCACTATCACCATTACATATTTTATTATTATAGTTAGTTTTAATGCGAATATTATTGGATGAATCCCTCCCTGTAGTCGTAGCCATAACAATTGTGAGATTCATTAATTCATTTTTAGTAGTTGTGTCCCAGGTGCAAACATCACCATGAGTATTTTCATTATTATTAGTCACATCATGCACCTTAAAATTTGCTTCCCAGGGTAGACAAATAACCTTTGGCTCTTCAATTTGTTTTTGCGCTTTGGTTAATTTTAGCTTCAATAAGGCGGTGTCTGATAAGAGTTGAGTTGATTGGTAGCCCCTAGAAATCAAAAAATGTCGATAACGTATTTATAACTTAGATTGTATGTATGTAGGTACTATGTTTGCGGAAAAAAAAGAACTTACTTATGGGCTCGAACTTCCTCAACGGCCCAGCCATAATTCGTGCCAACTCTTCTGGAAGTACTCGTAGCCCCACCTACACGAATGTAATCGGAGGGAAACACTTCATTGGTGCCCTTTTTGGTCACACAGTGAGCGACCGTCAAGACAACGTTGTCCTTAACCCTTACCCCAGCACATTGATATGTAAAGTCATTATTACGCTCATTTTTTATATAAATGGCAACGGACCAAGGTGATATTCGCGGTTTAATGGTTAACGCATTTTTTGCTAGGGGATTTTTTCCCTCGTCTATTATTCCGCAATCGAGCTGACAGAATTGATCCATATTTGGTTCATGCGACCAAGTGCCATCATCCTGGCATTCCAAAGTCAAATGTGATCCATTTTGTCGATATCCGACATTACATACAAAGTTTGCTTGGGTACCAGGCATTAGTTTCAATCCGCTGCTGTCACAGTTGACCGTGCGATCATTATAATTGCACACCGGATACATAGAGTCACTACAGTGTAATTTATCACTACTGCACTCCTCTGGATAAACAAATAAATTATATAAATATTATTTTCAGTTTGGGAGTATAGTGATATAATTTTCAAGGTTATACAAATACTTACTGACACAATGTGGATCCGTAAAGTTAAAGAGTCTCGCTGCCCATTTCTTATTCCTCATGCAATAGAATTTCTTTTCACTAAAATCAATTGGCACCATTTTGTACCCCGGTTTACATGCAAACTTGACTTCCGTGTTGATGAATGGCGGCTTGATCTCTGTTTCGCATATATCATTCCTGCACCTATATATCAGCATGCGATTCTCATCATATGTGTTTATTGGGCATCCCAGAGTTCCATTGGTTGTGGTATTATAGTTTTTCTCCTTTGACTTGCATACCGGTAAATCGTGTAGCCATTCACCTGTATACGTACAAACATTCCACTCATTGCCTGATCTCTTAGCGTTTGTGTCGTCACACAAAAATTGTACCTTATCATTGGCATATACGAATCGGGTTTGGTTTGGATACTGGTAATATGTTCCATTAAAATGCAATCCCATTTCTTTTGGCTCTTTACAAGTCGCTGGTGTCTTTCCTTCCCATTTTGGGTCATCGCTACACACGGACTCCAGCTCATCGGAACCATCAATGCAATCGAATTTATTATCGCATACTTCTTCCATTTCTAAACATTTCCCGTTGGCGCATCTAAAGTGATTCTCATCACACCATACCATACACAGATCCACAGACTCATCCCTCCCGTTGCTGCAATCGTGATGATCATCGCACATTTTGGACACTGGAATGCATTCGCCCAGCATGCACTCAACCTCATCTCTGAAAAAAGCAAAATATTTATTTAGAATAATTTTAAAAGTCTTATCAGACGCATATATGATTAATAGTATAATAAAAAAAGTTTCTTCTTCATTGACGGACAGACTGACTGCTATCACCTATATTTAGGGACTATATGAGCTGGAGACCTTAGATTTGGAACTTAAGATTGATTTAAACTAAACATAAACTTTAGCTTTGGCTTTATATTTAGATTGTAAGAACTCAGACGCACATTTATCACCATAACATACATAATTGAAAGTTAAATTATATCGTCAAGTTATTATTTTCACAACGTTTGGTTGTTATTTGGTTATTGTCAAAAGACAGCTGCAGTTTAATAATATAGTTGCCATTTTTACTCACTCTCTGCATTTGCCCTGTCTTGTTTTATTAAAAACAGGTTCTTCCTGACACTGCCTAGGAGATTCGTCCGAGCCATCAGCACATTCGGCAATTCTGTTGCACTTGAATTCTTGATTAATCTTGCCACCATAGGCGCAGCTGAAACCGTTTACAAAACTTTCAGGTTTACAAAAATCTCGCGTCTCGTCGCCGCCCAGCGGACAGTCACGTTTGCCATTGCAAACTGAACTTAGCGCAATGCACTTTTCAGGATTTTCGGGGCACTCAAAAGCGCAAGGCCCAGTAGCACACACTGTAGCGAACAATAAATAAATCACGATCAGAGTACAAGTGGGAAACATTTTTGACAATATTCGCACGAGTTCCCGAATCCAACTAAGCAACCATCATCGCGCGACGCCTATTTATATGATTTTGAAATGTGTTGAAACAAATGGTGATTTGAGTGAAAGCCGATAAGTGAGCTAAACATGCTTAAAAATATTAAGTATGCTCTCCCAAAACTTTTATCGTTGGTCGAATATGGAGCTTTAAAATAATGAATAAGCTTATCTGAGTTGCAATGCTAAGAATGCTGTTATATAACAAGTCAAAAGTAGGAAATAACCAGAACCAAACCCATTGGACGGTTAGTAATATTTTTTTTTTTTTTTATAAGTGCGTGTTAGTATTTGATGCTTGATTAATGTTGATGCAACATATACAAATAAAAATAAAGTAAATAAAACAGTTATTTGATCAATTTTAACTAATTTTTTAATAGTAAGTTTTTAGTTATCGATTAAATTCATTTGTTAAGGATATAAAAGATTGAAGAATATAATACTAAGAGAATTGGGGAAAGGGCAACCAATTTTATTATTTCAACAGGATTCAAGTTGAAAATGATAATCGCATTGGCTTTAAATATGTGCAGCCTTCTGTACCATATTTGTATTGTAAATACTGTTATTCAGGGCTGTGCTAGAAAACTCCAGAGTTTTTGGCTCGAGCAAATTTTAAAATCCCTGAGGAATCTCTCTCCCTGTTCCGCATGTTTGGGAGATTTCATTTTTCGGTATTTTTGTTCGGAGTAAATAAGAGTTGCCACAATTAAATAAAAAAATTTCTCAAAATGTATTTAAAATTTTTTTCATTGTTTTCAAGGGTAACCGCTGGACATTTATGTGCTATTTTATTAATAAGAAAATAAAAATATGCAAAGTCTTGTCTATTGTAGTTTTTATACAAAATAAATATGTAATATTTTTCCACCAAGTAATTCGTGTTGCTTGACAACTCTGCTTTGACATCTTGCTTTAACAGATGTTGTACAGCGAATGGCAAAATCTCTTAGATAATTGTTAGAGATTTATATCAATAAAAATTCAAGAATTAAAACATTTATTATTTTCAAATGTATTTGCAATATGCATTTAAGCTAAAAATTAGCTATCTAAAATGTTATACTTATAATGCATGAGACGTTTTATTTTGCTTAAACTAAGCAAAACACAGGCCCAACAGCTTGGAGTTCTAAAAGCGTCTCAAACAGCGCTCTGGCACAGCTAAAACCACCATCAGGTTGGTTTTGGGTTGGAATTCGGTTGGTTTTCATTTGTAGCACACCCTTGATTATAACTATTATCCATAGTTTGGGAGGAAATACGTATGTTACGATCAGAAATACTTTAATGGCATGCAAATAAAAGTTGGTGGCATGGCTTGAAGCTGCTTTTAAAGATATTTTTTTTAACTCTGTAATAGCTGTGAAAGGATATCCGGTTTCTTTAGCAAACATGGCTGTCGAGATGCTGCGTACAAATCATCTTTAACAAAATTTCAGCAAGAATATTTAACAAACACGAAAGAGCTATGAATATACAAAAAAATAATAATAATTACTACCAACTTTAATTTATATTAACACAAAATTTCTTAATTTTCAGAACCGAAGAAAGCATGAGAAAGATGAACTCTCTGCAGTTGTTGGGAGCTGATTATCAAGGCCAGGCCAATTGGACACTCGTCAACAGATAGTGTGTTCGGAGTAGATGTGTAACTACGCAAAAGCGTTCAGCACACCAGCAAGCAACTAAAAAGAAAATAAAAAATATGCTGATTATGTGGCAATGCCAGCAGCTGTGGCTGCCACTGCGTCCTATGCTGCAGCTGCTGCTACTCTTGGCTGCACTTATTGGCTGGCTTGGCCAAGCCTCTGCCTCCACGCATGATGTGTACAATGGTGCACGGCCGGGTCATCGCATTGTGCAAACACGTTATGGCCGTTTGCATGGAATGATTCTGCCCCTGGATAACTTTCGCTTTCTGCGCTCGGTGGAAGTGTTCCTTGGTGTACCGTATGCCACACCTCCAATCAAACAAAATCGGTGCGTACAGAGCAATATTTGAATGCTTTAAATTGTCTTAAGCTTATTTTTGTTGCCTTAAATGTAGGTTTAGCCCGACGAGAGCTCCTGCGCCTTGGGACGGAATACGCATCTCGGATAAATACAGTCCTGTGTGCCCGCAGCGATTGCCAAATATCCAAAACGAAACGGCTGCATTGGAGAAGATGCCAAAAGGTCGATTGGAGTATTTGAAAAGACTGCTGCCATTTCTGGAAAATCAATCTGAAGATTGCTTGTACCTTAATATCTTCTCACCTGTTAATGGTAAGCAATATTTTAACATATTGTCTTTAACTTCCACGCTTTAAACGCGTAATGTTATTCCAAGGAACACACTCTTTAAGAATCGATTTTAAAGAAAGAAACGTTGGCCTGAAAAAATCGATAGTAAAATTGAGGAAAAAAATGTTGTCGTGAATAAATCTGGTTTCAAATCAATTAATTAAGATTAATCAGACGACACGTACCGGCAATAATTTATGCTTAAAACAGGCGCACTGAAAGAAAAAAAAACTCACTCTAAATTCTTATCTTCAGCTCTCTCCACATTCAGCTAAGTCGATCCCTTGAGGCTGTGCTAAAATTTAAGCAAAATAAATTTAAATTTGCTAATCTACAGCAGTTTCTATGCTGCAGAGCCAATGGGACAAGCTGTCGCAGTGGTGCAAGGGCGCAAATCAAAATCAGCGGAAACATTTTATGGTGCTTAAGCACTTTAGCGATAGAATGGGTCAGCTTCTACCTTCGGCAACGCAATGTATTTTTATTTCTTATCTGAAGTTTGCCTGTGGTTTGCAAAAAATAATTAAAAATTTGCATGATTTTAATTATTTTTTTTTTGCAAACCATCAATGTATGCGACTTCGGTTTGTACAAAATGAGCAAAGTCTAAGTGTAGTATTTATTATGGAGTACTTTCTGAATGAGAATGCTTGTGAGCCCATACGTTTCAACATAAATACAGGTCGTCCCGTCATTTATTACTGTACTCGCGTGCATTTATGTGTTTTCTTTTGGCTTCCACAGCTGGCGCTAATGAGAAGAAGCTGCCTGTCATCGTGTTCATACATGGCGAGTCCTTTGAGTGGAGCAGCGGCAATCCCTATGATGGCAGCGTACTTGCCAGCTATGGCGAAGTGGTCGTTGTGACGCTTAATTACCGACTGGGCATACTGGGTAAGAAAATTGCAAGTGTGTGGTATGGCCTCAATACATAATTACGAGTCTCTCTCTTTACCACCCGCCCGCGTCTCCACACTTTCATTGGATACTGGATAGGCTTCCTCAATGCGAATCCCAGTCCGCATGCTCACGCACGTGTCGCTAATTATGGTCTGATGGATCAGATGGCGGCATTGCATTGGATACAGCAGAATATACAAAAGTTTGGCGGTGATCCAAATGTTGTTACGCTAGCGGGTCATGGCACTGGAGCGGCGTGCATCAATTATCTGATGACATCGCCGACAATGGTGCGCGGTCTGTTTCATCGGGCCATACTTATGTCCGGTTCGGCATATTCATCTTGGGCTCTGGTCGAGGATCCGGTGCTGTTTGCCATTAAGCTGGCGAAAGAGGTTAACTGCACCATTCCAGAGGACTTGAACAGGCATCATGAACAAATTGTCGACTGCCTTAGAGATGTGCCATTGGAGGATTTGTATGGCGCTGATATTCAAGCGCCCAACTTTCTGACATCTTTTGGACCATCGGTAATTTTTTTAAACAAACATTTTATATTTTTAGAGTTAATATTCATTTTAAAAGCCCCAAATTTATTTTCAATTTTGTATCTACATTTTTTTTTTCCTATTTCACGAAAATAGTTTACCACACTTTTAACATACAAATAAATATTTTTACAGTTTTTAATATATGTTTCTGAAAGGTGTTTAAAAAAAATCAATCCTTAAGCATTTTGTAAGTCGAAAAAAATTGTCATTCGACGAATTCTTTGCCGAAGAATTTAGAGCACTAATAAGTAGCAGCAACCAAATAGGATAAATCCAAATTGGAATTCACACAAAAGAATTGAGATAAAATTATTTTCGCTTATCCCCATTTCGGGATAAGAATTCTCATTTTATTTTTGTTGCCATCGTCATCGTCGTCGTCTTTCATTACCAATATTTCTACTCAACAACTCCATTGAGGGTTCAAGTTATTTTTGTTGTCTCTTATTTAGTACTCGACTTTTTGGTTCTTTGTGGTGTTTTGTGTGTGTCTTTTAAGTTGACATTTTTTTACGCCGATTTTCGTTTGTCCATCTGTGTATTTTGTTTCGCTTTTTTCATCTTTAGTTCATCTTTTGGCATACGCTCTAGCAGACTTTATTACTTACTTTAGTTGCTTTTGTGCGGCCGGGCTTTAAATGTGTACAAAAAAATTGAATGCTACACACTATGCTTACTGTTGTTCTTCTCTCATCTTTGTCTTCATCTTATTCTCTTGTTTCTTCTTCGGTTTTTGCTGCTGGCTCTTCAATTTCAATTTAGGTTGATGGCGTTGTCATACGACCCGGACATTCCAATCTCGATATCGATGATTTAATGACGCGCAACTCGAAGCGTTCATCGTCCGATGGCGGCTCCCAGGCACAGAATGGCAATGGCGGCGGTTCCGGTGGCGGTAGCTCAACGTTCAACGGTGGAGCTGGGTATTTTGGTGGCGCCGCTGCCACAGCGAACATTGGCGGACACTATGATGTACTGTTTGGTGTTGTCACAGGCGAATCGATTTGGCGCTTCAGTGCCCACGACATACAAAATGGCTTCGAGGGCGAGAGACGCGATAAAATTATACGAACCTATGTGCGCAATGCTTACAATTACCACCTCAATGAGATATTTTATACGGTGAGTAGACGCTCCTCTTGGGGAAACTAAGTATAAATACCCAACAGGCAAAATCAACCAAACCAAACCTAAGGGTGACTTTGGGTCTGCGGTCTGCAGTCACATAAATCTTCTAATCAGATTGCAGCTTCCCTGCTGATTTTGCTGCGTTGCTTTGGCTGCTGCTGCAGCGGTTGTGGTTTGCCACTTCTTCCACTGATGAGGCACACACATGGTAGAATGAGGCGGAGCCTGTCGGTTGACAGGGACTTTTTGGCATCAGTTAATGCGGCGCCTTATCTCGAGTCTACTATTTCACTTTGTTGTCCATTCCGGTTGGGCTTGTTTAAAACTTTTCCTTCCCCTTTTCTCCAAACTTTTTTTTTTTTGCATTTTGTTTGGCAAAAACTTTGCAGACTTTGTAGACTTGACTCGAGGACCCGACAGACTAAAAGAGATTCCAAAATGCAATTACTATTGTGGTCCATGCCATGATAGGGTTGCGGATAAAAATTGACTTTTAGTGCATGTTGTAAAAGTAGTCTTATGATTATTTTTAAAATCAGTTTAAAAGTGAAACGCGTGATTTGGAAGTGTGTTAAAACTCGATTTCAAATGTATTAACTAGATAAAAAATTCATTTTTAAGGTAAAATCAATATCATTTACACTCTCAATGCTGCTTTTGCCAATATAATCCAGTTGAATTGGCCACCTTGAAAAGGACAAAAAGTAGAACAGGTGCATTAAAATAATGCGAAAACGAGGGGAAAAACTGAAGCAGAGAAGAAAAAGTCAATTAAAATATTCGCACACTGGGCGCCTGGTGCAATTGTAGCTATAATTATAAGTGCTCCTACGTAACACGTTGCGTATGAGTTACACTTTTCAACGTAAGAGTACAATTTTTCATTTTGGTTCTCTGCTCATCCTGTGTGTGTGTGTGTGTGTGTTAGCTTTTCAACAATTTATTCTATTCGGTGTTGTTGTTGTTGTTTTGTGTTATTCGCATTTTTCGCTTGCATTTTATTTTATGTGCGTTGCCTTCATTTTTTGTGTTTTATTTTGTAATGTGCAAGCGAGCGAAATGGAAGGCAGTTAACACGCCATTGCAGCCAAAACATTAACACGCTTTATTTGGCAAATGTGCGATGCTGTATACGGTTGTAGTATGTATGTTTGTTTGTTTGTGTGTGTGTGTGTGTGTGTGCATTGGCAAGGACATTGAGACTTGTACTCGCTATGTGCTTGCGATGTATGTACATGCGTGCTTTGTGTGTGTGTGTGTGGCATACACACACCTACTTAAAAACGCACAGGCTACACTTAACCCAAATCACAGCAGCAGCAGCATTAACAGAAACCAGCAACCAGCAACAGCGACAACAGTCAACAGTCAGTGTGAGAAAGAGAGAGAGAGAGTTGTCCTCATCCTTAGACACATCGTCATTGCCAGTCGACGCTGTCACCATTTGCCATATTAAAACCAAGTAACTGTGTATGTGTGCGTGTATTTTAAGTGCACACAGATACGAACACACACACACACACATGCATACATCAAGAAGCCGTAAATTGCCAACGCATATATCACGATTATAGCGCATATAGACATACATACATACATACGAACATTTGTATTTATTTTACTTCATTATACTACTCGCAGGATGCTGCCAGAGGCAAAAGTCAAGCTCACTGCAATTCTGCGATGAGGTTTATAATACATTCAGTAATGGCATATACTATTGTAACCATATAAGTATGTAGCATACATACATAGATGCAAGTGTATGTGCACTTTACTCGAAAGCTTAAGCAATGAATATTGAGTAATAATATATATGGAGTAGCGCAGGCAAGAATATGAATTTAAAGCAATGGTATGACCAAATGTGATACAGATCTTATTGTGCAATAACAAAAGCATTAATTTTGACTGCATTTAAGCCCAAATTAAATATCAACTGGAACGACTGTCAAACCTTAAACAATTCAATATTTCAAATAATATTTGTGAGTTGATGAGCTGAAAAGAATTTGTAAGAAATGCAATCGCTAATATATTCCAACATTGAACAAGAGAACAAAGTTGAGAATCAAAAGAAGTGAATTTAATATTTTTCTTTTAAAGTTTTTGACAAAAATCTATGAAAAACAAACATCAAAATAAACTCTTTTCATGCTAGGCATATTTTATATTCTTGCATTCATATTTTGGCATAGAAACGGCACCAAAATGTAAACTTGTACAATGTTTGCCACACTGCTTTATTTTTGTATACCAAAAATAAAACGTTGGGTCAACTTGAACTGCACCCTTTAGGGGTTTTAAATTATGCATGACATCGATTTTACAGATGCATTTTGTGGTTCTTCCAAAAACCAAACATACACACATGTTGGCAAAAATAATAATAGCCACAGCAAACAAAAGCGGCAGCAGAAATCCGCCTGTAATCCTGCAAGGATTTGACTCGGCATATACGAATACATACATATGTATATTCACGTATGTGTTAAGCCAGCATTGTTTGTTGTGCGTGTGTGTGTGTAAAATGTTAGAGCTTGTAACTGTTAGTCGAAATAGCAGTTAACAGAACGAACTGTGCTAATGGTTAGAGATGAAAGAAAAAGCACTTTGCAAATGAATATAAGATTAAATTGGAATGTCTGGTCAATCTTTAAACAAATGTTTCTAAACATGCTAAAATGTATATTGAATTCTCTACCCATATGATTCTTATGCTTAAATCACCCTTTTTTGCCACTACATAGATTGTCAACGAGTACACGGACTGGGATCGCACTTCACAGCATCCGATTAACACACGCGATACGGCCGTTGCGGCACTATCCGATGCTCAATTTGTGGCGCCCATCGTGCGCACAGGCGACATACTGGCTGCCAATTCACCACCACCAGTCAGCTCGTCAACGCCCAACGTTGGGGGCAGCTCGTCGGGCAATGCGGCAGCCTCAACAGCATCGGGTGCCTCCACACAGCCAGCGGGTCGTTGTTATTTCTATGTGTTCGACTACCAGACCAAAGATGGCGACTATCCGCAACGTATGGGCACGGTGCATGGCGAGGATTTGCCATACATTTTCGGTGCACCACTTGTCGATGGCTTCAGTCACTTTCCCCAAAACTATACCAAGTCAGAGACAGCGCTGTCAGAGGCAGTGATGATATACTGGACAAATTTTGCGCGCACTGGGTAAGTAAAGTAGATGGAGAATGGCGCTTTCAAATCCCTCACCCACTTCTGTTCTAAGCCACTTAGCGTAATTTGTATTATTAATTAAGCTTTCTACCTTTTGCGTCCTTCCTGGCGCTCTCTTTTCCGTGGCAACACTTAACGCTGATTATCTGTACAAAGAAAGTGTTTCTTGGAATTGCTGCAACGCTTTCAGTGTTAGTTTGACTTCACCTGCTGCTGTCTCAATTCCATGAATTGTACTCACCTGCATTCTTAGCATTTCCTAACCGTGCAAACGAGGGTTCTCTATATATATATATGTATAGGTTTACAGTGGCAATATGCACCAAAGCCCCTTTTGCTAACGAACAACAACTAATTTTCCCTTTTCTTTTCTGCATCTATTTTTCTTCTTAGTAATCCGAACGAACACCATCGCCAGGACTCGGTGTTGCCTGTTTCCAAAGAACGCAATCGTTTTCGCAGCATCACATGGGAAAATTATGATCCATTGCATCAAAAGTACTTGGAAATAGGTGTGTATAGCGAAAATGTTATGGCCTCATTTAATTTTTGATCGCCTTTGACAAGCTTTCTGCTTCTCGGTAATGTTTAAAATGTGTGCAAAGTGACTTGAATGGTTTTTATACTTTAAAGGATGTTATAGCTTAAAATATTTTGTTTATTATTAAACAAAGCCGATATATCGACTATTTAATTGCACTATTCTAACATTTGGCTCTTTTTAATCTAATAAGCTACTCCTTCGTACGCTTCTTGGCTATATTTTATCACAGTTGTCACATTCTGTCCTGTGCCATAAACTGCTTAAGAACAAGATATCCTTTTACTGTCGGAAAATTGGCGTATAAATCGCCAAATGTATTTACGCGAAAAAAAAAATTGTTTAAGGCAATTTCAACGCACACACACAGTGTGTTGCAAAATTTCGCAGAGTAGTCAGATAAAAGTAAAACAAATTTTAGGAAGCTTTAAAATTTGAGTTTCACAAAGAAGCATCAAATTTAATTTGAATTTTAAAGAAGGCACCCAAAAGATGAAAAAAATCAGCGCGTGCATGCAAACAAAGTGCGCAAAGTGTGGGTAAAAGATGTTTAAAAATCAGCATTACAACGGACAGAAGAAGAAAGTGAGGGGGAGTACAGTCATAGAGGGCAATACCCGTGTGGCAGTTGAAGGTTATCAACAGGAGATAACAAACATAAAAGAGAAAGGGGATATCAGAGCCAAACGTTCAAAAAAATGTAAGCTGATAGACTAAATCTTATCCTGTACATGAACAAGTTTGACCAATTTGTTGTTTAAATTGATTTATTAAGTCTCGAAAATCAATGTATGGATTTTTATTTATTCCGCCTATGGGTTTCGAAAGCGAATATTCAAACAACCTTTCAAACAATTAGCAAGGATAACTTTACACATGTACCCACATTTGGGTTGCCTAGGCAGTGAATATGCCCTTTGGCAATGATGTTTGCTCAAACGCAGCAAACAACGACAAGCACATAAAGCTTTATGTGTGCTCAAAATATGATGCCTTTGCGTTATGTCAAATGTGCGCAAATGTTATTAGGTTCAAATTTTTCACACCTTTTGTGCCTACTGACAACGACAAGAGGCAACGATTCAAATTTTTCTTTTTTAAAAATTGTACCAGAGCGGTAATGAATTTTGAATGCCCTTATAGCGGATGTTATTTTCCAAAATGCATGGAAAAATTAACATGAATATCCTTACATCAATTTTGTAAAAATAATTCTTACATTCTTAATTTATTGTATTAATTTTAACACAATTTATAATATGTAAGGTATTAAATCTTGATTGCAAGACATATCACAATGTCTTTTTTGATAAGAGAACATAGAAAAAATATCGACTTACATGACTGCCAGTCACAAGGACAGACATCACGTGTATAACGGCTCATGAAAAAAGTAAGCTTTGGATATTCTAGCGCCTTGTGCGTGAATACATTTCGTGAACAAACCATAAGAAATAAAAATGGTTGGGATAGGGGAGGAATAGGCATCTACATACAGCACACTTTACGCATATGTAAGCATTGAAGTACGATACATGTCGGAGAGTTAAAATGTTATGCAATGTGCCTTTTTGTTTGATTTTAATTGAAAGGACAAGCCGTGAGCGACATCTGACGCACAGCTCGTTCTTCTCCATGCGTAAGTGTGTCTGTGTGCCACGCCTCGTGGGCGTTCGTAAAAGATTTCTGCTTCACACTGCTCAATGTTGAATGTTGTATGTTCTGCCAATGACATACAATACGCACAAAGGATGCGAGAAACGCCCACGCATGATTGTGATTTTTGATTTGATATGCTAAAAAAAAACTGAAATCGTAATCGAATCGAAACGAACCAAACGAATGGAGTGAAGTTATGTGAGAATACTCACGTCACAGCAGTCCGCACAATGGTCCCAGCGCAAAGAAAGGCGCATTCCTCGCAAATTGAATGCAAAGACATCTCGAACATGCATGCTCACAAGGATTACTGATTGTACGCATGCTATTGTAGTGTTGAATTCTAAGCCACTGTTGCGTAAATTATGCAGCATCGAAGTGCTTGCAATATTTATTCACGTATTCACAATGACACGTGTAGGCAGGAGCTCACTTCAAATGCAATAAAGTCAGCCAATCGCTCAACAAAGGTATCTTAACGCAAATTACCTTTCTTTGAGCAGTTCAAAGTGACGAGAATAATATAATGCTTGTTTTTCACTTAACTCAGGCTTAAAACATTAAAACAAATTTGAATATTGTTTCTTTTACATACACTTTTAATCTACATTTTGAATGACGATAGATTGAGCCGTAGAAAGTTGAAACTCTTCAATAAAAACAGCTTAAAATAAATAAAAAAAATTTTAAAAAATTTACATATTTGATTTGCATATATATGAAGTTTTAAATTGATAAAAAAAAAAACTATTATGTGCTTTCGTAGAACTGTGCCTGCATGGCTAAACGAGCTTAAATGTTATAATAAATACATAGTTCTTTCACTTCAGTTCAGCAATATTTTAATATTTCAATCAAATAAAATACGTTTTTAAATCATGAGTATTTTGAATTTGCAGTGAAGTACTCTGAATTTACTAAAGTAAACAGATTTGAAGAAAATAAAATGTAATTTTTGCTGGCAACAAAACGTTACATATCATATGCTTTGATAGCTCAACAAACAAACTGGCACGGAAGCCACTTCTTAGCCCCAATGGCTTATCCGTGGGCTGGTACAACACAACAACAACCCTAAGTAAAGCACACCCAGTGACCTAGCTAAAGGCATCAAAAATTAAGCAGCTCAGTCAGTTAAATAAACAAGACATCAAGCTAGACAAGCAGGTGAATAACAGAGGGGCTGGATAATGTGGGATGTTGGTAGGTTGGCCGGGGGTGGGGCTGGGGATGTCCTCAATTGCCAAGAGTCTCACCTTTCTGGCATGCAAATGACTTAAACAACAGCAACAGTTAGTTACTGAAATAGTTGGCATTGAATGAATTTGCATGCATGAATGCCAACTGTCACATGTATGTAAGTTGTTTATAAAGATGTTGATATTAACGCTATTACTTTCGTTTGTTGTTCTTCTCTTTCAAAAAACAATAATCACATATCGAACCATCTATAAAAAGGCATGAAGCCTCGCATTAAGAATCACTTTCGGGCTCACCAACTCTCAATTTGGCTGCGTCTGATACCCGAGCTGCATCGCGCTGGCATGGAGGATGTGATAGCACGGCACAATCTATTTCGCAATCACGACGATATGGAATTGTACGAGGGACCCGTCAAGCCAGATCCATTTGGCCTCGCAGCCGGCACAGCAACAACGTCGTCATCGTCGTCTTCGTCGCGTCTGCTGCTTGTCGATGAGCAATTGATGATGAAAAAGGGCAGGGGATTGAATGGCTCGGCCTATTTAAATGGCATATTGGGTGGTAAGTACCAACGACCTCTCCCCCTCTCCCCTCTCTTTTTCTCTTTCTGTATATATACAATACAAATAAGCATGCCATCTGCTCGGTAACTTCGGGCTTCTTGTTAACTAAGTAAAAGGCCAACAACAGTCGGTTAGGTTATCTCTAAAGCAGACACATACGCACACAGACTGTCTGGCTAAGAGGCAGAGCAACACGCAGCCAGACGCTTTTATGAACAAAAATAGCATATAATTTAAAAGCAAAGCGAAGGCAATCTCCAAGTCAAGGCAATGTCACTGGCACGTGAAGCAAACAGTCTATCCACTCAGCTCAAGTAGTTGAAACTTTCCCTTACCTTTATGTTTATTTAGTTGTACAATGATTTTCTTTAATTTACAGATTCAATTTTGAGTTTCTTGTTGAATAAAAAAGTTAAAATATTTAAATATTACGCCTATTAAAAAAACTATTTCATAATTATTAACAGAATGATTTTAACCTGAAAAAAAAAATATATATTTATATATATATATATTCATAAAAAATAAAAATGTTATATGTAAATGTAATTTGAATTAATTTTTTTGGTTTTAAGAGTAGCTGTCAAACATATTACAAAGTAAGCAACTAGAAAACCTATTTCTGTAACTGCAGGGTATTTAAAAGTCTTGAAAAGTCGATATCGCTATCCCATCCCTTAATGTTGTTCCAGACATCCTAATGTTTTCTGTAGTTGTCATTCAATAAGAGAATTTGACAAAGGTAAAATACAAACTCTCGTCTTGTCGAACTTCTGAGCCGTTGTTTAATACATTTAGACATTTGTTTGTTTACGACAGCCGTAAAAACAGTTTTGATTGCCCTTTGAACAGTCAGCCTAAAGGACTGAACAGTCTGTTTAACTTTAACATACACATATTAGTAGCCAGACCACAATTAAATCAATTTAGGTAGCCATAACATTTGGGGTAGCCTCCTGAAAAGTTGGAGCAAATTATGGAGACAGCTTATTTCATGAATATATTGCTGACAATATTTGATTGAAATGTGGCCTTGCCTCTGATTCTAATTTTCGTATCTAGATTTTTTGTCATTTGAATGAATTTGAATGTTTGCCGATTTAATCTGGTTTGATTTATTTAGGTTACGTGGCATTGGTCAAAGTAATTAAAATCAATTAAATCAATTCGGTTTGTAAAGTCATAATCAATGCAAATAAATCAGATAACTTAACTCTTATCGTGATAAGCTAACCCTCCATTGCTGCATGGTCCAGCAAGATGGTGCGCACCATGTGAACAATGGTCCGAGGTTTGATCATCTGCAACTGTTGCTGATGCTTAAGCACAGCAATATCATAGCCATTGGCGTTGCCGGAAGTTGCCAAAACAAGTGAACGCAACAGAAGTTGAATGGCGCCGTCTTCATTTAGATCGTTAATCATATTAACGGAAAACTTCTCCAGATTCTGAAGTACTTTCGGACCCTTGCGACCTGTTGAAGTGGCCACCCACTCATCGTAAACGCCACTTGGATCGGTCTGATATAAATGCGGCTGGCCATCCAAATCGAAGCCAGCGATCAGGCATGAAAGTCCAAATGGACGCCGTCCTCTGTTCTGAGTAAATTGCTGCTTTAATGTGCCCACGTACCTAAAAGTTAAAACATTGTGTATATCATATAATATTGGAACTTATCTTACCTTGCGATATGCTCTACACTGGCGGGACAGTCAAAGTTCCGACGAAAACCTTGCGCCTCTTCCTGGGCGAATTTTGTTAGCACACGAGCATCGGCCGTAAGACCAGCAAAAGTCATCACAATATGATTGTCCAGTTTTACAATTTTTTTTATTCCGACATTTCTTTGTAGGGCGTGCATTGGCTTCTTTTCCGCACCCATCACAATGCAATTCTTGCTTCGCAGTGCCGCCTGTATGCCAAAGTTCAACAATTTAACTGAAAAGTACATACAGGCAAGCAATGTCGAGACTTACCACTGTGGAGCAATGTTTTACCAGCGCTTGAGCATATTCCACTTGCCGCAAATGTCCATCGGGCGTAAATATGTTAACTGCATCATCATATAACCGTGACATATTAACGATGTATTGTTTAAAAAATAAACATATTATTTGGAAAATGAATGCCACTTTTTATAGATATTCAAATAATAATACTGAATAAAATAGCTCACATCTGTCGAATATAAAAGACAATAAAATCAAGTTGAACTAAGATTTACCAAACCTACAGATGCATTTTGGTAATTTATTTATGCCCTGGGATGTGCTTTAAAAAAAAACTGTTTTAAAATTTGTAAGCTTTAATGGGTAGAAGTTCTGTTAAATTATTTAAAGAATCAACTTGGTATCGAGCGTAATCGAGATGTTTTAAAAAAATGCGGTCACACATTACCAAAGGTCTAAAACGATTATATTTTAAAACAAAAAGAGTTGGAAACAGGAAAGATAAATTAGAGCTAGAACATAAATAAACAAATAGTCATCAATTTATTTAATTGCAAAAAATATATAAAAATCAAATATTTAATTATGCATTGTTTGTCTTTTTTTCGATTGATATGTGCCTCTAGCATTTTTGCAATCAATTTCATAAAGGGTCAAGTCTATTTTTTGCTTTTTCAAATCTTATAGCATACTTTGTCTTTGAATTTTAAATTTTTTTGGGCTCAAATGTCACCATATAAAACAGCTACTTTAAAGCAACAAGAACTACAGTGACTTTGCGCTTTTCAAATTTACAATTTCATAGCCAACGTACAAAATATCTTATGTAAATAGCTTCTTTTACTATTTGCAACCATTAAACTACAATAATTTTTTTTCTTAATGCAAAAATAACTTGAAAATATTACTTCTAGCAATTCATAGCATAATGTCAATTAAATACAATTAAACATAAAATTTATTGAGCTTACAAACGCTTAAATCTACGAACTTAGCAGTGGATATGCTAATGTAGCCATGTAAATCAGAATTATAATTCGAATGTTAGAGTTTTTGCGCAAATGTTACAAAATAACGCAAAATTTGATTTTCAAAATAACAAAAAAAAAAAAACCTTTCAACAACATTTACATTTTTGCGGCTCAGTGCTAAGCTTGATTTATGATTGCTTTTATATATATCGGCAATTGCTTTTGCTTACGCATTCAATTTGTTTTATATGCATTACGCATGCACACACTATACTTCAATTCCCTGACCAGCTCTGTATAATCTGTGGCATTTTTGTAAATCGAATGGCCAATGCTCGAGCGCTTGCCACAAAATGTGCGCACACATGTGCCCCGTTTAATAACTTTGGCAAAAAAAGGAAACAAATCAAATATAACGCATACGCCATGTGAGGCTCGAAAGGGTTCACATCAAATGTGAATTCAAAAAGAAAAATTGTTGCCAAGATTTGTTCTGCTATTTTCTTTGCTTTTTCGGTTATTTACTGTGACTTAAGCACAAAAAGACGGCACAAAAGAAAGAAAGAGAGAAAGAGAGGGCTGAAAATCAACACTTTAGCTTTTGAGAAGGTGGAGGTAGAAATTTTTGTTTACTTGGGCAGAGACTTGGGCCTAGTCGGGGGCAATGTTTACTTGAGCTTCTGGTGGTCTCTTCAACTTAAATTGCAAATTGCAAAGTTGGCATTTTGAGAGAGTATGTCAGTGTTTGTGTGACATTTTCATTTGTGTGACCAACTGACCCAACTCTCGACCCCTAACTGTGTGAGTTCCGCTCTCTCTCGTTCCAGCGTTCTTATTGAAATTGCGTCCGGACGGACGTTCAGCTTTTGGCTTTTGAATTTATATTGTGTCGAGTGCTGCTGACTTTTGAAAATGCACTCAACTGTAATCTGTATTAAGTATATGTGAATGCCGATGCCTGGCTTATGTGTGTGTGTGTGTGTAGAATGCTATGGGCCACTGTAGCCGAGTATCCCTTTTTTCTACTCAATACTCACATGGTCTATTGTGGAACAACAGCAACAACAACAAACACATCAATAAATGACGCATAAATTTCTCGTTTACATTGCTTTAGGGGCCTTCAATGGTTTTCCTTTACTTTATTTTTCTTACCATTTGTCTTTTATGTTGATTTTTTGAGAACGCATTTCACTTTTGCCGGGTATGCATAATTTTGATACTCTTGTCGCCTTCGCAGCTGCTAAAACTCATTAAGCCAGTTTATATAAAACTCGTTGTGGAAGTTTTTCAACACTTACCCTAAATTAACAGCAAACTTTGATGATGGTCTTTGCCTTTTTATATACTACACTGCGGGGACACACTCGCCAACTGCAACTCGAGCAGCTGTGTTGCGAAAAGAGAAACGCGGCAAGAAACAGCGACAGCTTCGAATGCAACTCAAACAAGCATTGGGGGCGGGGCGTGGCAGGTGCCCGTCCGTCATTGCCCTGCTGTTCGCTTATCTCAAAGTCAAAAGTAAGACAGTCAACTTTAAGAGAAATTCTCGGGCACTCAGCTCAGAGCACAGCACAGCACATCACATCGCAGCACAGTTTGAGTTAGTTGGCCAATGCAATATGCATTAGGCTAACAGCAGCGTGTGGGTGGGCGTTTGGGGCGTGGCAGCTGCTAGAGAGTCTTTGCTGGGACTCTGGGGCTCGCTTGCCATCAAAAGTTGTGTAAATTAAAAGTTATTGGAATGTTGGCTTAGCTGCGACCATCAGACCAAATTACTTGAGTGTGCACCTTGGGATTGTATGGCACTCATCGCGTATACGCATTGAATATGCTCTGTGATAAAGCCATCAGTCATCAGATGCGGGAATGCTTTTGAAAGTCTTAACATAGAAGTTCATATTATTTAAAAAAGAAAATTATTACAATGAAATATTTGTTTGTGTCTAAGATAAGGATATTGAGATTCTTATTTTAAATAAATTTCATTACTTAATTTAATCTATTAATTATGCAAAGAAGTTTTTATTTTTTTTAAAACTGACAGTTTTATGTAGCTTGTGAGAATAATATTTAAACTCTCAATGGTTTGGTTTGGAAATATAATTTAATTTTGTGTTTTCATTAGATTCAACATCAACCCTCTATACGCTTTCAAGAAGAAGGTCCAAAGTATGAGCATTCTTTTTTTCCAGCAACATAAAAGAAACTCCTTAAGAAGTTGTCATTTTGTACGCTTATTTAATCAACCAAACTAAGCACAAAAAAAAATTTAGTTTAAAACATGACAAGTAACTTTTGACCCTAACTGCATAAAAATAAAAAGTTCAAAGTTGTGCTCTAGGATATAAGTCCGTAAGAAACGCATTAAAGAAAAATTACAAACATACATTTCGATGGATACATTTTGGAGTTGGTGAAATACAAGCCATCTAAAAGGCACACAACTAATCACTAAAGCAACGCACATTGAGCCACAAAAGCAGAGCATATCTAGACAGAGCAAACAGCCGAGACACAACTTGGCTGACTTGTGGTCGGTAACCAAAGAAGAGGGTTGGATTTGGGTTTGGGTTTGAGTTTGATCCACCAGCAAAAGTAAACAAAATGTTCGTTTCAATTAGTGCAAAGAGGAAGAAATGCTGCAAAACTAAAATCCGACCCAGCAAAACAAACTAGCAAACGGAAAAAAAAGCAACATTCAGTGGGTGGAGAGAAATCCTTTCGCAAACGCAGCAGTAGAAGATGATAAAATGCCTGAAATGCGACAAACAGCTGTCAGCTTGACAGTCGAGGACACCGACCAGGCCAACACAGGCCACAAAAACACGCCAAAATGTTGAAAGAAAGCGAAAGAGTAATACAGAAAAGCAAGAGAGAGCGAGAGCGAGAGAAACAGTGTGTCTCAGTGTCATATGGACCCGACATACTTTGACATGCTTTTCATTTACGCTGAGTACGCCAACTGTGCGCCTTGGGTTTCTCGCTCGTTGTTGTCGTTACCGCTGTTGTTGTCACCTCAGCGTCGTGACTTTGGCCCAGAGACAAACGCGAGCGAGCCAAAAAAAATTCAAAATGTAAACTGGGTGGATGAATGAATGAATGCAAAAAACAAACCACGCACTGTGCCATGCAACTAAAAACCAAAATAAAAAGATCCACAAAGAAAAGTCTCTCGGTAAACAAAGCGACCGCATAAATCGACAAAAAAAAAAAAACTTGCTGTTCACAGTAGCAGCAACAGCAGCAGCAAAACCCAAAAACCCCGTTCAACACTTAAAGTTGAAATCGCATGAAAATGTGTTGAAGTGTCTCTAGGTTCAGGTTTTTCTTTTCTTTCCTTGCTTTTCATTTTTGTATTTCGCTTCCTTTTCACTTTGAAGTGTTGTTTTTGTTGCGCTCGTTGGTAAATCGCTCAAGTTGTTGGGGATAATGGGTGGAGGGTATGACTGCAAGGTATTTTTTAACAGGAATCCCTATTGTTTATTACTTTCATCAGGGCGAACATACAGATATATGCGATGGAGTTGATTCAAAAGGTGTTGAGTCGTAAAAGGAGATGATAATGAGAAATCCAGAAACAAATGACCTACAAGATGGAGAACTTTCAGTCAATAGATTGGCACTTTCTATAACTTCAGCGTAACATTATTAAATTCTCCATTATATTTTTCCAACTCTATGAATAATACCTTTTTTATACATTTTAAAATCACAGAGCATATGAATGTCATCGCTTAAGCCTACTCATACTTCATTGTTAGACGCTAACAGTGCTGATCCCATTTACATATTCCCATCTAAGTGTAGAAGAATAAGAAGTCATGGCATATGGTGGGCGCATAACTCTTTCTATGCTACTTAGTGTGACCTGAATGCCGTGCAAAAATGCAAAATGAGAATATGGCACAAGGTAAAAGGCATCTTTGCAGCTATTTTAAGCGAGAAATCCGCCAACAGAGGGCACAGCATGAATATTTGTTCAAATGTAGGTCGTGACGGGCAGGCAGAAGCAACAGAAACGAAGGCAAATACGCTTAAAGAAGAAAATGCCTTCAATTGTTGGCCAAGAATTTGCATAAGACCAAGATTCTGGCTGGTTAACTTTAAGCAGCGGCCGTTGATGAAATGTCAAACTATAAGCCACAATAAGTCGGCACAAATTGAAATAACGTCAAGAGCTGGGCGGTGCTGCTCTGCTTCGCTAGGTAATCACTTCTTAAATGCTAAGCTATTGAATAAAACACCTTCCACCAACACCACCCAGCCACCCACTCCCAAAAGGAGGAATCAACTGCTGTCGCTGATATCTAATTTATGCAAGGTCATTCAAATGAGGCTACGCAGCATTGCAAACAATTTT
Organism: Scaptomyza pallida; assembly: GCA_018152965.1. Taxonomy (NCBI): domain Eukaryota; kingdom Metazoa; phylum Arthropoda; class Insecta; order Diptera; family Drosophilidae; genus Scaptomyza; species Scaptomyza pallida. The sequence goes on from JAECXP010000002.1 coordinate 8,358,777, forward strand.
GCATGCCAAGCATTTGGTTTCTTCGTTCACAAAAAATAGGGGTACACTTAAAGAAAAGAGTACAAAAATTACTTCTTATGCTAAAAGTCATAGGAGCCGAACGGCATTTCTAGCTTTTAAAAGCATCAATTGCAGCATAATTATTTGATAACATGAAATTTAGCGACTTTATAAAATTATAACGGTATCCACGTTAGTTTTCTTATCCCATTATTTGCTTTTTTGTTTATTTCTCCAACAACAAGATTAATGTCAGGATGATTACAAATTTTATCATTCAAATGCAAACTTAATTTTTAGGCTCATTGAGTTACATTTAAGATGAAAAAAAATCTCTGAAAAAACATCATATTACTAGAGCAACATTAACTGTATAAAGTATTTTACTTAACATATATGTATTTTAATTATTAAATTTTTTCTGAAGAAAAAAATATTTTTTCTTTTTTTTCCGATTTTTAACATTCATAATTAAGTTGAGCTTGGTATATTTTCTTTATAAATAGTTGGCTTTGATGCGATCAGCCAATTATTGTTAAAAAACCGTTGCCTTTTAACTTTATGAGACAATAACAGTGCGAATCGGAAGCTTAAGACTTATTCGGCAGAAAATCAAAAAAGCTAATATTCTATACTTTAAACAAAATATTTTTGTCAAAACTTTTGCCCCCCTTGAATATTTTTTTTTTGCAAAAAATTATGCTTGTAGATTATTTTTTTAAGTATGAAAAAAATTCCGTAATTTTACTTTCACGTGTTTCAAGTGTAGAAGCAGTAGTAGTATTAGTAGGTTAGGGCAAGCGAAGGGGCACTTGAAAGCTAAGTTGATTTTATGGTTGGTTTTTTGTCATTCCACTAATTAAAGGCACATTAAGCATTAGGCCTGTGTGTAGATGCCACTCGACCAGGCAGGCCAAGGCAATCTCTATTTAGCTCGTGCTATTTTTTTTTCGGTTATCTGAGACTCAAGCTTCTCGAGCCATGTGTCCTCGTACATAATTATCTAGGGTCCTTGGCTGAAAACAGCATGCGGGCGTCGGTTTGTCGGGCTCTGAGTGCGACTTTTGCCGAACTGTTGGGTCCTCGCCGTTAAATGCGAATGCGAAAATTAAAATAAAAATTAAAAGGAATTAAAATAGAAAATGCCAAAGCGTATTTCATCTTGAAATTAAATGCAAAATGGAGCGTTTTGATAAAAAGCTTAGTCTGCTCGGAGGGTTGGGTAGGATGGCCAATTTATAAATGCTCGACTAAGTTACAACAAGTCCGAGTTGGCTGTGGCTGTGTTTTATATCTATGGCCCAGCTTTCTGCCAGGGGTTGCCTACTTATCTGCTTAGGCCATTTAGCAATGGGGTTCGAAAGCAAGCCAGCCCATGCAAGGGGCCAAAAGTGTTTGCATCTCAAGACCGTCAAGTGACAGGTTGAGTGTTTCCGAACTAACAAAATCGTTTCGCATTGGGGTTAGATGTTTGTACTTGTGTATGATGAAAAAAAAAAAACTAACAAACACTCATATTTAGATTTGCTATGCAGTTCGTGTGGCGCTATCTGGTATTAATGAACGGGCAACAAGTACCTTTTGCCATCATTCATAAGCTGCAGTATACTTGAACTCAATTTGCACGTACCACTGAGCTAAATATTTATGATTATTTTCGTTTTCATGTCAAGTTGGAAAGTGGAAAAAATCCTATTTTTTTAGGCTATGATTACATGCATTAAGTTTTTTGGGTATTTGACTTGAAATCTGTGTTCTAAAAATAGCTTTGGCTTAAAAAAAAACTAAAAAAATAGAACGAGGATTTTCCTTAGATATTTAAAATATTTTTGATTTTTGTCTATAAAGCTTCGTAAAATATGTATAATTTGTATGGACTTGAATGATACATTTTATTAATTGAACATACATTAAATTAAAACGCAAACAATGTTAAAGTCAAATATTCAATTTATTGCTTATGAGAAACAGAAAGACAAAATTAAATTAATTAAAAAACTTTAAAAGACAAAGTTTTTCCCCACATGACTGTACAATCCGATTGGCTGATGATCATTTTTGCGACACCTTGACAATGCAAAAGTTGTCAAATTGAATACCAATTTAAAATACAAATTGAAAAGCTCTCAGACGCCACTTGGCAGCTGTGAAGACTCACACGAAATATTGAAAAAAAAGAACAGCCATATGACAATGCTCGGCTGCTGCTTATTATGGCACTTTGGTTTATTGTTTAAATATTTATGCAAAATACGTGCACAAGTCTTTAATCTTGTGCACAACTTTGTCGAATTGTTTGATATGCATAAAATTGAAAAGCAAAACTTTTCAGACACTCACACACACACACGTTTCACAAACAGCGTATACTTGTCATAAAACAATGCCAAGTATAGGGCGCACTTGAAGGCACATCAACGAGACAGTCGGAGACAAAGCAACAACAGAACATAAGACAACAAAGCAACAATAACAATAACAACACAATACCCAGACACTTGAGCATTGACAAATGCACATTTTCAAGGAAGTGAACTTCAAAAGCATTGAAGCACAGCTGCTTTTGCAGACGTTTGCATTCCAATTTTGTATTTACCTGAATGCCATAAAACAAATACAATGAAACCCCAAACGAAGGAAAATCCAAAGCATACACATCATTCAAAACAAATACGTTTATGCACAAAGATAGGTTAAGCCAGGATTAAACGACAATAAAGAGACAGATTTCCGAATTGGTGGACCAGCTATTTAACATGGTTTTGCAATCAGTTAAATAACAAAAATTGCTATAATTTGTTAAGTCAATTTGTATAGAATAAAATTTTCTTTTGGAGCATAAGATTTTTACTGTACGACCTATTATATAAAATTTTTAAAATAAAAGTTTGCGCCGTCAAAATATGCAAACCTTTTCAAACATAATTGTATACTTAATATTCTGTCATTAATTTATAATCCATATTTTAACTACTTTAAACTAACTACTCTTATCTAAGCATAACATGTTGTTATTTGAGCGTTATATCTAATTATATGCATGACCAGGCATTAAGTTCTCCAATTACTAGCAACAGACATACAAAGCGTCGTATACGTAATAACACTAGATAGCTAAGCATATTACTAATGCGAGCCAAGCAGACCAACAGATTTGTAATTGCCTGGTTGGTTGCCTAACCCTTATCATATTCCATGCAGCAAACAAGCAGCACACAAGCTACATACTAATACCCAACAATGTCTCATCTATGCTCCTCTCTCTCTCTCTCTCTCTGTCTGTCTCTTTTGCACAGTTACCACCGTGGAGCCAAACAACATGTATACGACATGTATACCGATTGGTGGCAACTACACGGCTAATGGAGGCGGCGTATTTGCACCAACAACGCTAGCGAATGCCTCAACGGATACATTGGCATCCGGATTCGAAGCAGCCGGATACGCTGCCTATTCGACGGCGCTGAGCGTAACAATTGCCATCGGATGCAGTCTGCTCATATTGAATGTGTTAATATTCGCCGGTGTCTACTATCAGCGCGACAAGACGCGACTCGAAGTGAAGACACTGCAAAAGCAATACCAACAGCGCAGCATGCATCAGCAGGTGCCGTATCCGCCGGAGCCCATCAAGCATGCTCATTATCACATGGGTCACTCGCAGAGCGCGAATGTCATTGTCGATGTGGAGAGTCATGGCCAGGATCAGGCTGGTCAGGCGGCAATGTTGTTGCAGGCAGCGGCTGCTGCTGCTGCCGCCGCCAATGAGGCATCAAAGCCGCATATATGCCCCAACACAGGCATGCAGCAGCAGCAGCAGGTGCAACAACAACAACAATCGGGCAGTGGCAATGCCTTGAATAATTCAGCTATGGATGCCACAAAGGCCGTGGACAACACTTATAGCACAAGCACAAAACAACAGCAGCAGCAACAACAGCAGCAGCAACAACAACATATGCAAATCAAAAGTATGGGCGGCGGCGGTGTTGGCGGTGGCACACAAACATTTGGACGGGGAGGAGGCGGAGGAGGCAACGGTAGTGGGCTAAACAGTAGCGTACCAAGCACATCCTCTGTAGTTGTTTCGGGCAACAGCGTTAGCTACAATCCAGGCCTAATGACTCTGCCCAAAGCAAGCCAATTGCATCATGCGGCAACTTTGAATTATGCACGCAACACAGCCGCCTTGAATCTGGCTGGTGGTGGCACTGCTCTTGTCGATAGTCGTGGCAATGTATTGCTCACCAGCTCGAGTGCGGCGGGTGGCAATGGCGATTGTACCATGACACTGCCACGTAATCTCAATCGACACAATCCAACGACAGGTGAGTCTACATTAAGACAATAACTTTTTTAATTTATGTAATGTGTAAAAAAAATCATAATTCTTATGTTTTTTCAACATTAAATTGATTTCGCATTTAAGAATGATTTTCTAAATGTGAGGTCAAATTTTTATTCGGAGTGTACCACAAAAAGCGTAGCACGATGGCATGTAGCCCACAAATCCAATTGAATGTATTGGTTTTTGATGCAACCATGATGAAAGTGTCTGTTTTTGCTAGTCAATTTGTTTTTCCTTTGGTTTTTCACGTGCTACAGCTACGTGCTGCATTCAGTGAAGAAATGCAAACAGAAGCATACTGTTGAGGTGGTAGCAATCTGGCTGATATATGATAAGATTTCATTTCATTATGAAGTGCATTGCAATTTCATTCCATTTTCATCTCCCCACTGCGGCTGCTGCAATTTCTGTTCGATTAAAAAGCCCCTACATAATTCCATAAACTTGAACCAAATATCTAAAATTGTTTTTTGAGATGTGTGAATCATTTTGAAAAATAGACGAAATTCAATCAGTGCTTATAATTTCATTCCATTTTCTTTTTAAAATTTTACTTAATTTTTGTGTTTTAATTTATTTCATTAGATACCAGAACGAAATGAATATTTTTATTAAATAAAAATTTAGGTCCAGTTTTGGAAAAAGGGAATGCAAAATAATCGGAAATCGTTAAAGAATTTACATCTTAAGGCAAAAATTTAGTTTTATGTTTAACTATGATTTCATAAAAATCCTTTAAGCGCTGTTAAACACATTCATTAAACATTGCTAGAAAAAAATGTTAGGCTCTGACTCAGGTTCAATCTAACACTTAGGAATGACATGCATAATGTGGGAAAAAACCATAAGTATACATATATAAATAAGCGATTGGAAACACAGCTGGTAGTCTGCCTGCTTGTTAGGTTGCCAAACACAAAAAATAAAAGAAATATTTGAAAAATGAATGACTGTGCAATATTGTGAAGGAGCGCCAGGAACACATAAATTTCCTGCAAAATCACCCCCAGGCAAACAAAACAAAAAAAAAGAAGCAAAAATATTGCTCAATCAAACCGAATGACCTTCGTGCTGGGTCTGACACGACCAAAAACTGAAACCCTGGCTATATACATGCCTGGATCAAAATATGTCCGCGTGAAAATTGAAATTGTACTAATCAGCCACAGACCGAGCATCGACCAACGCAAGCACAAAAATATCCGGGGTGGCAAAATAAGACCAGAAAAGGAAAACAAAAAATGAAAACCAGGCCGAGTAAACATTTACGCTTCGCTGAAGTTCAACGCACTTGTGACTTTTGACCACAGTTTGCTGTCTGACAGCCCATGCTCAGGCCCCGCCCCAAGACCCAAGTCTACACCAATCTATATATACCCGTTTTAGACAGCGACTTTGGCATCCGTTGATTCAGCTCATCCGAGTCCCTTGCCGGTTGCGCCTGCTTAGCTGATGGCCACGTCGGAAATTGTTGTACAAATTATGCTCTACTGATTGCCAAGGGCTTTAACGGAATTTATACCCTGTTCAAAAGCAACATAGGGTATATTAAGAAGTTTTTTTTATAGGCTATAAAAAAAATACTTGGAAAAAAATATTACTATGATAATAACAAAAATTGCAAAAGGAGCTTATGTCTCAAAAATTGTTCGAGACTCAAAAAAAATGTCGGAGATTACATAGGAATTGAGTAAAAGTGAAAGATATTCAAATATTTCCCCCTCAAAAGTATGCTATATATTATGGGTAAAACTTATGATAAGGTGAATTTTAAGATAGATTATACATATTTGTAAATTCAAAACATTTTTTAGCTTCTTAATAAAAAGTTTTAGGCTCGCAAATTGATTACATTTCCAGGATAAATTCTTGTCGACACAATGTCCTTGTTATCAGCTGGCACTTGTGCTTGCCTCTGTTTGATGAGCTGTTAAATGTCGAATGTGAATTGCAGTTGTGGCAACTTATTGACAGTTTCTCCACCTTTTTTTTTGTATTTGCTTGCAGCCATCACGCTATGTTGTCGTAATGGTACTTCAAAAAATATGGCCGCAACAATAAATTTCCAGCTGAGCTGCCGTGACATCTGATAAATTTGATTGTGCCGATAAATAAGTCAAGTTGCATTCCACTATCGAGTCACGAAATGATTTAACGATAAGATTTTCAATTTCAATCGAGAGCCAATTTAACGATGACGATTTCGTAGCCATAAACCATACAAAAGATAAATAGTTTTGCAGCCTAGATAGCAAGGCTTTCGTTAGCCATAAAACCTTTACAAGTTGAAGTTATTACCTCGCCGCATACAAAAAACAATAAAAATGGCATAAAATTTTGTTGTTGCTGTTGATGTTGTTGCTGTTAATGCGGGGCCCTTGCATAATAATAAAATGAAAACATTAACCAAAGCTCCCAACCCTCAGGCATACAGGACTAACGAACACAGCGGGGTCAACTGAAGCAGGTCGTCCTGTGCAGCGAATTATGTTATTTTTATTATGGCACCCGCAGAAGGGTCGCTCGGGCATCTGCTGTTGACATTTTTGGTCATAAATAAAATTTCAACAATCGATTGCAACAAACAACACACACACAGGTGAGGGCCAAGCAGGCAATTTGCAAATTTTTTGCCCATCGAATGTTTATGAAAACGGTCCCCGATAAGCGAAACAACTGTTTTTTGAAGCGGGTAAAATTTACAGAGCTCAACGTAAATATACACACATTTATGCATATATTTTGTTTGTATTTACGCGTATTTGTTGGTATATAATCAAATTAGTGCTAACAGGGTTCGGGATTCTGTGCACTGTTGCAGAAAATGTTATTAAATACGGATAGAGATTGAAACATTGTTCAAAAAACCGAACACAAAAACAAGAGCAGCAGATATTCGTGTTACTGAATTTTTGTTTGTTCAATTGAATATAAAGTAAATATATAATAACTCAAAATCGTTGCTGTTGTTGACACACCATTTAAAAGCAAACAACAATTGAGAAGAGCATCTCTTAGTGTATTTAGACTTATTGAACATTTAAAAACTTAACATTAAGGGTATGTCCTAGTCGGAATTTCTTGACTAGAGCCTTCTAACTTGCTATTAATGGGTTACTGAGAAGTCCGACAATATCAAGCAGGACAATTTGTCACCAGTTTAACTAACTGCAACTTAAATGCATATTAAAAAATAAAGCATTGTTTGAGCTCATTGCATACAGCTTTCGATTCTTAATGCCATTTTAACCTTAATAAGTAACCAATACATACAGTTTAAGTGCTTGACAAGTCCAAAATTGAGTGATAAAAACTTCGATTTATTAAGATTGAAAAGTGTCCTTATACTCGTTACGTTTTTAAAACTTGCTGTCAAAAAGGTAATGCTTCAATCTGTTGATTTCTTGATTGCATTTGCCAGCTCACTTATACCTGCTGATGCAATCGAGTGCTCTTATCTGAATGACATGCCCATTCGAGTGCAAATTGCAGCAGAGCAGAGCAGCAGAGAGTGAACTCAGTGTTGCATTTGGGGATTTATCGCTACTCCAAGCTGTTGTACATGGCTACATTTTAGCTACTTGAGCAGGTTTATGCACTTGGATTTGCCAGCTCTAATTGCTGTTCGATGATAACTGCTGCAAAATTGAAAAAAAAAAAGAATATTGTCAAAAGCCAAAACAACATTTTGCACTGCAATGAAACATAATCAATGTGTAGTTGTTGTTGTTGTCATTACTGTCATAGCTGATTTAATTTTACGCATCTGTGCCGACGTTCGTTGGACGCCTTAACGGAACCGGAAATTTTGTAGTGGTTAAGTGGGTTGGTGGGTAGCTGGGTTGACGCCATTACCATCATCGTCGTGAGCGGCTTTTTGTCGCCATCTTTATTGGCAGCCAGGTGCTGGCGTTACCGGAAGTGGCGAGTGCTTCATCATCATCTCCTTGCGTTAGCATTTACAACGCTCTCTCTCACACTGTATGCATTATTTATAATTATTGCGAATTTTCATATAATTATGCGTGGGCGCATACTTTCGAGGTGCCATCGACGCTGCTTGGCATTCCATTCAGTTATTTATTTTAAGCAGCGCAAAAGTTTTTTTCTTTTGCGCTCAGGCCATAAATATTAAAGTCAACTACATTTTCTCTCCCTGTGTCTGTGCTGGAGAAAATCCTTACGTAATTAATGCTTGTCCCCGAGATTTTTTGGCTGTCTTTTCAGCTGTTTTTTTTTTTTTCTGGGCTCTGCGCACTCAAGTGGCACATTAATATTTGTTGTCGTTGTTGTTGCTGTCTGTCTGTCTGTGCGAAGCCCTTGGATTATATAAAACGCTTACGTTGTTTAACGGCAGTTTAATGCCTCATTAGGTTTAGTGGGTTGACTTCAACTACCAAGATTTTCAAACAGCATGTGGCGTCCTTGAGGCTTTTTGCTCTTGCAATGATTCTATTTATAATTTTTGGAGGCATAAAATTAATTTGGCATAATTTTTGTATATTTTTGATGATGACGCGGAGTCGAAAATATCTCTTTTCCAACCTTCCTTGTGCATTCTACCTTAATCTCTAAGGAATTCCTGGGACAGCGAGCATATTAAAATTCTTATTTAATATTGTTAAGGGAAAATCTTATTTTTTAGGTTGAATTTTATATTTTCCTTGAGCTAAATTTAGTTTTAGTTGGAAATAAAACGACTCAAAATGAAAATTAATAAAATGGAATGCTCAAAACATTATTATTAGGAGTCTACATATTTAAATCCTCACTAATAAATTTTTCAAATAAATATTATTAAGCTCTTGATCATTAAAATATTAAATGTTTTACCTTATGCAATCACCCAATTTTTAAACATTGTAAAATTCACCAAAGCATTTTTTGATATCTTTGATTCATCAACAGACACGTAGCACATTTTGATTTATTTATGCCTGTCATCTTTTTCTTTTGTCATTTATTATTAAAATTGCTGGCATCGATTGATTTTCTTCACATGCTCGATTCTATTATTTTTGCTGCGCAATTTGTAAATGATTTGATTCTTGGAAACTCGCTAAATGGCAACATGAGGATTTTATTATCGAAAAAGTGTTTTATTTATTTAATGGGCACTCGACTGAAAAGTGAATCAACTTGTGTGTGAATTTATGATTCACAAACTTACATTTACTAGGCCTAAAATCACAATCTTAGACAATGTTCAATTTGTTGGAATAGATGAATGCTTGAACGTTTTCTTTGAGGCCAATTGATATTTAACCAAAAATGTTGATTAAAGACTTAACACTGAGCCGCACAAAAGAAAACGGCAGCAGCTTTTTGTGGCATAAATCAATCGATAAGATTCGAGAGTCAGCTTTTTGTCCGTTGCCCGTTAGCCGGAGAGTTAAGCACACAAAGCGCCGTCTATTTCATATTTTTGTATTTCGCTACTTTTCAATTTTCGGGTTGCGGCAACGCGCTGCAAGTGAGAAGCAAAAACTTTGCATACAGCTCACTGAAGAATCGCAATAAATTCGAAAGCTGCCGTCAAACGAGAAACCCACAAAAAAAGGAAAAAAAAAATAAGCCGCTAGCAAAAATCAACCAAATTGAGTAAAACAATGAAGCGTAAACGATTTTTGCTGACATGTGTGGATGGTGGGTGGGTGGTTGTCGGGTGGTTGCTGTGGTGGTGCTGGATTGAATGAATATAATAAAAATAAGGCAGCAAACAAAAAGACAAACGCGACTCGCCTGCTAAGCCCAACACGAGTAAGTACAAGCCAGAACACAAGCAAACGAATAATAGGAAGAGAGAGAGCAAGAGAGTGAGATAGATGAAGACCCTGATGTGACGTGATTGTCATCCAACATTTTGAACGTCAGGCATCAGCACCACCATCAACAGGAGCTAAAGCGGCACCAGCAGCAGGACCAGGACCAGCACGAGGACATAAACAGCTTCATACAAATGTTATTATTGAAATTTCAACAGAGAAAAACACACACACACAGAAAGCATTTATCACACACACAAGTGTGTATGCGATGCAGAAAAGACAACAACACAAAAAAAATGATGAAAAATCTATTTGCAAACCAGGCCAAAGATGGGTTCTCGTTTGTCTCCCTCTGCTAAAAACTGACTCCATCGTTCCTATCCCTAGTCATATTTATGCCACCGCCGTCAACATATGTTTACTTTCTGTCCCCAATAAAAAATCTGAGAAAAAAACCGCAGTACTTTTTATGACGACGAAAAAATACCCTTTTTTAAAAGTGAAGTTCCTAAACCCATAAAAAAATTCTTTTTTAATTAAGCAAGATACAATTTAAAAAGGTTTAAGCAACAATAAAATTGCTTCCTAAAATAAATTTATTGTATAGTCAAATAGTCTAACTAAATCTAAATACCCTTTAGACAGCTAGAGTGTTCACACTTATTTGAGGCATAACCCATGGCAATGGCCAGCACATTATTCGATCTCAGTCATAGTTGATGCTGCCGCATTGTGGCTTCTGATGCCGCAGTTTTGTGTTTTCCTTACGCTTTCTGCTAGTTTTATTATTTGGTCTGTGCTTTGATGATTTCGGCAAAATACGACAGACAGCAACTGCGGGCATACAAATGTCACTTCTTTTCGTTGTGGCTTCTGTTTTGGTCTTGTGGGGGAGGGGGCAGAGGGTCGAATGATAGCAAAATAGTTTTGTACTGACCCCTGTCTCATTTTCATCGTCTTGGTTTTTTTTTCTGCCATTTTGTTCGCTTTGTGCTTTTGTTGTTGCTGTGCATTGCGCAGCTAGTTAGATAAAACAATATTATTTTATTGCCTCGGCCCCGAAAGCAATGTGCACAATGTGTGTGTGTGTGTGTGTGTGTGATGCGGCATGTTTAGTGGTCCAGTTGTTGTGCCTGATGCCTGTGCCTTATTGTGGTCCAGTAAGACAGACAATTTGGCGCAATAAAAGGGTCGGCTTTAAGGATAAGTCTTTTGCGTTTGTGCCTTCAAGTCTTGTATTAAATTTGTATTCACAAAATTGGATATTTCTTTGACTGCAATGAATCACCAAAATACTTATATCAAAAATTTATATTGCAATTGTATAACAAATATTTTGTCTAAATTTTAAAGTTTCTCTCATTTTAAAATACTTTTCGATAATTCACACAATAAGATTTGTTAAAGCTTCAAATATTCTTTTAAAGTTTTGAAATATTAAGACTAAAAAAATTATCACACTAAAACTTAATTCATTGATAAATCAATTTTGTATATTTCAAATCGGATTTCGTATTAAAATTGAGTGATAACCATAACTTTGGTTTTGAAAAGTTAAGATAGAAAGGTCATAAGTCATCCCTTTGTTCCCAACAACACTTCTGTAATTAAGATGAAAAAAAGTTGGCCATATTATGTCACGAAATACGAAACTCATTAAAGTGAACATTTATTATATGCTTTCAAAGGACAGTCATGTCCAGCTTCACATTCACTCTCTCTCCCTCTCTATTTCACTCTTTCTTTCGCACAATCTTTTACAACAATGCAAACTAGTCTCTTGGCGTTGAAGCTGTTTTAATTAAATTTGATATACTTTCTCCCTTTTTGCTGCAGGCAGTAAACTTGTACATAAAACGTAACTATGTGCTGTCATAATTTGACTAAATATGAATATAAAAAAAATTCTTATTTATTTCAAAAAGAATTTAGTCGCAAAATGATGTCATACACACAGATTTCCCATGAGCATCTGCTAAGGCATTATATATCACAACATCATAACCCACTTTCGTTCGTTGATGACTATCAATAGTTAATTAAGAGCTTGTTCAGAGTATTCCATAGAGCTTCGGGAGGCGAGACAAACTTAAACAACCAGCGTCTGCTAATCCAGTCAATACATTTTTCAATTCGCTTTCATTTTGGACACTCGGGCAAACATTCAACATAAATCTACATGGTGGCACTCATAAATATTTCATTGATGCGCTTCGCTGCTCAATTTGTTGTTGTTGATGTTGTTGTTGTTGCTGTTACTGTTGCTTATAAGTGAAATATGTCCAGTTGGGCTTGCAGACTTTCATTTCCTTGGCACTTCCCTGGGCAGCAAAAATGCTCTCGTATATTACTTTTTTCCTTTTATTTTTAATATGCTCATTCAATTTGCTTTCGCCCTTGTGTCTTGTATCTGCTCGATGTGTTGCCGATGTTGCCAATGTTGTTGCCCGCGTCGCGTCGTGTCGTTTATTGATGACATGACAAACAAGGTACGATTTCCGTGCACTCAAAAAAGTTCGACAACCATTTTTCTTATGTTGGACGCCGCAGTCGACTCCATAGCACAAGGAATCTTCGTTCCCTTTTCGCTTTTGTATTTGTATGCACATTAACTTCATTTTGCAATCACGCGCAACATAAATCCAATTTAATTGTGCTATACTTACACACACACACACACAGACGAACACTCGCACATAGTATAGAAAACAGATCCACTCGCATGGATTGGCACAGTTCACGCTGCGTATACTTAATATTTGTTCGCTCGTGCGCTCAATACCCGCCGGCTCAAAGCTAAATAGACGCACATAAATTTTCCAACGATATCCGTTTGATTTCTTCGCATTGCATTTTGAAAAATAGACTTTTTATACTGTTGCTTCACTGGCCATTCACCCCACTTTATACTCCCCCCCCCTCTCTTTACCTTGTCAAACTGATTTAGTACGCACAATTTTCTGCCAAGTTGCACAAACTTTACCAAGCGTATGTTGTGTATTCGTACCGCTTCGTCCAGGTCCAGGCCAGTTTCACTTGTTGTGATTTATGTGTGATTGAAATGCTTTAAATTGTATGCTAATCGGACTTTGCATTCAAAGTCATTTGTATAGCTGCCGCTCCAATTGAATTTAAATGGTTCAAACCATTTGGCAGTTTGTCGGAACGTTTGATAATTTGAATGCCATTAGCCGGTTATGGGTTATGCTGAGAGTGCGGTTGAAATATCTTTGGCATAATATATTAACAATCGGTTCAAACACCGTAAGGGGTTATTCAACAATAAGTATTTCCCATATCCGATTACTCTTTAGTTTTGTTTTATTTACACTTATCTTCGTGTTAAGCTTAATGTTTGTTTTAAAAGTATGTTGTACATACTTAAAATTAAAATATGTTCATCAAAATTTAAGCAATTTTGTTGGTTGGATAGTATTAAAAACATATATAGCTAAAACAAATCGATCAACCTTATACAATACTAATATTAGAAAAAAAAAAACCTTTTCAATAAATAATAATATTAATTCATAACAAAAAATCTGTTTTTTTCAGGAGATGAAAATAAAATTGCGTAAAAATAATATGATTAGATAAATAGTTTACACAAAATAAAATGCAAAAAACCGTTTATAACAAAAAAATTAAATATATTGCAAAGTTATTTAAAAATTTAAATATTTAAGCTATTAAAATAATAATAATAATAATAAAAAGTTGCTATCAAGCATACCATATTATTAGACGCTTCAAACTTTAACTTAGACAAGCTTTTAAAAATGAGATACACACAAAGTTTGAAATGCCCTAAACTTGTACTTAAAGCTGAATTTTCTCAAATCGCAAGCTTCGTTTCTTGTATAGATAATAAATCTTTCCGCTGTATGCTTCATGCAATTAATCGTCATACATTTTGTTTGCTTCTATATGCAATGTGATGTTGCTCATTTGGCTCAGCTGTTGCCAGAGCCACGCTGCTATCCGCTGTCCATAAACTCCATGCTTTGGCCAAATGAAGTGCACACACTGCACTTGGCTCTCCCTCCATTATGCTCCATTATGCTCCACTGGTTCAATGCAAGCCAATCACAACGCATCGCTAAGCAACGGATGTAATTTTTTAATAAGTCCAACAACTGTCAACTAGGAACAGCAGAGGGCAAATGGCGAAACAACGACGACGACAAAAAATCAGCAAATTTGAGCAATAAACTCGCTTGCATTTGTGCACAGCTCATTAATGCACAACACACACACACACACACGTCCCTTTGAGGACACACACAATGCACACTTCGCTGCACTTGTGCCGGGGCCACTTAGTTGCGGACAGAACTGGGATGGCCACAATGCCGCATAGTCTGGGCAACTGGGCAACTGGTAACCGGTTGCTGGCCACCGGTCTCTGATACACATCCCAGTGCTGTGGTCGACTGCGTTCCATGTGGAATTAGTGGCTACACTTCAAAAAAATGTATTAAGAAAAAAAAAATTTACTTTTCTTAACAATTTTGATCCATTGTTAATAATAAAAATAATAAAAAATACCTAAAAGTATTTTTATGATATTTTTGTGCCATTTATTTATCAGAATTTTCTCTCACTGCAACTTCAAAATATGACTTTTGCCTTTTTTTGAAGTTATGTATGCAGCATATCCGGCCATGTCATTTCATACTAATCAACATCCGTTGCTAAAATTGTTGAGTACATAATTTTTGGTGGCGTTCGCGTAATATTTTGGCATTTTTATTATGGGTAGCATTTGTAACAGCATTTGCTGCATTTTGCAATGTGTGTGCGGGGTTGCGTCTATGCATTTTGTACAACATTGCGTATAAGTGACGTGCATATAAATTAGATTTGCTTCGTTGCGGATCGCATTTTCGGCTAACTAACATGAACCAACAACCAGCAGCAACAAAAAAAATCCCAAAATTTAGCAAAATGCATGGAAATTGAAAATTTATTGCATACGAACCAAATACACGCACACACGCACACGTAGAGTCGCGTATCTGTTCGCTTTCATTTCGCATTACGCATACGCACCGTTGTTAATTTCATATTCAGAATTGAGGGCGGCACAACTCTCGCTGGGACCCAAAACGGAAATTGCACATGTACGAGCCCTCGTACTCGTACTTCCTTTGACCATCTACTTTATTATGCATTTTAGGCAGCACGTGTACGTGCTTTACTCTCTTCTATGTGTATGTGTGTTTGTAGATTTTTGTGCAAATGGCAGGCTACTTAAAGTAAGCTGTAGCCAGCTTTGATCTCGTTTTAAGCTTGTAGTCAACTTGGGCGCCTTTTTCTAGCCAAAGCTGCCAAGCCATTGACTTTTACTTTGACGGCTCTCCAAGCTGCGTCGTCCATTGGGGCTTTATTCTGGCATAATGAAATTATGAATGTAAACAGTTCGCTTAGACGACGATGATGATGATGATGATGAAGCATCATAAAATGCGAAAGCAAAGGCCAAGAGGCTTTTTTGGCATAATTGCCGTACTTGCTGGTTACTTAAACAAACGCCTGCTTCTTCTACCTTCTCGTAACCTTTAATTAGTCTACCTTCTCTCTCTTTTCACAACTACTGCCACTCAACTGGCTAAGGCAAACGCTCTCAAATTACTTGAAGTTTACAATCGCAGGAAAAGTACCTTTTAGTGCATACAAGTTCTAATCATGTTGCTCGTATACAAATTTTAATTGCAAAACTGGTTTAAAAATTATTTAGTTTATTATGTAATCCATTTATAATTTTGGTTTTTCAATGTTTTTCTAACAGTAACTGGGAAACAAACTAAGCCGAAGCCAGGGCTTAAAACCTTTCCTTTTGTATACAGAATTTATTTTTAATGATAAAACTAAGCTTGGTTATTAAGGTCTAAGAAGCTTAAATGTAAAAATGTTTTTTACTTTATTTGTAATGAAAATCATTACACGAGGCATCAACTCTATTTATCTACGCATGTAATTACTTTGTATGTAATGAACGCATTATTCTCTCAGACAGAGTGCAAACTATTGCAGCATCATTTGCAGCATTTTCATTATATTGCCGGAACAATAGCAAGAACAACTAATTATTGCAGTTGAATTTGAACATCAGCAATATTAATGACTGTCTTTCGTTTACGATTATTACACGAGACAGGACGTGTCATATTGCTTGACATTTTCGCAAGCTCACCAATAAAAGCTGCATTCTATTTGCAATGCAGGCAAACAAATTAACTAACACACACATACATATAGACAGCCAGACACACACTGTGTGTTATTTATGAGTGTATATAGTATGGGTGAGTGTTGAGATTGTCATATTATTTGACATGCGGTCGCAGGGCAATGGGGGAAAAAACACATCAAAATATTAGCAACGTCAATAGCTGCACACATTTGCACTTTTTGAACGATGAGTTGAACGACATGGAGCGGAAAATATGTATAAACATGCGAAAGGAGAAAGTTCGAGTGGGGCGGGATCGATGGCGTTTGGTGTTGCACCACAAAAAGCGCAGCAGACCCCAATGATGATGATGTCGATGACAACAATGTCGACGACGATAACCATGTCAATGTGTTTGTGTATGTGTATGTGTGTGTGTTTAAACGTTGTTGTTTACAAATTGACTTTTGTTGCCGCCGCTGCGATAATATGCCGACATATGCATAAAGACATAAGTAGCTTTGGCTTACATTTTCTTTTCTTTTGCAGAACTACAACAATATCAGCAGCAGCAGCAACAGCAGGTTGGCAAACATCAGGCAAATGGTGGTGTTTTAACGGGTATGCAATCGCATCATATACGCGGGCCACGCCCACCACTGCGCACCGCCTCCTCGTCAACAACGACAACAACGAACAGCAACAGCAGCAGCACAGGACCCGCCGGCAATATGTTGCTTGATCAGACGCCCTCCGGTGGCAGCAGCAGCAGCGGCGTCAGCAGTGCACCCAGCTCCTCCAAGGGGCACATTGTGCATGGCCACACCCATGGACACATGTCACATGCTCACGGCGAGAGTCTGGGCATGAGTGCAGCACAACAGCAACAGCAGCAGCAGCAACAAGTGCCACAGGCAGCTATCGACGAGATGCGCGTCTGATAGGTGTCGGTCTTTGAGTTGGACTTATAGTCATCAACGGGGTAAGTTTATCCAACGATACTAAATAATTTTATTTCGAATACATATTTCATTTTGAATTTTGATAACAGTCAATTAAAATGTTATTCCGTATCATCCGTACTCGATGCACTTGTTGTACTCGTTGTACTCGTTGTTCTTGCTGTACTCGTTGTACTTGTTGTACTCGTTGTACATGCTGTACTCGTTGTACTCGTTCCACTCGGTGAATCCAATATGTTAGTCTTAAATGTATAAGTCACTTTACCAGCTCGGTTAACTTTGCCGTACTCATATAGATAATATTTGCCTTTGAGTTCTCGTATTATGCCAAATCGCAAACCTACTTCAAATGCTTTATTCAGTTGCTTCAAGAGTTGCTTGTATTGCCTTTCATGTCCTAGGCCAACTAAAGCAAGGTCAACAATATCATCCCAATCACTAGGTGGATCAAGATGTTTCATAGCCTCGATTAAATAATAAGCAAATGTTAAATGAGCCATTTTAAAGTATTTAGTTTTGAAATAAAAATAAATATTAGACAGAAAAATCGTTTCCTGTTTTCTAACAGGTTTTGTTTTTTTATAATAAAAATATTTGAACTTAAAATCGTACAAATTTCAATAATAAATGCAATCTTCTTCACAAAGGACTCTTTAATTTCTTTAAGCTTCATTTTTTATGTATTTTATTATGCATTATATGTTGACAGTCGAACCTTAAGTATGCCAAACATATGCCAGCAAATATGACAAACATTTTAAGCCTTCAAAAATATGAAGAAGACAAAATGCAAAAAGGTCGACGAAAAGGTAAAATAAAATATATGGTCACAGTGCTGATCAAAAAATAACAAACGGCATGCCATACATGCGACTGCAAAAAATGTTTCCTCTTTATTTGATAAAAAATAAAGGATTGAAGGAAAGTCCCCATGGAACAGCTGCTGACATGGAAAAAAATGAACAAGAAAAAACCAACCTGGGCGAATACTTATAATAAAGTCATGAGAACACCAAACATGTTTGGCATATACGCATGAACTCTGAAAAATATTTGGCATTTCAACAAAAGTATGCTTGTTGTTGTTGGCAGGTATATTTGGCATTTATACTCTAAGGTGAAGGCAGCAAACTATATTCGAATTGAGTATTTACATATCAAGCATACGTATGTTTAATTAATTTGATTTGCACTGGCAATTTGTAATATTTCTTTGTGTGTGATTAAATTCCTTTCATTTATATAAACATTTGGATAGATTATATTTTTAAAATTTTGAGTTAAAGCACAGAAAAAAACCAAGTTTTATTTCTTTTAAATTTTAAATCTTTGTCAATCCATATAAATAAAAAAAATAAAACAATAAATCTAGCAGACATTTTTTAAATAAATATGATAAGTCAATAACAAATGTGTTTATTTAACTAAAAAAAATTTAAATACGTTATAACCAAGCGATATAAGTATGACTTTTTCTATAATTTTAGTTACGTCAGCTTACCGATTTACTAAAAACTTTTTTGAGCAAAAAAAAAAATTGTGGTTTGACTTATTGATCCCAACTTAAAAGACGCAATTACAAATACGTATTTAAAAATGGTTTTAAAATCCCTAGATACATTTTTAAAGTTGACATATGGCTACTTAAGATACTCTGTACTTAGAGCAAATGCTGAACAACGGAATGTCCAATTGCAGCCATTTTAGTTTTGCATAGACCGGAAAACGTGGTGTTATGTGGGGTGTGTTTTTGGGGTTTCCGGAGTGGGTGTATGTGTTGGCTGCCCATTAATTCAGCTGGCATACAATTAAATTTGCATTTCTTTTATTTGTTTTTCTTTTTTCTTCGTCCTGTTCGTTTTCGTTTCGTTTTCGCATACACCTGGTACAAGCTGGGCCAACCTCTAAAGTAGCCAACAACATGCCGTTAGAGACCTAAGCTGCGCCACGCAGCATCACCTTCATGACTTTTAGCTGATTAACATTTGTGCTCTTTTTTTTCTGCCTCTCTACCTCTCGCTCTCTTTTTCGCTCGCTCTCTGCGCTGGGCTCTGGTGCTCGACAAAATGCAATTTTCCTAGGCAAAAAAAAAACAGCAACAGAAAGTAGCAGCAAGTGGCAACCTTTATGTAAATTTACACTTGCCATATATGCGGGCGGATCAGGGGGCTGGAGGGTGTACATACTTATGCTTATAGTACATATTTATATGTATGTATGTACTGGAAGCAGCGGATGGCTGGCGAAGTGTATATGTGCTAAAAGCGCAATAAACATTAATTTTCTTTTACATCGTACGCTGTATTTTGTTTTAACTTTTTTCCTGTTGCTTGCTCCCTGCATATTTTGGCACTTGTTTAAATTATGATCAAAATCTTGCTAAGCTCCCCAGATAAGCAGAAGACAAAAAAAAGCAACTAGCTGGGATTTTATATTTACCTGAAGTTGAGATTTTCAATTTGATAAATCGGTTTAAGTGAACGAAACAAATAAGCAAATTCAATTAGATAAAACTGTATGATATTTTCTCAAAATTGTGAACTAGAGATATTCCCATTTGCAGATGCCCTGCTAAAGATAATTTAATAATTTTGATAGCTTATCATCTAGAGTAAATCTATCTTTAATACCGATTGCACTGGATTCCATACAGTATAAAGTTTTATTACGTGAAAGCTTCTTTGTGTTTTGTTTTTTTCATGTATTCAGTTGAAAAAAAAATGAGCTCGTTGAAGAGTTGAAGGACCTCGGTGTTTGCGATTTACATAATAAGGATCATAGGGTCTTTATACTTTGCTCCTAAAAGTAAATAAGAAACATCTGATTTTATCTTTTATTTCACTTGATCGATATCTTTGCGCAGAGGCGATATCATAACCAATAAGGATTAAGCGAAAAAGGATACCTTTATTCATGTATTGAAGAGTAGTTAATAACGAGAAGACTTTAGCACAACTTTGTAATTTTATCAATTATAAACTCTTTAATGTAAAAATATAATTCTAACTAGCTAATTAACAAAATTGCAAGAAACATCCGAATCGTAAAGAAACATTAGCTTTTAACAAATTGCTTAATAATTGGTAAATAAGGTTAACATAATTAATTGATTGCTCAATTAACGTTTAACATTTAAGCCACATTTTGGCATTCATTGTTTTAATTGCTTGAAATTAAAGAGCCCAAATTTTGCATATACAAATGTATATGATTAAAATCTCTTAAGTTATTCCACCTATTTGTAAGCAGGCTTGAAGAAGTAATTTAAATATTTGATTTGAAATTAAATGCTTTTAAGCTGTTCGCTGTTTAAATTAAAATTAATTATAAGCGAACTTAAGGAATGTCGATTCTTGAGTTTGTTGATTGCATTCTTACAATTCCAATGTCAATGTAAAATATTTATACATATGCATTTAAAAGGATTCATCTTTATCTCTGCGGCGACGCTAATCGTTATTATTACCCTCTCCCACCTAACCGCATCTCTCGGCTGGGTTTTGAGTGGAAAATGCGAGTTAAATGCAAAAGTTGATAAGTTTCTTGCAGAAATGTGGTGAAAACTTTATGTAATTTAGTTAAAATTACATACGTATATTTGTATATTGAGGTGTGTAAGGGGGAAGTACCCTCGCACACACACACTCTTCTATGATAAACGTGTTGTGTAATTAGTGCAAAACTTTCCAGAGCATTAGCCAAACACGCGAGGTTGTATTAAAGGCATAAGCGAAACTGTTTGAGAATCATGCCTGGACTTGTTTTCTAATTGTACTTGGAATTTCCGAAGCTACTAGAGTTTACAAATTTGTTAGCTTCAAACAAATACAACAGCAACTATCTTCAGGGTTTACCAACACTTCCGATATAGAAGTATTTTGAACTTGTCTACAACAATTGATTACCGTAAAGCTTGAGTTAAATATTTGATTGTCAGCTAAGCTTTAAATAAAACAAATATCAAGCAAGATTTTAAACAGTTGCTAAAGAGCTATATTTATCAATTGTATTATTTGCGCCTTAATTTTGTGTGCATTAAGGTACATAAAACGTTCAAGTTGAGGATTTTCAATAAAACTTGTTTCTTAATTAAAATATATCTATAGAAAGATTACCTCAATCCGCTAGCGCACATTTAACTCTAGCTAATTATTGCGTACACTAAATCTACTTAAGTTTAAGCAGAGTTTTAACGGAGATTTTCCTCTCTGATCCGCTCAAGTGGGGGCCGCTTTTTGCAACTTTCCAGCCTTCTGTTGATTATTTCTTAAGAAGCCAGCTTAAAATCGGAGCGTATGTTTGTTGCACTCAACTTTTGTTTTAGTTTTTCGTACGAAGATATGCAAAGTGGCTGCACAAACACGCGTGTAATACGTTAATGATGGCCTGCACACGAATACACACACACTAACACATATAGAGAATGCACACATTGTTGCAGCGATTTACATTACGGGCATTGCATCTCAGCTTTCGCTTTAACGTACTAGTCTCAGCTATCTTTAGTCAAGTTTGAGCTCAAGCGACGACGACGACCGCCTCCATAGTTCTTAGTCCTCCCCTCCTTTCGCCTTTCCCCTTCACCTATTTAGCTCCCCTGCTGGCAATCTGCGCCAAATTGTGCGCTCAACTATACGCCACCACCCTAAAAGTACAAAAACTAGGAAAAGAAAGTATACACAAGGAAGGAAGGTTGTATAAAGGTGTCCCCTGTGGGAGTAGAGGAGAGATGCCAGCAGCCTGACAGCAACCCGACCGACCGGGCGGACCGAAAACAAAAGGCAGCCGCGCGCATTCTGCAGCTGCACTTTAGTTTTGCACTTTTCGCTTTCTTTGCATAAATTCTCGCGACCAGGGCACAAACTGAGTTTACTGTACTGCAAAAATGAGCACGCACAAAAAATGCATAGTTTGGCGAGAGTGCTGGGTTTTCGTTTTCTGGGAAGGGGTGAAGGTGGCGAGCGAACGAACTAGATATAAGCAAATGCTGTACAAGATTTCCCGTTGAATTTTAAACCAAACACAAAAGCATAATGGAAAACGCCAACAGAGCGCAATGAAGTATGAGATGCAAAACGTTGCAACGCCAACAACCAAATGGTCTAGTTGCCAGATATACGAACACTTAGAAAAAATATACATTCGATTTTATGCAAATCTATCAAGCGATCGATTACTGATTAAAAATTGTTTGAAAACAAACTTTCTTGGTAAATCCATCAACCGTACGAATAACATCTTGTTATAAAAATAAATGTTTTTTTGATCCTACATATAATAATAAAAATAAAAAAAAAAAAAAACTTGGGAAGTCGCTTAATTTTTTTAAATCAATTTATAAATCAAAAAGATTTAACAAAAAAAAAATTTTGTAGAATTTATTTAAACATATAACAAAATTTGGTTACCAAAAGTCTTCTTTGGCGTTTCCTTCTTAATCCGGCAAATAAATTTTTTAGAATTTTTTTAAAACATAATAAAATTTTAGGCTTACAAAAAGTCTTTTTTGGCGTTTCCTTCTTAATCCTGCATTTTTAGGCTTACTTTTATCCTTTTATCCTTTTATGTTTATCTTTATCCTTTACACATTGTTTTATCCAGTAAATTAGATATTTTTTCGAGAATCTGCTGGTGCCTCTGAGAACTATTTAACCTTTTTGCTAATCGCTTATAGGCATTTGGCCTGTGTTATATCTAGTTACTCTAACATATTACCTTAGAAACCTTTGGTTTACTTTCGGGAAACTTTGGATAACCTAGAAAACTCTCAGCATAGGGTTTTTAATATTCTCTCCTAAACATTATCCTTCTAAGACACCTACAAAGACTTCGCTTTGGCTATGAAGCAATCGGTTAACCTTTAGGTCTCTTCGTGTCTGTAAACTTATTTTTGAGCAATATTAGGCAGACACACAATCAAAACCACATTTATATACATATACAAAGATAGATTGTCTTTGTTTGCTTTTCAAAGAATATTTTCTTAGTGTATACACGTACGGTTATCACATACACATACAAATACAGATACAAATACAAAATGCTAAGAGTTTTCAGGGCCAGTCAACCGAATGGCACAAATGAACAGAGTGATGTGGGCCTTCTGACGGCGACTGTGGTTGAACGTTGTCGGGTTATGGGCGTGGCAGTGGCAGCTCTCAAGGCAACTTGTTCGTAAACATGGATCGTAAACTTTGATGGCAACAGCAACAGCAACAACAACAACAACAGAAATAACACTGATGATGCACACTGTTGAATTTTGCAGCTAAAAACAAACAAGAGTTCATCGGAGATAACTATCCGAGTGTTGTGCTAATTTAGTAGCTCTTTTGTGATACTTGGCCAAACCCTTGGGCTAAAGTGGCATTACAGCCAAATCATAATTTGCACAATTTTTGAATTCAAATTGAAAAGTTTATTATGCGCAAGTGATTCGCCAAGCACTTGACCTAAATAACTTTCCAAAAAAAAAAAAACCAAAATGTATTTAAATGCTTAAAAGGAATAATTTTTAATCTTTTTGGAGTAAACTTCGAACAATATTTATTGCAATAATTCACCAAGATGATTGATTGATAGATATTTATATAAGTGCAAATATATTAAAGTTTTTGAGTTAGGTTTTCTATTGTATTAGGAGAAATTTGAAAATTATTTATCGGTGCATTTGTTGTGCGTCGGTTCTTTTAGAAATATCTGAGGGGAAAAGACAAATACATATATGAAAAAAAAAAAACATTCACAAAATAAAAATGCATAATGAATCATCAAATTCGACGTGTTCTAATTTATTTAAAAAATGTTAATAAGCTAATCTTTTTGAATAGAAAGACACATCAATCGTAAACAAATGCACAAAAAAACGTATACAATTTATTAATTGTGTCAATGGACTAAAAAAAAAGATCAACGCAATTTAATTAATTCATGTCAAGCTGTTTGTTACTGCGGCACAAAAATCGTCAGCAAAAAGTGCAATTTAGCGTATGTTTGAGCGTGGAATTGCATAGACACACGGATTATTAATTGGTAGGAAAACAAATTGAATGCAGTTTTCGTTGATTGAAAAAAAACAAATATATATATATATATATATATATAATTAATTAGCTTGCAGCTTTGATGTTAATGCAAAAGGGTCATCGAAATGCTTTGGCTCCCGCTGCTGCAATCGAAATTAATAAATATATTAATTTATACATTTTTTTGCCTTAGCTCTAATTAGGTTTTGAAGAGGAAAATTCGCTAAGAGCTGTTAAAGAGTTTTTGCAACTAGAGAAAAATGAAATTAATTCATGTTGATTTTTTCTTCTTGTTGCAGGTCCATAGAAACATTGCGTGCGGAAACGCCCGAGGAATTCTATGCGCTGAAAGAGGCACAACAACAAAAACCACAACAGCAACAACTGCACGATGACCCTGATGACAGCCAGCTCAAAACAATTATAACAACAACAACAGCAACATCGACTGCGACAATGGACAGAGGAGAGATGATAGAGAGAGCGGATAAGCAGCTGCAATTGAAGAAACTGAAATACCAAAGCGAGATACACGCTCTGGAGGCCATGGACGGGGGTGGCGGCGATGTGGCACGTGGTTATTGCTCCTGCGACGAGCAGTGGACAAACTCATCGTCGCCCACATCGACGACCACATCGGCGACCATGTCGCCCACATTGACAACGACCGGAAGTGCCAACGCCAAGACTGACAAGAGCGGCAGCAAAGGCAACGGCAACGTCAACGGAAACGGAAACGGAATTGTCAGAATGGCGGCATTAAAGCCGCGCAGCTCAGTTACAGCCGGCATTCGGCTGAAGCAGCAGCATCATGTGCGCTTCTCTGATGAGAAGAACTTCTCGGATTAGAGAGGGCCGATAGGATAGAGAAAGTACTCGTAAACTACTAGACTGCACCTAATCTCTGTTTAGGCATTTAAGCGACATTTTTCATAGCATTAAGCAAAAAACTGGTTGAGCATTAAGTAATAAGGGAATTTAAAATAATTTACATATATGCAAAAACATAAAACATTGAAAATAAAAAACATATTTAAGCGTTGTTAGGCATAAATCATAAGTTTAGATTGAAACGTGTGTAGTTAAAAGTTTCTAGTTCTTAAGTAAAAGTTAATTGTAAATATACCTAGATCAAAATGTTAGTCAATGTCAGTGTTTAGTTACTAATTAGATCTGTTGTGAACTATATATATATATACAAATATTATACAATGTGTATGTAAGCAAAATATATATATAAATATCGATCGTTTTATCGTTTATCGTTTAAGTGTAGCACACATTTTTTCTACCATTCAGCAAAGATTAATTAGCTAAATTACAAAAAAAAAAAGAGAAGAAAAAAACATGTGTTTAAGAAATTTGTGAGCACATGCAAAAGTTGAATATTAAAATTGGCATTCAAATCTGTAAATAAATTAGCTAAAATCGTGAAGGCCCCATAATTCTCTAGGATTAACTAAGTAAAACCAATACAAACTAAAAACAATGTGGTATTATTTACTTCAAGTAAAAAAACAAATCAAATATTCAAGTATCAGACAATGGCTCAACATCAATTAGAAATTTACATACTAACTCAAACACCCAAAAATGAATGGTTAATTACAAAACAGAGAATTTGCTAAAGAGTAAACTTAAAAACAATCCAAACGACCGCCATTAAAAAACTATTATTTATTTCATTTGCTTTTAATCGCATTTCGTTATAAAGTTGGAAAAAAAATTGTTTCATTAACACACACACACACACACTCACACTTATATACAACCATAATTAAAACCACCTCTTTCAAGTGATTTACGTTTGATTAATTTTCACAATGCTCAAAAATAAAAGAACAAAAAATTAAAAAGAAAACTTTTGCATTTTGCCAATCAAATTAGTTCTAGCCTTCTACTATATTTTAAATTAAATATACATATTTTCCTCTTTGAATATTCCGTCATCTTACATTTAAAACCCGAGCTTAATTCAACTCTCTAATAAAAAAACAAATACATAATTTCTAAAATTTTCTAATTTCGTTTTATGATTTTCCGAAAACGGTCAAAACTTAAGCAAAAATCGAAAATATATAAAATGTATTTATGGCAAAATTTATAATCGTCTAGTTACAAAATACAAAAAAAAAAAAGAATAATAATAACCTTAAGTCATAATAATGAAAAATAAACCAAAAAGGAAACAAAAAATGCAGAAAATAAACAAAATTATTAATTGAAACTTGTTATTGTTTTCGCTTTAATGGAATATTATAACGTAAGTATGGGGAGTGGTGCTATTATTATGCCTCCGATTTTACTTTATTGAAAGTGCATTGATTAAATTAAACAAAAATATAATTAAAAACGATGTAACTTTGATCGCCTGATGGTCTACAAAGTCAACAATCAAACAAAACAAACAATGGAAAATTTTGAACAATATTAAAAAAATTATGTGGATGGAAAGTTTAAATCTATAGAATATTAGCAGCTATATTTCTATATACAGACCTTGATATAACGCACAAAATGCAAAAATTATCATTAATAGGTAAGTATTGGCTACAGTGTATTTTTAAAACAAAAGTTATTACTAATGGGTTGGAGAAATATTTAATAAGCTTTCAAAGAAAGTAAAAACCACTCGAGTTATATTTAGTATGCATTTAAACTGAAGTTTTTCCTACCGAGATTCGCATTCCTTTTCAAAGTCTTTATTTTGTTGTAATTAAACTTAATACATTAGACTTTTTTTCCTTAATTCATAGACGTTTATAACTGGCTTATGATAAAATCAGTTTTTTTAACATAGGGTCTTAAGACTTTGTGCATTCTGATTTGATTCCAATCTAGTCTTGATTTTCTTCCAGATAACTCTTAACATAACTAAATCTTCAGCACTATCATTCACTTATAATCAGTAAAATATGTTGAAATGTATATTTATATATTTTTTAGATATTTTTGCATTAGTATTATAGCTCTATTTGAAATAAACACAATTAAATATCTTATACAACTTTTACCGACTTGAAGTTAGCTTAAAAACAAGTCCATAAATAAGCAGCTCACATTAAGAAGTAGAAAAAGAAATGAATAAAAATCCATAATCCTTTGCAATCAAAGCTATAATGACAACTTTTTTTCTACTTCTTTGTAACTTTTGCGCAGCGATGTCTTCATTGACACATCATCAGTCGAATGGAGGAGAAAAGAGTGCTACTAACAGCTAATAAAGGCTGTGAGACCATAAGCCCCGACCCTTTCCCGGACCCTGCCCACCATTCTTGCCATGCTTGCCATCAAGGGGCTCAGGCATGATTTTATTTTAAATGCTTTCGTTTATACATTTTTATTTCAGTTCTTCTTTTTTGCAATTTTAATGGCTGCTTTTTATGGTCGCATCGCAGTTGGCCAAGCTCCCTGTTTCCAGTTTCCCAGCTTCCCAGCATGCAGCGGTTATTAAATAAAGTTTTATGTGCCCAATAAAACACTATGAGAACTCGTGTGTTCAGGCAACTTTCGTTCGTGCCAAGCGGCACTGTACACAGATCAAAAAACACAGAAAAATGCATTCGAATTTAATGATATTGATTGAGGAATTTTTCGTTTGTTTGAAATTAAGAATTAATGTTAAGACCTAATAGAACAGGAGTCAGAAAAATATATTTAACAAAGTTTAAAATCTGTAGTTCATGGAAATATATTTTACATGGTTTTGATCCTTAACCGAGAATAAAAATCTAATTGACTTGATTTTAAGGTAATATTTTTATCATTTATCTTTGGCAAAACATTTTGTCACTAAATTATCTGATACACAACTGTAGTTTCAATCTTTAACAGTGTAAAGCCATGTCCCTTTTGTTTTCAAGGTTGCCTTTGCCGTGGCTAGGGGCATTGAAATTATTATTGAGCTTGGCTGCAAACATGCCTCAAACTCAACTATCTGTTGTTGCCCGTTGGTCAGGCACTCCCTCACTCGCCCCTACGCCCCCGCAAAAGCTGTGGTATGCAAATGCATTTGCATATATTAACTAGCTAGTAGCCAGAACGTCGCCAGCCCCTTGCCCCTTGCCCCCTGCCCCTGCCCGCTCGACAGTCTGCCGCTTCCTTTGGGGCACATTCGAGCTGCTGCAGCTTTTGCTCTTGCAGCTTGTTGATGTTTGGCCAAAACTATTCCAATTAAATTTCAAACAAATAAAAAAATGTAATACACATACACACATATATATACTAAATTTGCCTGCTGGCCAGCTTTTTTTTGTTGTTCGTTTGTTGTAGTTGCGTTGGTTTGTTAATGTTGTTGTCTCTATACCCCTTCCTTTGTACTACTTTGTTGTTTAGTTTTGTGTTGCATGCAACAAAGCATCGTGGCATTTTTTTGCTGTAGCCTCCGTTTGATACCCTTCAAAAATTTAAAAAAAATATATTTCAAAATAGAGTGGAGCTTGAAAAATTAAAATAATATTTTATATAATTTTGGTTTATTTGGAAAACAAATAAATATAATAATAATATTATAGATCTAAAAAAAAAAGCCAAAAGGTACTAAAAAATAAAAATATATAAATAAATAGGGAAAATTCGTATTTTATAACATCCTTTAATAACAATCTTATTATAACGTTAAAAAACATCAGTAGTAATGAAGAATTGTTTTTAACTTCCTCAATATTCATAAAACACACATACCCTTATTATAAATGTCTTTCTTAGAACCCTCAAATATATATTAAAAAAAAATAGTCCATTGACGTTTTAACAGAGTATTTAATAGCCGTAAAACTTTAGCAAAAAACATTTTTTTTTTGTGTGTTTTAGTTGTTTTTTTTCTTTGTTTCAAAGTTAAGCTTTGCCAAAGCAAAAGTTTTTTTGTGTAAATTTCATTACACATTTAAAATGTGTCTATGGCATAGTGTGTGTTTGTGTGTTTGTCGTAGTATGCAACTTGCCATACACACACACACATACCAACATACTATATACTTGCTTGCAGTCATAGTTAATTTATAAAAAAAAAACTCACTCGATTTATGTTTAGCTATTTTAATGCATGAATCGTATCTGAATCAAAGTTACAATTTTTATAACATTGTTGTTTAATTTTAATGACATTATTAAATATTTTGCATTTATGATTGCATTTGTATTCATTAGTGCCAACTTGAAGTATCTAATTTCATTTAATTTAAATTGACAAAACTATTTTAATGTGACCTTTCCAAATTAACTTTGAAACGAATGCAATTAAAATCTTATGATATGTTACAAAAAAGTAGTTTGCCGAATTTGTACACAAAATGATAGTTTATTTTGTTAATTGAATTGCAATTAGTTGTAAATGGAAATTTGAAAAGAAATCACAAATATTATTGTGAAATATTATATAACATAATTATGGGTTTTTTTTTTGGGTATTCAATTAAATTACTAGAACAAAAACGAAACATTAATATTTAAGCATCATTAAAAATTATTCATGAAATCAAGAATTTATATTTTTTATGTATGCAACTTAATTAAAGACATTGTTTATGAAAACAAATCAAAATGTACAAAAAATAAAAAATTATATAACATTAAATTTGTATTTAAAAATTAGTTTTAAAAATTATTTTTGTTCCTTCCACTTTTTCATTTTAACTTTTAACCTTTTCAAAATTCTTAGTCTTAATTTAGATGTTTTGATTCATTAAGCCATGTTTTGTAATTAGCCCCCTAACAGAAAACTCGTTTCTTTCATTTTTTGCTATGATTCTTAAAATTTTTGTCCTCTGTCAAAGTAATTAAAATATGTATGTGGTTTGGCATTTAAATTTCCCCAAGCCAAATGCTTTATACTTATGGTCTATAAATATATGGCTTATTTATGTGATCAAATTAGCCAAAAATTCAACTCACAAGCAAATACGCAACGAACCCAAACAGAATTTGGGGTTTATTTGAATGGTCGTTAGTTTTTAATATGCGCTTTTTATGGCAAACTAAATGCGAAAAATGTGTTAAGCAAAGATGGAGTAGGGAGGAGGGATGGGAAAGGGGGATTAAAGGTGACACTTGATGACTTTTTTGGCTGTTGTTGTTGTATTCTAAATGTTTTATTGTTGAAAATTTTCCAAATTACTTTTTATGAGAATTATGCAAAAAACATTGTCATCTGGCAACGCTGTAAACGACTCGCATAAAAACTTGATGACAGGTGTTGCAAATTATGATTATTATTTTAAATACCGAATCACACACACACACACACACACACACCTATACATTTTCACATGAATTCACTTTTGCGAAGCTTTTTAATGTTTTTGTTCCCCCTTTTTATTATTTTTTTGGTTGCGATGCTTAACTTTGTTCGACAGTGCAAAAGTTAATGTAATTGTGAGGGAGGTGGGGTAGGAAGGGCTGGGGGGAGTTGTAGAGCGGAAAAATTATCTTCTAGTTTTGCAACTTGTGTGTATTTAAGCTTCAATTGCACAGTGATTCTTGGTTTCCATTGAGTTTTCACTAGTTTAAAATAACAAAACTTTTTGCACTTTTCAATTATTCTGTTGTTTCATTATTTTGATGATTTTTTATTGTTACTCTCTTCTTAAAAAATGTTTTAAAAAAGATGTAATTTATATCTCTTTAGATTTATTATATGTATTGTTAAGTTATTAACTAAATTTTGCATAAAAAAAATTCTTATTGACCTGATTAAAAATTCAAACTGGTCATTGTTATCAAAATCAAAAACATTTTTTTATGTATGAACTTTTTATAAGCTTGTAGTTTTATTTTTGAAATTCAACAAAATTTTATAAATTCAAGATTTTTTTGTTATCGATACATACTACATTTGATCGAGCATACTACACGAAGAGTTTGATAAGAATAATTCTGCAATATACAAAATTTGCATTTTTGATTTGTTTTTATATATTTAAATATATATTTTGAATGATTATAATCAAGCAAAAAAATAGCTTGGTAAAGTTTTTATATTTCTTAGACACAAATTTCTTTCTAAAATTTCTTTTCTAATCAATATATTTACAAAAAAAGTATTTTTTTGTTTTTCTTTTTCATAGCTATTAACATCTGCTTTTTTCTATGATCACACTTGCTTCAAGCTGACATTAATTAATTGAGTCTTGTTTGGCTTTGTTCAATTTACTCTTTGCGACTCATTAAACCTGAAGTTTAAGCCGTTTTGAATGGGCTAACACAGAGTGTTTTTTTTTTCTCTCCACTTTTACTTTGACTTTGGCCCCTCATAAAAGTCAAAAGTAAGAACAACAACAGCAAGGCGAGAAGCAACAGAAGGTGTAAAATTGTTTATTCTCGCACGGTTTACATGACGTATGCGTAATTTATGTTGTAGGTAAAAGCAGGAGCAGGAACAGAAGCAGCTGCTGCCTGGGTCACATAAGCGGTTTAATATTTCCCAAACTTTTTTGCGCAAATTTGATGAATGCCAACAGAATTCTTTATTTTTACGGTTATTTCTTTAAATTATTATGTGTACCATGTGTGAATCAAATTGGAAAGGGTGAGAAACAGATAGTCAAGAGTAGAAGGAAACAAAGTAAAGAATGTTTTCTAATGAATTATATATTACAAACTATAATTAAATTGCCTCTTAACAAAAAATATATCAAATTTCGATTGAAAAATGCACTTTCTGCTAATAAGAAATATGGAATAAAATTAAAATCAAAAACTTCTTGAAAAATCTGTTGATATAAATAAAAATAAAACCTTCGCCATATTTCACAGTAAACTCTCAAAAAGGTGAACTACCTTTACTATTGCGCAGAGTTCACTGTACATACATTTGATGATTCAGCAATAAATAAAAGCTAAATGATACAAATCAAATAATTTCAAAAAATTAACGAGCATTATGTACATTGTTTTATAGCAACAAGCTTTTGTAGCAAACCGCGAGAAAAACAAAATTTTGAGGTGGCCATACTTCATTAATGACGATGTTGAACGACGTTTTTAAAATGAAAAAATGTATATAAGACTTGTTAATTGGCATAAAATATTTGTATTCTACGTTTCAAAATCAATTAAAATAAATTAACGATTCCAGCCTTAATAAATTGTATTTGCAAAATTTCGTGTTTTAAAATAACCGCCAAGCACAGCTCGTTGACAGCCCTGCCATATCTGGAAAAAAATAATGATCGCATTAAAACATAAGTTTCACATGAAAATATTATAAATATTCAATGGCTAAATTAATTTAACTAACTAGAATATTGAACAATATCACTGCAATGGTAATTTTTATGGTAACTTCATGTTAACCAGGGCCACAACACTATGCTGGTATATCTAGTATATTTTGAACGCGTTTTTTTTTTGGTATTTTTATCTTGTCACATTCTTTTGCTGTGACGGCGTTTGAGAGTTGCCACTGCGTTTCAGTTTGCTAGAGACATTCGTGGTGCGAACATACGTTCGTGTGTGGGAGTTAGCAACAATTGAATTTTGTGCTAACACTTGGCAACTCAAAAATACATATGCATTTGCATACTTAAAAACAAATGCAGATGCAGTGCATATAAGTAATAAAACGTACGAGTCGCAAGGATTTATCGTTAAAACAAAACAAGAAATAAAAGAAAAGAAAACAAGTGAAAAGTTAAGCAACAAAAAAGTTTTGTAATTTACGGTTGTGCCTGTATTTTTTATTAAGTGTGTGTTTTTAAAAAGCGGGCAAGACAGCCGACCACGAATATTTAATTGCAGTATGTAGTTTCTAAATATTGAATTAATAAGTAATTTAAATAAAAACAACAACAATAAGAAAATCGAATCGAAGCAGCCAAAAAAAAAAACCAACGAACGAAATGCGCGTGTAAGAGAGCGAGAGAGAAAGAGTGAGCTAAGGAATTGAAGCAAACGCAAAATACTCACAGACATCAACATACGTACATACAAACACGACTCACACACACGTGCCGCTGCCAACGTCGACGCGCCGTCTGTTGTGTGACCAGAGTTTTGAGTCTCTCATTCCATCTACTCTGTTCGTAGTGGGGCGGGGGCGGTGAAACCAAAAAACGTAATGCACATGCATGAGTGTGAATCTGTGTGTGTGTGTGCAAGCGATCAACATTTAATTTTGATACAAATTGCATGCTAAATGCTTGCCTCGTTTTGGGAACATTTCGCTGCTGCTGAGTTGGCAACACTGTGTTAGAGAGCGCTGGCGCTGGCACAAGCACACAAACACTCTCGCACGTACTAAAACACCGTCACATGCAGCTCCCCACTCGCTCGCTCGCACGCTCTTGCCCTGTCACTCTCTTGCTCGCTCTTTCGTTTGCTCATTTCAATTTTCCTCAATGAATGAAAATTTTTCACGGTAAAGTGTTCGTCGCTGCGACAGTCGCATTCGTGTTGTTTTGCCGTTTACGCGAACAGTGCGGCGCAATCAAACAAATAAATAAAAGTACATACTACATACATATAATGAAAAATTCTTCTACACATATTTAGTATAGAGTAGCTGCCACTAATTGTTAAAATACCAATACACAAATTCAAATATACATTTCTATAAATATGTACATACTAAATTTATGAAACATGTGCCGCAGTGTTAAATAATTTCGAATGTGTTAAAAGAAATTAATTCTATGGCATTTTGCATAACAAAAACCACAATGCAAACAGCCCCTGGGCAAAAATAATAACACGAGTGACAAAAAAAAACACACATACATACACGCACACATACAGACTTACAAAAGTATACGCAGCCAGCAAGCAGAAGCAGCAGCAGCAGAACCAACAGTAGACGGACGCCTACGTCAATAAGCAAAACGGTAAGCGCAAATTCTCACTCACAGACTCTCTTGTTGGATTTTGCTCTCGGTTACTCTCTCTCTCTCTCTCTCTCGCTGTTTTGCCCCTGTGTGCCCATGTTCTTGTTGTGTATTTGCCAATTGGAAAATTTCTTGATTCTTTGTTTTTCAACATGCGAAAATATACACACACACACACAGCAAGCACATGCACATGCACATGCACATGAACTTACACTTGCTCTTACGACAGGCAGCGCGGTTGCGGTGTTCGCTTCATTCATTTCTACAGTGCGACAAACATACATACATACATACAAGACAAGCACGTACAACACGCGTAAATAGTGATACATTCGTGCTCTCTCGCGCTCGCCTGTTCACTCATGCTGGCTAAAATAGAGTGACCATAGTGCATCTGCTTTGTGTTGAAGCTGGTCAGGCCAGATAGAGTGAGAGATCCAAAAGAAAAGAAATACAAATACGAATACGAATACAAAATATGTTAAAAACTAAGCTCTGTTGCTATTCTAAAAATTTTCTATTGTTGTTGCTACTGCTGTTGTCGCCTCACAACTATATTGACATACAAATTATACCGACAATACTAATTTTTTGTTCTTTTGTTGTAGTCTCCCATTATTATTTTTGCTTTTTTTTTTTAGAATTTTTTCGCATAATATTGTGCATAAAACAAAAGCCACAGAAGCTTGTCAACTTTGACAATAAAATACGAACGTTCAAAAATGAGCTTAACAATGTTTAGATTATCTTTAACCAAATCAACATACAAAGTGTTGATTTTTTTATTAACTTCTTGGCATCGGCTACCGAAATTCTATAAAAAAAAGAAACCTTTGCATAATTAAAGTCGTTGGAAAAGTTTTTGCCAAGTACATACAATCATTATAGCTTAATTTGCTGTCATTGAGTTGGCAATAAATTATAATAAATATCAAATTAATTAGCACAACAAAAGACATGCATGCAATTAGAGGCCACTACAAAAGCATTTCCTGTCAGTGTTTGTGTGTGTGTGTGTGTTCATAATAATTGTTTGCCAGCCCACGCACCACTGTGCAACTCGCTCAATTGCTCTCGCTCACTCATATTTACTCAGTATTATTTGTTTTTGTACACACGTGCATGTGTGTAGGCAAGTGCTTGTATAATTAGACACTCACTCACAGCGCTGCATTTTCTTGCTCTCACTCGCTCTCTCTCTCCCTGCGCCTGTTTGTAATTTACATTTGATTGTGCGTGAGTGATAATTACCAGCAAATTACTAAACGCACTTAGCAACAACAAAAACAAAAGACATTGAGTCGATTGCAATTTACCCCATATGCAATAGCAGCAACAACAAGCAGCAGCGCAACGCGTGCTCAATTGACATTTATTATTTGAGCTATTTGGTCTCACTCGCTAACAATCCCGAATGGATTTTGTGTTGTTGTTGTTGCTGCTGCTGCTGTAATTATATTTGATTGACTCTCTCTTTTGTTTGCATTTGTGTTTGTTTGTTGTTTGGCAATGTAAAAAATGTCTGAAAACAGAATTCAAAATGCAAAACAATGGCAATATTTTGCCACTCACTGGTTGGCTGCATTGAAATTTGTTTGTAATTAGAGAACATTCAAAGTGGTCGAGTTTCTAGGAATTTTTTTAATAAAGCCCGCAAAAAAAAAGTTTGTTTCACATAAACACAATCACATTGAAACACACACACACTTGCACACACATACACTGATAACATTTAAAACAATCGCCAGACACGACTTTGCGACACTCGGCGCAATCGCCGATGTCGTAAATGTATAGTGCTACAAAGAAGAAGAAATATCAAGAGTATAAAAATATATTGCGGATTTCACAATTGAGAAATGCATGGAATGTATTTTGAGTAAAAATATAATATTTTTGCTAAAAACTGAGAACGCAATAAAATATTATTACACGTTGATTGTTTTTACGTATAGGTTTAAGGGTATGTCCTAGTCGGAATTTCTTTACAAAAACCATCTTACTTGTTTTAGTTTCGTGTCCAAATGATTTCATTAGCTTTTATTATACGACGCACGTTTTTCTACATTTTTTTCTCTTTCTTATTCTTTTTGTGGTAGTTGAAACTCTTTAAGGCAGGACAAGTACGTTGCTTTTTGGTCTTGTGCAAGTTGCTTAATTACACTGAGAAAAATGTATTTGAATTCTTGAAACCTGATTTGATTGACGTTTAATCTGACGTTGTAAGCCAGCCTTGAAGCTGTCTTCTTAGACTTACAAATGTATTTATTTCATTATGTCTCACATAATCTTATGCATCAGATTATTGTTTACATTGCCAACAACAGCAACAACATGAGAGAGATCATTAAAAGCCCCAACAACAAAACAAAACACAATAAATTTGTATCTATATGCCCCAAACTACAATATCAATCCATCAAAAAAAAAAAAAAAAAAACCAAAATTGCCTAAAAAACAAGATCATGTAGAGAACAGACAGAGAGAAAAGATACACAAAAAAAAAAAAAAAAAAAATAAAGAAGCAGATTCGGAATATAAACACAAAATGAAAAGAAAAGCATTTGTAATGGTTTTATGTATATGAGCTTTATTGTTGTTGTTGTTGAACGAACAAAAAAACTTTATGTTCGTGTCCAACAACAACCCAAAATGCCCATGGCATCATATGGCCAACAGCAACAACAACAACAATACCCGGAGGAGATTGATGTGAAGAAAAAGACACAAGCGAAGAGAAGAGCGAAGAACCGAACCGAACTGAACCGAAGGCAAGCAAAAAGCAGACAGTAGTAAATCAACTAAATGATGCATTCTTAATGATGATGCATAGGAGAGATACAAAAACACACTTATAAACGGGGGGTATAGCTAATTAGGAATTCATTTTGTGCTTTTTTTTAAAGCAGTTGCCATTCGACATTGTTTATACAAAGCCTGGCAATTGATCATTTTTGGAAACATTTAAATATGTATAAAGAATCTCAAGAGAACACAGAAAAAACTTTGTTATAGGAAGAGTTCGTTATAGATAACAGCTTTTGGATTCTGAAATCGAAGTTCATTATGTGGAAGCTCGAGTGCAATCTTTGTCTTAGCTTAAATTGTATTATGATGGATCTCTAATTAATATTACATATTACAATATAATTTTTACAAGCATGAAAAATCAATATATAAAAATATTATGTATACAACAAGTAGTTTTTCAATATTTTTGTTTAAGCTAAGATTTTGCTATTGAGATATTTTCCTATTGTACTAGAAATCTGTAGCTTTGTTATACACTTTGAGTTTGCTTATAATCTTTTAATTATTTTCCCAAAATCTTTACCACATAATATGAATTCAGATGTATTTTTTTGATATGACAGAACGATCATACAAAATATGTTCCAAAATTAACAATTCAACGAACCTTTTAATACGTTAAACTTCTTAACTGAATACGATTAAAAGTCCCATAAAGTCTTATGTTTCACAGTTAATGCACACAAATAATAGTCTCAAAAATAAGAACTAGAGTTCTAACTAATTTCTGGGAGCTCCCATTTTTGAGATTTTTAATTTGCGAAAAATAAAATAATTTTCAATTAGCAAAATATAATTTCTTAAGTTTTATATTACACTCCTACCGCAACTCAACAAAAACTATTAAAGGGTATTTAATACTTCAGTGTTAACAAACCCCTTTGATGTGTTTTTTTTTTTCTGACAAGTTCTTTGAGTTGTGTTGAATATGGTATTTGTAATGTCTGTGGCCAAAGGCAGCAAAAAAAAAAACAAAACAAAATGAATAAAAAAAAAAAAAAAAAAAAAAAAAAATGAAGATTTCTTTGGCACTTGGGGGCCGAAAGTCTGTGGATCTCATCAACAATCAGCAGCACACACACAACAGGCCACAACCAAGATCCGAGAGCACTCTTTAAAGCATTAGCTGCTGCTGCATTGTGAAGCGCGGATAGCAACAACAACAACAATAACAACTACAAAACATACAGCAAAAGCACAAAAAAATAAATATACGTATATATTCGTATATGTATGTACAAAAGAGTCGATAAGCAGCGACGACGACACGTCGCGTATACGCAGCGTTGTGTTTGTTTGTATGGCATTGTGTGTGTTTTACTACATACTATACTATAGTAAGTATGTATGTAGCGTACGTATGTACGTTTAACACCAGTAGCTGTCTGACAGCTTGGCTGCCGACAACGTCGCGACTCAGTTGTTGTTGTTGTTGCTTTTGAGTTGGTTGTTTTCTTTTTTTTTCCATTACTTATGTTATGCTGGCGTTTTTTTTTTTTTTTTGTTCGATTTTTCGCTGTGTTTTTGTTTTTGAAGTTCAAGAATATGAAAAGCAAAACGCGTAAAAATGAACTAAACAACAACAACAACAGCAGGAAAAAGGTAGCCTGATTATATGATGATGTTGCCAACGCATGCTCTCTCTGTTGTGTACTGACACACACATACATACTTGTGTATATGATAGGCACTTGCCCTCCCTCTCGCACTTCTTAAACTTCTTCTTGAGGCTTTTCTTCTTTGCTTCTGCTGCTGCTGCTGCGTTGTCTCATCATCATCTTCTTGTTGGCTTTTGGTCATTTTGTTTGGATTTGTGTGCAGCACACACAGATACTCACATTAATTGTGCTTTTGTATGTGTGTGTGTTTGAACCGGTTCCATATTGCGTTAGTTGCCCGTTTGCTGTAGCTTCTGTCATTCTTGTTGTTGTTGTTGTTGTTTTTATAGTACGTGTAACTTGTCGATACGTTTGTTGTTGTTGCTGTTGTTCGTTCAGCATTCTACAAATACTACAGCAAAGAGTTGTATTACAACTTCTTATACCAAATTGTATATATCCAAGCCTCGTGCAGAGTCTGTAAGCAATATGCGTCTGTGTGTGTGTGTATATGGGTGTGTGTTTCTTTCCATATGTGTGTCTGCCTGCTTGTGCTTGAAGCTAGCATTTTACACTTTAACTAGAAGCTGGATTTGTATTCTTAATGGGTTCTAGAAGCTGTAATAAAAACCATAATTA
This sequence comes from Scaptomyza pallida, assembly GCA_018152965.1. Lineage (NCBI taxonomy): Eukaryota > Metazoa > Arthropoda > Insecta > Diptera > Drosophilidae > Scaptomyza > Scaptomyza pallida. Next base: position 8,397,924 of record JAECXP010000002.1, read on the forward strand.
AATCGACCTGAAACCAAAGATTTAGGTTTTGATAATGTAATTTTGTTTGTTTTTTAGGACTTAAGTGCAATTATTACAGCACAATATAAAAATTCAAACTCTTGAAAATAAGAACTTCCCGAAATTAAACCCAATTTTCGCATAAAACGCACTGAAATTAGTGAGAAAAGAAATGTATTGTATGCAAATACATATTTCGTAAAATATTTATTCAACATGTCGTTGAACTATGATGCATCAATATTCCTTGGCAACCCTCACAAGCTATTTTCCGTTAACCACAATCTTTGTATTTATTTCTGACTCTCCATTCAAGGCCCTCCTTGCTTTAACTCATATTAAATTGAGCAATTGATTTCTTAATCAAATTGAGTGCTGTTAAACCTTCAATTAAATTACAAAATTGTATTACACAAAATGTAAAAATAAACAAATATTTTTGTATGTAGAACATTATTTATATTTCTGCTCACGCTTTCCTTAAAAGTATTAGAAATTATATACATATATGTATTTCTGTTCTAAAAATAAAATAAAATTATCTTGCCAATATGTAAATCCTATAAGCACATAAAGTGCATTCGATAGCTTTAATATTTTAATCAATTTTATTTGCTTTTTAAACTCCTAAACTTTAAAAGATTTTAACCAAAAAAAAAACTCAATCCCACAATTTATGACTGCTTTTCAGTCTGTCTCGTTCCCTACCCGCTTCATCACATTGCCAACTGACCCTAATCCGCACCTGTATATATTTTATGTTTCAACTTCAAAACTTCAACAGAAACGAAAATCATGCGTTCGTTCATTCCATGGTCTCGCAGCAATCTCAGCCTCTGCGTTGATGCTGTTGTTGCTTCTGTCAGTGTTTTCGGGATCATTAATTACGTCTGGCTCTCTATCTCTCTTTCATTCGCTCCCTTGACACACACACATATATATATAGCCAGTCAGAACCGGAATGTTCAGAAAAGGAAACCAGAAGTTGGCACTCACTAACTGAGAGGACAGGCCTCGGGGCCCGCCGCTCTCCATTGTCGTCGTCGTTGTTCCTCGTTCCGTACTTCGTTCACTGTTTTCTTCTAATGCGATCGGCTTGTTGTTCGTATTAGAATTCGTATGTGTGTGTGTGTGTTCGTTTGTTTGCACAAAGGCATCTCTTTGTCTGGCTGAAAGTCGAGCTTATGCCTCGATTTCAAAATCAAACTCAAACTCCAAGATTGCTGTCTCCCTCCGTTTACTGTGTGACTTTACAGAAAAGCTATGTCTTGTACTAAAAGTTGTTTTTGTTTTTTTTTTTTTGTATTAAAACTCCATTAAAAACTGCCTCCAAGCAATCTTGGTTCACATATCATAATGAAATAGTAGTTCCAGGAGTAATTTGCATTACTGATTGACTGCTATCAACTTATGAAAAGCCTATTTATTAAAATGTGATTGTTTTATGAAATAAAGATAACTTCAAAATGTTAAATAGATTTCTTTATTTTTCATAGATTTCAAGTCATATTAGTAAAATTTAGTTTATTAAAACTTTATTATTACTTATTCTCTTTCTTTTTTTTAACACAATATTTTCATAGAAACACATAATAATTAATAAAAATATTATAAAATATTTCTTAGTTACTTAGATTAATTGTATCTAATCGCTATAGCTTTAGGGAAATTTTTCCCACTAAGCAAATTGAAAAATATTAAAAAGCTACTCCTTGAATTTTGTATTTAACCAATTTTCTTTAAAATTTATTTTTATTAAATATTGGTTGAAACCCGGCTAACATCTAGTTGAGTCATCGATGTGTTGGAAACGCATTCTTGCCTGCTTTTTATCTATAAATTCATTTTAGAGCCACTGTCGATGCTGTTGTTGCTGCTGCTGCTGCTGCCGCTTCTGTTGCTGCCTTTTGTGGCATTTAGTATATATAAATACATATTTGAAGCATGCGTTATGCCTATTTTTACTCTCCTTTTATTTGTTGTGTGCTGTGCTGACCTGCCTCTTCTGCCCCCCCCCCCAATCCCCCCCCTTGGCTGCGATGAGTAAGCGCGCGCCCTCATTAGCATTGGAGCATTATTCACAACTCTTTTAAGAGCCCCTACACTTTATTTTATATATGCGTTTTTTTCTGCGTTTTGTTAAGCGATAAGCCAATGGAGACTTGTTTCAGTTGAATGAGGGACACAGTTGAACACACATACATACATACATATGTGTACGATTGTATTTAGTGGGTCTCTTTATAGAGTTTCAATTCGAGTTTGAGGTTTCCTAGAATATCCCAAAAAAACAACAAAAAATTGTCAAAACTTGTTTCAAATGCCGGCTTTAAAAGATTGGAAACCAAAAAAAAAAAAAAAATACTTTCAATGTTTGCCAGTCATATCATAAATTATGGTATTTGGTACAACTTTGAAGAACCGGTTTGCAAAAAATATGCTGTAATAAAAACCACAAACATACAGGAAATCATTCTGTTTATTACTTAAATGCTAAACGCCAAAAATATAATTGTTTAAAAGTCAAAATCTTTTTTCTCCAACATTATTTAAATATCTTTGGTAATCAGAACAATGAGCTTTCAAGTTTTCGTTTAAAATGTCACAAGTAGCCAACAAATTTGTTGTAGCCGCAAATCAAGATTCCAATCTTCAAATAAATACTGCTTTAACCACATGTTAAATATTTTTTTGTTAATGTTTGTTTGCATTTACTTCTCGTTTTCGGTTAGTTCTTGCATATGTCTATAATATAGACTCTATATATATAAATATGTATGTATAAATTGAACCCCAACAGCTAACTCTGTACTTTTGTATCTGGATATATGTATGTAGTTTTGGAAGGTGAGCAAATATTTGCGTGATAAAAAAATACCTTTAACAAAACTGTTCTATATGGAATGTGTAAAATTCCAAAGCGCCATTAAAAAAAAAACGAATGATAAGAAGGCAAACAAAAACTTTAAATATTTTAGTTTTAACTCTTAACAGTAGTCGATTTTTTTTTGCAAATCAAAATAAAAAAGAATACAAGAATCAACTATGAAAAAATTTAATTTTACCATAAAACTGAACAAAAATAAATAATAATCATCATCAAATATTGCTTCAACTATGAAAATACTCTACCATAAATCCTAGCTCTAAGATTTTTTGCTCACATACGTACTTGTAATTTACAGTATTTTTCAACAAAAAGCATACGATTTTTCTGTGAATTGAAAACTTTGTTTTTAAACTGAATTACCTTCAGGTTTCTTCGAATCGATGTATATGTAATGAAACTTAGTATGTATTATTTTTGAATTTGTATAAATACAGAACATTAAAAATGCTAATTTAGTTCATGTGTAATAATAAATAAAAAAATAAAAAAATTGTTAAACAATTTTTAACTCTGAAACCTTTATTAATAAATCGCATGGAAACTAAAAACTTGATTAAAATGTAGGCTAATATAATTTCAATAAAATAAATTGAAGCCGTTTGTGCTATAATTTAATAATCGGTGCAAAAATATACGTTAGTAACAGGTACATATTTAATTATAGTATTTAATTACGTTAGAGCTGCATTTAGTTGATAGAAAATAATTCTAGAGATTAGCAGATCGTTTTGTTAGATTGGAATAATAAATTAATACAAAAATAAAAATAGTCAAAACACAGAATTAAATTGTTTAAAGCTGTCAGAAAAACTGTTGAGGTTAAAAACTATCAAACAAAATCCATATATATATGAAGAAGAAAGAAAAGAAATTATAGTACATACATATATAAAGAACTGAACTGAAAGAAATAATCGAAAGAAAACACGCTGATAAGTCTCATATGTAATTTAAAATTTGTATTTAATAATGATAAGCCCGAGCCCTGCCCGGTACACAAATACCCCAAATGAGTGTGAATCCATAGGTGTATTGGGGGGTAAATATGTGTATGTGTGTGTGCTTATGTACAATGAATTTTATTGATTTCGATGCTCGTTAGGCTCAGAACACATTGAAAATCAAGTTAATACTGTCAAACTGTTCGTTCGTTTCGTTTCGTTTTGTTTGTCTCATTCAATCAGTCCATCATTCAGTCAATCAGTTGGTTGCTCGTTTTGCTTGTTTCCAATCGCCTTTATCAGTATTTTTTTTTTTTTTTTTGTCTGGCTTTAATATGATGTTGTTCTGTGCTCTTTTTTGCTTGATTGGATGAAGTTTAAGTGTATTTGAAAGGCTTTTTAGTTTGCCTTAAGCGCATCGTTGCACTTAAAGATACAAATGTATCTTGCAACCTTAGCAACTGCATACACCCCATCAAATCTAACTGTCTTTCGTGTGTGTGTGTATCTGTGTGCACTGTAAAAATGCAAACAAACCTATGCATACATAGACATCAGCACACATGCGATATATTCATTCTTAATGAAAAGCACATCATTCACTCATTTACAAACAAACACACACACATACACATATATAAACAACTGTATGTATAAATGTACATATTTATTATTATAAAGTTTTATCTGCTTCTCGTAGCGGAATGAATGAAAGGCTTGCGCTCGCTCTTTGGGGTCATAAAATTTATTATTATTTTCAGTAGTTCCATTCGACTTAGAAACACACACAAGCAAATACGTTGCGTATATGTACATACATATATTGCTTGCATTCTTACTTTTCTTTAAAAAAAAAACTTTTGGTAAAACATTTTATCTACAATGTAGATACAAATCATATATTAAAAGCAATAAACATCTGTTGTTATTTATACATTTTTAACATCTTTTTAATGACGTCACAAACTCAAACAATTCGAAAGTGTTTCATTGAAGAAATTTATAAGGAATTCATCTATATAAATGTAAGATTTCTAAACATTTCTTAAACAATAAAGAGCCTAATCAGAATGTAGAAACTTTGTGGTGAAATAAGAAAACGTTTCTCAAGAAATAAAATATAATATATAAAAAATATTTTCTTGTAAAAATAATAAATTTTATAGTTAAACAAATAATGTTTCGCAAGAAATAAAAATGTAATAAACTAAGAAAAAAATTTTCTTATGATAATAATCAACTTTAAAGTTTAACAAATAATATTTCTTAGGAAATAAAAATACAATAGAATAAAATTAAAATTTTTTCGGATGTCAGCAACTCTTCTAGTCTTTTGGATTTATTTCCAAATTAGCTTTACATTGAATTGCCTTACAAATTAAAATCAAACTTGATTAATTTAACAGGCATTTCGAATGAGATACCAGAAACGATAAAGAAAATTGATATTCTGAAGCACCTTCAATCAATAACCATGCAAAATAACCTTTAATGAAATTAAAGCGATACAAAACAGTTAACCTTTAGTTGTTGGTTATTATAGTAATCGTAGTGTATCACATTAACTGACTGATCATCAGTTTTGTGCATACAAATCCAGATAAATTAACATACATACTTATGTATTTCCTTGACTATTTTAACGTCTCGGCCGAGTTGTGCGTGCTTTAAAGCGCCACCAGTGCCAAAAAAAAAAGCACAATGTATTCGGGTTTTCTACACGTTTCATACAGGTATATAGAAATATTTGTATGTATATCTATAGTTATTACTCACGGCACGTCACAACAAATATAAATAAAATATATTAAAATACAAACACACACACACAGACGAATCGAAAACTAAATACAAACAAACGAACAAAAAACAAAACTCGAAATTAAGATATGCTTAAAAAGCAAAAGAAACTCACGCACACACACACACACACATGTGGCTCGTGTGGGGCTTGTCGTCTGTCTGTCGCTTGCTTGGTTTGGGGGTGGTGGTGTGCGGGTGTGAAAGGTGTCTACTAAAGAGAGAGAGAGAGAGCAAGAGACTTTGGCTCGTAAACTTGTTGACAACAACTTTTGCTCGATTATCGTTGTGTGTTCAGAATCGGCTGTTACTTTATCTATAAAAAAAAGTGCGGTTATTATTTAAGTATGTGTGTGTGTGTGTTGTGCGTTTGTCCTAGCATTGGGCGGATCGCTAAGTCATGAATCAATAATGCTCAGATTGATATTTTTATACACCAATACATATACATACCTCAAACCATTGCCGCGCTCTGTGCAAATTCTTGGAAGCAAGGTTTTATTTATATAACCTTTTTTTTTTTGATAATAATCGCTTGTATAAATAGCTAATAATATACATATGTATATGCTTTCAACTTATTGAACCGCCCTCGTTTGTAGTCAGCAGCACAACTCTTTGCTGATTATGGCATTTAAACCATTATTATTATTATTGTTGCTTTTGTGTTGCCTTGTCATATCATATACATATATGGCGTGGGGGCCTGATTAGTCTTAACTCGACCGACCGTCATTCAGTCAATCCAGCCAGTTGGTCGCTCATTTGTACGCTAGCGGTGTCATTCATTTGCCATTTCAAGTGCTATGCACACTCATGACATACATACATACATATAAATAGTGTGTGTGTGTGCTGTTGTTGTACGTAAAAATAAATAGTACATAGTACATACTTATAGCATGTGCCGGCTATAGTCGCTCGGTAATAAGCTTTAAACTGTAGCTGTTCGGAGCAAACAGCTCGCAAAAGTTGGTTCGCTTTACAGCCAGTTATTCATTAATAAGTTGTTTATATGTCAATTGTCATACAGTGAGTGCATAGAGTATACATACACACACAATTTCTTATGCAGTGACTAACACAAAAAAAAAAAAAATGCAAATTGTTCATCATTATCGATACGTGCTGTATATATATGTATGTCTGAATATATTATTGGTGCAAATTGTTGTCGTGTGGCTTTGAGTTCTGCATTACTTTGCAACACTTTCTTCTCCCCTCCGCCGCAAACTCTGTTGTGACAAGGTTTTTAGTATCTTAATAAATGCATTTAACGGCAATTTGAATTGACAACATTTTTCAAGTGTGCCACTTGGTGTGTTCTGTGTGTGTGTGTGTGTGTGATACATATATTAATATTTATCGATTTCCGTTTCAATACAATTCTGACAATCTACATAAATCAGGTGTGGCTGTGAAATCTATAAATATATATCTATAAAGTCTTATTGACACTAGATTCATTTACTATAAATATTGCAATCGAGTATACATTTATTGACCTCCTTAACAAAATAATACCTATAATTTGTATTGGTTTTATAATCTGTAATAATATTTAACCGATGCATAAGTTGTCTTAGGTTTATGCTTATTGCAAACTGCAAACTGCTCGTATTTTTTCTAACTCTATCTTATATGATTATTTAAATAATCGAACAGCCCTTTGGAAATGACATAATATTTATTTAATCGAAGGGCTTGCTTCTATCAGATGCAACAGCTGTTTCGTGCTGAAGTTCAATCAACAGACTTACAATCATATTAACAATAACATATGTGATCATTTACACAGACAATCTACATATGTATATACAAATACAAATATTAAAAACTTATAACATGCGTTGAATCATTTGATTAAGTTATTTAAAAATGTTTGATTTTAATAACGAAACTTCCATAAAAACTGTGTTTTTGGAAACATTTATAACTTAGAATTGTTTTTCAATGGAAGCGAATCGTAGTGTGTCAATAACGAGTTCGTTATTAAGGAAATTTTGGTACATATACAGAAGATCCAACACTTAAAAACAAAACTTTTGGTTATTTTCAACATTTTAAAATCCTTAAATCCAGGAAATTTTGGTACATAGAAGATCCAACACTTAAAAAAAAACAAGGATTTATTTACCATTTAAAAATCCGGAAAATTTTTAAGAACCCCTTAAAAATTCACTTTTAAAATTAAACATTATATTTGAATAATACATATTTCTCATCTTCCTCTCTCTCCCATTATGCCATTTACTCTCCTAGATCATCGTACGATCAACGATCATTTGTTTACTATTTCAGTTTGCGCTTGCTGATTTTTACTAATCTTTCAATATTAATCACTAGGCAGGTGTACGAATACTACGGGTACACAGGTCCAATATGTGATGGGGCTTGGCTCCCTCATCAGAGACTTTAGGAACGGTACGCACACGGGGCGAACAATAAAATTATCGTGCAATCAACTCGAAACGACTTCATCAATCAAGTAGCCAATAAATCATATAATAAATTACTTGATATCAAGACAAAGTGGTGTCAACCCTAACCTATAAGCACTAACCATACCAACAACAACAATAATATTAGACACGTTTTGTGCTTTTCGGGTATCGGGTTTGTCTGTGACTCGGGTTACAATAATATCAATGAAATAGCTAGACACTCGAACTCGGAATAGCAAACATACTTTTTTTTATACCCTTAACCCATTAAATGGTTAAATAAGGGTATAATGATTTTGTGCAAATGTATGTAGCAGACAAATAGAAGCATTTCCGACCCCAAAAAGTATATACATATATTCTTTATCAGCATCAACAGCCGAGTCGATATAGCCATATTTGTCTGTCCGTCCGTATGAACGCGTCGATCTCAAAGACTTAAAGAGCTAGAGACTTTAAACTTGAGACTTAAGTTCTCCTATACCGTGACATGAACAAGGTTGCTTCAAATGATCGATAACACTTCCGATATACACATGTGATCGATAGCAAAAAAAACCTTTAATTTCAAAATTGTGAAAAATTAAATTTTTTTTTTTAAATTTAAATTATGGATAAAATAATGAACTATAAAAAAAATGTGTTTCGAATTCGGTTAAGAAACAACTGAGATATCGTCATATAGGTCATTGGATGAATGACTTTACGTGTTACGTATGGGCTTAAGGGTATGTCCTAGTCGGTATTTCTCGACTAGAACCTTTTTACTTGTTTTGTACTGAATTTGTATTGCATGTTCTTTCTGGTCGATAGATAGCTGTCAGAATCAGTTATCATATTGTTATTGTTGTTGTTGTTATGTGTAAAAAGTGAACTTTGAAAGTCTTTTTTGCAACAACTAAGGGCAGAAGAATATATTTTTGTTGGCAACACTATCTAGTAAATGTTTATGTACCAGAAGGTTATTAGTCTGTTCTATGATTATTTCTTGTTACGCATAATCTTAGATGTTTGAGGCTCTTTTTGCGGTATGAAGAGTACAATAGTGTTAACTTATAGCTGATTTTAAGAAGCTCAACGAGAAGAATTCTTGAATTCTACACTTATCTTTTAATCACAAGCTTTTCCCATTCAGAAAAATAAAAATAAAAAAATATTCTCATTTTCTTTAAAATTATTAATATAAATCTTAAGAATCTTAACATCTAAAAATTTTAAAATGGAAATTTTTTTCAAATAAAAAAAATAACAGTGTATTGGATTGTATATAAAAAAAACACAAGTAAATATTTATTGAAGCGTATTTAGATTTATATTCCTTAAAATTTTTATTTCGCCTTAATTTAAGATTTGGAAACTTTTTTTTTACCATGTTTACTTTTCTGCCTAAATGTGTGTTTCCCCCTTCATGAAATGAAATTTAAGAGTCGGAAAATTTCGTATTTTTTTTTAGTGCCTAAAATGCCTTTCGATTTGTTTATTTCCCTATTCCGTTTGTATGTGTTTTTATTTTTTTTTTTATTGGCTGACCAAATGTTGGTTTCTTATTTCATTTATATAGCACTTAGAGCCCCTTTGGCAAGATTGTCTGCACCACATGCCACATTCCAGCACAGTGAAAATGCGTTTGTTGCCATACGCCATTATTGTTGTTGCTGCTGCTGCCAACATTTGTAAGGTTTAAACATCTAATTAGGGTATGGGCTCAAGTTCCTTAGCATGAACCCGTTACTTGTTGGCAGGTGTTGTGTGTGTGTGGTGGGTGGGTGGGGGAAATGGGGTGATGCCTGCTTACAAATTTACTGCTTCGGGCTACCTGTTAAATCGTAAAGTAAACAATGCGCATGAGGCACACTTAAGAGAACACCACCAAAATACACACACACACACGGCCCCCTTCCTCCTCCCGCTGTGCCACTTGAAAAGCAAATAAAACCAAGTGCCCTGCCTGCCTCTTCTCCCACTCAAAATGCAACCGTGTGTGTAGTCATTTGCTCCAAACGGTAGCAACTATTTTTTTCTCCTGTATGTCGACTGCAATCGTTGTTGGCCTTTAACTTTCAGTTTTATGTACTGGACACAAAATGCACTGAAATGCAACAACATCTGTATCTGTGTGGGGAACAAGTGCACAGCATATTTGTTAGATACTTTTGGAAAATTTATAAACTCTTGCAAGAAAGTCCCAAAAAAAAAAAAAGTTGTTCCTCTTCAGTTTGTTCTTCATTATTTATTTTCATATTATTTAAGCTTAATGGCAGAAACAAAGATATAGATACAGATACAAGTGTGAGCACACACACAGAGAGACAGACAGAAACCAGTAGCAGGCACATGGAAAACTTTGGACGTATATATAAATTGTTGGCCATGTGTGTACCTTTTGCTGTTGTATTGTGTATCTATAGTAAACAAATGCGCGTAAAAAATACACACGGGCAGCAAAAAAAAAAAAAAAATTGGTTTCGCCTGAACAGAGAGAAAGAAGCCAACTGAGCAACAACTACAACTACAAGAACCGACAAAAACAAAAAAAAGGGAAAAAAAATATTAATGAAACAACAACACGAAGACGGCCATCGTTATAGTGTTTGCCGTTGGACCCAAGCGACCCATTGGCTGTTGTCATACCCTATTATCAGAATATTTGTTACTGGGTATATTGAGTTTTTTGATACCAAACTGCTGAAAAAGCAGAATAAAATAAAAAAAAAATCTTTCTATGGAAAATATTATTTTTGATCCATGTTGAATGTTTTATCAGTAAAGTCTTTTCGAATTGCTTCTTATATCTTGTACAGGGTATCTTTTGGTTGATTTGTCCTTCGTTTTTCTTGCTGTTATTGCTCTTGTGGCACGTTGGCCTGCTGCTGCGACCGCTGCGACTGCTGCTGCTGCTGTCTGCTTATCTAGATACATGAGCGTCGCGACGCATTGCCATCGCCTCATTTTGTTGCCCCGGAGGCGTGGTGGCAATGTGGAGAAGCTCCACGCCACGACTCTGAACTGACACTGGGATCTGTTGTTGCCATCAACATCATCATCGTCGGCATCATGATCATCATCAGCAACAGCGTCGCCATCGTATGCGTAAAAATTCTTTTCTCGCGCGTAAAAACAAACCTGAAAAGCAACGAGTTGTGTCTAAGTGTGTGTGTGTGTGTGTGAGAGAGTGTGGCAACAACAACCGATACACACACAAACAGAGAGATACTTATTCTTAACTTGTTATTGCCCAGAATTGAGCAGTCCGCACTTAAAGAACTTTAGCAACATCTTTTTAGTTTGTTAATAAAACAGATATTTGCCGCATACGCAATCGTTTCGGTTGCTTGTAGTAAATAGTTTTTACTACAATAGACTTAAGTTAAAGCAAATACTGTTTACCGGTATCATCAATAAGAGTTACAACTATCATCAATAAAATAGGGAATATTTTTTAAAAATTTGTTGGCTACCAACATAAATGTTTATTCTTCTTATTATATTCAAGACTAATCAACCCAAACACGATTTGATGGATATAAAAAAGTTAACTTAATTATATGAATTGATTTAGAGCTGATGCTAATTTAATTAACATTTTTATTATAATCAAATTAAGAATACATATTAGCTCATAAAATTAGCTTAAAAACTATATTCCCCACACATTCCAAAGCGATCTTCAATCTTAACTAACCATAACACAAAATAAATTGTTATTATTCACATAATATTATGCCCAAAACATTAGGGAAAATAAAAAAGGGGTTTTTCGATTAAAATTTTAACAAGAATTTGAATTCATTTCAAGTAAAATTGAAGAAAAAACTAAGTTTTTGGTCGATATAAAATTTTCTGGTCGTGTCATTTTTTGTTACTGAACTCATTAAATCCCTACTAATTCGGCTTTTTAAAAATTTAAAAAAAGTAGAAAAAACCGAAAAAAAAATTTAAAGTTAAGCAAACGTAATAGAGAATGACTGCAAACAAAATAAAAATAAATATTTAATAAAGAACGCTTATAAATAATAAATAAATGCTTTTAGCCATTGAAGAACAACATCGACCGACGTGCAAAAATAATTATATAAATTAAGACGATAAATGTATGTGCATACATACATGTATGTATGTATAACAACACCAACACGGACAACACGTTTCGTTCATTTTTAATTCATGAAACTTATTTCGAGCTACCAGACAGAGGCAGCCAAGACAAAAATAAAATAGCCAGATGATGAAAAAAGGCAAAAAAAATAAAGCATTAAACAAAATAAATATACAAAAATTCATACTATGCATACACATATGTATGTCTATATAAATACGTATTAATACGCGTTGTGTGTTTTGTCAGTTCTCCATATAAGTATGGACGTGTTTGTATGTATGTATATATTTGTTTTGGGGATAGACAAAACACACTCACACACACACACACACTCAATAACTAATATATATGTATGTATGTATTCCGCCAGCCAGCCGTATGCTTTATCTATAAGTTTTTCAATGCATTTTATATTTGCAATAATTTTTCGATTCTTGTTCGCCGCAAAATCAACTATTTATAGAAAAATGTATATCGTATACTTTGATGCCAAACAAATAATCATATAAAACAAAATTTTCGTTGAAATTGTTTTTAACAAAAAAAATGCGAAAAACGAATAATAACTCGATAAGAAATAACGAAATATTTGATACGAGGCAATGGTCGTGCGATTTTTCATTCATGCGCTAATCGTTGTACACACACGCACACACACACTCGCACGCGCATACTAACACATTTGAATATCTTTTTTTCACACATGTATATTCGTACAAAACAGCCGATATTAAGTATACGTACTTATGTGTGCTTTACCTTCTTTTGACGTCTGTTTTTTTTCGGGGTACGCTTCACACGCGTCAACACTTTCGTTCTGTGCCACCCTCTCCCAAATACCCTACAAGCCGCCCACCCACCTGGCAAACACACACACACACATGCTTATACATAAATATGTTTGTACTTTTTCTCAACATTTTTAATACGTTTTAATGCTGCGTAAATAATGCGAGAACCAATTGCGACCAACACCCAGCACCGCAATGCTTTAGCAAACTTAAAGAAAATATAAATAAATTTATACACAAAATCATTTTCATTCTTGCTTTCTTTTTTCTGTGGAATTTTGTTGTGCTTTGGTTTCGTTCTTTGTGTTTTGTTATGAAAACAAATATTTTCAAATACCGGAAAAATGCTTTTGGTTTTATTCTCTATTTTTTTAATGCTCTAAAAGTGCTCTTGCTTTGGCCAAGAGAAAATACTTTGTATGCAAGATCAAATTAAACAGAAAATGAAGATTTTTTTATTGGAAATTTGTATCAATCATAAACAGAACTTATGCGAATTTGTCATAAAAACGCAACGTTGTAAAGATTTTCTTACAAATATTATTGAATAGGGGAGCTAAAATTCCCCCTCCCCCCTTTGCTGGCGCCACTCATTTAGACTGAAACAAATGTGAAGAGTTTGGCGTCGTTTTGTCGCCATCAGTCAAAGTTCATGTTTGATTTACATGTTTATCTTTGAGTGTGAATATATAAAAATAAAAGTGTTTGCATAAATTACTAGTTATCAGTATACACACACACACATACTTTGTATTCCAAACCACATTCATTTCTTGTTCTTGAATGTCTTTTGACCAAATTGAGTTGTGTTCAGTTTCACACAGCTGCCGCTGCTTGTCTTGTCTTGTCATAAGTATGCAAAAATCTACAACGAACAACATGAAAAAAATCACAGCCTGTAATTATAAGCTCAAAAAAGTTATTTGTTAAGTTTCTTGGAAAAAAAAAATGCCTTAAAAGGTATTTTGCGGTTTGTTTTGATGGCCGGCTTAAGAGTTGATTGTCGCCAGACTGTCACCAATAACCACAATTTTGGGGTTTTATAAAGTTTCTTTTCTCGTGATCAATATTCAAAAAATCTGTGGGTCGCAAACAAACGTTGTAAAACTTGGCTCTTTATGATTGTGACAATAATTTTCGTCTATTTTTTAATCAGTTTCCAATTAATAAATGTATTTTCTCTTATTTGCTTTTCAGGTATGTTTCATAGGCAATGAAATTCGGATGGTTGCAATAGAATATGCTTGAATGGAATGAGAAGTGAGTGGCAATAATATGGAATATGATTTAAACTAAAGTAAACATTTTGAAACTTTGGGCATTTAAGTAATTTGGAATATTTAAGGCAGAGAAATGAAAACAATTGATGGCAATATTTAAATTTTATTGTTTAGATTACAAATAAAAATAATAACACTGTAATATTGTTTGTACACAATAAATACGAGTTTGAGCTTTGTTAATCGATTTTTAAAAGCTATATATATTATATATATGTATATGTCTAGAATCTAGATGCTTGTCTCTAGTACAGATTGCTGATGATTAAGCTTTTGTCGATTAACGAAAAAAATCGTGAAAACAGAATTAACGTTTATACTAATCAATTTTCTGTCTAGAATCCAGAACTTAAGTTCATTTATATAAATCAAATTCAATTGTATAAATGTTATAAACTGCAAAAAACCAGGCAAAACCTTTGCTATTCAATTCGTACAAACTTTCTTCATTCATTTAAAGTCAATTTGGTTTAATTTTTGAAAACAATCTATAAGACTTGGTAGAAAAGTCAGCAAAAAGGCCTGAACTCTAACACTTTAACGCTTTTACTTCTTACAGAACATATGTCTAAACCAACAAAAAAAATAACTTTAATTAAATTTATATCATAAAATGCATAAATTCACACAGTTTTGCTTCTTTTTATCACACTTCATTTGCGTATTTATTTTAAATGCAGAGTATACAAAACTTGGCTTAAGCTTTTTTTTTTTTTTGGGGGGGGGGCTATGTGAGAATCTTGATACATTATTATATGGGCACGTTCCTTATGTGGCTCAAGTGCAACCTTGATTTTCACCCCGCCCATGCACATTTTTGTTGACTCTTTTATTATTAGCTTTTTGCTTTTCGGACACTTTTTTTTGCCCCCCATTTTTTTTCACATGCATCAACAATATTTTTTATTTGTTTGTTTTTTTTTCGCATGCACAATTTTTTTTCCAAGCTAATCAGTTACAATGGCAGTGCCCAGAGGCAGCGGCGGTGCTTGGGTTTCGTGATTGCACTTTTAATTTACTACGTTTGTAGTATACATATATATAAAAGCAAGCACAAGCAAATAGTCGACAGTATAGTATAGAAAACCGGCCGGCCCACGCACATGCACATGCACACGAACCGGTATACCGGGTACCCAGACCCAGACCCGAAACCCAAACCGAACCAAGCCCCAAACCAAAGTTGAGGCGCGCCATCAAGCTACAACCTACACACAAAAGTTGTTGTTACTTTGACACGATGTCGCCAGCCGAAACAATATCGTTTCGTATGTCGCCTATACATACTATAGCTATAGTTAGTTAAAGAAGGAGGTAGGGCATAGATCTATGCTATTAACACAATTCAATGAAATTAATTATTGCCTTTGTTTTCGGGTTTTTTTTTTTAAGCGTAGGCGCAAAGCAAGCATCAAGTGCCACTTCGTAGATGCCTCAAAGCATTCAAAGCCATCAGAATCAGTAGCTCATTTTATTTATTTTCAAAATACACACAAGTGTGTGGGTGTTGTGTGTGTGTTTATTTGGGTTTTGCTGCTTTATTGTTTTAGGTTAGCGGATTTTGCTCAAGGGCTCCAAGGCAAACGCAAAGCAGCTTTTCCAAGAGCTGCAACACAATTGAAATATTTTTGTTAGCTGTTTCCATGGAATCTGTCAAATTGTAAAAACGATTTTCTATAAATTAAACTTTATTCATTTGTTCACTAGAATCCGATTTTTTAATAGTTTCAATGATATTTTCTAAACAAGGAGCTGCACAGGACGCTTAAGATGCCTCGGAGAAAATTCAGAGATTCAGCAAAAAATACACGGCAAAGCTACATAACCATGACAATCCTCTGGCTATGAACCTGCTCAATAGCCTAACAGTAAGGCGACTTAAAAGATACCATCCACTGGACCTACCATTTAGAGATCCAGGCTAAGGCATTCCTAAACATAAATCCCCTTTTGTAATGTGAGGCCCTACTAAATTGTCAAAAATAAACTATTTCCCTAGGTTGAGGTACAAAAGAAAATTAAATGATAGGGACAGATTAAAAAAAAAAAAATTCTAAAGAACTGTTTTAGGTTTTCTTCCTTATTTATTAAAAATTTTAAACAAAAAATAAAATCAAAATTATTTTTAGACTAATTTGCTTTTAGGCATATTGTTTGACACTTTCGAAATAATTTATATTTTGACCCATATTTACGATCTGCACTCAAAAAAGTTTCATCGATATATTACAAGTCAAGGATCAATTTTGTAAGTTGAATTGTAGTCAATTTTTTTTTATTTTAAAAAAAAAAATAAAAAAAATTTTTTTTGTAAAATGAAAGTTGATAAATATTTTTATTTTTATAAATTGAATAGTTATTTTTTATAAAATTGAATTTAATTTTTGATAATTTTTTATTAGGTCAAAATAAGAGTTATTTTTAAATAAATTAAAAAATTTTTTAAATTTTTTTTTTTTTTTTTTTTTTAAAAAAAAAAAAAAAAAAATTTTTTTTTTTTTTTTTTTAAAAAAAAAAAAATTTTAAAAAAAAAAAAAAAAAAAAAAAAAAAATTTTTTTTTTACCCTCTTGACAATATTGCCTCATCTGCCCATTATCCAAATCTTATCGCAATCGCCCGCCCTCCTATCAGTTAAGCGATTTCAACATCTTTATCATAACGCTGCCCACTCGATTTTAAACGTCTGATCAATTTTCACAGATTGTGAAATCGAAATATTTATATTCAAATGTCTAATAGCTGACCACGAATCGAGGCGAGCGCCTAGCCAGACCAGGCCAACTAACTGATTCACTAACGAGTTTTTCACTTCGGATGTCGTCGAGATGTCGTACAAAGGTCTCTTTTGAGTAATCGAAACTTGGCGTGACTCGAAAGAAAAATAAAAATAAAAGTTAACCACACAATTTAGCAATGGATAATTATTATAAATAATGTTGTCAACTGGTATGCAGGTGTCCCAATCGGCGTCTAGTAACTTGGCAACTTTTGACCTTCTTGCTTCTTCTGTTTGAATCCTTATTTTGCTCTGCGTACTGTGTGTGCCTTTGACATTATCCTGTTTACTCGCACTTTTCGGTTTTAAGACAAACAACACCCTAAAGCCGAATAAAAAAGACACAGGACCCAAACAAAATGCCAACTGCAGAAAAAGAAAAATGTATGTTTGTTTTTTATGTTTGTTTTTTTTTGGCTCCATTATTTGCTTAGGCCTTGTTGTTAGGTTGCCAGGCTGTCAGGGCTCCATTGAAAGTCTCTGCAATAAACTTAAACTTAAACAGAATATGCTTCAGTGCATGATTATGTAAAGAAACAAATATTAAGCTTTGTCCATTAAATTGTGAGAAAACTTTATGATTATTTAAGTTGAAGTTATAGAAAATCCTTTTGACAAAAAATAACCATTAGTTGAATTAATTGTTGAAGATAGTGTTGAAAAAACACCATGTGCTTAATTACAAAAAAAAAAAATAATATTTTACTAAAAGTTTTCTTTCATTGAATAAATAATATAAGATCTGAGTTTTGGAAAAACGAATAAAATTTAAACACAAGAAAATCCTTTCTATTTTTCATTTTAAATCGTTATTTTTTAACTCACCAGTTTCATCATACTAGCCATTAAATTAAATTTACAGCAGCAAACACTCTTTTTTTTAGTGCCTCGTGCTTCGATCTGAAATTTGAGATAAGCCACAATCAATTAGTGACTATATAAACAGGCAACACGAAGACTGCTCGAGAGAGAGAGGGAGATGAGACAAAATAGAGGAGGGTGACCCATTGCTATTCCCGGGAGACAGTGCCTACAAATCGTACACATACCAAAAACTAATAAGCACTAAGACCAACAAAAAGAAAGAAGAAACCAAATCCAAACAAATAACATTTTGCGTTTATTTGTTTTTATGTTTTTCTTGTCGCGTTTTGCACAGCTTTTGCGACCAGTACTTATCTATCTTTCATAGATCAACCCAAACCAAAAAAAAAAGTAACACGTAAGAGGGCTTCAGCCTAGAAATACTGACTAGGATATACCCCTAACCCGTTACATTATGCGTGTTTTCTGGTGTTTCTTAACCGATTTTGATTACAATTGTGCCAGATGTTCATTATTTTATTCATTGTTTCAAACCCTGTTGATGCTGATCAAGATTCTAAATATGTATATACTTTATAGTCAGAGATGCTTTCTTCTGTCTGCCATTATACGCTTTTTTTACCCGTTTCATGGGTTAAAGGTATTAAAAAAAAAAAACAATGAACAAAGTACGCATACGCATTTGCTAAGTGGTGTCAAATATTTACATGATATTATATTTCGATTTTCTATTTACCTTTACACATACACGTTTTTGACTTTTGAGTTGTCAGTTTTTCAAACAGCTCAACAATTTGTTTTGCATAACACATACAAAAAATATCTCGCACGCATATCTTAATGAGAATACCGAGTCTAGAAAGAGAGAATGAAAATGGAAGGGTAAACCAAGCCAAGGGTGATAACTCAATGTGAAATTTAATCTAGAAGTTAAAAAAAAATATATTTTTTCTTTCAATTTTTCATTTTTAGTCAACTAATTGTTCTGTAGTGACTTTTTATTTCATTTCTACAATTAATAACAGTAAATATTGGATAAGTTTCAAGCTGTATGTATGATTTTTTTTTAGGATTTTCGATAGTTAATGTGGGCATAAAAGGTGGGATGAAAAATATTCTCCTACCATAAACTTTCAAAATGAGTTATTATTTTGTATCTGTTATATGCCAAAAACTATAAGGCACATCTGGTATTCCACTACGTATACTTATTGCCTCAATGGCATATTCAAATACTCTTGCCACTTGTTGACCCACTTTTGGTGGCAGTTGGCCCATTGATTAAGTTTATCCGCTTGGTCAGTAGGCCCACTTAATTGTTTATTATTTATGCACACAGCATTTAAATGAAGCTCATTAGGCATCCATGTATATGTAGTATTGTTGTATTTTTAGCCACGTCAATTAAGTGTGCTTTGTTAACTTGGCTAACACGCACACACACTTACCACACTTCAGCTAAGTCCAAAGCGGCTTCCAAAACACTTGAATATCCTTATTAGAGGCAAGCACAGAATGCTTTGAGATAAAAATGAACCTCAAATTGGTCTGCTTCCTTTAGGCCAGCATCTGTTGTTGCTAACGCACATTAAGCTTAAACACACACCGATGACAAAAGAAGAACTTTTCTGGACAGAAGCACATGCTGCTGCTACCCCAACTTATAAGTACTTGAACTCAAGTTTTTTTATGCTACGTGGATATTAAGTATTTGGCGATGGGTCTTATGGTTTTCTCAGAAAACGTGTAACGTAGAGATATTGGAAGACTTTCGTTTAGAATATTCTCTACTTTATATGACCTATTGTAATGCTCTATCATATCATTTATTCCCTCATTGTAACATACTTGTTTCATATTTTTTTTATATGTTTAGTAAAAAGCCTTGCATGGTTATATCAATTGGGGTTCGCTTATGTTAACACAGTGCAAAAGTAGTTCACAGTTCATTCCCCCAAATTGTAATAGGGGGCTGCCTGCCTGACTGTCTTTGACACTTGTGGTCATAATAGTTTGCCAACCGCCGCCCCCCAAGCAACGATGGGTAGAACCCCTAATCACTGCGAATGGAAACTCTTATATCCAAGTTTTGCCTCGTTTCGTTCCATTTTTTTTTCTGGCTGCTGTGTAAGCGTTTTATGCGGTGACTTAAGAAAAGAATTCTAAAGATACCTTTTTTTTCTTCTTCCACATCTTTCTCTCTGCCTGCTTTGTTCTCAGTGCTTCTTGGTTGTTTTTGCCGATTGAAATGCTTTTTTCCCCCTTGTGGATTTTTCCTTCCTTTTTTTTTATTTCAAAGCTACCCCAACAACAATTTTGTTATGTACATTTAAAGTTTGACATTTTTTTCTCCCTCGAATAGGCCTAAGTTTCATGTATGTGAGGACACGTGCGTTTGTGTGGGTTGTTTAATGTTGCGTTGAGTTCTTGGAGGGTTTCACTCTTTTTTCAGCTGGTTTTAGTCCCTGCCGCTTTTAGCCGCCTGCGTGGGTATGATTTATATATATATATTTTAAGGTTATTGCGCATTATTATTTTGTCAAAGGACTGAATATAAATACCTGTTAAATTGGTCTAAGGCTCTTATGATGGGGAAAAAGCCCCAGATTTTTTTTCTTGTTTTGTTCATGCTCAATTTGGTAGCATTTTATAATGCTCTTATTTAATAATTAATTATTATCTGAGGGCCTTTTTCCAACTAATACGGTGTATGCGGTGTATGTATTTCATTAATTAACGGCTTAAAAACTTTTAAAGCATTTAATTAATTGTGTACCCTAATTAATGAACGCTGCAGCGTAGCAAAAAACTAAAGTATGTTTTTTTTAAATGCTTTTATTATTTACGTTTATTATATCTTAGCCTATTTTAAACATTTATAAACTTTATTTTCACTTGGTCTCTAAATTCACATTTTATGCGATTATTTTTGCATCAAAAATACAGAAAAATATTTGAAACTTTTTGAAAGACTCAAAAATATTGTACAAATTCTAAAAAGTTTTTATGAATATATATTTTCTTTAAATTATTTCAAATATTTCTGTGAATATGTATTATATTAAGAGTAACTTATTCCAAACATGCTCGAACACATATCAACAAGAAAAAAAAAAATATGCTTAAAAACTTCAGAGATTTGGGTTTAAGCCGCATTTAAAATCTCCGAAAACAAGCCCTCATTTTTCGGTATTTTTTTTTTTGGAGCAAAATGCTTTACACTATTATTAGAGATTTATATCAGTAAAATATCACGAATTTAATCATTTATTATAATCAAATGTATTTGCAATATGCATTTTAACTAAAAATTACCTTCCTAAAATGTTATAAATATTATGCATTAGAGTCTAATGATTTTCCTATCGCAAAACTTATCGATGATATCGTTTCAGCATTGAGAAAACCAAATTGCTTTAACTCCGGTTAGCTCATCTCAAGTTTAACTAACGGCAACTTTGGTCTTATCATATCTTATGTATTTATATATGCCTCTGCTATATCAAAAAAAAAAAAAAACAATTCTAAAACATCGAAGCTAATGCACTTCCGTCAGTCTTTGTCAATTTTTCCATTTCCGTTTCGATTGATTCCATTATGTGCTGTTGCCCAGCAAACAATTTTCAAAGCACTAACTTTTTTTTTATCATTTTACATACTTTGCTTTGTTGGCCAACTCCCACACACACAGACACAATGAAACACGCACATTTGTATGCCACTGATAATTTGAAAGTTAGTTTTTGGAGTCAACTTTTACATTTGGGGCCTCATTAGCATTGTTAGTCAAAGTTGATAATAAAGTTTAACCGTGACTCAATGCGTAGGCGTGTGTCAGTAACGATTCGATTGACTGGTTGTTTAGGCTGCTATTTTTTATTGATTTTTTATTTGAGCGTAAATTGAAACATATGCACATTCATAAAACTGATCGGTGGGCGTCGGCAGCAAAGCAAAGCAAAACCCAATTTAATAAGTCCAATCCAATTATGACTTATTTCAATGGGTCTTTACTACTGCAACAACATAGGAAAGGAGGGGATAAATGTAGGAAGAAAAGAAGCTTTTAAGTCCAGGCAGCTGTCATGTTGTTGCCCTCCCGTTGACAGGACCCAAGGGAGTATATATTTGGTCCAGGACGACCGACCATCCTGTTTCAAAATTTGTTTTTGTCTAATTTGTAAACGAAAGGAAAATCAATTTTATGCAAATGCTTTTGGACATCTGGGATGTGGCCAAAACCTACGCACAAGTAAGCAATTGTGTATTTTAAGAAACAACAATATAATAATGATGATAATGATGATGATGATGTTTCACATCAAATCTGTTAAAAGGAAAACCTTGGCATTGGCAACATAAGTTACAATATATATGAAAGCTGAGAAGATTAAAAGTTCTTCTAGTGAACTGTTAATGTTCTTTGTTTCTATAACATTTTCTGATGATTTCGGAGAATTTAGCATGCCATCTTTCCGGAAGCTAAAACCAAATAATGGCTTTTACAGGAAAACGAAAAGATTTTCTGTAATGGAAACATAAAACCCTTGACTCAAAAAAAAAACAAAAAACCATAATTAAATTTTGTATTTAACAGAAATGTAACAGACTTACGTTTCAATTTAGCTCTAAAATATGTTTGCCTAAAGCGTTTCTGGGATAACAGACACTAGAACTGGTAGGATAGCTGTGTATAGAGTGCTCGACTAGAAGATACCCTGATATTACCATGATGATTTGCCTTAAACCTAAATATATATTTTATAGCATTTGAGTATTAAAATCAGGAAGATAACGGTATTGATAATTGGAGGGGCTTAGGGTATAAAAAATATAAAGTAGGTTGGTAATAAAAAAAAAACAATAAAAATGACTGCGATATACTCTGATAGCAGTTAAAATTTTTGTGTTAAGTTAGTACAGTGAACGCTCGCGAATTAGAACCATTCCAGAATTTTAACCCAGTTTTCGCAATTTTTTAGAGAGTTCTAATGTGTGAGCGTCCACTGTATATGGAGATTTTAGGTTTTAAATGACACGCAGAATAGGTGGAATGCATCTTAAATCCTTCTACCAAGTTTGGTGACTCTAGTCCAAAAACTTCTCAAATATTAAGATTTCTGATTTAAAGAGGTGTGTTGTATATGTGAGCGTGTTATCCAATTTTCTCCATTTAATACAGATCTTTGGGGGATGGCGACATTTTTCCTAAATTTGATAACTCTAGCTTAAAAACTGGCAAAGACACATCCATTTGGGCGAGAAGCTTAGTTTGGGGGCGTGGCATCAAACCTATCCTACCTAAAATAAGAAATGTACCCTTCAGTTATTTTGATATTCTTTTGTATTTGTATTATTATAATATCTGATGTACATTAAAATTTAATCTTAAAACTAACATATCCTTAAGTTTTATATATTGTTTTAAAACTTTGTATCTATTTTGCCTCTCTTTCTCGCGCGCTGCACTTAAAAGCTTGTGCATATTATTGGTTTTGCTATAATCCCGAACATTATATGCACTTTGCATTCGAATTGCGCTTTTAGTTTTCAATCAATTTGCAAAATAAATGCGCTTCGTATGTTCGTTTAGTCATCCATATGGCATCATCCATCTATACATCCAACCGTCCATCCATCAATAGATCCATCTATCCGTTCGTCTATTCATAGAGCAAGAACACAAACAAAACAACTTCGATACTCTACACATTGAATAATATTGTATAACAAAAAAAAATGTATGAAAATGTAGAAATACAAAATAAATAAATGCCCGCATGTTGGCTGCTGCACATTCATTTAAACCGCACGCGTTTATAACAATGAAATCAAAACACAACAGCGCAAGAAATTTGCATTTAGAGCTCAATCAAATGCAATTTGCATGTCGTACAAATAAAAACCAAAAGAACTGCAATAACAACAACAACATAAAAACTATGCGAAAACGTATTTGTTTTCCAACTTAGTTTACTAAATGTATGTATTGGTTTTTGTTGTTTTTTTTTTTTCGTATATTCATAAATATTTAATGGCTTCGCATTGCATAAGTACACACACACACACACACAGAGAGAGAGAGAGAGGGTAATGCAACGGTGCATGCGTTTGCAGGGTTGCCATCATCACCATAAGCACTTTTCGATACGTTGGCAATTTGTTTTGATAACTTCACCACACAGCGCACACAGTTTACAGTTAGTTAAGTACATCGTATTTGTGACGTGTCATGTTTTTCGCACCCACAACGCGCATTTGCCATCGATTGCGAATGTGAACCCATTCATATTTATCAGCCAACGGTACTTACTTGCCTTTGTATGCATATTACACTGTAATTTGTTCAACGTAAATTGCTTAATATGATTCCTGGGAAATTGTGGAAGTTTCAGCACCTTGCAAAATCATTTTGTCATCGATTCGTGGTCGAGAAAGCACTTTAAATATTAAATTCAATGATATCGTTTCGTTTGAAATGAAGCCATTAGAATTGTCTAGCGCTGGGACATTATTGGCACTGTGGGAACGTTAAAAACTAACATATTTTCGATGAGTGAATCGAATGAGTGAAGCCCAACATAACGGAGCTTTTCCACACGTTTTTCGCTCTCGCTTAGCTCTTGTTTATTAGTAGGATTTGTTGGTGGATTAGGATTCGGACCCTTGGCCATGTTTAATGCATATTGTTTGCTGTCTCTCCGGGGCAATGGAAAATTAATCCAAGTTGTGTCCTATTTCAAATCAATTTCATCAGCAGAAAATCATCAAAAGCACAGACAACAGCAACAACGTTTTCTCGTTACTTTGACGTTTGCTGCACTTCATTGCATTGTTGTTGCTGCTGCTGCTGTCATTTACAAATAAAATTTATTTTTGCCTCACTCGCACTTACACTGACACTGTGCCGGATGAACATAAGCTCAGTTGTGCTTTGTGGGCTCAGCTATTGACAACGGCGACGTCGCGCCGACGCCTGCAGCGCCGCGCGTTAGCAGCAGCAGCAGCTTCCAGCTTCCAACATTCAGAACAGTAGCAAAGGCTCAACTTTGTTTATTCTTGTCGGTCGCATTTTGTTTTGTTTATTTTTATACTTTTTCGCTCAACTCTTTCGCATTTTCTCTCGTCGTCGTCGCCGTCATGTTGGGTTTGTTGAATTTACTTCCATTTTGTTGGGGCTCTCTCTTTGCCTTTGCCTGGCTACCGTTTGACGTTTCAGTTGGGAATGAAATGAAATGATTTAATGCAAATTTTATACGCCATATTTTTTGTATTTCTTTATTTTTTTTTTTTGTGTGCCCAGCAACGTTCCTTTCTTGATGTCTGCCTTCTTTACCTTCTTTATCACGATATTCTTGTTATTCGCCATTTGCTTTGTCACCGACTTTGGCAACATTTAAATTCATTTTGCAACGCTTTCGAATTATTTGATCGATGTGTCGGCTTCTGTTTGTGTAATAATTGAAGTGCTCAATACACATTGCGGAGTGAAGAAAATTATAATTGGAGTTAAAAGCATTTAATGATCTTAGAATTTTTTTTTGTTCTTGGTCTTAAAGATAAATCGCATCTATCTTCTGTCTACAAAATTTCGTATGACACTTTCCAGAATATCACACACTTTATACGTATAACAGCATCCATAGTCAAGTTGCGCTCATTCAACTGTGATATACTCAAGTGCAGTTTGAGTTTCTGTATTTGAAATGGCAATGCCAGCAATTAACTGGAAACAACGAAGGCGTGAATGATACACTTAAAAGGGAGGGGAAGTAAAACCTTGCAGTCTGTCTGCTTAGTTAAGTTTTTTGTTTTTTTTTCGCAATCGCTAGGACATACAAAAAATATATATTAATTAGTGTGTGCGCCTCAATTTGAGCAACAACATCAGCGCAAATTAATTGAGAAATGCGTTAAAGCCAATTAGGGACAGCAAAAACAATAAAGAAGCAACAATGCATTTAAAAGAAGAAGCAGTCGCCATGGAAATGATTCCAAAAAATGTTGTATGTTGTTCTTGTTCGTTGTTAGTGCCAATCAAGACAAAAAAATTCCGTATTTTAAGTTAAAGTACGTGATTAAAAATTTTATACAATTTTCACTAACCACAAACAGAGTACAAAATGAAGATGTACATCAAATCTGGTCTCGAAAGAGATTACTTAAAGCCGTGCGCACTCACTGCTACAGCACTTCTATTTTGTCATGCCTTTTGCAAGCTTTTTGCCTTTTTTTTCTTCACTTTGTCATCTCATCTTTGGGCCTCTTGCAATCAGAAGAAAAAGCGCTCAGCAGCAGTACACCTAATACCATCATACCAGCAGCAGCAACAGCACGTCCTTCCTCTTTATCTGCCACCTCCTTTGCTATAGTGCCGTACATAACCCTCGCGTAGCTACATACATACACAATTCGTCGTACTTCTCATACAACCGTATTCCTTGTCGTCGATTCTTGCTCAACATTTTTTTTCGCGTTGCCAGGCAGATGCAGTAGGCTGGCTGGTTAGCAGGCGGGCGGGCGGGCAGGCATCAAAAACACACTCACACACAAGCGCATAGTAACTCGCAAAACAGACATACAAACGTACGTACATATGTGTCTATACGTTTACTCACACATAGCCGCTTAGTGCACTCGTCTTTACAACTCAACAGCATCGCAGCACGACAAACGGCTGCACTGCGACAGTTTCTCTATATTGGCTTTTTGCTTCTCCTTCTTTTTTCTGTAGTAGTGCGCCCCACTTGGCAAGCTCAGACCCCGAATCGAATAATTTACGTCATACAGTCAGTTTTCATTCTAATCTATATTGCGCTTAAATTTTCCTTTTGCTTCTCCTTCTTTCTTAATTGGATTTTTCTGTGATGTTGATATTAAGCACTTGCCTCGACAGCATTCACGTTCATTCTTGCCAAAATTTAAAATATCGCAATCTTCTTAAACTAATTTCTACAACACAAGCTCAGACACACAGCGAATACGAAATAATTTAAATCGCCATTTATTGATTTGCGATATTTCGAGTCGCAAATGCAACCGGTGGGTAATTGATAAAATTAACTTTCATCGAGTACATTTTGTTTGGGTCCCGACTATTTTTGGGGACAGGTTTCGGGACCCGTGGGATTTCGGGATCGACCAGCAGCATCTTCCCAACAATCAAAACCGATCCCGACGCCCATCTCTAGCAAAAACCTAAAAAAATGAGTAAAGGCTGCTACAGCCAGCAGCAACAACAACTGCATGCATACTCACTCACAGGCACGAGTTGACCTACAGTGGTGGTTAATTAAATCTATACACATGGTTTCAATAAAATCATATGTGTGCACAAGTTCATATGTTTATTATTAATCTATTGAAAAGACAACAAAGACGGCTGCTTTTTTATCAGTTACTTGGTTGTAGAAGAGACAAGCCAATGCTTTTGTGTGTGTTACAATTCGTATGGCCTCCACTGTGTGTAACACTGCTGTTACACGCGCCAATGTAACTTCTCTCTCTCTCTCTCTCTCTCTGCCTATGTCGCGAATTGCATTTATGCGTGCATGTGTGCTTGTTTGTGTGTGAGGCTTTCGTATGGGACGAACAACGCACGACTTGTTTGCATTTACTCTACGCAAATGAGCGGCGTCGCTGTTGTCGCTTTTTTTCTGTTTTCAAGGGTGGGGTGCGCTGCGGCGATGCTGTGAAGTGTGGGTCGACACCCGCAAAAGATCCCCCCGCCCCATTCCCCTTTCTGCAATACAAAATGTTTGCGCACAACTCACTCTCACTTGATGCTGATGATGATGATGATGCTGTGCTGCAGTTTTTCCATTTTGCTATACCTTGAATGACTAAGAGTTTTGTCGTTGTTGCTGTTGTTGTTGTTGTAGCTATTATGGAGAATGGGAGGACTTCTGACGAGTTGGCAACAACATCAAAAAATATATGTATGTATGTATGGAAAAAAAAAAAAGAAAACAAAATCACTGCACATAAATTCGCATGCTTACTGAGCGCGCACTCTCTCTCTCTCTCTCTCTCGCTCAGGCCTTTGCTATTGTATACCCTGCTGCCCCCATCTCTCGCACGACTTCGGCTAGTGCTTGTTGTATTTTCTGCTGCTGCTGTCAACGAGTGGGGTTACTGACTTTGCAGCAGCCAAGCACTGGCAGACTGCTACCGTTGCTTTGTATGTTTCTATGTGTATGTATGTGTACGTGTGTATGTCAATGTAAGTGCGTGCGGGCAGCGCCGTTAGCATCCCGTAGCTGCAGTAGCAGAAGCGAATGCAATGTAAGTGAGTAAAAATGCAAGAAACGACAGGCAGACAGACAGGCAGTCTGCATTAAGTTTTGGGCGCTTGCATTTTTGGGCTGTACTTCGTATTTTGCTTTTGCGCAGCCCACTGCATCTGTATGTATGTATGTATGTGTGTGTCTCGTGAGTGCTGAGTTCACTTTACACTTTTGCTTGTTTGCATTGCTTTCGGTGTGGATTTGGCGCCAAAACATGATGCGAAACTAACTACCGTTAAGGTTCAAAGAACTCTCTACTCTAATTACGACGCATGCGGTCATATCATAACAAATTTATGCGACATGTTTACATGTTTCAGTGCATGTGCATGTGTGTGTGTGTGTGAGAGAGTTTGTACAATACAATGTGTGTACTCTGTCGCTCTCTCTGTCTCTTTTACACACTCTTTGCTTAGAATTTATCATGACTGCATTGAGATCAATCGCACATTTGTAACGGGCGTGAGTGAATTTAAGCATCATAAAACTGAATATGCCAATAAATAACAATAACAACAACAACAACAGCAACATCTGTGGGAAGCATGCCAACTGCAGTTGCAAACCACATAATAATTGACCAAGAGCAATAACAGTCGATGCCAACTGCAAAGAAGAGCATAGAAAAGTTACACATGATCGACATGAAGCTATCCTGCTATTGAAAGTTCTTACAACACAAAACTAATAGTATTTATTTAATTTTGAGTGATCCTTTTAAGCTTTAATTTTATTTGGCAGTTTCGTACCAGAGCTTTCAAAAGTTCAATGCAAGTATAACAGGCATGCCAATCATTCTGGACACCAGTGTATAACAGTGCAGTGTGCATGCCGAGAGGCATAGAGCACAAACACAGAGATTGATAGACAAGCAAGGGTAAAGCTTTGGTTAGCTAAAGGGAGGGGGGGTGTGGCCGTGGGGGTCACACCAAATAGCCAACCGGGCGTACTGTAGATTTACTTAAGCACGCATCGGTAGCATTGCAAAGCACCCATCACTTAACCCTGCCTCCCTCGCCCCCGCCACCGACCACCCTTATCCATATGTATATCATTTACTATAACCGAGCACACTGGCATAAAAAAGGCTTTTTGCATAAAAGCTGAATTAATACATTTGTGTTCACATTTGACCAACAAATCAGGAGAGGCTTCTGCTTCTTCACAGTTTAGGCTGAGTATGAAAATAATAATAATAATAATAATAAAGAGAGCAAGATACATAGGGATGAAGAAAAGATTGAGCAATTCTCCCACAAACACTCGCACACACACACACACACATAGAACAGATTGTAAGGCGGACGATTGAGCCTAGCAACCAACGCAAATGCAGTAATGAAAAGAAAAGTTGTAAAAACGGCAACGAGCAACGAGAGAAAAAAAAAATAAAGCAATCATTGCACTTGTTTCTCTCTCTCTCCTCTCCGCGCACTCACAGCAACAACAACAACAGTGCGAGCAAAGCTTTATTCCTGTTGCTATGTTCAGTTTTTGTCCCTTCTATATATGTATATACTTTTTTTTTTCAAAACTTTCTAGCCATGATGTGGTTGTTGTTGTTGCATTTGTTGCTGTTGCCGTGTGGCCCACAATGGGCGTGGCAGTCATTTCCCGCAATTACGCCCACACACACAAACGAGGCGACATGAATCTAGTAAGCATACCGTGCGAGTGAGCGAGAGAGGGAATGAGTTGATGTTTTGTGTGAAATGAATGATAAGCCGAATTGCAATGGTTTGATGAAATATGGCAACGCTGTAGCTGCTGTACACACAAGCGCAGTCACATATACGCTGACTGCCTGGAAGTATGCTACAGTTTTTGTTCAACCGCACGAATGACCTATGCCAACTCTGATTGAATTTTTAACAGTAGTTGGGGGTGGAAAGGTGAATTGCGAAAGGATAAAAAACTTTTATTTGATTTCGTTGCTTGGGTTAGGAACAAAAGTTCGCGAATTGGCAATACTCACGCTTATTTAAAGCGTTTAATGTTTAAAATTCATATTTTCCTAGAAGGTACTTTATTTTTCTCATAATTATTGCTCTTAAATACGATCAACATTTACTGATTTTAATTATGTGCGTTGTAAACAGTTCAATCACCATAAGTGTAACCAATTAGTCACATTATTTCACTCTTAAATATGTAATTATTTTCTTATCACAAATCAAATTCCTACGAATTGTCTTCTTTCTTTCTCCAAATACTATTTTACTACGCATCACAATTTATGTGGAATGCAATGAAACGGAATTGTTAGCCAATCACATGATATCTAAATCGTAGTAAAACGTTATATTGCGTTCTTTTTGGGTAACTATGCGCCCTAATCAAGTCATGCACCCTTGTGCACGCGAAAAATATATAAATGTGTATAATCCTGAAACGGTTGCCCTCTGTCAAAAGGCGAGTGGGTGGCGTTGGGTGGTTGTTAAGGGTCTGACGCGCAAGTTCATCAAAGTCGAGGCTGCAACGGTAATGCACAGTGGGACTGATGACTATATTTGCGGAGTTGAGAATTATACAAAAGAGACAAAAAAATATATAATGCAACATTGAATTGAATAGATATTTATTAACGGAAAATATCACAGATATGGAACAATAGACTCGACTCTCCCCTGTACTAAAAATTAAATACTTCAATGGTATTAAAAAAAATATTTCATATGGAAAAAGTTCAATATTTTAAGAAAAGTGTTACGCTGAAACTAATAAACTTACATCTTTCTAATCTGCGATCCTATACAGGATGTAAGCGATTACATAAAATTTATTAAAAATCAAAATTACAAATTTTTAAAATTAAAATTAAAATTAAAATTAATTAATTTATGTTTGCAACCAAGTTGATGTACTTCTCTCTAAACTAACATCAAACTATAAAATTAATGAATATGGTTTTCGAAAAAGCATAAATGGAATGAAAAGCAAGATGATCCTGAAATTAGAAACCTGTTTATGTTTCATAAAATGCTAAAATAAAATATTTATTAATTAAAAAAAAAAAAATGTTTTTTCGATTTTTGAACAAAGTTTTGTATTAAACGAAACTAGTTTTCCCCAACACTGATTATGTTCCATCAAAAAAACTCTATTTTACGACCAATTTTCTCTAAAACAAAGTTTTTATTATGTTCCCCTCAAAAGTTTGTAATATAGAATTTTGACATTATTAGCTTTTTATTTTTTTTTTGTAGTAAAAATTAAAAGTTTTGCCCACTGTTAAAGGTTGTCTTCGACGTCTGCGTGTCTGGCCTGTTGGCAACTGTGTTGGCCCGTTAGCTGTTTGCCACTTGCCTGTGTGGGGTTGCCAGATGATTGCGACTTTGTATGCAACTGTACTGAGTTCTGTGTAGCTGTATAAATGTGTGTGTGTGTGGGTGGTTGGGTGGCATTGGCATACAATTTTTCAAGTATCATTTGTACGAGTATTTTATTTTTTACTCTTTGAGTACAACAAAACGCCTCCTACGCCCAGGATCCCAGAACCCAGAACCAGAAACCCCAACTGCCTGTCTGTGTGTAAATTAAAATGTTTCCGTTGTCGATGTTGCACACAAACATGTATTTACTGTATGTGTGTGTGTGTGTGTAGTTTTTGGTCCGAGATTGAATTTTATTATGGTGGGGCAGACAACGGCCTGGCGCCATAGTGGTGGCCAAAGTCGCAGCGCCAGGATGTCAGCATTGTCAGGATGCGGGAATTGTGCTAATTATGAAAATGACATTTTGGCCATTAAATGGCTTTCGGTTGTCAGCTTGTGATTAATGTAAAATGTTCTCTCTCTCTTGCAGGCGGCGATGCCATTGATGATGATGTTGCTGATGTTGCGGGCGACATCGTTGCACAACAATAACAACAAGTAACACTAAGCCGACAACAACAACAACAACAACAATAAACCACACACATGTTGCTGCTACAATTGGAACGATCACAGCGTGGAGAGCAACAGCAACTAAAATGCTCAGCGCTGCCGCCAATCCAACAACAACAACAACAACAGCAGCAGCAACAGTTGCCATTGGCGAAACTTATGTCATAACAACAAATAAACATCTCCATCAGAAGCAGCAGCAGCAACAGCAGCAGCAACAACAGCAACATTTCGTTGTTGCCACC
Organism: Scaptomyza pallida; assembly: GCA_018152965.1. Lineage (NCBI taxonomy): Eukaryota > Metazoa > Arthropoda > Insecta > Diptera > Drosophilidae > Scaptomyza > Scaptomyza pallida. Next base: position 8,430,189 of record JAECXP010000002.1, read on the forward strand.
AACACAATGGTCATACCTGCAACATCAGTCGCCGGTATACCAACAACAACAACAACAACAGCAACAACAACAACTACAGCAGCAGCAGCAGCAGCAGTTGAACAACAACAGCAGCAACATGTATTGTTTCAACCGCAATTACAATTACAACAAACAGCAGCAACACCTCAGCAACCATCGCAACCACCGCGACAGCATCCCAAGAAGCGTAAATTTGATCCAGCTGAGCTGGACAAAGTCGAACAACAACAGCAACAACAGCAGCATCCGCAACAGCAACAGCAACATCAACAGCTGTATAAGCAACAAAAACCCGCCGATACGAATGGCAACAGTGAGGCAATTGCCAATGGCAATATTGCTGCCGTGCAGCAAAATGCGTTAGCGTTGCGCACAATGATTGTCAGCAGTCCATCAACAGCAATCAATTGTTCAGGTGCTGGTGCTGGTGCAGGCGCCGGCAACAGCAACAGCAGCAATGAGAATATTCGGCAGCAGCAACAACAACGTATTATAATTGCATCGCCGCTGGAACATGTGACAAGTACTTATAAGCAACATGTTGCTGGCAGCACCAGCAACACCAACAGCAACAGCAATCATTTGCGCACACACACACCACTCTACTACCAGCAACAGCAACAGCAGCAACAGCAACAACCACGTTTTAGCTTTAACTCAAACAACCAGCAACATGTACAGGAACAACAGCAGCAACATACACAACAGCAACAGCAACAGCAACAGCAACATGAGCCTGCTGCTTTACTCGATCTCAGCGAATGGACTAATACGCGTGTCCTGGCCAAAGTTGGCAAATGTTATGCCCCCGGCAAGATACAAGATACGCCCACAGCCGCCAATACGACGACGTCACCCTCAATACTCGTGAAATTCGATGCCACAGAATTTGGTCAGCAATTGTATCAGGATGTGCTGCAACAGGGACGCTACAATGTCATACTCGATGCCAGTCCACCCATGGCCGATGTAAGTACTCCACACACAGAATTTCCATTACAACAACATAATTTTATACCTTGCAACATTTATAGATCACATTGGAGGCACGTGTTTGTGTACGCCAAAGTCTCGATGTCTATGTGGAGGGCATCATTTTGGACATCAATCCGGGCACCAAGCAATTTACAGTGCAACTAGTAAACGATGATGTGGTAAGTACAGTGGGACCATAAAAGACGAACTAAATAAGCATAAGCTTGAATTTGTAGTTATGTACACTACAGGGCATAAGTATTTTGACAACCTTAAAGTAAAATCTTCTCATAACTAAACCTTACTTAATAAAGTGTTTGGTATCAATGGGAAAGGTCATTTAATTTATTTTCCGTTTGAATGATACAATACTCTTCTTAACCCATTAAGTACCCATTATAAGTTTTCCATTCTTGTAAAAGTCTACTTTAAACATTTTTTCTCGGGATAAAATAATAAATGTTTTGATGCAAACAGTTTTTTTTTTAAATAATTCTAATAGTGACTGAAAAAAAATTTGTTTAAAAATCTCTTTGCATGTATTTTTTATGATCTTTGGAAAATTGTTAAAAATGACTAAAAATTACTATTTTCGATGAAAAGGGGGAAAATAGTAGTAAATAGACTATTAGAGCTAGAGACTTTAAACTTGGAACTTAAGCTCTCCTATACCATGATAAGAACAAGTTTGTTTCAAATTATCGATAAAACTTCCGGTTTCCGATATACACATGTAATCGATAACAAAAGAATCTTGAATTTCAAAATTTTAAAAATGAGAACAAGTTTTTTTTTTTAAATTATTGATAACACTTCTGGTTTTCGATATACACATGTTATCGATAACAAAAAATCTTGAATTTCAAAATTATAAAAATGAGGTTTGAAACTACGAATAAAATAATGAATATTTGAATCGCGGTTTGAACTTACGCGTTACGTATAGGGTTAAGGGTATTGCCTAGTCGGAATTTCTCGACTAGAATCTTCTTACTTGTTATACCCTTAACCCATAAAATGGGTAAATAAGGGTATAATGGTTTTGTGCAAATGTATGTAACAGACAGAAGGAAGCATCTCCGACCCTATAAAGTTATATATTCTTGATCAGCATCAACAGCCGAGTCGATCTAGCCATGTCTGTCTGTCTCTGTCCGTCTGTCTGTCTGTCTGTTGAACGCGGCTTAAGAGATAGAGACTGCAAACTTGAAACTTAAGCTCTCCTATACCATAGGCAGATCAAGTTTGTTTCAAATTTTCGATAACACTTCTGGTTTCCGATATACACATGTGATCGATAACAAAAAATTCTTGAATTTCAAAATTGTAAAAACGAGGTTTCAAACTATTAATAAAATAATGAACATTTGAAAAAATTTTATTAAAATCGGTTAAGAAACACCAGAGATATCGCAGTTTGAAGTTTGGTTATATTGGTCACTGAATGAATACATACAAGTTACTGTAAGCATTACCTATCGGGTTAAGGGTATGTCCTGGTCGGGATTTCTCGACTCTAGAGCCTTCTTACTTGTTTTCTTATCGTTTTTTGTATTCAATTGCAGCCCAATACAAAAGTTGTGCGTCGTGCCGATTTGCGTCTGTTGCTGCCGCCTTGGTGGGATGAGTTGAACGAGTTGACGCCAACGGCGGCGGCGGCGGCGGCAACAACGCCAGCAGCTGGCAGCAATGGTGGCAGCAAACGCAAATCCGATGGGTTGTATCCCAAGGCCTTTGTTGCCACACGCTACGATGGTAAGCTGCCAACAAGTAAGCCACAGGGCGGCGCACACAGTGTGCAACAGCTGCCAAAACATGAGTATTATCGTGCGGCTGCCACGTCGCCATTCCAAGGCGGTGTTGTGGCGCCACCGCCGCCACCATTGGCACATGTGGAACACCAGCAGCACCAGCAGCAGCAGCAACATCAGCAGGCCATCGGCAATGGTCTGCCCGACATTGTGATCTCGCCCGGCAGCAATGGACAACAGCAACAGCAACATCATCACCAACAACTCAAAATGCATGTGCCATCGCCAGCGCAGCAGCAACAGCAGCAACAACAACAGCAGCAGCAACACCAGCAGCAACAGCAGCAGCAGCGCGGCTACGACGATTACGACTCCGATGATGAGCTGAAACGCGTTGGTATAGATTATTCACCCGCGGCTGGCGATGTCGATGCCGAGAAGATGAGCGCATGCAGCAAAAGGAGCAGCATGCAGAGTCGCGGCAGCACATCCAGCTTACTCGATCAGAGGCTGACACCACGATCTCATCCAGCAACCCCAAGGTACAGTGGCTTACATAACTTAATGTACTTGTACACAATTCATGATTATTCGTTAGTGCTATGAGTTTTCTATAGTTGTTTTAAGATCAAATTCAGTGATAATCGATGGAAGCATTTAAGAGATGTTTTTCATTTTTTTTTTGCAATAATTACGATCACGAACAAGATAGCTTAGGATCATTAATAATATTGTTTAAGTCAAAGTTTATTACAGTAGTGTCTGAATATAGTGAACACCTTGATATAGTGAACACTCAAAATAAACCAAAGTGAACCAAAAATGCGCAGTCTACGCAAAAAGCAAACATTCATTCGCGATTTCTTTTAATAAAAAATATACATTTATACTTAAATTTGTATACTTTATTTAATTAATTCTAACTCTGGCATTTTCATACAAAAAAGTGTATTTTGAGCCAAAAATTGTATAACTCGTAAGAGTGTACAACCTGGGAATAGTAAACCAGCTCTGCAAAAATTAGTTCACTATTTCCAGACACGACTGTATGTATATCCCATCATTTTCAAAAACTTAACACTACTCTCCCAAATAATTGTTATATGTAGAGAAATACAAACTTTTAACGGTTAAAAGCTCTCTCCGCGCATACTTAATTTTAATCTCTCCAAATTTTTTCATGTGGACAAGAATCCCGTTGCATTCCTTACTCTCTCGCTCTCTCTCTCTCTCTCCCTCTTTGCTGTTTGATTTATTATTATGGGATCCACAAAAGCTTCAATCGCTGCCGGCGTCGTTTGTGCTCTTTCTCTAAGCTGCAGTTGTATTTTAAGAATGACTTAAACTCAATCCATTAATTATAATTATTTATGCGTGTGTGTGTGTGTGTGTATTAAGAAAAGTATTTATTTTTGTTGTTGTTTCGTGTTCGTTCGTTGACAGATCTCAGGCAACGACGCCGCATCGCTTCAAGAAGGGCGACATTGTGGAATCGGAATCCGGAGTGCGCAAGAAGTACAATGGCAAGCAATGGCGACGTCTCTGCATGCTGTGCATGAAAGAATCTCAGCGTCGCGGCTTTTGTTCCAGACATTTGAATCAGAAGGGCAACAATGCGTTGCCCTCATCAACTGGTCCAGGTCGTTTTCTCAGGTGACTTGACTACACTATAAAAATAAATACTTACTTAATAGCAATAATACAAAACTAACGTAACTCTCTCTCTCTCTCTTTCTCTCTCTCTCGGTTGCCCAGTGATAGTCGATCGAGCAGCAAGACACAAAACGATGAGGACACTTCACGCGATTCGGAAACATCGCCCAACTATCGGGTCACGGGTCGCTATGATCAGGAAGAGACCGATGTGGCAGCCATGTTAGGTATGTGCAACAACTGCAACTCACACCTCTTGACTTTTTATGACACCGCTCGACTGCTTTCAATCCTCATGCCGATCGTAAAAGCAAACTAAAATCGGTTTCCAAAATTTATTCATAGTTTTGGTCTTGCATTCATTTTCAAGGCTGGCTTTTCCAGCAAAAACCCTCATCGAGAACTGAATTGGGTTGCGTTCCTCTCGATTCTTGTTTCTCGTTTTTCGTTTCTCAATGCCCTAAATGAGCGCCAGCTTTAGCCTGTTAATCTATCTTTGTTCACGCAATTACCCACACAGTTACAAAGATCGTCAAAAGCAGCCTCTCGACTGCATCGAGGCTGTGTTCTGTGGCCTGTTTTTCACGGCGCTACAAAAGTTAAGGGCATATGCGACTTGTAAATGCGCTACTTTCAGTCGGAATTATAAGAATATCTAGTAACAAAATATATTTTTAAAACTTGTAGAATTGATTAAGAATTTAAATTTTTAAAATTATGAAAAAAATTTAATAAATATTAACTATTTATTCTTTAATATTCAAACAATTATGTTTCCACATAATCTCTACAATTTCAAGTGTAGCGCATACAACCGTTCGATACTGCCTAGACTTTCACATTGCTTTGAATGCATTTCCAATTCCTTATAAAAATGCCTATCATAAAGTTTTATTATGGCAGCGCCTCTGCTGACCGTCGGTCTCGCTCTCGCTGTCGCTGTCACACGCACACAACTCGCCCGCTCTCTTCGTGGACAAAGGTCGTCGGTTTTGTTAAGGTGTTCTTCGGAGCCATTGCCGTTGAGGGGTGCTATTGTTTGACGTGTGCGTGTAGCAGCAGCATCAGCAGCAACAACAACAACAACAACAGCAATAATAATAACAAAAACGTTAGCTAGCCACTTGAAAGTGTGACCGCAGCGTGATTTACACGCAAACGCAGACGCAGCGACGTCGCACAACGTCGAAGCCGGCAGCGACGCAAACGCATTCCAATGCACCTGCATGCAGTGATCGTTGCTGTAATGCGTCGACGTCGACGTTGACGACGACGCCGCCACTTGAAATGAACAATGCAGCGCAGTGGAAACAAAAGCGCGCTGCGTGCGAAGCGCAACAGATTCTTCTTTTCTTGTTATTTGCCCTGCCTTTGATTCGTTTTTACCTAAACAAAAATGCACTTGAGAGAGCTCGCACCGACATACAGACAGACAGAGAAACGTAGGCACACACAGACAGCTCGCAGCACCCACACAGGCATGCAGTTACAAACACAACAGGTAAACAAACATGGTCGTTGTGAGCAAGCGAGTGAGCGTACGAGGGAGCGCACGAGCGCAAAAGAGAGCAAACTAAAACGAGCGAGCGAGGGCAACTGACGATTGTGAGAGCGGCGCTCAGTTTATGCTGTCGCTAACCGCTTGCTCACTTGAATTGCTTGACGTCGTCGTCGTCGTCGTCGCATTTTATGTTCAAAACTGTCAAAGGCAAGGCAAGAAGACAGAACCACAGAACGCGCTGCAAAAGCAAAAAAAAAAAACAGAAAAAAATACAATTACAAATAAAAAAAGTGAATACCAATGCGCGAATGCAGCAGACAAAACGAATGTGACAACGACGACAAAAAAGTTTTCTCAAGCAAAAATTAAATACGAAAATATGTGCCGAAAGTGATGCCAATCAAAGTGCTTCTGCTTCTTCTTTTTAACTAAGGAGCAGCGCAGTAGGAGCAGCAGCAGCAGCAGCAAAAGCCGCCGTGTCAGCAGCAGCAGAAATGAATGCGTTCCAGGATTTTGAGCTGGGCGCTAAATTATATTTACAGTGCTTATGTAATAATTATAACAAATTATACACAAAGTGAACATAATTATTGAAAATTTTATCTAATTAATTTTCCCCTTTTTCCCTCTCTCTTTCTTTCTCGTTCTTCGGTTGTTACTGCAGTGTCACTAAGCAGCTCGCGCTCTGCAACGCCTTCGTATACATCACCCGTGAATCATGCCGGCGCCTCGCCGCTAAACGCCATTACCCATTCTCCGGTCAATGTGTCCAATCATAGGCAGAACTTCTTCACGCCCATTGCGAATCAGTCACAGCAGCAGCAGCAGCAACAACATTTGACGGGTGTTGCAGCAGCTGTGCCGTTGGACAACAAGTGGAAGACAACGCCAAGTCCAGTGTTGTACAACACAAATAGCAACAATAACAACATTAACAACAATAATGGTTGGGAAAGCAGTCATGCTGTGCAACAGCAACAACAACAACAGTTGCAGCCACAGCCGCCGCCGCCACAAACGGCAGCGGTATCGCTGGTGATGCATGCACCGCCACCACAGCAACAGCACCAACAGCAACCACCTGCCGCTCATCTCAATGCATTGCCAGCACCACCAGCTCCGCCCAGCAGCAACAGTGGCAGCAGCGGCAGCCTGGGACATGCGACCACCAGCGTCATACGCATCTCAAGCAGCAGCCAACAGTCAGCACAAACACACCAGCAACAGCAACAACAACAACAACAACATGTTGTTGTATCCACAGCCAGCCACCAGACCTTTCATCCCGTTATTGTGAATGCTTCGTCGCAGATTCATGCGCAGAATTCATTGCCGGTTTCCGTTGGTCAACCACAGCAACAGCAGCAACATCAGCTACAGCAGCAACAACAACAACATCAGCAACTGCCACTGCCACCCACATCGGTTTCGTTTCATCCGCATCCGCATCCGCCAACCACGCCCACATCCGTAACAGTAGCAATGCCAACACAGGCACAGTCACAGGACAAGGCATTGCCAAAAAACGGTAAGTGTAGGAATAGGAATCGAATTCTCGGTGAATCGGAAATATGAATTCAGCTACTCGGATGCAAGTGAATCAGTTTAGTTTTGATTTGTGCTTAGAATTCGATATATTAAATGTTTACAGACAAAATGCAATTTAATACTACGAATATACAAATAATAGTAGCAAAGTCTCAATGGTATAAATAAAAAAATAATGTCGCTATTCCTATATATATCAGGGTGTCAAACCCGAGTTTTGGTTCGGGGTCCGGTTCTAGTCCGGACCAAAACGATTATTTAGGTACAAGGTTCTCTAATTTATTTACGTTCCCGGTTCGGGTTCGGCTTCCAGTTTATACGGGTTCTGTACCAGTTCGGTACCGCTAAAATTTTTTTCATATGTTTATTATTATTATTATTTTTTTTTTTGTAAGAAAAATGTTTTTAAAAAATAAATAAAAATTTTTTTTATTATCATACACATTTAAAGTTTTAACAAATTTAGTTATTACGGTAAAACTATTATTATAGCTGATTGTGTTTTAGTAAATCTATTTCTTGTTTGTCTTAATATCTCCATTATAAATTTGTTAGAGGGAAAGTAAAACATTCATATATTTAAAAAAAAAATTTAAGTAACGGTAAAAATCAGTTGCCAGCAAATGCGGCAAAAATAAAAACATCTCAGAACCGAAACCGTACCGGTACAACGTTTTGGTTCGGGTATTTTTACTGGTACAAAATAATTATGACTCCAGGTTCCGGGTTTTAGGACCTTTAAGAATATCGGTTCCGGTACAGGTATCGGTTCCTCATTTAAATTGGTTCTTAGCGGTTCCGGGTTCTGGTTCTGGTTCTGGTTCGATTTGACACCCTGATATATATACAAACATATTCACTTTCCGCTAATCTAATGAACTATTAATAATATCATTTACCCAATTTTTGTTGCAGGTTACAATGCGGCTAGCTTTACGTGGCAAAAGCTATTGCCGCAAATGCCAACCATGACGAAAGCACCAACAACAGCGGCGACAGCGGTGACAACGGTGACAACAACAAACAGTAATTACACTGTAGCAATGATGCACCACCAACAACAACAGCAGCAGCAGCAGCAGCAACAAGCGCCGGCAGCAACATCAGGAATCAAACAGGAACAGCTGCAACAATCATCGATCAATCACAACAATAATCATTTGATTGTGCCAGCGCCAATGGCATCGCCTGGCAAGCCTCTAAACTGTTCCATGAACGATGCCAAGGCAGCTGCAGCAGCAGCAGCAGCGGCAGCAGCAGCAACATCCGCAGCTGCAGCAGATGAGGCAGATGAGCCGGATGATCAGTTGGATGATGATGTGTTTGAGCCAATGCCAGCTGCTGCTGCTCCCGTTGTGTCCAATGGCAAGAAGGCGACAACGGCAGCAATGCGTCTGGCAACATATAGCAACAGCAACAGCAACAACAGCAACAGCAATATACGCAAACTGGATGAATGCCATGATGCTAGTGATGGTGCTAGTGGTGCACCCACCACATCGGCAGCCAAGCGACGCAGTCAATCTCTGAGTGCTCTCCAGCAGCAACAGCAGCAGCAACAACAACAACAGCAGCAACAGCAGACAGCGCCAGCAACAGCTAGCAAAAAGATACGTCGACCCATGAACGCCTTTATGATCTTCTCGAAGAAGCATCGCAAGGTGGTGCACAAGAAGCATCCGAATCAGGATAATCGTACTGTTAGCAAGATTTTAGGCGAATGGTGGTATGCACTGCAGCCGGAGCAGAAGGCACAGTATCATGAGCTGGCCAAATCGATGAAGGATGCCCACTTTCAGCTGTATCCGGAATGGAAATGGTGCTCCAAGGATCGTCGCAAGTCTTCCTCCACATCGGGCAAGGGTGGACCACCAGCCTCGGCGAATGCAACCACCAGCAGCGATGGCAAGCAACGTCTTGTCTCCGTGGATGGCTCCGATTCGCTGGAGGATGACATGTGTCCCTCAACGCCCGGTGGCAGTGGCAGCAGCGGTGCTCAAGCCACCGAGCTGCAGGGCGGCGACATTATCCCACTGACCATTGATACCTATAACATTGCATGCGATGATACGCCCACAACCATTGCTGGCCAGGCACAGGTGCTCGCCCCGGGCAAAGCCAAACATCTAAAGAACGAACTGCAATCGGATGAGGATGAACAAATGCTTGTTGTTGTCGAGGAGGAGAAGAAACTCGATCTGCAATGCCGTGAACGTGTCAATGATTTGGACATGGATGAAACACCCTATGACTATCGCAAGCAGCAGCAACAGCAACAGCAAAGTGTCTCAACTGATGCCGAACAGGTAGGTCGCCAATATTACATTCCAGTGAAAATAGTTGAAATAATACTTAACTTTATAATCCTTGTAGCGTTCGCAAGAGGATCATGCTGCTGGTCTGTGCAATGGCCAGGCAATGTCAGCACCGGCCTCATCGAGCGGAGAGCGTGAGATAACATTGAAGCCAAAGGCGATTAAGGCTCATCCCGGGCTGGAGAGCACCATGCTGCCGTATCCACAGATGCCCATGTATACACACTACACTAGTCCCAAGAATCCAATCGGTGTAACACCATTCCAACCCACAGGCGAGCTAGCACAACTTTGTTACCAAAAACCCCAGCAACAGTTGCTCATTTCTGTTTTTTTTTTTTTATCTCTCTTTCATTAAATGCAGGCGGCGCCTTCAAATCGATGCCCATTAGTCCCAAGGGCAGCAGCAGCAGCAGTTCCTCCGGTTGCAAATCGGATGAACAACAGCAACAGTTGCAACAACAACAGCAGCAGCAACATATTAAGCAAGAGGACATTAAACAGGAACCGCCATCGCCATACAAACTAAATGGAGGCACTTCGGTGTCCAGTGGAGGTGTTATTAGCGCCCCGCCGCCCAGCAGTGCTGTTGGAGCCATCTTCAATTTCAATATGCCAATTGCAACGGCTCTTAGCCAAAAGCAATATCACTATCCAATTCACCACACTTTGTGCAGTCCAACAGATGTTCGAGGTGAGTTTTCTAATACACCGCAATAAATGTCTTAAAATGAAAAATTTGTTTTGTTAAGTTTTTATAATTATTGAATTTGTTGAAGCCCTTATGTTGTTGTTTTTAATTAATGTAATTTTTAATAATTTTATTCTTAAATATTGGCATTACAATTAGTACTATGATTTGTTGGATATATCATTTTTTTTCATTAAGTTTATGCTTATTTTGTTATATATCAAATGACAAAATTAAACCAAAACCAAAAAACCCGCTCACCTTGACCAACCCCCCGTACTATACCCATTTGCATCTGACGTAACTGTGACGCTCATCTGTAAAGTATTCTTTTGTGTTTTAACGAAAGCTTTATGCATATAACATCTTTCTCTCTATTTCTCCACAAAAAAAAAAAAAAAAAAAAAAACGCGCTCGCATTATCCACACACATTCTCTCTCATTCACACACATACACGCCCACAATTCCTTGCTCATTTCTCTCTTCACCCACCACTTTTAAAATTCCCATTCACCACGATCATTCGCAAAAGCCAAAGAACTCGAAACACAACAAAAACAAGACAAAGGCAAAAACAACGCTGCAATTCTAGCAACGGATAATGATAACCATGTCGATGATGATATAGACGCAGATATCGACGATGATGATGTTGTTGATGATGATGATGACGACGATGATGATGATGATGATGAAGATGATGAACAGTTTATGGCTGAGCTGGCCAGTGTGGCCACAGATTTTGATGACATTGCACATTATACAATTGCCAAGCCAGCAACACCAATGCCAACTACTACTAATATCATTCCCACCACCACCACCAATAACAACTCCACCATGACGACTATAACAACGACGAATACAGTTTTGCAATCTGCCGTTACTCTGCCGCTAAAGCGCAAACAGTTTACCATAGTGCGCTCTCTCACACCACTGCAGCCGGCGAATTCACCACATCATCAGCTCAAGCATTTGCATCAGCGACGCGTCGAAACGCCGCCAACTGTAATTACACGAGTGCCGACGCCGACGCCAACGATCATAGCGACGGCGGCGTCGCTGCCGCGCAATCATTTTACCATTATACGCACACAACAACAACAACATAACACACCGCCGCCATTGTTTTTCAAAAGCTCAAAAGCTCCACAGACATCAACAACAACAACATTGACATTAACAACATCATCAATAATGACAGCAGCAACAACAACAACAACAGCCATGAAATACACAAACACACCACCACCACCACCAACAACAACAACAACAGCAACAAAAGCAAACACATCAGCAATCAGTCACTGTAACGAGCAACTTATTCAATTTTCCAATAATTTCAATAATGCTGCAAAACCAACAACAACAACAACAACAAATCATCATACAACAACAAACACCAATCACAACAACAACAACAACAACGAAAACAACGTCTATAATACGCAAATTGTTGACACTACAAGATGCCAGCAAGGCAACAGGACGAGCAGCCATTTTGTATGACGCATTAGTATTGGATACGCTGCATGGCAACGATGATGATGACGACGACGACGATGATGACAACAACAACAACAACAACAGCAACGATATTGCCGATGAGCCACAACAGCAACAGTTGGTCGAAGCTGCGACAACAGCAACAGTGCAGCAGCAACAGCAACAGCCAGCAACAATGTTGCTCATCACGGATGTTAACAGCTACAATCAGCAACATCATGTGGTTGCAACATCATCAGCGGGTGCAACATTGCGTCCATTGTCCTTCATCAGCATCAATGCTTGCAACAAGATCACGCTGCCAGCAAATACACGCATTCTGACCACAACGGCAACAGCGACGACGACGCCCACACTCACCGTACTAACCAAGGCGGTGGCATCAGCAACAACAAATCATAGTACTAACAATAAGTCCAATGAACTAACAATAACAGCAACTGCTGTTGACACTGGCAACAGCAGCAACAACAACATCAATAATAAAAACAATTGTAACAAAAGCATTTTAAACGATGCAACAACAATATTTATGATCAACTCCAATTCATCTGCAGCCCTTCAAGCCGCCTGTGTGCCCAATTCACCAGCGTCTGTTAGTTTGGGGCATGCGGCAAGCATTGCCACACCACCAGCCTCAGCGCCAGCTCAAATAATGGGCACAACGGGTCCAGCGCCACAACAAAAAATGTTCTTTGCCATGGGACATCCGGTAAGTCTTAACCATACCTGTTAAGTAGTGATTACTAATTGTAGTCATTAGTAGTTAAATTATTTTATTTGAAAAGTTGAACTAGTCATTACATTACGACTATTTTTGGTTTTACACAACTATATAATGTTTACGATTAGAAAAAATCAAAAATAATCTAAAACTATCACAAATTATCAAAATAATCAAATTGATTATTTTTATTATTTTGATTGTTTTTAATTTTTTTGACTATTTGCGACTATTTTTGACCAATTGTGACTATGTTTCACTAAAAAAAATGTACAAATTATTCCAACATAGTTTAATACTTAAACAACAACACCTAAAAGTCTGAAACTATCACAAATTATCAAAATAATCAAAAATAATCAAAATAATCAAAATAATAAATATTGAAAGTAATCAAAAATAATCAATTTGATTATTTCTGATTATTTTTGATTATTTTTGATAATTTGTGATAGTTTTAGACTATTTTTGATTTTTTGTAATCGTAATCATTATATAATCATAAATTTCTACCAGCGAACTATATAGTCACTACGACTACTTTTCAAAAGTAATTTAATTGATTAGTAATTGTAATCGCAATTTAACAGGTATGGTCTTAACCAAAAAAAATTAAATATCTATCAAAATAAATTTGAATTTCTTTTTTGCTTTTGCAGTATCCATTGCTGGCACCACCGCCGCATCAACAGAACACACCGGGTCTAGAGCATCTGCAGCTGGAGGCATTTGCACCAGCCTACTTGTTTAAGAAGCATACCAATGGCATGCAGGGCGTGCAGGCAGCACCACCGCCACCGCCACCAACAATGCAAATGCCGCCCGTAAGTGCACAGATGCGTCTGCATGCCGCCGCATATGCCGCGCCCAGCAATCTGGGTCAGCAGGAGCAGCATGCACCAGGCAGTTCGCCCTCATACAAATCGATGCCATCGACACCCAAATCGGCAACATATCATCAGCAAAGTGCAGCGCCCGATTCGGCTGGATCGGCTGAAGACATGGACGAAGATGTCGATGTGGATACGGATGGTCAGCAGTTTGTGTTGGCACCAACGCCCGCACAATTGGGACGTGCTCCGCTGCAGCGGCGAAAGAATTTATGTGAGGAAAAGAAAAGCATAAAAAATCGAAATAGGTTTTCCTAATTAAAATTGTTTTGTTTTGTAGCTCAAAGTAAATCGGAAAATGTGGTCAACAGTACAACTGGCGGTGGCTATGGCTCTAGCAATGGTCAGCATATTGGACGCAAGCTGCATTCGCCCATTATGATGGAGGTGGGCGGCTGCAGCATCGCCGATTATTGGACACGTGAATAGCAGCAGTTTGAGCTCAGCACTGCCAACGCCCACGTCATCGACAACAACACCCAATAGCGATGAGTTGCAGCCTTTAACGCCGACGGCCTTGAGCATCAACAATAATCTGGCCAAGTCGCCCATACGTTGTGTGCCTGCCTCGGCGCCAGCCGTGGTTAACCACAAGAAGAAGAGCGATGAAATTAACAAGTAAAAATTTAAATTTAAGTCAAACTCTTGTATAAACAAATATCAATTGCGTTTTTGTTGTAGTGTGCTCAAGCAAGTGGACTTTGAGAAGAAGTACAAGGCGCTGCCACAGTTTAAGCCAGAGGATTGTCAATCACCCAGTGCCATTGCTGTGCCCTCGCCGCCACGCGTCTATGGCACCAACTATCGCAAAAAGAACTCTGTGGCACCGCCAGTCCAGAAACTAAGTACGTTTACCTACACAAAACATCACAAATTATAATTATTTTCTATAATGAATGAATACTTGTTTTATTGCAGTGTGCGAGGATGATTCGATTGATGAGCCCGCATCGGCGCCGCCAACAACCACACAGCGTTTCTTTGGTGCTGATTTCAACAATGATCTGAGAGGTAACCCCCCAATTAGCCCAATTAGTTGTCACAGCGCATCTGGAACTAATCTTCAATTTGCTGCAGAACTTGAGACGGCGGATCAAACGGGTCGCTCGCCACGCACACCAAAAACACCATTGCAGAGCGCACGCTCCGATGCCAGCGAGAAGGGTCATCGCAAGGTCCTAGAGACGCGTCGCAATTTGGTCATGCAACTATTCACGGAGCACGGCGTCTTTCCATCCGCACAGGCCACCATTGCCTTCCAGGTGCGTCATATTCCTATTTCCAAAAAGTATAGAAAATTCAACAATTTTTTTTTCAGACCAAACATATTGATGTGTTTCCGCGCAAACAAGATCTGCAGCTGAAGATCCGGGAGGTGCGACAAAAGGCCATGGGTCATCCACCATTTACACCCATATCGGCCGGTCCCAATACACCCTCGGACTCCAATCCCTCATCGGCCACGTTAAGCGCTAATTTAAATGCTCAATCGGCAGCTGCAGCAACAGGTAATTTGAAGAAGATGGATTTTTGTGCTGTGTTTGTCGTCTAAAATGTCTGAAAAGGAATCATAAAAAAAATATTTATACATGTATAATTGAGTTATCTCTAATAGTTTTCTTATGTATAAATCCCAACTTTTCGAATCTCTAACTTATTGTTAATCAAATTTTGATCTCAAAATATTCCCATTTGTAACAAAATAAAAATTTTTTCTGTAAAATATCCCTAGTAAAATCATATTTTTTTCTTAAGAATCTCTAGTCAAAAAAATACTTTAAACTCGAATTTAAACATTATTTTTTTTTATACTTTATTGCTTTCTCATAAATGTTTTCTTTTTCTCCCTTTTAAGTAGTTTGTTTTCCAAAGTTATAATTTGTTTCATTTTTCTCTATTTTGAAAACATTGTAAAGATGTTTTTTCCTATTACTATACAACAGGCATGCATCAGCAACATCAGCAGCAGCAGCAGCAACAACAACACCATGCCGAGCAACAACAACAACAACAACAATGTCTACAACAGGTGAACCATCTGAACAAAACAAACGAAAATGATAACAAGTACAAGTAGAGAGAGAGAGAGAGAGGACAAAACTCTTGAAAGGATTACAAAAATTGGATCTGGTTTAGCTGCGAGTGACAAATTACTTAAAACTAGTAAAAGAATTAAGAATAACTGAATTAATTGCAGCAACACGCACACACAATAGATACCACGCCATGTATGAGATACATGTTGAACAAACAACAAAAAATAGTATATACAAAAGTAAAAAAAAAACATTTACTATTAATTACAACAATTTAAATTACAATAGGCATACAAAACAATACAATACACAAAAAAGCATAACAGAGACAGAGAGAGAAAGTAGAAATGAATTTATTAAGCAGCTTAATAAATCCATAAATGAATTAGTTACCAGTTGGAAGATAGAACATTTTTGAAGCATATATATGATGAAGTACATGAAAATATATGGAAACATTGTATAACCAATCGCTTAGTTATTAATTTACAGAAAACAACTACAACAAACAACAACAATAAGCAAGCAAACACAATGAATAACATTAACAAAACGAAAAGAATTAATAATAGCTCTTAAGCTTTAAATTTAAACTTAAATTGCACATTAATTTTGAAGTGTATTTAGCACAAGCAGAAACAAACAAAAAATTGTAAAAACAAAAAACAATCTTCAAATCGATAACGATAACGATAAAGCAACTTGTAAGCTGTATGAAGAAATTGTAGTTGTATTTGTACTATACATAATATATACATATATAAATTTAGTCATAACGGTTTTCGTATGAAAACAAAAAAAAACCCGCACGTTAAAATGCTTTTAAATTGTCGGCTCTTTTCTTTTTAATCTTTGTTTAAACATTGTTTGAAAAGAGAGCAAAAAGATTTTAAAAATTGTATGTACATTATTCTATTATTATTATTCTGGCCACCACACATTTTTTTACACTGTTGTCTATTTTATTTGAATAAACAAATTTTAATTGTATTATATAATTTATCAATTAGTTTAGTTAAGATCGTTGTTTTCTTCCTCTTTTAACTTTGTATACAGCAAACTAAAATTATTGAAGAACAACCATACCAACAACAACAAAAACTACAATAACAAATTGAAAATTTAATATTGAAAAGAATTGCAATCGAAACTAAACAAAATTTTGATATACATATAAAACTGTCTTCCACTGTTGCTGCAATACATATACATATTTGAATTATGCATGTTTTTAATTGTTTTTATAACTATGATTATACAATTATCTATACATATTTTTACAATTTAGTCCTCTGTGTAGTTTTCACTTATTTAATTTTATTTTATAAATAGAGTGTGTGACTGCGTTTAGTTTTTAAAAATATATCAACATAAACATATGCTTTTGGCCTTCGACAAACAATAATAATAATATTACTAGTTTGTAAAAGTAGTTCTTAAACAAGCTTTAAACAAATTTTCAATTCAATTCACAGCGAGAATGCCAGAAAACTATGTATTATTAATAATATGTGTGTTTAACTTAAAGTGCTGTCTGTGCCTGTTACTGTCACAACGTTTTTTCATATTATTTTACATTTCTCTTTTTGTTTTTCAATTCAGTTGGCCATAGTTACAGTGCAAGCAATTATAAAAAAAATAGCTTAATACAAAAAATGTAGTTAAACATTTAAAATTTTCATTCTTACATGTGTTGTTTTCAATGACAGCCAACCCACACACACACACACACGTA
The DNA here is from genome assembly GCA_018152965.1 of Scaptomyza pallida. Lineage (NCBI taxonomy): Eukaryota > Metazoa > Arthropoda > Insecta > Diptera > Drosophilidae > Scaptomyza > Scaptomyza pallida. The sequence goes on from JAECXP010000002.1 coordinate 8,447,536, forward strand.
TACACAACACACACACACTTTAGTTAGTTATTAAAAAATAACAAACGAAAACAAATTATCAACTTTTTAAAGCCGCACTTACTTATAATTTTACAAACTAGTTTATTTTAGCTTTTATGTTTTTATATGCATATAGTTGAAAACAAAATTCTATATAATAAAACGAAAGTACATTTTAGCGTGTTAATGTTTAAAAGAAGAAAAACAAAAACAAACAAAAAAAAAAGAAGAATAAAACCAAGTTTATAAGCAAAACCAAACGTGTGAAATTATTGTAGTGCTGCATATATATACTAATTAGAAGAAAAAAAAACAAAACAACTAACAATCAGTTTTAAGCAGAAACCAAATATTTATTGCTGAATTGCTGGCAAAATTCAGCAAGCAAAAACATCTTCGTTTCAACATTTTTATAAAAATAATCACATAAGCATAACTGCTAGAACAGGAACTCAGATAGCGAATTTGTGCCAATGACTTAAGAAAAATGAAATGAAATCAACTTTACATTTAATACGTAACAAACAAGTTAGTGTAATAGACCTAGACCCAAAGGAACAAAACCCTCTAAACCTTAATACGGATAATCCAGTCAATATCCTTCCAGATATCTCTCTGTCGGCATTGAAATTAGTCAATTATGATAAGTGCAAGCCGCAAACATTTTGGCAAATCATAAAATAACCATACAAATAAATAAACAAAAGGATTACAACACGGCTAAACGACTAGTTTATATAAACCAATCTTGAGAACTTGTACAATACACACTACAAAAAGTATACAAAAACAAAAATGGCGACAACAACTTTTGGCAACTAACAACCATTTCGACCTAACCAAAATTTTTACAAGGCAAAAACAAGAAAAACAAAATATCACAAAACACACACAAAAACACCCTCAAACCAAAAATGGCGTTTCGGATACAAAATTCTAAAATTCAGGTATAAACAAAACAAATAGTGTTGTATAATGTTACATTTTTTGAAGACAAGATGAAACCAATATTTAGCTATTTATAAATAAAAAAAAAAAAAAAAAAACAAATCTTACAAAACAAGTGAGTAAATTTTACAAAAGCTTGTGTAAATCTTATTGTAGAGACCACATTTGGAAAGTGTATGTATGTACTATATATTTTTTCAAAAACTTAAAACAAACTGTATTTTAAAAACTGCTTTTAAAAGGAAAACACTTGTAACCAAAACATTAATAATAAATGCAAAACATTAAAACCATTCAGTTGTGAGCAATTCGCACAGTTTCAAAGAACAACAAAATAAATAAATAAATAAAAACAAATTGAAGGTGTTTTTATAGTTTTTAATCTGGAAAATGTACTTAAGTAGTTTGGGATAAAAAAAGAGTTTTAAATAAAGAATAAATCTACATAGAGCTATACAAAAATTATGAAATTTCTAGTGGCAATCCATTTAAATCAAATACAATATAGTATGAAAATAGTGAAGAAAAAAAATATAAACCAAAAACGTTACACAATGTTATTTGCGATTTGTTTGGTTAATTGTTAAAGCAAATATTAACTTAACTTAAAAAGTTTGCATCGATATGTGCTTATGTTAAGTAAATTGATTGCACAAGTCGAAAATTAAGTCACATTTGAGTTCAATGCAAGTACGATTATGTATTGTAGTAGTGAAATTTAAAAAATTATCGTATTATTTGATTTGCCAACGACCTGAACGCTTTGTAAAAATCAACAAAAAAGAAACAAAACCTTATTTGTAAACCTAATTACTAAGCAGTTATTGTGAACATACATCTATTTTTAAGTGAACCAACAAATTACAAATATTGCATACATACATATACATCTATACATATATATATACATACACATTTACTTAAATTATACATTTAGCATACATACAAAGGTAATATTTAATATTGAATATTATGTGTGCCGACGACCGTTGCATATTTTCAGAAACAGGCTTTCAAATCGCATTCATAAACACAGTTTTCTCAAGTCGCAGGACTTAATGAATTTTCATGGAAATGGCTCCAGTCATTAGATGCACGGGATAGCCATCCAGTTGAAATAAACTCACATCAACACCACTTATACATAAAAAAAAACACAGGCATATACATAAATTATAAAAGATTTATTGAATAAAATGAAAAATGCATTCATAACAACAATATAAGTTATCTACAAGTCTAATTGCGAGATTATTCTTTGTTCTTTAGGCCATCAATAATATAGAACCAATGTTATATTACTCTGCAACAACAACAACAGGCACCTCAACCTGTTCGATAATGCCACGAGCTGAACCCACAATGCTTATATCAGCGCAATTGACAAAGTTCTCCTGTGGACCACAGCCCATAGCACCGCTGCCATCCTCACAGACACCCCAGTTGTTACCCGCCGTGTACGTCCATCGGAGTACACAATGCTTGCAGCTGACTCCCTTAGGAAATTGCACAGTCATATCGTAGCTGCCCGTTCGAGAGCTAATGTAGTGTTTAGTGCTACCATCTGCAAACTGTAGTGGATACTTGTCAAAGCACTCCTCCGACTCCTTACCAAACTCGTCCAGGTTACACAGCTTAAAGCTGAAGTGACCCATATGATTGGCCGTAATGAGCACATTGATATCCGCCGAACTGGCACCGATATAGCTCTTGACAATAACTCCGGTGCCAAATTTGCCGCCAATTTCATTGGGTCGTGGCACACTCAAACTGTAATCATCACCGCACAAGCCACATTTGCCATTGTTTTCCGTTTGTTTCTGCATAAGAGAACATTTAAAAAATGTATCTACAATGAGAGTTTTTTTTTTTTGAAACATACCCCAAATCCTCCGCAGTATAAACCATTATCATCATAGTTTGCGGGTGCTGTAGAGTCGTAACGCCAGCGTGAAGATCGACCCACTGGATCCAACATCATGCCATGAGCATCAATCTGGCTTAAAAGGCAACAGAGTGCCACCAATGTGGTAATACTAATCATGTTGAGGTTTTTCATTATTTTTTCGTAGAGCTCTTTTGTTGTTACTGGTTTCTGAGTTTTGATGGTTCAGTCTTATATACGACAGCATTGGATGGTCTTATCGTTTAACAAATACGAGGAAGTTTTTTCTGATTTTTGGAAATGGTTATCAGCCGTCAAAGTGATCATATAAAAGTTAGTCGATTCTTATCACTCGTCTAACATATAATTTAATTTTACGGTTGCCGAATTTTGGGGGAATTGTAATATCACTCTGGGGCATGGCACCATACACTTTATTGACCAAAACAATGATGACAAATACAAACAACCCAAATATTTGCGACGTTATTTCACATAATTGAGTCATTAAAATTTTGAAAGAAATGAGGCCTAACCGTTAAAAAGTTGATCCATCCAAGTTAAAATTAAATCGGAAAAATTTAAATATTTTTTTTTTCTGTAGAAAACTTCAAGTTTTACATAAATACAAAAAAAATATTCATAAATCTTAAAAGAAAACTAAATCTTTAAGCTTTTACGAATACGATGGGACCAAACTGTTTAGATACAGTAGACTTTACTGTCAATTCCTAGAAGTAGATTATTAAGCTGATAAAAAAATCATCTATAAACCGAACGGAATTGTTTTGCAGCCTTGGATACAACTTTTTGTTTACAATTTTGCCTAAAAAGAAGCTCTTTGGTTCAAGGCTTAAATGAAAGTTCATTTAATGGCATAGAAAACCAAAAGATAAGCCTAATATAAAATAAAACTGTTTATAAGTACTTAAGATTCGTATCAGTTATGACATAGCAATTTTGAAATTCCCCCCATAAAAGTGATTTGAAAGTAATTTCACAGTTATAAAAATTAATATTTGATCAACGTTCATATTAAGACCCTAAATTAGGTTGACGCATTTACATCCAACAAAGTGGGCCAACCTTTTTATTGCCACGATTGTAACTGACCTTTCCAATTTTTACAGTGGAAACACTTTAAAAAGCTTTATGCAAAAGTAGTCAGCAATATAATTGAAAAATTTGTAGTAAATGACAGAAAACATGTTTTAAAATGTTTGTTTGTTTTTCTGATACGATTTTAAATAGATATTTTTTTCAAAAATATGTGTTAAATCTACAGAATTATACTTCTTAATTTAATTTTTAAAATCAAGTATAAACCAAATTCTTTTACAAACTAAGCTCATTAAAAATTCAAAATGGAAAGCTTTTTATGCATGCATATTTATTTAAAATTAAACAGAAGATTCGCCAGCAGCTTCATCTACTAAGACAGGCACCTCCGCCTCAATAGAGGAGTCAAACAATTGACGAGTAGATCCCAAAATGCTTACATCAGCACAGTTTTTAAAGGTCTCCTGATCCGTTCCCCAGTTATTGCCTATGATAAAATGAATATTAAACATTACGTTCAAAATGGAAACAATATTATACCCACCCGCCGTGTACGTCCAACGAAGTACACAATGTTTACAGCTAAGTCCTTTGGGGAGTTGCACAGTCATATCGTAGCTGCCAGCCGCAGATCCAATGTTGTATTTAAGGCTACCATCCGCAAATGCCAGAGGATACTTATTGAAGCATTCCTCCGACTCCTTACCGAACTCATCTAGGCTACAAAGATGAAAGCTAAAGTGGCCCAGATGATTGACCGTAAGAAGCACATTGATATCCGCCGAACTGGCACCGATATAGCTCCTGACAATAACTCCGCTGCCAAATTTGCCACCAATTTCATTGGGTCGTGGTACACTCAAACTGTAATCATCACCGCACAAGCCACAGGCATTGTTAGCCACTAGTTTCTAGAATTACTTGTGTTTAAAACATGTACAACTAGATAATTAGTAATGGGAATATACCCAAAGACCACCGCAGTAAAGAGCGTTATCATCATAGTTACGTGGCGCTGATGTATCGTATCGCCAGCGTGAGGATCGACCCACTGGATCCAGCATCATGCCATGAGCATCAATTTGTCTTAAAAGGCAACAGATTGCCAGCACCAGTCCCAATGTGGTAATTCTATTCATTGTTAGATACTTCATTTGAGATCTTGCATATCTTTCACTAAATTCTATCTATCATTTGGCAAGTCTTATATAGTTTAGGCTCGTTGGTCTTATCAGTTTAAAAAGATTTCGTTTATTTATTTTTTTTTTGGTGGTTTTACTACCATTGCAAACAGTATCATAGCAACACTAAATGTCTCTTAACAAAACACCGTGTGTTATGAAAAACATCTATATTTTGTTAATATCGTCATTATAAATATTATACAGTTTAAACATTTATTTGAAGGTTACTATCTGCTTAGAACACAATATTTACAAATAAATTAAATAATATGTTTATTCTAATAAACTAAAAAATTTTATAAATTCAAAATAATAATAGTAAATTGATGTTAAAAAAAGTTAAAAAAAATATATTTTTATAATCCAAACACAGATATATTAAATACTTTTAGCAGAGAGTTGGTAGGAGTTAACATTCGTATACTCTCCGACAGTCAAGCAGCTCTTAAAGCACTAAACAGCTATAGTTACAATTCAAAACTCATGTATGAATGTCACTGTGAGCTAAATGTTCTGGCAACCAACAACAGGGTCTCTGGTATGGGTCCCAGGACATGAAGGCCACTCAGGTAATGAAGCTGCTAATGTAAGGGCTAAATTAGGAGCGGAAGCCCCGTTCATAGGCCCCAGTCCGATGTTTGGTAACTCAAACAACAGACTCAAATCTGACATAGATAAATGGTTGGTAAACAAGAAAACAATGCACTGGAACAGTCTAGAGGGTCTCAGACACTCAAAAAGATTTGTGTGCCCTAATTCAACAAAGTGCCAAGGAAGCTCTATCCTTAAACAGGATACAACCTAGGTCACTCTTTGGGACGTTGACAGGCCACTTTTCCTGCAACGACCATCTACATAAGATGGGCCTTGCTAGTAACAGAACTTGTAGATTCTGTGAGGAGGATGTCGAATCTATGGAACATCTAATCACCAAATGCCCTGCCCTGGCACGTAGTAGAGCAACGCTGTTAGGCAAATACTACATTCTTAGTGAAGAGGACCAGATGCATATCCCGCAGACTGGTCTGACTCAGTTTCTGAGAACACTAAAACTGAACTAGTGGTAAGGGGGCACAAAAGATCCATGTGGGTCGCAGTGCTGAAGGGCGCAAGCCCACCCACCCTCGTTCGACATGACATTACATTACATATTAAATACTTGGGGTCATAAAGGATGTCATTATCAAACTTAGTTTGGTAACAACCCCAATCGGTTAAGTATTGCGGTTTGAGTCTGGCATAGGCAAAGCAAGCAGTGCATTTAAAGCAGTGTATTTAAAGCAGTGTAACTGCACTTATAGCAACCTTATTTCAGCGATTTTATTAAAATATATTTTATTTGTTTATAAATTTAAGAACTACTTTGCTTTCGTTATAAAAGTAAGTTAGAATTATTTTTATAACATGTTCGGCAGCCATCAAGTTCTGATACAAATTCTTTAAAAGCCAAAGCGTACCTTGCACTTATTTATTTGAGCAATTAAAAGCCAAATGACTTGACAAAAAGTTTGACTTGGAAGCTTTGTTTGATCATCTGTGCTCGTCTGTAAAAGAAAATGAGATTTGAAATTAAAAAAAACTAGGTGAAGCTACGTACCAACAGTATCATGAAAGTTGTTGAATGACGCTAAACATTGTAATATAGTAAGTATAAGCTTACCACACATATATGTGGAATAACAGACACGGTAGGCAAATATTGTACCTTTTCATTAGCAGGTATCTTCGCTACCAAATTTAAAATAAATAATCTGGACATTCTATCGAAATTTTGCACAGCCTTTCAAAGCTAAAGGTAATATGTATATCAATTTAAAATGTAGATCAATAAACACCTTAATTGCAACGTGTTTGTCCAACTGTGATATATTGGACTGTTATCAATTCATTACCAGATATGCGAAGTATGTAGCCTCAGAGGTAGCTGGTGCTAATGCCTCAAAGATACCCGCAGGTGCTCGGGCTTTGTACAAGCGCTTTTTACTGTGTTGGTAATGTTATACTATAGATTTCGTAAATGGACATTCAAAAATAATAATAATAACAATAATAATTTGGCTTAGCAAATTACGTTCTGGACGTTATCGGAATGCAAGCAATTGATAGCCCCCCTAAGGTATGTAAAACACTATAAAAAGACAAATTTAATGGTGTTGTCCAAAGAGAAAGCATTTGAACGCCTAAACATGAAGTTCACATTATTTGCACTGCTTGCGGCATTCTTCGTGCTGAGTGTAAGTATTTGACCCACAGTAAAAGGTAAACCGTTTGTTAATGCCTAAATTATGTGAACCTAACCAGGCCAATGCTGGCACCCTGCAATCGCTGACCAATGAGCCGGAGACGTTGTTGCCGTACGAGGATGTTGCTCTCGCTGTTTTCGATGATGAGTCCTTCGATCCGGAGGTGCTGAGCATCTTTTCAGCCACCTGGTGGGCCATAAGAGCTGGTCTACGCACCGTTAAGGGCTTCAATTGCCTCATCAAGTGGGTTGTGGGCATCAAGGCTAGCGCTCTGCAGTACCAGTTTGATATCATTACTTGCGGCGTTACTGCAACCCAGGATGTGACCAATCTGATAAACGCAAACGTTAAAATCGTCACTACCGCCAACAACATTATTAATCTCAAATCAACCATTTGTGCCAGCACTGAAGATTCCCAGAATCCAAGCATTGCCAAGAGCTGCTCTGTTAAGACATTAGCACAAATCTATAGCCTTTGGAGGCAGGTTAAGAGCGCCATTGCCCTGGCTAAGAAGATTCCTAAAACTGGACCAAATGCTGTCACCTGTGTATGCAATGCCACAAGCACCCTCACCAATTACTACACACAGTTCCCTGCCAATATTAAGAGCTGCTCCAAGTTGACCAGCAACTAATTGGCACTCTGTGTTAACAACAGTTTCCATATAAATTTCTTTAATAAATATTAAACGAGCAAATACAACATTTTGTTTAGAGCAAAATCACTTGGTTACATGTTAGAACTCTTTACGAGGTTGCAATGCCTAAGCAGGGATTGCAGAACGGGGAAAACAATTTCCAATAAAATACAGACGGATGGACAGACACCCTGACGGACATTGCACAAATCCAATACCTTTAGTATCAGAGTATAAAAACAAATATCGAAAAGTATTTATGAAGCTGATTTTTTTTGCTTGAAAATACACATAAAATAAATAACTTACGACTGCTTTAAAATTCGCAACTTGTTCTGGTCTTGTGTGAATGGTATGG